>CM067843.1:551482133-552827133 GCA_034509565.1 Triticum monococcum | reverse complement strand
AGAGAGAAAGGTGACTGAACTCTTCATAGCAGTTCATCACCACAGCCAAGAACAGACCCTCGCAAGGCTGTTCTTCCTTGTATTGTTCGTCCACACCAGCCCCAGGAGGCGATCCATCCACCACACACTGGAGTAGGGTGTTACACCACATCGGTGGCCCGAACCAGTATAAATCTTGTTTCTTTCGTGCAGCTCTTTTAGTAGTTTAGATCCCATCGAGACGGAGAGGTTGAAGGCGAGATTTCCGCGCACACCCCAGTGCTCGAACCTTAAGGGTCTGCCGGAACCCGAAATCCGACATTTTCTGTTGGCGTAACATTTGCTATGTCTTCACATTTGGTTTGTCTTCAAATTTCTACATGTCCTCATGTTTATCTTCACTATATTGATTTGGTCTTATTCGGATATATTCATATATTAGTGTTCTTCCTCTGCAACATTCACTTATAGCTATGTCTTCTCGTTTTGAATCTTTTGAACTAAGTGAATGTGGTCGGACTCTAACCTTTCTATGCTCCCATCTCAAATCTATCTATCCAAATCATATGCATTCTATTGAAACTGTCGAATGTCTTCTCTGCGTCCTTGTCAGCAGAAGACACAGAGACAAACATTAAATCTGATTTAAATGCTCTATCCTTTTGCCTGAAACCCGGAGAAGCGGGAACGACCACCCAACAATCCAGGCGTGTGTGGGAACATGGAACAACCTCCAATGTGTTGCATGTTCGCCACGTGTCCTTCAGATGTGAACCGCCAGGGGCACCTGCGTAATAACGCTGCGCCGTCCCTGTCCTTATAAATACACGCCACACCACAATCATTATCTCTTCTTCCACTTCTCCTTCTCGCACAAACACTAGCGCCACCTCTAGCCCTCGACGACGCCGGCGACGAAGCGCTTAGCTGCCGTGACCTCACCGACGCTGTCCTCACGCCGACCGCGGACATCGTCTTCTCCGCCGTCGCTATAGGTGTCCTCCGTTGCCAAGTTAGGGCATGGAAGATCGAACTGCTCGGCCTCATCTCCTACTCCGTCTAGCAGTTCCTCGAGTGGTAAGTAAAAACTCTTTTTACAATCCTTTTTGATCTGATAGATTCATCTTTTTCAACCACAAGTGGTTTCTATCCCAACAAATTGAATCTATCCTTTTCTGAATCTCATAAAATGCCAAGTATGTTCTCTTATGCTTCACAAAGTAGTTAGATTCCTCACTTGTACTTATTCATGGATTCGTACAAATCTGGAACCAACTCTCTACATATGAGTGAATGTCTTCTCACTATGAGGTCAATGTCTTCTAAACTGATTTATCTTCAAAATCTTCTGAGAATGCATATGACCTCTTCCCCTTCCCTCGCATCTCTAATGCTGTCACAGGTACATGTCCGTGGGAGAATCCCTTGGTTCTCATAGTCTGCATTCATTTGCAGAGTTCTTACAGTATCACATCAATTCTCCCGAAGCTAATTCCTGTCTGACCATCCAAAGGAAGCCTTTGCAAGTTCTGAAGCCATTTAGTCTAAACTTCATGGCGACAGAAAAATCAGTCGGGAAGGGCGGCAGACAACACCGTGAAAACACTGCTAAGGACCTGCCACCGGATCTCTATGAGCTATACAAGTCAGATCTAGAAGAGACCTATGGAGAACGCAAGAACCGAATCCAATGGATTCGAAGACATTGGGCAGAGGAATGGTTCAAGTAAAAAAATTTCACTGACGAATATGCTGAAAAGAATGCCATCAAGGGCCCCTGGGGAGATATTATATACAAAGGTCTTCAGCCCAAGTCGAAGTCTGAAGCTATTGCTCAAGGCTTCTACCCCTGAATGATCCGTGGACCTCAGCCTGCTAATGCCGACCCATCCTCTCTGTTATGGTGTCGTGAAGACAATCTCTTTAAGCGCAACTTCCAGTTTGCCAAAACTTCTGCCAAAGAGAACAAGAAGTCACTAGGGTTAGACTTCAACCCCGGTCCCTCTGCTCCTCGTGTCGACGACACACGTGATGCTGAACCCAATATTGTTGGGCCCTTCTACAACCTTGAAGGTCTCATCACTCACATTCGGGTTCAAGGGGCAACTGTGGATCACTCTGCAGATGACGCTGATTCTGACGAAGCGCCTGCACCACCGAAGCGTGTGAAGCAAAAGAGACCAAAGGCTTCAAAGCCCTCCTCCGCACCAAAGGTCTCGCGGGCGAAGCCTCTGGCCACTGCACCTCCTGAAGCCAGTGTGCAGTCTGAAGATCTCTCTCGCATCTCCAAGTCTGACAAGATTAACAAGCCCATGCAACCAACTGGTCAAGCATTGACCCCTGCTGCCGTTCTGAGGAACGAGAACGAAGCCATTGATCTGTCTAGCGACGACGATCTTGGCGATGATGCTCTTGAGCTGCTTATAAAGAGCAAGCAAGAGGCAGAAATCTTCAATGATCTTCCCCTCTTTGATGTGGAGATCTTATACAAGTTCATTGATGAGTGGTTTGACAGCCCAGACATCAGTTTTGATGATCTTCAGCTCCCAATTGGCCTCAGCGTCTCTTTCACAGAAAATTGCTCCTGAGTTTTGATGCTCTTGCGCCATTGCTCCTGAGTTGGCTCTTGCACAGAAAATTGTTGAGCTGAAGCACGAGATTGATTATGAAAAGGCTCAGTTCAAGAAGCACATGGTCAAGCTCAACGTGGAAGACGTCCAAAACTTCAAGGTCATGCTGCATGAGCTCAAGGAGGCGTTCCACAAGAAACGTGAAGAAGCTAAAGGTTCTCGAGAACGCACGAAATACCTGGCTGCCAAATGTGTTCAAGGCTACAATGAAGTTGAAAAGCGTAAGGCTCTGGGGCGACTTGGCATCGACCCCAGAATGGCTGCCAAGAAGAAGAAGAAGCCTGCTATTGCCCAACCTGAAGCATCAAGGTAGGAAGAACCTCACATTGTCTTCCCGGCCAGTATGACAAGCTCGAAGCCTAAGGTCCCCACAGTGGCTTCCGAGCTCAAGAAAACAAGGGCAGCTGAAGCCGAAGCCCGAAAGTGCAAGACCAAGGCCACCACTGACGATGCTCCACCGACCAAGAAGAGAAAAACCAAGAAGAAAGATCGGGCTGCTCCCACAGAGCCCCTTGTTGTCGAGCCAATCTCAGTGGCTCGTCCTGCGTCTGAACATCGTGAGCGCCAGTTGATAGTTCATGAGCCTGCTTCCACAGAGGCTCCAGAAGTTGAAGACATTCCAACTATTGGCCCCACCGTAGCTGAAGACTTTGGTCATCAAGACAATGTTGAAGATGATGAAGTCCTTCCTCATATCGAACACAATGTGGTATCATCGCCTGTTCTCACGAACATCGAACTCATCAGCATTGGTCATCCATTAACGCCAATTGCTCAGGATGACTCATGGGTTGATCACCCACAAGACTCCCCCCGTCAAGAAGAATCACCAAGTACTCCCCCACCTCAAGTCACCACTTCCGTGCTTGAAGACAATGACTTTGTGGCCCAACCAAGTCCATCTTCACAAGCGTCGCCAGCGTTCCGTAGGCTTCACAAAGGACCAAGGCCACGGGTCACTTTGTCAAGTGTTTCAGAAGGAGAAGAGCGCCAATCCGTTTCACGCCAAGTCTTTCCCGAAGCCTCTCCTACTGCGAACATCCCCGAGTCTGAAGCCAAAGCGGCTGAAGATATTCCGGCTGCATCAGCCGATGAACAAGAAGAGCCAAGACATGAAGAAGAACGTGTTGCTACACCCCCAACCAACCCTGAAGTTGTTCTCGAGGAGAACGTGTCCGACCCTCCAGCTACTCGAGTGGAGGTTGAAAACTCTGAGGCGGCCACTAACACCAACACTGAAGCCAATGACGTTGTCATGGCCGAGGCTAGTGTGGCGCCTGAAGCTACTGTGGCGCCTGAAGTTAATGTGGTGCCAGAAGTGATTGCACCTGCCAATGTTGCTCCTGTACCGCCTCCACGGCCACACACCCGTGAGCAAGCATTCTATCAAGGCCAACTTACCACCGTTCGCTGGCCCATTCTGGTTCCTCCACCTGCTGCCGGTCCGCAATTTGACTATTGATGTCTACTACACAACCTTCTTCTTGTAGACGTTGTTGGGCCTCCAAGTGTAGAGGTTTGTAGGACAGTAGCAAATTTCCCTCAAGTGGATGACCTAAGGTTTATCAATCCGTAGGAGGCGTAGGATGAAGATGGTCTCTCTCAAGCAACCCTACAACCAAATAACAAAGAGTCTCTTGTGTCCCCAACACACCCAATACAATGGTAAATTGTATAGGTGCACTAGTTCGGCGAAGAGATGGTGATACAAGTGGTATATGGATAGTAGATAATAGTTTTTGTAATCTAAAAATATAAAAACAGCAAGGTAACGAATGATAAAAGTGAGCATAAACGGTATTGCAATGTGTTGAAACAAGGCCTAGGCTTCATACTTTCACTAGTGAAAGTCCTCTCAACAATAATAACATAATTGGATCATATAACTATCCCTCAACATGCAACAAAGAGTCACTCAAAAGTCACTAATAGCGGAGAACAAACGAAGAGATTATGGTAGGGTACGAAACCACCTCAAAGTTATTCTTTCCAATCAATGCGTTGGGCTATTCCTATAAGTGTCACAAACAACCCTAGAGTTCGTACTAGAATAACACCTTAAGACACAAATCAACCAAAACCCTAATGTCACCTAGATACTCCAATGTCACCTCAAGTATCCGTGGGTATGATTATACGATATGCATCACACAATCTCAGATTCATCTATTCAACCAACACATAGAACCTCAAAGAGTGCCCCAAAGTTTCTACCAAAGAATCACGACGAAAACGTGTGCCAACCCCTATGCATAGGTTCATGGGCGGAACCCGCAAGTTGATCACCAAAACATACATCAAGTGAATCACGTGATATCCCATTGTAACCACAGATACGCACGACAAGACATACATCAAGTGTTCTCAAATCTTTAAAGACTCAATCTGATAAGATAACTTCAAAGGGGAAACTCAATCCATTACAAGAGAATAGAGGGGGGAGAAAACATCATAAGATCCAACTATAATAGCAAAGCTCACGATACATCAAGATCGTACCACCTCAAGAACACGAGAGAGAGAGAGAGATCAAACACATAGCTACTGGTACATACCCTCAGCCCCGAGGGAGAACTACTCCCTCCTCATCATGGAGAACACCGAGATGATGAAGATGGCAAGCGGAGAGGGATTTCCCCCTCCGGCAGGGTGCCGGAACGGGTCTAGATTGGTTTTCGGTGGCTACGGAGGCTTCTGGCGGCGGAACTCCCGATCTATTGTGCTCCCCGAACGTTTTAGGATATATGGAGATATGCAGGCAGAAGAAGTACGTCAGGGGGGCCACGAGGGGCCCACGAGGGTGGAGGGCGCGCCCAGGGGGGTGGGCGTGCCCCCTGCCTCGTGGCTTCCTCGTTGCTTCTCTTACGTGGACTCCAAGTCTCCCGGGTTGCTTTCCTTCCAAAAGTGAGTTCCTCGAAGTTTTAGGCCAATTGGACTCCGTTTGATTTTCCTTTTCTGCGATACTCTAAAACAAGGAAAAAACAGAAACTGGCACTGAGCTCTAGGTTAATAGGTTAGTCCCAAAAATAATATAAAAGTATAATAAAGCCCATAAACACCCAAAGCTAATAATATAATAGCATGGAATAATAAAAAATTATAGATACGTTGGAGACCTATCAGCATCCCCAAGCTTAATTCATGCTCGTCCTCGAGTAGGTAAATGATAAAAACATAATTTTTGATGTGGAATGCCACCTAACATATTCATCATGTATTTCTCTTTATTGTAGCAAGAATATTCAGATCCATAAGATTCAAGACAAAAGTTTAATATTGACAAATAAACAATAATACTTCAAGCATACTAACTAAGCAATCATGTCTTCTCGAAATAGCATGGCCAAAGAAATTTCATCCCTACAAAATGATATAGTTTGGTCATGCTCCATTTTCGTCACACAAGAATGCTCTCATCATGCACAACCCTGATGACAAGCCAAGCAATTGTTTCATACTTTAGTAATCTCAAACTCATAAACCTTCACACAATACATGAGCGCGAGCCATGGACATAGCACTATGGGTGGAATAGAATATGATGATGGGGGTTATGTGGAGAAGACAAAAAGGATAAAGTCTCACATCAACGAGGCTAGTCAATGAGCTATGGAGATGCCCATTATCGTGGTTCTAGGACTGACAGTAGAATAGGGGGGTAGGAATGTAGAGGCAAGATCCTAGCTATGGAGGAGTTGTACACACGAGTTTTACGAGTTCAGGCCCTTCTCGGAGGAAGTAACAGCCCTACGTCTCGGAGCCCGGAGGCGGTCGACTGGATATATGCGTGTGAATTATAGAAGGTGTGAACCCTTGTCCTAGAGGAGGGGGGTGGCTTATATAGGGTGTGCCAGGACCCCAACTCCCCTCCGTTACACAGGGTTCAATGTTCATAAAGGAGGAGCATTACTGGTAACGTCCGAAGTAAAGTGCTATAAATGTCCATAAAGCTATGACTTAAACCCCGACCGTCGCGGAGTTAAAGGCTTCACATCTTCTGGTGGTCGATTGGTTGTTATCATGGTCGAGTGTCTTCAAGGTGGTCGAGTGAACACATCTTCATGGTCGAGTGGATGATGGTTTTTCTTCGACTGCTTCTAGTTCTTTGTAGAGATGTCCTTGGGGAGGGTATGTTTGACAGATCCATGACCCTACCCTAGGTACATAGCTCCATCACCCATCGATTGATGTTAATGCAAGGAGTAGGGATTGCCATGCAACGGATGCACTAGAGCTATAAATGTATGAAAGCTCAACAAAAGAAACTAAGTGGGTGTGCATCCAACTTGCTTGCTCACGAAGACCTAGGGCACTTGAGGAGGCCCCTTGTTGGAATATACAAGCCAAGTTCTATAATGAAAAATTCTCACTAGTATATGAAAGTGACAAAACAAGAGACTCTCTATCATGAAGATTATGGTGCTACTTTGAAGCAAAAGTGTGGCAAAGGATAGTAGCATTGTCCCTTCTCTCTTTTTCTCTCATTTTTTGGGCCTTCTCTTTTTTTTGATGGCCTTTCTCCTTTTTTGGGCCTTCTCCTTTTTTTATTCCTCACTTGGGACAATGCTCTAGAAAATGATGATCATCACACTTCTATTTATTTACAACTCAATACTAGACCAAGATATGACTCTATATGAATGCCTCCGGCGGTGTACCGGGATTGCGATGAATCAAGAGTGACATGTATGAAAAATTATGAATGGTGGCTTTGCCACAAATACGATGTCAACTACATGATCATGCAAAGCAATATCACAATGATGATACGTGTCATAATAAACGGAACGGTGGAAAGTTGCACGGCAATATATCTCGGAATGGCTATGGAAATGCCATAATAGGTAGATATGGTGGCTGTTTTGAGGAAGATATAGGGAGGTTTATGTGTGACAGAGCGTATCATATCACGGGGTTTGGATGCACCAGCGAAGTTTGCACCAACTCTCAATGTGAGAATGGGCAATGCACGGTACCGAAGAGGCTACCAATGATGGAAGGGTAAGAGTGCGTATAATCCATGGACTCAACATTAGTCATAAAGAACTCACATACTTATTGCAAAAATCTACAAGTCATCAAAAACCAAGCACTACACGCATGCTCCTATGGGGATAGATTGGTAGGGAAAGACCATCGCTCGTCCCCGCCGCCACTCATAAGGAAGACAATCAAATAACACCTCGTGTTTCAAATTTGTTACACAATGTTTACCATGCATGCATGCTACGGGACTTGCAAACTTCAACACAAGTATTCCTCAAATTCACAACTACCCAACTAGCACAACTTTGATATCACTATCTCCATATCTCAAAACAATCATCAAGTATCAAACTTCTCTTAGTATTCAATGCACTTATATGAAAGTTTTTATTATATCCCTCTTGGATGCCCATCATATTAGGACAAGTTTCATAACCAAAGCAAATTACCATGCTGTTCTTAAAGACTCTCAAAATAATATAAGTGAAGCATGAGAGTTCATCTATTTCTACAAAATAAAACTACCACCATGCTCTAAAAGATATAAGTGAAGTACTAGAGCAAACAACAAACTACTCCAAAAGATATAAGTGAAGATCAATGAGTAGTCGAATATTATGCAACTATGTGAAGACTCTCTAACATCTAATAATTTCAGATCTTGGTATTTTATTCAAACAGCAAGCAAAACTAAATAAAATAAAATGACACTCCAAGCAAAACACATATCATGTGGCGAATAAAAATATAGCTCCAAGTAAAGTTACCGATGAACGAAGACGAATGAGGGGATGCCTTCCGGGGCATCCCCAAGCTTAGGCTTTTGGTTGTACTTGAATATTACCTAGGGGTGCCTTGGGAATCCCCAAGCTTAGGCTCTTGCCACTCCTTATCCCATAGTCCATCGAATCTTTACCCAAAACTTGAAAACTTCACAACACAAAACTTAACAGAAAACTCGTAAGCTCCGTTAGTATAAGAAAGCCAATCACCATCATAAGGTACTTTAATGAACTCATTATTTATTCATATTGGTGTAATATATACTGTATTCCAACTTCTCTATGGTTTATAAACTCTTTTACTAGCCATAGATTCATCAAAATAAGCAAACAACACATAGAAAACAGAATCTGTCAAAAACAGAACATTCTGTAGTAATCTGGATCAAACAAATACTTCTGGAACTCATAAAATTCTCAAATAAATTTCTGGACGAGACGAATTTATATATTAATGATCTGCAAAAAGAATTAACTAAATAGCACTCTCCAATAAAAATGGCAGCAATTGTCGTGAGCGCTAAAGTTTCTGTTTTTTACAGTATGATTATAAAGACTTCCCCCAAGTCTTCCCAGTGGTTCTACTTAGCACAAACACTAATTAAACACAAAAACTCAACCATAAAAGAGGCTGGATAAATTATTTATTGCTAAACAGGAGCAAAAATCATGGAATACAAATAAAATTGGGTTTCCTCCCAACAAGCGCCATCGTTCAACGCCCCTAGCTAGGCATGGCGATTTCAATGATGCTCATATAAAAGATAAGAATTGAAACATAAAGAGAGCATCATGGAAAATATGACTAGCACATTTAAGCCTAACCCACTTCCTATGCATAGGGATTTTGTGAGCAAACAACTTATGGGAACAAGAATCAACTTGCATAGGAAGGTAAAACAAGCATAACTTTAAAACTTTAAGCACATAGAGAGGAAACTTGATATTATTGCAATTCCTACAAGCATATATTCCTCCCTCATAATAATTTTCAGTAGCATCATGAATGAATTCAACAATATAACCAGCACCTAAAACATTATTTTCATGATGCATAAGCATAAATTTTTATTACTCTCCACATAAGCAAAATTCTTCTCATTCGGAATAGTGGGAGTATCATAAGATACTCGAATACTATAAATTGTTTCCACATTAAAAGAGTAATGTTCAGAAAAAGTGTAATCATAATCATGAAAAGTTTTATAAATATAATCACTACTTTTTATAGCATAAGTATCATCACAATAATCATCATAAGTAGGAGGCATGCTATCATCATTATAAATTTGCATATCAAAACTTGGGAGACTAAAAATATCATCTTCATTAAACGTAGCATCCCCAAGCTTGGGACAAACATTAATTGCAGCAAATATATTCTCAAAAATACCATCTTCATCAAACATAGCATCCCCAAGCTTGGGCCTTTTCATATCATAAGCATAATCACTCTCATAATTAATAGTATGGATAGCACCAATAGTATAGCAATTATCATATTCTTCCAAGCAAGTGCCAACAAGATTTTCAATATCATAAGAAGTATCATTATCTTGCAAAATTATATTTTCATGAGGCACAATAGTAATAGGAGCAACACTATTTGGGAGAGATATCTTTTTACCTCTCTTCCTTTTTCTTTTCTTCTTCTTCACCACATCATGTGTGGGTTCAATCCTCTTTCTGGAGCTCCTTATTAATGAAATTGGTTGAATAGGAGGCTCCTCCTCGTTACCTGATTCATCATAAGAAGTAATAGGAGGGTGCTCGGAAGTCTCTTCCCTTTCATTAGTATTCTCTTCATCTTCTATTTGTTTTGTTTTCTTTATGTAGTTGGCAATATAAGGATTTTCAATGCAATTCACCGCGCAATACGTATAAATTTCCTCTAGATCAAAATGAAGAACTCTATCAAGGGAAAATTTTGGAATATCCTTAGTTATACGTTTCATTTCTTCATAACCCAAGAGCAAACTAAGTTCATTATGATGTGCAAGGGAGATCGAGTCATCACAATATTTGGACACGATACGATCATGAAACAATTTGCATTGGGTACTGAAATGATCATGTTCATTGCAAAGTTCACAAGTATGGCTAAGAAAGTTTAAATTTTTAGCACACGTTTCTAGCCTTTCTTGCAACCATTCAGTTTCTAAATGCTTATGCCTCTTGCAATATCTATCTTCCCTATTTGGTGTGTACATACAAACCCAATGCACTCCACAAAAATTGACATGTTTATAGGAGACATTTGTTGGGGAACGTAGCAGAAATTCAAAATTTTCCTACGTGTCACCAAGATCTATCTATGGAGAGACTAGCAACGAGGGAAGGAGAGTGCATCTACATACCCTTGTAGATCGCTAAGCGGAAGCGTTCAAGAGAACGGGGTTGATGGAGTCGTACTCGTCGTGATCCAAATCACCGATGATCAAGTGCCGAACGGACGGCACCTCCGCGTTCAACACACGTACAGCCCAGTGACGTCTCCCATGCCTTGATCCAGCAAGGAGAGAGGGAGAGGTTGAGGAAGACTCCATCCAGCAGCAGCACAATGGCGTGGTGGTGGTGGAGGAGCGTGGCAATCCTGCAGGGCTTCGCCAAGCACCACGGGAGAGGAGGAAGAAGAGATGCAGGGCTGCACCAACGAGAGATCGAATCGCGTGTTATGGGCAGCCCTAGGCCTCACTATATATAGGGGAGAGGGAGGAGGGTGCGCCCCCTCTAGGGTTCCCACCCCTAGGGGGGGCAGCCCTAGATGGCAAAGGGTGGCGGCCAAGAGGGGAGGGAGAGGGAGGCGCCCCCTAGGGTGGGCCTTAGGCCCATCTAAGCCTAGGGTTTCCCCTTTTTTTCTCCTAGCTGCCCCTTGGGCCTTGTGGGAGGTGCACCAGCCCACTAAGGGGCTGGTCCCTCACCACTCTTGGCCCACGCAACCTTCTGGGGTTGGTGGCCCCACTTGGTGGACCCCCGGGACCCTCCCGGTGGTCCCGGTACGTTACCGATAAACCCCGAAACTCTTCCGGTGACCAAAACAGGACTTCCCATATATAAATCTTTACCTCCAGACCATTCCGGAACTCCTCGTGACGTCCGGGATCTCATCCGGGACTCCGAACAACATTCGGTAACCACATACAAACTTCCTTTATAACCCTAGCGTCATCGAACCTTAAGTGTGTAGACCCTACGGGTTCGGGAGACATGCAGACATGACCGAGACGTTCTCTGGTCAATAACCAACAGCGGGATCTGGATACCCATGTTGGCTCCCACATGTTCCACGATGATCTCATCGGATGAACCACGATGCCATGGACTTAATCAATCCCGTATGCAATTCCCTTTGTCTATCGGTACGATACTTACCCGAGATTCGATCGTCGGTATCCCGATACCTTGTTCAATCTCGTTACCGGCAAGTCTCTTTACTCGTTCCGTAACACATTATCCCGTGATCAACTCCTTGATCACATTGTGCACATTATGATGATGTCCTACCGAGTGGGCCCAGAGATACCTCTCCGCTTACACGGAGTGACAAATCCCAGTCTCGATTCGTGCCAACCCAACAGACACTTTCGGAGATACCTGTAGTGTACCTTTATAGCCACCCAGTTACGTTGTGACGTTTGGCACACCCAAAGCACTCCTACGGTATCCGGGAGTTGCACAATCTCATGGTCTAAGGAAATGATACTTGACATTAGAAAAGCTTTAGCATACGAACTACACGATCTAGTGCTATGCTTATGATTGGGTCTTGTCCATCACATCATTCTCCTAATGATGTGATCCTGTTATCAACGACATCCAATGTCCATGGTCAGGAAACCGTAACCATCTATTGATCAACGAGCTAGTCAACTAGAGGCTTACTAGGGACATGGTGTTGTCTATGTATCCACACATGTATCTGAGTTTCCTATCAATACAATTCTAGCATGGATAATAAATGATTATCATGAACAAGGAAATATAATAATAATCAATTTATTATTGCCTCTAGGGCATATTTCCAGTAGTCTCCCACTTGCACTAGAGTCAATAATCTAGTTCACATCGCCATGTGATTAACACTCAAGGTCACATCCCCATGTGACTAACACCCAAAGAGTTTACTAGAGTCAATAATCTAGTTCACGTTTACCATGTGATTAACACTCGATGAGTTCTGGGTTTGATCATGTTATGCTTGTGAGAGAGGTTTTAGTCAACGGGTCTGCAACATTCAGATCTGTATGTACTTCGCAAATTTCTATGTCATCTTGTAGATGCAACTACTACGCTACATTTGGAGCCATTTCAAATAACTGTTCTACTATACGAATCTAGTTTACTACTCAGAATAATCTGGATTAGTGTCAAAGTTTGCATCGGCGTAACCCTTTACGACGAACTCTCTTACCACCTCCATAATCGAGAAAATTCTTTAGTCCACTAGTTACTAAGGATAACTTTGACCGTTGTCCTGTGATCCATTCTTGGATCACTCTTGTACCCCTTGACTGACTCATGGCAAGGCACACTTCAGGTGCGGTACACAGCATAGCATGCTGTAGAGCCTACGTCTTAAGCATAGGGGACGACCTTCGTCCTTTCTCTCTATTCTGCCGTGGTCGAGCTTTAAGTCTTAACTTCGTACCTTACAACTCAGGCAAGAACTCCTTCTTTGACTGATCCATCTTGAACACCTTCAAGATCATGTCAAGGTATGTGCTCATTTGAAAGTACCATTAAGTGTTTTTATCTATCCTTATAGATCTTGATGCTTAATGCTCAAGTAGCTTAATCCAGGTCTTCCATTGAAAAACACTTTCCAAATAACCCTATATGCTTTCCAGAAATTCTACGTCATTTCTGATCCACAATATGTCAACAACATATACTTATCAGAAATTCTATAGCGCTCCCACTCACTTCTTTGGAAATACAAGTTTCTCATAAACTTTGTATACACCCAAAATCTTTGATCATCATCAAAGCATACATTCCAACTCCGAGATGCTTACTCCAGTCCTCAGAAGGATTGCTGGAGCTTTGCATACTTATTAGCATCTTTCAGGATTGACAAAACTTTCCGGTTGTATCACATACAAACTTTCCTCAAGAAAATCGTCGAGGAAACAATGTTTTGACATCCTATCTGCAAGATTTCATAAATAATGTAGTAATCGCTAATATAATTCCAACAGACGCTTAGCATCGCTACGAGTGAGAAAGTCTCACCGTAGTCAACTCCTTGAACTTGTCGGGAAACTTCTTAACGACAAGTCGAGATTTCTTAATGGTGACATTTACCATCATTGTCCGTCTTCCTTTTAAAATCCATCTGTACCTAACAGCCTTACGACCATCAAGTAGTTCTTCCAAAGTCTACATGGATCATCTCTCGGATTTTATGGCCTCGAGCCATTTATCGGAATCTAGGCCCACCATCGCTTCTCCATAGCTCGTAGGTTCATTGTTGTCTAGCAACATGACTTCCAAGACAGGATTACGTACGACTCAGAAGTAGTACGCATCCTTGTCATCCTACGAGGTTTGGTAGTGACTTGATCTGAAGTTTCATGATCACTATCATAAGCTTCCACTTCAATTGGTGTAGGTGCCACAGGAATAACTTCCTGTGCCCTGCCACACACTAGTTGAAGTGACGGTTCAATAACCTCATCAAGTCTCCACCATCCTCCCACTCAATTCTCGAGACAAACCTTTCCTCGAGAAAGGACCCGATTCTAGAAACAATCTCTTATTGCTTTCGAATCTGAGACAGGAGGTATACCCAACTGTTTTTAGGTGTCCTGTGAAGATGCATTTATCCGCTTTGGGTTCGAGCTTATCAGCCTGAAACTTTTTCACATAAGCGTCGCAGCCCCAAACTTTTAAGAAATGACAGCTTAGGTTTCTCTAAACCATAGTTCATTCGGTGTCATCTCATCAGAATCACGTGGTGCCCTCTTTAAAGTGAATGTTTTTGTCTCTAATGCCTAACCCATAAACTATCGTGGTAATTCGATAAGAGACATCATGGTATACATCATATCTAATAGGGTGCAGTTATGATGTTCGGACACACCATCACACTATGGTGTTCTAGGCTGTATTAGTTGTGAAACAATTCCCAAAATGTCTTAATTCTGTGCCAAACTCGTAATTCAGATATTCATCTCTATGATCATATCATAGATATTTTATCCTCTTGTCACGACGATCTTTCAACTTCACCATGAAATTATTTGAACCTTTCAATAATTCAGACTCGTGATTCATCAAGTAAATATACTCAACATCTACTCAAATCATCTGTGAAGTAAGACCATAACGATATCCACTACATGCCTCAGCACTCATTGGACTGCACACATCAAAATGTATTACTTCCAACAAGTTGCTTTCTAGTTCCATTTTACTGAAACCGAGACTTTCAGTCATCTTGCCCATGTGGTATGTTTTGCATGTCTTAAGTGATTCAAAATCAAGTGAGTCCAAACGATCCATCTATATAGAGTTTCTTCATGCATATCACCAATAGAAATGGTTCGCATGTCTCAAACTTTTCAAAACGAGTGAGCCCAAAGATCCATCAACATGGAGCTTCTTCATGCGTTTTATACCGATATGACTTAACTGGCAGTGCCACAAGTAGGTGGTACTATCATTACTATCCTATATCTTTTGGCATGAACATGTGTATCACTATGATCGAGATTCAATAAACCATTCATTTTAGGTGTAAGACCATTGAAGGTATTGTTCAAATAAACAGAGTAACCATTATTCTCCTTAAATGAATAACCGTATTGCGATAGACATAATCCAATCATGTCTATGCTCAACGCAAACACCAATCTCGATGGTAGAGGGAGCGTACGATATTTGATCATATCCACATTGGAAACATTTCCAACACATATCATCAGCTCACCTTTAGCTAGTCTCCGTTTAATCCGTAGCTTTTATTTCGAGTTACTAACACTTAGCAACCGAAACGGTATCTAATACCCTAGTGCTACTAGGAGTACTAGTAAAGTACACATTAGCATAATGTATATCCAATATACTTCCATTGACAGCCTTCTCATCTACCAAGTATCTAGGGTAATTCTGCTCTAGTGGTTGTTCCCCTTATTACAGAAGCACTTAGTCTCGGGTTGGGGGTTCAACTTTGGGTTTCTTCATTAGAGCAGCAGCTGATTTGCCATTTCATGAAGTATCCCTTCTTGCCCTTGCCCTTCTTGAAACTAGTGGTTTCACTAACCATCAACAATTGATGCTCCTTCTTGACTTCTACTTTCGCGGTGTCAAATATCGCGAATATCTCAAGGATCATCATATATGTCCCTGATATATTATAGTTCATCACGAAGCTCTAGCAGCTTGGTGGTAATGATTTCGGAGAAACATCACTATCTTATCTGGAAGATCAACTCCCACTTGATTCAAATGATTGTTGTACTCAGACAATCTGAGCACAAGTTCAAGAATTGAGCTTTTCTCCCTTAGTTTGCAGGTTAAGAAAATCGTCGGAGGTCTTATACCTCTTGACGTGGGCACGAGCCTGAAATCCCAATTTCAGCCCTCAAAACATCTCATATGTTTCGCGACGTTTCAAAATGTCTTTGGTGCCTCAATTCTAAACCGTTTAACTGAACTATCATGTAGTTATCAAAACATGTGTGTCAGATGTTCGCAACATCCACAGACGACGTTCCAGGTTCAGCACACTGAGCGGTGCATTAAGGACATAAGCCTTCTAAGAAGCAATGAGGACAATCCTCAGTTTACGGACCTAGTCCGCATAATTGCTACTATCAACTTTCAACTAAATTTTCTCTAGGAACATATCTAAACAGTAGAACTGAAGCGCGAGCTACGACATAATTTGCAAAATCCTTTTGACTATGTTCAGGATAATTAAGTTCATCTTATGAACTCCCACTCAGATAGACATCCCTCTAGTCATCTGAGTGATTACATGATCCAAGTCAACTAGGCCGTGTCCGATCATCACGTGAGACGGACTAGTCAACGTCGGTGAACATCTTCATGTTGATCGTATCTTCTATACGACTCATGCTCGACCTTTCGGTCTTCTGTGTTCCGAGGCCATGTCTATACACATGCTAGGCTCGTCAAGTCAACCCTAAGTGTTTTGCATGTGTAAAACTATCTTACACCCATTGTATGTGAACGTAAGGATCTATCACACCCGATCATCACGTGGTGCTTCGAAACGACGAACTGTAGCAACGGTGCATAGTTAGGGGGGAACACATTCTTGAAATTGTTTATGAGGGATCATCTTATTTACTACCGTCGTTCTAAGCAAATAAGATGTATAAACATGATAAACATCACATGCAATCAAATAGTGACATGATATGGCCATTATCATATTGCTCCTTTTGATCTCCATCTTCGGGGCTCCATGATCATCATCGTCACCGGCATGACACCATGATCTCCATCATCGTGTCTTCTTGAAGTTGTCACGTCATCTATAACTTCTACTACTACAGCTAACGGTTAGCAATAAAGTAAAGTAATTACATAACGTTTATGTTGACACGCAGGTCATAAATAAATTAAGACAACTCCTATGGCTCCTGCCGGTTGTCATACTCATCGACATGCAAGTCGTGATTCCTATTACAAGAACATGATCAATCTCATACATCACATATATCATTCATCACATCCTTTTGGCCATATCACATCACATAGCAAACCCTGCAAAAACAAGTTAGACGTCCTCTAATTGTTGTTTGCATGTTTTATGCGGCTGCTATGGGTTTCTAGCAAGAACGTTTCTTACCTACGCAGAACCACAACGTGATATGCCAATTGCTATTTACCCTTCATAAGGACCCTGTTCATCGAATCCGATCCGACTAAAGTGGGAGAGACAGACACCCGCCAGCCACCTTATGCAACTAGTGCATGTTTGTCGGTGGAACCGGTCTCACGTAAGAGTACGTGTAAGCTTGGTCCGGGCCGCTTCATCCCACAATGCCGCCGAATCAAGATAAGACTAGTAACGGCAAGCATATTGAACAAAATCAACGCCCACAACTACTTTGTGTTCTACTCGTGCATAGAATCTACGCAATAGACCTAGCTCATGATGCCACTGTTGGGGAACGTAGCAGAAATTCAAAATTTTCCTACGTGTCACCAAGATCTATCTATGGAGAGACTAGCAACGAGGGAAGGAGAGTGCATCTACATACCCTTGTAGATCGCTAAGCAGAAGCGTTCAAGAGAACGGGGTTGATGGAGTCGTACTCGTCGTGATCCAAATCACCGATGATCAAGTGCCGAACGGACGGCACCTCCGCGTTCAACACACGTACAGCCCGGTGACGTCTCCCATGCCTTGATCCAGCAAGGAGAGAGGGAGAGGTTGAGGAAGACTCCATCCAGCAGCAGCACAATGGCGTGGTGGTGGTGGAGGAGCGTGGCAATCCTGCAGGGCTTCGCCAAGAACCACGGGAGAGGAGGAAGAAGAGATGCAGGGCTGCACCAACGAGAGACCGAATCACTTGTTATGGGCAGCCCTAGGCCTCACTATATATAGGGGAGAGGGAGGAGGGTGCACCCCCTCTAGGGTTCCCACCCCTGGGGGGGCGGCAGCCCTAGATGGCAAAGGGTGGTGGCCAAGAGGGGAGGGAGAGGGAGGCGCCCCCTAGGGTGGGCCTTAGGCCCATCTAAGCCTAGGGTTTCCCCTTTTTTTTCTCCTAGCTGCCCCTTGGGCCTTGTGGGAGGTGCACCAGCCCACTAAGGGGCTGGTCCCTCACCACTCTTGGCCCACGCAACCTTCTGGGGTTGGTGGCCCCACTTGGTGGACCCCCGGGACCCTCCCGGTGGTCCCGGTACGTTACCGATAAACCCCGAAGCTTTTCCAGTGACCAAAACAGGACCTCCCATATATAAATCTTTACCTTCGGACCATTCCGGAACTCCTCGTGACGTCCGGGATCTCATCCGGGACTCCGAACAACATTCGGTAACCACATACAAACTTCCTTTATAACCCTAGCGTCATCGAACCTTAAGTGTGTAGACCCTACGGGTTCGGGAGACATGCAGACATTACCGAGATGTTCTCCGGTCAATAACCAACAGCAGGGTCTAGATACCCATGTTGGTTCCCACATGTTCCACGATGATCTCATCGGATGAACCACGATGTCATGGACTTAATCAATCCCGTATGCAATTCCCTTTGTCTATCGGTATGATACTTACCCGAGATTCGATCGTCGGTATCCCGATACCTTGTTCAATCTCGTTACCGGCAAGTCTCTTTACTCGTTCCATAACACATCATCCCGTGATCAGCTCCTTGATCACATTGTGCACATTATGATGATGTCCTACCGAGTGGGCCTAGAGATACCTCTCCGCTTACACGGAGTGACAAATCCCAGTCTCGATTCGTGCCAACCCAATAGACACTTTCGGAGATACCTGTAGTGTACCTTTATAGCCACCCAGTTACGTTGTGACGTTTGGCACACCCAAAGCACTCCTACGGTATCCGGGAGTTGCACAATCTCATGGTCTAAGGAAATGATACTTGACATTAGAAAAGCTTTAGCATACGAACTACACGATCTAGTGCTATGCTTAGGATTGGGTCTTGTCCATCACATCATTCTCCTAATGATGTGATCCCATTATCAACGACATCCAATGTCCATGGTCAAGAAACCGTAACCATCTATTGATCAACGAGCTAGTCAACTAGAGGCTTACTAGGGACATGGTGTTGTCTATGTATCCACACATGTATCTGAGTTTCCTATCAATACAATTCTAGCATGGATAATAAACGATTATCATGAACAAGGAAATATAATAATAATCAATTTATTATTGCCTCTAGGGCATATTTCCAATAACATTTTCATCATAACTAGTGCAATCATCATTAGTACCATGGATATTCAAGGAGTTCATACTAACAACATTGTAATCATGCTCATCATTCAAAGATTTAGTGCCAAACATTTTAATGCATTCTTCTTTTAACACTTCGGCACAATTTTCCTTCCCATCATAGTCACGAAAGATATTAAAAAGATGAAGCGTATGAGGTAGACTCAATTCCATTTTTTATAGTTTTCTTTTATAGACTAAACTAGTGATAAAACAAGAAACTAAAAGACTAGATTGCAAGATCTAAAGATATACCTTCAAGCGCTAACCTCCCCGGCAACGGCGCCAGAAAAGAGCTTGATGCCTACTACACAACCTTCTTCTTGTAGACGTTGTTGGGCCTCCAAGTGCAGAGGTTTGTAGGACAGTAGCAAATTTCCCTCAAGTGGATGACCTAAGGTTTATCAATCCGTAGGAGGCGTAGGATGAAGATGGTCTCTCTCAAGCAACCCTGCAACCAAATAACAAAGAGTCTCTTGTGTCCCCAACACACCCAATACAGTGGTAAATTGTATAGGTGCACTAGTTCGGCGAAGAGATGGTGATACAAGTGGTATATGGATAGTAGATAATAGTTTTTGTAATCTGAAAATATAAAAACAGCAAGGTAATGAATGATAAAAGTGAGCGTAAACAGTATTTCAATGTGTTGAAACAAGGCCTAGCGTTCATATTTTCACTAGTGCAAGTCCTCTCAACAATAATAACATAATTGGATCATATAACTATCCCTCAACATGCAACAAAGGGCCACTCCAAAGTCACTAATAGCGGAGAACAAATGAAGAGATTATGGTAGGGTACGAAACCACCTCAAAGTTATTCTTTCCAATCAATCCGTTGGGCTATTCCTATAAGTGTCACAAACAACCCTAGAGTTCGTACTAGAATAACACCTTAAGACACAAATCAACCAAAACCCTAATGTCACCTAGATACTCCAATGTCACCTCAAGTATCCGTGGGTATGATTATACGATATGCATCACACAATCTCAGATTCATCTATTCAACCAACACATAGAACCTCAAAGAGTGCCCCAAAGTTTCTATCGAAGAATCACGACGAAAACGTGTGCCAACCCCTATGCATAGGTTCATGGGCGGAACCCGCAAGTTGATCACCAAAACATACATCAAGTGAATCACGTGATATCCCATTGTCACCACAGATACGCACGGCAAGACATACATCAAGTGTTCTCAAATCTTTAAAGACTCAATCCGATAAGATAACTTCAAAGGGGAAACTCAATCCATTACAAGAGAGTAGAGGGGGGAGAAAACATCATAAGATCCAACTATAATAGCAAAGCTCGCGATACATCAAGATCGTACCACCTCAAGAACCCGAGAGAGAGAGAGAGATCAAACACATAGCTACTGGTACATACCCTCAGCCCCGAGGGAGACCTACTCCCTCCTCGTCATGGAGAGCACCGAGATGATGAAGATGGCCACCGGAGAGGGATTGCCCCCTCCGGTAGGGTGCCGGAACGGGTATAGATTGGTTTTCGGTGGCTACGGAGGATTCTGGCAGCGAAACTCCCGATCTATTGTGCTCCCCGATCGTTTTAGGGTATATGGAGATATATAGGCGGAAGAAGTACGTCAGGGGGCCCACGAGGGTGGAGGGCGCGCCCAGGGGGGTGGGCGCGCCCCCCTTCCTCGTGGCTTCCTCGTTGCTTCCCTTACGTGGACTCCAAGTCTCCCGGGTTGCTTTCCTTCCAAAAATAAGTTCCGTGAAGTTTCAGGTCAATTGGACTCCGTTTGATTTTCCTTTTCCGCGATACTCTAAAACAAGGAAAAAAAGAAAACTGGCACTGGGCTTTAGGTTAGTAGGTTAGTCCCAAAAATAATATAAAAGTGTATAATAAAGCCCATACACATCCAAAGTTGATAATATAATAGCATGGAACAATCAAAATTATAGATACGTTGGAGATGTATCCACTATCATGTGGAGCGCGGGCCTCAGGTCCAGAAAACCAAAGCCAAGGCTGCCAAGGTTTCCAGGTACTGCAACTTCACCAGGATCGTTCAATCTGAATGGCTTCAAGGAACACAACACATTCTTTGACAGTGCCAAGAACCCCTACACAAGGCCAAGAATCTCATCAGATCGATTCTGGAGTTATCAGTAGCACAACTACTATTCCTGCATCTTATACAATCAGGGGCGCATTTTCCCTCATATGCGTCTAGACAGTGAAGCCATGGCTGGCCTGCCCCGCCCAGAAGAAGCCCTTGACTGCTTCAGAGATGCTGGCCTTCTACAGCTTGTGACTGCCAAAGAACATTAGAACGAAGAGCTTCTGCTACAATTCTATGCTACCCTTCACATTCGCGGCTACAACAGGGATCCGAAGACTTGGATCCTTGAGTGGATGACAGGCAATGTACACCATGAAGCTAAAGCCCAAGACATCATTGAGCTTACTGCCCTGCCCACTCTTGGCGAACATTATGAACCAGGTTGTCTGCTACAGCAGAATGCGTTGGAAAGCATCTTCTAGAAGCCATAGCCAAATATGAGCCAAATGTTGAGCATGATGAAGTCACTGCCACAAGACGCTAACTATCCTAAGGAGTACTTTGTTGAAGACCTAGAGTATCTGCCCCGCACTATTTATCATATTATCAGGCGAACTCTCTGGCCGGCCAAAGGACATTCTCCTACAGCGAAGCTTGAAGGAGCAATGAAGACATTGGTTTTCTATATCTTCAATGGCATCAGCTTCAATGCTCAAGACTTCTTCATCAGACAATTGGCTGCATCTGGCTCCGATATCTTTGGTCTAAAGTTCTATGCTCCATGGGTAATGCGCCTCATCAAGCTTCACTCTGCTATCAACTATCAGCCGTCTACGTGCAATCAGCTTATATTCTTGCCAAAGGTTGATCTGTCTGTCGAAGCCATTTACCCAGAGCCTGCAAAGGAGACAATTTATCTTCACAATGTCGATCATCAAAGCTTCACCCAGCCCATTGAAGGAGTTCAGGCCGTTTCACGTGTTTATCCCTTGGCTGGCAATACACGTGCCCCTCGCACCCAAACTGAAGCCACTGAAAGCACCATTGCTCAAAGGCCTCGGAAGCGTCGTGTTCTCAACGACCGAGAGCTTCTCGTTGCTCTACATCAGAAACATGATAAGCATCATGACTGGCTTAAGCGTCAGATGCAAAGCCTCTTGGTGGACGTCAATCGCATTCGCAATCTTGCCACCAAGAATGCCTTTGTTACACATGAAACCTGTCGGAGGTCATGGAAGAGTTTGACGTTGCTTAGTGCTGAAGCTGATCTTCAAGACGATGGCTTCACAGAGAGATTCAAGTTTGACTCAACTCCTCCAAGGAATGCTCACTTGCGTCGGACTCCCTCACTCGAAGACTCTAACTATTCTTCCTCAGCTGCAACAGTTAATGCCAGAGTCATTGATGACCAAGATGATGCTACTTCACCACCTCCAACTTTGGTGCGTATCGACATTGCACCAAGTTCGTCTGCACCACCAAACCTCAACGACGACCTTGCTGCATCGCCTACTCCACATGGGAACGAGTAGCAAGCTCTGTATCTTCAAACCTTTTTGGGCATTACTGACGAAAGGGGGAGAAGCATATGAGTTGATAGTCTTCAAGCGGGTCCATATGGGTGGTTGCTATACTTTTGCTACATTTGCCAAGTGCTTATAACTCTCGCTTTTGATACATTTGGTTCTTTTGAGTTGTAACACTTAAACTTGATGGTCGTCTGCTACCTTTTCGTCAACTATGTGATGCGATGATAAATTCCGCATGTGCGATGATAAATCCCGCACGAAGTCATTTTGCAGACATCCATTTTTCATTATGCATGTCATTATCTTTGTTATATCCTTTCATGCATGATGAATTGTTTTCATAATTAGAAGAGGAGCTCCGCAAATACAACCTGCCATGTGCATTTGCATTCAAAAGCAAAATACTTATATGCACATCTTTAGGGGGAGCCTTTCTGCTACTTACGAAGACAATACCTAAATCCTTTACAATTTCACATACTTTTATCCCCGTTAAAACTTTAACCAGTTTGTCATCAATCACCAAAAAGGGGGAGATTGTAAGTGCATCTAGTGCCACCCCTAGTTGGTTTTGGAGTATTGACCACAAACTTGGTTGAGGGACTAATGTGTTTGTGAGAATTGCAGGACAACACATGTAGTAGTCCCTCATTGATTCGGTTTACCTACCGGAGATGACCCCTAAAAATGTATGAAGACATTGAAGACAAAGGTGGTATGTGAAGACATTCAGATTGAAGACTATGACAAGAGAAGACATTGCATGAAGACTATGGAGTGCGAAGACTTAGTTGTTTCGTTGTTTCCTTTTCTTCTTTGTTGAGTCATAGGAACCACCGTACTGTTAAGTGGGGTCCCAGTGAACAAAGTCAGAGTGACTGAAGTGATGCTTAATCAAAATCCTATGTCTTCGAGCGAAGACAATGAGAGCAAAACTTATCCAGAGCTAGGTAAGTCAGCTTTACTTGTAGCCCAAGTAAAGTTGTCGTGTGTGTTTCAAATCTGACCGTTGGAACACGTGTCAGTTCCTTAGTGACCCAGGGTCATTTCAGACAAATCAGGTCGGGTTGCCTAGTGGCTATAAATAGCCCACCCCTACACCATAAATTGGTGGCTGCTCAAAGTTAGTGCACGGCTTTTGTCGTTTGAGAGCAACCCACCTCGAAGCCTTTGAGAGAGAAATCCTTGCGAGGACAAAGCCCTAAACACCCAGAGCCAAAGAGTGTTAGGCATCACTGAAGTCTTCCTGTCTGTGTGATGTGAAGACTTGTTACACTTGAGGACTGTGAATCCTCCAGCCGGTTAGGCGTCGCGTTCTGAGCATCCAAGAGTCATTGTGGATCGCCGGTGAACAAAGTCTATGAAGGTTTGGAAGTCTACCTTGAAGACTTACCAGAGTGATTAAGCGAGGACTGGGTGTCCTTAGCTCAAGGGGAATAAGGTGAAGACACGGTCTTCTGAGTTAAACCTCAGCCTCCCTAACCAGACGTACAGTTGTCACAGCAACTGGAACTGGTCCAACAAATCATTGTCTTCAACAAGCAACTGGTTTTATGCTGTCCTTCTCTTTATTTACAGTTGGTCCTTGTGAAGTCATTGCTTGCTTGCATTATCAGTTCGTCTTCACTGTGTGACTGTTTGTTCTGATTGGCTTCATACTATCTTCCATCCTGATCCACATACTGCCTAGCTGCTATTAGTCTTCGTGCTTTCACTTCATTGTATACTTGACTATGGCTTGCCTAGTGTAGTCTACATTCCGCTGCATGTTAATAGGTTCATTTCTATCGTTTGTCTTCGAAACTTCCATGTTTTGAAGACTTTCAAAAAAATCGCCTATTCACCCCCCTCTAGTCGATCACTAGCACTTTCATAGGTTGGGGCCTAAGCACCACCCAAGATGCAGGCGATGGCACGGGGCTCCTAAAAGCCCCAACCCCCTCGTCTTGATGGTGTCGTCGTTTCTCCTTGGCGGCAGCAGCGGAGGGAGGCCGGTGTTGCCTTGAGGACGGTCCTCACGAGGCTGCTCCCTCGAGGCGGCCTTGCGAGGCTGGTCCTACCAGTGATCCTCACGAGGTCGGCCGCGCCACTCCTGGCAGGGGTCGCGATCGTCCCAACATCCTCCACTTCGTCCTCCTTGGTCGTAACCCCGGTCGCCGTGCTCAGGGCGTCGACCGAAGCGCCTGTCGCAGATGGCCCTGAGCTCTTGACAGTCATTTGTGGTTGTGGACGTTGTGGAAGGCGCAGAACGGACGGATGCTCTTGGATGACTCGGGGTGGTCTCGGCCATGCTTCGTCTCTAGCTCAGCCGCGAGCACGGCTGCCCCCTTGCGCTTCACATCTTTGGCCTTGGCATTCTTGTCTTCTGGGTTAGTGGCTAGAAGCTCGAGGAGGGAGAGGCGCCCTTCCTCAGCCCTTGCGCACTTGGTCGCCATGTTGAACATCTCCAGGGCCGTGCATAGCTCCTCGTGGATGGCGAGCTCCTCCTTCATCTTAACGTCGCGGACGCCATCGGAGAACGCGGAGATGATGGCCTCGTCCATCATCTTGGGGATCTTGAGGCGAACACTGTTGAAAAGCTGGATGTACTTCTGCAGGGTCTCCCCTGGCTGCTACTTCATGCGTCGCAGGTCACCCGCGGCCGGCAGGCGGTCACGAGTGCCCTGGAAGTTGGTGACGAAACGCTCGTGCATCTCGCCCCAGGAGGAGATCGATCTCGCGGGCAGGTTCAGGAGCCACAAGCGCGCCATCTTTGAGGGCCATGGGGAACCAGTTCGCCATTAACTTCTCGTCGCTGTTGGCTGCCTTGATGCTCAGCTCGTAGAGCTACAAGAACTCCGCGGGGGCGGGGGTGTCGTCATAGTGCAGAGGCAGGTCTGGCTTGAGTTTATCGAGCCAGACGATGTTGCGTAGCTTGGGAGTGAAGGCACGGCAACCTGCTATGGTCACCGGAGCCCGATCCTGATATCCACGCGCCGCCACCGCAGGCTGAACGCGGTCTTGACGCAGTGGTGCTAGGAGTGCAGGCACGTTTTCTTGCGGCATCGGGACTTCTTGGCAGCTTCCTTCTTTGTGCGCGGGCGCCCGGCGTGGCGTGTCATGCCACGGGACCACGCGTCTTGGCGTGAAGGTGGTGGAGGCCCTCCGTGAGCCACATCGCCCTCAGCTGGAGGTGGGCGAGGCAGTAAGAGAGATGGCGCGGGAGAGCCCCCAGCGGTGCTGACGAGCTCGGTGATGCTGTCCAGGCAGTCCTCGTAGAGGTCGTCGACCGGACGGTAACCCAGGAGCTCGCGTGCCATGAGCTGCGCGGCCGGAGTGTGATGAGCATGGGCGCGTGACGAGCATGGGACAACGAGCCGGCCGGAGTCAGCAACGGGGTGGCCGTGCGTTCGTCCCGCCGCATGAAGGGGTGCAGCGATGAAGCTTACTACTCATTCCCTGCTGGGCTGGTGGCGGCGTTGGCAGCGAGTGATGGAGAGCGGCGGGGAGGTCCGCTAACGGGCGCCATCTAAGCGATGCGGGCGGCGAGGGTGGCCCGGCGCTCAGCACGGGCTCGGCGAGCGTCAGCCATGGATATGGTGGAGTAGTGGAGCTTGGATCGACGGAAGAAAGGCTTCAGCCCGCACCCCTACCTGGCACGCCAAATGTCGGATTCGGGGTCCTTGAGGTTCGAACTCTGGGGTGCGCACGAAGATCTCTCTCTTCCTAGCTCGCTCTCGCAACGATCTCAAAGCCTAGCTCGCTGAACCCAAGGAACAAGAGACGTGTGGGTTTATACTGGTTCGGGCCACCGTTGTGGTGTAATACCCTACTCCAGTGTGGTGTGGTGGATTGCCTCGTGGGCTAAGGATGAACCAATACAGTGGATGAACAACCTCCTGAGGAGAGGTGTTCTTGCACTCGATGAGCTGGTGTGTCTGAGGATGGTCCGAATGATCCGTCCCTTGCTATGGTGGTGGCTAGCCCTATTTATAGAGGCCCTGGTCCTCTTCCCAAATGTTAGGTGGGAAGGGACCCCACAACGGCCAATTTTGAAGGGAGACAACTAGTACAAGTTATCTTGACAAAAGGTGGTCTTCGCCTGCCAAAAGCTCTGGTGGTGATGCAGTTGCGGGCTCCATGATGACCTCCGTCCTGCCGTCCTGCTGGTCTTGGTCTCGTTGCACCGATATGGAAACCTTTGCCTGATGCCTCGGGACTCCTCGCCCGCGCCTGCCTCTTTAGCACCAAAGAGGAAACTGGCACACTGCGCCCGCTGGCGCCCGCCTGGCTTCGGTCGTCACGGCTCACGTCACGTGGACCTCGCGAGGTTCCCCCTGCCTTGATATCTCCGCTCCTCGGGAGCCAGCCTAGCGAGGCTGCCCCTGAGGAGGTCTTGTGCCGTCCACCTCACGAGGCTTGGCCCCTCACGAGGGTCTTGAGTGGTTGCTGATGAAGATGGGCCGCACCGGACGCCGGTAGAGCCGCGTCGTGGGCTGCAGGTAGGCAAGTCTGGGTACCCCCGTTCCCAGGATGCCGACAGCTCATTAGTCACATTGGTTGCAAGGCTCATAGTGATGTGCATTAACGAGAGGGCCTAGAGATACCTCTCCGATACACGGAGGGACAAATCCTAATCTCGATCTATGCCAACTCAAGAAACACCATCAGAGACACTTGTAGAGCATCTTTATAATCACCCAGTTACGTTGTGATGTTTGATAGCACACAAGGTGTTCCTCCGGTATTCGGGAGTTGCATAATCTCATAGTTAGAGGAACATGTATAAGTCAGGAAGAAAGCAATAGCAATAAAACTAAACGATCATTATGCTAAGCTAACGGATGGGTCTTGTCCATAACATCATTCTCTAATGATGTGATCCCGCTCATTAGATGACAACACATGTCTATGGTCAGGAAACTTAACCATCTTTGATTAACGAGCTAGTCAAGTAGAGGCATACTAGGGACACTATGTTTGTCTATGTATTCACACATGTACCAAGTTTCCGATTAATACAATTCTAGCATGAATAATAAATATTTATCATGATATAAGGAAATATAAATAGCAACTTCATTATTTCCTCTAGGGCATATTTCCTTCAATCTCCCACTTGCACTAGAGTCAATAATCTAGATTACATAGTAATGATTCTAACACCCATAGAGTCTTGGTGTTGATCATGTTTTGCTCATGAGAGAGGCTTAGTCAACGGGTCTGCAACATTCAGATCCGTATGTATCTTGTAAATCTCTATGTCTCCATCCTTGACTTGATCGCGGATGGAATTGAAGCGTCTCTTGATGTGTTTGGTTCTCTTGTGAAATCTGGATTCCTTCGCCAAGGCAATTGCTCCGGTATTGTCACAAAAGATTTTCATTGGACCCGCTGCACTAGGTATTACACCTAGATCGGATATGAACTCCTTCATCCAGACTCCTTCATTTGCTGCTTCCGAAGCAGCTATGTACTCCGCTTCACATGTAGATCACGCCACGATGCTCTGCTTGGAACTGCACCAACTGAGAGCTCCACCATTCAATATAATACGTATCCGGTTTGTGACTTAGAGTCATCCGGATCAGTGTCAAAGCTTGCATCGACGTAACCATTTACGATGAGCTCTTTGTCACCTCCATAAATGAGAAACATATCCTTAGTCCTTTTCAGGTATTTCAGGATGTTCTTGACCGCTGTCCAGTGATCCACTCCTGGATTAATTTGGTACCTCCCTCCTAAACTTATAGCAAGGCACATATCAGGTCTGGTACACAACATTGCATACATGATAGAACCTATGGCTGAGGCATAGGGAATGACTTTCATTTTCTCTCTATCTTCTATAGTGGTCGGGCATTGAGTCTGACTCAACTTCACACCTTGTAACACAGGCAAGAACCCTTTCTTTGACTAATCTATTTTGAACTTCGTCAAAACTTTATCAAGGTATGTGCTTTGTGAAAGTCCAATTAAGCGTCTTGATCTATCTCTATAGATCTTGATGCCCAATATATAAGCAGCTTCACCGATGTCTTTCATTGAAAAATCTTATTCAAGTATCCTTTTATGCTATTCAGAAATTCGGTATCATTTCCAATCTACAATATGTCATCCACATATAATATCAGAAATGCTCCCACTCACTTTCTTGTAAATACAGGCTTCTCCAAAAGTCTGTATAAAACCATATGCTTTGATCACACTATCAAAGCGTATATTCCAACTCCAAGAGGCTTGCACCAGTCCATAAATGGAGCGCTGGAGCTTGCACACTATGTTAGCACCTTTTGGATCGACAAAACCTTCTCTTTGTGTCATATACAACTCTTCTTTAAGATATTCATTAAGGAATGCAGTTTTGACATCCATTTGCCAAATTTCATAACCATAAAATGCGGCAATTGTTAACATGATTCGGACATACTTACGCATCGCTACGGGTGAAAAGGCCTCATCATAGTCAACTCCTTGAACTTGTCGAAAACCTTTCGCAACAAGTCGAGCTTTGTAGACAGTAACATTATGTCAGCGTCAGTCTTCTTCTTGAAGATCCATTTATTCTCTAATACTTGCCGATCATCGGGCAAGTCAACCAAAGTCCACACTTTGTTCTCATACATGGATCCCGTCTTAGATTTCATGGCCTCAAGCCATTTCGCAGAATCTGGGCTCATAATCGCTTCCTCATAGTTCGTAGGTTCGTCATGGTCAAGTAACATGACCTCCAGAACAGGATTACCGTACCACTCTGGTGCGGATCTTACTCAGCTTGACCTACAAGGTTTGGTAGTAACTTGATCAGAAAATTTCATGATCATCATCATTAGCTTCCTCACTAATTGGTGTAGGAATCACTAGAACATATTTCTGTGATGAACTACTTTCCAATTCGGGAGAAGGTACAATTACCTCATCAAGTTCTAGTTTCCTCCCACTCACTTCTTTCGAGAGAAACTCCTTCTCTAGAAAGGATCCATTCTTAGCAACGAATATCTTGCCTTCGGATCTATGATAGAAGGAGTGCCCAACAGTCTTCTTTGGGTATCCTTTGAAGACACAGTTCATATGGTGTTGTCTCAACTGATTTAGATGGTGCCCTATTTAACGTGAATGTAGCCGTCTCTAAAGCATAACCCCAAAATGATAGTGGTAAATCAGTAAGAGACATGATAGATCGCACCATATCTAATAAAGTGCGGTTACGACGTTCGGACACACCATTACGCTGTGGTGTTCCAGGTGGCGTGAGTTGCGAAACTATTCCGCATTGTTTCAAATGAAGACCAAACTCATAACTCAAATATTCACCTCCACGATCAAATCGTAGAAACTTTATTTTCTTGTTACGATGATTTTCCACTTCACTATGAAATTCTTTGAACTTTTCAAATGTTTCAGACTTATGTTTCATCAAGTAGATATACCCATATATGCTCAAATCATCTGTCAAGGTCAGAAAATAACGATACCCGCCGCGAGCCTCAACACTCATTGGACCGCATACATCAGTATGTATTATTTCCAATAAGTCAGTTGCTCGCTCCATTGTTCCGGAGAAGGGTGTCTTAGTCATCTTGCCCATGAGGCATGGTTCGCAAGCATCAAGTGATTCATAATCAAGTGATTCCAAAAGTCCATCAGCATGGAGTTTCTTCATGCACTTTACACCAATATGAATATGTGTATCAGTACTATCAAGCTTCAACAAAAATAGACCACTCATCAAGGGTGCATGACCATAAAAGATATTACTCATATAAGTAGAACAACCATTATTCTCTGATTTAAATGAATAACCGTCTGCATCAAACAAGATCCAGATATAATGTTCATGCTTAACGCTGGCACCAAATAACAATTATTCAGGTCTAAAACTAATCCCGAAGGTAGATGTAGAGGTAGCGTGCCGACGGCGATCACATCGACTTTGGAACCATTTCCCACGCGCATCGTCACCTCGTCCTTAGCCAATCTTTGTTTAATCCATAGCCCCTATTTCGAGTTGCAAATATGAGTAACAGAACCAGTATTAAATACCCAGGTGCGACTACGAGCAGTAGTAAGGTACACATCAATAACATGTATATCAAATATACCTTTCACTTTGCCATCCTTCTTATCCGCCAAATACTTGGGGCAGTTCCGCTTCCAGTGACTAGTCCCTTTGCAGTAGAAGCACTCAGTTTCACGCTTAGGTCCAGACTTGGGCTTCTTCACTTGAGCAGCAACTTTCTTGCCGTTCTTCTTGAAGCTCCCCTTCTTCCCTTTGCCCTTCTTCTTGAAACTAGTGGTCTTGTTAACAATCAACACTTGATGCTCCTTCTTAATTTCTACCTCCACAGCCTTTAGCATCGCAAAGAGCTCAGGAATTGTCTTATCCATCCCTTGAATATTATAGTTCATCACGAAGCTTTTATAGCTTGGTGGCAGTGATTGAAGAACTCTGTCAATGACACTATCATTAGGAAGATTAACTCCCAGTTGAGTCAAGTGGTTGTGGTACCCAGATATTCTGAGTATACGTTCACTGACAGAACTATTCTCCTCCATCTTGCAGCTGTAGAACTTATTGGAGACTTCTCTCAATCTGGGCATTTGCTTGAAATATTAACTTCAACTCCTGGAACATCTCATCTGCTCGATGACGTTCAAAACATCGTTGAAGTCCCGGTTCTAAGCCGTAAAGCATGGCACACTGAACTATCGAGTAGTCATCAGCTTTGCTCTGCCAGAAGTTCATAACATCTGGAGTTGCTCCTGCAGCGGGTTTTGCACCTAGCGGTGCTTCCAGGATGTAATTCTTCTGTGCAGCAATGAGGATAATCCTCAAGTTACGGACCCAGTCCGTGTAGTTGCTACCATCATCTTTCAACTTAGCTTTCTCTAGGAATGCATTAAAATTCAAGGGAACAGTAGCACGGGCCATTGATCTACAACAACATAGATATGCAAAAATACTATCAGGTACTAAGTTCATGATAAATTAAAGTTCAATTAATTATATTACTTAAGAACTCCCACTTAGATAGACATCCCTCTAGTCATCTAAATGATCACGTGATCCATATCAACTAAATCATGTCCGATCATCACGTGAGATGGAGTACTTTCAATGGTGAACATCACTATGTTGATCATATCTACTATATGATTCACGTTCGAGCTTTCGGTCTCAGTGTTCCGAGGCCATATCTGCATATGCTAGGCTCATCAAGTTTAACCCGAGTATTCTGCATGTGCAAAACTGGCTTGCACCCGTTGTATGTGAACGTAGAGCTTATCACACCCGATCATCATGTGGTGTCTCGGCACGATGAACTGTAGCAATGCTGCATACTCAGGGAGAACACTTATACCTTGAAATTTAGTGAGAGATCATCTTATAATACCGTCGTAAGCAAAATAAGATGTATAAAAGTTAAACATCACATGCAATCAAAATAAGTGATATGATATGGCCATCATCATCTTGTGCCTTTGATCTCCATCTCCAAAGCACCGTCATGATCACCATTATTACTGGCTTGGCACATTCATCTCCATCGTAGCATCATTGTCGTCTCGCCAACTATTGCTTCTACGACTATCGCTACCACTTAGTGATAAAGTAAATCAATTACATGGTGATTGCATTTCATGCAATAAAGAGACAACCATTAGGCTCCTACCAGTTGCCGATAACGGTTACAAAACATGATCATCTCATACAACAATTTATATCTCATCACGTCTTGACCATATCACATCACAACAAGGCCTGCAAAAACAAGTTAGACGTCCTCTACTTTGTTGTTGCAAGTTTTACGTGGCTGCTACAGGGTTCTAGCAAGAACCGTTCTTACCTACGCATCAAAACCACAACGATTTTCGTCAAGTGTGCTATTTTAACCTTCAACAAGGACTGGGCGTAGTCAAACTCGATTCAACTAAAGTTGGAGAAACAGACACCCGCTAGCCACCTGTGTGCGAAGCACGTCGATAAAACCAGTCTCATGAACAAGGTCATGTAATGTCGGTCCAGGCCGCTTCATCCAAAAATACCGCCGAATTAAAGTAAGACATTGCTGGTAAGCAGTATGACTAATATCGTCCACAACTCTTTGTGTTCTACTCGTGCATATAACATCTACGCATAGACCTGGCTCTGATGCCACTGTGGGGGAACGCAGTATTTCAAAAAAAATCCTATGATCACGCAAGATCTATCTAGGAGATGCATAGAAACAAGAGGGGAGAGTGTGTCCACGTACCCTCGTAGACCGAAATCGGAAGTGTTTAGTAACGCGGTTGATGTAGTCGAACATCTTCGCGATCCAACCGATCCTAGCACCGAACGTATGGCACCTCCATGTTCAGCACACGTTCGGCACGATGACGTCCCTCGAGCTCTTGATCTAGTTGAGGATGAGGGAGATTTTCGTCAGCACGACAGTGTGTTGACGGTGATGATGAAGTTACCGGCGCAGGGCTTCGCCTAAGCACTACAACGATATGACCAAGGTGTGTCACTGTGGAGGGGGCACTGCACACGGCTAAGACAATTGATCTTGCGTGTTCGGGGGTGCCCTTGCCCCCGTATATAAAGGAGGAGAGGGGGAGTCCGGTCGGCCCCCTGTAGGGCGCGCCAAGGAGAGGAGTCCTACTAGGACTCCAAGTCCTAGTAGGATTCCACTTGGTGGAAGGGGGAAGGAGGAAGGGAGAGGGAGAAGGGAAGGAAAGGGGGTGCTGCCCCCTTCCCCTAGTCCAATTTGGACTGCCAACGGGGGGGGGGGGCAGCCCCTTATGGCCCTTCTCTCTCCCCACTAAGGCCCATGAAGGCCGATTAGTTCCCCCGGGGGGTTCCGATAACCCTCTGGCACTCCGATAGTTACCCGGTACATCTCGGGACTCATCCGATGTCCGAATAACATCGTCCAATATATCAATCTTTATGTCTCAACCATTTAGAGAATCCTCGTCATGTCTGTAATCTCATCCGGGACTCCGAAATAACTTCGGTCACCAAATTAAAGAACTCATAATAAAAATTGTTATCGAACGTTAAACGTGCGGACCCTACGGGTTCGAGAACTATGTAGACATGACCGAGACACATCTCCGGTCAATAACCAATAGCGGAACCTGGATGATCATATTGGCTCCTACATATTCTACGAAGATCTCTATCGGTCAAACCGCATAACAACATACGTTGTTCCCTTTGTCATCGGTATGTTACTTGCCAGAGATTCGATTGTCGGTATCATTATACCTAGTTCAATCTCGTCACTGGCAAGTCACTTTACTCGTTCCGTAATGCATCATCCTTTAACTAACTCATTAGTCACATTGCTTGCAAGGCTCATAGTGATGTGCATTACTAAGAGGGCCCAGAGATACCTCTCCGATACACAGAGTGAGAAATCCGAATCTCGATCTATGCCAACTCAACAAATACCATCGGAGACACCTGTAGAGCATCTTTATAATCACCCAGTTACGTTGTGAAGTTTGATAGCACACAAGGTGTTCCTCCGGTATTCGGGAGTTGCATAATCTCATAGTTAGAGGAACATGTATAAGTCATGAAGAAAGCAATAGCAATAAAACTAAATGATCATTATGCTAAGCTAACAGATGGGTCTTGTCCATCACATCATTCTCTAATGATGTGATCCCGTTCCTCAAATGACAACACATGTCTATGGTCAGGAAACTTAACCATCTTTGATTTACGAGCTCGTCAAATAGAGGCATACTAGGGACACTCTGTTTGTCTATGTATTCACACATGTACCAAGTTTCAGGTTAATACAATTCTAGCATGAATAATAAACATTTATCATGATATAAGGAAATATAAATAACAACTTTATTATTGCCTCTAGGGCATATTTCCTTCAGATCACTCTCATACATCACATATATAATTCGTCACATCCTTTTGGCCACATCACGTCACATAGCATACCCTGCAAAACAAGTTAGACGTCCTCTAATTGTTGTAGCATGTTTTACGTAGCTGCTATGGGTTTCTAGCAAGAACGTCTCTTACCTACACAAAAGCCACAACGGTGATATGCCCATTGCTATTTACCCTTCATGAGGACCCTCTTCATCGAATCCGATCCGACTAAAGTGGGAGAGACAGACACCCGCTAGCCACCTTATGCAACAGGTGCATGTCAGTCGGCGGAACCTGTCTCACGTAAGTGTACGTGTAAGGTCGGTCTGAGCCACTACATCCCACAATGCCGCCGAATCAAGATAGGACTAGTAATTGCAAGCAAATTGACCAAATCATCGCCCACAACTACTTGTGTTCTACTTGTGCATAGAATCTACGCATAGACCTAGCTCATGATGCCACTGTTGGGGAACGTAGTAATAATTCAAAAAAATCCAACGTGCCACTATGATCAATCTAGGAGATGCTAGCAACGAGAGGGAGGGAGTGCATCTTCATAACCTTGAAGATCGCTAAGCGGAAGCATTACAAGAACACGGTTGATGGGTTCGTACTCGCGGCGATTCAAATCGTGGAAGATCCGATCCAAGCGCCGAACGGACGGCGCCTCTGTGTTCAACACATGTACAACCCGGGGACGTCTCCTCCTTCTCGATCCAGCAAGGGGGGAGGAGAAGTTGAGGAAGAGCTCCGGCAGCATGACAGCATGGTGGTGGAACTTGTGGTTCTTCGACAGGACTTCGCCAAGCACTATAGAGGAGGAGGAGGTGTTGGAGGGGGAAGGGTTGCGCCAGGGGCTGAGGTGTGCGGCTGCCCTCTCTCTCCCTCACTATATATAGGGGGAAGGGGGGAGGAGGAGGCGGCCTAGGGTTTCCCTAGTGGAGGGGCGGCGGCCACAGGGGAAACCCTAGATGGGTTTGGGCGCCCCCACTCCTAGGAAACTTTGCCCCCAAGCCAGGAGGGGCGGCTTCCCTAGGGAAGGCGCCCCCACCTCTCTAGGTTATGTGAGATGGGGTGGGAGGGGCGCACAACCCCTTAGTGGGCTGGTGTACCCCCTCCCCTTGGACCATAAGCCCCCCCAACACTTGTCGGGGCCTCCGAAACTCCTTTCGGCCACGCTCGTCGTCACTCGGTACTCCCAGAACAATTCCAGACTCCAATACCATTCGTCCAATATATCGTTCTTCTCCTCCGGAACATTCCGAAGCTTCTCATCACGTCCGGGATCTCATCCGGGACTCCGAACAATCTTCGGTAACCACATAGTATTCCCATTACAACTCTAGCGTCACTGAACCTTAAGTGTGTAGACCCTACGGGTTCGGGAACCATCCAGACATGACCAAGATACCTCTCCGGCCAATAACCAATAGCGGGATCTGGATACCCATATTGGCTGCCACATGATGCACGATGATCTCATTGATGAACCATGATGTCAGGGATTCACTCAATCCTGTATACAATTCCCTTTGTCTATCGGTATGTTACTTGCCCGAGATTCGATCGTCGGTATCCCCATACCTCATTCAATCTCGTTATCGGAAAGTCTCTTTACTCGTTTCGTAATGCATGATCCCCTGGCTAACTCCTTAGTCACATTGAGCTCATTATATGATGCATTACCGAGTGGGCCCAGAGATACCTCTCCATCATACGGAGTGACAAATCCCAGTCTCGATTCGTGCCAACCCAACAGACACTTTCAGAGATACCTGTAGTGCACCTTTATAGTCACCCAGTTATGTTGTGACGTTTGATACACCCAAAGCACTCCTACGGTATCCAGGAGTTGCACAATCTCATGGTCTAAGGAAGTGATACTTGACATTAGAAAAGCTCTAGCAAATGAGCTACACAATCTTGTGCTATGCTTAGGATTGGGTCTTGTCCATCACATCATTCTCCTAATGATGTGATCCCATTATCAACGACATCCAATGTCCATGGTTTGGAAACCATAACCATCTATTGATCAACGATCCAATCAACTAGAGGCTTACTAGGTACATGTTGTGGTCTATGTATTCACATGTGCATATTACGGTTTCCGGTTAATACAATTATAGCATGAACAATAGACAATTATCATGAACAAGGAAATATAATAATAACCATTTTATTATTGCCTCTAGGGCATATATCCAACATTCCCAGCACGCGCTCCCGCTCCATCTCTTGCCCGAACGCGGTTGTCGAGAGCTCGCGCTCCCCGATCCCAACGTCCATCTCACAGACTTTAATTTGTTCATCAGGTTTAGGTGTTCTATATAGCTTTTGTTAACCACAGTTGAAACTTTAGCATGTTCCTTTATTCTAACAGGGAAAGGTGTTTTCTCTATATAAGCAGAAGGAACAACTGGATCCACATTATAAAGTATAGTTTCTTCTTTAACTAGTACCAATTCTTTAGTTTCTTCTTTAATAGGTGGGTGATATTTAGACCACTTCTCTTTAGGGAGATCAACATGAGTAGCAAATGATTCACAAAAGGAGGCTACTATCTCAGAGTCAAGTCCATATTTAGTGCTAAACTTTTGAAAAGCATCAGTATCCAGAAAAGATTTAACACAATCATACTTAAGTTTAATACCTGACTCTTTACCTTTGTGAGTTCCCAATCTTCAGAGTTGCATTTAATTCTTTCCAAAAGATCCCACCGGAATTCGATAGTTTTCTTCATAAAAGAACCATCACAAGAAGTATCAAGCATGGTTTGATCATTACGAGAAAGCTGAGTATAAAAATTCTGGATAATAATTTCTCTCGAGAGCTCAAGATTGGGGCATGAATATAACATTGACTTAAGCCACGCCCAAGCTAGAGTAATACTTTCTCCTTCACGAGGCCAAAAATTATATATATAATTCCGATCACGGTGAACTAGATGCATAGGATAAATTTTTTGGTGGAACTCCAATTTCAATCGATTCCAATTCCAAGATCCAGTATCATCGCATAGCCTATACCATGTTTTCCCTTCAAAGATAAAGGGAAAATCTTCTTCATAACTTCATCCCTGGGTAGACCTGCAAGCTTATACAATCCACAAATTTGTTCTACGTATATCAAGTGCATATCAGGATGTTCGGTTCCTTCTCCTGCATAAGGATTACCTAGCAGTTGTTCTATCATACCCGAAGGAATTTCATAGTCAATATTTTTAGTAGGTGCTATAGGTTGAGGGGTAGCTAATTGTGGTTCCGTTCGAGGTGAAGATACCCCGAACAAACCCCTCAAATGATTGTTTTCCATTGTAGCAAGTGACAATAAATTTCAGCACACTTATAAATGTTCCCTTACCAAATTCCACTTACCAAAGGCGCTTCACTCCCCGGCAACAACGCAAAAATAGCCTGGATGACCCACAAGTATAGGGGATCAATTGTAGCTCTTTTCGATAAGTAAGTGTCAAACCCAACGAGGAGCAGAAGGAAATGACAAGTGGTTTTCAACAAGGTAATGTCTGCAAGTGTTGAAATTGTAAGTAGCAGAGTAGTTTGATAGCAAGGTAATTTGTAACGAGCAAGTAACGATAATAGTAGCAAAAGTGCAGCAAGGTAGCCCAATCCTTTTGAGGCAAAGGACATGCCAAAATGGTCTCTTATGATAAGCAAACCGTTCTTGAGGGTACACGGGAATTTCATCTAGTCACTTTCATCATGTTGGCTTAATTCGTGTTCGGTACTTCGATAATTTGATATGTGGGTGGACCGGTGCTTAGGTGCTATTCTTACTTGAACAAACCTCCTACTTATGATTAACCCTCCCGCAAGCATCCGCAACTACGAGAAAAGTATTAATAATAAATTATAACCATAGCATTAAACTTTTGGATCCAATCGGTCCCTTACGGAATAGCGCATATACTGGGTTTAAGTTTCTGTCACTCTCGCAACCCATCATCTAATTGCTACTCCACAATGCATTCCCCTAGGCCGAAATATGGTGAAGTGTCATGTAGTCGACATTCACATGACTCCACTAAGGGAATCACAACATACATACTATCAAAATATCGAACACATATCAAGTTCACATGATTACTTGCAACATGATTTATCCCGTGACCTCAAGAACAAAAGTAACTACTCACAAACGATAATCAAGGTCAAGATCAGAGGGGTATTAAATAGAATATTGGATCTAAACATATAATCTTCCACCAAATAAACCATATAGTAATCAACTACAAGATGTAATCAACACTACTAGTCACCCACAAGCACCAATCTATAGTTTCGGTAACAAGATTGAACACAAGAGATGAACTAGGGTTTGAGAGGAGATGGTGCTGTTGAAGATTTTGATGGAGATTGCCCTCCCAAAGATGGGAGAGTTGTTGGTGATGATGATGATGATGATTTCCCCCTCCGGGAGGGAAGTTCCCCCGGCGAAATCGCTCCGCGGGAGGGCAAAAGTGCTCCTGCCCAAGTTCCGCCTCGAGGCGGTGGCGCTCTGTCCCGAAAGTCCTATCCTGAGTTTTTATTGGTTAAAATGACTTATATACCAAAAGATGGGCACCGGAGGTGGGCCTGGGTGAGCACAACCCACCAGGGCCCGCCTGGGCCACATGGCGCACCCAGGCGGGTTGTGCCCACCTGGTGGGTCCCCTCTGGTAGTTATTTTCTCCAGTAATTCTCAAATATTCCATAAAAAATCCCTGTGAAGTTTCAGCTTGTCTGGAGTTGTGCAGAATAGGTGGCCTGACGTAGCATTTCCAGGTCCAGATTTCCAGCTGCCGGAATTCTCCCTCTTTGCGTATACCTTGCATATTATGAGAGAAAAGGCATTAGAATTACTGCAAAAAGCATTATTATGGATAAAAACACTATAAATAACAATAACAAAACATGATGCAAAATGGACGTATCAGGCGCTGCTGATGGCCCTGCACTTGAGGGTGGTGTTGCCGCTCACCAACACAAGGGCGCGGTCCGACCGGGCTCCCTCACTACCCTTTGGTGCCGCAGTGCGAGGAGTCCGGGCTCGGCCCTCCATGGCAGCTCCACGCCTCCAGCCCCAGCAGGGGCTGGGTTCAACCTCATGCGCGGGGGGCTCTCATTGACCTGCTCCACGGCCGGCGTTGTCGCGCGCTCTGGATCCTACGGGGCCTCCTTCTTCGCAGGCGGCGTTGCCGCGCGCTCAGGGCTCGTCATGGCCCCCGTGACAACAAGGGCCTCCTCCTCCGCAATGGACTGTGTAGAGGGCAACGAGGCCTCGAGAGGCACCACCTCGCTTGAGGAGGCCTCCTCGCACAGCCTGCTCCCCCAGGTCAGGGGTGGCGTGTCCGCGCGTGCCTCAGGCTACGCCCCGCGTCCGTCCTCTACCTTGGCTCCGGGGAGGAGATTGGACTCCCCGCGGCCCTAAGTCTACACCACCGGCTGATACGTCTCCAACGTATCTATAATTTTTTATTGTTCCATGATATTATATTATCAATCTTGGATGTTTTATATGCATTATTATGCTATTTTATATCATTTTTGGTACTAACTTATTAACTTATTGCCCAGTGCCAGTTTCTATTTTTTCCTTGTTTTTGTCTTTACAAAAAATGAATACCAAACGAAGTCCAAATGGAATGAAACTTTTTGACGATTTTTCTTAGATCACAGGACACCCTGGAAGCTTTGGGAGGAGGCCAGAAGAGCCACGAGGTGGCCACAGCCTTAGGGGGCGCGCCCCGGGGGGTGCCCTCCAGGCTTGTGGGACCCCTCGTGGCACTTCCAACCCTAATTCTTCTTCTATAAATACCCAAATATTCCCCATAGAACAAAGGGCACACCAAAAATACTTTTCCACTGCCGCAAGTTTCTGTCTTCGTGAGATCCCATCTGGGGACCTTTTCCGGTACTCTGCCGGAGGGGGATTCGATCACGGAGGGCTTCTACATCAACCTTGTTGCCCTTCCAATGATGTGTGCCTAGTTTACCATAGACCTACAGGTCCATAGCTAGTAGCTAGATGGCTTCTTGTCTCTATTTGATTTGATCTTCAATACAATGTTCTCCTCGATGTTCTTGGAGATCTATTCGATGTAATCTTCTTTTGCGGTGTGTTTGTTGAGATCCGATGAATTGTGGGTTTATGATCAGATTATCTATAAATATTATTTGAGTCTTCTCTGAACTCTTTTATGCATGATTTATATAGCTTTGTATTTCTCTCCGATCTATTGATTTGGTTTGGCAAACTAGACTGATTTTTCTTGCAATGGGAGAGGTGCTTTGTAATGGGTTCAATTTTGCGGTGCTCAATCCCAGTGATAGAAGGGGACATGACACGTATTTGTATTGTTGCCATTAAGGATAAAAGGATGGGGTTTTTTCATATTGATTGGATCTATCCCTCTACATCATGTCATCTTGCTTAAGGCGTTACTCCGTTCTTGTTAACTTAATACACTAGATGCATGTTGGATAGCGGTCGATGTGTGGAGTAATAGTAGTAGATGCAGGCAGGAGTCGGTCTATTGTCTCGGACGTGATGCCTATATAAATGGTCATTGCCTTGGATATCGTCATAACTATGAGCTTTTCTATCCGTTGCTCAACAGTAATTTGTTTACCCACCATATGCTTTTTTCAAGAGAGAAGCCTCTAGTGAAAATTATGGCCCCCGGGTCTATCTTTTATCATATCATTTTCAAATCTATAAAACCAAAAACACAAAAAATACCTTGCTGCAATTTATTTACCTTTATTTCATTTCACACTTTTACTTATCTTTTATATCTATCTCTATCAGATCCCATCCTTGCAAGTAACCATGAAGGGATTGACAACCCCTTTATCGCGTTGGGTGCAAGTATTTGTTTGTTTGTGTAGGTGCAACTATTGGAGACTTGTGTGTTCCTCCTACTGGATTGATACATTGGTTCTCAACTAAGGGGAAATACTTATATCTACTTTGCTACATCACTCTTTCCTCTTCAAGGGAAAAAACAATGAAGCTCAAGAAGTAGCACGGCGGGCGTGACGACATCGCGGATGGTGTAGCCTCTCCTGGGGCGGGGGTCATCTCCCTCTCCTCCCTGTCATCTTTCTTATTCTTAGCCGTACTCTTGGATTACCTATGTGGGCATGGACTCAGCCCATGCCTCAAAGGGCGAACAACATGAATCAGAGGGCAAAGGTTTAATCGTAGGAACTTACTCGTCATTTGGAACCCAGCGTCTCCTCTTTTCCTTCTTGTCGGCGCCGCCGCTGCCGCTGCTTCCCTTGCGAGGCCTGATCGTGCTGCCTCTAGAGGGTGCGGCATAGGGCACGGCATAGTCCTTTGCCGCCACCTAGCAAGGCTCGGCGGCCTCTATGTTGTTTTCTCCTCCACCCCACTCCCGTGGGCCTAGCGAGCATGACGCGGAATGCGTTGTCGTCGTCATCGATGGCGTCTAGGCAGAGCTGGCTGTGGACTGGCGGGGGCATCCCCGTGGTGCTCTCCTCATCCAAGGCCTCCGCACCGTCGTGGCACCTCGAGGTGGACTCCACCCCCACGGGATTCTGGAGGCCCCTGATGGCCTAGCGGGATCAGGACCCACTGGTCAAACAGGGGCATCTCCGCAACGAGATCGTCCCTGTTGGCCTAGCGGTACAGCGGGCGCACCTCCTTGGGCATGACCTCCGGCTACTTGATAAGAAGGATCTTCAAGGCTTCAGTCACCACCTCGGCGGGAAGGCTTTCCTTGTTCAACCGAATCTGATCCTCGGCGCCTGTGATCTCCCACACTAGGCGCGAGCATTTCTGGAAGGGTGCAATGCGGCGGCAGACAAATATATTGGCAACCATCACTGCCATAATCCCGGCTGCCCCAGCTCCCTCGACCTCTCCAAGACCAGCCTTAGTCAGGCGTCGATGAGATTCTTGTGCTTCTATCCAGAGGTCTTCATGGCCGGCTCGGTCGGGATCATTAGGAGGGGGCTGAACTGTCTGGCGTCGACGTAGACCCAATGCGACCTGAAGCCCTCCACCTTATTCAGGATCTTCATGTCAATGATGAGCTTTTCCCTTTTGTTGACCATGCGGAAGGAGTCGCAGGACGATCGCTGGTTCCCCGTGGATATCCGCATGTAGTAGAAGGTCCGGAAGAGTTCCACAGACGGCATCACCCCCAGGAAGGCCTCGCAAAGGTAGGCGAAGATGGCAAGGACGAGGATGGAATTGGGCTGGAGATGGAGCAGGCAGATCTGGTAATGCTCCAAGATAGCGAGGAGGAAGTCAGAGAAGGGCGGCACCAACCCAGCGAAGCGCGAGTGGAAGAAGACGGCCGCTGACGTGGTCTCCAAGTCGCGCGACGAGTGTGAGCCTGGCCAGATACGGGTGGCTCCCCACTGAGGGAGTCCTGGATTAAGGGGTCCTCGGGCGTCCGGCCTGTGTGACGTGGGCCGGACTATTGGGCCATGAAGATACAAGATAGAAGACTTCCTCCCGTGTACGGATAGGACTCTCCTTTGCATGGAAGGCAAGCTAGGCGGCCGTATGTACTATTTCCTTTGTATGTAACCGACTTTGTACAACCCTAGGCCCCCCCGATGTCTATATAAACCAGATGATTTAGTCCGTAGAGGCAACCATAATCATACATGCTAGACTTCTAGGGTTTTAGCCATTACGGTCTCGTGGTAGATCAACTCTTGTAACCCCCATACTCATCAATATCAACCAAGCAGGACGTAAGGTAATACCTCCATCAAGAGGGCCCGAACCTGGGTAAAACTTCGTGTCCCCTCTCTCGTGTTACCATCAACCTTAGACGCACAGTTCGGGACCCCCTACCCGAGATCCGCCGGTTTTGACACTGACATTGGTGCTTTCATTGAGAGTTCCTCTGTGACGTCAAAGACAAGATTGATGGCTCGCCTTGTTATCAAGAATAGTATCACCTCCGGAGGAGCCCTGGCCTCAGGCCAAACCCTCCGGCTGGGAAGCTTTACCATGACCGCCCGTCCGGCCCTTAAGCCGACGATGACTTCTTGGGTCATCGAAAACCGCCTTCGTGTTGACCCCGAATACTCCAAACGGATGGATCCAACAGAGTTGTCATCTTTAAAGAGCTCCTGGATCGCATCGCCACCTTGGGGGTCGCTACAGACTACGATCAGATTGGGCTTAAACCCGATCAAAGAGAAATCAAACCTCCGCCGATCACCCATCAGATAGCAGTAGTAGAGGAGCAAATCAACAACTCTTCCTCTATATTGAGGATGAACTATGTTCGGATTTCCGAGCTCGAAGAGCCGGATACCCGTCCGCGGAACAACACGCCCTGTCCTCCGAACCTAGAATCGGACGGCGGACCTAAAAAATCGGTTGATATCCCGGAGCCCGAACTATTCAGCTCGGAAGTTCCTCAGACTCCGGATCCCAAATTGGGTCAGGGTTCAGATCTAAACCACCCACTCACCTAGATATGCGCGATCTCACATGCATATGACAACAGTCTCAGGAAACAGTCCATCACTTTTGGGCCAGATTCCTCCTTGTCAAAGACAAAATTAAAGATTGCCGCGACGAAGGCGCGATCTCAGTATTCTAAAATAATTGCATGGACGAAGGAATCCTCAAGGCCATCAACCGTCGTCACGTATTACACTTGGCTACTTGGCAACCATAGTACATAAGTATCGCGCAATGGAAAGCGCCTAGAAAGCTCAGGCAGCTCGCTGGGAACCACCGGTTTCCACCCAACCCCTCGTCCGGGCAAAAAGGATGCACCCTTGTGGGGCGCCTGACCCAATAGTAAATAAATCTAAGCCCATCACGGGCCGTGGAACCGTTCTGAAAGGATGGCTCGATAGGCCATGCAAAATATACACAACACTAGATACCATACCAACCCACAGCCTTAGAGCTTGTTGGGTACTCCGGCAAGTGGCCAAGAGCGGCGATGATATCCTCACCAAAAACACCACAGAGCAGCTCCCCCCGAAACACGACGACCACAGAGTATTGACAGTCTTCGAGACTTTCGCTTCATACAATCGGCGCAAGAGGGCACTCCGCGACCTCGCCGAAGTCTGCCAAGTCGCAATAATAAATCCTTGGAACGACATGGCCATAACTTTCAACTCCAGTGACGAATCAAAAATCCGGCCAGTCCGGGCACCAGCCGCCTCGGCTCACTAAAGTGCTCATGGATGGTGGCAGTGGACTAAACCTCTTCTACGAGGACACACTAAATAAAATGGAAATAGACAGGAGCCGCATCGAGCATAGTAATACAACCTTCCAAGGAATCAATCCCAGCCGGGAGGCACGATGCACGGGGGAAATTACACTCGATGTGGTATTCGGCACGCGAGAATTATCGGTCCGAAGAGATAACCTTCCAAGTGGCCCCTTTCAACAGTGGATATCATGCCCTATTGGGGCGAGATGCATTCACGCGCTTTCAAGCTATACCTCGTTACGGGTATATGAAGCTCAAGATGCTCGGGCCCAACGGTATTATCACTCTTGCTAGTGATCCGGACACAGCCCTCCACGCCGAAAACAAAACAACATCCCTAGCCATTGAGGCACTGTCTGAGGCCCTCGCGGCCGAAGAGTTAACCGCACTACGCTCTACGGTGTATAGGGACAACGTAATCCTTGATAAGCGTCCCAAAATCCACATCCTTCAAACCAGCAGACGAAATAGTCAAATTCCAGGTCCACCCGACGGACCCCAAGAAGACAGCTTCCATCGGGGCACAGCTGGACCCAATGGTTGACGCCGCACTACGAACGTTCCTGCATGAGAACTGGGATACATTCGCCTGGCACCCTTCTGATATGCCAGGAATCCCGTGCAGGCTGGCTGAACACAGCCTCAATATATTGAAGGGATATAAGCCGGTCAAGCAAACACTGCAACGCTTTTCCGAACCAAAACGACAAGCCATGGGAGAGGAGCTAGCCAAGTTAATCGAAGTCGGATTCATCAGAGAAATAAAACACTCGGACTGGCTAGCAAACCTGGTGATGGTACCAAGGCAGGACAAATCCTGGCGCCTGTGCGTCAACTTCAAATACCTCAATAAGGCTTGCCCTAAGGATCCCTTCCCCCTCCCCTGCATCGATCAGATCATTGATGCTACTGCAGGACACGACTCACTGTGTTTCTTCGATGCATACTACGGATACCATCAAATTAAAATGAAGGAATCCGATCAAGCCGCAACGACATTCATCACCCCATACGGGCCTTTCTGCTTCAACACTATGCCCTTTGGGCTTAAAAACGCCGGTGCCACCTACCAACGCATGATTCAAACATGCCTGGAGAACCAAATTGGCAAGACAGTGGAAGCATATGTGGATGACGTCATCATCAAAACTAAACACGTCGAGTCGTTAATAGACGACTTGCGCCTCACATTCAACAATCTCCGGACATAGACATTAAGCTCAATCCGAAAAAGTGTGTTTTCAGCGTTCCTGCCGAAAAGTTGCTGGGCTTCATCGTTTCCAATTGAGGAATTGAGGCAAATCCAGCCAAAATCCGAGCTTTGTCACAATTGGCTACGCCAACCAACCTTAAATAGGTCCAAAAACTAGACGGATGCGTGGCAGCTTAAGCCGCTTTATCTCCAGACTAGGAGAAAAAGCATTGCCACTTTATCGCCTTTTCTGACATTCCAACCACTTTGAGTGGACGGAAGCAGCAACAGCCGGACTGGAGGAAATAAAGGCTCTTTCAGCAAGCAACCCAATCCTGGCCACACCAAACGTCGGCGAACTGATGTTATTATACATCTCTGCAACACACCAGGTGGTGAGCGCAGTGCTCGTCGTTGAGCGAGAGGAGGACGGACACAAGTTCCCACTCTAGAAACCGGTATACTACCTATCCACTGTCGTCACACCATGCAAATTCCGGTACCCTCATTACCAAAAGATAGCATATGCGGTATTCATGGCATCCCGGAAGCTATGACACTACTTCCAAGAGTGTTCGATTATGGTAGCTTCCGAAGTACCACTCAATGATATAATAAATAACCGCGACGCTATGGATCGGATTGCCAAGTAGGCTATTGAGCTCTTACCATTTGACATAACATACAAACCACGCCGAGCCATTAAATCCCAGGTATTGGCCGACTTCGTCGCCGAATGGACATAGGGCGAACTCCCTAAAGAGTACGACACGAATTCCAACTTGGTCATGTACTTTGATGGCTCTAAAATGCTGGCTGGTTTAGGAGCAGGCGTCGTTTTAACGTCCCCCACCGGAGACACAGTCCAGTATGTACTCCAAATATTATACACAGACTCCAACAACGCAGCCGAATACGAGGCCTTATTGCACGGTCTTCAGATGGCTACCTACATGGGCATACAATGCCTGGAGGTGCACGGGGATTCAAATCTCGCAATATCCCAAATAAATGGAGACTTCGCTGCCAAGGATCCGAATATGGCGGCCTATCGTAACGCCGTACTCAAGATATCAACTCGGTTTGAGGGACTCGAGTTTCATCATGTGGCTCGAGAAAGTCATCAAGCGGCGGACGTCCTTGCTCGCATGGGTGCCAAGCGCGACCCCGTCCCGCCTAACATCTTTTTGGAAAGGCTCTTCAAGCCATCCGTGGTGTGGAAGGATGAGAGTGGAAACACTATCCCGGATCTGACTATACTCACAGATTTCGAACAAAATACCGATATAATCGGGGGTTCAGCCACCGAAATAACACCATCGGCCCATCTAATAATGGCTGTAATTGCCCCATGGACCGAACCATTCTTGGCCTACTGATGTCTACTACAAAACCTTCTTCTTGTAGACGTTGTTGGGCCTCCAAGTGCACAGGTTTGTTGGACAGTAGCAAATTTCCCTCAAGTGGATGACCTAAGGTTTATAAATCCGTAGGAGGCGTAGGATGAAGATGGTCTCTCTCAAGCAACCCTGCAACCAAATAACAAAGAGTCTCTTGTGTCCCCAACACACCCAATACAATGGTAAATTGTATAGGTGCACTAGTTCGGCGAAGAGATGGTGATACAAGTGCAATATGGATAGAAGATAAAGGTATTTGTAATCTGAAATAATAAAACAGCAAGGTAGCAAGTGATAAAAGTGAGCGTAAATAGTATTGCAATGCATTGAAACAAGGCCTAGGGTTCATACTTTCACTAGTGCAAGTCCTCTCAACAATAATAACATAATTGGATCACATAACTATCCCTCAACATGCAACAAAGAGTCACTCCAAAGTCACTAATAGAGGAGAACGAACGAAGAGATTATGGTAGGGTACGAAACCACCTCAAAGTTATTCTTTCCAATTAATCCGTTGGGCTATTCCTATAAGTGTCACAAACAGCCCTAGAGTTCGTACTAGAATAACACCTTAAGACACAAATCAACCAAAACCCTAATGTCACCTAGATACTCCAATGTCACCTCAAGTATCCGTGGGTATGATTATACGATATGCATCACACAATCTCATATTCATCTATTTAAACCAACACAAAGGACCTCAAAGAGTGCCCCAAAGTTCCTACCGGAGAATCACGACGAAAAAGTGTACCAACCCCTATGCATAGGTTCATGGGCGGAACCCGCAAGTTGATCACCAAAACATACATCAAGTGAATCACGTGGTATCCCATTGTCACCACAGATACGCACGGCAAGACATACATCAAGTGTTCTCAAATATTTAAAGACTCAATCCGATAAGATAGCTTCAAAGGGGAAACTCAATTCATTACAAGATAGTAGAGGGGGGAGAAAACATCATAGGATCCAACTATAATAGCAAAGCTCGCGATACATCAAGATCGTATCACCTCAAGAACACGAGAGAGAGAGAGAGAGCGAGATCAAACACATAGCTACTGGTACATACCCTCAGCCCCGAGGGAGAACTACTCCCTCCTCATCATGGAGAGCACCGGGATGATGAAGATGGCCACCGGAGAAGGATTGCCCCCTCTGGCAGGGTGCTGGAACGGGTCTAGATTGGTTTTCGGTGGCTACGAAGGCTTTTGGCGGCAGAACTCCCGATCTATTGTGTGTTCTAGAAGTTTTAGGGTACATGAGTATATATGGGTGCAGGAAGTACGTCGGTGGAGCTTCGGGGGCCCCACGAGGCAGGGGGGCACGCCTTAGGGGGTTGCCCCCCCCCTCGTGAGCACCTCACTTGGCTCCTGACGTGGGGTCCAAGTCCATCCGGTAGCTTTCCTTCCAAAAATAACTTCTCCAGTTGATTTTGTTCCGTTTCAACTCCGTTTGATATTCCTTTTCTTCGAGACACTGAAATAGGCAAAAAAACAGCAAATTTGGACTGGGCCTCCGGTTAATAGGTTAGTCCCAAAAATAATATAAAAGTGAATAATAAAGCCCGATATTGCCCAAAACAGTAGATAACATAGCATGGAGCAATCAAAAATTATAGATACGTTGGAGACGTATCAAGCATCCCCAAGCTTAATTCCTGCTCGTCCTCGAGGACCTAATGATAAATATAGAATTTTTGATGCAGAGTGCTACTTGGCATAATTTTAATGTAATTCTTCTTAATTGTGGCATGAATATTCAAATCCGAAAGATTCAAGATAAAAGTTCATATTGACATAAAAATGATAATACTTCAAGCATACTATCTAAGCAATTATGTCTTCTCAAAATAACATGGCCAAAGAAAGTTCATCCCTACAAAATCATATAGTTTAGTCATGTTTCATTTTCATCACACAAGAATGCTCTCATCATGCACAACCCCGATGACAAGCCAAGCAATTGTTTCATACTTTAGTAATCTCAAACCTATAATCTTTCACGCAATACATGAGCGCGAGCCATGGATATAACACTATGGGTGGAATAGAATAATGAGGGGGTTATGTGGAGAAGACAAAAAGGAGAAAGTCTCACATCAATGAGGCTAATCAATGGGCTATGGAGATGCCCATCGATTGATGTTAATGCAAGGAGTAGGGATTGCCATGCAACGGATGCACTAGAGCTATAAATGTATGAAAGCTTAACAAAAGAAACTAAGTGGGTGCGCATCCAACTTGCTTGCTCACGAAGACCTAGGGCACTTGAGGAGGCCCATTGTTGGAATATACAAGCCAAGTTCTATAATGAAAAATTCCCACTAGTATATGAAAGTGATAACATGAGAGACTCTCTACTATAAAGATCATGGTGCTACTTTGAAGCACAAGTGTGGTAAAGGATAGTAGCATTGTCCCTTCTCTATTTTCCTCTCATTTTTTATTTTTATATTTTTATTTGGGGCCTTCTCTTTTTATGGCCTTTCTCTTTTTTTGGGCCTTCTCTTTTTATGGCCTTTCTTTTTTTATTCCTCACTTGGGACAATGCTCTAGAAAATGATGATCATCACACTTCTATTTATTTACAACTCAATGATTACAACTCGATACTATAACAAAAGATGACTCTATATGAATGCCTCCGTCGGTGTACCGGGATATGCAATGAACCAAGAGTGACATGTATGAAAGAATTATGAACGGTGGCTTTGCCACAAATACTATGTCAACTACATGATCATGCTAAGCAATATGACAATGATGAATGTGTCATGATGAACGGAATGATGGAAAGTTGCATGGAAATGTATCTCGGAATCACTATGGAAATGCCATAATAGGTAGGTATGATGGCTGTTTTGAGGAAGATATAAGGAGGTTTATGTGTGAAAGAGCGTATCATATCACGGGGTTTGGATGCACCGGCGAAGTTTGCACCAACTCTCAATGTGAGAAAGGGCAATGCACGGTACCGAAGAGGCTAGCAAGGATGGAAGGGTGAGAGTGCGTATAATCCATGGACTCAACATTAGTCATAAAGAACTCACATACTTATTGCAAAAATCTACAAGTCATCAAAAACCTCGGCACTACGCGCATGCTCCTAGGGGGATAGATTGGTAGGAAAAGACCATCGCTCGTCCCCGACCGCCACTCATAAGGAAGACAATCAAATAACACCTCATGTTTCAAATTTGTTGCATAACGTTTACCATACATGCATGCTACGGGACTTGCAATCCTCAACACAAGTATTTCTCAATTTCACAACTACTCAACTAGCACGACTTTGATATTATTACCTCCATGTCTCAAAACAATCATCAAGCATCAAACTTCTCTTAGTATTGAAAACACTCATAAGAAAGTTTTTACTAATCTTGTATACCTAGCATATTAGGATTTTAAGCAAATTACCATGCTATTTAAGACTCTCAAAATAATCTAAGTGAAGCATGAGAGTTCATCTATTCCTTCAAAATAAAACTACCACCATGCTCTAAAAGATATAAGTGAAGTACTAGAGCAAATGACAAACTACTCCGAAAGATATAAGTGAAGATCAATGAGTAGTCGAATAATTATGCAACTATGCGAAGACTCTCTAACATTTAATAATTTCATATCTTGGTATTTTATTCAAACAACAAGCAAAGAAAAATAAAATGGCATTCTAAGAATGGCAAACATCATGTGAAGAAGCAAAAACTTAGGATCAACCGATACTAACCGATAGTTGTTGAAGAAGAAAGGTGGGATGCCAACCGGGCATCCCCAACCTTAGACGCTTGAGACTTATTGAAATATTATCTTGGGGTGCCTTGGGCATCCCCAAGCTTGAGCTTTTGTGTCTCCTTAATTCCTCTCATATCACGATCTCCCTAAATCTCAAAAGCTTCATCCACACAAAACTCAACAAGGACTCGTGAGATAAGTTAGTATAAAACATTGCAAAAACCTTATCATACTCTACTATAGCAAATCACTAAAATTATTATTCAACATTGCAACTAAATGCCTCTGCATATTTAATAGTCCGATCCTCAAATAGAATCATTAAAGAAGCAAACATATGCAAACAATGCAAACATAACAATAATCTGCCTAAATAGGATAGTCTGTAAGGAATGCTGCAACATCCATACTTCCATAGCTCCAAAAATTATGAAAGAAAATTCCAACTGTAGTAAATTTATCAGAGATTAATATGCAAAAGGTTTCAATATTTTATCACATTCTGACTTTTCTAGGGATGCAATAGCAGTAAACTTTCTGTTTTCAAACAACAACATGTATACTTGTAACGTAGGCATAGTGGAGGCTATCAATGCCACTTTTATTGAAATAAAAGATGCAAAACATTGTTCTAATAACAGCAAGCAAATCCTAACAAAATAAATTGACGCTCCAAGCAAAACACATATCATGTGGCGAATAAAAATATAGCTCCAAGTAAAGTTACCGATGAACGAAGACGAAAGAGGGGATGCCTTCCGGGGCATCCCCAAGCTTAGGCTCTTGGTTGTCCTTGAATATTACCTTGGGGTGCCTTGGGCATCCCCAAGCTTTGGCTGTTGCCACTCCTTATTCCATAGTCCATCGAATCTTTACCCAAAACTTGAAAACGTCACAACACAAAACTTAACAGAAAACTCGTAAGCCCCGTTAGTATAAGAAAATAAATCACCACTTCAAGGTACTGTAATGAACTCATTCTTTATTTATATTGTCATTAAACCTACTGTATTCCAACTTCTCTATAGTTTATGAATTATTTTACTAGCCATAGATTCATCAAAATAAGTAAACAACACATGAAAAATAGAATCTGTCAAAAACAGAGCAGTCTGTAGTAATCTGGATCAAACGTATACTTCTGGAACTCATAAAATTCTCAAATAAATTGCTGGACCTGAGTAATTTGTCTATTAATCATCTGAAAAAATAATTAACTAAATGGGGGGAATTGGTAGAGGGAGACAGGGGGAATCCGTTGGTGTCCGCGGCGTCGCCGGAGATGGCCGGAAGTGGCAGATCGAGCCGACGGCGGCCTGCTCTGTAGTTGGGGAGAGAGAGATGGGGTTAGTTCTGTTCGTGGCTGAGCGGACCAGTGACAGTGAGGGAGAGGAAGAGAGTTGGGGAAGATGACTAGTTGAAGAAAATAATATTTCTCCTGGGGTTGGGTTCGACCAGCTTTGCTATACACTACCAAACACGTTTTTCCTTTTGAGCTTGCTTGTTTGCTCTTTGTGATGTGCACTTGCGTACTACCTCTTGATGTGATGTATGCATTTTGCTTCTAACTACACACTAGCACGTATCATAACCTCTTTAATTAAAATGGATTGCACCGTATGGAAGTGTTGCTTGATGCTTGGATCTTGATTAAGGAAAATATAAATTTCTTTGTGAAATAATTATCAGGAGTCGATCTCGCACTCATAGGACCCACATCTGGTGGTTCCGAGTTGGTTGGAGCGCTACCCGGCAAGTCGTCATCTCCTTGACCATGCCTTGATAAATGTTTTCTGGGCTATGGGTCGTTTCCAAAATTTTGCATGACAACTGAAAATATATTTTTTAAATAAAATAAAATGAATCTGGATCCGACAGATCCACTGATTTGGCAGTCAGACCAGATCAGGTGAAGTATTTGTATTAAGTAGTTGTGACCCAGGTAGGGTTACAATATAAAAATATCTGGCGGGTAGGGGAGCTCATGTTGGTGAAGGCAACCCGGGTAGGGTTGGCTTGGATGGCGGGCTCCTCTACATAGGGTATCACATTAGGACACAACCAACTGGCGCTTACTTCAAAAGCGGCGCAAACCGTACTGACCATAGACCTGGAATGGGACGGGCTGAACCGACTACCCATGCCAAGTATCTGCCTCTGCATGGGTGAGAAGGTGGCTGTAGCCGGGTAGGTACAGTCACCCTAGGGCAGGACCGTCGGTCACGGGTCTCGACTCGCTGGCCTTTAGTAAGGCAAGGTGGAAAAGCAGAGGTAGTGTACGGGCTAGTTAAAGGTTTTGGTTCCTTGGTCTAGTCGTGCGCACGGGTAGCGCATGGACGACTTGGACCAAGTGATGCTATGGGCAAAGCAGTATACCTCTGATCAGAGTAAATGTGATATCACTCCCAGCTTCCGGGTTTGGAAGTGCGTCGTGTGGGTTTTCCTCTAACACAGGATGTATGATCCCACGTCGCTCTGTCGCCAGTAGTTTTTATGAATAAAATTGGTTTTCAACAAGATGGGTTAAGGGAAAATATTTTTACCTACATAGTATTTTGAGATAATGGCTCGGTGGTGGTAGCCATGGCCGATAAAGTTTTTCCTCTTTAAAAAAACTCATGCATCCACTTTTCCTGGCGACTTGCGGAGTACGTATTTTATACGTACTCAGCTGCACTTATGTTGTTTTTCAGAGCAAGTGAGTTATGAGAACTCCGAGGCGATAGAGAATGGTACTTATGATGAGTCTGGTCATCTTGACGACTTCGGTTATTCTAAAGTGGAGTATGGTTATGAGGAAGTCGACAATCAAGGCTATGAAGAGTAGATGCCCTCCATGGTTGGTCTAAAAGGCTTGTACTAGAGGCGGATGACGATCTATCGTCATGGCCGCTTAGGCTTAGCCGACACTTGAGGTGCCTATGTAATAAAAGCTTACCTACTCATGGCAGCTGCTCCGTCTTGTACGTGATATTGTTCTCCTTAACTGATCCTGGCACAACTCTGAAGTGATGGCTTCCATTACGCCTGACTCTGTTCAACGTAACGGGGCATCACAATAGCACTCTCCAAATAAAAATGGCAGCAATTCTCGTGAGCGCTATGTTGGGGAACGTAGCAGAAATTCAAAATTTTCCTACGTATCACCAAGATCTATCTATGGAGAAACCAGCAACGAGGGGAAGGAGAGTGCATCTACATACCCTTGTAGATCGCTAAGTGGAAGCGTTCAAGAGAACGGGGTTGATGGAGTCGTACTCGTCGTGATTCAAATCACCGATGATCCTAGTGCCGAACGGACGGCACCTCTGTGTTCAACACACGTACAGCCCGGTGACGTCTCCCATGCCTTGATCCAGCAAGGAGAGAGGGAGATGTTGAGGAAGTCTCCATCTAGCAGGAGCACAACGGCGTGGTGGTGGTGGAGGAGCGTGGTACTCCAGCAGGGCTTCCCCAAGCACCGCAAGAGACGAGGAGGGAGATGTGTCACGGGAGGGAGAGGGAGGCGCCAGGGCTTTGGTGCGGCTGCCCTCCCATCCCCCCACTATATATAGGGCCAAGGGAGAGGGGGGGGGGGCGCAGCCTTGGCCCTTCCTCCAAGGAAGGGTGCGGCTAGGGAGGAGTCCCTCCTCCCCAAGGCACCTAGGAGGTGCCTTCCCCCTTTAGGACTCTTCCTTTCCATATCTCTTGGCGCATGGGCCTCTTGGGGCCGGTGCCCTTGGCCCATATAGGCCAAGGCGCACACCCCTACAGCCCATGTGGCCCCCCAGGGCAGGTGGCCCCACCCGGTGGACCCCCGGGACCCTTCCGGTGGTCCCGGTACAATACCGGTGACCCCGAAACTTGTCCCGATGGCCGAAATAGCACTTCCTATATATAATTCTTTACCTCCGGACCATTCCGGAACTCCTCGTGACGTCCGGGATCTCATCCGGGACTCTGAACAACATTCGGGTTACCGCATACTAATATCTCTATAACCCTAGCGTCACCGAACCTTAAGTGTGTAGACCCTACGGGTTCATGAGACATGCAGACATGACCGAGATGACTCCGGTCAATAACCAACAGCGGGATCTGGATACCCATGTTGGCTCCCACATGTTCCACAAAGATCTCATCGGATGAACCACGATGTCGAGGACTTAATCAATCCCGTATACAATTCCCTTTGTCTAGCGGTACGATACTTGCCCGAGATTCGATCGTCGGTATCCCGATACCTTGTTCAATCTCGTTACCGGCAAGTCTCTTTACTCGTTCCGTAACACATCATCCCGTGATCAAATCCTTGATCACATTGTGCACATTATGATGATGTCCTACCGAGTGGGCCCAGAGATACCTCTCCGTCACCCGGAGTGACAAATCCAAGTCTCGATTCGTGCCAACCCAACAGACACTTTCAGAGATACCTGTAGTGTACCTTTATAGCCACCCAGTTACGTTGTGATGTTTGGCACACCCAAAGCACTCCTACGGTATCCGGGAGTTGCACAATCTCATGGTCTAAGGAAATGATACTTGACATTAGAAAAGCTTTAGCATATGAACTACATGATCTTGTGCTAGGCTTAGGATTGGGTCTTGTCCATCACATCATTCTCCTAATGATGTGATCCCATTATCAACGACATCCAATGTCCATGGTCAGGAAACCGTAACCATCTATTGATCAACAAGCTAGTCAACTAGAGGCTTACTAGGGACATGGTGTTGTCTATGTATCCACACATGTATCTGAGTTTCCTATCAATACAATTCTAGCATGGATAATAAATGATTATCATGAACAAGGAAATATAATAATAACCAATTTATTATTGCCTCTAGAGCATATTTCCAACAGTCTCCCACTTGCACTAGAGTCAATAATCTAGTTCACATCGCCATGTGATTAACACTCACAGGTCACATCGCTATGTGACCAACATCCAAAGAGTTTACTAGAGTCAATAATCTAGTTCACATCACTATGTGATTAACACTCAATGTGTACTGGGTTTGATCATGTTGCTTGTGAGAGAGGTTTTAGTCAACGGGTCTGCAACATTTAGATCCGTATATACTTTGCAAATCTCTATGTCATCTCCTAGATGCAGCTACCACGCTCTATTTGGAGCTATTCCAAATAACTGTTGTACTATACGAATCCAGTTTACTACTCAGAATAATCTGGATTAGTGTCAAAGTTTGCATCGACGCAACTCTTTACGTCGAACTCTTTATCACCTCCATAACCGAGAAACATATCCTTATTCCTCTAAGGATAATTTAGACCGCTATCTGGTGATCTACTCCTAGATTACCTTTGTACCCTCTTGCCAGATATGTGGCAAGGCACACTTCAGGTGCGGTACATAGCATAGCATACTGTAGAGCCTACGTCTAAAGCATAGGGGACGACCTTCGTCCTTTCACTCTATTCTGCCATGGTCGAGCTTTAAGTCTTAACTTCATGCCTTACAATTCAGGCAAGAACTCCTTCTTTGACTGATCCATCTTGAACACCTTCAAGATCATGTCAAGGTATGTGCTCATTTGAAAGTACCATTAAGCGTTTTGATCTATCCTTATAGATCTTGATGCTCAATGTTCAAGTAGCTTAATCCAGGCTTTCCATTGAAAACACTTTCCAAATAACCCTATATGCTTTCCAGAAATTCTATGTCATTTCCGATCTATGATATGTCGACAAACATATATTCATTAGAAATTCTATAGTGCTCCCACTCACTTCTTTGGAAATACAAGTTTCTCATGAACTTTGTATACACCCAAAATCTTTGATCATCTCATCAAAGCATACATTCCAACTCCGAGATGCTTACTCCAGTCCTTAGAAGGATTGCTGGAGCTTTGCATACTTATTAGCATCTTTCAGGATTGACAAAACCTTCCGGTTGTATCACATACAACCTTTCCTCAAGAAAATCATCGAGGAAACAATGTTTTGACATCCTATCTGCAAGATTTCATAAATAATGCAGTAATCGCTAATATAATTCCAACAGACTCTTAGCATCGCTACATGTGAGAAAGTCTCGTCGTAGTCAATTCCTTGAACTTGTCGGGAAACATCTTAACGACAAGTCGAGCTTTCTCAATGGTAACACTTACCATCACTGTCTGTCTTCCTTTTAAAATCCACCTGTACTCAACAGCCTTACGACCATCGAGTCGTTCTGCCAAAGTCTACACTTTGTTTTCATACATGGATCCTCTCTCGGATTTTATGGCCTCGAGCCATTTATCAGAATCCGGGCCCACCATCGCTTCTCCATAGCTCGTAGGTTCATTGTTGTCTAGCAACATGACTCCCAAGACAGGATTACGTACCATTCTGAAGTAGTATGCATCCTTGTCGTCCTACGAGGTTTGGGAGTGACTTGATCTGGAGTCTCATGATCACTATCATAAGCTTCCACTTCAATTGGTGTAGGTGCCACAGGAACAACTCTTTGTGCCCTGCTATACACTAGTTGTAGTGACGGTTCAATAACCTCATCAAGTCTCCACCATCCTCCCACTCAATTCTCGAGACAAACCTTTTCCTCGAGAAAGAACCCGATTCAAGAAACAATCTCTATTGCTTTCGGATCTGAATTAGGAGGTATACCCAACTGTTTTGGGTGTCCTATGAAGATGCATTTATCCGCTTTGGGTTCGAGCTTATCATCCTGAAACTTTTCCACATAAGCGTCGCAGCCCCAAACTTTTAAGAAATGACAGCTTAGGTTTCTCTAAACCATAGTTCATACGGTGTCATCTCATCGGAATTACGTGGTGCCCTATTTAAAGTGAGTGTGGTTGTCTCTAATGCCTAACCCATAAACTATCGTGGTAATTTGATAAGAGACATCATGGTATGCATCATATCCAATAGGGTGCAGTTATGATGTTCGGACACACCATCACACTATGGTGTTCCAGGCTGTATTAGTTGTGAAACAATTTCCACAATGTCTTAATTCTGTGCCAAACTCGTAATTCAGATATTTATCTCTATGATCATATCATAGATATTTTATCCTTTTGTCACGATGATCTTTCAACTTCACACTGAAATTACTTGAACCTTTCAATAATTTCGACTCGTGATTCATCAAGTAAATATACTCAACATCTACTCAAACCATCTGTGAAGTCAGAACATAACGATATCCACTACACGCCTCAGCACTCATTGGACTGCACACATCAAAACGTATTACTTCCAACAAGTTGCTTTCTAGTTCCATTTTACTGAAAACGAGGCTTTCAGTCATCTTGCCCATGTGGTATGATTTGCATGTCTCAAGTGATTCAAAATCAAGTGAGTCCAAACGGTCCATTTGCATGGAGTTTCTTCATGCATATACACCAATAGACATGGTTCGCATGTCTCAAACTTTTCAAAACGAGTGAGCCCAAAGATCCATCAACATGGAGTTTCTTCATGTGTTTTATACCGATATGACTTATGTGGCAGTGCCACAAGTAGGTGGTACTATCATTACTATCCTATATCTTTTGGCATGAACATGTGTATCACTACGATCGAGATTCAATAAACCATTCATTTTAGGCGTAAGACCATTGAAGGTATTATTCAAATAAACAGAGTAACAATTATTTTCCTTAAATGAATAACCGTATTGCGATGGACGTAATCCAATCATGTACATGCTCAACGCAAACACCAAATAGCAATTATTTAGGTTTTAATACCAATCTCGATGGTAGAGGGAGCATACGATATTTGATCATATCAACATTGGAAACACTTCCAACACATATCGTCACCTCACCTTTAGCTAGTCTCCGTTTATTCCGTAGCTTTTATTTCGAGTTACTAACACTTAGCAACCGAACCGGTATCTAATACCCTGGTGCTACTAGGAGTACTAGTAAAGTACACATCAACACAATGTATATCCAATATACTTCTATCGACCTTGCCAGCCTTCTCATCTACCAAGTATCTAGGGTAATTCTGCTCCAGTGGCTGTTCCTCTTATTACAGAAGCACTTAGTCTCGGGTTTGGGTTCAACCTTGGGTTTCTTCACTAGAGCAGCAGCTGAATTGCCGTTTCATGAAGTATCCCTTCGTGCCCTTGCCCTTCTTGAAACTAGTGGTTTCAACAACCATCAACAATTGATGCTCCTTCTAGATTTCTACTTTTGTGGTGTCAAACATCGCGAATATCTCAAGGATCATCATATATGTCCCTCATATATTATAGTTCATCACGAAGCTCTAGCAGCTTGGTGGTAATTACTTCGGAGAAACATCACTATCTCATCTGGAAGATCAACTCCCACTTGATTCAAATGATTGTTGTACTCAGACAATCTGAGCACAAGCTCAACAATTGAGCTTTTCTCCCTTAGTTTGCAGGCTAAGAAAATCGTCGGAGGTCTTATACCTCTTGACATGGGCACGAGCCTGAAATCCCAATTTCAGCCCTCGAAACATCTCATATGTTCCGCGAAGTTTCAAAATCGTCTATGGTGCCTCAAGTCTAAACCGTTTAACTGAACTATCACGTAGTTATCAAAATGTGTATGTCAGATGTTCGCAACATCCACAGACGACGTTCGAGGTTCAGCACACTGAGCGGTGCATTAAGAACATAAGCCTTCTATGAAGCAATGAGGACAATCCTCAGTTTATGGACCTAGTCCGCATAATTGCTACTATCAACTTTCAACTAAATTTTCTCTAGGAACATATCTAAACAGCAGAACTGAAGCGCGAGCTACAACATAATTTGCGAAGACCTTTTGACTATGTTCAGGACAAACAAGTTCATCTTATGAACTCCCACTCAGATAGACATCCCTCTAGTCAGCTAAGTGATTACATGATCTGAGTCAACTAGGCCGTGTCCGATCATCACGTGAGACGGACTAGTCAACATCGGTGAACATCTTCATGTTGATCATATCTGCCATACGACTCATGCTCGACCTTTCGGTCTTCTGTGTTCCGAGGCCATGTCTGTACATGCTAGGCTCGTCAAGTCAACCTAAGTGTTTTGAATGTGTTCCGAGGCCATGTCTGTACATGCTAGGCTCGTCAACAACCGTTGTATTCGAACGTAAGAATCTATCACACCCGATCATCATGTGGTGCTTCGAAACAACGAACCTTCTGCAACGGTGCACAGTTAGGGAGAACACTTTCTTGAAATTTTAAAGAGGGATCATCTTATTTACTACCGTCGTTCTAAGCAAATCAGATGCAAAAACATCATAAACATCACATGCAATCAAATAGTGACATGATATGGCCAATGTCACTTTGCTCCTTTTGATCTCCATCTTCGGGGCTCCATGATCATCATCGTCACTGGCATGACACCATGATCTCCATCATCATGATCTCCATCATCGTGTCTTCATGAAGTTGTCTTGCCAACTATTACATGACGTTTATGTTGACACGCAGGTCATAAATAAATAAAGACAACTCCTATGGCTCTTACCGGTTGTCATATTCATCGACATGCAAGTCGTGATTCCTATTACTAGAACATGATCAATCTCATACATCACATATATCATTCATCACATCCTTTTGGCCATATCACATCACATAGCATACCCTGCAAAAACAAGTTAGACGTCCTCTAATTGTTGTTTGCATGTTTTACGTGGCTGCTATGGGTTTCTAGCAAGAACGTTTCTTACCTACGCAAAGACCACAACGTGATATGCCAATTGCTATTTACCCTTCATAAGGACCTTGTTCCTCGAATCCGATCCGACTAAAGTGGGAGAGACAGGCACCCGCTAGCCACCTTATGCAACTAGTGCATGTCAGTCGGTGAAACCAGTCTCACGTAAGATTACGTGTAAGGTCGGTCCGGGCCGCTTCATCCCATGATGCCGCCGAATCAAGATTGGACTAGTAACGGTAAGCATATTGAACAAAATCAACGCCCACAACTACTTCGTGTTCTAGTCGTGCATAGAATCTACGCAATAGACCTAGCTCATGATGCCACTGTTGGGGAACGTAGCAGAAATTCAAAATTTTCCTACGTATCACCAAGATCTATCTATGGAGAAACCAACAACGAGGGGAAGGAGAGTACATCTACATACCCTTGTAGATCGCTAAGCGGAAGCGTTCAAGAGAACGGGGTTGATGGAGTCGTACTCGTCGTGATTCAAATCACTGATGATCCTAGTGCCGAACGGACGGCACCTCCGTGTTCAACACACGTACAGCCCGGTGACGTCTCCCATGCCTTGATCCAGCAAGGAGAGAGGGAGAGGTTGAGGAAGACTCCATCCAGCAGCAGCACAACAGCGTGGTGGTGGTGGAGGAGCGTGGTACTCCAGCAGGGCTTCGCCAAGCACCGCAAGAGACGAGGAGGGAGATGTGTCACGGGAGGGAGAGGGAGGCGCCAGGGCTTTGGTGCGGCTGCCCTCCCATCCCCCCACTATATATAGGGCCAAGGGAGAGGGGGGGGGCGCAGACTTGGCCCTTCCTCCAAGGAAGGGTGCGGTTAGGGAGGAGTCCCTCCTCCCCAAGGCACCTAGGAGGTGCCTTCCCCCTTTAGGACTTTTCCTTTCCTTATCTCTTGGCGCATGGGCCTCTTGGGGCTGGTGCCCTTGGCCCATATAGGCCAAGGCGCACACCCCTACAGCCCATGTGGCCCCCCGGGGCAGGTGGCCCCACCCGGTGGACCCCCGGGACCCTTCCGGTGGTCCGGTACAATACCGGTGACCCCGAAACTTGTCCCGATGGCCGAAATAGCACTTCCTATATATAATTCTTTACCTTCGGACCATTCCGGAACTCCTCGTGACGTCCGTGATCTCATACGGGACTCCGAACAACATTCGGGTTACCGCATACTAATATCTCTATAACCCTAGCGTCACCGAACCTTAAGTGTGTAGACCCTACGGGTTCGGGAGACATGCAGACATGACCGAGATGACTCCGGTCAATAACCAACAGCGGGATCTGGATACCATTTTGGCTCCCACATGTTCCACGATGATCTCATCGGATGAACCACGATGTCGAGGACTTAATCAATCCCGTATACAATTCCCTTTGTCTAGCGGTACGATACTTTCCCGAGATTCGATCATCGGTATCCCGATACCTTGTTCAATCTCGTTACCGGCAAGTCTCTTTACTCGTTCCGTAACACATCATCCCGTGATCAACTCCTTGATCACATTGTGCACATTATGATGATGTCCTATCGAGTGGGCCCAGAGATACCTCTCCGTCACACGGAGTGACAAGTCCCAGTCTCGATTCGTGCCAACCCAACAGACACTTTCGGAGATACCTGTAGTGTACCTTTATAGCCACCTAGTTACGTTGTGACGTTTGGCACACCCAAAGCACTCCTACGGTATCCGGGAGTTGCACAATCTCATGGTCTAAGGAAATGATACTTGACATTAGAAAAGCTTTAGCATACGAACTACATGATCTTGTGCTAGGCTTAGGATTGGGTCTTGTCCATCACATCATTCTCCTAATGATGTGATCCCGTTATCAACGACATCCAATGTCCATGGTCAGGAAACCGTAACCATCTATTGATCAACGAGCTAGTCAACTAGAGGCTTACTAGGGACATGGTGTTGTCTATGTATCCACACATGTATCTGAGTTTCCTATCAATACAATTCTAGCATGGATAATAAACGATTATCATGAACAAGGAAATATAATAATAACCAATTTATTATTGCCTCTAGAGCATATTTCCAACACGCTAAAGTTTCTGTTTTTTACAGCATGATCAACAAGACTTTCCCCAAGTCTTCCCAAAGGTTCTACTTGGCACGAACACTAATTAAAAGCATAAAACCACATCTAAACAGAGGCTAGATGAATTATTTATTACTAAACAGGAACAAAAAGCAAGGAACAAAAATAAAGTGGGTTGCCTCCCAACAAGCGCTATCGTTTAACGCCCCTAGCTAGGCATGATGATTTCAATGATGCTCACATAAAAGATAAGAACTGAAACATAAAGAGAGCATCATGAAGAATATGACTAGCACATTTAAGTCTAACCCACTTCCTATGCGTAGGAATTTTGTGAGCAAACAACTTATGGGAACAATAATCAACTAGCATAGGAGGGCAAAACAAGCATAACTTCAAAACTTTAAGCACATAAAGAGGAAACTTGATATTATTGCAATTCCTACAAGCATATATTCCTCCCTCATAATAATTTTCAGTAGCATCATTAATGAATTCCACAATATAACTAGCACCTAAAGCATTCTTTTCATGATCTATAAGCATAGAAATTTTATTACTCTCCACATAAGCAAAATTCTTCTCAATCGAAATAGTGGGAGTATCATAAGAGACTTGAATACTATAAATTGTTTCCACATTAAAAGAGTAATGTTCAGAGAAGGGGTAATCATAATCATGACAAGTTTTATAAATATAATCACTACTTTTTATAGCATAAGTATCATCACAATAATCATCACAAGTAGGAGGCATGCTATCATCATTATAAACTTGCATATCAAAACTTGGGAGACTAAAAATATCATCTTCATTAATCATAGCTTCCCCAAGCTTGGGACAAACATTAATTGCAGCAAATATATTCTCAAAAACATTATCTTCATCAAACATAGCATCCCCAAGCTTGGGCCTTTTCATATCATAAGCATAATCACTCTCATCATTAATAGTATGGATAGCACCAATAGTATAGCAATTATCATATTCTTCCAAGCAAGTGCCAAAAATATTTTCAAGATCATAAGAAGTATCATTATCTTCCAAAATTATATTTTCATGAGGCACAATAGTAATAGGAGCACCATTATTTGGGAGTGGTACCTTTTTACCTCTCTTGCTTTTTTTCTTCTTCTTTACCACATCATGTGTGGGTTCAATCCTCCTTTTGGAGCTCCTTATTAATGAGATTGGTTGAATAGGAGGCTCCTCCTCGTTACCTGATTCATCATAAGAAATAATAGGAGGATATTGGGAAGTCTCTTCCCTTTCATTAGTATTCTCTTCATCTTCTATTTTTTTTCCTTTATGTAGTTGGCAATATAAGGATTTTCAATACAATTCACCGCACAATAGATATAAATTTCCTCTAGATCAAATCCAAGAAGTTTATAATGGGAAAATTCTGGAAGATAATTAGTTATACGTTTCATTTCTTCGTAACACATAAGCAAACTAAGTTCATCATGATGTGCAAGTGAAATCAAGTCATCACAATTTTTGGACACGATACGATCATGAAACAATTTGCATTGGGTATTGAAATGATCATGTTCATTACAAAGCTCACAAGTATGGCCACTATAATTTAAATTTTCAGCACATTCATCTAACCTTTCTTGCAACAATTTAGTTTATAAGTACTTATGCCTCTTTCAATATCTATCTTCCCTATTTGGTGTGTTCGTACAAACCTAATGCACTCCACAAAAAATTACATGTTTATAGGAGACATTTTCATCATAGCTAGTGCAATCATCATTAGTATCATGGATATTCAAAGAATCCGTACTAACAACATTGCAATCATGCTCATCATTCAAATATGTAGTGCCAAACATTTTATAGATTTCTTCTTCTAGCACTTGAGCACAATTATCCTTTCCATCATACTCACGAAAGATATTAAAAAGGTGAAGCGTATGAGACAAACTCAATTCCATTTTTTATAGTTTTATTTTATAAACTAAACTAGTGATAAAACAAGAAACTAAAAGAGTCGATTGCAAGATCTAAAGATATACCTTCAAGCACTCACCTCCCCGGCAACGGCGCCAGAAATGAGCTTGATGTCTACTACACAACCTTCTTCTTGTAGACGTTGTTGGGCCTCCAAGTGCAGAGGTTTGTAGGACAGTAGCAAATTTCCCCCAGGTTTATCAATCCGTAGGAGGCGTAGGATGAAGATGGTCTCTCTCAAGCAACCCTGCAACCAAATAACAAAGAGTCTCTTGTGTCCCCAACACACCCAATACAATGGTAAATTGTATAGGTGCACTTCGTTCAGCGAAGAGATGGTGATCCAAGTGCAATATGGATAGAAGATAAAGGTATTTGTAATCTGAAATAATAAAAACAGCATGGTAGCAAGTGATAAAAGTGAGCGTAAACGGTATTGCAATGCGTTGAAACAAGGCCTAGGGTTCATACTTTCACTAGTGCAAGTCCTCTCAACAATAATAACATAATTGGATCACATAACTATCCCTCAACATGCAACAAAGAGTCATTCCAAAGTCACTAATAGCAGAGAAGGAACGAAGAGATTATGGTAGGGTATGAAACCACCTCAAAGTTATTCTTTCCAATCAATCCGTTGGGCTATTCCTATAAGTGTCACAAACAGCCCTAGAGTTTGTACTAGAATAACACCTTAAGACACAAATCAACCAAAACCCTAATGTCACCTAGATACTCCAATGTCACCTCAAGTATCCGTGGGTATGATTATACGATATGCATCACACAATCTCATATTCATCTATTCAAACCAACACAAAGGACCTCAAAGAGTGCCCCAAAGTTCCTACCGGAGAATCACGACGAAAACGTGTGCCAACCCCTATGCATAGGTTCATGGGCGGAACCCGCAAGTTGATCACCAAAACATACATCAAGTGAATCACGTGATATCCCATTGTCACCACAGATACGCATGGCAAGACATACATCAAGTGTTCTCAAATCTTTAAAGACTCAATCCGATAAGATAACTTCAAAGGGGAAACTCAATTCATTACAAGAGAGTAGAGGGGGGAGAAAACATCATAGGATCCAACTATAATAGCAAAGCTCGCGATACATCAAGATCGTATCACCTCAAGAACACGAGAGAGAGAGAGAGATCAAACACATAGCTACTGGTACATACCCTTAGCCCCGAGGGAGAACTCCTCCCTCCTCCTCATGGAGAGCACCGGGATGATGAAGATGGCCACCGGAGAAGGATTGCCCCCTCCGGCAGGGTGCCGGAACGGGTCTAGATTGGTTTTCGGTGGCTACAGAGGCTTCTGGCGGCGGAACTCCCGATCTATTGTATGTTCTGGAAGTTTTAGGGTACGTGAGTATATATGGGTGCAGGAAGTATGTTGGTGGAGCTTCGGGGGCCCCACGAGGCAGGGGGCGCGCCCTAGGGGGGCGCCCCCCCTCTTGAGCACCTCCCTTGGCTCCTGACGTGGGGTCCAAGCCCATCCGGTAGCTTTGCTTCCAAAAATAACTTCTCGAGTTGATTTCGTTCCGTTTTGACTCCGTTTGATATTCCTTTTCTTCGAAACACTGAAATAGGCAAAAAAACAGCAAATCTGGGCTGGGCCTCCGGTTAATAGGTTAGTCCCCAAAATAATATAAAAGTGGATAATAAAGCCCTATTGCCCAAAACAGTAGATAACATAGCATGGAGCAATCAAAAATTTAGATATGTTGGAGACGTATCACCTACCTTAATAGGCGAGAGCTCCCTAAGGACCAGAATGAGGCTCACTGCATTGTTTGGTGCTCGAAAGCCTACAACGTCTATGACGGAGAGCTCTATAAGAAAAGTGCTACCGGAGTCCTTTAAAGATGTATCTCTGAAGAAGAAGGACGACAACTCCTGGTCGAAATTCATGCTGGCCTCGGTGGTCACCACACCACGGCTCGGGCCCTTGTAAGTATGGCCTTCCGTACAGGTTTCTTCTGGCCGACGGCCCGAGCAAACGCACATGACTTTCTCCAACGTTGTGTCGGATGCCAGCTCTTCGCCAATCAAAGCCATATGCCACCTATTGCACTACAAACAATCCCCATTACTTGGCCTTTTGCGATCTGGGGGCTTGATATGGTGGGACCCCTTAAAGGCGGGAGCCATAAGAAAAAATATCTGCTAGTCATGGTAGATAAATTCACCAAGTGGATAGAGGCCAAACCAGTGAAAACGGCCAAAGCTGGACTGGTGATAGACTTTATATCCGGTGTCGTGCAGCATTATGGTGTCCCACACAGCATCATCACCGATAACGGCTCCAATTTCACAGCCGATGAAGTGAAATCCTGGTGTGCTAAATTGGGCATTAAACTCGATTATGCCTCGTCTATCATCCACAAACAAACGGTCAAGTCGAACGAGCTAATGGCCTTATTATGAGCGGCATTAAGCCTAGACTAGTGCGGTCTTTGAAAGAATCAGACAAGCACTGGGTTGAGGAGCTCGACTCTGTACTCTGGGGGCTGCGGACCATGCCCAATCGCACTACCATATATACACCCTTCTTCATGGTATACGGCGCAGAGGCTGTGTTGCCCTGCAATATTATTCATGACTCACCTCGAGTGCGCATGTTTGAAGAGAGAGAGGCCGAGTTTGATCGGTAGGACGGCTTAGATGCCCTGGAGGAGGAGCGCGATGTTGCAAAAGCCTGTTCCACATTTTATCAGCAGCAGGCTCGCAGATATCAAAGGAGAGAATTGTGGGCCAAGACTTATAACATTGGCGAGCTCGTTCTATGCTTACCAGAGAAGAAAAAGGACAAACTCAAGCCCAAACGGGAGGGTCCCTTCATCATAGATGAAGTTCTCACTGGAGGAGCGTACCGCCTTCATGATGCATCGGACAACCGCTTAGAGCCGAACCCGTGGAATGCCACCAGACTATGAAGATTCTATGCCTAGAGCGGGACTCTTTATTCGTCTTCTTCTCCCTTTGTTTCCATTATTTTCTTTTCCTCTCTTTAACTTCTCGTTTAGCTCTTTAGCTCTTGTGCGACCACATCTCACACCTATGATGTGCACATCCTTAAATGTATACACTCATCATACCTGGGGGCTTCTTTTACAGAAGCTTATTATTCTTTTCCGAGCATCAAGCTCAACACATATGTGATCTCTTCTGCATATGTACCTTTTCTTCGCCATTATATGCATCATTATGACTTAAGTTTTGGCCAAGCTGGGTTGCCTGGCTCCTGTGCTTATGCCCTACGTTCCCGTTTGTTCGGCTAGGGCATAAAGGGAGCACCTCTGCGATTGTTACTGCTGGGTCATCCGGACATGTACCTCGGACTGGGTGAAGCCGAAAGCTAGCGTTCTTAAGGGAATATTCGGTCGGCAAACTAAAGACGTGTTACACTCATTACACTATGAACCCCCAGATGTCACTCACACTGCGATTTTTTCAATCATAGTTCAGACATGCATACTAACGCATATTCACCTAGGGAAAGGAACCCTTAACAGAACTATTCTCCCTGGAAGATGTTTCTTGCAATTACAATGTAATATAACATAGCTAGCCGGATACAACTTGTCTGTTCAAGCAACTATGACCCCTACACCTGGTTTCCACGCATGCCCCGGTTTATATTACTGAGCGGGTATTCGGAAACACTCCGAGCCTTCGGGTCCAGAGGTCGAAGAGAAAAGGTCTACCATGACAATAGTTTTACAATCCGGCTAGGGACAAATTTGTCAATTGAAGTACATAGTCATTTAGACTCAAAAACTTCTTCCTCTATGTCGTCTAACAGGCTGTCTAGCTTACAATCCTGTTGGGAATATGTGGTGGCTACATCACTTGGTCGTATACCAAACTAACTGGAATTTCTTTTCCATCTGACCCCTTAGGTCCGACCCGGGCCATATGATTCGGATCGAGCTTGGTGTACCGTGTTTTTACCATGGCCCAGGCCTCTCGCGTACCTTCTTGGCAGGTTGATATCTTCCATAATCGGAAGCGCGGCCGAGCTCCCTGGAATAGCTTCACAAGCTCCTCCATACTCCCTGGAGGAGAGGCGGACGGCCACAAAGCTTTGGCAATGCTCCGCATTGCTTGCCGAGCTCGCTCGTGCAATTGGGAGAGCTCTTCCAGAAGGTCGCTTTGAGAGCCAGACATTTCCTCTTCGGGACAGCCAGTCAACATACCTACAGACATAAATCTGTCAAATCATTTCTTTGCAGAATTAAATAAAGGCAAAGTCAAATGCATACTGAATATGCCGCCTTGTAACCTCCTATTCTCTTTGACGGCGTCGGCTAGCTGGGCTCGCACATCTTTTAGTTCTTCGCCCAGCAAGGTATTTGAATCTTGCAACTTGTTCTTTTCACCCCTGACCCGTGTCAGCACACGCTCCCCTGCCGCATGTTGCCTTTTGGCCTCCTGTTCACTAGCCTGGGCGATTTTCAGCTTTTCCCTCAGTTGACCTACTGATCCTGTCAGCGGAAACACAACAGTATTAATATTACTGGTATATGATTATACTTTTTTTTCTGATGCGGGGAAACATTACCCAGCGATGCCCCTTGGATTTCTCCAATTCGGCGGTAGCTGCAGCTAGCTCGGTCTGACACTTTTCTAGCTCTTGAGACAGCAGGTTGTTCTTCTCCGTGAGTACCTGATTATACAATGATCCTTAAATCAGTTGTATCAACTGCTTCAAGTCTCGGGGGCTACTGGTATATGATTATCACATCTACACTTACCCGCATATCTTTTAAATATTGGTCCCTGGCTCTGGCAAGTCCATCACGAGCAGCTCAGATGTATGCATTGGCCGAGCTAAAGGCATTGAATGCCTCTTTTGAAAAGTCGGGGTCGCGGAGAGCGGCCCTCCGGCGCCGATGATTCATGGTGCTCTCCACTTCAGAGTTTGTAACGGACATATCATCTGAATCCTCTATGGAAGGACAGTCCAGCGCGACTCCCATGTCAGCCCCACCCTTAGGGCAGGGTCTGGAATCTGACTAGTGGAGGCATGGCCGGCAGGATCCCCAAACATAGTCCGGGGAACGCTTTTCCTGATAAGACATAGCGGATAATGTCACAGTTTGATATGACTGCCAGGAGGCATGGTTAAAAATCATACCTCTTTGATGAAGGTTCTATTGTATTGTCGTTCGCCTTTCAATCGGAGATTTGCTCGGCGCGGGTATCGCTCTCCTAGGAGATGCCTCTGGTGCACGTTGTGGCATCGAGCGCCCCCCTTTGGAGCACGAAATAGTGCGGTGGGTGAGGCGTAATGAGGAAGCTCTTTCGAAGAAGATGTCTCTTGATTACTTACATGTGAGGCAGGAAGGAGGCCGGGATAGTCTGCCACGATTCGCACTACTGTGCCATCATAGCTCGCCTGGTAGAATACTCCATCCTCAAGCTCCAGAAATATGTCCGGATCCTCTTCAAATCCGGGGTCTAGGTCCCGGTTGGGATCCTCTGGCTGTGGGGCGGGGCTATAAATCCCCTCGGTGACCTTCCGCCATTCCTGTTACGAATAGATGGGTTAATATCCATTAAAATCGATTTAGGGAGAGGATCGAGTAAAGTGGTGGGATTAGAGCTCACCCAGCTCAGAGGATTGTACACGGAAAATCCATCTCGACGTTTCAGACGAGTGAACTCCTGTTTCTCCCCTTTGTATAGTTCGCCCAACATTTTAACCAAAGCGGCGGGGGTGTCTGGACCCTTCCGACCGCAGCGTGAGGCGTCATCCTCCCCATTATAGTGCCACATGGGAAGCCCTGTGTATTGAAGTGGCTGGACCCCCCGCACTATGGAAGTCGTCATCACCTCGATTACTGATAATCCGGACTCGGCAAGTGTCCTTATCTTGCCCATCAATTGACGGACTTCCGCGCTATCTTCCTCCTCGAGGCTCTGGGGGCGCCAGCTGTGGCGTTTCTTCAACGGAGCACTTGAAAATTCGGGAAGACCCCTTCGCACTGGGTCGGGGAGAGCAACATCCTCAATATAGAACCATTCTGAGGGCCATTCTTCGGGCACCTTCTTCGACGTGCCAGACAGGTATCCGATCCCGGCTATGCGCCATACTTCGGCGCGGCCCACCTCGAATATCGACCCTTCTTGGTTGCGAGGGACGAGGCAGGATAGCTTCCTCCACAAATCAAAGTGGGCATCACAGCCCAGGAAAAGCTCACACAGGGTAACAAAACCCGCGATGTGCAGGATAGAGGCCGGCATGAGGTTGTGCAGTTGGAGGCCGTAATACTCCAGGAGTCCACAGAGGAAAGGGTTGATTGGAAACCCGACGCCTCTCAACAAGTAAGATACGAAGCACACCCGTTCCCCCTAGTTGGATTGGGGAAATTTTCCGCCAGAACTTCTCTTGTGAAGGAGGTCAATCCTGCTCGAACAGGGATCGGATCCACGGGGGGAAGGAATCCCTGTGTTTGGAGCTTAACTAACTGCTCATGGGATACAGAGCATCTCTCCCAATCGCCTTTTTTGGAGCCGTGAGGGCGGGGGGGACTAGGGACGCTAGCCATGTCGAATGGTTTCCTCTGGCAAGACTCTGAGGATTTTCCGCTGGGTGTGGAATGGATCTGAGATCCAATCCCTTTGAATATAGGCCTTTCTTATGTGGCCGGAGGGGGGTTGTGCAAAAAAATACCCCGACCTCTCGTATTCGCTCAACATGTGGAAGCAAAAGGTGTGGAGGCACAAAAGCCGATGGGTGCGACATTAAATGAAGGGCCGGATAAAGCTCTTTAAGTCAGGTACTTTGAATTGATCGGTGGAGGAACCCGCTTTGCAATGCCGAAGACAATGTGTGACGGACACCTCATCATTGCATCTTGGTTCGGGGGCTACTGAGGGAGTCCTGGATTAAGGGGTCCTCGGGCATCCGACCTGTATGACGTGGGCCGAACTATTGGGCCATGAAGATACAAGACATAAGACTTCCTCCCGTGTCCAGATAGGACTCTCCTTTGCGTGGAAGGCAAGCTAGGAAGCCGGATGTACTATTTCCTTTCTATGTAACCGACTTTGTACAACCCTAGCCCCAAGGTGTCTATATAAACCGGAGGGTTTAGTCCGTAGAGGCAGTCATAATCATACAGGCTAGACTTCTAGGATTTTAGCCATTACGATCTCATGGTAGATCAACTCTTGTAACCCACATACTCATCAATATCAATCAAGCAGGATGTAGGGTATTACCTCCATCAAGAGGGCCCGAACATGGTTAAAACTTTGTGTCCCCTGTCTCCTGTTACCATCAACCTTAGACGCACAGTTCGGGACCCCCTACCCGAGATCCACCAGTTTTTACACCGACACCCACTCACTGTGCTCGCTGGCTGGAAAGAGGGCGTGCCTTGGCCAGCCCCTCCCCGTTAATGATGCATGAGCGCAACAGGGTCGGCTCGTACTCGTCGGTCGCACTCTTCTGCCCGACGGGAGGCTTTGCCACGGGCTTCTTGCCTTTGGGAGCCATTGCCGTGGGCGGAGATTGGGAGTTGGAGGAAAAGGAAGCAAGGAGCAGTGCGCATGAAGGAGGGACGTGTGAAAAGGCAATGATGGCCTCCACGCCCTGTGCAAGCAGTTTTACGAGAGAGCCCGTAGTTACCAAGGCACCATGGGCAAGTGGGGGCGCCCCCGTCCTGCCTTGCTGCCACGCGTCCCTGCCTGGGCCCGTGAGTCTTTGTCCCCGCGTCGTTTCGTCCCTTAGCGGGTGAAACGTGTGCACCGCGGGATCGGGGGCTACTGTCGGCCCAGTGGGAACCAGGGTACCACGGGCCATCTATCTACGGCCCAGGAAGGGCCCCTTGGCCCAACTCATGAGATGGCCCGCCAGCGTGCACCGCGACGCAAGCAGCCCCACAAGGGCTTGCCCCGTGAGGGACTTCTCTGACGAAGGACTTCATAAGACTACCATCATAGCAAGCAGACCCGCGAGGCCCCCACGGAGCCCGCGCGGCGCGGTTTCGTGGTCATCACGTGGGTGACGTCCCCGTGGGAGGTGTCGGCCTATGCGGTGCTACTTGTAATCTATGTTGGTATTTCCCCGAGGAGGAGAGGATGATGCAGTACAATAGAGGTAAGTATTTCCCTCATTTTTCACAAGAGGCTTCTCTCGAGAAAATAGCATACGGTGGGTAAACAAATTACTGTTGGGAAATTGATAGAAAAGCAAATAATTATGATGATATCCAAGACAATGATCATGTAAATAGGCATCATGTCCAAGATTAGTAGACCGAAATGATGCCGCATCTACTACTATTACTCCACACATCGACTGCTATCTAGCATGCATCTAGTGTATTAAGTTCATGGAAAAACGGAGTAATGCATTAAGAAAGATGACATGTTGAAGACAAGATAAACTCACGAATGAAATAAATCGCATCTTTTTAGCTTTAATAGCAACAATACATGTGTGTCATGTCTCTTTCTGCCACTGAGATTGAGCACTGCAAGATCGAACCCATCACAAAGCACCTCTTCCCATGGGAAGACAAATCAATCTAGTTGGCCAGACCAAACCAATATATCGGAGAAGAAACACGAGGCTATAACAATCATGCATAAAAGAGTTCAGAGAAAACCCAAATAATGTTCATGGATAGATCTGATCATAAACTCACAATTCATCGAATCCCAACAAACACACCGCAAAAAGAGTTACATCAAATAGATCTCCAAGAACATAGAGGAGAATACTGTATTGAAGATCAAAAAGAGGGAAGAAGCCATCTAGCTACTAACTACGGACCCGTAGGTCTGTGGTAAACTACTAACGCATCATCAGAGGGGCATCAAGGATGATGAAGAACCCCTCCGTGGTCGTTGCCCCCTCCGGCAGAGTGCCGGAAAATGCCTCTAGATTGGATCTCATGGTTCTAGAACTTGCGGCAGTGGAAAAAGTATTTCGTCGACTCCCCTAGGGTTTTGGGGATTTTAGAGTATTTGTAGAGGCGGAGGTAGGTCAAGGTGGTGCCCGTGGGCCCCACTACCCCCAGGGCGCGCCACAGGCCCCTTGCATGTCCTGGTGCCTAGTAGGGCCCACGAGCATCTTCTCATGGCCTCCAGAAGCTTCCAGGGTCTCTTCTTGCCATAAAAAAGTTTCATGGCATTTGGACTTCGTTTGGTATTGATATCCTGCAAAGTAAAAAACAAACAAAAAAACAGCAACTGGCACTGGGTACTAAGTTAATAGGTTAGTCCGAAAAAATGATATAAAGTTGCTAGTAATTGTATATAAAACATCCAAGATTGATAATATAACAGCATGAGACAATAAAAAATTATAAATTGGAGACGTATCATGTGGCCGGGGTAGTTTCCCCTTCGGTGTTAAGGGAGCAACTGCGCTTACCTGTCCCCAAAGCAAGTCCCAAAGGTTTCCCCTATGGTGAAAGGAGACCAAGACGGTGGCGCGGTAGAGAGAAGGTCATTGTGGAGCCCGTGGCACGTCATGGATAACACCTTTGGCAGGCCAAGACCACCTTTTGTCAGGATAAGCTTTGGCACCCATCCCCGTTCAAATTGCCACCATGTGGTTGCCCTTTCCCGCTCATATTTTCAGGGAAGTAGCCCGGGGCACCTATAAAAGGGGCAATGCGACCACTGTAGCAAAGGATCGACTCCTTGTACCATTGATGACCCCTTGAGAGCTCTAGATCATCTTGGAAGCTCTAAGAGCACTGTCCACAAGCAATACAACCAAGTAGGAGTAGGGTTTTACACCGCACAGTGTCCTGAACCTGGGTAGCTCATTGTGTCCTTCTCGTGCTTAGATCGTAGCCTCGTAGACGTGAGCCAAGCCCCCAGAGCTTGAACCAGGGTTTTGGAGGATTTCCAGCGGCTCAATATCAATCCTCAAACATCGACGCCTAGTATCACACCTTTGAAGGTGGAGGTGCTGGATTTGATCTTAGATGAGTTGATGCCCATCTTTCACATCAGGTAAACATAAATTAGGTTGAGGTTGCTGCCTCCGTCCATGAGGACGCGCGTTAGGTGAAAACCGTCAACGATTGGGTCCAGGACTAGCGCGGCCGATCCGCCATGCCTGATGCAGGTCGGATGGTGTCGTAGGGTGGGACCCTAAGTGGAGATCTTTTCACACTTGGAGGGGGGAAAGTATTAACACAAGAACACAAAGAGGAAATTCACTAAAACAAAACCCAATTACACATCCACTAGAATATCATAGTTGAGATCCACAAGAATACAAGAACAATCCAAGGAAACAAGCACAAAGATAAGGTTCTTCCGACTCCTAAGGAGGTGAGGTCTTGATGATATAGTCTTCTCCAAGAGGAGGTCTTGATATCCACTTGGGATCTTCCCCTAGGAGGTCTTGATCTCCAAGAGGAGTGGTAGAAGGAGCAAAGTTCTACCAATGTCTCGCATATACTTTGCTAACCCTAACAAATGACTTAGACACAAAATATATAGCTAGAGGGAGGAAAGGGACGACTTGGGAGGCAAGAAAGAACATCCATGGCCGATTCCTGGGAGGGCCATGTGTCGGTGTCAAAACTGGCGGATCTTGGATAGGGGGTCCCGAACTGTGCGTCTAAGGTCGATGGTAACATGAGGCACGGGACATGATGTTTTACCCAGGTTCAGGCCCTCTTGATGGAGGTAATATCCTATGTCCTGCTTGATTGACATTGATGAGTATGAGGATTACAAGAGTTGATCTACCACGAGATCGTTGTGGCTAAAACCCTAGAAGTCTAGCCTGTATGATTATGATTGCCTCTATAGACTAAACTCTCCAGTTTATATAGACACCGGAGGGGCCTAGGGTTGTACAAAGTCGGTTTACAAAGGAAGGAATCTACAAATCCGAACACCAAGCTTGCTATCCGTAGAAAGGAGAGTCCCATCCGGACACGGGAGGAAGTCTTCTGTCTTGTATTTTCATAGCCCATTAGTCCGGCCCATGTTAAATAGTCCAAACGTCCGAGGACCCCTTAATCCAGGACTCCCTAAGTAGCCCTTGAACCAGGCTTCAATGATGATGTGTCAGGCATGCAGATTGTCTTCGGCATTGCAAGGCGGGTTCCTCCTCCGAACGCTCCAAAACAGCCTTCGAACACAGAAAACGTGTCCAGCTGTGCAAAACGAGCACCACACAGACACACACGCAGAGAGTATAATATTTTACGAGTCCAATCCACTGACAACTTTTTAGTAGCGTGACATCAAGTCACTACCCGGTCATTATTTCAAACCGTTTTTAGCCTCCCGCTCCATGTTTCAAGATGCGGTTTTATTGGCATGTCTTGTCAAAGCAAAGATCGTGTCCCCATATTGTGGGATTCTCATCAATACGAGCGTGGGTAATCCAATCGCGCCGTCTGCATGGCCCTTGGGGAATAGGAGAGTTTTAAGGTGAGTGGGGAGGCGCTTGATTTTTGCAGCCTTTATAAAGGGATAAGGATTTCACCTTTTCACCCACACCTTCTTTCTCTTTGCCCACCCATTCTCGAGCTCCAGCGCCCAAGCTTCCATCCTTTCTACCTCAAAAAAGCACTCCATCCATGTCCGGATCTGGAGCACAGGGCAAGTGGATGGTTTCCTCCGTCAAGGAGACTGACATCACCAAACTCCGGGAGGCCGGGTACTTAGCCAAAGAAATCGCCCACCGGCTTCCAGCAAAGGGACAAATCATCCCCACCCCGGAGCCCCATTAGAGGGTGGTATTCATCCCCCACTTCGTTTCCGGATTGGGATTCCCTCTCCACCCATTTGTCCGCGGACTCATGTTCTACTACGAGCTGGATTTCCATGATCTGGTCCCCAACTCCTTCTTCAACATCTCGGCATTCATTGTCGTGTGCGAGGCCTTCCTCCACATCCCACCCCACTTCGGATTGTGGTTAAAGATATTCAATGTGAAGCCGAAGGTGGTGGGCGGTCAACACACAGAGTGCGGAGGCACCATGGTGAGCAAGATGCCCAACGTCTCATGGCCCAAAGGTACCTTCATGGTGACCATCAAAGGGTGGCAACAGCAATGGTTCTACGTCACAAAGCCTCGTGACGCCACCTAGGCCATGACTCCTGAATTCCAGTCCGGCGCCCCGATGCGGCTCACCTCCTGGCCAGAGAAGGGCCTGGACTGATCTTCGTCAGACGAGCTGACAGTGCTCCAGACGCGCATCAAGAGCATGGTGGACAAGAACATCAAGCTTATCAATGTGATCCAGGTGATGCTTGCTCGCCGGATCCTTCCGTGCCAAAGCTGGACTTGCCACTTGTGGGAGTTCGATCCGGCCAAGCACCAGACCCTGCAACAATTCTTCGGCACTACACACGAAGACATCTGGAAGGTGCTCTTTAAGGCCAACGAGACATGGCCAGCGACGACCGAGGACCGCGAACACGACCTGGCCCATCCTGCCAGTTTGGTAAGTCTTTCGTATTTCGAGGTGTATCCTTTACTTGCATACTTAAGGAAGACGCCTAAGCTTCCCTATTTGTTTGTTCAGGGCTGGACAAAGAAGGCGGAGCGGATCCAGTGTCCGGCTCCGCTGCCATAAGACCCAGCAAACCCTCTTCTGACGAAGATGCTGGTTTCGGTGCCCTACCAAGCGCCGGAGAAGAAGGCCATGGAGACAAGGAGTGGTCTCCGCTGTAAGGGCGCTTCGGACATGACATCCGAAGGCGGCGAGACCCACTCCTCCCACACCGATGACGACGAGGAGGAGGAGGTAAGCGACTCTCCCCCAAAGGGGGGAGGAAGAAAAGGGCGGCCTCCACGCATCTAGAGGCAGAGGTGTCCAAGAAGGGGAAAGCCTCCGCCACGGACAACTCCGCGTGGGACATTGACAGCAGCTCCGAGTGGTACCCCAGGGATAAGCCCCTGGCCGAATTGTAAGTACTCAAAGACGCACACAAATATCCAGCTCCTTTACTTTATGATGTTAACATGTTGAATTATGCGCTGCAGTCTGGCTCATTCCGACCTCCAGCGATCCTCATCTTCGGGGAATTCGCTAGATCCGAAGGTAATGGATAGCGGGTCCCTTCCGGCGGCCTCTTCTCCCAAGGCCATGGATGATGCCGAGGTGTTGTTCGAAGGACCTCCCCAGGCTAGGGAGAGATGCACTAGCCCATCAGGGTGGCGCCAGAGGGTTAACCCTCTTCCACCGAACACATGGGGGAGCAAATCCCCATGGAGACTGGCGATGGGGGCTATATCCAATCCGGCCCCCAGCCGAATAAAATTTCGGAGACCTATACGGCTCCGAAACCCGGCAAGCAGCCTCCTTCGAAAGAAGGAGGTGCACCAATTCCACCAGTGACCTCTGTCCATCCAGAGGCACCGGGTACTATACTGGAAGCGCTACTAAGTGCTTCCATTGCTGAGGAACACCGTACCCTCATGGGTACGGTGGTTGAGAGGATTCAGTCCGCAAAGAGCGGATTGACCGAAGCCTGCACAAGCCTTCTAACAGGCTTTGAGGTATGAACACAATTTATGCAAAAGGAATGCCATAGTATAGACAGTAGCCCCTGAGACACTACCCGGTGTTCGAAAAGATAAGCCGGACAAAGGATCAAATGATTTTCGCAGGAGACTAACCATACGTGTCTATGTGAATAAGCAAGCATCTTTGCTGGCCACAACCTCTCATGCTGCTGAGGTCTCCGGACTGAAGCAGAGTCTGGAGTAGACCGAGGAAGAGCTCGGTCGCGTGAAAAAACAGCTGGAGGACCATCAAGGTATGCAATGACCTTGTGTATGTTCAGAAAGCATGAATGATTTGTGTTGACCCTAGTGCCATGATATTTTGTAGGAGCGGCGACCGAGGTGGAGGCCCTCAAGAAGGTGCTGGCCGAAGCCCAGGAGGGAACGGCAAAGGAACAAGTCACTCGCGAGAAACATGAGGCCAGGGTTGGTGAGGTCCAGCAGGAGCTCCAGGACGCCGTGCAGAAATGTGAGTCCTTGGAGTGCAATATTGCGGATCAAGAGTCCGAACTTGCCAAGGCCCGCCAAAGCGCACATGATGCCCGGGTTGAAGCCCAGGGCGCCCTCTAGGAAATCCAGGAGGCTAGAAAATCATGGCGGGTAAGGTCTTTATTATGCAGAGTAAGTATGTGAAGAAAAGGTTCCTCTTAGTGACCCGGATTTGGAGTTCTCCAAGGGCGTTTGCCGATCTGCCGTGCAGTGTTGCCGATGCTATGGAGTTCTTCCGAGCCGAAGAGGGGAGCTCAATGGAGAAGCTATTCTAGTCGCAATACTTTGCGCCAGAACATCCGTGCCCTTTAGCGATCAGCTGAAGTAGCTGACTGAACTGCATAGGGCGGTCGAACTAGCCATGAAGGATTTGATAATCCATCTATGGCCTGCTGATGCCCTGCCTAGCAGCTACTTCGGACTCATAAAGCGGCTGATCAATGCCTGCCCTCGGCTTGACGCCATCAAGCGGTCGGTCTGCATTGAAGGCGCACGAATGGCCTTCGCCCGTGTCAAGGTGCAGTGGGAGAAGATGGACGCCGTCGAGCTCACGACCAAGGGACTGCCTGCGGGCAAGGAGCACCGTACGCCCGAGCAGTGTTTTGAGGATGTCCTAAAGGGATCCCGCATTGTAGAGGGCCAGTGCTCAAAAGACATTATCTTTGAATGAATACCTTCATCTTATCCCGCCCTGTATGATGAAAACAAGACTGATATGTAAGATAATGCTTGCTGTTTATTTTGGAATTTTACCTCCTGTGCGGCCGTTTTATTAAATCTGAGAGTTGGCCAGTCGTCGGCCTCAGCCCCCACGTAGGTAGTACGGGGGTGTTCGGGTTGAAACCTAAACACTCTTGATCCAAAATGTTGGTCCTTAAAGGAGGTATTTAGAGTAGCGAAGCAGGCAATCGGACTATGTGGCTTTATCACCCTCACTTAGCCATAGGAGTTTGACAATAGAAATATAGGCGCAGCCCCTAGTATTTGTGAAGGCCGATCCGTCGCATAATACGGAAAAATCGCAAGAGATTTTAACCTCCGAAGAGTTGACCGGCTCACGCCGCATCATGACAGTCAATTTTTGGCTTTCTCTACTGAGGTGCTCATCCGGATAAACCAGGACACAATCGCAGTAGTTCTCCCTTTACTACCCTAGCCGATAGAGCAGAACATAAGGTAGTAAGCACAGGAGCCGGGCAACCCGACTATTGACCAAAGACATGATTCGGAGCTGATGCATATAATGCTAAATTTGGGGGCCGAACTATACTGTAAAAGTGTTCAGACTTGTTGCCGTAGTATGGAGCACAATAAAGCCCCTAGCGAATTACGGCGTACCAAAGTGTACGGATGCAATCGGTAAGAATAGTGAAATAAAATGAAGTAGAAATCCAGTGCCACATGAGCTGGGCCGCAAACTATTTTCATTATAATTTTGATTAATACGTCAAAGTGTATTTGTACAAATAGTGCGATAAGCAACAGGGCTATTTAACATGCCAAGACCAAGGGGGAGCTGTGTACGGGTCCTGAAAATAGCTAGAATGATCGTCAAGAAGAACATCTAGAGATTCCCCCACACGTCTATGCTGCTTGCCGCCTTGGTATATCTGTCCTTCGAAAGGACCGATGACCAGGCCCTCGAGAGGGGCCTGTAGAGAAGAGACCAAAAAATGGTAAAAAAGAAAAGGAAAAGTATGTGTGGGAGCCATATGATGGACCACAATCAAGTTACACCTCTGTCTATGCCCGTGATATTTTGAGTGCGTAGTTATGTATGCGCGGTACGTATGCCGCCATTTGGTCGGGACTGAGATGGAGTCCAAATTGCTAGTCGAGCTCCTAACGAGCTGGACTGTCCTGCTGCAGAGTAGTCCGGACTCATTTGACAGTGTGCGGGAGCTTGGCCGCCGAATTAAGGTTCTGCTTATTAAGGCCGCTCTGTAGTTCTGCTACCAGGGCCGCGGCGTGCTCCTCGGTACGGAGGGAGCACTTCGTGTTTCCATTGACTATGATGACACCGTGTGGTCCGGGCATCTTGAGCTTGAGATAAGCATAGTGTGGCACCACATTGAATCACGCAAATGCAGTTCGTCCAAGCAGTGCATGATAGCCACTGCGGAAGGGGACGATATCGAAGATCAAGTCCTTGCTTCAGAAGTTGTCCGGAGATCCGAAGATGACTTCCAATGTAATTGAGCCTGTGCAGCGCGCCTCTACACATGGTATTACTCCTTGAAAGATAGTTTTTGTGGGCTTGATTCTTGACGGATCGATGCCCATTTGCGGACTGTATCCTGACAGAGTAGGTTGAGGCTGCTGCCACCGTCCATGAGGATGCACATAAGGTGGAATCCATCAATGATTGGGTCGAGGACCAGTACGGCTGAACTGCCGTGACGGGTACCTGTCGGATGGTCCCTACGATCAAAGGTGATCGTATAGGATGACCATGTGTTGAATTTTGGGGCGACTGGCTCTATCGCATAGATGTCCCTGAGCGCACGTTTGCACTCCCTCTTGGGGATATGGGTAACGTATGTCATGTTCACTGTTTTAACCTTGGGGGGGACTTCTTCTGTCCCCCTGTGTTCGGCGGACGGGGCTCCTTGTCGTCATTCTCGCTTTGCGACCCCTTCTCCTTGTCTTCGGCATTTAACTTGCCGGCCTGTTTAAAGACCCAACAACTCTAGTGGGTATGATTGGCTGGTTTATCAGGGGTGCCATCGATCTGACACGGACGATCGAGTATGCGGTCCAAACTGGAAGAGCCCTGATTATTCCTTTTATATGGCTTCTTCCGCTGACCGGACTTGGAGCCACTGAATCCGGCGTTGACCGCCGTGTCATCAGCATTGCCACCATTGTTTTGACGCTTATGCCTGTTGCGTCGAGGCTTGCTATTGCTATTCTTGGTTTCAGAGGTGCTAGGTTCACTTGCATTATTATTGCTACGGGCTAGCCAACTATCTTCGCCCGCACAGAAGTGGCTCATAAGTGCCGTGAGGGCCGCCATGGACTTCGGCTTTTCTTGGCCGAGGTGTCGGGCGAGCCATTTGTCGTGGATGCTATGCTTAAAGGCCACTAGGGTTTCGGCATCTGGGCAGTCAACAATCTGGTTCTTTTTAGTTAAGAACCTGGTCCAAAATTTCCTGGCTGACTCTCCGGGCTGTTGAACTATGCGACTTAAGTCATCGACATCCGGAGGTCTGACGTATGTGCCTTGGAAGTTGTCGCGAAAGGGGTCTTCTAGGTCTTCCTAGCTGCCAATAGAGTTTTCAGGCAGGCTGTTCAGCCAGTGCCGGGCTGGTCCCTTGAGTTTTAGGGGGGGGGGGGTATTTGATGGCATGAAGATCATCACCACGGGCCATATGAATATGGAGAAGAAAGTCTTCAATCCATACCGCGAGATCTGTTGTTCCATCATATGATTCGATATTCATAGGTTTGAACCCTTCTAGGAATTCATGTTCCATTACTTCATCAATGAAGCAGAGGGGGTCTGCGGCGCCTCTATATCGAGCCAGATCGCGACGTAATTCGGATGGAGTCCGTCCGCGGTTTTCGGCCCGGACGTGATTGTGCTTGTCATGTTCGGCCTGATAGCCATCATCACGCGTCGGGGCACGCCCCCGTGATCCGTAGATTGATCTGGCCGGACCTGCTTTATTCTTCAGGTCATGCCGCATGTCATATGTGTATTCCCAGACTTTTGTGTCTCTACCTTTACGGCGAGATAGTATGGGCCAGTGTTTGGCTTGAGTTGCCGTTTTGTCCCGGCCACGTGGTGGTCAGTCAGCCACATTACGTGCTACTGGTACGGGCTTGCGTGTCTCGTCATCGAATTGAGGTAGCAGTTTACGCTTCGGGTACCTTTTGGTTGGGCACACGAGGCCATATTCCTCGGTTGCCAGGACATTAGTCCATCTGTGTCGTCTGATACGTCTCCAACGTATCTATAATTTTTGATTGCTGCATGCTATATTATCTACTTTTTTGGACATTATTGGGCTTTATTATCCACTTTTATATTATTTTTGGGACTAACCTATTAACTACAGGCCCAGCCTAGAATTGCTGTTTTTTGCCTGTTTTAGGGTTTCGAAGAAAAGGAATATCAAACGGAGTCCAAATGGAATGAAACCTTCGGGAACGTGATTTTCTCAACGAACAAGACCCGGGAGACTTGGACCCTACGTCAAGACACAAAAGAGGAGGCCACGAGGTAGGGGGCGCGCCCTCCACCCTCGTGGGCCCCCTGTTGCTCCACCGACGTACTCCTTCCTCCTATATATACCTACGTACCCCCAAACAATAAGATACGGAGCCAAAAACCTAATTCCACCACCGCAACTTTCTGTATCCACGAGATCCCATCTTGGGGCCTATTCCAGAGCTCCGCCGGAGGGGGCACCGATTACGGAGCGCTTCTACATCAACACCATAGCCCCTCCAATGAAGTGTGAGTAGTTTACCTCAGACCTACGGGTCCATAGTTATTTGCTAGATGGCTTCTTCTCTCTTTTTGGATCTCAATACAATGTTCTCCCCCTCTCTTGTGGAGAACTATTCGATGTAATCTTCTTTTGCGGTGTGTTTGTTGAGACCGATGAATTGTGGGCTTATGATCAAGTCTATCTATGAACAATATTTGAATCTTCTTTGAATTCTTTTATGTATGATTGGTTATCTTTGCAAGTCTCTTCGAATTATCAATTTGGTTTGGCCTACTAGATTGATCTTTCTTGCAATGGGCGAAGTGCTTAGCTTAGGGTTCAATCTTGTGGTGTCCTTTCCCAGTGACAGTAGGGGCAGCAAGGCATGTATTGTATTGTTGCCATCGAGGATAACAAGATGGGGTTTTCATCATATTGCATGAGTCTATCCCTCTACATCATGTCATCTTGCTTAAGGCGTTACTCTGTTTTTAACTTAATACTCTAGATGCATGCTGGATAGCGGTCGATGAGTGGAGTAATAGTAGTAGATGCAGGCAGGAGTCGGTCTACTTGTCTCGGACGTGATGCCTATATACATGATCATACCTAGATATTCTCATAACTATGCTCAATTCTGTCAATTGCTCAACAGTAGTTTGTTCGCCCACCGTAGAATACTTATGCTCTCGAGAGAAGTCACTAGTGAAACCTATGGCCCCGGGTCTATCTTTAGCATATCAATCTCCTACTACTTAGTTATTCCCTTTGCTTTTTACCTTGCCTTTATTTTACTTTGCATCTTTATCACAAAAATACCAAAAATATTATTTTATCATATCTATCAGATCTCACTCTCGTAAGTGGCCGTGTAGGGATTGACAACCCATTATCGCGTTGGTTGTGAGGATTTATTTGTTTTGTGCAGGTGCGAGGGACTCGCGCGTAGCCTCCTACTGGATCGATACCTTGGTTCTCAAAAACTGAGGGAAATACTTACGCTACTTTGCTGCATCATCCCTTCCTCTCCGGGGAAAACCAACGTAGTGCTCAAGAGGTAGCATCGTTGAGTAAATCTTGATCAGCTTGAAGCTGTTGTTGTTTCTTTTTCAGGCTCCTTGCAGTGGCTATTAGTCGTTGCTTAGCTCTTGCTCTAGTGGTTCCTCAGGCACGGTAAAGCCTTCATCGCCGAGGCTCACCTCATCCTCGGAGAGTGGAAGGTTTAGTATCCTCCGAGTCTTCCTTTGCGGCATGTTCGTCAGGGCTAACTTGCCCATCTTCCCGATCGTCCTGTTCGGAGGTTGGCTCAATGGGGTTTTCTTGGTCTTCGGCCTTGTTGTCTCTCGTGCCGGTATCGCTGTCTTTTTCACGGCATGATTTTGAGCGATGCCGCTAACGTCGGCGCTTTGGCTGTGTATCAGGAGGTTTATCCTCGACTGGGTTTTCTCATTATCACCATCACTCTCTTTGGGTGTGTCCACCATGTACACGTCATATGAAGAGGTGGCCGTCCAGTGTCTGGTAATCGGCGGATTTTGGGCCTGCTCTTCTCCGTCATCGTCGTCCATATCGTCGATGTCTTCAGAGCCGTAATCGAGCATGTCAGTTAAGTCCTCGACTATGGCGATGAAGTGGGTGGTGGGTGGGACGTAAAATTCCTCGCTCTCAGCCCCTAGTCCGGGCTGCATGTAGTTCGGACGTTGCTCCTCTGTGATCATGAGGGACCGCATCAAGTCCAGAGCCTCGCTTAAAGGCGAGGTTTGTCTAGGGAGAAAAGAATCTGTGGAGTATGGCGGGAAGGGAATTCCTCGGCCAAGCTCACACGATGCTGGCTCCGAGAGTTCAGAGCCAATGTCCGGGGAAGAGTCCGGCTTTGCAATGGTTGCCGATGACACTGCTTCCTCCGGCTCTCCAATACTGGGCCTAGTGGCCACAAATAGTCCGGCGGGTTTAGAAATCCCGTCTTCGGTCCTGGCGAGGCGCTCCGGCTCTAAGGCCAGAGCGGAGGTTGGGGTCGTGAATCCTTGGACGATCAAGTCTCCTTAGATGTCATCGACATAATCCAAGTTTCCAAAACTAATCTGGTGACCTGGGGCATAGCTGTCGATCTGCTCTAGATGGTCAAGCGAGTTGGCCCGCAGTGCGAATCCGCCGAATACGAAGATCTGGCCGAGGAGAAAAACCTTCCCTGGGGAAGCATCATTGCATATGATGGATGGAGCCATCAAACCTTCTGATGGCGACATAGTGGAACTCTCAATGAAAGCACCGATGTCGGTGTCAAAACCGGCGGATCTCGGGTAGGGGGTCCCAAACTGTGCGTCTAAGGTCGATGGTAACAACAGGCAGGGGACACGATGTTTTACCCAGGCTCAGGCCCTCTTGATGGAGGTAATACCCTACGTCCTACTTGATTGATATTGATGAGTATGAGGATTACAAGAGTTGATCTACCACATGATCCTTGTGGCTAAAACCCTAGAAGTCTAGCCTGTATGATTATGATTGCCTCTACGGACTAAACCCTCTGGTGTATATAGACACCAGAGGGGCCTAGGGTTTTACAAAGTCAGTTTACAAAGGACGGAATCTACATATCCGAACGCCAAGCTTGCCATCCATGCAAAGGAGAGTGGCATCCGGACACGGGAGGAAGTCTTCTGTCTTGTATCTTCATAGACCATTAGTCCGACCCATGTTACATAGTCCAGACGTCCGAGGACCCCTTAATATAGGACTCTCTCACCGTGGGCAAAGGGTAAGTTCGGCATGTGCACTCGGGGGTCCCATGAGCATGGTGCATGCCCATGCGCATGGGGTGATATAATAGCAAGGGCTCATGTGCACGTGGTCCAGAGGCCATGTTCACGGGGGTGCACGTCTCGGTTACAGAAGGTTTCTGGGAGGCCCGTGGGCACGGGTTGGGGAGGCCCATGCACACAGGGTCGCCTGGGACCTGTTGTCTTCATCTTGATGGACTCCTTCTCCTTCCTTAAGGCCTTGGGTTCCTTCTCCTATGCCCATAGGATGTTCCTTAGATGCTAGGTGGCGTTCGTCCTCGTACCTAATCACACATACCATGTTTTGGTGAGGTAGCAACCAAGTTCCATTCATATCCATATCTATCTCAAGTAGGAGTGAGTTCACCTCAGTTTCAATGGCATGTGCTCGAGCTCTTTTCATATGGTCCACATGGTGCTTGATGAGTTGTAGTAGAGTCCATGGGGATGATGGAAGGATGCTCTGCACCATCTCCCCCCTTGGGAGAGATCCCTCCTCGAATCATGATCTTCATCACCATGGTATTGTTGGAAATATGACCTAGAGGCAATAATAAAGTGGTTATTATGATATTTCCTTTTTCATGATAAAGGTTTATTATTCATGCTAGAATTGTATTGACCAGGAACTTAAATACATGTGTGGATATATAAACAAATATTGTGTCCCTAGTGAGCCTATACTAGAATAGCTCATTGATAAAAAGATGGTTATGGTTTCCTAACCATAGACATGTGTTGTCACTTGATATCGAGATCACATCATTAGGAGAATGATGTGATGGACAAGACCCATCTGTTAGCTTAGCATATGATCGTTCAGTTTATTGCTACTGCTTTCTTAATGTCAAATACATATTCCTTCGACCATGAGATCATGCAACTCCAGTATACCGGAGGAATGCCTTATCTGCTATCAAACGTCACAACATAACTGGGTGATCATAAAGATGCTCTACATGTATCTCCGAAGGTGTCTGTTGATTTGGCATGGATCGAGATTGGGATTTCTCGCTCCGTGTATCGGAGAGGTATCTCTGAGCCCTCTCGGTAATATAGCATCATAAGAAGCTTGCAAGCAAAGTGACTAGGGAGTTATTTACAAGATGATGTATTACGGAACGAGTAAATAGACTTGCCGGTAGTGAGATTGAACTAGGTATGGAGATACCGACGATCGAATCTCGGGCAAGTAACATACCGATAGACAAAGGGAACTACGTATGTTGTCATAAAGGTTTGACTGATAAAGTCATAGAATATGTAGGAACCAATATGGGCATCTAGGTCCCGCTATTGGTTATTGACCGGAGAAGTGTCTCGGTCATGTCTACATCATTCTCGAACATGTTGGGTCTGCACGCTTAAACGTTCGTTGACGATATGGTATTATATGAGTTGTATGAAATAGCGACCGAATGTTGTTCAGAGTCCCGGATGAGATCACGAACATGACAAGGAGCTCTAGAATGGTCCGGAGGTAAAGATTGATATACATGATGCTAGTATTTGGTCACCGGAAAGGTTTCGGGAACTGCCGGTTATTTATCGGAGTGTCGGAAGGAGTTCCAGAAGGCCATCAGTAAGTGGTGGGCCTTATTGGCCAAAGGGGGAGTACACCAGCCCAAAAGTGGGCTGGCGCGCCCCACCACCCCTGCCCACGCACCAAGGAAGGAGGGAAGGAAGGGGGAGGCGCCCTAAGGCAGCCAACCCCCTTTTCCTCCCCCATGCACAGATATGGAAGGGGGACCAGGGCAGACGCCCTAGGGCTGCCACAGGCCCCTTGGGGGGCGCCTAGGGCTGCCTCCCCTTCCCCTCCACCTATATATATGTGAAGAGGGGAGGGGCAACACGAACCACGATCCCCAAGCTGTGTGCGGCGCCCCGTATCCCTCTAGTTCTAGTTCCTCTTTCATCGACGTCCATTGTGCTTGGCGTAGCCTTGTAGATAGTTTCACCACCTATGTCACCACACCATCGTGCTGCCGGAACTCAACTACTACTTCGCCTCTCTTGCTGGATCGAGAAGGCGAGGACGTCATCGAGCTGAACGTGTGCTGAACGCAAAGGTGTCGTACGTTCGGTACTTGATCGGGATGGGCCATGAAGGTGTACGACTACATCAACTGCGTTGATAAACGCTTCCACTTAGTGATCTAAAAGGGTATGTAGATGCTCTCCCTCTCTCGTAGCTAGCATCTCCATTGACAGATCTTGTGTGTGCGTAGATTTTTTTTTTGTTTTCCGTGCAATGTTCCCCTACAGGTATGGGGTCAAGTCCTTGACGTTGAAGATGTCGCTTACATTGTACTTGTCACATGGGATGTCGATCTTGTAGGCATTGTCATTATAAAGAATGAGCACTTTGAAGGGTCACTCAGCTCGTGGTAGTAGCTTGGACTTGAGCTCGTTGGGGAAGCGGTCCTTGCGGAGGTGTAGCCATACTAGATCGCCCGGTTTGAATAGCACAGGGGTCTTGTTGATGTTGAGCTTGGTGGCGCGACGGTTTACTTGATGCTCGATCCTGGACCTTGTACCTTCATGCATCTTCTTGAGATAATTTGCTCTTGCACTTGCGTCCATGTTTACACATTCTTGTAGTGGTAGAGGAAGGATGTCCAAGGGCGACAAAGAGTTGAAGCCGTGGATGACCTCGAAGGGGGACTTGCCGGTAGTAGAGTGTCTTGCACGAATATGGGCATACTAGGCGATGGGTAAGCACTCCTCCCACTCCTTGATGTTCTTCTTGATCAACAGATGTAGGAGAGTATATAGCATCCAGTTGGTGACTTCCATTTGGCCATCGGTTTGAGGATGGCCATTGAGAATAGTAGCTTGATTCCAAGCTTGGCACATAGGGTCTTCCAAAAGTATCTTAGGAATTTGACATCGTGGACCGACACAATGGTCCTTGGCACTCCATGTAACATCAAGATTTCTCTACAAAAAATATTTGCAACATGTGAAGCATCATCTATATTATTGCATGGGATGAAATGTGCCATTTTAGAGAATTGGTCCACAACAATAAATATCAAATCCTTTCCATTTTGAGTCCTAGGTAATCCAAGCATAAAATCCATACTAATATCTTACCATTGTTGATACGGAATAGGAAGGGGCATATGTAAACCATGAGATTGAGCTTGTGACTTAGCTTTGTGGCATGTAGAGCACCAATTGGTGAAGCGTGCAACGTCGCGAAACATCTTTGGCCAAAAGTACTTGAAGGAGAGTGTGGAAAATGTCTTGTCGCACCCGAAATGTCCCATAAGTCCTCCGCTATGAGCCTCTTGCAAAAGTAACATACGAAGAGAAGACTCGGGTACACAAAGTTTGTTAGCGCGCGTAAGATAACCGTCCTTAAGGTAATAGTGCTCCCAATGAGTGTTAGCAAGACATTTGTCATAAGAAATCGCAAACGAAGGATCATGTGCATATAGATCTATAACATTCTCAAAGCCAATAACATTCAATTCAAGTTGAGTAACCAACATGCACTTGTGGGAAAGGGCATCCGCCACAACATTCTATTTACCCTTGATGTACTTGATCACATAAGGAAAAGATTAAATAGATTCACTCCATTTAGCATGCCGTCTATTCAACTTTGTTTGACCTTTAATGTATTTAAGTGTATCATGATCGGTATGTATGACGAATTCATGTGGGCAAAGATAATGCTCCCAAACACGCAATATTCGTACTAACACATATAATTCCTTGTCATAGATGGGATAGTTAAGTTGAGCGCCGAAAAGTTTTTCGCTAAAATATGCAATGGGTTGCTTTTCTTGCATCAAAACTCCACCAATACCATTTCCACCAGCGTCACAATGCACTTCAAAAGTTTTGTCAAAATTAGGCAATGCAAGAATTGGAGCATGTGTAAGCAAAGAGTTAAGCTCATCAAATGTGGTAGATTGAGAGGGTCCCAAACAAAGGGTGCATTCTTCTTACTCAAGGCATGCAATGGTGCTGCAATGGTGCTGAAATCCTTAACAAAGTGACGGTAGAGGCCGGTGAGACCAAGGAAACTACGCACTTGTTGCAAATTTGTGGGTTGTGGCCAAATTTTAATTGCTTCAATTTTAGACTCATCAAAATGAACACCCTTAGGAGACACAACAAAGCCTAAGAAAACAAGCTTGACAACACCAAAGATGCATTTCTCCATGTTAGCATAAAGGCACTCGTTTCTAAGAACTTGCAAAACGTCCCTAAGATGGGTGACATGATCTTCTAACGATTCGCTAAACACAAGTATATCGTCAAAGTAGACCACAACACATATGCCTATGTATTTGCGAAGAACATAGTGCATCACACACATGAAAGTGTTGGGTTCTTCTGATAAGCCCACATGCATAACTAACCACTCGCTACAAGCCAAATTTAGTTTAAAAGCGGTTTTCCATTCATCACCTTGTTGAATGTGAATTTGGTAATGGCCACTTTTAAGATCAATTTTTTGAGAAAGTGGTGGCGCCGCTAAGCTCATCTAGCATATCGTCAAGGCGTGGAATGGGATGCCTATAGTGAACGGTGATAGCATTTATGGACGGCAATCGGAACACATGAGAAAACTACCATCTTTCTTAGGCACAATAATAACCGGAATGGCACAAGGACTTAAGCTTTCACGTACATGTCCATTGTCAATGAGGTGTTGTACTTGCCTTTGTATCTCCTTAGTTTCTTTGGGATTGGTGCGGTATGGAGCCTTGTTCAGTAGGGGTGCGCCGGGGATGAGGTTGATGCGGTGCTTGATGCCGCGAAGAGGAGGAAGGCCAGGAGGTTGCTCATCGGGAAATACGTCCATGAACTCCTGCAAGATATTAGACCACACTAGTGGTAGATGATTAGAGGTATTAATCCTTGCCACTTTGTCTTTGCACACTAGGACATAGTGTATGACACTGGATGGGTTCTCACACACTTCTCTCATGTCTCTTTTGGTAGCTCTCATCATGGAGGCACTCATTTTTGGCTTGTGGCACTCACTCTCGTTTTTGTGGTTCACTATCTCACTATTCTCTCCATGATGGGTGGATGATTGTTTGTCGGTGATCACTTGACTTGGCGACATAGATCATAGCATGTACTCCTTTCCCTTCATCTTAAAACTATAATGGTTAGTACGCCCATTGTGGATGACGCCGCGGTGGAATTGCCAAGGTCTTCCTAAGAGGAGATGGCACACGGACATAGGAACCACATCACACTCCAAGGTGTCTTCGTATGCGCCGATCTTGAAAGAAACTTGCACGGTGTGCTCCACTTGAATGGTGCCGGAGTCGCTAAGCCATTGGACCTTGTAGGGGCTAGGATGCTTCATCTTAACCAATTGTAGCTTGGAACATAGCTGTTAACTTACCATATTATGGCAACTTCCTCCATCGATGATGACCTTCACAGAACGTCCATTGATGCCCACTTTGGTGTGGAAGATGTGGCAACGTTGATCTTCGTCTTGTTGATGTTGAAGCGTCAAGACCTTGGAGACAACAAGAGTGGGGCTTTAGTCCTTGTCACAAAAGACTTGATCATCTTCATCTTCATTCCCTTGTTGATGAATGGCCACGTGCTCAAGTGCCTCCATTTCTTTCTCGCTCATGGATTCATAGGTGTCATCATCGTTGGCGATCATGGTGCACTAAGTGGGGCACTCAAATGTCTTGTGGCCGCGGCCTTGACATGTGAAGCATGTGATGAAGCTCATCTTGACGGTCTCATCCATTGGAGTAGATGATGATGAAGCTCTCGGCTTGAAGTTTCTTGTAGTAGGAGGATGACTTGAAGATGCCGATTTTTTCTTGTAACTTGACTTGTCATCGTTGCTTGGAGATGCTCTATTCGAGGTAGGAGGTGCCGTAGTTGTGGAGGCTTGAGTGTATAAGCCGTAGGTCTTGGAAGAGTACTTGGCGTATTTCAAGTCATCTTGCACTTGTCGGTTGGCCTTGGTCACTTGATGAAATAGCTCGAGAAGGTTGGAGTATGGTTGGAATTTGGCAATCTTCTATATTGGGTGATTGAGGCCGTTCAAGAAGCATGTCATAGTTTGCTCGTCATCTTCCTTGACATTGGCCCTTATCATGGCAATCTCCATTTCTTGGTAGTATTCTTCCACCTTCTTCGTGCCTTGCTTGAGGAGTTGCAACTTCTTGAAAAGATCGTGTGTGTAGTGTGTAGGCACGAAGCGAGCACTCATGAAATCCTTCATTTGTGTCCATGTCGTGTTGGGTGGTTCGCCTCTCTCCCAGCGTCACTCAACCACTTGTTCCCACCAAATGAAGACGTAGTCTTGAAACTCGAGGGTGGCTATGACAATTTTCTTCTCCTCTTAATAATTGTGAATATGGAATATCTTGTCAACCTTCAATGCCCATGAGAGATACTCCTCGGGATAGTTGCTTCTGAAGAACTTGAGCATGGTGAGCTTGAGCTTGCCATAGTGTTGTTCTTCATCATGTGGACGATGGTGATGTCGGACTTGGCATGGAATAAGATCTTCAATTTCACGCTCCTCTTGATGGACTTGCCAATTAGGATGATGCATGTGTGCCTAGTTCCTTCTTTCTTGTTGTTCTTCATGGCGAGCGGCTTTGTCTTGTCGTTCTTGGTGAAGTGCTTCTTCTTATTCATGCACTTCACGGTTGCATTCGTTGACGGCTTACGTGGCCTCGCGGAGTGCGCGTTGTGCTTCAAGTGCTTGTTTGTCACGTCTTTGTTGCTCTTGGCGGAGTGTGTCACCGTCTTAAGGTGCTTTACGTGGACGTTGTGGTAGTCCATATTGCTCTTGCTCCATGACATTTTGTTCTTGGCGTCGCGCTTTTTTACGTGCTCGGACTCGGTCTTGCAAACCAATGCCATGGAATGAATTTTCTTTAGCTAGGAGATCTTGAGGGTAGTCGCATCGATGAGAATGACCTCGAGGAGGACTTGCATCGAAAGAAGAGTAGGCTGAAGAGTGGTGTCGGTGTCAAAACCGGCGGATCTCGGGTAGGGGGTCCCGAACTATGCGTCTAGGCCGGATGGTAACAGGAGGCAAGGGACACGAAGTTTTACCCAGGTTCGGGCCCTCTCGATGGAGGTAAAACCCTACGTCCTGCTTGATTAATATTGATGATATGGGTAGTACAAGAGTAGATCTACCATGAGATTAGAGAGGCTAAACCCTAGAAGCTAGCCTATGGTATGATTGTTGATGTGTATGTTGTCCTACGGACTAAAACCCTCCGGTTTATATAGACACCGGATAGGGTTAGGGTTACATAGAGCCGGTTACAATGGTAGGAGATCTGAATATCCGTATCGCCAAGCTTGCCTTCCACGCCAAGGAAAGTCCCTTCCGGACACGGGACGAAGTCTTCAATCTTGTATCTTCATAGTCCTGGAGTCCGGCCGAAGGTATAGTCCGGCTATCCGAACACCCCCTAATCCAGGATTACAATGGTAGCCCCTGAACCAGGCTTCAATGACCACGAGTCCGGCGCGCAAATTGTCTTCGGCATTGCAAGGCGGGTTCCTCCTCCAAGTACTTCATAGAAGATTTTGAACACAAAGATAGTGTCCGGCTCTGCAAAATAAGTTTCCACATATTGCCATAGAGAGAATAATATTTACACAAATCTAATCTGCTGACGCACTCCGTAGTGTGACATCACACCACGGCCAAGCTTTTATTCGAACCGTTTTACTATCCCATCTCAGCACGTTATGCGAGGCGGTTTCCTTGGCACGTCTTGTTAAAGCAGAGATCGTGTCCCCTTATTCCGGGATTCCCATCAATACGGGCGTGGGTAACCCAACCGCGCCTTTGATTACGGCGCTTGGGAGATAAGCGAGTTTTTCCAGGCTGGTGGGGACATGTAGTTGCGTCCACCCATATAAGGGGATAAGGATCCACCTTTTCACCTACGCCTTCTTCCTCCTTCGCCTATCCATTCTTGCGCACTCGAGCTCCAGCGCCCAAGTCCGCACTCCTCACCTCAACCTTCTCCAGCCATGTCCGGAGCGGGAGGCAAGTGGATGGTCTCCTCCGTCACGGAGGGACATATCAAAAAGCTGAGGAAGGTCGGATACCTGTCTAACGACATCGTGTACGGGCTCCCCGAAAAGGGGCAGCTCATCCCCACCACTAGGCCCCATGAGAGGGTGGTGTTCCTCCCCCATTTCCTCCACGGACTGGGCTTCCCTCTCCACCCGTTTGTCCGGGGGCTCATGTTCTACTACGGCCTGGATTTCCACGATCTGGCCCCGAATTTTGTCCTCAACATCTCGGCGTTTATCGTCGTGTGCGAGGCTTTCCTCCGCATCCGCCCCCATTTCGGCCTATGGCTCAAAACTTTCAACGTCAAGCCGAAGATGGTGCGCGGCAACCAGGCGGAGTGCGGAGGAGCCATGGTGGGCAAGATGGCCAACATCCTATGGCTCAAGGGCTCCTTTGTGGAGACCCTGAAGGGGTGGCAATCGGGGTGGTTTTACATCACCGAGCCGTGCGACCGTAAGTGGGTCGCAGCCCCCGAGTTCCGGTCCGGACCCCCAACGCGGCTCACGTCCTGGAAAGAGACGGGCCTGTCATGGGGCAGCCAAAAGGAGGTGACCGGACTACAAACATGCATCCAATCCCTGGTGAACAAGCAGCTCAGGCTTGTCAACGTAGTCCAGGTTATGCTTATCCGCTTGATCCTCCCGTGTCAACAACGGGCTTTCAACCTGTGGGAGTTCGATCCGGCGAGGCACCAAACTCTGAGCAGGCTCTTCGACACGACATGCGAAGATGCCTGGAAGGTGATTTTCAAAGGCGCCGAGGCTCCCGCATCCGTTACCGAGGATCGCGGATTCAGCGCGCAGCGTCACGCTAGCGCGGTGAGCTTTTTGTACTTTTTACAGGGCACTAGTTTTTCATAGTTTAACTCTGTGCGGGATCTAAGCTCCCTTACCTTTGACAGGATTGGCAAGCGAAGTCCGGACGGATCGACTGTCCGGCACCTTTGCCCGAAGACCGAGTCGATGCCCACTTGGCGAAGCTGCTGGTTCCGGCACCCTATGTGGTGCCGGAGAAGAAGGCCGCGAAAAAGGCCGCGGGGACTCGAAAGAGTGCCCGGCGCCAGGAGGCGTCGGATCCATCATCCGACGGTTCTGAGGCGCATTCCTCCCGTGAAGGCGAGGAGGAGGAAGAAGAAACCCCTTCCCCTCTAGTGGGGGAAGGGAAGAAAAGGAAGGCCGCCCCAACTGGGGAGGCCGAAGGGTCCAAGAAGGGAAAAACCCATCCTCCGGACTACTCCAGCAACGCCGACGGTGGCGAAGAGGAGTGGCCGCCCAGGGCCAAGCCCCTAGCGAAATCGTAAGTATCCGGATACTGGAGTGATTTCATAGTGTTCGTTTATTGCACAGCTTTCCCTTATGTCGAATATGTTTATGCAGCCCACCCAAAGACCGGCTCGACGCGTCGTCGAGCGGCTCACTGGACTCATCGGACGTGAACTCGCTGCCGATGGCTTCCTCCCCCCGCCCTACGGACGACACCAAAGTGTTGTCCCAACAGGTTCCTATCCGGGAGGAGGTGGTCCTGGAGGCGCCGCAAGGCGACCTCCCGGACTCCAGGAGTAAAGGGGACGAAACCCCCCTGGGCTCCAAGTCCGGCCCTAGGCCGGACACCGCTTCGGAACCTTCAAAGGTTCCAGAGTCCAGCGGGGGACCTCCTTCCAAGAGGAGCAAGCCCACCGTCCTGGCGACCTCCGTCCAACCGGAGGCGCCGGACAATCTGTTGGAGGTGCTCCAAGGCGCCTCCATCGACGAGGGGCACCGCACCATTATGAGTGCGGTGGTCCAGAAGGTTCAGTCCGCCAAGAGCGGACTGACTGAAGCTTGTACAAGCCTTTTAACAGGCTTTGAGGTAAGTAAAGAATGTGTAAATAACATTACCGCATAGATAGTAGCCCCTGATGCTCTATTTGGCGTTCGGGAAGAAAAGCCGAATAGAGGATCAAATAAAATTCGCAGGAGTCTAACAAAAAGAAGTCAATATGCGTGTGCAGGCTTCCCTGCTGGCGTCCGCCGCACTGACTGCGGAAGTGGACGTGCTAAAGCAGGACCTCGAGCGGTCCGAGCAAGAGCTCGGATGTGCCAAGAAGCAGCTCGAGGGTAGTGAAGGTAAGAAATACCTTGTATAAATGTGTATAAAAAGGTGCAATTTCGAAAAATGACACGAGTATCGTGGCTATTGTAGAGGCCATGTCTGAGGTGGCGACCCTGAAACAAGCGTTGCTCAAGGCCGAGAAGAGGTCGGCCGCGGAGCACACTGAGCGATAAAAGTATGAGCCCGAGGTTGGCAAGGTGCGGCAAGATCTCCAGGCTCTCATGGAAAAACATGAGTTTGGAGCGTGACTCAAGGACGTGAGCGTCCAAGCTCGCGGCGGCTACTGAAAGTGCCAAGTCTGCCAAGGCCGAATCCCAGAAGACCCTCCAGGAGTTGGATGAGGTGAAGAAGATAGCGGCGGGTAAGGCATTCTTTATGCAAAGTAAACACATAAGCGTGAGTTACTTGTTACATACCCGAATCCGGAGTTCTCCAGGCGCGTTCGCAGATCTTCCCCGGAGTATATCTGATGCCGCCGCATTCTATCAAGCCGAGGAGGGCAGCTCGACGGAGAAGGTGTTCTGGTCTCAGTACGTTGAGGCCGGACACCCCGTGCCCCTGAGCGACCAGTTGAAGCAACTGGTCGAGCTCCACAAGGCGGCCGAACAGGCCATGAAGGGCCTCATAGTTCTCTTGTGGCCTGGAGAGGCTCAGCCTGGGAGCTATTTCGGGCTGGTGCGGCGGCTGGTGGAGGCCTGTCCAAGGCTCGAAGTCATCAAGCGCTCCGTCTGCATTGAAGGTGCCCGTAGGGCCCTTGCCCGTGCGAAGGTGCACTGGGGCAAGCTAGATGCTAAGAAGCTTGTGAAGGACGGGCCACCGCCGGGGAAAGAGCATCGCAAGCCCGAAAATTATTATAAGGATGTTCTGAAGGGTGCTCGCCTTGTGGCGGATGAATGTTCTATGGATGTAATTTTTGAGTAAAACTCGCTCGTTTTGTCCTGTGCGCTGAAAACTTGTTCATATGCGCTTAAGCAATGCTGTTTGAATTTAAAATATTACCTTCTGTGCGATTGTTTATCAATTCTGAGAGATGGCGAGTCGTTGGCTTCTGCCCCCGTGCCGCTAGTGCTGGGGTGTTCGGGGATAAACCTGAGGGCTATTTTTCCCATGTTTGGGTCCTTCGAGGGAGGCGCTCAGCCCAACGAACAAGGCAATCAGACTATAATGCGTGAATACTCTCACTTAGCCATAGAATTCTATAATTTTAAATTTCGGCGAAGCCCCTGGTATTCGGAAGACCGAGTTCGGGGCGCTATCCACGCCTTGGCTGGACAGAGCCGGCTCCTCGCCCTAAGCGGCATAAGTCTTTAAGGACTCGAAAAGACCTCTGGAACAGCGACCGGCTCTCGCCTCATGATGACGGTCAGTTTTAGCTTTCTCCACTGAGGTGCTCGACCCAGCTCAACCGGGGCACAATCGCAGTGGTTCTCCTAGTGCTACCTTAGCAGATATAGCGGAACATAAGGCACCAAAACATAGGAGCCGGGCAAACCCAACTATTGACCCAAGACATGATTCGGAGCCGATGCATATAATGCTATAAGTTCGGGGTGCCGCACTTGTTAAAGTGTTCGGACTTCTCACACCATGTTGAGGGGTACTGAAGCCCCTGGCGTATTTTGGCCATACCAAAGTGTACGGGTGCAACATGTCGTTAAGGAACATATATAAATACAAAAAAAGAGTAATGCAAAAATAGACAAAAGCTATGCATTGTTTATTAAAAAGAGCTGCGATCAAAGCAGAACAATACAAATAATGCGATAAGCAAAAGGTTGGACTATGTAACATGTCCGCTCCAGGGGCAAGCTGCGGAATAATATGTGAAACAGGTATACTGCTCGTGATAGAGACCACCTGGGAGTTCCGTAATGCGGCGTGGCTTGTCTTCTTCCCTGGTTCTTGCATCGTTTGTGCGGCAATTGAACTGTCGAACAGGTCTTTCGAAGGGTGGACTCCTGAAAGTAAGAGAAAATTAAAAAATCGGCAGCCCCTGGTGTGGTTTAAGCCGTGTTTCGGGCGTGCCGTGATGGTGCCCCTCCCCCTGTGCACATGGTATCTCTAGAGCGTAATTATGTACACGAAGTACTAGCTTCGCCTTTTTTCGAGGGTTGGGGTTGGGGCCGCATTGCTATGCCTGCTCGGACTGTGCCAGGCGGTCTTGTTGTAGGTTACTCCGGGCGCGCTTGACGGTGTTCGGTCATTTACTGGCCGGACTGGAGAACTGCCTGGAGAGGCTGCTTTGTACTTCCACTGCAAGGGCCGCCGTGTGCTCCTCCGTTCGGAGGGAGCGTTCGGTGTTTCCATTGACCGTAATTACTCCTCGAGGGCCTGGCATCTTGAGCTTAAGGTATGTGTAATGCGGTACCGCGTTGAACTTGGCGAATGCGGTTCGCCCGAGCAGTGCGTGATAGCCACTGCGAAATGGGACTATGTCAAAGATTAACTCTTCGCTTCGGAAATTATCCGGATCTCCGAAGAGCACTTCAAGTGCGACTGAGCCTGTACAGTTGGCCTCTACACCTGGTATTACGCCTTTAAAGGTCGTTTTGGTGGGCTTAATCCTCGAGGGATCTATGCCCATTTTCCGCACTGTATCCTTGTAAAGTAGGTTCAGGCTGCTGCCGCCATCCATAAGGACTCTAGTGAGATGAAATCCGTCAATAATTGGGTCTAGAACCAATGCGGCGAATCCGCCGTGACGGGTGCTAGTGGGGTGGTCCCTTCGATCAAAGGTGATCGGGCAGGAGGACCATGGGTTGAACTTTGGGGCGACTGGCTCTATCGCGTATACGTCCCTTAACGCGCGCTTCCGCTCCCTCTTGGGGATGTGGGTTGCGTATATCATGTTCACCATCCGCACTTGTGGGGGAAAGCCCTTCTGTCCACTGTTGTTCGGCGGCCGGGGTTCCTCGTCGTCATTGCTATGCGGCCCCTTGTCTTCATTTTCGGCATTTAACTTGCCTGCCTCCTTGAACACCCAACAATCCCTGTTGGTGTGATTGGCCGCCTTTTCGGGGGTGCCATGTATCTGGCATAAGCGGTCGAGTATTCGGCCCAAACTGGACGGGCCCCTAGGATTCCTTTTGAATGGCTTTTTCCGCTGACCGGATTTAGAGCCTCTGAATCCGGCATTAACTGCCGTATCCTCAGCATTGTCGCCATTAATGCGGCGCTTCTGCTTGGTTCGACGCGACCTGCCACTACTGTCCCTGGTGTCCGAATTACCAGGGTTCTTGGTTATATTGTTGCTATGAGCAAGCCAGCTGTCTTCTCCCATGCAAAAGCGGGTCATGAGTGTCGTGAGTGCTGCCATGGATTTCGGCTTTTCCTGTCCGAGGTGCCGGGCTAGCCACTCGTCACGGATATTGTGCTTGAAGGCTGCTAGGGCCTCAGCGTCCGGACAGTCGACTATTTGATTTTTCTTTGTTAGGAACCGTGTCCAGAATTGCCTGGCCGATTCATCTGGCTGCTGAATTACGTGACTTAGGTCATCGGCGTCTGGGGATCGCACATAAGTGCCCTGGAAATTGTCGAGGAATGCGGCTTCCAGGTCCTCCCAACAACTGATTGATCCTGTTGGCAAGCTGTGATGCCAATGCCGAGCTGGTCCTTTAAGCTTGAGTGGGAGGTATTTGATGGCGTGGAAATCATCGTCACGGGCCATGTGGATATGAAGGAGATAATCCTCAATCCATACCGCAGGATCTGTTGTGCCATTATATGATTCGATGTTTACGGGTTTGAAGCCCTCGGGGATTTGATGATCCATTATTTCATCTGTAAAGCATAGTGGGCGTGCGGCGCCTCTGTACTGGGCGATATCATGACGTAGCTCCCATGAGCTGTGTTCGGCCCTGCCGAATTTATGGCCGGGGTGACGGTTACCGTATCGAGACGTGGGGCGCCCACGCGATCCGTAGATCGATCTTGTTTGTCTTGCCTTGTCCTCCAACATGTCTCGTAAGTCCGGCGCATATTCCCGTGCCTTGGTACAGGGTGCGGCTTGAGTGGAGGGCCGAGGGGCCTCTCTGTCGCGGCCACGAGGTGGCCGGTCGGCCGCATCAAGTGCTTCCTCCTCTAATTGGGGTAGCAACCTGCGCTTTGGGCAGCTCTTGGAGGGGCATTCGAGTTTATGCTCTTCAGCTGCAAGGACTTCAGTCCATCTGTCGACTAGCAAATCTTGATCAGCTCTAAGCTGTTGTTCTTTTTTCTTGAGGCTTCTTGCCGTGGCCATAAGCCTGCGTTGAAAACGCTTTTGCTCGACGGGATCCTCTGGCACGACGAATTCATCATCGCCGAGGCTTGCCTCGTCTTCGGAGGGAGGCATATAGTTATTGTCCTCGACCTCTCTGTCTGCCTCTTTCTCATGAGGGCTGGTTTCTCCATCCTCCTATGCTAAATCTTGCTGGAGGGGGTTTTCGGCGCTTTCCGGAGTATTATTATCTCCCGTGCTGGAATCACCGTGTTTGTTTTGGCGGGATTTTAAGCGGCGCCGTTGACGCCGGCGCTTAGGCTGTTTCTTGGAGGGGTCATCCCCCGCTGTTCCATCGCCATCTCCCTCTTTTGGGGTGTCCACCATGTATATGTCATACGACGAGGTGGCTTTCCAGGGCCTAATAGGCGCTGGTTCTTCATCATCTCCTTCATCGGCGTCCATACCGTCGATGTCTTCGGAGTCGAAGTCGAGCATGTCGGTTAAGTCTCACAGTGGCTACAAAGTGGATGGTGGGTGGTCTTTGAATTTCTTCATCGTCCGAATCCCAACCTCGCTGGCCACAGTCCGGCCAGGGCTCTCCTGATAAAGAGAGAGACTTCAGTGACTTCAGAATATCGCCAGAAGGCGAGTGCTGAAAGATGTCCGCGGTAGTAAACTCCATGATTGGCGCCCAATCGGATTCGATTGGCCGGGGCGCGGAGGGTTCGGAGTCTGGAAAGGAGTCCGGCTCCTTGGAGTCATGAGTCTCGCGGAGTGCGGGGCTGGTGTTCGGCTCAATCGCCGTTGGGATCGCAGCCCCCGAGGTGGCGTCCAACAGCCCACCCTCGATCGGCGCAGTTGGCTCCGAATTAAGGATCGGAGCCGACGCGGGTGCGGCCTCCAGGACACTGTTCGGCGGCAGAGCTAAATCATGCTCGTCGTGACAGAGCGCGCGCTCGGCAGTGGCTCGAATCCGTCGAAGATCAAGTCCCCGCAGATGTCGGTCGTGTAGTTTAAACTTCCAAATCTGACCTGACAGCCAGGGGCGTAGCTTTCGATCTGCTCCAGGTGGCCAAGTGAATTGGCCCGTAGTGTGAAGCCGCCAAAGACGAAGATCTGTCCGGGGAGGAAGGTCTCACCCTGGACTGCATCGCTATAGATGATTGTAGGAGCCATCGAGCCTGACGGCGACGACACAGAGGAACTCTCAATGAAAGCACCAATGTCGGTGACAAAACCGGCGGATCTTGGGTAGGGGGTCCCGAACTGTGCGTCTAGGCCGGATGGTAACAGGAGGCAAGGGACACGAAGTTTTACCCAGGTTCGGGCCCTCTCGATGGAGGTAAAACCCTATGTCCTACTTGATTAATATTGATGATATGGGTAGTACAAGAGTAGATCTACCATGAGATCAGAGAGGCTAAACCCTAGAAGCTAGCCTATGGTATGATTGTTGATGTGTATGTTGTCCTACGGACTAAAACCCTCCGGTTTATATAGACACCGGATAGGGTTAGGGTTACATAGAGTCGGTTACAATGGTAGGAGATCTGAATATCTGTATCGCCAAGCTTGCCTTCCACGCCAAGGAAAGTCCCTTCTGGACACGGGACGGAGTCTTCAATCTTGTATCTTCATAGTCCTGGAGTCCGGCCGAAGGTATAGTTCGGCTATCCGAACACCCCCTAATCCAGGACTCCCTCAAGTGGCGACTTGAGTGGTGCCATCTTGACGAACAGGTGGTGGAGGACACGTGGCTCATGATCATATTGCAGAATTCTTCCATTTGTGTGGTGAGCTTGGCGTCGAGGTAGTCCCGGTTTCTTGCTTCCGATTAGCATAGGTAGGTGGCAAGTTAGTTGATGCGGTCTCCCAAAGCTTCACTTTATTGATGGAGGGCTCGCTGGGCGATGAAGAAGTGATTTTTGGTGACGTAGTCACGTTCATCATCTTAATCCTCGAAGAGTGGGTTCACCGAAGCGCTTGGCCTATCCATCATAACCAAGTCGTGGTGAGTAGGAAAATGAGAGAACAATACCAAAGTTACCTTTTCTGAACATTGATGATGTATCGAGTATCACTCAATGGAATGCTATAATAGGAGAATTGGTACCAGGTTTTGTTTCTCACACCTACACGTAAAGGTTTATGGAGTAGCTTGTTTAGGAAGAGTGGTACAAAATTCAAGCAAGTGTTAGCCAAGATATTGATGATGTTGAAAAGATGCACAAATTGCAAGTAATACAAATAGATCAAACCAAAGTATCACCATGAACACACACACGGAGGATACATGGGATCCACACATCCAAGGAGTGAGCTCAAAATGTGGAACCAAGGAAGATGATCTTGTTGTACGTGTACTAGAGAGACACTAGCTCGATTGCTCAAATGGGCTAGATACGCTTGTGCACCAACCTATGAGAGAAACATGCCGTGTAAAATCCCAAGTATTCTTATGTATGTATTGACCAAGATGGTGGAACTATGCAAAATGGCGCAATGCTATTGCTTACAAGCTCTTTGTTTTTCTTTTCTTTTGCTTAAAAGCTTTTTTTACTATGCCACAATGCTTGATACGCGAGCCGGAATATGAGATAACAAGTATGATATGCATGGGAGAGACTTATGGCATGATGATGATTGCATGCTAAATATAGCTATGCGGGCTAGACTTATCACTAAAGGTGCACAAAGAGTGTGGCCCGACAATTCTCAACTCACTAGTCTTGATGGGTAAGTGATAACCCACAACTATAGGGGATCGCAACAGTTTTTGAGGGTAGAGTATTCAACCCAAATTTATTGATTCGACACAAGGGGAGCCAAAGAATATTCACGAGTATTAGCAGTTGATTTGTCAATTCATGACACCTGAAAGACTTAATATCTGCAGCAAAGTATTTTGTAGCAAAGTAGTGTGATAGTAATGGTAACAGTGGCAATAGGAACAGTAACCATTTTGTAGTGATTGTGACAGCAACAATGGCAAAAGTAACTTAGCAAAGATCAATATGTGAAAATCTCATAGTCATTGGATCAGTGATGGATAATTGTGTTGGATAATATTCATCATGTAGCAGTTATAACCTGGAGCGACACAGAACTAGCTCCAATTCATCAATGTAATGTAGGCATGTATTCTGTATATAGTCATACGTGCTTATGGAAAAGAACTTGCATGACATCTTTTGTCCTACCCTCCCATGACAGCGGGCTCCATAAGGAAACTAAGCAATATTAAGGCCTCCTTTCAATAGAGAACCGGAATAAAGCATTAGCACTTAGTGAATACATGAACTCCTCAAACTACGGTAATCACCAGAAAGAATGCCAATTATTGTCATCTTGGGGTATGCGGATCATAACACATAATAGGTGCATATAACTTGCAAGATAGGATCAAGAACACACATATATTCATGAAAACATAATAGGTTCAGATTTGAAATCATGGCACTCGGGCCCTAGTGACAAGCATTAAGCATAGCAAAGTCAAAGCAAAATTAATCTCAGAACATAGTGGATACTAGGGATCGAGCCCTAACAAAACTAACTCGATTACATGATAAATCTCATCCAACCAATCACCATCCAACAAGCCTACAAAGGAATTACTCACTCCCGACGGTGAGCGTCATGAAATCAGTGATGGAGGAAGGTTGATGATGATGACGAGATTGAATTCCACCCTCTGGAGCCCCGAACAGACTCTAGATCAGCCCTCCTAATGAAGAACAGGAGGTGGCGGCGGCTCCGTATTGTAAAACATGATGAATCCCTCTCTCTGATTTTTTTCTCCATGAATAGGTATATGTAGAGTGAGAGTCAGGGTTGCCAGAGGTCCAGGGGGGCCACAAGCTCACCAGGCGCGCCCTAGGGGGGTGGGCGAGCCCCCTGAGCTTGTGTATCCTGGGTGGCCTCCGTCTGGTGTCTTTTCCACTAGTATTTTTCATATATTCCAAAAATATTCTCCGTAAATTTTCAGGACAATCCAAGAACTTTGATTTCTGCACAAAAATAACACCATGGCAATTCTGCTGAAAACATCGTCAGTCTGGGTTTGTTCCATTCAAATCATGCAAATTAGAGTCCAAAACAAGAGCAAAAGTGTTTGGAAAAGTAGATATGATGGAGATGTATCAATAAGTGACGCAAAATGGCTCGAGGCTATCAATGCAATGGCAAGGTAAGAGTACAAGATGTCATCGAGGTTACCGTCCTTACTAACGGTTAGTATGAAGATGAAGTGGTCGTTGTCGATGAGGGCTCCGAGGCTAAGATGAGTGGCACTAATGTCAAAGTCGAACCGGCCCTAAGTAGCCGAAACACCTTAGGACAAGGTGCACCACAACCCAATATCTCAAACACCAACAGGATGTAGTGCGGAAGGCAAATGGCGGTGGTAAGATGGCAAAAGGATGCAAAACGGGTTGTGACCGAACTGTACAGAAGAGGCCGTGCGCATGGGTAAGTTGTGTCTGTGTGCACAGGGTCTCGTGGCACGGGGTTCTGATGGCCCATGCGCATGGGGTATTCTGGCTGCGCAAGAACACGCTCGAATCTATCGGTAAACTCCAAAATCCGGCCAAATTCAACGATGGGATGGAAGGGGGATGGTGGTAAGGGGTAGATCCACTTTTCAAACACAAAATTCATGGACTAAATCAACAAAATCTCACAAGAACACAGAAAGCCACAAAATTAAGCTAGAATATGGGGGGATCCAAGAAATTGCAAGAACAAATTTGGGGCTATTTTTGTGGGGATTTTCGAATTGGGACAGAAAGCCACAAAATTAAGCTAGAATATAGGGGGTACAGACTCCAAGATGTGAATCAACAATGGTTCATGATACCAAGATGTTGTAGGGTGGAACCCTAAGTGGAGATCTTTTCACACTTGGGGGGGGGGGGGAAAAGGATTAACACAAGAACACAAAGAGGAAATTCACTCAAACAAAACCCAATCACATATGCATCCACTAGAATACCATCGTTGAGATCCACAAGAATACAAGAACAATCCAAGGAAACAAGCACAAAGGTAAGGTTCTTCCCACTCCTGAGGAGGCGAGGTCTTGATGATAGTCTTCTCCAAGAGGAGGTCTTAATATCCACTTGGGATCTTCCCCTAGGAGGTCTTGATCTCCAAGAGGAGTGGTAGAAGGAGAAAATCTCTATCAATGTCTCACATATACTTTGCTAACCCTAACAAATGACTTAGACACAGAATATATATCTATAGGAAGGAAAGGGACGACTTGGGAGGAAAGAAAGAACATCCGCGGCCAATTCCTGGAAGGGCCATGCGCACGGGGTGCTATAGTGGCAAGGGCTCGTGCGCACGGGTCTGGAGGACATGCACACGGGTGTGCATTTCTCGGTTACATAAGGTTTCTGGGAGGCCCGTGGGCACGGGATCGGGGAGGCCCGTGCGCACGGGGTCGCTTGGGACCTGTTGTCTTCATCTTGATGGACTCCTTCTCCTTCCTTGAGGCCTTGGGGTCCTTCTCCTATGCCCATGGGATGTTCCTTAGATGCTAGGTGGCGTTTATCCTCGTACCTAGTGACACATATCATATTTCAGCGAGGTAGCATCCAAGTTCCATTCATATCCATATCTATCTCAAGTAGGACCGAGTTCACCTCGGTTTCAATGACGCGTGCTCTGTTGGAAATATGCCCTAGAGGCAATAATAAAATGGTTATTATTATATTTCTTTGTTCATGATAATTGTCTATTGTTCATGCTATAATTGTGTTATCCGGAAATCGTAATACATGTGTGAATACATAGACCACAACACGTCCCTAGTCAGCCTCTAGTTGACTAGCTCGTTGATAAAAAGATAGTCATGGTTTCCTGACTATGGACATTGGGTGTCATTCATAACGGGATCACATCATTAGGAGAATGATGTGATGGACAAGACCCAATCCTAAGCATAGCTCAAAATATCGTGTAGTTCGTTTGCTGTAGCTTTTCCGAATGTCAAGTATCATTTCCTTAGACCATGAGATTGTGCAACTCCCGGATACCGTAAGAGTGCTTTGGGTGTGCCAAACGTCACAACGTAACTGGGTGACTATAAAGGTACACTACAGGTATCTCCGAAAGTGTCTGTTGGGTTGGCACGAATCGAGACTGGGATTTATCACTCCGTATGACGGAGAGGTATCTCTGGATCCACTCGGTAATGCATCATCATAATGAGTTCAATGTGACCAAGTGGTTGATCACGGGATCACGCATTACGGTACGAGTAAAGTGACTTGCCGGTAATGAGATTGAACGAGGTATTGGGATACCAATGATCGAGTCTCGGGCAAGTAACATACCGATTGACAAAGGGAATTGTATACGGATTGATTGAATCCTCGACATCGTGGTTCATCCGATGAGATCATCATGGAGCATGTGGGAGCCAACATGGGTATCCAGATCCCGCTATTGGTTATTGACCGGAGAGGCGTCTCGGTCATGTCTACATGTCTCCCGAACCCGTAGGGTCTACACACTTAAGGTTCGGTGACGCTAGGGTTGTAGAGATATTAGTATGCAGTAACCCGAAAGTTGTTCGGAGTCCCGGATGAGATCCCGGAAGTCACGAGGAGTTCCGGAATGGTCCGGAGGTAAAGATTTATATATAGGAAGTCCAATTTCGGCCATCGGGAAGTTTTCGGGGGTCACCGGTATTGTACCGGGACCACCGGAAGGGTCCCGGGGGTCCACCGGGTGGGGCCACCTATCCCGGAGGGCCCCATGGGCTGAAGTGGGAGGGGAACCAGCCCCTAGTGGGCTGGTACGCCACCCCCCTTGGGCCTCCCCTGCGCCTAGGGTTGGGAAACCCTAGGGGTGGGGGCGCCCCCCACTTGGCTTGGAAGGACCCACCCCTTGGCCGCCGCCCCCCCCTTGGAGATTGCATCTCCTAGGGGCCGGCGCCCCCCAAGGCCCCTATATAAAGAGGGGGGAGGGAGGGCAGCCGCACCCTTGCTCTTGGCGCCTCCCTCTCCCTCCGTAACACCTCTCCTCCCCGCTTGCGCTTGGCGAATCCCTGCCGGGATCCTGCTGCATCCACCACCACACCGTCGTGCTGCTGGATCTTCATCAACCTCTCCTTTCCCCTTGCTGGATCAAGAAGGAGGAGACGTCTTCCCAACCGTACGTGTGTTGAATGCGGAGGTGTTGTCCGTTCGGCACTTGGTCATCGGTGATTTGGATCACGACGAGTATGACTCCATCAACCCCGTTCTCTTGAACGCTTCCGCGCGCGATCTACAAGGGTATGTAGATGCACTCCTCTCTCCCTCATTGCTAGATGACTCCATAGATTGATCTTGGTGATGCATAGAAAATTTTAAAATTCTACTACGTTCCCCAACAGTGGCATCATGAGGTAGGTCTATGCATAGTTTCTATGCACGAGTAGAACACAAAGCAGTTGTGTGCGTCGATATTGTCAATTTGCTTGCCGTTACCAGTCTTATCTTGATTCGGCGGCATCGTGGGATGAAGCGGCCCGGACCGACCTTACCCGTACGCTTACGTGAGACTGGTTCCACTGATTGACATGCACTAGTTGCATAAGGTGGCTGGCGGGTGTCTGTCTCTCCCACTTTAGTCGGATCGGATTCGATGAAAAGGGTCCTTATGAAGGGTAAATAAAAATTATCATATCACATTGTGGTTTTGGCGTAGGTAAGAAACGTTCTTGCTAGAAACCTATAGCAGCCACGTAAAAACTTGCAACAACAATTAGAAGACGTCTAACTTGTTTTTGCAGCATGTGTCGTGTGATGTGATATGGCCAAAAGGATGTGATGAATGATATATGTGATGTATGAGATTGATCATGTTCTTGTAATAGGAATCATGACTTGCATGTCGATGAGTATGACAACCGGCAGGAGCCATAGGAGTTGTCTTTATTTATTTACGACCTGCGTGTCAACATAAACGCCATGTAATTACTTTACTTTATTGTTAAAGTGTTAGCCATAGTAGTAGAAGTAATAGATGACGAGACAACTTCAAGAAGACACGATGATGGAGATCATGGTGTCATGCCGGTGACAACGATGATCATGGAGCCCCAAAGATGGAGATCAAAAGGAGCAAATGATATTGGCCATATCATGTCACTATTTGATTGCATGTGATGTTTATCATGTTTTACAGCTTATTTTCTTAGAACGAAGGTAGCTTAAATAAGATGATCCCTCGTAATAATTTCAAGAAAGTGTTCCCCCTAACTGTGCACCATTGCGAAGGTTCGTTGTTTCGAAGCACCACATGATGATCAGGTGTGATAGATTCTAACGTTCGAATACAACGGTTGTAAGCCAGATTTATACACGCAATACACTTAGGTTGACTTGACGAGCCTAGCATGTACAGACATGGCCTCGGAACACGGAAGACCGAAAGGTCGAGCATGAGTCGTATAGAAGATATGATCAACATGAAGATGTTCACCGATATTGACTAGTCCGTCTCACGTGATGATCGGACACGGCCTAGTCAACTCGGATCATGTTTCACTTAGATGACTGGAGGGATGTCTATCTAAGTGGGAGTTCATTGAATAATTTGATTAGATGAACTTAATTATCATGAACTTAGTCTAAAATCTTTACAATATGTCTTGTAGATCAAATGGCCCACGTTGTCCTCAACTTCAACGCGTTCCTAGAGAAAACCAAGCTGAAAGATGATGGCAGCAACTATACGGACTGGGTCCGGAACCTGAGGATCATCCTCATAGCTACCAAGAAAGATTATGTCCTAGAAGCACCGCTAGGTGACGCACCCATCCTAGAGAACCAAGACATTATGAACGCTTGGCAATGACGTGCTGATGATTACTCCCTCGTTAAGTGCGGCATGCTTTACAACTTAGAACCGGGGCTCCAAAAGCGTTTTGAGAGACACGGAGCATATGAGATGTCCGAAGAGCTGAAAATGGTTTTCCAAGCTCATGCCCGAGTCAAGAGATATGAAGTCTCCGACAAGTTCTTCAGCTGTAAGATGGAGGAAAATAGTTCTGTCAGAGAGCACATACTCAAAATGTCTGGGTTGCATAACCGCTTGACTCAGCTAGGAGTTAATCTCCCGGATGACGCGGTCATTGACAGAATCCTTCAGTTGCTTCCACCGAGCTACAAGAGCTTTGTGATGAACTTCAATATGCAGGGGGTGGAAAAGACCATTCCTGAGGTATATTCAATGCTGAAATTAGCAGAGGTGGAAATCAAAAAGGAACATCAAGTGTTGATGGTGAATAAAACCACTAAGTTCAAGAAAGGCAAGGGTAAGAAAAACTTCAAGAAGGACGGCAAGGGAGTTGCCGCGCCCGGTAAGCAAGCTACCGGGAAGAAGCCAAAGAATGGACCCAAGCCCGAGACTGAGTGTTTTTATTGCAAGGGAAGTGGTCACTGGAAGCGGAACTGCCCCAAATACTTAGCGGACAAGAAGGCTGGCAACACTAAAGGTATATGTGATATGCATGTAATTGATGTGTACCTTACCAGTACTCGTAGTAGCTCCTGGGTATTTGATACCGGTGCGGTTGCTCACATTTGTAACTCAAAGCAGGAGCTGCGGAATAAACGGAGACTGGCGAAGGACGAGGTGACGATGCGCGTCGGGAATTGTTCCAAGGTCGATGTGATCGCCGTCGGCACGCTGCCTCTACATTTACCTACGGGATTGGTAATAAACCTCAATAATTGTTATTTAGTGCCAGCTTTGAGCATGAACTTTGTATCAGGGTCTCGTTTAATTCGAGATGGCTACTCATTTAAATCCAAGAGTAATGGTTGTTCTATTTATATGAGAGATATGTTTTATGGTCATGCTCCATTGGTGAATGGTTTATTCTTAATGAATCTCGAGCGTAATGTTACACATATTCATAGTGTGAATACCAAAAGATGTAAGGTTGATAATGATAGTCCCACATACTTGTGGCACTGCCGCCTTGGTCACATAGGTGTCAAACGCATGAAGAAGCTCCATGAAGATGGACTTTTGGAGTCTCTTGATTACGAATCATTTGACACGTGCGAACCATGCCTCATGGGTAAAATGACCAAGACTCCGTTCTCAGGAACAATGGAGCAAGCAACCAACTTATTGGAAATCATACATACTGATGTGTGCGGTCCAATGAGTGTTGAGGCTCGCGGTGGCTATCGTTATGTTCTCACCCTCACTGACGACTTGAGTAGATATGGGTATGTCTACTTAATGAAATACAAGTATGAGACCTTTGAAAAGTTCAAGGAATTTCAGAGTGAGGTTGAGAATCAACGTGACAGGAAAATCAAGTTCTTGCGATCAGATCGTGGGGAGAATACTTGAGTCACGAATTTGGCACACACTTAAGAAAATGTGGAATAGTTTCACAACTCATGCCGCCTGGAACACCTCAGCACAATGGTGTGTCCGAACGTCGTAATCGCACTCTGTTGGATATGGTGCAATCTATGATGTCTCTTACCGATCTACCGCTGTCATTTTGGGGCTATGCTTTAGAGACTGCCGCATTCACTTCATATAGGGCTCCATCGAAATCCGTTGAGACGACACCGTATGAATTATGGTTTGGGAAGAAACCTAAGCTGTCATTTCTAAAAGTTTGGGGATGCGGTGCTTATGTCAAGAAACTTCAACCTGAAAAGCTCGAACCCAAATCGGAAAAATGCGCCTTCATAGGATACCCTAAAGAAACTATTGGGTATACCTTCTACCTCAGATCCGAAGGCATGATCTTTGTTGCCAAGAATGGGTCCTTTCTAGAGAAAGAGTTTCTCTCGAAAGAAATAAGTGGGAGGAAAGTAGAACTTGATGAAATATTACCTCTTGAACCGGTAATTGGCGCAGCTCAAGAAAATGTTCCTGAGGTGCCTGCATCGACTAGAGAGGAGGTTAATGATGATGATCATGAAACTACAGATCAAGTTTCTACTGAACTTCGTAGGTCCACGAGGACATGTTCCGCACCAGAGTGGTACGGCAACCCTGTCTTGGAAATCATGTTGTTAGACAACGGTGAACCTTTGAACTTTGAAGAAGCGATGGCGGGCCCGGATTCCGGCAAATGGCTGGAAGCCATGAAATCCTAGATAGGATCCATGTATGAAAACGAAGTATGGACTTTGACTGACTTTCCCGATGATCGGCGAGCCATAGAAAATAAATGGATCTTTAAGAAGAAGACAGACGCGGATGGTAATGTAACCATCTATAAAGCTCGGCTTATCGCTAAGGGTTATCGACAAGTTCAAGGGGTTGACTACGATGAGACTTTCTCACCCGTAGCGAAGCTGAAGTCCGTTCGAATCATGTTAGCAATTGCCGCATTCTATGATTATGAGATATGGCAAATGGACGTCAAAACGGCATTCCATAATGGTTTCCTTAAGGAAGAATTGATATGATACAGCCGGAAGGTTTTGTCGATCCTAAGAATGCTGACAAGGTGTGCAAGCTCCAACGCTCGATTTATGGGCTGGTGCAAGCAACTCGGAGTTGGAACATTCATTTTGATGAGATGATCAAAGCGTTTGGTTTTACGCAGACTTATGGAGATGCCTGCATTTACAAGAAAGTGAGTGGGAGCTCTGTAGCATTTCTCATATTGTATGTGGATGACATACTGTTGATGGGAAATGATATAGAATTCTTGGAAAGCATAAAGGCCTACTTGAACAAGAGTTTTTCAATGAAGGATCTTGGAGAAGCTGCTTATATATTAGGCATCAAGATCTATAGAGATAGATCGAGACGCCTCATTGGTCTTTCACAGAGTACGTACCTTGACAAGATATTGAAGAAGTTCAAAATGGATCAGTCAAAGAAGGGGTTCTTTCCTGTATTGCAAGGTACGAGATTGAGCACGGCTCAATGCCCGACCACGGCAGAAGATAGACAAAAGATGAGTGTCATCCCCTATGTCTCGGCCATAGGGTCTATCATGTATGCTATGCTGTGTACCACACCTGATGTAAACCTTGCCGTAAGTTTGGTAGGAAGGTACCAAAGTAATCCCAGCATGGAACACTGGACAGCGGTCAAGAATATCCTGAAGTACCTGAAAAGGACTAAGGATATGTTTCTCGTTTATGGAGGTGACGAAGAGCTCGTCGTAAAGCGTTACGTCGATGCTAGCTTTGACGCAGATCTGGATGACTCTAAGTCTCAAACCTGATACGTGTATATTTTGAATGGTGGAGCAGTAAGCTGGTGCAGTTGCAAGCAAAGCGTTGTGGCGGGATCTACATGTGAAGCGGAGTACGTGGCAGCCTCGGAGGCAGCACAAGAGGCAATCTGGGTGAAGGAGTTCATTACCGACCTAGGAGTCATACCCAATGCGTCGGGCCCGATGACTCTCTTCTGTTACAACACTTGAGCTATTGCCCTTGCCAAGGAGCCCAGGTTTCACAGGAAGACCAGGCATATCAAGCGTCGCTTCAACTCCATTCGTGAAAGTGTTCAAAATGGAGACATAGATATTTGTAAAGTACATACGGACCCGAATGTGGCAAATCCGTTGACTAAACCTCTCCCTAGAGCAGAACATGATCAACACCAGAACTGCATGGGTGTTCGATTCATCACAATGTAACTAGACTATAGACTCTAGTGCAAGTGGGAGACTATTGGAAATATGCCCTAGAGGCAATAATAAAATGGTTATTATTATATTTCTTTGTTCATGATAATTGTCTATTGTTCATGCTATAATTGTGTTATCCAGAAATCGTAATACGTGTGTGAATACATAGACCACAACACGTCCCTAGTGAGCCTCTAGTTGACTAGCTCGTTGATCAAACGATAGTCATGGTTTCCTGACTATGGACATTGGATGTCATTGATAACGGGATCACATCATTAGGAGAATGATGTGATGGACAAGACCGAATCCTAAGCATAGCTCAAAAGATCGTGTAGTTCGTTTGCTGTAGCTTTTCCGAATGTCAAGTATCATTTCCTTAGACCATGAGATTGTGCAACTCCCGGATACCGTAAGAGTGCTTTGGGTGTGCCAAACATCACAACGTAACTGGGTGACTATAAAGGTACACTAGAGGTATCTCTGAAAGTGTCTGTTGGGTTGGCACGAATCGAGACTGGGATTTGTCACTCCGTATGACGGAGAGGTATCTCTAGGACCACTCGGTAATGCATCATCATAATGATCTCAATGTGACCAAGTGGTTGATCATGGGATCATGCATTACGGTACGAGTAAAGTGACTTGCCGGTAACGACATTGAACGAGGTATTGGGATACCGACGATCGAGTCTCGGGCAAGTAACGTACCGATTGACAAAGGGAATTGTATACGGATTGATTGAATCCTCGACATTGTGGTTCATATGATGAGATCATCATGGAGCATGTGGGAGCCAACATGGGTATCCAGATCCCGCTGTTGGTTATTGACAGGAGAGGCGTCTCGATCATGTTTGCATGTCTCCCGAACCCGTAGGGTCTACACACTTAAGTTTCGGTGACGCTAGGGTTGTAGAGATATTAGTATGCAGTGACCCGAAAGTTGTTCGGAGTCCCGGATGAGATCCCAGACGTCACGAGGAGTTCCGGAATGGTCCGGAGGTAAGGATTTATATATAGAAAGTCCAGTTTCGGCCATCGGGAAGTTTTCGGGGGTCACCGGTATTGTACCGGGACCACCGGAAGGGTCCCGGGGGTCCACCGGGTGGGGCCACCTATCCCGGAGGGCCCCATGGGCTGAAGCGGGAGGGGAACCAGCCCCTGGTGGGCTGGTGCGCCCCCCCCTTGGGCCTCCCCTGCGCCTAGGGTTGGGAAACCCTAGGGGTGGGGGCACCCCCCACTTGGCTTAGGGGGGAAGCCACCCCTTGGCCGCCCCCCACCCCCCTTGGAGATTGCATCTCCTAGGGGCCGGTGCCCCCCCAAGGCCCCTATATAAAGAGGGGGAGGGAGAGCAGCCGCACCCTTGCTCTTGGCGCCTCCCTCTCCCTCCGTAACACCTCTCCTCCCCGCTTGCGCTTGGCGAAGCCCTGCCGGGATCCTGCTGCATCCACCACCACGCCGTTGTGCTGCTGGATCTTCATCAAACTCTCCTTTCCCCTTGCTGGATCAAGAAGGAGGAGACGTCTTCCCAACCGTACGTGTGTTGAATGCGGAGGTGCTGTCCGTTCGGCACTTGGTCATCGGTGATTTGGATCACGACGTGTACGACTCCATCAACCCCATTCTCTTGAACGCTTCCGCGCGCGATCTACAAGGGTATGTAGATGCACTCCTCTCTCCCTCGTTGCTAGATGACTCCATAGATTGATCTTGGTGATGCGTAGAAAACTTTAAAATTTTGCTACGTTCCCCAACATGCTCGAGATCTTGTCGTAGGTCCATGTGGTGCTTGATGAGTTGTAGTAGAGTCCATGGGGATGATGGAAGTATGCTCCACATTAGATGGTCATGTTTGTCTAATGTGATCGGATAGGCCGACCACGGATTAAACTTCGGGGCGACGGGCTCCAACGTGTAGACGTCCCGAAGTGCATGTTTCCTCTCCCGTTTGGGGATGTGGGTGGCGTAGATCATATTTACGTCTTTCACCTCGTGGGGAAACTCCTTCTGGCCACCGTTATTTGGCCAGTAAGGTTCATCCTCGTCTTGGTTGTGGGAATGGGCTTTACTATTCCCCTCCGCTACCACCTTACCAGCTCATTTGAAGACCCAACAATTCATGTTAGTGTGTTGTGCTGGTTTGTTTGAGGAGCCGTGGATTTGGCCCGGCTTATCAAGGATCTTGTCTAGCTGGCTAGGTCCATCCTTGTTCCCTTTAAAGGGCTTCCTTTTCTGTCCGGATCTAGGTCCATTGAACCCTACATTGAATGCGGCGTCCTTTGTGTCGCTCCCGCCGTTTGTATGCATGTTTTTATTTTTGTTATGCTTACCCTTGCCGTCGCGGGTCTCCGAGGTGCCCGCCTCACCATTGTGAGTACTGCGGGCCAACCAACTATCCTCTCCCATGCAAAAGTGGGTCATAAGTGAGGTGAGGGATGCCATGGTCCTTGGCTTGTCTTGCCCGAGCTGTCGGGCGAGCCATTCATCTCAAATATTATTTTTGAATGCCGTAATGGCCACGGTGTCAGAACAGTATATTATCTGATTCTTTTTAGTGAGAAACTTGTTCCAGAACTTTCGAGTTGATTCGCCGAATTGCTGGATGATGTGTCTAAGGTCATCGGCATTCGGACGTCGGACGCAGGTTCCTTGAAAATTTTCCTTAATGGCGTCCTCGAGGGCTTCCGAGCTCCCAATGGAGTGAGGAGGCAGGTTGTTGAGCCAATGCCTTGCCGGCCCCTTTAGCTTGAGCGGTAGATACTTGATGGCGTGGAAGTCATCTTAGTTGGCCATGTGTATATGTAGGAGGAAATCCTTGATCCACATGGCCGAATCGGTTGTGACATTGTATGATTCTATGTTGATGGGTTTAAACTCATTCGGGAACTGATGTTCCATTACCCTATCTGTAAAACAGATCGGGTGAATGGGACCTCAGGTCTGAGCAGTGTCCGTTGGATATCGGGAGAGATCCGTGCGTATGCCTCGTCTCGAGCTCGACCGTTCCTATCCACCCAAGCGCCGTATCTGTCGCGTCCCACGGGGTTGTTGCGCTACCGTCGCTTGTCTCCATCGGTACTACCGCTTGTCCTGTGGTGGTACTACCCCTGCTAGGAGGTGTACTACTGTTGTGACATGTTTTTTAGTATTTTTGCACTGTACTCCATTCTCAATTTGTACCTATTGGCTTATGCGATGGCTTTACACCTTATTTTCCCTCGCTCTATTTTGTGGGTTCCAGGTGGTAGTAGCTCCGCTCATCAAGCATGTCAGAAGAACTCGGATCATCACGGTGGCTCCAAGCGCTACTGCTCCACAGATGAGGCTCCAGCTAGTTCCAGTGGGCCTCCAGGGCAACAGATGAAGAAGACCGCCAGCAAGCAGAAGGAGAGGAGTACACCTCTAGATGAGATGCACCACAAGGAGTTTGTCGAGTTCTGCTTGCGCAACCCATATCGCCGTCCTCGGGACGTGGCTCCTGTTAGTCGTCCATTCTAGACCAAGGAGAAATCTCTGATCTATGTGGACATTCTGAAGGGCGAGAAGAACCTGTTTATGGCTATCAAGTCAAACAACATCGCTCACATGGAGAAAGATCTGGCTTACTTTGGAGAAGCTCTTGCACTTTGTTAGTAGTGGGGTCTCATTCTGATCATCACCTTCAACAAGGATTTCTATTACGAGATTGTGGCTCAATTCTATGCCATTGTTCACTTCCACTCTGATGAGGTTAGATCCATCTCTTAGATGACCGGTGGGAGGAGACTGAAGTTTGAGTGGAAGACATTCATGGAATGTCTGGGTATTGCTAATAAGGGGGAAGACGGCCATGTTGGTCTCAGGCCTCACAAGGAGATAACTCCCCAACATAAGTCCAAGTTGATTCGTTACTCTAGGACCGTGACTGCTGCAAAGGTGGCCACTCGCACTGAGCTTATTCCATTCTTGGACATCATGCACCGCATCTTTCACAACACCCTTTTCCATTGCATTGGGAACCTGGATCAGGTACACTCATATTTGGTGGATATGCTTCTTTTCTGCATTAAGGAGAAGGGCAGGACCTCTACCTTGGACATCTCCCACATCATGTGGCATTAGCTTTGGTCTATTATGCTTGACCGAAAGGTGCCTATCTATGGACCCTACATGTTTAAGTTGACTGAGGAGACTTTGGCTGCTGAATTTCTAGGAGAGTCCCTTCCCACTTATCATATGGTGTCTCATGGTGTTCTGAACTTGCGCCAGAAGCAGAACTGGGGTACTGCATGTGTTGACCAACGAGGAAATTTCCCCCACCGAATCTGATGATGAGCCCGAGCCAGACTATGGGTTTGTTCCTTATCCTGACAAGGAACCATCTTGGGCATCCAAGCTCAAGTCGAAGATGAAGAAACTATTCTTCTTATAGGCCAAGGGATAATACATGGCTCATGTGGCTGAGAAGAAGGCTTTACATGCATGACAAGATCATGACGAGGCACCTAGGTATGGAGGTTTGTAGTGGTTCTGAGGAGAGGATCACAGGCGAGGGGTCATGGATCTCACATCCTTGGCAGTGGTCAGACTCAAAGGTCGAGCGTCAGCATGAGGCAGCAGAGAAGTCTAATGAGCATGAGGAGTACTAATGATGTTCTGGAGCATGTCTACCACCTTGGACTAGCTTAGTATTCTTTGCTCTTTTGGTGTCTCGATGCCAATGGGGGAGAGAGCTTAGGGATTCACCGAATCACGAGTGTGTCTCCTTTATCATTGCTTTTGTTCTTTCTTGCACTCTTTCTAGTTTGATTTGCTTTAGTTTGTGTGCCTGGAACCTTTAGTACCTATCATATGGTGTGAGACATATGCTACCCTATCCTTATCTTTATGTCAAGTACGTTATTACCTTGTGAGATGTTATCTATCTTGTGCCCTATCTTTATGCTCTTGTGATATCTACTTGCATCCATTCTTATCTATCTTATATGGTTGATGCAAGTGTTGCTGGTCTATAAAATAGAGGGGGAGTGTTGATCCTATTGTGTGTGCTTTGCATTCCAAAGGCATATTTAATTAGTGCACACATCTAGGGGAGCCCATCTATATTTTGTAGATGTTGGGTTTGCATATTATCTTGGTCTATCTTTGTACAAATCCCGTGTTGTCATCAATCCACCAAAAAGGGGGAGATTGTTAGGGCATATTTCTCCCTGAGTGGTTTTGGTGATTGATAACAATACTGTTGCGCACTAATCGTGTGCATTGAGCATTTCAGAGAATCTATCTTATGGCACAAGATGATTTGTGCCCCTCGGAAATATTGCAAAGACGGTTGTTTTCTTACATTTCTTTTTTGGTGGATTTGAGTCGCAGGATCACCATACTATTAAGAGGGGGCCCAATTCGCAAAGGTGTAGGTGGAATCAACACGTACATAGTCTTTTTGCACCCTCTTTCCTTTCCAGCTTTGGAGCTTGTCCTCCCTTGTGCTTGGGCCTTCTTGAGGCACATAAGCGGTAGTACCGCTCTGCAACACGGTAGTACCGCTCTAGTAGTACTGCCATAGTTTAGTGCTATCGGGACTTCCGCCTATTTTTAGTGCTCTGTAATTGAGTGGTAGTTCAGTGTGGTAGTACCGCTCCGGCAGTACTGCGGCTCTGACTAGCACCCCACTACCGTAGGTTTACTGGCTGCTAATAGTAGCGCGGAAGTACCGCTCCCGTGGAAGCGGCAGTACCGCCCCGCCGGAACTACGGTTGTTCTTGTACCGTTGGGAGTACCGCTTATTTTTGTCTTCTAGACTGCTATATCCTTCAACCGGAAGTAGAGCGGCAGTAGCGAGCGGTAGTACCACTCTGTGTGGCACTACCGCGTTCCCTCCTCTACTACCGCTATTTCTTCTGGTTGCTCAACACTAAGAGGAAGTACCGCTGGTGGGAGCGGTAGTACCGCTTCGGCGGCACTACCGCCTCCCTGACCTATACAATTGAACGCAACTACTGAAACTTCCATGTGAGCGGAAGTGCCGCTCGCCCGAGCGGTACTACCGCTTGTGCACGGGTTGAAGGGGCATAATGGTTGCATTCCTTTCGCCACTATATCAGTGAGTCTTCTTCCTCTAGTTGACTTACCTCTTCCACCCCAAACTCCATTGTTGCTCAAAAGCACATTCTTGCCCAATCTCTCTCCCTAGCCAACCGTTGATTTCCTTGGGAATGGTCGAGAAGCCTAGATCTACACTTCCACCAAGAGAAATTTGACCCCCCCCCACTAATCCCTTGCGGATCTTGTTACTCTTGGGTGTTTGAGAACCCTAGAAGGTCAAGGTCACCTCGGAGCCACATTCCATTGTGGTGAAGCTTCACGGTGGTGTTGGCAGTCTCCAATTCATTTGTGCAGATTGCCCCAACCTTGTTTTTGAAGGTCCGGTTGCCGCCTTCAAGGGCACCACTAGTGGAATCACGACATCTTGCATTATGTGAGGGCGTGAGGAGAATACAGTGGCCCTAGTGGCTTTTTGGGGAGCATTGTGCCTCAACACCTCTGACATACTTCCCCTCAAAGGGAAGGGACTTTGGTAACACATCCTAGTCTCCATCGGCTCCACTTGTGGTTACTTCTTACCTTTACTTTGTGCAAGCTTTGTCTATGTTATATCCCTTGCGTGCTTGTGTTGTTGTTGCTAGCATCATAAAGGTTGTTCGCCTAGTTTCATATCTAGACAACCTATTTGTTGCTAAACCTAATTTGTTAGGAAAAGCTAAAAATTGGTAGTTGCCTATTCACCCCCCAGTCAACCATATCGATCCTTTCAAAGCTTGACAATCTTCTTGAAACGTTGTAGGCAAGTCTGCTTTGTATTTTGCGTGCACGTACCAAGGACTTTAGTTGCAGAAGTGTAGCGACCAGACCTCAAACAGTCTGATCTCTGTGCTTCGGTGTCATCCCTGGATCAGTAATGCTGACACCACACAGTACTCGGAGGATTTATAACAGAGTAGCAATCACACACTTATTACATCGAGTGTCTCAAGAGAGAACTTATTACAATAAATATGGCTTAAGGCCATCTAATAACGATAACAACGGAAGGCTTGGAACATAAGTGAGTCCATCAACTCCAACGGCATCAGTGAGTATAGAACCACAACCTAAAACTCCTTAATCGTCGTCTGAAAAGTCTGCAACATTAACGTTGCAGCCCGAAACGGGTCAGCACATGGAATATGCTGGCAAGGTAGCACATAAAGAGTAATGAAATGAAACAACTACACTATATGCATACTTGGCTGGTGGAAGGCTCTATGGTTATAATTTTGCGTAAAGCCAATTTTTCCCTACTGCAAAGGAAAAATTTATTTAACTATCATGGTAGTTGTTAAACATTGAGAATGGTTGACAGCATTCTCAATCCCAATTAAAAATATCATTAACAAAGCCCAACAAAATTAATTTAGGGTAACATGTTGAGATTCACATGATAATTCAAGTACTAGATACTCAAGATTTGTCCATAACAGGGGACACGGCTAACCATGATTAGTTTATTACACTCTGCAGAGGTTTGCGCACTTTTCCCCACAAGACTCGATCGCCTCCGTTTGGTTTCTCGCACTACATGGTGTTTGAGAAGACGGATGACCGAGACATAGTCTTTCAGAAGTGCTAGCACCTTACGATGGATAGACTGTTACACCTACTTTCCCCTACATCTGCTAGTCTACCCTGTAAGAGTTCGCACGACTTAATCAACTATGCTAGAGCCCATAATAGCTTGTGGCTGCACACAGAAGTTTCTAATATGAACAGTCTCATGATCCCTTTGAGCCTGGGTGGCGGTCCAAAAGAAAACAGGCAAGTCCTGGAATACCCAAGTGCCTCAATCCACCCAGATGTGTGTTTAAGTTGCCACCTTAGATAAACCATTAAATTAACAAACTCACATCTGTCATGGATAACACTCACCCAATCCACGTCTAATAGCATAGCATGGCATAATAAGCAAACCTAGAAGTAACTCCCAAAGGTTTGTAAGTAACACGTAATAGGTACTACCTCAACTACTTCCCATCCCACAATTTAATTAGATCCTAATCATGCAATGTGTGAGGATTGATCTAATGCAATAAAACTAGGTAGTAGGAAAGGTATGATCAAAGTGTTACTTGCCTTGCTGATGATCCGGGAAACCTAGCGATTCGAAGTAACAGGCGGCGCACTCCGGGTATTCTATTGCAAACAAACAAACAAGCATACAATAAGTACTCATCTAATGCACATGTATAAGTCAAATAAGAGATCTAACCAGAAGGTTCAACTTAAGAACTCCGGTTTGCAAAAAGAATCAAATCGAACGAAACAATGAAAGTCAAATGGCGAAAGAAAACAACTTCGTTCTACTAATCTGGATCTAAGGCAAATTTTACAGTAGCAAAAACTTGTTTAAGTTTGTTAAACGGATAGAGGGTTTCGAGACGAAACTCCAGGCGCTTGAATCGCCTGATTCCGATAAACGAGCGAAAAGTTATACTAAAAAGAAAATCGGATCAGGAATCACGATCAGAAAAATCGCAGATTAAATCCGAGAAAAAAAATGAATCGGCGCGGATACCGAGGCGCACCTCGGGCGGCGTGAGGCGGCGGCGGCGGCGGCGGCGCGCTGGCTAGGGTTCGGGGGGCGTGGGCTGAGGCTGGCTGGGCTCCCCCCGGCTTATAAAGCCTAGCGGGTCGGGAGTCCGGGTCGGACACGGCCCCTAGGTCGGTTCGTTTTTTTAATAATTACGCGCAGAAGAAAAAAAAGAAATACTAAACGGACTCCAAAAATCCCGAAATAAATTTTTCCGGGCTTCTAAAATCAAGCCGCACAAGGTGAACATTTATTTGGGGCCTAAATGCAATTTTGAAAAACGCACATTTTTCCTAAATTCAAATAAAATAACGAAAAACTCCGAAATAAAATCTTATTTGATTTTATTATTAAATCCTCAATATTTCTTTATTTTAGGAAATTCATTTTATTCCCTCTCTCATATTTTGATAATAGAAATAATTGACGATAAAATAACAAAATTAAATGATCCTATTCTCAAAATTTGAGAAAACTCAAATATGAAGATAACGAAATCCCCAACTCTCTCCGTGGGTCCTTGAGTTGCGTAGAATTTCTAGGATCTACCAAAATGCAAAAATTAAAATATGATATGCATAGATGATCTAATGTATAACATTCCAAATTAAAAATTTGGGATGTTACAAGAAGAAACTCTTAGTAGCTTGATAAACCTAGGTTCTCAATCGAGGGGAATACTTATTGCTAGGTTACTTCACCCTTACACTTTCCCAACCACTCATACGAGGGAGCAATCATGCACGTAATGTGTGTTGTCCAATTTAAGGGTCCACACAACTTGATTCTAAGACCTACATAGGTAACACATTTTATTTACTGAATTTGTGAACTCCAGGTGACATGTGTTGATAACTATGTGGAGCGACAATATGAGATAATGGCGATACACAAAACCTAATGTGTTGTTCAGGTCTTATGACCTTAATTGCGGAACTCACCTTGTAATGGCGACGTCAAAGCATGACTCATGGGTGATCCTCCCACCGAACAAACAATTTATACACTAGAATCACAATACAAGGTAACTGATATTATCGTTGCACTGGCACACTTGATGTACACCATGATATGAAGTTTCTCTATGCCTAACCTCTCTATTGTAGACAACAACCGTTTACTTTCAGTCACTTTACTTTATGTTGTTTACCTTCAAACTCTTTATAATTCTCGTTGCAACTACAACTCTTTCACCACTCTGGTATATTTGTTTCACGGAACAATACCACCATCTGCAGAATTTCAGATCATTACTTCTCACAAGACTGGTGAGTACATGTGTGTGACCAAAACGCCACTCGCAATACCCTGCTCCACTCTTTGTTGGAAATGATAACTATTGGGGTACTTACACGAAGGTGTATGCTACCCTTTGTGTCTTGCGGGCCATCACCAGTCACTCCTCAAATGTCCACGTCCACAACCAAGTACTTCACTAGCAAATCCTCAAATCCATACAATATCATGCGACGTAAAATAAACTCACGTACTACATCTCAAACAAACACATAACATACAATTACTTCATCATACATGCCATCAGAGTATCAAAAATTGGCATGTTCCTCTTGTTGGGGAACGTAGTAATTTCAAAAAAATTCCTACGCACACGCAAGATCATGGTGATGCACAGCAACGAGAGGAGAGTATGATCTACGTACCCTTGTAGATCGCAACGGAAGCATTGACACAATGTAGAGGAAGTAGTCGTACGTCTTCTTCCCGATCCGACCGATCCAAGCACCGTTACTCCGGCGCCTCCGAGTTCTTAGCACACGTACATCTCGATGACGATCCCCGGGCTCCGATCCAGCATAGCTTCGGGGAGGAGTTCCGTCAGCACGATGGCGTGGTGACGATCTTGATGTTCTACCGACGCAGGGCTTCGCCTAAGCACTACAATGATATGATCGAGGTGGAATATGGTGGCAGGGGGCACCGCACACGGCTAAGGAACGATCTCAATGATCAACTTGTGTGTCTAGAGGTGCCCCCTGCCTCCGTATATAAAGAAGCCAAGGGGGAGGGGGCCGCCGGCCAGGAGGAGGGCGCAGGAGGAGTCCTACTCCTATCGGGAGTAGGACTCCCCCCCCCCCCAATCCTAGTTGGACTAGGATTCCCCGAGGGGGAAAGAGAGAGAGGGAGGCTGGCCACCTCTCCAGGTCCTAATAGGGCTAGGGGAGGGGGGAGGCGCGCGACCACCTTGGGCTGCCCCTTTCTCCTTTCCACTAAAGCCCATTAAGGCCCATATGGCTCCCGGGGGGTTCCGGTAACCTCCCGGTACTCCGGTAAAATCCCGATTTCACCCGGAACACTTCGGATATCCAAATATAGGATTCCAATATATCAATCTTTATGTATCGACCATTTCGAGACTCCTCGTCATGTCCGTGATCACATCCGGGACTCCGAACTAACTTCGGTACATCAAAATGCATAAACTCATAATAATTGTCATCGTAACGTTAAGCGTGCGGACCCTACGGTTCGAGAACAATGTAGACATGACTGAGACACATCTCTGGTCAATAACCAATAGCGGGACCTGGATGCCCATATTGGCTCCTACATATTCTACGAAGATCTTTATGGGTCAGACCGCATAACAACATACGTTGTTCCCTTTGTCATCGGTATGTTACTTGCCCGAGATTCGATCGTCGGTATCCAATACCTAGTTCAATCTCGTTACCGGCAAGTCTCCTTACTCGTTCCATAATACATCATCTTGCAACTAACTCATTAGTCGCAATGCTTGCAAGGCTTATGTGATGTGCATTACCGAGAGGGCCCAGAGATACCTCTCCGACAATTGGAGTGTCAAATCCTAATCTCAAAATACGCCAACCCAACATCTACCTTTGGAGACACCTGTAGAGCTCCTTTATAATCACCCAGTTACGTTGTGACGTTTGGTAGCACACAAAGTGTTCCTCCGGTAAACGGGAGTTGCATAATCTCATAGTCATAGGAACATGTATAAGTCATGAAGAAAGCAATAGCAACATACTAAACGATCGGGTGCTAAGCTAATGAAATGGGTCATGTCAATCAGATCATTCAACTAATGATGTGACCTCGTTAATCAAATAACAATACCTTGTTCATGGTTAGGAAACATAACCATCTTTGATTAACGAGCTAGTCAAGTAGAGGCATACTAGTGACTCTAAGTTTGTCTATGTATTCACACATGTATTATGTTTCCGGTTAATACAATTCTAGCATGAATAATAAACATTTATCATGATATAAGGAAATAAATAATAAATTTATTATTTCCTCTAGGGCATATTTCCTTCAGTCTCCCACTTGCACTAGAGTCAATAATCTAGATTACACAGTAATGATTCTAACACCCATGGAGCCTTGGTGCTGATCATGTTTTGCTCGTGGGAGAGGCTTAGTCAACGGGTCTGCAACATTCAGATCCGTATGTTTCTTGCAAATCTCTATGTCTCCCACCTGGACTAGATCCCGGATGGAATTGAAGCGTCTCTTGATGTGCTTGGTCCTCTTGTGAAATCTGGATTCCTTTGCCAAGGCAATTGCACCAGTATTGTCACAAAAGATTTTCATTGGACCCGATGCACTAGGTATGACACCTAGATCGGATATGAACTCCTTCATCCAGACTCCTACGTTCGCTGCTTCCGAAGCAGCTATGTATTCCGGTTCACATGTAGATCCCGCTACGACGCTTTGTTTAGAACTGCACCAACTGACAGCTCCACCGTTTAATGTAAACACGTATCCGGTTTGCGATTTAGAATCGTCCGGATCAGTGTCAAAGCTTGCATCAACATAACCTTTTACGGTGAGCTCTTTGTCACCTCCATATACGAGAAACATATCCTTAGTCCTTTTCAGGTATTTCAGGATGTTCTTGACCGCTGTCCAGTGATCCACTCCTGGATTACTTTGGTACCTCCCTACTAAACTTATAGCAAGGTACACATCAGGTCTGGTACACAGCATTGCATACATGATAGAGCCTATGGCTGAAGCATAGGGAACATCTTTCATTTTCTCTCTATCTTCTGCAGTGGTCGGGCATTGAGTCTGACTCAACTTCACACCTTGTAACACAGGCAAGAACCCTTTGTTTGCTTGATCCATTTTGAACTTCTTCAAAATCTTGTCAAGGTATGTGCTTTGTGAAAGTCCAATTAAGCGTCTTGATCTATCTCTATAGATCTTTATGCCTAATATGTAAGCAGCTTCACCGAGGTCTTTCATTGAAAAACTCTTATTCAAGTATCCCTTTATGCTATCCAGAAATTCTATATCATTTCCAATCAGCAATATGTCATCCACATATAATATCAGAAATGCTACAGAGCTCCCACTCACTTTCTTGTAAATACAGGCTTCTCCGGAAGTCTGTATAAAACCAAATGCTTTGATCACACTATCAAAGCGTTTATTCCAACTCCGAGAGGCTTGCACCAGTCCATAAATGGATCGCTGGAGCTTGCACACTTTGTTAGCTCCCTTTGGATCCACAAAACCTTCCGGTTGCATCATATACAACTCTTCTTCCAGAAATCCATTCAGGAATGCAGTTTTGACATCCATCTGCCAAATTTCATAATCATAAAATGCGGCAATTGCTAACATGATTCGGACAGACTTAAGCATCGCTACGGGTGAGAAGGTCTCATCGTAGTCAACCCCTTGAACTTGTCAAAAACCTTTTGCGACAAGTCGAGCTTTATAGACAGTAACATTACCGTCATCGTCAGTCTTTTTCTTGAAGATCCATTTATTCTCAATTGCTTGCCGATCATCGGGCAAGTCAACCAAAGTCCATACTTTGTTCTCATACATGGATCCCATCTCAGATTTCATGGCTTCAAGCCACTTTGCGGAATCTGGGCTCACCATCGCTTCTTCATAGTTCGTAGGTTCATCATGATCTAGTAGCATGACTTCCAGAACTGGATTACCGTACCACTCTGGCGCGGATCTTACTCTGGTTGATCTACGAGGTTTAGTAGTATCTTGTTCTGAAGTTTCATGATCATTATCATTAACTTCCTCACTTATTGGTGTAGGTGTCGCAGAAACAGTTTTCTATGATGTACTACTTTCCAACAAGGGAGCAGGTACAGTTACCTCGTCAAGTTCTACTTTCCTCCCACTCACTTCTTTCGAGAGAAACTCCTTCTCAAGAAAGTTTCCGAATTTAGCAACAAAAGTCTTGCCTTCGGATCTGTGATAGAAGGTGTATCCGATAGTTTCCTTTGGATATCCTATGAAGACACATTTCTCCGATTTGGGTTCGAGCTTATCAGGTTGAAGCTTTTTCACATAAGCATCGCAGCCCCAAACTTTCAGAAACGACAACTTTGGTTTCTTGCCAAACCATAGTTCATAAGGCGTCGTCTCAACGGATTTTGATGGTGCCCTATTTAACGTGAATGCGGCCGTCTCTAGAGCGTATCCCCAAAACGATAGCGGTAAATCAGTAAGAGACATCATAGATCACACCATATCTAGTAAAGTACGATTACGACGTTCGGACACACCATTACGCTGTGGTGTTCTGGGTGGCGTGAGTTGCGAAATATTCCACAATTTTTCAAATGTACACCAAACTCGTAACTCAAATATTCTCCTCCATGATCGGATCGTAGAAACTTTATTTTCTTGTTACGATGATTTTCAACTTCACTCTGAAATTCTTTGAACATTTCAAACGTTTTAGACTTATGTTTCATTAAGAAGATATACCACATCTGCTTAAGTCATCTGTGAAGGTGAGAAAATAACGATATCCGCCACGAGCCTCAACATTCATCGGACCACATACATCTGTATGTATGATTTCCAACAAATCTGTTGCTCTCTCCATAGTACCGGAGAACAGTGTTTTAGTCATCTTGCCCATGAGGCACGGTTCGCAAGTACCAAGTGATTCATAATCAAGTGGTTCCAAAAGTCCATCAGTATGGAGTTTCTTCATGCGCTTTACACCGATATGACCTAAACGGCAGTGCCACAAATAAGTTGCACTATCATTATCAACTCTGCATCTTTTGGCTTCTACATTATGAATATGTGTATCACTACTATCGAGATTCAACAAGAATAGACCACTCTTCAAGGGTGCATGACCATAAAAGATATTACTCATATAAATAGAACAACCATTATTCTCTGATTTAAATGAATAACCGTCTCGCATTAAACAAGATCCAGATATAATGTTCATGCTCAACGCTGGCACCAAATAACAATTATTTAGGTCTAATACTAATCCCGAAGGTAGATGTAGAGGTAGCGTGCCGAGTGCGATCACATCGACTTTGGAACCGTTTCCCACGCGCATCATCACCTCGTCCTTAGCCAATCTTCGCTTAATCCGTAGTCCCTGTTTCGAGTTGCAAATATTAGCAACAGAACCAGTATCAAATACCCAGGTGCTACTGCGAGCATTAGTAAGGTACACATCAATAACATGTATATCACATATACCTTTGTTCACCTTGCCATCCTTCTTATCCGCCAAATACTTGGGGCAGTTCCGCTTCCAGTGACCAGTCTGCTTGCAGTAGAAGCACTCAGTTTCAGGCTTAGGTCCAGACTTGGGTTTCTTCTCCTGAGCAGCAACTTGCTTGCTGTTCTTCTTGAAGTTCCCCTTCTTCTTCCCTTTGCCCGTTTCCTTGAAACTAGTGGTTTTGTTAACCATCAACACTTGATGCTCCTTCTTGATTTCTACCTCCGCAGCTTTCAGCATTGCGAAGAGCTCGGGAATAGTCTTGTTCATCCCTTGCATATTATAGTTCATCACGAAGCTCTTGTAGCTTGGTGGAAGTGATTGGAGATTTCTGTCAATGACGCAATAATCTGGAAGATTAACTCCCATCTGAATCAAGTGATTATTATACCCAGACATTTTGAGTATATGCTCACTGACAGAACTGTTCTCCTCCATCTTGCAGCTATAGAACTTATTGGGACCCGAGCGATGGCGACCTACCGTGTAGTATTCGTCCTCGCTGTCAGTGGCGCTCGCGGACGTGCCGACTTCGTGGTCGTGGCAGCGGGGCACAACCTCGGCAATGTTGTCCCCCTCCTCGCCGGTCTCGTCGAACACCGCCTCGTTGCACACCTTGGAGGCAGCCGTCACTTCCGCCACTCGCTGGCAGCACCACCAGCGGGCTAGGAGGATCTCGCGGGTGGAGCGGTAGGACTCGAGCAGTGCCTCCTGCTTCACCGGGTCCACATCCGGCGTGACCGCCCTGCTAGCGGCGAGCTGCTCGTCCGCCTGTAGGTGCTCCAAGAGGAGGTGGTGGTTGTAGATGGTGTCGGCCTGGGCCTCCCGGAACTGCTCCTCCCGCACCATGTCCATGTAATGGGCATGGGCCTCGCCGATGGTCATGGTGCAGTGCACCAGCGAGGGTGGCGCGGAGGAGGAGGGTGGCGTTGGCTCATCGTTGGTCGCGTCCTCCATTGGGACGTCATCATCCTCCGGCTGCCTGCCGTCCAACCAGCCAGCAGCAATGGCGGCCATCTCCTTCTTCTGGTTTGGTGTCAGCCCGTCCTAGAGAGCTTTGGCGAGGGAGGAATCAATGGTGGGAGTGGTGCAGAGAGGGATCAGAGGCGGATGACTGTGGCTATGGACGGGGCAGCGGTTTATATATCAATGGCGGGAGACAGAGGGACGGACGGGTGGTGCCGGAGGAGATGCCTCGGCAATCGCGGGCTATCAATGTGGGCGGCAGACAGACGGGCAACCGCAATGTCGTTTGAACGTGCAGCCGTCGCCTGCACTGGGAAGCCCGTGGGCGGCTCTCTCTCGGCCGATGCGCCGCTTCAATGCCGGCGCCAGTGAGCAGTCGTGTCCACTCTGGCCGGTCATGAATGCAGGCACTAACGCTCTAGAGAGGCACTGGCCATTTCGAGAAGGAAGCGCGCGCGGACGAGGGAGGGGCTTTGGGTGGGCCATGGCAGAAAGAAGCGGGAGTGAGAGCTGTCCGGACTCCTGCGAAGCCCCCCATGTGTTTTCTCCGGTTTGCGGAAAAAGTGCGTCCGAACCACACTCGGACCTGATATAGGACCGCGTTGGATGACTTCTGTGGTCGGACAGTGCAGTTCAAATGGGTGCGAGAGGTTTAAGGGTTGGTTTTTGAGATGCCTTAACCATCCAACTACAGATAGGTTCGCCATCATCGGTTTGATATGCCAATTCTGTGATCATATGGCTTGGTCGGTGTAAGGGCATATTTATCCCTTAGTAGTTTTGGTGATTGATGACAATGCTTTTGCATACTAATCATGTGCATTGAGCATTTCAGATATATCATGTCTAGGCACAAGACGATTTGGTGCCCCTCGAAGACTATTGAAGACGGTGTTTCTCTACGTTTCTTTTCGGTGGTTTGAGTTGTAGGAAAGCCGTACTATTAAGAGGGGGTCCGCATTGGAAAGGTTTGGGTGGAATCAACACGTACACATCTATTCCTTTTGCACCACCTTTCCTTTGGCTATTTGGAGCATTCTCCGTTTCTCCGAATCTCTGCAAAAGGATTGACTTCGAGTGTTGCTGAACTGGGCCATGTGGTAGTACTGCTCCTCAGAGCAGTAGTACCGCATGCCCCTGCGGTAGTACCGGCCTTGGTCGTGGTAGTACCGCAGGTGCTCGCGGTAGTACCATGGCCTCAGGTCTGGCTCAGCAGCACGAGCGGAAGTAGGGCCGGATGTATTTTTTTACATCCGCGCCCTACGCGGTAGTACCGCTCCTGGCTTCTGGTACTACCATGTCGGATTTTTGCATAGATCTAAACTCAGTGGAAGTTTCCACAGATGTATTTTTATATGTCTGTGCCTTCCCAAATCTGGACTATCCCTGCCTTGCGGTAGTACCGCAAGGGGGAGCGGTAGTACCGCGCCAGCGGTTCTACCGACCTCTGCTTCGTCGCATCAGGGCTGTTTTGGATACTGCTGCGTGGGCAGTAGTACTAGAGTGCCTTGCGGTAGTACCGCGGGCCCTAGAGGTAGTACTGCGTCTCCGGTGCGGCAGTACCGTGCGTCGCAGACTGAGTTGGTGGATAACCGTTGTATTTGCTCTTGCACTATAAAAGCGAGTCATCTTCTCCGAGTTGACTTACCTCTTCCACCCCAAGCTCCATTGTTGCTCTAAGCTCCATTTTCGCCCGATCTCTCTCTCTAGCCAATCAAACTTGTTGATCTTCTAGAGATTGGTTGAGAAGGCCCCGATCTACACATCCACCAAGAGAAATTTGATTCCCCCACTAATCCCTCGCGAATCTTGTTACTCTTGGATGTTTGAGCACCCTAGACGGTTGAGGTCATCGCGAAGCCATACTCCATTGTGGTGAAGCTTCGTGGTATTGTTGGGAACCTCCAATTAAGTTGTGGATATTGCCCCAACATTGTTTCTAAAGGTTCACTCGTTGCCTTCAAGGGCACCAATAGTGGAATCACGACATCTCGCACTGTGTGAGGGCGTGAGGAGAATACGGTGGCCCTAGTGGCTTCTTGGGGAGCATTGTTCCTCCACATCGCTCCAATGGAGATGTACTTCCTCTCAAAGGGAAGGAACTTCGGTAGCACATCCTCATCTTCACCGGCTCCACTGGTTATCTCGTCCCTTTACTCGTGCAAGCTTATCTTGTGTTACATCCCTTGCTTGCTTGTGTACTTATTGTTGTTGCATCATATAGGTTGCTCACCTAGTTGCATATCTAGACAACCTACTTTGATGCAAAGTTTAAATTGGTAAAGAAAAGCTAAAAATTGTCAGTTTCCTATTCACCCCCCTCTAGTCAACTATATCGATCCTTTCAATTGGTATCAAAGCCTTGTCTCTTTATTAAGGACTTTGTCATCCGAAGAGTATGGTTGACACCATAGACGGTGAGGAGGAGCTCCCCGGTGTGATTCCATCCTCGTCTACAGCTGATGGGGGAACCTCGGTCTCACGTGAGGAGCTCATTGTGGCCTTGGACACATTTAAAACCTCCATGACGGCCAAGGTCAAAGGCGTGCTTAAGGATTTTCTTGATGGTCTTAAATTGTCCACCGCACCATTGGAAGTGGTTGATCCCACTAACAAGGTGACGGTTGCTAAATCTGACAAGGGGGAAGCTTCTAGTGATAAAGTTCTTTTTCTAGTGGTGAAAGTGGAAATGGCATCTTTGCCCATGTGGAACCTCCACTTACCTATGGAGGACCGATTCCCTCCACTCATTTAAATCATGCCCGTTCTCCTCCTAAGATTGTGAAAAATGAGGATTTTGACGCTCGGGTCTATCGCTTTAAACGTCATTTAAATCATGTTAATACTAACCTTTGGAGAATCATTGAGCAAGGTTTCTATCAGAATGCTCTCTTCATCATCCAAGATGCAATCCCTCCCGAAGACATTGCGCATCTCCGACCTTTCACCATGGCAAAGGAAGCATGGCACCTTGTTGTTTACCTTTACAACGGAAGCGCCAGCATTCAACACTGCAACTATGAAGTGGTGCAAGATGAAGCCGATGAATTTGCTATGAATGAAGGTGAAGAACCTCGTGATCTCTACCGGAGACTAACCACACTCGCGGTCTCACTCCGAGATCATGGGAGCAAGGATACAAATGATAATTGGATCAAGCAGAAGTTTCTCAAAGCCATGATGCCTTACCATAAGGCCATGTCCTCCGTCATCCGTCAAAGGCCAGACCTCCACACCTTGTCCTCAAGTGAAGTGTTGGATGAGTTTGTGGCAATGAGTATCTTGGACAAGACCGCCGACAATGCGGTGTTGCATTCTTAAAGAGCAAAGAAGCCCAACCTTGCCTTGAAAGCCAAGGCTAGTGTGGAAGAAGAGGAGGAAGATGAAGAAGAGGAGATCAACCTCGAGGATGCAAAATATGATTATCATGAGCACATGGCTCTCGCTTCAAGACAATTTTGGAGAAATAAGAACTCAAGGCCCAACTTCAACAAGAGCAACTCAAGTGGCGCCAAGGGCAAGCAACATGTGAGAACTTGCTACAATTGTGGCAATGTGAGCCACTTTGTTGCGGAGTGCCCCTATGAGAAGAGGGAAGACAATGGTGGCAAGCTCATCCGGAAGGACAAGGCCAAGTCTTTTCCCAACAAAAACCACTTCACCAAGAAGACTCCTCCCAAGGGATTGGTGGGACAAGAAGAGTACAATGAGGATGATGATGATGATGAATACGGTGAGACGGTTTCCATGGCCTCCGTGGCCATTGGAACAACCCCACGGGCATCCCTCTTCGACTCACCCAATGAGAACATCACCGCCAAGTGCCTCATGGCTAAAGCCACAAACAAGGTGTTTGCTTCCGGTGGGGGATCATGGTTGCTTGATAGTGGAGCCACTAATCATATGACTGGAAGCAAGGACTTGGTGGTGGACGTGCACAAGATTCCATCTATCCCCACCAATGTCGAGTGGGGTGATGCCTCATCCTCTAAGGTATTGGGGCTTGGCAAGGTTGTCATTTCTCATGATCTCACGATCGAGAAGGTCATGCTTGTTGAGTCCCTTGCATACAATTTACTTTCCGTTCGTCAACATGCAATCATGGGCTTTGCCACTTTCTTTGATATTGATATCGTGGCCCTCTTGTGGAGCAAGACTCTTAAAGTAGCCTTTGTTGGGCATGTAGAGAACGGTCTCTATGTGGTTAACTTTTCGGAGCGACCCACTAAGATCGCGACATGCGTAATGGCTAAAGTTGACGTGGGATGGCTTTGGAATCACCGTTTAGCCCATGTCAATATGAGATCTTTGCAAAGTCTTATCAAGGGGGACCATGTCCGTGGACTAACAAATGTTAGTTTTTCCAAAGATCGTTCTTGCAGTGCTTGCATTGAACGAAAGCTACATGAGAAGGCTCACCCTCCCACGACTATCATTTACTCAAAGAGGCCTTTGGAGCTCCTTCACTTGGATCTCTTTGGGCCTCCATCCTTTGATAGCCTTGGGGGTAGAAAGTATTGCTTGGTGGTTGTGGATGACTATTAAAGATACACTTGGGTGTACTTCTTCAAGAGGAAGAGTGAGACCCACAAACCGTCATTGACTTTGCAAATGAAGCTCAACGTCAACACAATGCAAAGATCTTGACAATAAGAAGTGACAACGGCACCGAGTTCAAGAAATACACCTTGGATGAGTTTCTTAGTGATGATGGGATCAAACATCAATATTCCGCACCTTACACCCCTCAACAAAATGGTGTAGCGGAGAGGAAGAACCGGACGTTGATGGATGCGACAAGGACCATGATGGCGGAGTTCAAGTCTCCATTCAACTTTTGGGCTGAAGCCATCAACACTGCATGTCATGCACCCAATCGGCTCTATCTCCGCAAAGGCTTGAACAATACTTCATATGAGATACTCACCGGTAACAAGCCCAACCTCAAGTACTTTCGAGTGTTCGGGTGTAAGTGTTTCATTCTCAAGAAAGGTGTCTGCTTGTCTAAATTTGAGGCTAGAGCTTGGCATATTTGTTGGTTATGCTACAAACTCTCATGCTTACCTTGTCCTCAATAAGTCCACGGGACTTATTGAGGAGACGTGTAATGTGGAGTTTGATGAGAATAACGGCTCCCAAGTGGAGCAAAGTGGCACTTGTGATGTAGGTGATGAAATTCCTCCCCAAGCCATAAGAAGAATGGGTGTTGGTTTTATCCTTCCCATTGAGGAACCCCTTGTGGCCGAAGGAGAAGGACAATGTTCTACTCAAGTGAAACCATCACCAACCCAAGGCCCACACTCTTCCAAAGAACAAAGTGAAGGCCCTTAACCTCATGAACAAGACCAAGGGCAAGATCAACCTCAAGATGGTTTTGAACCACCAAGTGATGCCCAAGGTCAAGTTCTCTCCTCGAGCAAGTTCAAGGTAAAGAGCAAGCTCAAGACCAAGAACAAGCTCAAGATGATCAAGTAACCGCTCCTCAACTCACTCCTGAGGAGGAATTGGAGCGTCGTGCCGCCAAGATTGCATCCAAGCTCTCCATCAAGGGTCATCTCATGACAAATGTGCTTGGAAGCATTCGAAAGGGGGTAAGCACTCATAGACAATTGTCAAACTATTGTGAACATCACGCGTTTGTCTCTTTTGTTGAACCCCAAAAGGTCCATGAGGCACTCGAAGATCCGGATTGGCTTAACGCCATGCATGAAAAACTCAACAACTTAGAGCACAACAAGGTGTGGAGATTGGTGCCAAGGCCAACGGGGAACCATAATGTCATTGGAACCAAGTGGATATTCAAGAACAAGCAAGATGCTCATGGGATTATTGTCCACAACAAGGCTCGCTTGATAGCACAAGGCTACTCCCAAGTCGAGGGTATCGACTATGGTGAAATCCTCGCACTCGTTGCTCACCTTGAATCTATTTGTTTGTTGATTGCTTATGCTTCTCATCATAACTTCAAGTTGCAACAAATGGATGTGAAGAGTGCTTTTCTTAATGGTCCTATTAATGAGTTGGTGTATGTCAAACAACCCCCTGGGTTCGAGGATCCCTATTTCACTAATCATGTGTACCAACTCGATAAGGCACTCTACGGCCTTAAACAAGCCCCATGTGCGTGGTATGACCACCTTACCGAGTTGTTGCAACTAAGAAGGTCAAAGGGGAGTTGTTTGTGTGCCAACTATATGTTGATGACATTATATTTGGTTCTCCTAACAAAGCTTTCAGTGAGGACTTTTCCGCTCTCATGACCTTAAAGTTCAAGATGTCCATGATGGGAGAGTTGAAGTTCTTTCTCGGGTTCAAAATCAAGCAACGGAGAGAAGGAACCTTCATCAACCAAGCCAAATACACTCAAGACATGCTCAAGAGATTCAAGCTAAGTGAAGTCAAGCCGGCTTCCACTCCAATGCCCGTCAAATGCCAACTTGACATAGATCCCAATGGTAAAGCAGTGGATCAAAAGGTATATCGCTCCATGATTGGCTCCTTGCTTTACCTTTGTGCATCTAGACTGGATATCATGTTGAGTGTGGGAATTTGTGCATGGTTTCGAGCTGCACCTAAGGAAAGTCACTTTGTGACAGTCAAGCAAATCTTTCGATATTTGGCTCATACCCCAAACTTTGGCTTATGGTACCCAAGAGGAGCAAACTTCAACCTTGTAGGCTATTCGGACTCCGATTGGGCGGGCGACAAAGTGGATAGGAAGTCAACTTCCGGAGGGTGCCAATTCCTTGGTTGCTCTTTGGTGAGTTGGTCTTCCAAGAAGCAAAGTTGTGTGTCTCTCTCGTCCACCGAAGTAGAGTATGTGGCCGCCGGTAGTTGTTGCGCACAACTTCTATGGATGAGGCAAACTTTAAAGGATTATGGTGTCATTTGTGACAAAGTGCCTCTCTGGTGTGACAATGAAAGTGCCATCAAGATTTCTCTCAACCTGGTGCAACACTTCAAGACGAAGCATATTGAGATTTAGTATCACTTCATCCGGGATCATATTAGGCAAGGGGAGATCGAGCTCAACTATGACAACACTCATGATAACCTTGCGGATATCTTCACGAAGCCTTTGGGTGAAGCAAGATTTCGTGAGTTAAGGCATGAGCTAAATATCATTGATTCGAGCAATGTTGCTTGAACCCTTGCACACCTCACCATACTCAACTTATTATCTTGTTTAGGTGTAGGCATGGACATAGGGGGAGTGTTGTTCTCTCAATGAACTCTCCCTCCCCCAATTATACATAAATTGATCAACTCTTTCACATTCGCCATTCTTGATGGTACTGGTGCTTCAAAGACGAGTTTTGGTCATGGGCCCAAGGATAATTCTTCCCGGTGCCATACCAATTAACTCAAACATAGGTGGCTCCGGCCACCGCCCTCTCTTTGGAGAGGTTGTGTCTCGCGGTGGGTGCTTGTTGTCTTTTGCCTTCCCTAATTCGTGCCGAGCTTGTGTTTGAGTTGCCTCATGTGTTAGCTCGTTGGTGTGTCCGTTCACTTGAAGGTTGCATTGCAAAGGCTGTTTTCCCCTCTTTTTTGTGAAACATGCATTTTCTTGGGTTCATGGTACTACCGTGGCTTGCCACGGTACTATCGCAGGAGCTATGCATGATACTACCGCAACCAGCACGGCAGTAATTTTTTACTGCCCCTGGAAGAGCGGTACTACCGCCCCGCGTGCGGTACTTCCGCCGGGGCGGAACTACCACGATGACCTGCGGTACTACCGCACAGTCGCGAGCGCGTGGGGGTTAAGAGCAGGCAGGGGGAGTTCCAACTCCCCCATACCCATTCAACTCATCTTCCCCATGAAGTCTCTCTCTCTCCTGCCCAAGAACAGCGTTGAAGAACCTCGCCGGATCTCCGTCTCCGGCCGCTCTCCTCGCATTCAGTCCGGTGGGATCGTTCCCCACCATGTCCTCTTGCCATGGAACAAGGTTTCTCCCCAAATCCCTCTCTCCTTGTCTCGTTGTTTTGTCTCTTAGTTTTTGGGGAGATGCATGCTATTCTTGAGATTTTAGGCCAAATCTTTGCAAGAGTAGGATGTAGGAGAGTAGTGATGCGTAGAGATGCTATTTGGTATGATTCTACTTGGTAGTTTTGATCAACCGTAGTACCGCTCCTTAGGCACGGATGTTCTTAGATTAGTTTTTCGTTTCAGATCTGAACCCGAGCGGTACTACCGCAACTTCCGAGTGGTACTACCGCTCCAGCCGTGTTCACCTTGTACAGTACTACCGCTCCTCAGGAGTGGTACTACCGCGCGAGGCGCGGAAGTAAAATTTTACTACCGCTCCAGGCGCGGTACTACCGTGCCATCCCGGCGCGGTACTACCGTAGCTAGAGCAGCAGTACAATTTTAGTTCCGCACACTTGTGCGGTACTACCGTTGAGTCCGAACCTTCCCTACAACAACTACCCAGTGTTATTTTTACTTGTTTCATTTGTTTTGCTATGGTCTTTGCATTGATCCTTCTCTCTTTTCTTGTGTGTTCTTGTGTTGTGTGTCATAGGTGGTGGCTCCGATTCCAATGTCCATCGTTCGAACCCCGTTCGCGACATGGGCTCAAAGCGTCTGGCAACTAAGATGAAGCTCCAGAGGGCTCCAATGCCCCCAACGCAGAACCAAGTCAACCGCAACCAAGACCAAGGAGCCAACACTGGGCATGGATGAGATGCCACTAGCTGAGTTTGTCACTCGAAGGAAGATCAACCCCTATGTGAATCCCCGTGCAAACTTCAGAGGGAATGAGTTGTTCTGGACCAAGCAGCAGAATCTTATCTATTTGGATGTGATCAAGGCCAAGCAGAACATCTACGTGGACCTGCACTGGATTGACATGCATCATATGAGGCAGGATAAGCACTGCGCCTATTTTGGTGAGGCTTTGGACCTGGTGGAGCAGTTTGGCATTGAGGACTTGATCATGTTCCACCTGGACTTTGACCCTGAGATTGTGGCTCGGTTCTTTACCTCGGCCCACTTCCATACCGATGAGGAACGATCCTTGACATGGTTGACAAATGGACAACAGCTGACCGCCAAGTGGAAGGACTTCATGGATCTGCTACAGGTTCGTGATGAGGGGCTCGACAAGCCCGTTGGTGTTCGCCCCCATGCCAACTCTGAGTCCACCAACAAGAACAAGCTCCAACCATACTATGTTGAGAAGCAGCTTCCCAGTGGCAAGAAGGCGTGGGTACTAAACCCATTCCTTGACATCATGTATCGGATCTTCCGCAACACCCTCTTCCCATGTATTGGTGACAAGCATAAGGTACATGTCTATCTCGTGGATATGATGCTCATCTGTGAGGAGGCGCATCGTGTTCATACGCAACCACTTGATGTCTCACATATCATGTGATGTGAGCTACGGTTTGCTGTGTTCAACCGTAAGGTACCCATCTATGGTCCTTACCTGTTTCACCTGATCTCGAAGTCTTGGCAGAAGCTCTATCCCAATGTTGAGTTTGAGGCCCCCGATTGGACCCATCACGAGCCCATCAAGCTCTGCGTCAAGCCTAAGTGGGCTAACACCACTACCCGTGCTGAGGCAGCGGCTGCTCAGATGGACATAGATGAGGATGAGATTGAGGAGGAGGAAGCGGATGAGGACAGCTCTGCTGGGTATGCTCCTCCCTCTACTGAGCCCTCATGGGCTAAGAAGCTGAAGGCCAAGATGAAGACTTTGTTCTATATGCAAGCCAAGGGGCAGTACAGGACCCATGTTGCTTCCAAGGAGAGTCGCCGCCGCAACAAGAGGATCCTGAGGACGTTTGGCGAGGAGAAGCCCATCTATATTTTATATACGTTGGGTTTGCCTATGCTTTATTTATATTCCTATGTGCAAATCCCGTATTGTCATCAATTCACCAAAAATGGGGAGATTGTAAGGGCATATTTAGCCCTCAGTAGTTTTGGTGATTGATGACAATGCTTTTGCGGACTAATCGTGTGCATTGAGCATTTCAGATATATCATGTCTAGGCACAAGACGATTTGGTGCCCCTCGAAGACTATTGAAGACGACGTTTCTCTAAGTTTATTTTCGGTGGTTTGAGTCGTAGGAAAGCCGTACTATTAAGAGGGGTCCGCATTGAAAAGATTTGGGGTGGAATCAACATGTACACGTCTGTTCCTTTTGCACTGCCTTTCCTTTGGCTCTTTTGAGCATTCTTTGTTTCTCCTAATTTCTGTAAAAGGATTGATTTCGAGTGTTGCTAAACTGGGGCATGTGATAGTACTGCTCCTCGGAGCAGTAGTACCGCAGGTGCTCGCGGTAATACCGCTTCTCTCACGCGGTAGTACTTGTTGGGGAACGTAGCAGAAATTCAAAATTTTCCTACGTGTCACCAAGATCTATCTATGGAGAGACTAGCAACGAGGGGAAGGAGAGTGCATCTACATACCCTTGTAGATCGCTAAGCGGAAGCGTTCAAGAGAACGGGGTTGATGGAGTCGTACTCGTCGTGATCCAAATCACCGATGATCCAAGTGCCGAACGGACGGCACCTCCGCGTTCAACACACGTACGGAGCAGATGACGTATCCTCCTTCTTGATCCAGCAAGGGGAGAGGAGAGGTTGAGGAAGAAGGCTCCAGCAGCAGCACGACGGCGTGGTGGTGATGGAGCTGCAGTACTCCGGCAGGGCTTCGCTAAGCTCTATGGAGGAGGAGGAGGTGTTGGAGAGGGAGAGGGAGGCACCAAAGGCGTAGATTGAGAGGCCCTCCTTCCCTCACTATATATAGGGAGCCAAGGGGGGGCGCCGGCCCTAGGAGATCCAATCTCCTAGGGGGGCGGCGGCCAAGGGAGGAGTCCCTCCCCCCCAAGGCACCTAGGGGTGCCTTCCACCTTTGGGACTCTTCCCATCTTGAACCCTAGGCGCATGGGCCTCTTGGGGCTGGTGCCCTTGGCCCATGTAGGCCAAGGCGCACCCCCTACAGCCCATGTGGCCCCTCGGGGCAGGTGGCCCCACCCGGTGGACCCCCGGACCCTTCCGGTGGTCCCGGTACAATACCGGTGACCCCGAAACTTGTCCCGATGGCCGAAATAGCACTTCCTATATATAATTCTTTACCTCCGGACCATTCCGGAACTCCTCGTGACGTCCGGAATCTCATCCGGGACTCCGAACAACATTTGGGTTACTGCATATACATATCCCTACAACCCTAGCGTCACCGAACCTTAAGTGTGTAGACCCTACGGGTTCGGGAGACATGTAGACATGACCGAGACGACTCTCCAGTCAATAACCAACAGTGGGATCTGGATACCCATGTTGGCTCCCACATATTCCACGATTATCTCATCAGATGAACCACGATGTCGAGGATTCAATCAATCCCGTATACAATTCCCTTTGTCCATCGGTACGATACTTGCCCGAGATTCGATCGTCGGTATCCCGATACCTTGTTCAATCTCGTTACCGGCAAGTCTCTTTACTCGTTCCATAACACATCATCCCATGATCAACTCCTTGATCAAATTGTGCACATTATGATGATGTCCTACCGAGTGGGCCCAGAGATACCTCTCCGTCACACGGAGTGACAAATCCCAGTCTCGATTCGTGCCAACCCAACAGACACTTTCGGAGATACCCGTAGTGCACCTTTATAGCCACCCAGTTATGTTGTGATGTTTGGCACACCCAAAGTATTCCTACGGTATTCGGGAGTTGCACAATCTCATGGTCTAGGAAATGATACTTGACATTAGAAAAGCTTTAGCGAACGAACTACGCGATCTTTGTGCTAGGCTTAGGATTGGGTCTTGTCCATCACATCATTCTCCTAATGATGTGATCCCGTTATCAACGACATCCAATGTCCATGGTCAGGAAACCGTAACCATCTATTGATCAATGAGCTAGTCAACTAGAGGCTTACTAGGGACATGGTGTTGTCTATGTATCCACACATGTATCTGAGTTTCCTATCAATACAATTCTAGGATGGATAATAAACGATTATCATGAACAAGGAAACATAATAATAATCAATTTATTATTGCCTCTAGGGCATATTTCCAACAGTCTCCCACTTGCACTAGAGTCAATAATCTAGTTCACATCGCCATGTGATTAACACTCACAGGTCACATCGCCATGTGACTAACACCCAAGAGTTTACTAGAGTCAGTAGTCTAGTTCACATCACTATGTGATTACCACTCAATGAGTTCTAAGTTTGATCATGTTGCTTGTGAGAGAGGTTTTAGTCAACGGGTCTGCAACATTCAAATCCGTATATACTTCGCAAATTTCTATGTCATCTTGTAGATGCAACTACTATGCTACATTTGGAGGCATTTCAAATAACTGTTCTACTTGGAGCTATTCCAAATTGTTGCTCCATTATACGTATCTGGTATCTCTACTCAGAGCTATCCGGATAGGTGTTAAGCTTGCATCGACGTAACTCTTTACGTCGAACTCTTTATCACCTCCATAACCAAGAAACATATCGTTATTCCTCTAAGGATAATTTTGACCGCTATCTGGTGATCTACTCCTAGATCACCTTTGTACCCTCTAGCCAGACATGTGGCAAGGCACACATCAGGTGCGTTACACAGCATAGCATACTATGGAGCCTATGTCTAAGCATAGGGGACGACCTTCGTCCTTTCTCTCTGTTCTGCCGTGGTCGAGCTTTAAGTCTTAACTTCATACCTTACAACTCAGGCAAGAACTCCTTCTTTGACTGATCCATCTTGTACACCTTCAAGATCATGTCAAGGTATGTGCTCATTTGAAAGTACCATTAAGCGTTTTGATCTATCCTTATAGATCTTGATGCTCAATGTTCAAGTAGCTTAATCCAGGCTTTCCATTGAAAAAACACTTTCCAAATAACCCTATATGCTTTCTAGAAATTCTACATCATTTCTGATCAACAATATGTCAACAACATATATTCATCAGAAATTCTATAGTGCTCCCACTCACTTCTTTGGAATTACAAGTTTCTCATAAACTTTGTATAAACCCAAAATCTTTGATCATCATCAAAGCATACATTCCAACTCCGAGATGCTTACTCCAGTCCTTAGAAGGATGCCTGGAGCTTTGCATACTTATTAGCATCTTTCAGGATTGACAAAACCTTCCGGTTGTATCACATACAACCTTTCCTCAAGAAAATCATCGAGGAAACAATGTTTTGACATCCTATCTGCAAGATTTCATAAATAATGCAGTAATCGCTAATATAATTCCAACAGACTCTTAGCATCGCTACGAGTGAGAAAGTCTCATCATAGTCAACTCCTTGAACTTGTCGGAAAACATCTTAACGACAAGTCGAGCTTTCTTAATGGTGATACATACCATCATTGTCCGTCTTCCTTTTAAAATCCATATGTACCTAACAGCCTTATGACCATCAAGTAGTTCTTCCAAAGTCTACACTTTGTTTTCATATATGGATTCTCTCTCGGATTATATGGCCTCGAGCCATTTTGGAATCCAAGCCCACCATTGCTTCTCCATAGCTCGTAGGTTCATTATTGTCTAGCAACATGACTTTCAAGACAGGATTACGTACCACTCTGAAGTAGTACGCATCCTTATCATCCTACGAGGTTTGCGAGTGACTTGATCCGAAGTTTCATGATCAATATCATAAGCTTCCACTTCAATTGGTGTAGGTGCCACAGGAACAACTCTTTGTGCCCTGCTATACACTAGTTGAAGTGACGGTTCAAAAACCTCATCAAGTCTCCACCATCCTCCCACTCAATTCTTTCGAGAGAAACTTTTCCTCGAGAAAGGACCCGATTCCAGAAACAATCCCTTATTGCTTTCGGATCTGAGACAGGAGGTATACCCAACTGTTTTGGGTGTCCCATGAAGATGCATTTATCCGCTTTGGGTTCGAGCTTATCAGCCTCAAACTTTTTTCATATAAGCGTCGCAGCCCCAAACTTTTAAGAAATGACAGCTTAGGTTTCTCTAAACCATAGTTCATACGGTTTCATTTCATCGGAATTACGTGGTGCCCTATTTAAAGTGAATGCGGTTGTCTCTAATGCCTAACCCATAAACTATCGTGGTAATTCGATAAGAGACATCATGGTATGCATCATATCCAATAGGGTGCAGTTATGATGTTCGGACACACCATCACACTATGGTGTTCCAGGCTATATTAGTTGTGAAATAATTTCCGCAATGTCTTAATTCTGTGCCAAACTCGTAATTCAGATATTCATCTCTATGATCATATCATAGATATTTTATCCTCTTGTCACGACGATCTTTCAACTTCACCTTGAAATTACTTGAACCTTTCAATAATTCAGACTCGTGATTCATCAAGTAAATATACTCAACATCTACTCAAATCATCTGTGAAGTAAGAACATAACGATATCCACTACACGCCTCAGCACTCATTGGACTGCACACATCAAAATGTATTACTTCCAACAAGTTGCTTTCTAGTTCCATTTTACTGAAAACGAGGCTTTCCGTCATCTTGCCCATGTGGTATGATTTGCATGTCTCAAGCGATTCAAAATCAAGTGAGTCCAAACGGTCCATTTGCATGGAGTTTCTTCATCCATATACACCAATAGACATGGTTCGCATGTCTCAAACTTTTCAAAACGAGTGAGCCCAAAGATCCATCAACATGGAGCTTCTTCATGTGTTTTATACCGATATGACTTAAGTGGCAGCGCCACAAGTAGGTGGTACTATCATTACTATCTTATATCTTTTGGCATGAACTTGTGTATCACTATGATCGAGATTCAATAAACCATTCATTTTAGGTGCAAGACCATTGAAGGTATTATTCAAATAAACAGAGTAACTATTATTCTCTTTAAATGAATAACCGTATTGCGATAGTCATAATCCAATCATGTCTATGCTCAACGCAAACACCAAATAACAATTATTTAGGTTTAACACCAATCTCGATGGTAGAGGGAGCATGCGATGCTTGATCATATCAACATTGGAAACACTTCCAACACATATCGTCAGCTCACCTTTAGCTAGTCTCCGTTTACTCCGCAGCTTTTATTTCGAGTTACTAACACTTAGCAACCGAACCGGTATCTAATACCCTGGTGCTACTAGGAGTACTAGTAACGTACACATTAACATAATGTATATACAATATACTTCTATCGACATTCTTCTCATCTACCAAGTATCTAGGGTAATTCTGCTCCAGTGGTTGTTCCCCTTTATTACAGAAGCACTTAGTCTCGGGTTTGGGTTCAACCTTGGGTTTCTTCACTAGATCAGCAGCTGATTTGCCGTTTCATGAAGTATCCCTTCTTGCCCTTGCCCTTCTTGAAACTAGTGGTTTCACCAACCATCAACAATTGATGCTCCTTCTTGATTTCTACTTTTGTGGTGTCAAACATCGCGAATATCTCAAGGATCATCATATATGTCCCTGATATATTATAGTTCATCACGAAGCTCTAGCAGCTTGGTGGTAATGACTTCGGAGAAACTATCACTATTTCATCTGGAAGATCAACTCCCACTTGATTCAAGCGATTGTTGTACTCAGACAATCTGAGCACAAGCTCAACAATTGAGCTTTTCTCCATTAGTTTGTAGGCTAAGAAAATCGTCGGAGGTCTTATACCTCTTGACGTGGGCACGAGCCTGAAATCCCAATTTCAGCCCTCAAAACATCTCATATGTTTCACGACGTTTCAAAACGTCTTCGGTGCCTCAACTCTAAACCGTTTAACTGAACTATCACGTAGTTATCAAAATGTGTATGTCAGATGTTCGCAACATCCACAGATGACGTTCGAGGTTCGGCACACTGAGCGGTGCATTAAGGACATAAGCCTTCTATGAAGCAATGAGGACAATCCTCAGTTTACGGACCTAGTCCGCATAATTGCTACTATCAACTTTCAACTAATTTTTCTCTAGGAACATATCTAAACAGTAGAACTAAAGCGTGAGCTACGACATAATTTGCGAAGACCTTTTGACTATGTTCAGGATAATTAAGTTCATCTTATGAACTCCCACTCAGATAAACATCCCTCTAGTCATCTAAGTGATTACATGATCCGAGTCAACTAGGCCGTGTCCGATCATCACGTGAGACGGACTAGTCAACCTCGGTGAACATCTTCATGTTGATCGTATCTGCCATACGACTCATGCTCGACCTTTCGGTCTCTTGTGTTCCGAGGCCATGTCTGTACATGCTAGGCTCGTCAAGTCAACCTAAGTGTTTCGCGTGTGTAAATCTGTCTTACACCCGTTGTATGTGAACGTTAGAATCGATCACACCCGATCATCACGTGGTGCTTCAAAACAACGAACTGTCGCAACGGTGCACAGTTAGGGGAAACACTTTCTTGAAATTTTAATGAGGGATCATCTTATTTACTACCGTCGTTCTAAGCAAATAAGATGTATAAACATGATAAACATCACATGCAATCAAATAGTGACATGATATGGCCATCATCACTTTGCTCCTTTTGATCTCCATCTTCGGGGCTCCATGATCATCATTGTCACCGGCATGACACCATGATCTCCATCATCATGATCTCCATCATCATGTCTTCATGAAGTTGTCTCGCCAACTATTACTTCTACTACTACAGCTAACGGTTAGCAATAAAGTAAAGTAATTACATGACGTTTATGTTGACACGCAGGTCATAAATAAATAAAGACAACTCCTATGGCTCCTGCCAGTTGTCATATTCATCGACATGCAAGTCGTGATTCCTATTACAAGAACATGATCAATCTCATACATTACATATATCATTCATCACATCCTTTTGGCCATATCACATCACATAGCATACCCTGCAAAAACAAGTTAGACGTCCTCTAATTGTTGTTTGCATGTTTTACGTGGCTGCTATGGGTTTCTAGCAAGAACGTTTCTTACCTACGCAAAGACCACAACGTGATATGCCAATTGCTATTTACCCTTCATAAGGACCCTTTTCATCGAATCCGATCCGACTAAAGTGGGAGAGACAGACACCCGCTAGCCACCTTATGCAACTAGTGCATGTCAGTCGGTGAAACCAGTCTCACGTAAGAGTACATGTAAGGTCGGTCCGGGCCGCTTCATCCCACGATGCCGCCGAATCAAGATTGGACTAGTAACGGTAAGCATATTGAACAAAATCAACGCCCACAACTACTTTGTGTTCTACTCGTGCATAGAAACTACGCATAGACCTAGCTCATGATGCCACTGTTGGGGAACATAGCAGAAATTCAAAATTTTCCTACGTGTCACCAAGATCTATCTATGGAGAGACTAGCAACGAGGGAAAGGAGAGTGCATCTACATACCCTTGTAGATCACTAAGCGGAAGCGTTCAAGAGAACGGGGTTGATGGAGTCGTACTCGTTGTGATCCAAATCACTGATGATCCTAGTGCCGAACGGACGGCACCTCCACGTTCAACACACGTACGGAGCGGATGACGTCTCCTCCTTCTTGATCCAGCAAGGGGAGAGGAGAGGTTGAGGAAGATGGCTCCAGCAGCAGCACGACGGCGTGGTGGTGATGGAGCTGCAGTACTCCGGCGGGGCTTCGCTAAGCTCTATGGAGGAGGAGGAGGTGTTGGAGAGGGAGAGGGAGGCACCAAAGGCGTAGATTGAGAGGCCCTCCTTCCCTCACTATATATAGGGAGCCAAGGGGGGCGTCGGCCCTAGGAGATCCAATCTCCTAGGGGGGCGGCGGCCAAGGGAGGAGTCCCTCCCCCCCAAGGCACCTAGGGGTGCCTTCCACCTTTGGGACTCTTCCCATCTTGAACCCTAGGCGCATGGGCCTCTTGGGGCTGGTGCCCTTGGCCCATGTAGGCCAAGGTGCACCCCCTACAGCCCATGTGGCCCCCGGGGCAGGTGGCCCCACCCGGTGGACCGACGGAACCCTTCCGGTGGTCCCGGTACAATACCGGTGACCCCGAAACTTGTCCCGATGGCCGAAATAGCACTTCCTATATATAACTCTTTACCTCCGGACCATTCCGGAACTCCTCGTGACGTCCGGGATCTCATCCGGGACTCCAAACAACATTCGGGTCACTGCATATACATATCCCTACAACCCTAGCGTCACCGAACCTTAAGTGTGTAGACCCTACGGGTTCGGGAGACATGTAGACATGACCGAGACGACTCTCCTGTCAATAACCAACAGAGGGATCTGGATACCCATGTTGGCTCCCACATGTTCCACGATGATCTCATCGGATGAACCACGATGTCGAGGATTCAATCAATCCCGTATACAATTCCCTTTGTCCATCTGTACGATACTTGCCCGAGATTCGATCGTCGGTATCCCGATACCTTGTTCAATCTCGTTACCGGCAAGTCTCTTTACTCGTTCCATAACACATCATCCCGTGATCAACTCCTTGATCAAATTGTGCACATTATGATGATGTCCTACCGAGTGGGCCCAGAGATACCTCTCCGTCACACGGAGTGACAAATCCCAGTCTCGATTCGTGCCAACCCAACAGACACTTTCGGAGATACCCGTAGTGCACCTTTATAGCCACCCAGTTACGTTGTGACGTTTGGCACACCCAAAGTATTCCTACGGTATCCGGGAGTTGCACAATCTCATGGTCTAGGAAATGATACTTGACATTAGAAAAGCTTTAGCGAACGAACTACACGATCTTTGTGCTAGGCTTAGGATTGGGTCTTGTCCATCACATCATTCTCTTAATGATGTGATCCCGTTATCAACGACATCCAATGTCCATGGTCAGGAAACCGTAATCATCTATTGATCAACGAGCTAGTCAACTAGAGGCTTACTAGGGACATGGTGTTGTCTATGTATCCACACATGTATCTGAGTTTCCTATCAATACAATTCTAGCATGGATAATAAACGATTATCATGAACAAGAAAACATAATAATAATCAATTTATTATTGCCTCTAGGGCATATTTCCAACAGTACTGCTCCTCGGAGCAGTAGTACCGCAGGTGCTCGCGGTAATACCGCTTCTCTCACGCGGTAGTACTGCTCCTCGGAGCAGTAGTACCGCAGGTGCTCGCAGTAATACCGCTTCTCTCACGCGGTAGTACCATGGCCTCAGGTATGGCTCAGCAGCACGAGCGGAAGTAGGGGCGGATGTAATTTTTTACATCCGCGCCCTACGCGGTAGTACCGCTCCGGGCTTCCGGTACTACCATGTCAGATTTTTGCATAGATCTAAACTCAGCGGAAGTTGCCACGGATGTATTTTTATATGTCCGTGCCTTTCCAAATCTGGACTATCCCTGCCTTGTGGTAGTACCGCGCCAGCGGTTCTACCGCCCTCTGCTTCGTCGCATCAAGACTGTATTGGATACTGCTGCGTGGGCGGTAGTACTGCAGTGCCTTGCAGTAGTAACGCGGGCCCTAGCGGTAGTACCATGTCTCTGGTGCGGTAGTACGGTGCGTCGCAGACTGAGTTGGTGGATAACGGTTGGATTTGCTCTTCCACTATAAAAGGGAGTCATCTTCTCCGAGTTGACTTACCTCTTCCATCCCCAAGCTCCATTGTTGCTCTAAGCTTCATTTTCGCCCGATCTATCTCTCTCTAGCCAATCAAAATTGTCGATCTTCTAGAGATTGGTTGAGAAGGCCCCGATCTACACATCCACCAAGAGAAATTTGATTCCCTCACTAATCCCTCGCGGATCTTGTTACTCTTGGGTGTTTGAGCACCCTAGACGGTTGAGGTCATCGCGGAGCCATACTCCATTGTGGTGAAACTTCTTGGTGTTGTTGGGAGTCTCCAATTAAGTTGTGGAGATTGCCCCTTTGAGTCGGCTATGGACCTCGAAAGCTTTTTAGCATATATGAAACTATATTAAACAAGTTGGATGCGCATCTTTTTCTTCTTCTTTTGTTATAATAGTACGCGGCAACGCGGCCTGCCATGGATATATGTCTTTATCGTTAAGTGGCATTGTTTCTAACCTCACGCCTAGGGATGGATCCTGAGAAACCAATGGTAAAGGGTTTTTGCACTCCTGGCACATCAATAAAGATTCAAAACTAGTACATCAACCATGATTACAACAGCTGTATCAAGAGGTTAGTGTTTTTTTCTTGGCATAATTAAACTTAAGCTACAAAGTTGTTAACCAAGGCGATGAGCACTAGTATATTGGTAGTATATGGTTGGACAGAAACAATGTGCTAGCGCATACTATGACAAATTGACAATGGGTTAGACCAACCTAAGTAGTTTAAGCCCATCTAATGCAGATATAGGGATGTACGTACACGATATTGTCACACATACTGCCACCTCCTCTCTTCCCAGGTCACACACTCAGTGAAAGACTGAGCTGTTCTCATCAAAAAACGTCAGCGCAGTTAATTGGGTATATTCCTTTCCTATTCCTTTATACGCAAAGCTGTGTTTTGCATGAAAGGTTGCGGAAGCGGAAGCAAATTCTATCACTTCTTTCCGATAGTTTTAGTTATTCCACGCTAACCATTTGGACTTTTCTTCCTTCTCCCCACATTCTCCAAGGCAAAAATATATAGAATAGTCCTGCCCTGCGATCCTCGGGCTAGCACATTTGGCTTTGATAAACGTGCATTTCTTATTGTTTTACTCGAATATCGAATTGTTTACCCTCACCGCAATGTATAAAAGAGAGAAGATCCCACCATACGTGACCAAAAAGGCGGCAGAAAAGTTTCCCCGATGGGTTCGTGGACATGGAGGCCTGCCTACCTGTAGTGAACAGCGTATCCCATGTGACAAAACATGGAGGGTGCGCCATCACAGCGCCATTATGGCTGCATGCTTCTACAATTCTGACAAAACCGTCAACTGTTGTATTGGCCCTTGAGCAATGAGTAGAGCCAGAGGCCTTGCTCGGACCCCATGTCACCATACCGAGGGTCCCATGCAGCAAAACGTGGCCTGGCAGCATCCCTCGCTGCCAGGCAAAACTTTACGATGGGCTCCACGGTGGCCCGGGGTCCAGATGGCAAGAGTGAGTATTCTGGGAAAACGGCGAGCGTTGTACGCTGTGTAGTTGACCACGGAGACGGAGACGGAGTGCGTGCTCACAGTAGGGTCGGAGGATGGCCCGATGCCGATGCGCACACACGTGACTCCCTCCCTCCCTCCCGCCTTGCGGGCCTGGCCCGGTGGCTCCACCTCGGTCTTGGCTTTCCTCACCCGGCTTTGTCCCCAAACCACTCTTCCTTGGACCACGCCATCGCTGCACACCTCAGGAGGCTGTGTCCAAGTGTTCCTGTTACACGGGGCACCAAGGTTTAAAGCTTTTCTTTTCACAGCGAGATGAAATGCATATAATGTAGTGGTGGTGGTAAGTTTTGGTATGACTGTAGGCATATACACGGCTTTCCAAGTCCCGTTTCTGTTACTGGAGCATGTAGCACTATTTTTCGACATGCCACGAGAAAGTGACTACTAGTACGAATGAAAAGCAAGCTGGTGGCCAGTGCCACAGGAGGTGGTCGCTTGAGCGCTGGGTACATACCTTGTGCTCTCCTGGGTGGAGCGCTGGGTGGAGCGCTGGGTGGACGGCGATTGGACCGCACTAGACGTCCAATTGCGCCCCTCCATGTGCTCTCCTGGGGGACCAACCATTCGCATCTCTGCAAGTTGTTGAAAAAAGAAAACTGCTCGACCACATATCGATGAGCTGACTTAGTAACTGCTTATATAAGCACGTTTGATTATCACGATTCACCTGTGTCAAAATAATCATACTACTACTATTTGTAGTGCAAATGATCCCTCCTCTAACTTTGACTCATCACTGACCTCTCCATAGTGGGGACTAACTTATACTAGTATTATGCATACGAGACTAGTCTAAGTTACTCTCCATAGGGCGACGCCGGACGTGGCAAACACCGCCCGACACGCCGCGTTGTGCCGATCCGAGCGCGCCTCCTCGACAGCTGCCCTATTGGTCGCCGATGTGTATGTGTGCGAAGACGAGGAGTCGCCGCCGCGCCCGAGGTAGCCTCCTCCTTCACCGGGGTGATGGATGCCGCCTCCTTGACGTGTCCGAAATGGAGCGGCAGGGACCTCGGCTCGAAGGGGCCGAACATGCCATGGGGCGGCGACGATGGCTCCTCCTTAACGAGGCGTCTGATTTTGACGCCACGATTGTGTGCGGAGAGGGTGTGGCCCTCCTCCTTGACGTGCATCCAATTTCGACGTTGCGGTTGCGCGGGAGGGGTGGGGGCAACGCCTGCATGACGCGCTGGCGAGATGGAGACGAATCATGATTGTGGAGCGACCGCTTGACCAGGAGCTCCATCTGGCATGGTACTCCTCGTCCGCCGCGGCGGCCTCAGTGAGGAGGGGCGGATGCTGCTGCTCCTTGTCATCCGAGGAAAGCCCGATGGAGGATGACACCCTCAGAGACCATGGGCGGCGACGCCAAGATCCGAAGGGAGATCCATCGCATGGTACTGAGAACCAGCCGTTCGCGCTGGACTTGCCCATCGTGTAGTGTGCAGAGAGAAGTGGAGATGGGTTTGGAAATGTGCACAGAGGAGTGGAGATGGCTTTGGAGGGTGCTGCCCACCCGCTTAAATAGTCGGGGGCGGGTGGACCGACAAAGCCTAGGTAGATACTGATACGTCCCAAACGTATCTATACTTTTTTACTATCAAATGCTTTTATATTAACATTGTTACATATTTCGGCCATCTTTAATATTATTTTTCTAGACTAACCTATTATTTTAGTGCCTAGTGCCAATTTCCATTTTTTTGCATGTTTTTGACTTTACAGAGAATCAATACCTACCGAAGTCCAAACACGACGAAACAAATTGATGATCTTTTCCGGACATAAGAGACCCTAGGAGCTTCGGGGAGAGGCTACAAGACCCATAGGGGCCCCACAAGCCGGGCTGGCTTGTGCATCCCCAGCCCGCCCTAATTTTTGGCCTATAAATACCCACACGTTCTGAACACTCGGAGCAAGTCCAAAAACAATTTTATCGCCACTGCAAGCCTCCGTTCCGATGTGATCCCATATGGAGCCATGTTCTGGCACTCTGCCGGGGGGGCATTGGGGATGCCATCTTCATCAACCTTGCTACCTCCATGATGATGTGTGAGTAGTTCTTTCAGGACCTATGGGTCCATAGTAGTAGCTAGATCTCTCTCTCTCTCTCTCTCTCTCTCTCTCTCTCTCTCTCTTGTTCTTCAATACAATGATCTCTTCGGACATCTAGTCGATGTAATTCTTGTGGCGTGTTTGTTAGGATCCAATGAATTGTACATTTATGATGAGATTGTTCATTGAATTTATATGAATCTTTTGAGGCTTCTCTTGTGTAATAATATAGTTTTGTATATGTCTCTGATATATCCGTCTTCTTTGATCAAGTTTGATTGATTTTACCTTCGGTGGGAGAGGTGATTTTGTCCAGCGACAGAAAGGACAAAGACACATATTGTGTTGTTGCCACTAAGGATAAAACGACGAGATTTTGTCATACTAGTTGTTCTCTTCCTGTCGACATTATGTCATCTTGCTTGTTGTGTTACTCTGTTTCCTATAAACTTAATACTTTGAGATGCATGCTGAATAGCGGTCTTGGGTGCAGCAATAGTAGTAAATGTAGTTGGAATAACAGTCTACTTGTCGCGGACATAATGCATATGTGAGATTATGCCATGAATGATCACAGTTATAATTTTCGCTATTATGTCAATTGCCTAATAGTAATTTGTCTACCATGCCACTACATGCTTTTAAGAGAGATGTCTCTAGTCAACCTATGCCCCCTGGTCTATCTTTCACCAATACAAAACCCTTATAATTGCTCCTTTTACTCTTTTACTATTTTGCCACTTTTCCCTATCACTATTTGCTTTTACTCTTATAACTAGCAAGAACAAGAGGAGTGACGACCCCCTTGCCTTCGCTGGGTGCAAGCAATTATTTGTCTGTGTGCAGGTACTTCTAAAGTTGTTAGCATTGCGACTCCTACTGGTTCGATAAACCATGGTATTTAATTGAGTGAAATACTTTTTGCTGCTGTCCTACAACACCCTTCCTCTTCGGGGAAATCCAACAACTCCTGCAGGAGTAGCAGATACATGCCCCCACATCTTTTTTAATGGGCAACCATTCTACCCACGGGCTTAGTACGCTATGAGAGACACGCATGTAATCAATCCGAAAGATCGACTGATCCTGGATAGTAGGGTGAGAGCGGAGCATGATTCACACAAACTCTAGCCTCTACAGTCGTGTGGACCAAGTTGTTCAAACACATTTTGCCATCTAACATGGACCAGCATTTGCCCGTAAAGGCATCCACTAGTACATTTTCCTACAAATTGGATGCCAACCAGGGGAGCTTTGCTGGAGTCTGGACCTCCACCACGTGGACTTGATGCCCCGGCCGACCCAAAAACGAGATAGAGCCCTCACATTTGGGCCAGTCTATAGGGTTTTCACACCAAAATCCGTCCTTTCCCCACCCTATCTGCTATACTCGTCATCACTCTCTATGCTTTCTCGCCTTTTCATCGTCTGTTGTATCATGGATCAGTGGGAAAAGCTACTGGAGCCGGTAAAGGCAGAGGATCCATAGGTGGTGGTCGCCCGCATGGACCCGTGGGAAGTGTAAGTGCATCTAGTGCCACCCCTGGTTGGTTTTGGAGTATTGACGACAAACCTAGTTGAGGGACTAATGTGTTTGTGAGAATTGTAGGATAACACAGGTAGAAGTCCCTCATTGATTCGGTTTTCCCACCAGAGATGACCCCTAAAAATGTATGAAGACATTGATGTCAAAGGTGGTATATGAAGATATTCACATTGAAGACTATGACAAGAAAAGACACTGCATGAAGCCTATGGAGCTCGAAGACTTAGACCTTTCGTAGTTCTTTTTCTTCTGTGTTGAGTCATAGGAACCACCGTACTGTTAAGTGGGGTCCAAGAGAACCAGTCAGAATGACTGAAGTGATGCTTAAACAAAAACCTATGTCTTCGAGTGAAGACTATGAGAGCAAATCTTGTCCAGAGTCGGACAAGTCAGCTTTGCTTGTAGCCCAAGTAAAGTTGCCGTGTGAGTTTGAAATCTAACCGTTGGAACACGTGTCAGTTCCTTAGTGACCCAGGGTCATTTCGGACAAATCAGGTCGGGTTGCCTAGTCGCTATAAATAGCCCACCCCCTACAACCATAAACGGTTGGCTGCTCAGATTCAGAGTACGGCTTTTGTCGTTTGAGAGCAACCCACCTCGAAGCCTTTGAGAGAGAATTCCTTGTGAGGATAAAGCCCTAACCACCCAGAGCCAAAGAGAATTAGGCATCACTTAAGTCTTCTTGTCTGAGTGATCTGAAGACTTATTACACTTGAGGACTGTGCATCCTCCAGCCGGTTAGGCGTCGCGTTCTGAGCATCCAAGAGACATTATGGATTGCCGGTGAACGAAGTCTGTGAAGGTTTGGAAGTCTACCTTGAAGACTTACCAGAGTGATTGGGCGAGGTCTGTGTGACCTTAGCTCAAGGGGAATACGGTGAGAACTGGGTGTCCTGAGCTGCGTGTTCAGGACTGTGTGTCCGGGACTGTGTGTCCTTTGGTTTAAATACCTAGCCGCCCTAACCAGACGTACAGTTGTCACAGCAACTGGAACTGGTCCAACAAATCATTGTCTTCAACGAGTCACTGGTTTCATCCTTCCCTTCTCTTTACTTACTGTTACTCTGTGTGAAGTCATTGAATGTTTGCACTATCTTTTGTCTTCACTGAGTGACTGTGTGATCTGTTTGGCTTCTTAATATCTTCCTGCCTGGTCCTTACTACCTAGCTGCTATTAGTCATTGTGCTTTCACTTCATTGAATACATGACTATGGTTTACCTAGTATAGTCTAACTTCCGCTGCATGGTAATAGGTTTATTTCTATCGTTTCTCTTCGAAACTTCCATGTTTTGAAGACTTTCATACAAATCGCCTATTCACCCCCCTCTAGTCGATATAACGCACTTTCAGGAAGAGCCGACATAAATGAAGGATCCACATATCGCTGGACTGGAACTTTTGGGATGGTGTGCATATAAAAACCATGAACAGGCGCATCTTTTTAGTTGTGATCGGGCGATATGGACACCACACTTAAATTTGGTCAGATTGCTATGCATTTGAAATGAAAGAGGCCAGGTCTAGGCGAACGTTTAGCGGATGTGGTCGGATGGTCGGCTCTCATATCCATGTTCGCGGACGAGTTTTAGAGGACAACATTGAAGATGCCCTAAGGCATGAACAAGGATGTCTCGTGGTGGCATATTGATCTTTTTTATTATCATCTTTCAGAGCTTCTTCGATTCGAAGGATTGCAAAAATACATGAATAAAAAGACCACGATATATGCATTGGCATGTCCACTCAAATCTTACCTCTTTTTTATTTCATTAAAGTGTGTTTTGCTGGAATTTGGTCCATTTTGGGCCAGCCCAATAACTATCTTCAGAATTCCTAATAAATCCTAGAGGCCCACATAGCCCATTCATGCAAGGCAAGACGTGGGACTAAAGTTTAGTCCTACGTTGCTAGTTTAGTAGGAGTTGGACCTCCTTATAAGGGAGGTTGTTTCCCCGCATGTATGAGCATGATAAGAAGAGAGACATACACACACGATGCTCCTCTGTAACCTGCCTTTCATGCTAGAGTTTCTTGTTCTACCATCTATTCTAGATATGTTATGCTCAAGTGACAAATTTAGATGCTATTTGCCTACTTTGTGTTAGATTGCATGACTTTTCTTGTCTATGTTATTGTGGTAATGTTTTATTTATGTACCGTTTATTTCTATTAAAGAATGTTTGCAAGAGGTCTGAGTGAATGATAAAGTTCTTATGAAATATAGGGATTTAGAATTCTTAGAAAAAGAGAACTTTATTCAATTTTATCCTACAAATAAAACAAACAACATAGATTCTTTTAAGGATTCTAATCCTCCAGATTTCTATGAAATCCTTTGAATTAAAGAGGCCCTCGAAATTATTAAAATCATATGAACCAAAGAGTATTGTATTGGGCCAACCTCTGTTGTTTTTTGAGATAGATATGGGGTGCCCTTTTTTGCAGTTTACATCATGAAACACTACCTGTTCCGAGAAAAAAGACCATGAAACACACAACTTATGTACTTCTTCTCCCAAAATAGGCTCTCGCCCCGCTTTATAGATAAAGCACAAACCAAAGTACAAGGCTGGCTGATACAAATGATGAGGAAGCCCTCTTACAAAGCATATCACGGGACAACTGGGCAACATAAACACACACAACTATGCCGTTGAAAGATAACACGGGTAGTCCTAAAAACTATGCCCTGACGCGCCCTAGGACATCTAAGCTCCATGATAATGCCCTCAGGAGGGGGAACAATGCTAAGCGTCACCCGGCTGAGTTCGAGACAAACAAGGGCCTTCACCTGAAACACTGATGTTGGGGAATGTAGCATGCAATTTGAAAAATTTCCTATGCTCACGCAAGATCTATCTAGGAGATGCATAGAAATGAGAGGGGGAGAGTGTGTCCACGTACCCTCATAGACCGAAAGCGGAAGCATTTGACAACACGGTTGATGTAGTCGAACTTCTTCTCGTTCCGACCGATCAAGTACCAAACGTATGGCACCTCCAAGTTCTGCACACATTCAGCTCGATGATGTCCCTCGAACTCTTGATCCAGCAAAGTGTCGAGGGAGAGTTCCGTCAACACGATGGCATGGTAACGGTGATGGTGAAGTGATCCGCGCAGGGCTTCGCCTAAGCACTACGTGAATATACGATCGGAGGCGTAAACTATGGAGGGGGCGCCGCACACGGCTAACAATGTTTGTTGTGCGTTCTAGTGGTGCCCCCCTCATATATATATATATATATATATATATATATATATATATATATATATATATATATATATATATATATATATATATATATATATATAGGTTGGAGGGGAGGAGAGGCAGCCAAGAGGCGCCCGAAGTAGGAGGAATCCTACTTGGGGTCCTCCCAATTCGGTCTCCCCCCTTTCCTATTCCTATTTGGAGTAGAAGAGAAGAGGGGGGAGGGGGAATCCTATTTCCTTCTTTCTTTCCTCCTTCCCCTTTTCTACTCCAATTTTGCCAGCCCATACGGGGGGGGGGGGGGCACCAGCCCCTTAACGGCTGATCTATCCTTCTCTTGGCCCATTAGGCCCATATAGTTTGTCGGGGGTTGCCCGGAACCCCTTCCGGTGACCCGATACGTACCCGGTACCCCCGGAACACTTCCGGTGTCCGAATACTATCGTCCTATATATGAATGCTACCCCTTTTAGCACTGCGTTGGTTTTCCTCGAAGAGGAAGGGATGATGCAGCAAAGTAGCCTAAGTATTTCCCTCAGTTTTTGAGAACCAAGGTATCAATCCAGTAGGAGGCTACGCGCGAGTCCCTCGCACCTGCACAAAACAAATAAATCTTTGCAACCAACGCAAATAGGGGTGGTCAATCCCTATAGGGCCACTTACGAGAGTGAGATCTGATAGATATGATAAGATAATATTTTTGGTATTTTTATGATAAAGATGCAAAGTAAAATAAAAGCAAAGTAAATAACTAAGTAGTAGGAGATTGATATGATAAAGATAGACCCGGGGGCCATAGGTTTCACTAGTGGCTTCTTTCGAGAGCATAAGTATTCTACGGTGGGTTAACAAATTACTGTTGAGCAATTGACAGAATTGAGCATAGTTATGAGAATATATAGGTATGATCATGTATATAGGCATCACGTCCGAGACAAGTAGACCGACTCTTGCCTGCATCTACTACTATTACTCCACTCATCGACCGCTATCCAGCATGCATCTAGAGTATTAAGTTAAAAATAGAGTAACACCTTAAGCAAGATGATATGATGTAGAGGGATAGACTCATGCAATATGAAGAAAACCCCATCGTGTTATCCTCGATAGCAACAATACAATACGAGCCTTGCTGCCCTTACTGTCACCGGGAAAGGACACCGCAAGATTGAACCCAAAGCTAAGCACTTCTCCCATTGCAAGAAAGATCAATCTAGTAGGCCAAACTAAACTGATAATTCAAAGAGACTTGCAAAGATAACCAATCATACATAAAAGAATTCAGAGAACATTCAAATATTATTCATAGATAGACCTGATCATAAACCCACAATTCATCGGTCTCAACAAACACACCGCAAAAAGAAGATTACATCGAATAGATATCCACAAGAGAGGGGGAGAACATTATATTGAGATCCAAAAAGAGAGAAGAAGCCATCTAGCTACTAACTATGGACCTGTAGGTCTGAGGTAAACTACTCACACATCATCAGAGGGGCTATGGTGTTGATGAAGAAGCCCTCCGTGATCGATGCCCCCTCCGACGGAGCTCTGGATTTGGCCCCAAGATGGGATCTCGTGGATACAGAAAGTTACGGCGGTGGAATTAGGGCTTTGGCTCCGTCTCTGATCGTTTGGGGGTACGTGGGTATATATAGGAGGAAGAAGTACGTCAGTGGAGCAACTGGGGGCCCACGAGGATGGAGGGCGCGCCTGGGGGGTAGGCACGCCCCCCTACCTCGTGGCCTCCTGTTACATGTATTGACATAGGGTCCAAGTCTCCTGAGTTGTATTTGATGAGAAAATCATGTTCACGAAGGTTTCATTCCATTTGGACTCCGTTTGATATTCCTTTTCTTTGAAACCCTAAAACAGACAAAAAACAACAATTCTGGGCTGGGCCTTCGGTTAATAGGTTAGTCCCAAAAATAATATAAAAGTGGATAATAAAGCCCAATAATGTCCAAAACAGTAGATAATATGGCATGCAGCAATCAAAAATTATAGATACGTTGGAGACGTATCAAGCATCCCCAAGCTTAATTCCTGCTCGTCCTCGAGTAGGTAAATGATAAAAACAGAATTTTTGATGCGGAGTGCTACTTGGCATAATTTTAATGTAATTCTTCTTAATTGTGGTATGAATATTCAGATCCGAAAGATTCAAGACAAAAGTTCATATTGACATAAAAATGATAATACTTCAAGCATACTAACTAAGCAATTATGTCTTCTCAAAATAACATGGCCAAAGAAAGTTCATCCCTACAAAATCATATGGTTTAGTCATGTTTCATTTTCGTCACACAAGAATGCTATCATCATGCACAACCCCGATGACAAGCCAAGCAATTGTTTCATTCTTTAGTAATCTCAAACCTATAAACTTTCACGCAATATATGAGCGCGAGCCATGGACATAGCACTATAGGTGGAATAGAATATAATGAGGGGGGTTATGTGGAGAAGACAAAAAAGGAGGAAGTCTCACATCAACGAGGCTAATCAATGGGCTATGGAGATGCCCACCGATTGATGTTAATGCAAGGAGTAGGGATTGCCATGCAACGGATGAACTAGAGCTATAAATGTATGAAAGCTCAACAAAAGAAACTAGTGGGTGTGCATCCAACTTGCTTCCTCACGAAGACCTAGGGCACTTGAGGAGGCACATTGTTGGAATATACAAGCCAAATTCTATAATGAAAAATTCCCACTAGTATATGAAAGTGATAACATGAGAGACTCTCAACTATGAACATCATGGTGCTACTTTGAAGCACAAGTGTGGCAAAGGATAGTAACATTGTCGCTTCTCTCTTTTTCTCTCATTTTTTCTCTTTTGGGGGCCTTTTCACCTTTTTTATGGCCTTTCTCTTTTTTGGGGGCCTTCTCTTTTTTATGGCCTTTCTCTTTTTTTGATTCCTCACTTGGGACAATCCTCTAGAAAATGATGATCATCACACTTCTATTTATTTACAACTCAATGATTACAACTCGATACTAGAACAAAGATGACTCTATCTGAATGCCTTCGGCGGTGTACCGGGATATGCAATGGACCAAGAGTGACCTGTATGAAAGAATTATGAACGGTGGCTTTGCCACAAATACCATGTCAACTACATGACCATGCTAAGCAATATGACAATGATGAATGTGTCATGATGAATGGAATGATGGAAAGTTGCATGGCAATATATCTCGGAATGGCTATGGAAATGCCATAATAGGTAGGTATGGTGTCTGTTTTGAGGAAGATATAAGGAGGTTTATGTGTGAAAGAGTGTATCATATCACGGGGTTTGGATGCACCAGCGAAGTTTGCACCAACTCTCAATGTGAGAAAGGGCAATGCACGGTACCGAAGAGGCTACCAAGGATGGAAGGGTGAGAGTGCGTATAATCCATGGACTCAACATTAGTCATAAAGAACTCACATACTTATTGCAAAAATCTACAAGTCATCAAAAACCTCGGTACTACGCGCATGCTCCTAGGGGGATAGATTGGTATAAAAAGACCATCGCTCGTCCCCGACCGCCACTCATAAGGAAGACAATCAAATAACACCTCATGTTTCAAATTTGTTGCATAACGTTTACCATACGTGCATGCTATGGGACTTGCAAACCTCAACACAAGTATTTCTCAATTTCACAACTACTCAACTAGCACGACTTTGATATTATTACCTCCATGTCTCAAAACAATCATCAAGCATCAAACTTTTCTTAGTATTCAACACACTCATAAGAAAGTTTTATTATTAATCTTGCATACCAAGCATATTAGGATTTTAAGCAAATTACCATGCTATTAAGACTCTCAAAATAATCTAAGTGCAGCATGAGAGATCAATAGTTTCTATAAAACAAATCCACCACCGTGCTCTAAAAGATATAAGTGAAGTACTAGAGCAAAATTATATAACTCAAAAGATATAAGCGAAGCACATAGAGTATTCTAACAAATTCCAAATCATGTATGGCTCTCTCAAAAGGTGTGTACAGCAAGGATGATTGTGGTAAACTAACAAGCAAATACTCAAATAATACAAGACGCTCCAAGCAAAACACATATCATGTGGCGAATAAAAATATAGCTCCAAGTAGAGTTACCGATAGAAGTAGACAAAAGAGGGGATGCCTTCCGGGGCATCCCCAAGCTTTGGCTTTTAGGTGTCCTTAGATTATCTTGGGGGTGCCATGGGCATCCCCAAGCTTAGGCTCTTGCCACTCCTTGTTCCATAATCCATCAAATCTTTACCCAAAACTTGGAAACTTCACAACACAAAACTTAAAGTAGAAAATCTCATGAGCTCCGTTAGCGAAACAAAACAAAAGACCACTTCAAGGTACTGTAATGAACTCATTATTTATTTATATGGGTGTTATACCTACTGTATTACAACTTCTCTATGGTTTATAAACTATTTACTAGCCATAGATTCATCAAAATAAGCAAACAACACACGAAAAACAGAATCTGTCAGAAACAGAACAGTCTGTAGTAATCTGTAGCTAGCGCAAGATATGGAACCCCAAAAATTCTAAAATAAATTTCTGGACGTGAGTAATTTATCTATTAATCATCTGAAAAAATAATTAACTAAATATCATTTTCCAAATAAAAATTACAGCAGTTCTCGTGAGTGCTAAAGTTTCTGTTTTTTACAGCAAGTTCAACAAGACTTTCCCCAAGTCTTCCCAACGGTTCTACTTGGCACAAACACTAATTAAACACAAAAACACAACTAAAACAGAGGCTAGATAATTTATTTATTTATTTATTACTAAACAGGAGCAAAAATCAAGAAATAAAAATAAAATTGGGTTGCCTCCCAACAAGCGCTATCGTTTAACGCCCCTAGCTAGGCATAACAAGCAAGAATAGATCTAGGTATTGCCGTCTTTGGTAGGCAATCCATAAGTGGATCTCATAATCGATTCATAAGGTAATTTTATTTTATTTTTAGGAAAGTGTTCCATGCCTTTCCTTAATGAAAATTTAAATCTAATATTTCCTTCCTTCATATCAATAATTGCACCAATCGTTCTAAGGAAAGGTCTACCAAGAATAATAGGACATGAAAGATTGCAATCTATGTCAAGAACAATAAAATCTACGGGCACATAATTCCTATTTGCAACAATAAGAACATCATTAATTCTTCCCATAGGTTTCTTAATAGTGGAATCCGCAAGGTGCAAGTTTAGAGAGCAATCATCAAAATCACGGAAACCTAACAAATCACACAAAGTCTTTGGAATCGTGGAAACACTAGCACCCAAATCACATAAAGCATAGCATTCATGATATTTAATTTTTATTTTAATAGTTGGTTCCCCCTCATCATAAAGTTTTCTAGGGATACAAACTTCCAATTCAAGTTTTTCTTCATAAGATTGCATCAAGGCATCAATGACATGTTTAGTAAACGCTTTATTTTGACTATAAGCGTGAGGAAAATACTTAGAGATAAAAGCATCTTTGCACTTGTTCCATGAATCAATACTATTTTTAGGCAAAGACGAAAACCAAGCTTTAGCACGATCTCTAAGCGAAAAAGGAAATAGCTTCAGTTTAACAATATCATTATCCACATCTTTCTTCTTTTGCATGTCACACAAATCAAGGAAGCTATTTAGATGGGTAGCGGCATCTTCACTAGGAAGGCCGGAGAACAGATCTTTCATAACAAGATTCAACAAAGCAGCATTAATTTCACAAGATTCAGCATCGGTAAGAGGAGCAATCAGAGTGCTAATAAAATCATTGTTATTGGTATTGGTGAAGTCAAACAATTTAGTATTATCTTGAGTCATCGTGACAAGCAAGCAAACTAACACACAAGCAAACAAAAAGCAAGCGGACAAAAGGAGGCAAATAGAGAAAGAGATGGAGGATAGAGAGAGAGAGAGTGCGAATAAAACGACAAGGGTGAAGTGGGGGGAGAGGAAAACGAGAGGCAAATGGAAAATAATGTAATGCGGGAGATAAGGGTATGTGATGGGTACTTGGTATGTTGACTTTTGCGTAGACCTCCCCGGCAACGGCGCCAGAAATCCCTCTTGCTACCTCTTTTAGCACTGCGTTGGTTTTCCCCGAAGAGGAAGGTATGATGCAGCAAAGTAGCGTAAGTATTTCCCTCAGTTTTTGAGAACCAAGGTATCAATCCAGTAGGAGGCTACACGCGAGTCCCTCGCACCTGCACAAAACAAATAAATCCTCGCAACCAACGCAAATAGGGGTTGTCAATCCCTATGGGGCCACTTACGAGAGTGAGATCTGATAGATATGATAAGATAATATTTTTGGTATTTTTACGATAAAGATGCAAAGTAAAATAAAAGCAAAGTAAATAACTAAGTAGTAGGAGATTGATATGATAAAGATAGACCCGGGGGCCATAGGTTTCACTAGTGGCTTCTCTCGAGAGCATAAGTATTCTATGGTGGGTGAACAAATTACTGTTGAGAAATTGACAGAATTGAGCATAGTTATGAGAATATGTAGGTATGATCATGTATATAGGCATCACGCCCGAGACAAGTAGACCGACTCCTGCCCGCATCTACTACTATTACTCCACTCATCGACCGCTATCCAGCATGCATCTAGAGTATTAAGTTAAAAACAGAGTAACACCTTAAGCAAGATGACATGATGTAGAGGGATAGACTCATGCAATATGAAGAAAACCCCATCTTGTTATCGTCGATGGCAACAATACAATACGTGCCTTGCTGCCCTTACTATCACCGGGAAAGGACACCAAAAGATTGAACCCAAAGCTAAGCACTTCTCCCATTGCAAGAAAGATCAATCTAGTAGGCCAAACCAAACAGATAATTCGAAGAGACTTGCAAAGATAACCAATCATACATAAAAGAATTCAGAGAAGATTCAAATATTATTCATAGATAGACCTGATCATAAACCCACAATTCATCGGTCTCAACAAACACACCGCAAAAAGAAGATTACATCGAATAGATCTCCAGAAGAGAGGGGGAGAACATTGTATTGAGATCCAAAAAGAGAGAAGAAGCCATCTAGCTACTAACTATGGACCCATAGGTCTGAGGTAAACTACTCACACTTCATCAGAGGGGCTGTGGTGTTGATGAAGAAGCCCTCCGTGATCGATGCCCCCTCCGGCGGAGCTCCGGAACAGGCCCCAAGATGGGATCTCGTGGATACAGAAAGTTACGGTGGTGGAATTAGGGTTTTGGCTCCGTCTCTGATCGTTTGGGGGTACGTGGGTATATATAGGAGGAAGAAGTACGTCGGTGGAGCAACAGGGGCCCACGAGGGTGGAGGGCGTGCCCCTACCTCGTGGCCTCCTGTTACGTGTCTTGAGGTAGGGTCCAAGTCTCCTGAGTTGTATTCGGTGAGAAAATCACGTTCCCGAAGGTTTCATTCCGTTTGGACTCCGTTTGATATTCCTTTTCTTCGAAACCCTAAAACAAGCAAAAACAACAATTCTGGGCTGGGCCTCCGGTTAATAGGTTAGTCCCAAAAATAATATAAAAGTGGATAATAAAGCCCAAAAATGTCCAAAATAGTAGATAATATAGCATGGAGCAATCAAAAATTATAGATACGTTGGAGACGTAATAATGAATCTTTACCTCTCGACCATTTGGAGACTCCTCATCATGTCCATGATCTCATCTGGGACTCTGAACAACATTCGGTCACCAAATCACATAAGTCATATAATACAAAATCGTCATCGAACGTTAAGCATGCGGACCCTACGGGTTCGAGAACTATGTAGACATGACCGAGACACGTCTCTGATCAATAACCAACAGCGGAACCTAGATGCTCATATTGGTTCCCACATATTCTACGAAGATCTTACCGGCCCTACCGTAATGATAGCATACGTGTTATTCCCTTTGTCAACGGCATGTTACTTGCCCGAGATTCGATCGTCGGTATCTTCATACCTAGTTCAATCTCGCTACCGGCAAGTCTCTTTACTTGTTCCGTAATACTTCATCTTGTAACTATCCCATTAGTTACTTTGCTTGCAAGGCTTCTAATGATGTGCATTACTAAGAGGGCCCAGAGATACCTCTCCATTACTCGGAGTGACAAATCCTAATCTTGATCTATGCCAACCCAACAAAAACCTTTGGAAATACCTGTAGAGCATATTTATAATCACGCAGTTACGTTGTGACATTTGATAGCACACAAGGTATTCCTCCGGTATCCAGGAGTTGCATAATCTCATAGTCAAAGGAATATGTATATGACATGAAGAAAGCTATAGCAATAAAATCGAACGATCAATATGCTAAGCTAACAGATGGGTCTTGCCCATCACACCATTCTCCTAATGATGTGATCCCGTTCATCAAATGACAACACATGTCTATGGTTAGGAAACTTAACCATCTTTAATTAACGAGCTAGTCTAGTAGAGGCTTACTAGGGACACGATGTTTTGTCTATGTATCCACACATGTATCAAGTTTCTGATTAATACAATTCTAGCATGAAATAATAAACATTTATCATGATATAAGGAAATATATAAATAACAACTTTATTATTGCCTCTAGGGCATATTTCCTTCAGTCTCCAACTTGCACTAGAGTCAATAATCTAGTTCACATTGCCATGTGATTTAACACCAATAGTTCACATGGCCATGTGACCAACACCCAAAGGGTTTACTAGAGTCAATAATGTAGTTCACATTGCTATGTGATTAACACCCAAAAAGTACTAAGGTGTGATCATGTTTTGCTTGTGAGAGAAGTTTAGTCAACGGGTCTGCCACATTCAGATCCGTCTGTATTTTGCAAATTTCTATGTCTACAATGCTCTGCATGGAGCTACACTAGCTAATTGCTCCCAGATTCAATATGTATCCAAATTGAGACTCAGAGTCATCCAGATCGGTGTCAAAGCTTGCATCAACGTAACTCTTTACGACGAACTCTTTATTACCTCCATAACCGAGAAATATTTCCTTAGTCCTCTTTAGGTACCTAAGGATAATTCTGACCGCTGTCCAGTGATCTACTCCTGGATCACTATTGTACCCCCTTGCCAAACTCATGGCAAGGTACACAATAGGTGTGGTATACAGCGTGTCATACTTTATAGAACCTATGGCTGAGGCATAGGGAATGACTTTTATTCTCTCTCTATCTTCTGTCATAGTTGGGTTTTGAGTCTTACTCAACTTCATACCTTACAACTCAGGCAAGAACTCCTTCTTTGACTGATCCATTTTGAACTCCTTCAAAATCTTATCAAGGTATGTACTCATCGAAAGTCTTATCAAGCGTCTTAATCTATCTCTATAGATCTTGATGCCCAATATGTAAGTAGCTTCACCGAGGTCTTTCTTCGAAAAACTCCTTTCAAACACTCCTTTATGCTTTCCAGAAAATTCTACATCATTTATGATCAACAAATATGTCATGCACATATACTTATCAGAAAGGCTGTAGTGCTCCCACTCACTTTCTTGTAAATACAGGCTTCACCGCAAGTCTGTATAAAATTATATGCTTTGATCAACTCATCAAAGTGTATATTCCAACTCCGAGATGCTCGCACCAATTCCATAGATGGATCGCTGGATCTTACACACTTTGTTAGCACCTTTGGGATTGACAAAACCTTTGGTTGTTTCATATACAACTCTTATTCAAGAAATCCATTAAGCAATGTAGTTTTGACATCCATTTGCCAGATTTCATAAAATGCAGCAATTGCTAACATGATTCGGATAGACTTAAGCATCGCTACGAGTGAGAAAATCTCATTGTAGTCAACACCTTGAACTTGTCGAAAACATTTTGCGACAATTCGAGCTTTGTAGATAGTAACACTACCATCATCGTGCGTCTTCCTCTTGAAGATCCATTTATTCTCAATGGCTTGCCGATCATCGGTCAAGTCCACCAAAGTCCACACTTTGTTCTCATACATGGATCCCATCTCAGATTTCATGGCCTCAAGCCATTTTGTGGATCTGGGCTCATCATCACTTCCTCATAGTTCGTAGGTTCATCATGATCTAGTAACATGACTTCCGGAATAGGGTTACCGTACCACTCTGGTGCGGAACGTGCTCTATTCGACCTACGATGTCCTGTAGTAACTTGATCTAAAGTTTCATGATCATTATCATTAGCTTCCTCTCTAGTTGGTGTAGGCATCACGGGAACATATTTCTATGATGAGCTACTTTCCAATCCGAAAGAAGGTACAATTACCTCATCAAGTTCTACTTTCCTCCCACTCACTTCTTTCGAGAGAAACTCCTTTTCTAGAAAGGATCCATTCTTATTAACAAAGATCTTGCCTTCGGATCTGTGATAGAAGGTATACCCAACAGTTTCTTTTGGATATCCTATGAAGACACACTTCTCCGATTTGGGTTCGAGCTTATCAGGCTGAAACTTTTTCACATAAGCATCACAACCCCAAACTTTAAGAAACGACAGCTTAGGTTTTTTGCCAAACCATATTTCATACGGTGTCGTCTCAACGGATTTACATGGTGCCCTATTTAACGCGAATGCAACTGTCTCTAATGCATAACCCCAAAACGATAGTGGTAAATCGGTAAGAGACATCATAGATCATACCATATCTAATAAAGTACGGTTACGGCGTTCGGACACACCATTACGCTGTGGTGTTCCAGGTGGCGTGAGTTGTGAAACTATTCCACATTGTTTTAAATGAAGGACAAACTCGTAACTCAAATATTCGCCTCCACGATCAGATCGTAGAAACTTTATTTTCTTGTTACGATGATTCTCCACTTCACTATAAAATTCTGTGAACTTTTCAAATGTTTTAGACTTGTGTTTAATTAAGTAGATATACCCACATCTGCTCAAATCATCTGTGAAAGTCAGAAAATAACGATACCCGCCGCGAGCTACAACACTCATCGGACCGTATACATCGGTATGTATTAATAACCGACAAGTATAGGGGATCAATTGTAGCCTCTTTCCATAAGTAAGAGTGTCGAACCCAACGAGGAGCTAAAGGTAGAACAAATATCCCCTCAAGTTCTATCGACCACCGATACAACTCTACTCACGCTTCGCGTTTGCTTTACCTAGAACAAGTATGAAACTAGAAGTACTTTGTAGGTGTTTTTGGATAGGTTTGCAAGATAATAAAGAGTACGTAAATAAAAAGTAGGAGCTGTTTAGATAAAGACACAACTAAGTTAGTTTTAGTAAAGAGCTTTTTGTTACGAGAAAGTTATTTGTCCCTAGGCAATCGATAACTAGACCGGTAATCATTATTACAATTTTATATGAGGGAGAGGCATCGGAAATCCGTTGGTGCTCCTGGGAGCGCGCGCTCCTACACATGAGAAAAATGTTTTAAAGTGTGACAAGTTCCAAACAAAAATTTGGAGCATACATCTCGGTATTATATGTGTGCACGTCAAGTTTCTAAGAAAACCAACATTTTTTGTGGCTTGCGTAAAAGGACAAAAAGATGTATTGTGAAAAGTATTTTTTAACACCAGATTTTGTCTTTTTCCCACGCGACACATAAGTTGTCGGTTTTTCGCGAAACAACTTTGTGAGCATGTACAATATCAAGATGTACGTGTCAAGTTTTTGTTTGAATTTTTTTACATTTCAAAATATGTTTAAAACACATTTTAAAAACTAGGAGCGCATGCTCCCATGTGCCCAAACGCCACTCTCGGAGAGGCATAAGCTAACATACTTTCTCTACTTGGATCATATGCACTTATGATTGGAACTCTAGCAAGCATCCGCAACTACTAAAGATCATTAAGGTAAAACCCAACCATAGCATTAAAGTATCAAGTCCTCTTTATCCCATACGCAAACAACCTACTTACTCGGGTCTGTGCTTCTGTCACTCATGCCACCCACTAGAAGCAAATCATGAACATATTGCAAACCCTACAGCGGGAATCCCTCACGCTTGCGCGATACGGAGAGCACCATAGGACAGCACCAATAATAAAACATGCAACTCAAACCAATCACGATCATCAAATACCCATAGGACAAAATGGATCTACTCAAACATCATAGGATAGCCATACATTACTGGGAAATAATATATAGCATTGAGCACCAAGTTTAAGTAGAGATTACAGCGGGTAAAAGAGGGGTTACACCACTGCATAGAGGGGGGAAGAGTTGGTGATGATGGCGGTGAAGTTGTTGGTGAAGATTGCGGTGATGATAATGGCCCCCCGTGGCACTCCGGCGCCACCGAAAGCGAGGGGGAGAGGGCCCCCTCCTTCTTCTTCTTCCTTGACCTCCTCCCTAGATGGGAGAAGGGTTCCCCTCTGGTCCATGGCCTCCATGGCAAGGGAGGGGCGAGAGCCCCTCCGAGATTGGATCCGTCTCTCTGTGTTTCTGCGTTCTCCGGTTCTGTCCTTTCACCGTTTCTTATATTCCCGGAGATCCGTAACTCCGATTGGGCTGAAATTTTAACACGATCTCTATCCGGATATTAGCTTTCTTGCGGCGAAAGAAGGGCATCAACCGCCTTACGGTGTGGCCACGAGGGCCTAGGGCGCGCCTGCCCCCCTGCCTCGTGGCCCCCTCGGGCATCATCTCGGGTTGGTTTTTCTTCCCAAAAATCACATATATTCCAAAAAAAATCTCCGTCAGTTTTTATCCCGTTTGGACTCTGTTTGATATGGATATTCCGCGAAACAAAAAACATGCAACAAACAGGAACTGGCACTCGGCACTGGATCAATATGTTAGTCCCAAAAATTGTATAAAAAGGTTGCCAAAATTATATGAAAGTTGTAGAATATTGACATGGAACAATAAAAAATTATAGATACGACGGAGACGTATCATGTATTATTTTCGATAAGTCATTAGCTAGCTCCATTGTTCCGGAGAATGGAGTTTTAGTCATCTTTCCCATGAGGCATGGTTCGCAAGTATCAAATGATTCACTATCAAGTGATTCCAAAAGTCCATCCACATGGAGTTTCTTCATGCGCTTTACACCAATATGACCTAAACGGCAGTGCCACAAATATATTGCACTATCATTATCAACTTTGCATCTTTTGGCATCAATATTATGAATATGTGTATCACTACAATCGAGATTCAATAAACCATTTATATTGAGTGTATGACCATAGAAGGTTTTATTCATGTTGAGGGAGTCCTGACTTAGGGGGTCTTCGGACAGCCGGACTATATCCTTTAGCCGAACTGTTGGACTATGATGATGCAAGATTGAAGACTTCGTCCCGTGTCTGGATGGGACTCTCCTTGGCGTGGAAGGAAAGCTAGGCAATACGGATATGTAGATCTCCTCCCTTGTAATCGACCTTGTGTAAGCCTAGCCCCCTCCGGTGTCTATATAAACTGGAGGGTTTAGTCCGTGGGACAATAGACAATCATACCATAGGCTAGCTTCTAGGGTTTAGCCTCTATGATCTCGTGGTAGATCAACTCTTGTAATACTCATATCATCAAGAACAATCAAGTAGGACGTAGGGTATTACCTCCATCAAGAGGGCCCGAACCTGGGTAAACATCGTGTCCCCTTCCTCCTGTTACCATCCGCCTTAGACGCATAGTTCGGGACCCCCTACCCGAGATCCGCCGGTTTTGACACCGACATTGGTGCTTTCATTGAGAGTTCCACCGTGTCGTCATCATAAGGAGGGATGGCTCGTCTCATTGTCAAGGACAACATCACCTCTGGGGGAGCCCTGGTTGTAGGCCAAACTCTCCGACTAGGCGGCTTCGTCATGACCGCCCGCTCGGACGCTGCGCCGACGATGACTTCTTGGGTCATCGAAAATAGCCTCCACATTGGCTCGAAATTTGCCGAGCAGATGGATCCAATGGAGCTCTCCTCTTTGAACGAGCTCTTGGATCACATCGCCGCTCCGGGAGTCGCTACGGACTACAATCGGATCGGGCTTAAACCCGACCAAGGGGAGATTAACTCTCCGCCGGTCACCCATCAGATAGCGGTGGTGGAGGAACAATGCAGTGATTCTCCCTCTATCCTGAGGACGAACTATGTCCGGATTCCCGAGCTCTCCGAGCCGGATACCCGCTCACAGGAGGACATCACCCTAACCCTGAACCTAGAATCAGGCTGCATACCGAACCAACGGGGCAACATCCCGGAGCCCGAACTTCCAAGATCGGAAACTCTCCTGCCCCGGGGTCTCAGATTGGGTCAAGCTCTGGAGTTAAATCCACCCACCCACCCAGATATAAACGATCTTTCCCACATTAGGCAAGCACCCCAAGAGACAGTACATCACTACTGGGCCAGATTTCTCCTTGTAATGAACAAGGTCAAGGACTGTCGCGAGGAAGACGCAATTTCATTCTTTTGAAACAATTGCACGGACAAGGGAATCCTCAATGCCATAAGTCGCCGTGACATAGCACACTTCGCTGACTTGGCGGCCATAGTGCGGAAGTACTGTGCGATGGAAAGCGCCTGGAAAACCCAAACAAAATTTTGGGATAATCCGGCTCTGACAAAACCCCCAGTCCGAACTAAAGGGTGCACTCTCATAAGTCACCCGACTCAAATACAAAGAAGAAAAAGCCCACTACAGGGCGGGGAACCGTATTGGAGGGATGGCTTAACGGGCCCTGCAAAATTCATAGTACAACGGATACCATATCAACACACAACCTTAGAGCATGTTGGGTACTCCGGCAGGTGGCCAAAGTGGTGAGGATCTCCTCATCCAAAATACCTCAGAGCACCTTCCCATGGATAACAATACAGTATTGACAGTCTTCGAGGCCTTCGCCTCAAATAATAGGCGTAAGCAAGCACTCCGGAGCCTTGCCGAAGTCTGCCACGTGGCAGCAATTAATCCATGGAGCGACACGGCTATCACCTTCAATGCGAGTGACGAACTTAAATTCCGAACAACCCGAGCACCAGCCGCTTTGGTCCTTAGTCCGATTGCGGACGGCTTTCGGCTCACTAAAGTGCTCATGGATGGCGGCAGCGGATTAAACCTCATTTATGAGGAGACTCTTCAAAAAATGTAAATAGACAGCAACCGTATTGAGCAAAGCATCATGAACTTCCGAGGAATCATCCCTAGTCGGGAGGCATGTTGCGCTGGGAAAATCACACTAGATGTGGTATTCGGCACTCCGGAGAATTACAGGTCCGAAGAAATCACATTCCAAGTGGCCCCGTTCAGTAGCGGATACAACGCCCTTCTAGGGCGGGAGGCATTCACGATTTTTCAAGCCATACCCCATTACGGGTATGATGTCTACTACACAACCTTCTTCTTGTAGACGTTGTTGGGCCTCCAAGTGCAGAGGTTTGTAGGACAGTAGAAAATTTCCCTCAAGTGGATGACCTAAGGTTTATCAATCCGTAGGAGGCATAGGATGAAGATGGTCTCTCTCAAGCAACCCTGCAACCAAATAACAAAGAGTCTCTTGTGTCCCCAACACACCCAATACAATGGTAAATTGTATAGGTGCACTAGTTAGGCAAAGACATGGTGATACAAGTGGTATATGGATGGTAGATAAAGGTATTTGTAATCTGAAATTATAAAAACAGCAAGGTAACTAATGATAAAAGTGAGCGTAAATGGTATTGCAATGTGTGGAAATAAGGCCTAGGGTTCATACTTTCGCTAGTGTAAGTTCCCTCAATAATACTAACATAATTGGATCACATAACTATCCCTCAACATGCAACAAAGAGTCACTCCAAAGTCACTAATAGCAGAGAACGAACGAAGAGATTATGGTAAGGTACGAAACCACCTCAAAGTTATTCTTTCCAATCAATCTGTTGGGCTATTCCTATAAGTGTCACAAATAGCCCTAGAGTTCGTACTAGAATAACACCTTAAGACACAAATCAACCAAAACCCTAATGTCACCTAGATACTCCAATGTCACCTCAAGTATCCGTGGGTATGATTATACGATATGCGTCACACAATCTCAGATTCATCTATTTAAACCAACACAAAGGACCTCAAAGAGTGCCCCAAAGTTCCTACCGGAGAATCACGACGAAAAAGTGTACCAACCCCTATGCATAGGTTCATGGGCGGAACCCGCAAGTTGATCACCAAAACATACATCAAGTGAATCACGTGGTATCCCATTGTCACCACAGATACGCACGGCAAGACATACATCAAGTGTTCTCAAATCTTTAAAGACTCAATCCGATAAGATAACTCCAAAGGGGAAACTCAATTCATTACAAGAGAGTAGAGGGGGAGAAAACATCATATGATCCAACTATAATAACAAAGCTTGCGATACATCAAGATCGTATCACCTCAAGAACACGAGAGAGAGATCAAACACATAGCTACTGGTACATACCCTCAGCCCCGAGGGAGAACTACTCCCTCCTCGTCATGGAGAGCGCCGGGATGATGAAGATGGCAACCGGAGAAGGTTTGCCCCCTCCGGCAGGGTGTCGGAATAGGTCTAGATTGGTTTTCGGTGGCTACGGAGGCTTCTGGCTGCGGAACTCCCGATCTATTGTGCTCTTCGATCGTTTTAGGGTATATGGAGATATATGGGAGGAAGAAGTACGTCAGGGGGGGCATGAGGGGCTCACGAGGGTGGAGGGCGCGCCCATGGGGGTGGGCGCGCCCCCTGCCTTGTGACCTCCTCGCAGATCCCCCGACGTGCACTCCAAGTCTTCTGAGCTTCTTTCCTTCCAAAAATGAGTTCCGTGAAGTTTCAGGTCAATTGGACTCCGTTTGATTTTCCTTTTCTTCGAAACCCTAAAACATGGTAAAAACAGAAACTAGCACTGGGCTCTGCATTAATAGGTTAGTCCCAAAAATGATATAAAAGTGTATAATAAAGCCCATAAACATTCAAAACAGTAGATAATATAGCATGGAGCAATCAAAAATTATAGATACGTTGGAGACGCATCAGGGTACATGAAGCTCAAAATGCCCGGACCCAATGGAATCATCACTCTAACTAGTGATCTGGACATAGCACTCCACGCCGAGAACAAAACAGCCGCACTGGCCCTTGAGGCATTATCCGAAGCCCATGTGGCGGAGGAGTTAACCACGCTGTGCTCCATAGTGGACAGGGACGACGTGTTACTAGACAAAAGATCCAAGTCCACCTCCTTTAAACCAACGGATGAAATAGTCAAATTCCAAGTCCATCCAACGGACCCCACAAAAACATCATCCATCGGGGCACAGTTAAACCCCGCCGTAGACGCCGCACTATGGGAGTTCCTGCATGAGAATTGGGACATATTCGCCTGGCATCCTTCAGACATGCCAGGAATCCCACGCAGGCTGGCCGAGCATAGCCTTAACATTCTAAAAGGATTCAAGCCGGTCAAGCAGACTCTTCGGCGTTTCTCTGAACCTAAGCAACAAGCCATGGGAGAGGAGCTAGCCAAGTTACTGGAGGCCGGATCATTAGAGAAATAAAGCATCCGGACTGGCTAGCAAACCTTGTGATGGTGCCACAGAAGGACAAATCCTAGCGCCTATGCGTCGACTTCAAGGACCTTAATAAGGCGTGCCCAAAGGATCCCTCCCCCCTCCCTCGCATTGATCAAATTATTGACGATACCGCAGGACACGACTCATTGTGCTCCCTCGACGCATACTCCGGTTACCACCAAATTAAGATGGCGGAGTCTGATCAAGCCGCAACGGCATTTATCACTCCATACGGCCCCTTCTATTTTAACACAATGCCCTTTGGGCTCAAAAACGCTGGCACAACGTATCAGCGCATGATTCAGACATGTCTCAAAAAGCAGATCGGCAAAACAGTGGAGGCATACATCGACGATGTGGTCGTTAAAACCAGACACGTTGACTCCTTAATAGATGACTTGAGGCTCACGTTCGACAATCTCCGAACATACGATATTAAGCTCAATCCGGAAAAATGCGTTTTCGACGTACCCGCCGGAAAGCTCCTGGGCTTTATCGTCTCCAGCAGAGGGATTGAAGCAAATCCGGCTAAAATCCGGGCTCTGTCGCAGTTGGCTATCCCAACTGACCTCAAGAAAATCCAGAAGTTAACTGGATGTGTGGCGGCCTTAAGCCGCTTTATCTCCCGATTAGGAGAAAAGGCACTCCCCCTTTATCGCCTTCTTCGATGCACCAAACACTTCGAGTGGACGAACGCAGCCATGGCTAGATTGGAAGAAATAAAAGCCATCCTGGCCACCAACCCAATCTTGGCCGCGCCAAATGTCGGCGAACCAATGCTGTTATATATAGCGGCAACTCACCAAGTGGTGAGCGCAGTGCTCGTCGTCGAACGAGAGACGGACGAACATCAATTCCCACTTCAAAAGCCGGTATATTATGTATCTATCGTCCTTACTCCATGCAAATCACGGTACCCACATTATCAAAAGATAGCATACGCGGTATTCATGGCATCCCGTAAATTACGACACTACTTTCAAGAGTGTTCAATTACGGTGGCCTTCGAAGTACCACTCAACGACATAATAAACAACCGCGATGCCACGGGCTGGATTGCCAAATGGGCTATCGAGCTCCTCCCGTTCGACATAACATATAAACCACGACGAGCCATTAAGTCGCAAGTACTGGCCGGTTTCGTCGCCGAATGGACAGAAGCCGAACTCCCTAAAGAGTACGACGCGTACTCCAATTGGATCATGCACTTCGATGGCTCTAAAATGCTGGCTAGCCTAGGGGCTGGCGTCGTCCTGACGTCCCCCACCGGAGATACTGTTCAATCCGTACTCCAAATACTATACACATACTCCAATAACACAACCGAATACGAGGCCCTATTACACGGTCTCCAGATGGCAGTTTCCATGGGCATTCAACGCCTGGAGGTGCGTGGGGATTCAAACCTCACAATATCCCAAGTAAATGGATACTACGATGCCAAGGATCCGAAAATGGCGGCATATCGCAACACCGTCCTCAAAATGCCAGCTCGGTTCGAGGGGCTTGAATCCCACCATGTGGCTCGGGAAAACAACCAGGCGGCGGATATCCTCGCCCGTATCGGCGCTAAGTGCGACCCTGTCCCACCTAACATCTTCTTGGAAAAAATGTTTAAGCCATCCGTAGTATGGGAAGGGGACACCGGCAACAATAGTCTGGACCCGGCCACAACACCAGATACCAAACACTCTGACACAATCGGAGGCTCTGCCATCAAAATAACACCTTCAACCCACGTAATAATGGCCGTCATCGCCCCGTGGAAAGAACCATTCCTGGCCTACCTAACCAGGCAGGAACTACGCGAGGACCAAAATGAGGCACTCTGCATAGTGCGGCGATCTAAATCCTACACGGTCCACGAGGGAGAGCTTTACAAGAAAAGCACTACCGGAGTCCTTCAAAGGTGCATCTCCACAGAGGAAGGGCGGAAGCTTTTGGCAGAAATCCATGCTGGACTCGGCGGCCATCACGCTGCAGCCCGGGCCCTTGTAAGCAAGGCCTTCCATACAGGTTTCTACTGGCCGACGGCCCGAGCAGATGCACAACATTTGGTCCAAAATTGCGTCAGTTGCCAGCTTTTTGCAAACCAAAGCCATATGCCGCCTACCGCTCTCCAAACAATCCCCATTACATGGCCCTTTGCAGTCTGGGGGCTTGATATGGTCGGACCCCTTAAAGGGGGAACCCATAAGAAAAAATACTTACTGGTCATGGTGGATAAATTCACCAAATGGATAGAAGCCAAACCCGTCAAAATGGCTGAATCCGGACCGGTGATAGACTTCATATATGGGGTTGTACACCGTTATGGCATCCCCCACAACATCATCACTAACAACGGCACGAATTTTACAGCCGACGAGGTGAAAACTTTGGTGCAGCAACATGGGCATCAAGCTCGATTATGCTTCTGTCTATCACCCGCAAACTAACGGTCAAGTCGAGCGAGCAAATGGTCTTATCATGAGCGGCATTAAACCCAGACTAGTGCGGTCCTTAAAGGAATCAAACACGCACTAGGTAGAGGAGCTTGACTCTGTACTATGGGGGCTGCGGACCACGCCGAATTGCACTACCGGGTACACACCGTTCTTTATGGTGTACGACGCAGAGGCGGTTCTGCCTTGCGACATAATTCATGACTCACCTCGAGTGCGCATGTACGAAGAAAAAGAGGCCAAGCTCGATCGACATGATAGTTTGGACGCCCTGGAGGAGGAGCGCGGCGTGGCAAAGGCCCGTTCCGCATTCTATCAGCAACATGCTCGAAGGTATCAAAGCAGAGAAGTATGGGCCAAAACCTATAACGTTGGCGAACTAGTTCTATGCCTGCCGGAGAAGAAAAAGAACAAGCTCAAGCCCAAATGGGAAGGTCCATTCATTATTGACCAAGTTCTGATCGGTGGAGCGTACCATCTGTGGGATGCATCGGATAACCGACTCGAGCCAAACCCATGGAACACAGCCAGACTCCAAAGATTCTACGCCTAGCGCCGGACTCTATGTTTGTCTCCTTACCCCCGTCAATTTTTTGCATATCTGTTTTTTCTCTCTTTCTCCCTTTTTTCTCTTCAAGGCCCTTAAAGGCTAAACTTGTGTCCCGGTTACACAATCTTGACGCGCTAACCGCGCTCATTATACCTGGGGGCTTCTTATACAGAAGCTTAATCTAACTATTTTCTTAGGCTTTATGTCCCACACGTGTGTTATTCTTCTGCATGTACCTTTTTTCGCCATTATATGCATCGATATGACTTAATTTTGGCCAAGCTGGGTTGCCTGGCTCTTGTATTTATGCCCTATGTTCCCGTTAATTTGGCTAGGGCATAAGGGGAGCACCTCTGCGATTGTTACTGCCGGGTCAGCCGGATGTGTACCTCAGACTGGGTGAAGCCGAAAGCTAGCGTTCTTAAGGGAATATCCGGTCGGTGAATAAAAGATGACTTTTATTTAATTTGAAACATGCTCCCAGATGTTTATAGCCTACGTCTATTTTCGCAGTTCGGACATGCACATTCGGGCATGCGTACCCAGGGAAAGGAACCCTTAACGGAACTATTCTCCCCGGAAGATGTTTCTTACTACCCATGTAATATAACATAGCTAGTTGGGTACTTGTCTGTTCAAGCACTTATGACCCCTATGCCTGGTCTCCATGCATACCCCAGTTTTTACATAATCAAGTGGGTATTCGGATACACTCCGGACTATCGGGTCCAGAGGTCGAAGCGAAAAGGTCCGCCATGACAAATGATTTACAATCCAGCTAGGACATTACATATGTCACTTGAAGTACACAGTTGCTAAGACTGATTAAATTCTTCTTCTATACCATCCAACAGGTTGTCTAGCCTACAATCCTATTGGGAATACTTTGCGGCTAATTCTACTTGGTCATACACTAAACTGACGGGGATCTCTTTCCCATCGGGCCCCACAGGTCCGACCTCGGCCATATGGTTTGCATCATGTAAGTGCATCTAGTGCCCCTTAGTGATTTTGGTGTATTGAAGACCTATAGGTTAAGGGACTAATGCGTTTGTGAGTGTACACAGGTCTATAAGTCTATGAGGAGCTTGATATTTACAGAGAAAGTCGACCCCTAAAAATGAAGTTCTTCAACTGAAGACTTTGGATCACTGAAGACTTTCTGAAGACTTTGAAAGTAAAGAAATTGGTGTGACCTTGAAGACTTGGTATTCGTTCGAGGAACATGAAGCGTGAAGACTTTTGTTTTCGTAGTTTCATTTTATCTTTCTTGAGTCATAGGAAACACCGTACTGTTAAAGGGGGTCGAGGAAATACTAAGGAAAATTTCCACGTGATGCTCAACTCAAAATCCTACACCTACCAATCGCTTCGAGTGAAGCCATTGGAAATCTCATACAGTTCAGTCAATTTCTTCAGTGACAGAGACGAAGTTCTTCTGGTCTCTGAGGAATTTGTCCTGACTGAGGAGTTAGGAATTCGCCAGTGCGGATTGCCTACACAGTGAGGAACATGATAGCCCTGAGGATTTTGCTACTCAAAATTCCGACCGTTGCTGTGCTATGCGCCAGCTGTCCCAAAATATCTATCCACCTAACGGTCATATCATTGAAGGGCATTTATGTCTTATCATGTCGGGCTGCTCCCTGGGCTATAAATAGCCGCCCCCTACAACCACTAGTTGGCTGGCTGCTCCGACAGAAACTAACACTTGTCATTTGAGAGCAACCCATCCTCTGAGGACTGTGAGCGAAAATCATCAAGTGAGGAAAAACCCAAAACCCAAACACCTACAAACCCCAAGTGATTGACCATCACTGAAGAGATTGATCCTGCGTGGATCCAACGCTTGTTACCTTCGAAGACTGTGCTTCTTCCAGACGGTTAGGCGTCATGGTCTAGAGCATCCAAGAGGAATTGTGGATCGCCGAGTGACCGAGTTTGTGAAGGTTTGAAAGTCGCCTGAAGACTTACCATGAGAGGTTGGACGAGGTCTGTTTGACCTTAGTTCAAGGAGAATTCGGTGGGGACTGGGTGTCCTGAGCTGCGTGTTCAGGACTGGGTGTCCGGGACTATGTGTCCTCGAGTTTAAATACTCAGCCGCTCCAATGAGACGTACAACTGAGACAGCAGTTGGAACTGGTCTACCAAATCATTGTCTTCACCAAGCTTACTGGTTCTATTTCCTCAACTCTTCCATTTCCTCATAACTGTGTCGTGTGCTTGTTCATATCTGTGTTTGAAGACTTTGACTGAAGACTTTCTCAATTTCCTGAGTTCAATTTCTTCTGTCTGTTTGTCTTCATCCTGTGTTATCCTGTGCTTACGCTTTGTGTACTCTGTGCCTGTCTTCATTTCATCATGATGACTATGCTTGTATTCTGTTATGTTTACTGTTGAGTACTTATTCCGCTGCTAGTAGTTCTTCGCTAAGGAATTTCCTCACCGGCAAATTCCCCAGTGAAGAATTTCATAAAAATCGCCTGTTCACCCCCCCTCTAGTCGATATAACGCACTTTCAATTGGTATCAGAGCAAGGTACTCCCTTGTTCTGTGTGATTTTGGTTTAACCGCCTGGAGTTTTAGTTATGTCGACCGCATGTATGATCAAGGTCTTTGCTGGGTGTCCTACCTTCGATGGGACGGACTACCCCTACTGGAAGAATAAGATGCGAATGCATCTTGAAGCAATTGATAATGATCTCTGGTATGTTGTGGAAAATGGTGTTCCCTCAGTCACACCTTCTTTGAATGCTGCTGATGTGAAGAGATTCAAGCAACTCGACTCTCAAGCAAAGAATATCATATGTGGCCATCTGAGCAAAGGACAGTATGGCAGAGTGAGTGCTTTGGAGACAACGAACCTTATCTGGGACAGGTTGTCCAAAGTGAATGAAGGAGTCTCAACTCAGCGTGACTCTCGAGTTGATGTTCTTCGCAACCTCTTGAACCGCTTCAAAAGACTCGACAATGAAAATGTTCAACAAACCTTCGATCGCCTCACTGACATCTCAAATGAGCTTCAAGCACTTGGTGCCACTGACATCACTGACCATGAGGTGGTGAAGAAATTGCTGAGATCGCTTGATTCCTCATTTGACACTCTGGCATTGATGATACAAGAACGTGCTGATTACAAGTCACTTGATCCCGCTGATATTCTCGAAAGGCTAAATACTCATGAGTTCCAACTTGTTGAAAAGAGAAATCTCTATGGTCCAAGCTATGGCAGAACACGTGCACTGAAGGCCAAGGCAGTATCTGAGTCCGAAGATGAAGACTCTGGTAGCAGCCTTGGTGATCCTGAAGAACTGAGCCATGATCTGGCTCTGCTCGTGAAGAAGTTCAAAAGTTCTCAAGACGTGGTCGCCTTGGAAGATCCTCAAGGAGCAATGATTCCTCATCCAGTGACTACAAGAAGAGGCTCTGTCACAAATGCAAGAAACCTGGACATTTCATTCAAGACTGTCCTCAGTGGGAAAAGGAATCAAAGAAGAAGAAATGCAAGGATTACAGTTCTGATGATGCGAAGAAAAAGAAGAAATCCACAAAATCCTCATCATCAAAATCCTCAAAGCCTTCATATCACAAGAAGAGCAGCTCCAAGAAGGCCAGGGCATTCATTGGCAAGGAAATGGACTCTCAGGCTGAATCTGAAGAAAATGAGGAAGATGAGTCATCTAAGGAGTCCAAATTCGGAGTGGCGAGCCTTGCTCTCGCTACTGCATTCGTCAGCAAATCTATCTTCAACACTGAAGAAAATGACCTCACCAACAAGGCTGATGAAGGGAATGATGACTACGCTCCCACCTATTGCTTCATGGCAAAGGGTGCCAAGGTACTCAAATATACCTCATCTGAATCAAGTGAGAATGAATCTGATGAAAACCTTAAGCCCAGCTATTCTAAACTTGCTATGATTGCTATAAAACAACAAAGGGCTTTAGAAAAAGGTTCAAAACATGCTAGACAAAAGTGATGATATGTTGGGTGATGAAATGGATCGCACTGAAACTTTGACTGAAAATCTTCAGAGACTTCAGTCCAAGCTTGACAAACTTCAAAGTCATCATAACACTCTCTTATCGGATCATGAGAAGCTTTCTCATGAATTTCTTCAAAGAAAGCAAGACCTTGAAAAGCTAAGAGTGAGTTATGAAGATCTTCAGAAGGAGCGCGATTCATTACTTGCTCAACAAATCAGCGCTTCTCAAGAAGAATTTGTTCCTCCATGCTTGAAATGCGTTGAACGTGAATCTGCTAATTCTTCACCTAAATGTTCAAATGCTGCTAATGTTTCAAATTCTTCACATGCCTCTGCTATCACTAATTCCTCGTCTGAGGACATTGCTAGTATCACTGACGATGCAGGGCTGAAGGAATTGTACATGACAGGCATGTACAAAACCCTCAAAGGGCATCAGACTCTTTGTGATGTGCTTAAAAAGCAGATCCTCAACAGGAACCCTAGGAAAGAGGGTATTGCCTTTGAGAGGAAACTCAATGCTGATGGTACATATTGGAAGCCTGAGCAGTACCCCAAAACTACATGGGTTGCTGCAAAGGGACCTCCAGTTGATCCATCTAACTTATCTGGATTTGCATGTGAATCTCCTCATTCTGATGATGAGTCAATTGACTCCAACTATAAACTGTTCAAAAATCAGAATGGTGAAGTATTTGCTAGATATGTTGGCACTAACTGCAGGAACAACTCCCCTATGAAGAAAATCTGGGTTCCCAAAAGATGCCTTGAAAATCTTCAGGTGAATGTCATCATGACGCCACCTGTGAAGAATAGGAACCCCAGATCAAATTCTTCATATGGACCAAATTCTTCATATGGATCCAAGTCCTCATACGGACAAAACTCCTCACATGGATCATATTCCTCAAAAGGATCAAAGTCCTCATATGAACATCATTGTGCTAACCCGTATGTTTCGCACAGAAGATCTAAGGATTATGGATATGCGCATTATTCTTCAAATTATTGTGTCCATAAGTACTCGAAGAATTTCTCTGCTTACTCTTATGCTTATTCTAACCCCTCTTATGTGAAACAAAATGGACTGGCTTCTATGCCATCTTCTCGTATGGAGCTCGCAGAATGATGAACTCTTTGCCACCCCTTCAGATGTGGGTGGTGAAGAAAAAGAACTAATCTCTTCTGTAGGGTCAGGTCTCCAGACGTACGTAATCGTCTGAAGAATTTGCTGGAGACCTGAGCATGCCTGATAGGACGCAGGCTAATCATGAAGAAATGAACTTTCATTTCTCACGTCATCATATTGCTTTATCTGTTCTTATACTGGATGAAATTGATCTGATGAATTGATGTCATATTCTTCACTGATGAAGTATATGAGTTTGTAAGCTGCACTAATTCATCTGCAGGATGATCAACCCAAAGCCACCGAGTGGGTCCTTGATAGTGGATGTACAAACCACATGACTGGTGACAAGAATTTATTGATGGATGCTCCATTATCTCCATCGCATCTGAAGCATATCATCTTTGCTGACAAAGGAAAAAGTCAGGTATTGGGTCTAGGTAAGGTTGCTATCACAAAGGATCGACACATGGACAAAGTCATGCTTGTTGAGTCCTTAGGATACAACCTTATGTCTGTCTCAATGCTTTGTGATCTTGATATGGTTGTTGTCTTTGGCAAGTACCATTGTGTTGTGGTTATGGAAGCTAACAATTCCAAAGTCTTCAAAGGCTTTAGGAGAGGAGACCTGTATATTGTTGATTTCTCTACAGGACCACAACCAGTCGTGTGCTTACTTGCAAAAGCTTCAGAAGGCTGGCTCTGGCATCGACGACTTGGTCATGCAGGCATGAGGAATTTGCACACGCTTGCGAAGAAGAAGCATTTCATTGGCATCGAGAATGTCAAATTCCTCAAGGATCACCTATGCGGAGCCTGTGAAGCCGGTAAGATGACAAAGACCAAGCATCCAGCAAAGACTATCATGACCACCACTCGCCCATTTGAATTGCTTCACATGGATCTCTTTCGTCCTAATCATTATTCTGCTATTTCAAATGAAGCATCTCAATATGACTTTGTTATTGTTGATGATTATTCTTGCTACACATGGGTACACCTTGTTACTTACAAACATGAAGTGCAGGAAGTCTTCAAACGATTTTCCTCAATGGCTTCAACCAACTTTGGTGTGAAGATCAAGCACATCAGAAGTGACAATGGCACTGAGTTCAAGAATTCTGGTCTCGATGACTATCTTGATGAACTTTGTATTACTCATGAGTTATCTACTCCTTATACTCCTCAGCAGAATGGCGTCGTGGAGCGTAAGAACAGGACTCTTGCTGAGATGGCTTGCACTATGCTTGATGAATACAAAAAGCCTCGTCGGTTCTGGACTGAGGCAATTGATACTGCGTGCCACATCATCAACAAAGTATATCTTCACAAATTCTTCAAGAAAACTGCCAATGAACTCCTCACTGGTAAGAAACTTGTAAGTTATTTCAAAGTCTTCGGTGCTAAATGTTGGATTAGAGATCCTCATCACAACTCAAAATTTGCACCGAAAGCACATGAAGGTTTTATGCTTGGTTATGGAAAGGACTCGCATACCTACAGAGTCTTCAACAACATTCTTCACAAGGTTGTTGAAACTGTAGATGTGCGGTTCGATGAAACTAATGGCTCGCAAAGAGAGCACCTACCTACTGTGATAGATGAACCAGCACCTGAGGAAACTATCAAGTTCAAGGCTACTGAGGATGTCATTCCCACTGAAGAATCTGCTGAAGAATTCATTCCAGAACATGAAGAACATCGAGCTAATGCACCTGAAGAAAATGGTGCTGAAGAAAACACTGATCAAATTCTTCAACGGCAACCAGCTCATCCTCGCATTGCAAAAGAAGTGCAAGTTGAAAAGATCATCAATGACATCAAAGCGCGAGGTCCTCTCACACGCTCAAAAGCTTCACATTTGTCTAACTTTTGTGGGCACTATGCTTTTGTCTCTATTACAGAGCCCACTAAGGTAGATGAAGCATTTCAGGATCCTGAGTGGATTCAGGCCATGCAAGAAGAATTACATCAGTTCGAGCTCAACAATGTCTGCGAACTGGTCAAACGTCCAGATCCTCGCAAGCACAATATCATCGGCACAAAGTGGATCTACCGGAACAAGCAAGATGAAAATGGCCTTGTGGTGAGGAATAAGGCATGACTTGTAGCTCAAGGCTACACACAGGTTGAAGGAATTGATTTCGATGAAACTTTTGCACCTGTTGCTAGACTTGAGGCTATTCGCATATTACTTGCTTATGCTAACCATCATGATATCACTTTATATCAAATGGATGTGAAAAGTGCATTCCTCAATGGTAAGCTTGAGGAGGAAGTATATGTTGCTCAACCCCCAGGTTTTGAAGATCCAAAGAATCCTGACAAAGTCTTCAGACTCAACAAGGCCCTCTATGGCCTCAAGCAGGCCCCACGGGCGTGGTATGATACTTTGAAGGAATTCCCCATGACGAAAGGCTTCAAACCCGGTTCACTCGACCCTACTCTTTTCATTAAATCTTATGATGGTGAATTGTTTGTGTGCCAAATATATGTTGATGATATTATCTTTGGCTGTACTGACCAACATTATAGTGATGAATTTGCCTATATGATGAGTGAAGAATACCAAATGTCTATGATGGGAGAGTTGAAATTCTTCTTAGGTCTTCAAATTCGTCAACAACGCAATGGCATATTCATATCTCAGGAGAAATACCTCAAGGATGTGCTGAGGAAATTCGGCATGCAAGATTGCAAAGGCGTCAAAATTCCTATGCCCACAAATGGCCGTCTGTGCACTGATGAAAATGGTATTGACTTCGATCATAAGGTATACCGCTCCATGATTGGTTCTTTATTGTACTTATGTGCATCTAGGCCAGATATAATGCTTAGTGTTTGCATGTGTGCCCGATTTCAAGCTACACCGAAGGAATCACACCATAAGGCTGTGAAGCATAGTCTTCGATATCTAGCTCACACACCAACACTTGGATTATGGTACCCCAAGGGCTCGAATTTTGATCTCATTGGATATTCTGACTCTGACTATGTTGGTGATCGTGTGGACCGCAAGTCAACATCTGGTACATGTCAATTCCTCGGACGATCTTTGGTCTGTTGGTCCTCGAAGAAACAGAACTGCGTATCACTATCTACTGCTGAAGCTGAGTACATTGCCGCTGGTTCTTGCTGTGCTCAACTGCTATGGATGAAGCAAACTCTCAAGGACTACGGCGTCAACATGAAGAATGTGCCTCTCTTCTGTGACAATGAGAGTGCCATCAAGATTTCTCACAACCCAGTTCAGCACTCGAAGACAAAGCACATTCAGATTCGTCATCATTTTCTTCGTGATCATGTGTTGAAGGGCGACATTTCTATTGAGCATGTGAAAACTGAAGAACAACTAGCCGATATCTTCACAAAGCCCTTGGATGAGAAGAGATTTAGCAAGTTGCGGTGTGAGCTAAATATCCTAGAATCTTCGAATGTTCTTTGAAAAGGACACTCATCCTAACACTTATGCAAAATTGATGACGTAGATGTGCAACACATGAAGAAACATTTTTCTTCAATTCAATGAAGAACAACACTCTTAGTGTGAAGAAATTAACGAATAATTTGATTCTCAGAACCCTACGATAATTGTACGTGGTGTGTGAAATCATCATTCTTATACGATGGGTCACACCACCACCAGAAGTTGAAATTCCTCAATTGATCATATTCTTCAACTTTGCATTGTCATCACTGTTTCCGTCGTTTTTCTTCATTGGCTATATATATAAGTTCATGTCCTCTACAACATTCACTTATTGCTAATTCTTCAAGTTGGTTCCTCTGCTAAGTGAATGTGATCGGACCCTTCCCCTCTATGCTATACTCAACCCAATCTATTCACAAATTCTTCATGTGCGTTCTATTTGAAACTCGTTCAAAATCTTCACTGTGTCCTTGTCGGCTGAAGAAATTGCGAACATAACTTTAAAACCTATCTTATCGAAATTTTCGTTTTTGCCGCTCAAACCGTTCCGCATCCCACGTTATACTTATTCACTCACCCACGATCGCACACGATCTCCACCTCTCAGTACGTGGGTGACACATGTCAAGCGAATGAGAAGGATCAGGGGCACCTTCGTCCAATTTCTTCGGGCGAGCAGTTTTTCACCGTGGCTATAAATACCCCTCCGCCCCTTCCTCACTTCTTTTACTCCGCTCGACCTCTCTCTATCTCGAGCTTCTCAAACCCTAGCGCTGCTTCTACTTCACCGCTGTCGGTGAGGAAGAGCTTCACTGCCTCGACCTTGTCGCCTATGTACTCACGCCGACCGCGGAAATCTTCACTCCACCGCCGCCGTAGCCGTCTTCCTCCGCCAAGTTAGGGCGTGGAAGATCTGCACAGACGAACTTCACATCTCCTTACTCCAGTTCGTTGTGTTCTTCGTCCAGGGTAATTAAAAGTTACTTTTACTACCCTCGTTGATTCGAATGATTATCTTCAAAATCTTCAAAGGTGTTTTTCTTCATAGTTTCACACACTAAACACCTCACAAGTCATCTGTTCTTGATTCGTTTCTCTAAGCATCATTTTTCTTCAAGATTCCTCAATTGTGTGGATCTTCGATCTATACAACTCTGGAACCTAAGAAAAAGAACGCTTAGTGAAATTCTTCAAGACTCATCTGGTCAAATTCCTCAAACTTGTTCTTTTGAAAAACCCTCTGAGAACGCATATGACCTCTCCAAATTCCTCGCAACTATGCTCTGTTCACAGGTACACATGTCAGCTGCTGAATCACTAGGTTCTCATCAACTTAACTCATTTGCAGCGTTCCTCGAAGAAAAGTTGCATACTTCTTCAGAGAATTCAATTGTTCAAATTCCTCAACTGAAGAAAATGGCTGACGGTAAGAAGCCACAGAAGGGAGGAAAGAGGCCTGAGGTAAATACAGCGTTTGAGATCCCTGATGAAGTATATGCTGGGTACTACACACCTACTGAGGAAACCAAGAATGAGAGCAAAGTGCGCATTCAGAAGATAGAGAGGAGATGGGCAAGAGAATGGAGGGAGTATAGATATGTCACTCCTAAGTATATGAAGAAATTTGCACTCAATCCTCCATGCCCAAGAGCTCCATTGGCACCTGGCCAAATCGCTGATCCCACCAGCCTCAAGCGCGGTGAGGACTATCCTGATGAATGGGCCAAGCGCCAAACCAAGTTGGCTAAGCAAACCAAAGAAGTAGTGAGGAAATTCAATGAAGACTCTGCTGCTGCTGCCTCTGCTGAGGCCTTTGCTGTCAAGCCAAAGAAGGCGATGTCAAAGAAGCCTGCGCGCAAGCCAAGTGCTTCACCAACAATGCCCTCAAGGCCAAGTTCCTCAGCAATGCCCTCACGGCCAGAATCCTCAAAGCCCTCACGGCCAATTCCTCATGCTGCTCCTGTTCCTCCAAACTCCTCAGCTCCTCCGCCTAAGCCGTCAGCTGTTCCGACTAAATCCTTAGCACCTGTGCATCTCGCCTCGTGCCAAAGGACTGCAGGCATCTCCATTGCCTCAGGTGTCTCAGCTAGTTCCTCAACTGCACCAAGTTTCTCAGTTGGCCCCTCACTGCTGAAGACAAAGGCCACTGCTGGACGAGGTCCTCGCCCAAGTCCTCAAAAGAGACAAGGCACTTTCCAAGTACCGTCTGAAGAATACGAAGCTAATGATGATGAACTTGCAGATATCATCAGAGACAGGCAAGTCGGGGCCGCTAGAGCTAAAGGATCAAAGGTGCCACTGCTTTTGGATCCCAAGTTGATCCTCGACTACATTGATGTCTGGCACAAGGACCCCAACACTCCCATGCCTGACTTCAAGATGACTCCTGGCCAAAGTCACATGCTGACCCACTTCATTGAAGAAGAAAAGTGGAAATTTGAGAAGGCCAGGTAGATCAAGAAAGCGCAGTACAAGAAAGAGCGCTATCTGAAGAAAAATGTTGTCTCTATGACAACTGAAGAACTTGTCACTATCCAGACTGAGATCAAGAAACTCAGTGATGACTTTGACGCATATCGTGCTGATTGGCTTGGAGCCAAGGTTCGTTTTGTGAAACTTGCGGATAACTTCACTTCCAATGTTGTAGCCCCAACGCAACAGGAAATTCCTCAGGCTGAAGCATCTGCTCAACCTACTGAAGAAAATGCCTGCACCGCTGACGACAATCACGCTGCTGAAGAAAATGTGAGTTCCAGGGCTGATGACTGCATTCCAGCCGCTGAAAAAATTGTCAGGGCACCCACAGGTGGTGCACCTGAAGAAAATGAAGAACTCAGGGCAACTGCATCAGTTGTGCCTGAAGAAAATCCACCAGATTCCTCAGCTGCTCCTGCACCAACTTCAACTCCAATCCTTCCATCTGCATCAGATGTGAAGAAGACCAAGGCTGCAGAGCATGCTGTAGTGAAGAAAAAGGAAAGCATCAGTTGCTTCAGATTCTTTCGCTCCGAAGAAAATAAAGCCTATGACAAGTTCATTTGCAAATCCCATTGATGTTGTTCCAATCTCAACCAGGCCATCAAAGGACCTTGTTTCTTTTGGTGAAGAATATGAGATCCCTAGCGGATCTGATGAAGAAAATCATTCTGCTGCTTCGTCAGAGAAGATTGATGAAGAAATTGAAGTGGATACGATCCCTTCAACACCTGTCATCTCCTCGCCCATGCCTCAGTTCACAGCTGAAGAGGCTGGCGTTGAAGAAATGGAAGATGAAGATGTGGACGTTGGCTGCTCCACACCCGTAATCAGTGATGAATTCTGGGATAGTCAGCATCCAAACTCTCCAATGCTCACCCCTCTATAGCAAATTCCTCAGTCCCCCACACAAACTATACAAATGGGCTCTGAAGAAACTCATCCCACAACATCTGTCCATGAGGAAATTCCAGCCACTAGCGCTAAAGAAACTGTTGCTGCTGAACAACCAACGATGTAGACTGCCACTGAGGAGGAACCAAAAATTCCTCAGCCTGAAGAACCTATGATTGAGATTCCCGAGGTCGTGATGCAACTCACTGACACTCCTCTGCCGAAGCCAAAGGATCCATTCTCACGCAAGCAAAAGTTCAAGGCTGATGATTTCTTCGGCGAGCACGTATTCTTCGAAGATTACAACCCATATAACTCTGCTCGCATTAGGAAGAGGCGTTTCTGGACTGCTAGTCAAGCCAATTTCTATTCCTCAGTGATGTTCAACAAAGAGAAGATCTTCTACCATGAGCATATTCCTCACATGGATATGGAATCTCTGTCGTGCTTCGCACCAGTCCTTAGTGTTCTTCATGACGCTGGACTGCTAAACTTTTGCTCTAACATCTGCGATTGGAATGAAGAACTGATTCCTCAATTCTATGCAACGCTGCACATCACCGAAGATGCTGAAGATGTGAATTCATGGGTGCTAGACTGGATGTCTGAAAACACTCACTACACTGCACCGGCCTCTGAATTGCTTCGTGCTCTACCACTCAGTCCTCCCCTTGAAGAAGCTCGCTGCATCTATAGTGAACTTGAGCTCACACATCATTACATGCAGGTGCTGATGAATCCTTTGAAGCCAGGTCAAGCACCAAGAACCAAATTCCTCGTGAAGGAATTGCTGTATGTGCCCAGAACTGTCTATCGTATTCTTATGAGGACAATCAGTCCTATCAAAGGCCACGACTCATCTGATGAGGAAATTGTTGGCATCATGAAGAATCCGGTATTCAACATCGTTCATAGCATTCCTGTCAATTATCACGATTTCTTCATGAGGACTATGGCAAATGTTGCACTGTCTCCGTTTGAGCTGAAGCCTTATGCACCTTGGATTATGAGATTCCTTAGGACAAGGTCTTCACTCAACTACAAAGCTGATTTCCAGAATCACCTCAGCTACTTGCCCCCAATTGAAGTCCTCAAGCAGACATATTCCTCAGTTGATGGAAAGGGCAAGGCACCAGCTATAATAGATGAAGGCATTCGTCCATTGGATGGTCAGTTTTGCAAAGCTGCATCTTATTCCACCAATGATGACTCTGCCACACATGACTCTGCCAATGCACCCAAGTCCACTCCCCAAGCCACTGCTCCGCGCGTGATGACTGGCCGTGAACTTCTGCTTAGTCTTCACTAGAAGGTGGATCGAAATCACAAATGGGTCAAGCGTCAGTTTGGTTCACTTCTTCACAACATGACTGGCACACACAATGCTGTGAAGAAAAACCACTACTACCTCCATCAAGTCTCCGGTCGCACCTGGGCAATCCTGTCACATCTGTATGGTGAAGACGATCTGAAGAAAATGGGTCTCAAAGAAGATTTTGACTGGTCTGCACCTCCACCGAAGAAATTCAAGAAGGTCAAGGTTCCTTCTCTGGTGGCCAGCTCATATTCTTCATCGCGCGACACTGATGAAAATGAAGACTCGGACGACACTGCGGCAGGCCCTACTACGACAAACGACCCCAACAACGCTGGTGCTCCTCATCAACTTGATATTCTTCAGGGGCGTTAGTCCTCATATTCGATCCTTTTGGTCATTTGATGACAAAGGGGGAGTGAGGGAGTCCTGGATTAGGGGGTGTTCGGATAGCCGGACTATACCTTCAGCCGGACTCCTGGACTATGAAGATACAAGATTGAAGACTCCGTCCCGTGTCCGGAAGGGACTTTCCTTGGCGTGGAAGGCAAGCTTGGCGATACGGATATGTAGATCTCCTATCATTGTAACCGACTCTATGTAACCCTAACCCTATCCGGTGTCTATATAAACCGGAGGGATTTTAGTCCGTAGGACAACGTACACATCAACAACCATACCATAGGCTAGCTTCTAGGGTTTAGCCTCCTTGATCTCGTGGTAGATCTACTCTTGCACTACCCATATCATCGATATTAATCAAGCAGGACGTAGAGTTTTACCTCCATCGAGAGGGTACGAACCTGGGTAAAACTTCGTGTCCCTTGTCTCCTGTTACCATCCGGCCTAGATGCACAATTCGGGTCCCCTACCCGAGATCCGCCGGTTTTGACACCGACATTGGTGCTTTCATTGAGAGTTCCTCTGTGTCGTCTCCATCAGGCTTGATGGCTCCTACGATCATCAATAGTGATGCAGTCGAGGGTGAGACCTTCCTCCCCGGACAGATCTTCGTCTTCGGCGGCTTCGCACTGCGGGCCAATTCGCTTGGCCGTCTGGAGCAGATCGAAAGCTACGCCCCCCGCCGTCAGGTCAGATTTGGAAGTTTAAACTACACGACTGACATCCGCGGGGACTTGATATTCGACGGATTCGAGCCACTGCCGAGCGCGCCGCACTGCCACGACGGGTATGATTTAGCTCTGCCGCCGAACAGTGCCCTGGAGGCCGCACCCACGTCAGCTCCGACCCTTAATTCGGAGCCAACTAAGCCGATCAAGGATGGGTGGTTGGACGCCACCTCGGGGGCTGCGACCCCAACGATGATTGAGCCGAACACCAGCCCTGTACTCTGCGAGACTCGTGACTCCAAGCAGCCGGGCTCCTTTCTGGACTCCGAACCCTCCGCGCCCCTGTCGATCGAATCCGATTGGGCACCGATCATGGAGTTCACTGCCGCGGACATCTTTCAGCACTCGCCTCTCGGCGATATCCTGAAGTCGCTGAAGTCTCTCTCTTTATCAGGAGAGCCCTGGCCGGACTACGATCAGCAAGGTTGGGGTACGGACGATGAAGAAATTCAAAGCCCACCCACCACCCACTTTGTAGCCACTGTCGACGACTTAACCGACATGCTCGACTTCGACTCAGAAGACATCGACGGTATGGACGCCGATGAAGGAGATGATGAAGAACCAGCGCCTACTAGGCCCTGGAAAGCCACCTCGTCGTATGACATATACATGGTGGACACCCCAAAAGAGGGAGATGGCGATGGAACAGTGGAGGATGACCCCTCCAAGAAACAGCCTAAGCGCCGGCGTCAGCGGCGCCGCTCAAAATCCCGCCAAAACAAACACGGTGATTCCAGCACGGGAGACAATAATACTCCGGAAAGCACCGAAGAAAACCCCCTCCAGCAAGATTTAGCACAGGAGGATGGAGAAACTAGCCCTCATGAGAGAGCGGCAGACAGAGAGGTCGAGGACGATAATTATATGCCTCCCTCCAAAGATGAGGCAAGCCTCGACGACGATGAATTCGTCATGCCAGAGGATCCCGTCGAGCAAGAGCGTTTTCAACGCAGGCTTATGGCCACGGCAAGAAGCCTCAAGAAAAAACATCAATAGCTTAGAGCTGATCAAGATTTGCTAGTCGACAGATGGACTGAAGTCCTTGCGGCCGAAGAGCATAAACTCGTACGCCCCTCCAAGAGCTACCCAAAGCGCAGGTTGCTACCCCGACTAGAGGAGGAAGCACTTGATGCAGCCGACCGGCCACCTCATGGTCGCGACAGAGAGGCCTCTCGGACCTCCACTCAAGCCGCACCCCGTACCAAGGCACGGGAATATGCACCGGACTTACGAAATAATGGATCATCAAATCCCCGAGGGTTTCAAACCCGTAAACATCGAATCATATGATGGCACAACAGATCCTGCGGTATGGATCGAGGATTACCTCCTTCATATCCACATGGCCCGCGGCGATGATTTCCACGCCGTCAAATACCTCCCACTCAAGCTTAAAGGACCAGCTCGGCATTGGCTTAACAGCTTGCCAACAGGATCAATCAGTTGTTGGGAGGACCTGGAAGCCGCATTCCTCGACAATTTCCAGGGCACTTATGTGCGACCCCCAGACGCCGATGACCTAAGTCACGTAATCCAGCAGCCAGAGGAATAGGCCAGGCAATTCTAGACATGGTTCCTAACAAAGAAAAATCAAATAGTCGACTGTCCGGACGCTGAGGCCCTAGCAGCCTTCAAGCACAATATCCGTGACGAGTGGCTGGCCCGACACCTTGGACAGGAAAAGCCGAAATCTATGGTAGCACTAACGACACTCATGACCCGCTTTTGCCCGGGAGAATACAGCTGGCTTGCTCGTAGCAACAATATGACCAAGAACCCTGGTAATTCAGACACCAGGGACAGTAGTGGCAGGTCGCGTCGCAACAAGCAGAAGCGCCGCATTAACGGCGACAATATAGAGGATACGACAGTTATTGCCGGATTCAGAGGCTCTAAATCTGGTCAGCGAAGAAAGCCATTCAAAAGGAATCCTAGGGGCCCGTCCAGTTTAGACCGAATACTCGACCGCTCGTGCCAAATACATGGCACCCCCGAAAAGCCAGCCAATCACACCAACAGGGATTGTTGGGTGTTCAAGCAGGCAGGCAAGTTAAACGCCGAAAATGAAGACAAGGGGCAGGCAGGCAAGGAGTCCGCAAGCTAGGCTCGGACATCTTTCAGTTCCACGCCCAGCCGGATATTGGCTTCTTGGAGATTAATTTTCTCCTGCCAGACTCGTGTAAGCACGCGCTCGCCAGCATTTAGCTGTCGATCAGCACGTGCCGCATTCACCGCCACGGCCTCCAGATTCTCTCCAGGGTCATCTGCAACACCTATTGTTAGATTTGCATGCATGCCGTATACTACCTGGTACCTGTATTCTTTGAAATGAAAACAAGTGTTACCAGAGGGGCCCTTCTCGGACTCCTTCAACGCGGCAACAGCAGCCCCTAGCTGGGCCTTGCACTCTTCCAGCTCTTGAGACGGGAGGGAATTCTTCTCTGTAAGAGCCTGCACAAATAATGATCCTTAAATCAGTTGCGTCAACTGTTTCAAGTCTCAGGGGCTATTGATACATATAATCGTCAGATTTTCTTACCTGTATATCCCTTACCTACTGGTCCGTGGCTCGGGCTAGACCATTCTGAGCAGCACGGATGTATGCGTCTCTTGAGTTGAAGGCATCGAATGCCTCTTGGGAGAAACAAGCGTCACGGAGTACGGCCCGATGACGCCTGTGATTCATGGCGCTCTCCACTTCGGAATTTGTAGCGGATAGTGTGTCTGCATCCTCTGTAGGAGGAGCATTCGGCGTCCACCCCGTGTTAGCTTTCGCCTCTATGTCCGGCCCTGGAGCCCGACTGGTGGGGGCGTGATTGGCAGCCTCTCCGGATATAGTCCGGCGAGCGTTTTTTCTACTAGGAAACATGGATGTCATTATATTTTAAGAAAGACAACAACCACGGAGCGAGGTTTTGTGTCATACCTCTGCGCCGCCGTCTCCGTCCTGACCGCCTTCCTTTTTGGTCTACCCGGCTTTGGTGCCCCTTGTTGGCGAGTCGCTGCGGGTTCGGCATGGCGTCCCGAAGGCCTTCCCTATAAAACACCATATGTGTACGGTAGGTGAAGTGCGTAAAAGGGGGTCCTTTTTAGAAGTTGGGACTCCGGTCTTTTCTTACATATGATGCAGGGAGTAGTCCCGGATAGTTGGCCGTTATGGCCACCATGGCGTCATCACAGCTTAATTGATAGAATTTCCTGTCTATTAACTCCACAAATATGTCCGGATCCTCTTCGAGTCCGGGATCGAGGGCCCGGTCAAGGTCCTCTGGTTGTGGAGGTGGGATGTTGACCTCCCTTACAGCTTTTCGCAGTTCCTGCCGTGAAATGTCAAGGTGAGTATTTACGGCAAAGAATGCGGGAAGGTTGGGAGTAAAGAGTGGCAACTCACCCAGCTTGGACGGTTGTACATGGAGAATCCATCCCGCGGCTTAATACGGATGAACTCCTCTTTCTCTCCCATGAACAACTCGGACAGAATTTTTGCTAAAGCAGCAGCGGAGTGTGGTCCCTTACGCCCACAGCGGGTGGCATCATCTTCCCTGTTAAAACACCACAGGGGGTGCCCTCGATATTGAAGTGGCTGCACCCCCCGCATTATGCATATTGACATAACCTCGATTATTGTCAATCCTCATTGAGCTAGCACTTTAATCAGGTCCATTAGGTAAAGGACTTCTGCGTTGTCTTCCTCCTGGGGGCTCCGTGGGCGCCAACTTCAGCGTTTCTTTGGAGGAGCATTGTTGAACTCGGGAAGACCCCTCCGAACAGGGTCTGGAAGAGGGACGTCCTCCATGTAAAACCACTCCGAAGGCCAGTCTTCGGACGTCTTCTTCGGGGTACCGGACAGGTATCCGGTCTTGGCGATGCGCCATATTTTGGCTCCGCCCACTTGATAAAGTGACCCCTCCTGTGTACGGGGCACAAGGCAGAATAGCCTCTTCCACAGCTCGAAATGAGTCTCGCAGCCCAGAAACAGCTCATAGACGGCAACCGGCGACGTGTAATATGGAAGCAGGGGTGAAATTATGCAACTGGAGGCCGTAAAACTCCAGGAGTCCGTGGAGGAATGGATGGATTGGAAATCCAAGTCCCCTTAGTAAGTAAGGGACAAGGAATACTCGCTCCCCCTTGGAGGGATTGGGGAAGCTCTCCGCTTGCTCCCCGCCGTCATAGGTGGCGAGCCCGGCTCGGACGGGGACCATATACGCTGGAGGGAGAAATCCCTGGGTATGCAACTCTACTAATCGGCTGTGCGGGACGGAACACTTCTCCCAATCACTGGGCTTAGGGCTACGGGAGCGAGAGGAGGAGCTGCGATGGGCGGCCATGATGGAATGGATTTTTCCAAGCGCGTTCCAATGGATTCTCGTTGTGGGAGGATGGTGTGGATTGGATCCAAGAATCCCCATCCCTTTAATAGACGATTTATTTACCTGGCTAGGGGGGCGAATGTAAAAATGCCTTGGCTCCTCGCATTCGCTCGACACGTGGAGGAGTGCCCTTATTGGGCGCAGAAGCCAAGAAGTCCAACATTTATGGGAGCCAGACACTACTTAGCAGATATTCAGGATTTGGAGAAGAACCCGCCTTGCAATGCCGAAGACAATACTGCGCGCCGGACTCATCGTCATTGAAGCCTGGTTCAGGGGCTACTGAGGGAGTCCTGACTTAGGGGGTCTCCGGGGAAAAATATCAGGTACTCCCAAGAACGGGGTACTCCTGATGCTCAAAGTTTAAAGAAACCATTCATAAATGTTTCAAAAAATTCCAAAAACAATTATGAATGCTCGCAAGGAATGTAACTACAACCCCTACAAATTTCAGACCCAAATTCAAAATGCACATTAAGAAACAAAATGCGAAATTTGGCATGAATAGTGTAAAAGAAAAGAGAAAATCAACACTGACACTATTCACATCTGGATTTCAAATTTTTTTTCTCAATGTTCATTTTGAGTTTGGACCTAAAATTTTTAGGGGTTGTAGTCACATTCCTTGAGAACATTCACTTTTTTATGAAATTTTTGAAAACATTTAACATTTGTTTTTGAACTTGGAGCACAGGGAGTACTCCAAGGATGGGAGTACCAGATATTTTCCCGGGTCTCCAGACAGCCAGACTATATCCTTTAGCCGGATTGTTGGACTATGAAGATGCAAGATTGAAGACTTCGTCCCATGTCCGGATGGGACTCTCCTTGGCGTGGAAGGCAAGCTAGGCAATACGGATATGTAGATCTCCTCCCTTGTAACCGACCTTGTGTAACCCTAGCCCCCTCCGGTGTCTATATAAACTGGAGGGTTCAGTCTGTAGGACAACATACAATCATACCATAGGCTAGCTTCTAGGGTTTAGCCTCTACGATCTCGCGGTAGATCAACTCTTGTAATACTCATATCATCAAGAACAATCAAGCAGGACGTAGGGTATTACCTCCATCAAGAGGGCCTGAACCTGGGTAAACATCGTGTCCCCTGCCTCCTGTTACCATCCGCCTTAGACGCATAGTTCGGGACCCCCTACCTGAGATTCGCCGGTTTTGACACCGACACATGTAAACAGAATAACAATTATTCTTTGTCTTAAATGGATAACCGTATTGCAATAAACATGATCCAATCATATTCATGTTCAACACAAACACCAAATAACATTTATTCTAGGTTCAACACTAATCCCGAATGTAAAGGGAGTGTGCGATGGTGATCTTATCAACCTTGGAATCACTTCCAACACCCATCGTCACCTCGCCTTTAACTAGTATCTGTTCATTTTGCAACTCATGTTTCAAGTTACTAATCTTAGCAACTAAACCAGTATAAAATACCCTGGGGTTACTATGAACACTAGTAAAGTACACATCAATAACATGTATATCAAATATACCTTTGTTCACATTGAGATAATTCTTATCCGCCAAGTATTTGGAGTAATTCCGCTTCCATGACCATTCCCTTTGCAGTAGAAGCACTTAGTTTCAGGTTTGGGTCTAGCTTGGGCTTCTTCACGGGACTGGCAACTGGCTTGCCATTTTACTTGAAGTTCCCTTTCTTCCCCTTGCCCTTTTTCTTGAAAGTAGTGATCTTGTTAACTATCAATATTTGATGCTATTTCTTGATTTCTACCTTCGCCGATTTCAGCATCGCAAAGAGCTTGGGAATCGTTTTCGTCATCCCTTGCATATTATAGTTCATCACGAAGTTCTAGTAACTTGGTGATAGTGACTAGAGAACTCTATCAATCACTATCTTATCTGGAAGATTAACTCCCACTTGATTCAAGTGATTGTAGTACCTAGACATTCTGAGCACATGCTCACTAGCTGAGCTATTCTCCTCCATCTTGTAGGCAAAGTACTTGTCATAGGTCTCATACCTCTTAACACGATCATGAGTCTGAAATATCATTTTAAGCTCTTGGAACATCTCATATGCTCAATGGCGTTCAAAACAATTTTTGAAGTCCTGGTTCTAAGCCGTAAAGCATGGTGCACTAAACTATCAAGTAGTCATCATACCGAGCTTGCCAGACGTTCATAACATTAGCATCTGCTCCTGCAATAGGTCTGTCACCTAGCGCTGCATCAAGGACATAATTCTTCTGTGCAACAATGAGGATAATCCTCAGATCACGGACCCAGTCCGCATCATTGCTACTATCATCTTTCAACTTAGTTTTCTCTAGGAACATATTAAGAATAAAACAGGGGAGCTATACGCGAGCTATTGATCTACAACATAGATATGCTAATACTATTAGGACTAAGTTCATGATAAATTAAGTTCAATTAATTATATTACTTAAGAACTCCCACTAAGATAGACATCCCTCGAGTCATCTAAATGATCACGTGATCCATATCAACTAAACCAAGTCCGATCATCATGTGAGATGGAGTAGTTTTCAATGCTGAACATCTCGATGTTGATCATATCTATTATATGATTCATGTTCGACCTTTCGGTCTCCAGTGTTCCAAGGCCATGTCTGTACATGCTAGGCTTGTCAAGTTTAACCCGAGTATTCCGCATGTGTAAAACCGTCTTGCACCTGTTGTATGTGAACGTAGAGCTTATCACACCCAATCATCACGTGGCGTCTCGGCGCGACAAACTGTCGCAACGGTGCATACTCAGGGAGAACACTTATACCTTGAAATTTTAGTGAGGGGTCATCTTATAATGCGACCGTCGTACTAAGAAAAATAACATGCATAAAAGATAAACATCACATGCAATCAAAATATGTGACATGATATGTCCATCATCATCTTGTGCCTTTGATCTCCATCTCCAAAGCACCGTCATGATCTCCATCGTCACTGGCTTGACCCCTTGATCTCCATCGTAGCGTCGTTGTCGTCTCGCCAACTATTGCTAATGCATAGTGATAAAGTAAAGCAATTACATGACGATTGCATTTCATATAATAAAGCGACAACCATAAGGCTCCTGCGAGTTGCCGATAAGTTTTACAAAACATGATCATCTCATACAACAACGTATATCACATCATGTCTTGACCATATCACATCACAAGATGCCCTGCAAAAACAAGTTAGACGTCCTCTACTTTGTTGTTGCAAGTTTTACGTGGCTGCTATGGGCTTCTAGTAAGAACCGTTCTTACCTACGCATCAAAAACGACAACGATGTTTCGTCAAGTTTGTTGTTTTAACCTTCAACAAGGATCGACCATAGTCAAATTCGATTCAACTAAAGTTGGAGAAACAGACACCCACCAGCCACCTTTATGCAAAACAAGTTGCATGTCTGTCAGTGGATCTGGTCTCATGAACGTGGTCATGTAAGGTTGGTCCGGGCCGCTTCATCCAACAATACCGTCGAATCAAAATAAGACGTTGGTGGTAAGAAGTATGACTATGATCGCCCACAACTCTTTCTGTTCTACTCGTGCATATCATCTACGCATAGACCTAGCTCGGATGCCACTGTTGGGGAACACAACATGCAATTTCAAAAATTTCCTACGCTCACGCAAGATCTATCTAGGAGATGCATAGCAACGAGAGGGGGGGAGTCTGTCCACATACCCTCATAGACCGAAAGCGGAAGCATTGGCGACGCGGTTGATGTAGTCGAACTTCTTCTTGTTCCGACCGATCAAGTACCGAACGTACGGCACCTCTGAGTTCTGCACACGTTCAGCTCGATGACGTCCCTCGAATTCTTGATCAGCAAAGTGTCGAGGGAGAGTTCCGTCAGCACGACGGTGTGGTGACGGTGATGGTGAAGTGATCCATGCAGGGCTTCGCCTAAGCACTACATGAATATGCCTGGAGGCGTAAACTGTGGAGGGGGGCGCCGCACACGGCTAACAATGTTTGTTGTGTGTTCTAGCGGTGCCCCCTCATATATGTAGGTTGGAGGGGAGGAAAGGCAGCCAAGGGGGCACCCCAAGTAGGAGGAATCCTACTTGGGGTCCTCCCAATTTTTCCTCCCCCCTTTCCTATTCCTATTCGGAGTAGGAAGGGAAGAGGGGGAAGGGGGAATCCTGTTCCCTTTTTTATTTCCTCCTCGCCCTTTTCTACTCCAATTTCGGCAGCCCATATGGGGGGCGCACCAGCCCCTTAGGGGCTGGTCTGTCCTTCTCTTAACCCATTAGGCCCATATAGTTTGCCAGGGGTTGCCCGGAACCCCTTCCGGTGACCTGATACGTACCTGGTACCCCCGGAACACTTCCGGTGTCCGAACACTATCGTCCTATATATGAATCTTTACCTCTCGACCTTCTCCAGCGCCAACAAAAGAGAGTGAAGCCGGTCCACTCGCCGCTACACCTATCGCCGTCAAGATGACCAAGAGGCATAGCCACCATCGCTACCATCATGCCCGCCGGAGAGCCTACCATACAAACCATCATCCCGGGGCCGCTAATACATCTTCGACATATCTATAATTCTTGATTGTTTCATGCCATTATCCTACTACTTCCACATACTTTTCGCAACAATTTATATCATTTTCTTGGACTAACGTGTTAATCTAGTGCCCTGTGTCGGTTCCTGTTGTTTTTGCATATTTTTGTATTTCGCAACAAATCCATATCGGACAAAATACAAACGCGATAAAATTTTAAAGGAGATTTTTTTGTGCCCTCGTGATTTTATATTGAGTCAAGTGATTCGCCTTTGAAGATTTCAACTCTAGCTCATCATTATGAATGACTTTAGTAAATTCATTAATACAATCAAAGTCCTCTCGAGACTTTTCATCGAGGATTGGGGCATCATATGAGTCATCACTAGAGATGGAATTAGTAGGGGACGCATCCTCTTCTTCATTTTGCCGCAAGTCATGCAAAAGATTCTTTTCCTCCCAAGCGGTTGCCACTTGCTCACACATGTCAATCACTAAAGCATTATTGCAGAAATTATCAATGCAGAAGATACTAATAGGATGCAATTGTACATAAGCGCTATGAAGCACAATGCAATCAGCCCCTGCCCTCCTATTCATTGTGAAACCTAATGGGTACCCATATAGAGTACAACTTGTATGACCTCCGTACTAGCATTGCATTTATCTTCACTATTATAAGTTACTAGCACTGGATCATAATTGTACATACATTGATAAGTGAAATGCCCTTCAATTCCACAATCTTTACAAGTGATTGAATACTCTTCGCATATTAGTGATGACCACTTGTCTTATTTTTGGAGCCATTATTTCATATTCTCGTCATCAATAGCCAATGTTGGGTACACATCTCTCTTGTCCTCCGTCACAGTTGTCATATGTTGTTGGGGAACGCAGTATTTCAAAAAAATTCCTACGATCATGCAAGATCTATGTAGGAGATGCATAGCAACGGGAGGGGAGAGTGTGTCTACGTACCCTCGTAGATCGAAAGCGGAAGCATTGAATAACGTGGTTGATGTAGTCGAATGTATTTGCGATCCAACCGATCAAGTACCAAACGGACGGCACCTTCACAATCTGCACACGTTCAGCTCGGTGATGTCCTTCGAACTCTAAATCCAGCTAAGGCCGAGGGAGAGTTTCGTCAACACGATGACGTGTTGACGGTGATGATGAAGTTACCAACGCAGGGCTTCGCCTAAGCACTACGACAATATGACCAAGGTGAAAATCTGTGGAGGGCGCACCGCACACGGCTAAGAGATCAACTTGCGTGTCTTTGGGGTGCCCCTACCCACGTATATAAAGGAGGGGGGAAGAGGAGGCCGACCTAGAAGGGGGCGCCTATAGGGGGAGTCCAACTAGGATTCCCAATCCTAGTTGGAGTCCCCTTCCTTTACCAAGAGGGGAGAGAGGGAAGGAGTAGGAGAGGGAGAAGGAAAGAGAGGGGGCGCCGCCCCCTCCCTAGTCCAATTCGGACTTGCCATGGGGGAGCGCGCGGCCAACCCTTGAGCCCCCTTTCTCCTTTCCCGTATGGCCCATTAAGGCCCACTACTTCCCCCGGTGAATTCCCGTAACTCTCCGGTACTCCGAAAAATATCCGAACCACTCAGAACCTTTATGATGTCCGAATATAGCCTTCCAATATATCGATCTTTACGTCTTGACCATTTCGAGACTCCTCGTCATGTCCGTGATCTCATCCGGGACTCCGAACAAACTTCGGTCATCAAATCACATAACTCATAATACAAATCGTCATTGAACGTTAAGCGTGCGGACCCTGTGGGTTCGAGAACTATGTAGACATGACCGAGACACATCTACAGTAAATAACCAATAGCAGAACCTGGATGCTCATATTGCCTCTTACATATTCTATGAAGATCTTTATCGGTCAAACTGCATAACAACATACATTGTTCCCTTTGTCATCGGTATGTTACTTGCCCGAGATTCGATCGTTATCATCTTACCTAGTTCAATCTCATTAACGGCAAGTCTCTTTACTCATTCCTTAATGCATCATCCCGCAACTAACTCATTAGTCACATTGCTTGCAAGGCTTATAGTGATGAGCATTACTAAGAGGGCCCAGAGATACCTCTTCGATACACGGAGTGACAAATCCTAATCTCGATCTATGCCAACTCAACAAACACCATCAAAGACACCTATAGAGCATCTTTATAATCACCCATTTATGTTGTGACGTTTGATAGCACACAAGGTGTTCCTCTGGTATTCGGGAGTTGCATAATCTCATAGTCAGAGGAACATGTATAAGTCATGATGAAAGCAATAGCAATAAAACTAAACGATCATTTATGCTAAGCTAACGGATGGGTCATGTCCATCACATCATTCTCTAATGATGTGATCCCGTTCATCAAATGTGTAAGCAACTTCACCGAGGTCTTTCTTTGAAAAACTCATTTCAAACACTCCTTTATGCTTTCCAGAAAATTCTACATCATTTTCGATCAACAATATGTCATTCACATATACTTATCAAAAAGGCTATAGTGCTCCCGCTCACCTTTTGTAAATACAGGCTTCTCCAAAGGTCTGTATAAAAGTATATGCTTTTATCAACTCATCAAAGCATATATTCCAACTCCGAGATGCTTGCACCAGTCCATAGATGGATCGCTTGAGCTTGCACACTTTGTTAGCACCTTTAGGATTGAAAAAACCTTTTAATTGTATCATATACAAATCTTCTATAATAAATCAATTAAGGAATGTAGTTTTGATATTCATTTGCCAGATTTCATAAAATGCGGCAACTGTAACATGATTCGGACAGACTTTTAAGCATCGATACGAGTGAGAAAATCTCATCGTAGTCAACACCTTGAACTTGTCAAAAACCTTTTTGCGATAATTCGAGCTTTGTAGATAGTAACACTACTATCAGCGTCCGTCTTCCTCTTGAAGATCCATTTATTCTGAATGGCTCACCGATCATCGGGCAAGTCAATCAGAGTCCATACTTCGTTCTCATACATGGATCCCATCTCAGATTTCATGGCCTCAAGCCATTTCACGAAATCTGGGCTCATCATCGCTTCCTCATAGTTCGTAGATTCGTCATGGTCAAGTAACATGACTTCCAGAACAGGATTACTGTACCATTCTTGTGTGGATCTTACTATGGTTGACCTACGAGGTTCGGTAGTAACTTGATCAGAAGTTTCATGATCATCATCATTAGCTTCCTCACTAATTGGTGTAGGAATCACTGGAACTGATTTCTGTGATGAACAACTTTCCAATAAGGGAGAAGGTACGGTTACCTTTTCAAGTTCTACTTTTCTTCCACTCACTTCTTTCGATAGAAAATCCTTCTCTAGAAAGGATCCATTCTTAGAAACAAATATCTTGCCTTCGGATCTGTGATAGAAGGTGTACCCTACAGTCTCCTTTGGGTATCCAATGAAGACACACTTCTGTGATTTGGGTTTGAGCTTATCAGGTTGAAACTTTTTTTCACATAAGCATCGCAACCCGAAACTTTAAGAAACGACAGCTTAGGTTTCTTGCTAAACCATAGTTCATACGGTGTCGTCTCAACGGATTTTTTAGACGGTGCCCTATTTAATGTGAATGCACCTGTCTCTAATGCATAACCCCAAAACGATAGTGGTAATTCGGTAAGAGACATCATAGATTGCATCATATCTAATGAAGTACGGTTATGATATTCGGACACACCATTATGCTGTGGTGTTCCAGGTGGCGTGAGTTGCAAAACTATTCCACATTGTTTCAAATGAATACGAAACTCATAACTCAAATATCCGTCTCCTGCGATCAGATCGTAGAAACTTTACTTTCTTGTTACGATGATTTTCCACTTCACTCTGAAATTCTTTGAACTTTTCAAATGTTTCAGACTTATGTTTCATCAAGTAGATATACCCATATCTTCTCAAATCATCTGTGAAGGCTATAAAATAACGATACCCGCTGCGAGCATCAACACTCATTGGACCGCACACATCAGTATGTATTATTTCCAACAAGCCTGTTGCTCGCTCCATTGTTCCGGAGAACGGAGTCTTAGTCATCTTGCCCATGAGGCATGGTTCGCAAGCATCAAGTGATTCCAAAAGCCCATCAGCATGGAGTTCCTTCATGCGCTTTACACCAATATGACCTAAACAGTAGTGCCACAAATATGTTGCACTATCATTATCGACTTTGCATCTTTTGGCATCAATATTATGAATATGTGTATCACTATGATCGAGATTCAATAAACCATTCACCTTGGGTGTATGATGTCGGAAGGTTTTATTCATGTAAACAGAATAACATTTATTCTTTGACTTAAATGAATAGCCGTATTGCAATAAACATGATCCAATCATATTATGCTCAACGCAAACACTAAATAAAATTTATTTTAGGTTCAAGACTAATCCCGAAGGTAAAGGGTGTGTATGATGGTGATCTTATCAAACTTGGAATCACTTCCAACACACATCATCACCTCGCCCTTAACTAGTCTCTGTTTATTTTGCAACTCCCGTTTTGAGTTACTACTCTTAGCAACTAAACCAGTATCAAATACTGAGGGTTTGCTATAAACACTAGTAAAGTACACATCAATAACATGTATATCAAAAATACTATTGTTCACTTTGCCATCCTTCTTATCCGCCAAGTATCTAGGGCAGTTCCACTTCCAGTGACCATTTCCTTTACAATAGAAGCACTCAGTTCCAGGCTCGGGTCTAGCTTTGGGCTTCTTCATGGGAGCAGCAACTTGCTTGCTATTCTTCTTTGAAGTTCCAATTCTTTCCCTTGCCCCTTTAATTGAAACTAGTGGTCTTGTCAACCATGAACACTTGATGCTTTTCTTGATTTCTACCTTCACCGATTTCAGCATCATGAAGAGCTCGGGGAATCATTTTCGTCATCCCTTGCATTTTTATAGTTCATCACGAAGTTCCAGTAACTTGGTGATACTGACTAGAGAACTCTGTCAATCACTATCTTATCTGGAAGATTAACTCCCACTTGATTCAAGCGACTTTAGTACTCAGACAATCTGAGCACATGCTCATTGGTTGAGCTATTATATTCCATCTTGTAGGCAAAGTACTTGTTAGAGGTCTCATACCTCTCGACTCGGGCATGAGTCTGAAATAGAAATTTCAGCTCTTAGAACATCTTATATGTTCCATGGCGTTCAAAATGTTTTTGAAGTCCCAGTTCTAAACCGTAAAGTATGGTGCACTAAACTCTCAAGTATTCATCATACCGAGCTTTGCCAAACATTTATAACATCTGCATCTGCTCCTGCAATAGGTCTGTCACCTAGCGGTGCATCAAGGTCATAATTCTTCTCTGCAGCAATGAGGATAATCCTTAGATCATGGACCTAGTCCACATCATTGCTACTTTCATCTTTCAACTTATATTTCTCTAGGAACATATCAAAAAATAAAACAGGGAGCTATACGCGAGTTATTGATCCACAATATAGATATGCAAATACTATCAGGTACTAAGTTCATAATAAATTTAAGTTCAATTAATCATATTACTTAAGAAATCCCACTTAGATAGACATCACTCTAATCATCTAAGTGATCACGTGATCCATATCAACTAAACCATGTCTGATCATCACGTGAGATGGAGTAGCTTTCAATGGTGAACATCACTATGTTGATCATATCTACTATATGATTCACATTTGACCTTTCGGTCTCAGTGTTCCGAGGCCATATCTGCATATGCTAGGCTCGTTAAGTTTAATCCTTGTATTTTGCATGTGCAAAACTGGCTTGCACCCATTGTATGTGAACGTAGAGCTTGTCACACCCGATCATCACGTGGTGTCTCAGCACGAAGAACTGTCGCAACGGTGCATACTTAGGGAGAACACTTATACCTTGAAATTTTAGTAAGGGATCATCTCATAATGCTACCGTTGTACTAAGCAAAATAAGATGCCTAAAAGGTAAACATCACATGCAATCAATATAAGTGATATGATATGGCCATCATCATCTTGTGCTTTTGATCTCCATCTCCAAAGCACCGTTATGATCACCATCGTTACCGGCTTGACACCTTGATCTCCATAGAAGCATCGTCGTCGTCTCGCCAACTATTGCTTCTACGACTATCGCTACCGCTTAGTGATAAAGTAAAGCAATTACATGGCGATTGCATTTCATACAATAAAGCGACAACCATATGGCTCCCACAAGTTACAGATAACAGTGTTACAAAACATGATCATCTCATACAATAATTTATATAATCACGTCTTGACCATATCACATCACAACATGCCCTGCAAAAACAAGTTAGACATCCTCTACTTTGTTGTTGCAAGTTTTACATGGCTGCAGGGCTTAGCAAGAACCGTTCTTACCTACGCATCAAAACCACAATGTGGTATGGTGATTGCTTTTTTATCTTCAGAGAACCCTGTTCATTGAATCCGATTCAACTAAAGTTGGAGAAACTGACACCCGCCAGCCACCTGTGTGCAAGGCACGTCGGTAGAACTAGTCTCTTGAACGCGGTCATGTAATGTCGGTCCAGGCCGCTTCATCCAACAATACCGCCAAATCAAGAAACAACTAGTGACAGCAAGCAATATGCATGTACCCACGCCCACAACTCCTTTGTGTTCTACTCATGCATATAACATCTACACATAAACCTGGCTCTGATAGCACTGTTGGGGAACGCAGTATTTCAAAAAAAATCCCTACGATCATGCAAGATCTATCTAGGAGATGCATAGCAACGATAGGGGAGAGTGTGTCTATGTACCCTCATAGACCGAAAGCGGAAGCGTTGAATAACACAGTTGATGTAGTCGAACGTCTTCATGATCCAACCAATCAAGTACCGAACGCACGGCACCTCCGCGATCTGGACACGTTCAGCTCATTGACGTCCCTCGAACTCTAGATCCAGCTGAGGCCGAGGGAGAGTTTCGTCAGCACGACGGTGTGTTGACGGTGATGATGAAGTTATCGACGCAGGGCTTCGCCTAAGCAATATGACAATATGACCGAGGTGGAACTCTGTGGAGGGGGCACCACACACGGCTAAGAGATCAACTTGTGTGTCTTTGGGGTGCCCCCTACCCATGTATATAAAGGAGGGGGGAAGAGGAGGCTGGCCTAGGAGGGGCGCGCCTATAGGGGGAGTCCAACTAGGATTCCCAATCCTAGTTGGAGTCCCCTTCCTTTTACAAGAGGGGAGAGAGGGAAGGAGTAGGAGAGGGAGAAGGAAAGAGAGGGGGGCGCCGCCCCCTCCCTAGTCCAATTCGGACTTGTCATGGGGGGCGTGCGGCCAACCCTTGATGGCCCTTTCTCCTTTCTCGTATGGCCCATTAAGGCCCACTATTTTCCCCGGCGAATTCCCATAACTCTCCGGTACTCCGAAAAATACCTGAACCACTTAGAACCTTTCCGATGTCCGAATGTAGCCTTCCAATATATCGATCTTTATGTCTCGACCATTTCGAGACTCCTCGTCATGTCCGTGATCTCATCCGGGACTCCGCACAAACTTCGGTCATCAAATCACATAACTCATAATACAAATCGTCATCGAACGTTAAGCGTGCGGACCCTGTGGGTTCGGGAACTATGTAGACAGACACATCTACAGTAAATAACCAATAGCAGAACCTGGATGCTCATATTGCCTCTTACATATTCTACGAAGATCTTTATCGGTGAAACCGCATAACAACATACGTTGTTCCCTTTGTCATCGGTATGTTACTTGCCCGAGATTCGATCGTCGGTATCATCATACCTAGTTCAATCTCGTTACCGGCAAGTCTATTTACTCGTTACATAATGCATCATCCCGCAACTAACTCATTAGTCACATTGCTTGAAAGGCTTATAGTGATGAGCATTGCCGAGAGGGCCCAGAGATACCTCTCCGATACACGGGGTGACAAATCCTAATCTCAATCTATGCCAACTCAACAAACACCATCAGAGACACCTGTAGAGCATCTTTATAATCACCCAGTTACGTTGTGACATTTGATAGCACACAATGTGTTCCTCCGGTATTCGGGAGTTGCATAATGTCATAGTCAGAGGAACATGTATAAGTCGTGATGAAACCAATAGCAATAAAACTAAACGATCATTTATGCTAAGCTAACGGATGGGCCATGTCCATCACATCATTCTCTAATGATGTGATCCCGTTCATCAAATGACAACACATGTCTATGGTTAGGAAACTTAACCATCTTTGATTAACGAGCTAGTCAAGTAGATGCATACTAGGGACACTTTGTTTGTCTATGTATTCACACATGTACTAAGTTTCCGGTAAATACAATTCTAGCACGAATAATAAACATTTATCATGATATAAGGAAATATAAATAACAAATTTTTGTTGCCTTTAGGGCATATTTCCTTCATATGTCCATTAAGAAAAGTCTCGGAAGACATGATTAGTAGATTTTTACAACATACAAAAGTAAACTAAATGTGAATGAGAAAGTAATAGCCAAGTGCTATGATTCCCATCAACACTGCCAGAAAAAAATTAATGTCCTGCAAGTGCACAGGGCTATGTAGCAATTTCGTGATAAGTAAGGTTTATCGATCCCACAAGGAGCGAATAGGCTGGCACCATGGTCCCCTCAGCTATGTAGTCACTAACACAACCACGCTCACACCCAAATTGGAGTTTGGAAATAGCTCACTTAAGTAAGTTGCAAGGTAAAGGTAAAAACAAAGAATTAAACTAAACTAGAGAGAACGGGAAATAAATACTAAACTAAGCGGAAAAAATAAACTAAGAGAAGTATGTGATGTTTTAGATGAGATTGATGGTATCTAGCTACGTTATCGTTTGGTACCGGTGCAGAATGGAGTTAGGGTATTACGATTATGTCACGTTGTGACTAAGTCCGTAACTTCGCTATAGGATACAGCGTTCTATTCGGATGGGCGGTCCCCCACATAACATTATCTCTCAAGACGCGCTGTATTGAAATAACTCATTCATCCTACTCTGTGTCCCATACCAGGGTGGCTAACACAAAAACATTAAGGTCTTCATGGTTTAAGGATCGGATGAAGGCACTAGGTCTATGGATAACTGTGCTCCTAGAATAATTGTGCCCCCTCAAGATATCTACACCTGTCACAACGGAAGTCAATTGGTTTGCACAACCATCTATATACTTCATGTGTGGCCTAGGGAGTTGGATGTATCTAACAATGCCAATGGATAGGACATTTCCCATCACTAAATTACCGAAGGTAAATAAGCAACACAAAGTAGCATGCATAATTAGATAACAAATATCGAATAACCACCTACTAATTAATCAACCCATAGCCAATAATTGCTCAAATTGTTGGAAATATGCCCTGGAGCCAATAATAAAATCATTATTATTATATTACCTTGTTCATGATAATTGTCTTTATTCATGCTATAATTGTGTTATCCGGAAATCGTAATACATGTGTGAATAACAGACACCAACATGTCCCTAGTAAGCCTCTAGTTGACTAGCTCGTTGATCGACAGATAGTCATGGTTTCCTGGCTATGGACATTGGATGTCATTGATAACGAGATCACATCATTAGGAGAATGATGTGATGGACAAGACCCAATCCTAAACATAGCATAAAGATCGTATAGTTCGTTTGCTAGAGCTTTTCCAATGTCAAGTATCTTTTCCTTAGACCATGAGATCGTGTAACTCCCGGATACAGTAGGAGTGCTTTGGGTATACCAAACGTCACAACGTAACTGGGTGACCATAAAGGTAGACTATGGGTATCTCCGAAAGTATCTGTTGGGTTGACATGGATCAAGGCTGGGATTTGTCACTCCGTATGACGGAGAGGTATCATTGGGCCCACTCGGTAATGCATCATCATAATGAGCTCAAAGCGACCAAGTGTCTGGTCACGGGATCATGCATTACGGTACGAGTAAAGTGACTTGCCGGTAACGAGATTGAACGAGGTATTGGGATACCGACGATCGAATCTCGGGCAAGTAACATACCGATTGACAAAGGGAATTGTATACGGGGTTGCTTGAATCCTCGACTTCGTGGTTCATCCGATGAGATCATCGTGGAGCATGTGGGAGCCAACATGGGTATCCAGATCCCGCTGTTGGTTATTGACCGGAGAGTCGTCTCGGTCATGTCTACATGTCTCCCGAACCCGTAGGGTCTACACACTTAAGGTTCGGTGACGCTAGGGTTGTAGGGATATGTATATGAAGTAACCCGAATGTTGTTCGGAGTCCGGAGGTAAAGAATTATATATAGGAAGTGCTGTTTCGGCCATCGGGACAAGTTTCGGGGTCACCGGTATTGTACCGGGACCACCGGAAGGGTCCCGGGGGTCCACCGGGTGGGGCCACCTGCCCCGGGGGGCCACATGGGCTGTAGGGGGTGCGCCTTGGCCTACATGGGCCAAGGGCACCAGCCCCAATAGGCCCATGCGCCTAGGGTTTCAAAGGGGAAGAGTCCCACAAGGGGAAGGCACCCCCTAGGTGCCTTGGGGGGGAGGGAATCCTCCCTTGGCCGCCGCCCCCCCTAGGAGATTGGATCTCCTAGGGCCGGCGCCCCCCCTTAGGCCCCCCTATATATAGTGAGGGAAGGAGGGCCTCTCATACCACGCCTTCGGTGCCTCCCTCTCCCTCTCCAACACCTCCTCCTCCTCCATAGTGCTTGGCGAAGCCCTGACGGAGTATTGCAGCTCCATCACCACCACGCCGTCGTGCTGCTGCTGGAGCCATCTTCCTCAACCTCTCCTTTCCCCTTGCTGGATCAAGAAGAAGGAGACGTTACGCTGACCGTACGTGTGTTGAACGCGGAGGTGCTGTCCGTTCGGCGCTAGGATCTCCGGTGATTTGGATCACGTCGTGTACGACTACCTCATCCCCGTTCTTTGAACGCTTCCGCTCGCGATCTACAAAGGTATGTAGATGCATCCGATCACTCGTTGCTAGATGAACTCATAGATGGATCTTGGTGAAACCCTAGGAAAATTTTTGTTTTCTGCAATGTTCCCCAACACAAATAACATCACATATAAGGGGGTTCAAGAGTTGTTACAACCCATCATAAAGACCGTTATGGAGGAGGAGGAAGGGATGGTGATGGTGGTGATAATGGCGGCACATGGATGATGATGATGATGATGATGATGACGGCGGTGTGACGGCGGTGGCCCATGGCCATGCCCCACCATGGTGGCTCCCTTTCGTTCTCCTTCAAGGTTGCAACAATGGTATCTTGATGTGGATGGTGGCTGGACTTGGAGATGAGAATGATGAATGACGAAGATGATGGATGGCGGCGACTAGGGTTGGAGGTGTCTTTATAATAGCTCTCCCTTAGCCTCCTCCCTTGATGTGTCTCCTCTCCTTGGATCCAAGGGTTCTAGATGAGCCTTACCTCTCCCAATCCCTTCATTAAGAGCCAAGGATCCCGTGGGAACAATTGGAGACGAAATCAGTGAAGAATCCCGTCTGGAAGGACAACTTTCAGAGCTATCTGCATGTCAAAGGACCGCCGAAACGACCGCGTGCGATTGGATGAAAGGTCGTCTTCTGTTATGTCTTCCTCCTCCGGTAAAACGGTCACCATTTCTTCATACGAACTCGGAATTTGATGTTCTTTGGCTTGTTCGATTTGTATGAATGATGCTGATCCATTCATGTTTTTAGATCTTGATTTGGAGCACTTTGGAAAATGACTTTTCCACCTTCCAAATGGCCAAGTCTGGGCCCTGAGTGTCCACCATTTGAGCTCCTTTCATCGTGCTAAGTGGTTGGGAAGTCCACATCACCTACAAGACACACAAAGACAAAGAAAACTAATAAAAACCAACTAAGAATAAAGATTATGCAATGTTTGTGGTGAAAAGTACAAAAGCTGAAAATCATGCATATGGACATATAATTGGCTCAATGGAACATGATATGACTTGATATATAAAGATAATGTGCAACAAATGAGCTCCAAAGATGCATAAAATATGGAGCCATCATTGGGTTTTACCTTAATGGTCTTTAGTAGTTGTGGATGTTTGCTAGAGTTTCAATCATAAGTGCATGTGATCCAAGCAAGGAAAGTATTTTAGCTTATGTCTCTCCCTCATATAAAATTGCAATAATGATTACTAATCGAGATATCAATTGCCTAGGGACAATCCTTCTCATCGTTCTCTAAAAGCTTTAAACAACAGAGTAACTTCTAATATCTCGCAAAGTACTTCTAGTTTTATTCTTGCAAAGTAGTTTTTTTATTCTTGTTCTAGGTAAAGCAAATTTTAGTGTGCATAGAGTTGTATCAGTGGTCGAGAGAACTTAAGAGAATGTAAATTCTACCTTTAGCTCCTCGTTGGGTTCAACACTCATACACATCGAAAAAGGCTACAAGCGATCCCATGTTCTTATGGGTTATTAGCCGCTGCTTCGACATCCCTGACTCGAGACACCGCCAGCCGTCTGCATCACAACGCACCAACCATTGTAAGAAGAGTGGAAGGAACCTCCTTCCACTCCTAGCCCGGTATCAGCCACCAGATCGGGATCAACACCTCCACACTAGGAAGCACCCACACCTACATCCCTAGCCAGTCCCGATGGGCCGGGGTAGACAAACCCAATGGCTACCGATGGCCACCGCCGAGCAAGGCCCGACCCTAGCCCTCTGGATCGGTCCAAGGCAAGGTCGCACGCCGCCTGCCCGCGGCCATCGGCACCATCGGCCGACGACAAAGAACACAAGGGAGCCGAGCTCGAACCGACACCACAAACGAACCATGAACCAGAAGAGCACAATGCGAAGGCTTGCACCAGCACGGACAAGTCGTCCCTCCATACCTACTTGTCGTCGGACGTCGTCCAACACCATGCAGCAGCCACACCTCTCTCCTGGCCGACGACTACCACCATCGCCACGCCCCAAGTCACTGCGTACACCACAACTAGCTCCGCCAACATTAGATCCACACCTAGCCAACCTTGCAACACCACACGCCCAACCGAATGACCCTCTCGGCCATACCATCACCCTGTACCGTCGTCGTCATCCGGGCGTCAGATCTAGGCGGATCTGACCGGACTCCAGCGCAACATGCCCCGCCACTAGCCAGGGCCATATCTAGACGCAACCACCAGCCCGAGCCTGGCCAGACCCGCCACCGCGCTCCCGCGAAGGAAGTCACGGAACGTCATCACCCTGCGCGGACCAACCCCCACGGCCCACCGCTGTTCACCGAGACCCGCCACCGGCCTCCCAACACACACAACTTAGGGCACCGGCGGCCCCCACCAAGGCCCGCCGCCCGCAAAACTAGGGGTGCCGCGAGAAGAGGCCCCCACCGTCACCATCCACATGGGCTTCCCCTACCAGCGCCCTCCAACGGCGACGCGGAGAAGGAGAAGGTATGGGCGGTGGCGCCTAGGGTTGCGGGGGAGCTCTTGAATCGCCCCATTATGTTCTTCTTGCAAAGCTTACTTGCGCCTTTTAATTAATTTTAAATGCAACTGCAAGGATCCATACTTAGGTAAAATAGTCTACAAGCTACTCTGTGTGGAACAAAATATGTGAATTAGCTTCTTTCCTGGTACAACTTTTCAGGGTCGTGGCGATATAAGATTGCTTTCACATCTAGCAAAGCTGTCCTACTCATTGCTGTTTAGTGATTACTCCATGTCACTAAACAATACTAGGCGTTTGCACCAAATTGGACTACATATGATTTGTCAAAAAGCTGGGACTGATTGTTATATGGTTGGTAGCCATGGATCAATGTGCGCACCTACCGCAATGTCAGTTCGCTGTGATTAGTTGTTATTTGGTCGCGCTTTTATACACTCCAATCTTTAGAAGTACTCCATTTCGGTTCTATTCGAGGAGGTTTGGTTTTTTTTTCGAAAATAGGTTTTACCCCAGCCTCTGCATCAGAAAAATGCATACGGCTCAAATAAATAAAAATAAATCCAGTAACAAAGTCATCGAGTAACGAGGTGCGAAGAAAAATACAAAAGGCTCGAAAGAGCTCAAACCCAAAGCCACAACCGGCTGGCAAACACAATAGGAGCACTACATGCCTATCCTATTACATGACCGCCATCCAAACCGGTTGAAAATATCCCACGCTACCATCTCCCATCGGGTAGACGCAATAACCAAACGCTCCCTGGCCTCCGTCGGAGTGAGTAGCGACCACATACGGATGAAAGCCGTGGCCCTGAAGATAACCTGCAAAAAGTGAATGTTTGTTGATCTGTTAAAAACCAAGTCATTTCTGCAGTTCCATACTGCCCAAAGTAAGGCACAAACGCCAACACGAATGTGTCTTGCAGTATCGGAATCAACCCCATCAAGCCATGTTCCAAATAACATATTGATAGAGGTAGGCGGATTGATATTAAAAGCAATATTAATTGACCGCCACAGAATCTTAGCCAACGGACAATTGAGAAAGAGGTGTTTGATGTTTTTGTTATGATCGCAAAAGCTACACCTAGATGAGCCCATCCAGTTGCTTTTTGCCAGGTTATCCTTAGTTAAAATAACTTGTTTATGCACAAACCACATAAACACTTTGATACGTAAGGGAACCTTAACTCTCCAAACGTGAATCAAGGAAGGGACAACGCTAGAATTAATGACATCCAGATACATAGACTTAACTGAGAACACACCGTTCCTAGTAAGTTTCCAAGACAGCTGATCTGGTTGCTGGGTGAGCTGCACCTGCATTAAACGACTAACAAGGTGGAATCAGGCCTCCCAACGATTTCCAACTAGCGTTCTCCGAAAACTAATGTTGAGAGGAGTGGGTTGTAAAACAGTTGCTACGTAGGCTTCTCTACGTCGCACAATGTTGTACAAAGTAGGATATTGAACTTGTTTTATTCGAGGAGGTTTGGTAGATCGATGCCACCTGTCACCCGTGAGTCACAATTAGCAGGCAAGTTTCGGTGCTCGTGGAATATCTACCCAGCAAAGAACGGCTCGTAGACAAGTTTTGGTGGGTGGAGAATCTCTAGCCAGCCGAGATACCATGTCATCGTCAAGACTAGAACGACATTTTGTTTCGAGTCACAACTCCAAACTTGCTTTGCAAGCCACAACTACGAACTTGTTTAAAAAAAAAAGTCACAACTAAGAACGTGTTTTCAAATAAACAAAAGCCACAACTCCGAACTTACGAAATACGAAATAAGGAGAACCTTCCTTAATCTCTGTACTATTAAAGGGGAGTTAGTAGTCTCGCCTCATCGGTTTAGTTCCGCCTCATCTTCCACCAACCCCTTTCGCGATGGTTTTTCTTCCTCTCACTAAAAGGTGAATTGATTCGCCAAACCTTCCTTGTTCACTTTTTTCGAGCTTGCTTTGGCATATGCTGATTCAATTAGGTAATTAAGAATTCAAAAATTGCACAATATATATATGAGATCACCTTCCTAAAAAACAGTCAGACATAAGTATTTCCCCAATAACCTTCCAAAACAAAATCAAATATTTCTCAATAACAAATCGATAATCCCACACACTACGTCATTTATTATCTATCATCATCTCTACTATTGAATCAAAATTACAACTTTCCTAATACAACAAAAATCACATATCTTTTCTTATCTTACCAAATTGCCACAAAAGTCTGCCGTCTAGCTACTTACCAAATTACAACAGAAATCGGAATTTCCGATTCAAGTACTAAGTCTATGCAGCGGCGAACCCCCACATAAAAATATACCACCTCCACGCTTTCATTCTCATCTTAAGATCCCCGCACACAAAACCAGCAAATAAACAAAGTTGAGAGAGAAAACGGCCATGGCAAATCTAGTTTGCGCACATACCATCCATTGAGGGAAAAGAATAAAGAAATACACACAATCGGCTTGCCTACTCGCCTTCCTCTTCTCTCTTCTGTGATGATCCCATCTCTCCCATCGTCGCAGTCCTCCCATCCTCTCCAATGTGGCAAGAGACATCGTCAAGCACGACTGTCGGTGTCAAAACCGACGGATCTCGGGTAGGGGGTCCCGAACTGTGCGTCTAAGGCGGATGGTAACAGGAGGCAGGGGACACGATGTTTTACCCAGGTTCGGGCCCTCTTGATGGAGGTAAAACCCTACGTCCTGCTTGATTTATTCTTGATGATATGGGTATTACAAGAGTTGATCTACCACGAGATCGGAGAGGCTAAACCCTAGAAGCTAGCCTATGGTATGATTGTATGTTATTGCTGTGTCCTACGGACTAAAACCCTCCGGTTTATATAGACACCAGAGAGGGTTAGGGTTACACAAGGTCGGTTACAAAGGAGTAGATATCCATATCCGTACTGCCTGGCTTGCCTTCCACGCCAAGGAGAGTCCCATCCCGACACGAGACGAAGTCTTCAATCTTGTATCTTCATAGTCTAACAGTCCGGCCAAAGGATATAGTCCGGCTGTCCGGAGACCCCCTAATCCAGGACTCCCTCAGTAGCCCCTGAACCAGGCTTCAATGACGATGAGTTCGGCGCGCAGTATTGTCTTCGGCATTGCAAGGCGGGTTCCTCCTCCGAATACACCACGGAAGAATTTGAATACAAGGATAGTGTGCGACCCTGCAAAATAAGTTCCACATACCACCGTAGAGAGAATAATATTTCCACAAATCCAATTTGCTGACTTGTTTTGGCAACACGACATTATGTCATGGCCCGGTGATTATTCGAACAGTTTCCTTTAATTAGCCCCGCACATAACGCGAGGCAGCTTTTTGACACGTCTTGTCAAAGCAGAGATCGTGTCCCCTTATCACATGATTCTCATCAATACGAGTGTGGGTAACCCAACCGCGCCATTGATTACGGCGCTTGGGGGATAAGCGAGTTTTACCAGGCTAGTGGGAACGCTTAGTTTCGTCCGCCCATATAAAGGGATAAGGATTCACCTTTTCATCCACGCCTTCTTCCTCCTTTGCTCATCCATTTTCACACACTCGAGCTCCAGCGCCCAAGTCCGCACTTCCCACCTCAACCTTCTCCAACTATGTCCGGAGCGGGAGGCAGGTGGATGGTCTCCTCCGTCACGGAGGGACACATCAAGAAGCTGAGGAGAGCCGGATACCTGCCCGACGACATCGCGCACCGGCTCCCAGATGAGGGGCAGCTCATCCCCACCCCCAGGCCCCATGAGAGGGTAGTGTTCCTTACCCATTTCCTCCGCGGACTGGGATTCCCTCTCCACCCATTCGTCCGGGGGCTCATGTTCTACTACGGCCTGGATTTCCACGATCTGGCCCCGAACTTCATCCTCAACATCTCGGCGTTTATCGTCGTGTGCGAGGCCTTCCTCCGCATCAAGCCCCACTTCGGCTTATGGCTGAAGACCTTCAATGTCAAGCCGAAGGTAGTGGGCGGCCGCCAGGCGGAGTGCGGAGGCGCCATGGTGGGCAAGATGCCCAACGTTACATGGCTCGAGGGCTCCTTCGTGGAGACCATAAAGGGGTGGCAATCGGGGTGGTTCTATATCACCGAGCCGTGTGACCCTGCATGGGCAGCGGCCCCGAGTTTCGATCTGGCATCCCCATGCGGCTCACCTCCTGGAAAGAGAAGAGCCTGTCCTGGGGTAGTTCGGGAGAGCTGACCGGACTCCAAACATGTATTCAAAACATGGTGAACAAGAAGCTCAAACTCGTCAACGTAGTCCAGGTCATGCTCATCCGCCGGATCCTCTTGTGTCAACAACGGGCCTTCAACTTGTGGGAGTTCGACCCGGCCCAGCACCAAACTCTGAACAGGCTCTTCGATACAACACACGAGGATGCCTGGAAGGTGCTATTCAAGGGCGCCGAGGTTCCTCCTCCTACTACCGAGGATCGCGAATTCTGCGCGAAGCGCCAAGCTAGCGCGGTAAGCTGTTTTACCTCTTACAGGATACTTGTTTTTCATAGTTTGACTCTATGCAGGATCTAAGCTCCCGTTCCTTTGATAGGACTGGCAAGAAACGGTCGGACAGATCGACTGTCCGGCTCCCTTGCCCGAAGGCCCAGCAAACACTCTCCTGATGGAGATGCTGACTCCGGCTCCTTACAAGGTGCCAGAGAAGACCAAGAAGGCCAAGGGAACTCGAAAGAGTTCCCGACGCCAGGTTTTATCGGACTCATCGTCCGATGACTCTGCGGCACACTTCTCCCCCGGAGACGAGGAGGAAGAAGAATATGCTCCCCCTTCAGTTGGGGAGACAAGAAAAGGAAGGCCGCCCCAACCGGGAGGCCGAAGGGTCCAAGAAGGGAAGGACCCTCCTTCCGGACAGTTCCACCACCGCCGTCTAAGGCGAAGACGAGTGGCTGCTCAGGGCCAAGCCCCTGGCGAAGTCGTAAGTATTCGGATACCAGAGTAACTCATAGCATTCCTTTGTCGCACTGCTTCCCCTAACGCCGAATATGATTATGCAGGCCGCCACGAGCCCGTATCGATGTATCGTCGGATGGCTCCCTGGGCTCGTCGGATATGGATAGCGATTCACTTCCGACCGCCACCTCCCCTTGCCCTGCGGACGACACCGAGGTATTGTGTCAAGAGGCACCGGGTCGAGGGGAGACAATCCCGGAGGCGCCTCAAGGCGACCTTCCGGACTCTGGGAGCAGAGGGAACAAGGCCCCTGAGGGCTCCGGGTTCGGCCCTCAGCCGAACACCGTGCCGGAACCTCCAGTGGTTCCGGACTCGGGCAGGCGGCCTCCTTCCAAGAGGGTCAAGACGCCTGTGCCAGTGACCTCTGTCCATCCAGAGGCGCCGGACAATCTGCTGGGAGCGCTTCGCAGCGCTTCCATCGACGAGGAGCACCGTACTATTATGAGTGCGGTGGTCCAGAAGGTTCAGTCCGCCAAGAGCGGATTGACTGAATCCTATGCCAGCCTTCTAACAGGCTTTGAGGTAAGTGTTTTGAAATATAGGAAAAATATTACCACATAGACAGTAGCCCCTGATGCTCTATTCGGTGTTCGAAAAGAAAAGCCGAATAGAGGATCAAATAATACCGCAGGAGTCTAACATAAGTATGTCTATATGCGTATGCAGGCTTCGCTGCTGGCATCAGCCGCACTAACTACGGAGGTCGCCACACTGTAGCAGGACCTCGAGGGGTCCAAGAAAGAGCTCGGCCTTGCCAAGAGGTGGCTCGAGGAGAACAAGGGTAAGTAATACACTGTCTATAGATATGTATATATAAAAGAAGACGTGATTGCAAAATGATAGGATCATCTTATATTTGCCAGGGGCCACGACCGAGGTTGCGTCCCTGAAGCAAGCGCTATCCGAGGCCGAAGACAAAGCGGCCAAGGAGCGCACCGAGCGGGAAAGGCAAGAGGCACGGGTGGGCAAGGTGCAGCAAGAGCTCCAAGCTCTCGTGTCAAAGCATGAGGCGTTGGAGCGTGACTCGAAGACGCGAGAGTCCGAGCTTACCGCGGCCCTCGAAAGCGTGAAAAATGCCAAGGCTGAAGCCCAGAAGGCCCTCCAGGAGATTGATGCGATGAAAAAGATAGCGGCGGGTAAGGCATTCTATATGCAAAGCAAGCATGTGAAAGTAAATTACCTGTCACTTACCCGAATCCGGAGCTCGCCAGGAGCATTCGCAGATTTGCCCCGCAGCGTGTCAGATGCCGCACAGTTTTACCAGGCCAAGGAGGGAAGCTCAACGGAGAAGCTGTTCTGGTCTCAGTATACTGGGACCGAACACCCGGTGCCTATGAGCGACCAGCTGAAGTAGCTGGTCGAGCTACACAAGGCGGCTGAACAGGCCATGAAGGGCTTTATAGTCCGGCTGTGGCCTGGCGATGCCCTTCCGAACAGCTACTTCAGCCTGGTGAGGCGGCTAGTGGATGCCTGCCCACGGCTGGAAGTCGTCAAGCGGTCCATTTGTATTGAAGGTGCACGCCGGGCTTTCGCCCATGTGAAGGTGCAATGGGCCAAGCTAGACGTCGTGAAGCTGATCAAGGAAGGACCGCCGCAGGGCAAGGAGCATCGCACCCCCGAAATTTATTATGAGGGTGTCCTGAAGGGTGCCCGTCTTGTAGCGGACGAATGTCCAAAGGATGTAATATTTGAGTAAACTTGCCTGTGTGATCCTGTATGATGAAAACTTGTTTCATATGAGCTATGCAACACTTGTTTGAATTTAAAATATTACCTTCTGTTTGGCTGTTTATCCAATCTGAGAGATGGCTAGTCCTCGGCTTCCGCCCCTATGCCGCGAGTGCTGGGGTGTTCGGGATAAACCTGAGCACTCTTGTTCCCATTTTTGGGTCCTTCGAGGAAGGTGATCAGCACAGCGAACAAGGCAACCGGACTAATAATGCTTTATCGCTCTCACTTAGCCATAGAATTCTATAATTTTAAATTTCGGCGAAGCCTCTGGTATTCGGAAGGCCGAATTCGGGGCGCGATACACGCCTTTAAGCCGGACAGGACCGGCTCCTCGCTCTAAGCGGCATAAGTAGGGACTCGAAACCTCGCCGAACAGCGACCGGTCTCTCGCCTTATCATGACAGTCAGTTTTAGCTTTCTCTACTGAGGTGCTCAGCCCAGCAGAACTGAGGCACAATCGCAGTAGTTCTCCTAGCACTACCTTAGCCGATAGAGCAGAACGTAAGGTACCAAAACATAGGAGGCGGGCAAACCCAACATTTGACCAAAGACATGATTCAGAGCTGATGCATATAATGCTATAAGTTTGGGGTGCCACACTTGTGAAAGTGTTCGGACTTCTCACACCGTATTGTGGGGTACTTAAGCCCCTGGTGTATTGGCCGTACCAAAGTGTACGGTTGCAAGGCGTCATTAATGAACACATATATATAAAAAAGAAGAATGCAATAATGGTCTTAATGCTATGCATTGTTTGTTCAAAAAGATGCGTTAAAGCAGAATGATATAGATAGTGCGATAAGCAAAAAGTAGGACTATGTCCCTTCCAAGGGCAAGCTGAGGAATAGTATTAAAGCAAATATTTCACTCGTTATTGTAATCCACCTGGGAGTTCCGTGGTATGACGTAGCTTTCTGCCTCCTTGGTTGCTGCATCATGTGTTCGACAATCGTGTTGCCGGACAGGGTTTCCAGAGATTAAAGTCCTGAAAGAGAAAAATAACAAAGCGGGAAGCCCCTAGTGCGGTTTAAGCCGCGTATTGGGGCATGCTGTAGTTGTGCCCCCCTCCCCGCCTGTGCCCATGGTATTTTTAATGCGTAATTATGTACGCGTGGCACGAATTTCGCCGTTTGGCTGGGACTGGGGTGGGGGCCGCATTGGTACGCAAGCTCAGATCATGCCGGGCGGTCTAGTTGTCGATTACTCCGAGCGCGCTTGAAGGTCTCCGGGTCTTGAAACGCCAAACTGGTGGATTGCCTTGAGAGGCTGCTTTGTGCTTCTGCTGCGAGGGCCGTAGTGTGCTACTCCGTACGGAGAGAGCGCTCTGTGTTTCCATTAACTGTGATGACCCCCCGAGGTCCTGGCATCTTGAGCTTGAGGTATGCATAATGCAGTACCGCATTGAATCTTGCAAATGCGGTTCGCCCGAGCAGTGCATGATAGCCACTGCGAAACGGGACTATATCGAGGATTAATTCTTCGCTTTGGAAGTTATCCAGGGATCCGAAGACCACTTCCAGTGTAATTGAGCCTGTGCAATGGGCCTCTACACCTGGAATGACGCCTTTAAAGGTTGTTTTTGTGGGTTTGATCCTTGAGGGGTCTATACCCATTTTGCGCACTGTGTCCTGGTAAAGCAGGTTCAGGCTGCTGCCACCATCCATAAGGACTCGAGTGAGGTGAAATTCGTCGATGATTGGGTCTAGGACCAGTGCGGCGAATCCGCCATGACGGATACTAGTGGGGTGGTCCCTGCGATCAAAGGTGATTAGACAGGAGGACCATGGGTTGAACTTTGGGGCGACTGGCTCCAACGCATATACGTCCCTGAGCGCACGCTTCCGCTCCCTCTTGGGGATGTGGGTTGCATATATCATGTTCATTGTCCACACTTGTGGGGGGAACCTCTTCTGTCCTCTGGTGTTCGGCTGCCGGGGCTCTTCCTCGTCATGGCTATCTGGCCCCTTATCTTTGTTTTCGGCAATTAACTTATCGGCCTGCTTGAATACCCAACAATCCATATTGGTGTGGTTGGCTGGCTTGTCGGGGGTGCCGTGTATTTGACACAAGCGATCAAGTATGCGGTCCAAACTGGACGGGCCCGGAGTGCTTCTTTTAAATGGCTTTTTCCGCTGACCGGGTTTAGAGCCTTTGAATCCGGCATTAACTGTCGTATCTTCAGTATTATCGCTGTTAATGCGACGCTTATGTTTGTTGCGACGTGACCTGCTATTGCCGTCCTTGGTATCCGAAGTACCATGGTTCTTTGATATGTTATTACTGCGAGCCAGCCAGCTGCCTTCTCCCACACAAAAGCGGGTCATAAGTGTCGTGAGGGCTGCCATAGATTTCGGCGTTTCCTGGCCAAGGTGCCTGGCTAGCCACTCATCGCGGATATTATGTTTGAAAGCTGCTAGGGCCTCTGCATCCGGACAGTCGACGATTTGATTTTTTCTTTGTTAGGAACCGAGTCCAGAATTGCCTGGCCGATTCTTATGGCTGCTGAATTATGTGGCTCAAGTCATCGGCATCTGGTGGTCGCACATAAGTGCCCTGAAAGTTGTCGAGGAATGCGGCCTCTAGATCTTCCCAACAGCTAATGGACTCTGCTGGCAAGCTGTTAAGCCAATGCCGCGCTAGTCCTTTGAGCTTTAGTGAGAGGTATTTGATGGCGTGTAAGTCATCACCACGGGCCATGTGGATGTGGAGGAGGAAATCCTCAATCCATACCGCAGGATCTGTAGTGCCATCGTATAATTCAATATTTACGGGTTTGAAGCCCTCTGGGATTTGATGATCCATTACTTCGTCTGTGAAGCATAGGGGGTGTGCGGCGCCTCTGTATCGGGCTATATCACGACGCAGCTCGAGTGGATCTTGCCCGCTGTGTTCGGCCCGGCCGGATTTACTTTTACTGTATCCGGCGTGACGTTTATCGTCTTGCATAGTGGCGCGCCCACGTGATCCGTAGATTGATCTGGCATGTTTTGCTTTGTCCTCCAATACGTCTCGCAGGTCTGGCGTATTTCCCCATGCCTTTTTGTTTGAATGGCGTCGGGGTGCAGGCTGAGTTTTTGGCTGGAATGCCTCTCTATCACGGCCATGAGGTGGCCGATCAGCCGCGTCATACGCTTCTTCCTTCAATCGGGGTAGCAACCTGCATTTTGGGTAACTCTTGGAGGGGCGCTCGAGTTTATATTCCTCGGCCGCGAGGACTTCAGTCCATCTGTCAGCTAGCAGATCTTGATCAGCTTGAAGTTGCTGCTGCTTTTTCTCAAGGCTATTTGTCGTGGCTATAAGCCGTCGCTTGAAGCGCTCTTGATCGACGGGATCCTCTGGCACGACGAATTCGGCATTGTCGAGGCTTTCCTCATCTTCGGAGGGGGCATGTAATTATCATCCTCCACTCCTCCATCTGCCGCTCTCTCAGGAGGGCTGGCTCCTCCATCCTCCTGCTCTAAATCTTGCTGGAGGGGATTGTTGTTGTTTTCGGCACTATCCGGAGTGTTATTATCTCCTATGCCGGTATCACCACTTTTGCTTTGGCGGGAATTAGAGCGGCGCCGCTCACGTCGGCGCTTGGGTTGCTTCTTGGAGGGGTCATCCTCAGCTGTCTCGTCGCCATTTCCTTCTTTGGGTGTGTCCACCATGTATATATTGTATGATGAGGTGGTTGTCCAGTGCCCTGTGGGCAGTGACCTGCATCGTCGTCCATACCGTCGATGTCTTCGGAGTCGAAGTCGAGCATGTCGGTTAAGTCATCAACAGTGGCTACTAAGTGGGTGGTGGGTGGGCCGCGAATTTCTTCGTCATCCGCATTCCAATCCTGCCGGACATAGTTCGGCCAGGATCCTCCTGACAAGGAGAGAGACCTTAATGAGTTTAGTATGTCGCCAAAGGGCGAGTGCTAAAAAATATCCGCGAAGGTAAATTCCATGATCGGCGCCCAATCGGATTCGCTAGGAACGAGCGCAGGCGGTTCGGAGTCCATGGCCGGAGAAGGATCCGGCAGTCTGACAACATGGCTCTCGTGCAGGGTAAGGTCGATGTTTGGCTCGATCGCCGATGAGGATAAGGCTTCCGTGCGGGGTCCATCCACCTGTCCATGGACGGCGCAATTGGCTTCGAATTGAGGGTCGGAGCGGCTCCCGGTGCGATCTCCTGAGCACTGTCTGATCGTAGAGCTAAATCGTACTCATCGTGACTGCGTGACGCACAAGGCAGAGGCTCGAATCCGTCGAAGATCAAGTCTCCGCGGATATCGGCCATGTAGTTTAAGCTTCCAAACCTGACCTGGTGGCCAGGGGCGTAACTTTCGATTTGCTCCAGATGGCCAAGCGAGTTGGCCTGCAGTGCGATGCCGCCGAACACAAATATCTGTTCGGGAAGAAAGGTCTCACCCTGGACTGCATCACCATCGATGATAGTAGGAGCCATCAAGCCTAACGGCGATGACACAGAGGAACTCTCAATGAAAGCACCAATGTCGGTGTCAAAACCGGCGGATCTCGGGTAGGGGGTCCCGAACTGTGCGTCTAAGGCGGATGGTAACAGGAGGCAGGGGACACGATGTTTTACCCACGGGCCCTCTTGATGGAGGTAAAACCCTACGTCCTGCTTGATTTATTCTTGATGATATGGGTATTACAAGAGTTGATCTACCACAAGATCGGAGAGGCTAAACCCTAGAAGCTAGCGTATGGTATGATTGTATGTTATTGTTGTGTCCTACGGACTAAAACCCTCCGGTTTATATAGACACCGGAGAGGGTTAGAGTTACACAAGGTCGGTTACAAAGGAGGACATATCCATATCCGTACTGCCTAGCTTGCCTTCCACGCCAAGGAGAGTCCCATCCGGACAAGAGACGAAGTCTTCAATCTTGTATCTTCATAGTCTAACAGTCCAGCCAAAGGATATAGTCCGGCTGTCCGGAGACCCCCTATTCCAGGACTCCCTCAACGACCCTAGAGGATATCGATCGATCAATGGACGAATGGGGCTGCTGGGGTCCTGATTAGCTTGTCGTTCGCCGCCCTTGCGTTTGAAAATTCACTTTCATGCCTCCCACAGTCGTCCTTCCCTCGCATTGGTGATCGCGAAGGAGGCGTATCTTCCTCTCTCTCTCTCTCTCTCTCTCTCTCTCTCTCCCGCCCATGGCGATGGCAAGGGGAGAGTCCAAATTCTCCACGCTACAACCCTAGACGCCGTGAGCGCGTGTGACATCTCCATTGCGTCACCCAGCTCTCTCGAGTTAACTCTCTCATGGGCATGGAGCACAACGCCCTCCTTTGCCTCGCACCATCCCCTAGATGACAACTTGTGGAGTCAAATCTGGCAGATCTTGAGTAGGTGGTCCTGAGCTGATAGCCTTGACACGATGGTAACAGGGACGCATGATTTTACCCAGGTTCGGGCTCTCTCGAAGAGATAGTACCCTACGTTCTACTTTGATTGTATTGATTTTCAGGGAGTACAAGTTACAAGTTGGTATACCATGAGATCTATGTGTGTATGAAGTGATCATCTACGGGCCTCACCCCTCGGTTTATATAGATACTGGGGGTGTACATAGGTTTGTTACATCTTGGGTAGTCGTGGTGTAGACGATCTCTAAGACTTAGAATAGACACCAAGTCTTCGGAAGTTTCCATTTCGGTGCATCCTGGGCCCAATGTACGTGACCCACTAGTAGACTATCTTGGGGGTCCTCGGTTGGACCCTCATGGCCGAGAGGCGATGTGGTATGCAGTCCCTAGTCCAGGACACCATCAACGGCGCCGTGGACAATTGGGCGTGCAACGACGTGGAGCCCTTCCGTCACTATAGGGCCAAGATTTGAGATCATTATTAGGACATGAGCCATTTTTTTTGTAAGACGTAGATATGTTGTTAAGGCAAGCTGATTCGCGTAGCCTTCTGCTTCAGTATAACCAAACACTTGTTGTTTTTCATGTTCTTCTAGAAGATTTTCTCCAGTCTGCTTGCAGCTTTGTGACTCTTTTAAGATTTTAAATTCACAAAACAACACATCTACGGTTTATCTGTCAGTTTGGAATGGCTAAAAGTGAGCATCTGGTGTTTACTACCTGAGCTTTTTGCGAGCTGAGATGACCATGGTTATGTCTATTTTGATATCTCTTATATTTGAGGGGCTCACATGCAAGCTTCTTTCGATAAGGGTGTTTAAGGGGACACAATGACTATGAGGAAGTTGGATAATTAGTTAATTATTTTTTTCGAAAAGGGGAAGCTCCCCGGCCTCTGCATCAGAACGATGCATACGGCCAACTTTATGAATAAGCAAATAGGTTTAACAAGGTCTTAAAGTCTCAAACAAAAGTACAGGAAAGCTCACAAAGAGCCAAAGGGCCAATAACAAACTAGCCAAAAAAGCCACAACCGGTTGGCATAAGAAAGATAGGTAAACTAATTGCTTATCCTATTACATGACCGCCATCCAAACCGGTTGAAGATATCCCGTGCTACCATCTCCCACCGGATATATCCAGTAACCAAACGCTCCCTGACCTCCGTCGGAGTGAGTAGTGACCACATATAGATCAACACAGTGGCTCGGAAGATAACCTGCAAAAAATGAATATTTGTTGTTCTGTTAAAAACCAAATCATTTCTGCAGTTCCAAACTGCCCACAATAAAGCACATACTCCTATGCGAATGTGTCTCGTCGTTTCGGACTCTATCCCGTTAAGCCACGTTCCAAATAACATGCTGACAGAACTCGGGGGAGTAATATTAAATGCAATGTGGACCGTCCATCATAGAACTTTGGCCAACGGGCAATCAAGAAAAAGGTGTTTGATAGTTTCATCCCGATCGCAGAAACTACACCTAGTAGGTCCTGTCCAGTTACGCATTGCCAAATTGTCCTTGGTTAAGATGACTTGTTTATGTACAAACCACATAAACACTTTAATTTTCAAAGGAACTTTGACGGTCCAAATATATTTGGAACTAGGAATAGAGCTTGAATTGATAACATCAAGATACATTGATTTAACTGTAAACTCTCCAGACCTAGTAAGCTTTCAGCGTAATTTATTGGGCTGTTGAGACAGCTGAACCCCCATCAGTCTACTCACTAGATGAAGCCATTCTTCCCAACGATTGCCGGCTAGCATCCTCCTGAACTGAATATTAAGGGGAATGGATTGAAGTACCGTTGCAACGAAAGCCTCACGTCATTGAACAATAGATACAGAGACGGGTATTGAAGTGCAAGGGGGGGGTCTCTCCGAGCCAAGTATCCTCCCAGAATCGTGTGCTAGCACCATTGCCGATAATAAACTTTGTCCTATTAAAAAAAATACTAATTTGACTCTCATAAGCCCTTTCCAAAAAGGTGAGTAAGTCGGCCTCGCTGTCACCTGAGACAAAGTTTTGGAGTGAAGATACTTACTACGGAGGATCTGGCCCAAGTGGCATCAGTCTCGACAGATAACTTCGACAACCACTTGCTGAGAAGACATATGTTCTTGACCTCAAGATTCTCAATGCCAAGACCCCCTTGGTCTTTCGGTCGACAGATAATATCCCACTTGGCGAGTTTGTATTTTCTTTTTAGTTCATCGCTCTCCCAGAAGAATTGGGATCGATAAAAGTCCAGTCTTTTCCTAACTCCAACTGGGACTTCGAAGAACGACAAGAGAAACATAGGCATACTCGTGAGAACTGAATTTATCAGAATTAATCGGCCTTTGTATGACATGAGCTTGCCCTTCCAGCAACTCAGTTTCTTTTTAAAGCGATCCTCGATACACTTCCATTCTCTGTTTGTCAGCTTACGATGGTGAATTGGTGTACCTAAATACGTAAAAGGTAAAGTCCCCAATTCGCGCCCAAACAATTGCCTATAAGCCTCTTGTTCCTCATTGGCTCTGCCAAAACAGAACAATTTGCTTTTGTGAAAGTTAATCTTTAAGTCGGTCAATTGTTCAAATAAGCAAAACACCAGCTTCATATTTCTCGCTTTTGCCAAGTCATGCTCCATAAAGATGATCGTATCATCGGCGTACTGGAGGATAGAGACACCACCATCAACTAGATGAGGCACCAAGCCACCCACTTGACCAGCCTCCTTAGCCCTTCCTATCAGAATTGCCAACATATCAACTACAATGTTGGAAAAAATAGGAGACATCGGATCCCCTTGTCTCAGGCCCTTATGTGTCTTGAAATAATGACCTATGTCGGCATTCACTTTAATTCCAACACTCCCTTTTGCGTGAACGATTCTACCTAGCGTCGCCAGGCTCCATCAAAACCTTTCATACGCAAGGCCTGTTGAAGGAAAGGCCATTTGACTTTATCGTACACTTTCTCGAAATCCACCTTAAAAACCACTCCATCTAGTTTTTTCGTGTGAATTTCGTAGAGTGTTTCATGAAGGATCACAACCCCTTCTAGGATGTTTCTGTCTGGCATGAAAGCAGTTTGGGAATGTTGCACCACATAATGTGCAATCTGCGTGAGCCTATTAGTCCCAACCTTGGTGAAAATTTTGAAACTAACATTGAGAAGACAGATCGGCCTGAACTGCTCAATTCTCATAGCCTCTGTCTTCTTAGGAAGCAATGTTATTGTTCCAAAATTCAAGTGAAATAACTGAAGCTATCCAGAGAATAAATCATGGGACATTGGTAGCAAATCCCCCTTAATAATATGCCAACACTTTTTATAGAATTCCGTCGGAAATCCATCCGGCCCTGGAGCCTTATTGTTTTTCATCTGTGCAATAGCTTCAAACACCTCTTTCTCCGAAAACGGGGCAATCAAAATATTATTCTCATCAGCAGTAAGTTGAGGCACATCCTCAATCCTGGACTCATCCAGGGACACACAATTGTCCTTCGGAGGCCCAAACAACTGCTTGTACTATTCGGTTATGTATAATTTTAGGTTATCCTGTCCTAAAATCGTTCCTTCATCTTGTTCAAGCTGAAAGATTCTCTTCTTTCTGTGCTTGCCGTTAGTGATCAAGTGAAAGAATTGAGTGTTCACGTCCCCCTCGACAACTTTGCGAACCTTAGCCCGCAACGCCCACTTTAATTCCTCTTCACGGAGAAGTTCTTTTAACTTCATCTCCGCCTCTAGTTAGCATGAAGCTCCGTGGCTTACAAAATTGTGGACTCGTCTTTTAAATCTAGGGATTGAATAAGTGTAAGGATACTTTCCTTTTCGACCTTATAAATCCCACTAAGATGCTTAGCCCACCCATGCAAGAAACTTCTCAAATGCCTTATCTTATTCTGCCAGCGCTCAACTGAAGTCCTACCGCCTGCATCCTTAGCCCATTCCGTGGCTATCAGATCCAAGAAGCCTTCACGTTCAAACCATGCCAGCTCGAAAGAAAAGGAGTTTTTGTTCCCCATGTGGGCTGGCTCACCCGAGTCCACAAATAAAGGCGTGTGGTCAGAAATTCCACATGAAAGGGCCTGGACCGTTACCAAAGGAAATTTCTGTTCCCACTCGACGCCCGCTAGGACTCGATCCAGCTTATCAAACGTCGGGTTTGGCAAAGCATTAGCCCAAGTAAATTTTCTACCCAAAAGCTCTATCTCTCTCAGATTCAAGCTTTCAATAATGGTATTAAACATAAACGACCACCTGCCATTGAAGTTATCATTATTCTTTTCCTCTCTCCTCCTAATGATATTGAAATCACCCCCAACCAGAATTGGGAGCTGCTCAGAGCCGCAAATTCAAACAAGGTCCGCCAAGAACTCTGGTTTGAGCTCGGGCTGCGCGGCACCATAGACCGCCACCAGAGCCCAATTAAACCCATTAGCTTTCGACCTAACCTGGAACTTAACCGCGAAATCTCCCATCACTACACTTCGAACTTCCAGCGAATCGCTTCTCACTCCAAGTAAGATCCCACCCGATCTTCCTCTCGGAGGCAGGCAGTGCCAATTGAAATCGACACCTCCCGATAAAGTATTGAGAAACTGGGGCGCAAAATTATCTCTACCAGTTTCCGAGAGAGCAATAAAATCCAATCTATACTCGATAGATGCACCCGCAAGGAACCTTCTTTTAGCCAAGTCTTTCAGACCTCTGCTATTTCAAAAGATTCCTTCATATTCATCATGAAATTTTTTAGTAGTACGGATCCTAGAACTCCTATGTATTGCTGAAGCAAGGTAGATCTTCCGCTTCCACTTGCATTTAGGTTTGCTTTGATCCTCCACCCGGTCCTCACAACCGGGCTCAATGGATCGAGCTACTGCAACCTCAAAAGTGTCATCCTCTTCCTCTGACTCGGGAATGGATGGTGCAAGATCCGCACAAAAATTATCGAGCACCCTGACCCCCAACGCATCAATATCTGCATCATTCATAGGTTTTACTGCTGCTAAGTTTCAAATCGTTTCTAAAGCACGTTCCGCTTCCAAATCTAGGAGATCATTAACAGAGTTGGAAATTTCACTATCATTACTACCTAGTGAAACTCCTAATTGATGTGCATTATTAATAATCTCATTATTAGATAAATGCAGAATAGAATTAGAAGTGTTGACCGACATACCAGTAGTGACCTCAATGTCACGAAGCTTGGCCGCCCTCATGGCGCACCGCTGCTGCATGTCATCAACCTCCGGATGATCCTGGAGACGGCAGCTCATCCGTCGCCCCGCGGAGACCGGATCCGGAATCCCTCCAAAGGCGATGACCTCCTCCCGAGTGACCCCACTCAGAGTAAAGCCACCGGCCTCACCCCCAGCACACCGCGAAGCTGCACCCCTCGAAGAGTCGGCAGGAGCTGCCGGGGGGAGCGGCGGGGATCTCCCCGGCCCCATTGACGTCTGGCCCTGGGACGCCGGTGCGCCCGAAGAAGGAGACATGAGGGCCGCCTGCCTGAGCACTCCTCCTGCCCCCGCCCTCTGGCTAGAGGGGGTCACCAGCGCCACAGGGGATGCGGCCTCCCTAGCCGCCAGATGGGAAGAGGGGGTCGGGGCCACCTGCCCCGGACCGCCTCCCCTAGGCCCAGCTGCCAACTGCAGCTCCGGTGCCACGAGGGGGGAGAAAGAGTCGAGGCCACCTGCCCCAGACTCCCTCTCCTAGGAACAGCCTCCAAAGTCGACGCCGGCTCCCGAAGTGAGACCACGGGGAGAGCGGGAGAGAGGAGCCACCTGCTCAGACTCCACCTCCCCTCCCCCGACCAAAGTCGTCACCGAGAAACTCCTCTCCAAGCCGCCGAGCACGGGGCTATCAGCAGCATCAACCTCCAGGGTAGGTAGCGTGCGCTCAAACACGTCATCGGACTCCACCCGGTCACTCCAGAGTCTAGGAGGAGCAGAAACTAGCTCAAACGACCCAAACCTCAAAGAACTCATAGGCACCGAAGAGGATGGTGTCATCCCGTCCCCGGGCGTCTGAGTATCGGTGCCCGATCCATTGGACAACTCTCATCCAGCATCATCAACCGGTGCCTCCTTGGCACCCGCACTGTCATCACCCTCGTGCATATCTACATCAGTCCCATTGATAGCCTCAGCAAAGAGATCAGCATCCTCAAACTCGATCTCGAGGTTGAAAATTTGTCCCCCATATGTCCACTTTACCACATCAGGGACGAACTCAATGTCCAGAACACTCACCAGTAGGCGGGCCACCCCGTGAGCTCGGGTAAAGGCCATATCCACTCTCTCAGTTTTCCCAACGATGATAGCCAAGCTAGCCACGACCCAAGCATCCTGCATCGGCTTCGAGGGAGCCCCAGAAAATCATAACCATACCTGAGTAAGCGGCTTGCCCTGTGGCTCAACCTTATTCCACTCGTGGAACTCTAGAATGCATTTTGTGCCAGGTACTCTGCACAACCCAAAACTCAGCAATCTCTGCAAATTCTCCACAGAGGGGAAAGTCAACCTTGAACATGTTGGCCTCAATACTGACAAGCTCCCACTGGAAGTCACACGGAGCTAACTCCTTAAGCCTCTACACAATCTGAGCCTCAGAGACATCTCCTTGGGTAACTTTCACGACCGAAGTGTTCAAACTCTGGTTCTCCTTAGGGATATCTCTCACAGCCGGAGACTCAAAGGACATCAACTCAGCACAATATACTCCATAAATTGTGAGAGTCGGTACCTGATCACGCAAAATCGGGCAATCCCTCGTATTGTGTGCTGGCTTACCGCATGAATCACAAAGCTCCGCCATGCACTCAGCAATAAAGTGGCCCTTCTCACCACAGCGATAACACAACATCTTCTCCTTCTTACGCGCCCACTTGGACGCTCTATCCGGGTCTGCCCTGTCTGCCACCTCAACTGTAGCCACAGTCCCAGGTACCTCAGCATTGGCCAGCGCCGTCACGACGTCCATAGCCTGAGCAGACAAATCCGACGTCTGACCGGGATCGGCTGCCCACACGGAGTTCATGCGCTCGACTACTACAGGTGGAGGGGGCTGCCGGTTACGGTACCGACCTCGACCACCACGAGGACCCCGATATCCACCTCGCTGCCGGTAATCAGGGCCAAACGCCCCCTCAACAAAACCACCCAAAAGGCCAAGAAAAGCTCGCTCAGCAGAACCATCACTCTGCCAAGCATATCTACGACCACCTCCTGTTGACGACGAACCACGGTGTTGGTCTTCCCCATATGCATTGTGACCATCGTCCCCCCACTGTCCCCGCGGCAGTCCATTAGCCCCTCCAGTAGCCGCGTTCTGATGTGGCAATGCATGCGACTGCGTCGGGCCAAGCCGTTTTTGCGCCGGCCTCGCGACCTAGTGAGGCGGCAACGCAGCCCGATGTTGATTACCGGTCATGCCGACCTGGTTGGCGGGCGTAGCCAGCCTCGGACCTTGCACTCTGCCCCGCCCCGCAGAAGCAAACACAGCCGGGCTCTGTGCCGTCGGCCGGGGACCAAGAGGAGGCCCGCCCTGGCCCGCTGCGGGCATAGGCGGCCTAGTCGCCGTCGGCTGGGGACCAAGAGGCGGTCCGCCCCGACCCGCAGCTGGCACCGGCGGCCGAGTCCCAGGGTAGCCACCTCCGCGACCCAAAGTGGCTTGCGCTGCCCTGACGACCACCGGAGAAGCTGCAGCGCCACGCCCAGTGCTAGTAGCTTGGCTAGCCATCGCAACGAGGGGTGGGATCCGTTTCGCACGCCCAGGACCGCAGGAAGGAAACCCCGGCCTCCCGCGCCGATGAACCCTAGCAAGCGGCGATGAAGCACACGCAGAAAAGTGATCGACCAAATCGCTGCATGTGTCCGCGCACGCAATATTGGTGGGTATCGGAATAGCCTGGGCCTCATACCCAGCTATCTCCGGCCCAGCCTGTTGCGGCAAAGAGTATTTCAGAATCGGCCCATCACGGCCCAAGAGGGATTTCAAACGAGCCTCCCGAGCCGCCCTGATCCCGATCCCTGGGAGCGCCAGCGTGAAAGCCGCGACCACCGCCGGCGCCTGTCCGGGCACTTTCCGGCGCGCATTCTTCCTCTTCTTAACCGTAATCCACAACTCCGGATGAATAAAATCGAAAATCGTTAGGTTCGGAAGACTTACCTTAGGCAAGGGACCCTTCCATGGCCTGATCGCCATCGCCGCCGTTCTCCGATGAACTACGCGATGGACCATCTCCTTCTTCTCTCCCGTGTGAAGTCCAACCCTAGCCGGATCGTCGGGAGGCAAGATCTTGTCGACCGTCGTGGCCACTTCGTCTTCGTCATAGCCGGCGTTAAAGAACTCACAGATGAGATCCGACGGCGTTGGCGACGGCGGGGAGGCCGCCGGGGCATCCCCGTCACCGTCCGCATCGTCTTCTTCAGAGTCGGCCAGGGCCCAGAACCGGCCTCCGACTCATCGTCGTACAGCCTCTGCACCAACTAGGGATGCATACGGCCATTTTAGTATGAGTACCAAGATAAACATGGTCCTCAGAATTTTTTTAATGAGTATCAAGATATTTTTTGATGAGTGGTTCCATCACACACCAAACTTAATTCTCAATAAATGAGAGAAAACCCATGTGCATCACCTGTCAATTCTAGGAATTGAACTCAGGCCGTTAGGCTGCACAACCGCATGCCCAACCACTGAGCCAAGGCTCTCTTTGCAACATGCGGGTACGTAGCTAGTCTTAAATAGAGGCCAAGTTCGAACTATATATATTTCACATGTGTAAGAGATGCACTGATATTTTTAACAGTGAGAGATTCACTACAGATTATTTTTAGAAAAAGAATGTCACAATAATCATGGTGGTAAATGGGGCTAACTACAACTTTCCACCTCATTCATATCAATGAATTGTTTACCTTGGAGCTGTCACATATAAAAACCGTACTCCGAGTACATGCATAATTTTGTGAGTCTTCGAGATGGTAAGACTTCGATTACAAAAATGTTTTTATTCTGAATTTTATTCTCATATTCTATCATAGGGGTTTGCGATCGTTGTAGAAATTTCATTCTTGCTACGAGAATTATCTTGTCCGAAAGTGAAAGAAATACCAAAGTTTCAAAATTTATGCTCTATTCATTCAGTATGTCCCTGTTTAGAAGCAATTCTTTTGCATTTTGTTTGGTTGCTCTTAGTGTGTTACCTGGTTATGCACTACTCACTCTATTTCCCAATTGCAGCCGTGTTGGCTAGGGTTGATGTTGGGAAATGTTACAAGCAAGTTATCCAATGGCGCCCGGAAACTATGTAGCATACATGTATTTTAGTGATAGTCAGCATGTTGATCTCAACGGCGTTGATCATAGAGTGTGAGTAAAACGATCCAATAATTCTGACTAGAGGAAGACGTGAGTTGATTAGGCATTTCGTAGGGTGTTTTATTCAAGATTTATTTTCATGAATTTTGAAAGTTATTCTAATGCAATTTATTTGCGAGGAGCAACCGAGCATGGCTCGGTAAAATAAGTCATCACATCGGGACCAACCAAGTCTTGCCACGTCCTTACAATTACTAAGCTCCCTATGAGGCCCAGGAGAGCTCCAGAGTTCTTTCCGTGAAGTGGACCCTGTTTGCAAGGGTCTGGTCGAGTCATAGGTCCCGCATAACAATATCAGAGCCGACATTCTACTAGAACACTTTTAAAAACATTCAAAATAAATAATTTTTTGTGAACTTCCAGAATATGTTCAGAGATGTTGAAAAACATTTGTGGATTTAAATAATGTTCGTAAATTTAAAAATTATTCACGAATATAAAAAATATTCATGAATTCTAAAAAATGTTCATGAGTTTTCTAGTTGTTCATGATTTTCTAAATGGTCATGAATTTGAGAAAAATGCTCATGAATATGAATATGAAAAAATCTTCATAGATTTTTTAAAAAATGTTCACAATTTTGAAGAAATATTTATGAATTTGAAGGATGGGTACATTTAAAAAAGAGTACAAATGCCATGGTAACCTTGTTTGGAGGTATAAAAGTGGAGTTTACTTTGACATTTGAGAACTCACAGTGAGATACATGGATCGCTCTCACATAAGTTTTTTTTAGATTTTCCCAAGAAAAAATGTTTTTAGAAGATTTAAACCTCTCGCTACATGTCTCATGTGGTCCTTGCGGTCTTCCATGTTTATTTAGAAATAAAGAGAACTAGCTTTCCAAGATGCTAGTAAGTGGAGGAAAGCAACAGGACGAGAAAAATGCAGCCCTCCACAATCAAAAGTGACGTGCACTTTGTTGCTTCAAATTCATTTGTAAGTCGATGCTTCGGGCTTAATTTATTTATCCGCAACGTGTTTCAGCCATTGAGCCTGATTTTATTTTATTTTTTGAAGCTTGAACCATACAACAACTGTTCTACTTCCCGCAAAAATAAAAATAAACAATTGTTCAACAGAATATATTTTCATTAAAAGAAACCAACTTATTCTGGAGACCATCAGTCCATCGCTCAAAGCCGAGGTGCCACCTTGGGAGGAATAAGATGCCACTTTGAAAATTGAACAAACAAGGTGGCGAAATGATATTTACAGATTTGTTTTCTTGTTGTGGCAGGACTTTATTCAGTCCTTGGCTTGCAAGTCTGTACCTTTAAAAAAAATCAAGTCTGGACCTTCTTTAAGGGCACATTTCAGGGTCTACATCAGTTTGGTTTCTGTACCTCGACTTGATGCTCTCATGCATTGTCTATGGCAACACTTGGCAATAGAAAGTGCACCCTACCTCCTTCAGGTCCTGATTCCCGAATGCACTAGGAAATCGGTCGGTGCAATGATCACTTCGGGTCCCAACTCGAATAATGTGTAAAGCTTATGTTGATTCTCGACTTATATTCTATGGAATAGCAAGATTCTAAACAGGCACGTGTAAAATGACCTTAGAGCATCTACAACGGACTATGCAAATCCGGGTCCTTAAATGTTCGTGGACACTTCCAAAAAAGTGACCGATCACTCCTCAAATTTGTACATCTATATCCGGATACCTTATATTAAAAAAAATTAAATTCATACAAAATCGTGCAAAGGATAAAATCTGCGTACAACAAAGATCAACTACCCTAGTCCTCGGAGATGTCCACTATCTCCGTGTCCGGCTCCGGGTACATAGACGATAGCCGCAGCTCCGCCTCCTGCGGCTTCTAGTGTCGGCCTCCGCATTCATCTCCGCTTCGACCTCGCCGAAGAGCGCGTCGACCGCTGCCCGTTCCTGCTGGATAAACTACTGGTTGGCCTCCAAATAGACCTCATCATGGATGGACTCCAAGATGGCCTGCTGCTCCACCATCTCGGCCGCTTGGGCAACGACGAACTCCGCCTCCACGTCCTCCATTTTAAAGCTCGGAGCCGACGCCAGCTCCTGCTCCGGCTGCCCTGCCTCGTCCTCCTCTGGATCCGCCACCTCCATCAAAGTCGTCTGCTGCTCCTCTCCCTCCTCCTCCTCCTCCTCCTCCACCTGCTCCTCCTCCTCCGGCTCCGGCGAGTCCGAAGGCAGCCCGACAGCAAATGTGGGTGGTGTGTGCGGCGCGTTTGCCCGAATTTCATGCTCAATCTGGTACCAGCGCTCCGGCGTGAGCATCGCGTACGTGGTTATCTCCTGCCGGACCATGACGAAGTCGGAGAGCATGGGAAGAGAGGCGGAGCTGAAGAGAGAAGGTGGATGGGCTCAAACTGGCGGTGCGATGAGGGAGGAGGTGGATGCGCTAGAGTGGCAAGCCGGAGCGGCACTACGCGGCGTTCACACCTCCCACCGGAGGGGACGTTCGTCGGACCTCCGGATTTTGGGGCAATTCTGCATGGGACTCCATTGTCAGTCTGACGTGGCGGACGTGCCCGGGCGCGCTCGAGCGCCCCATACCCGCCTCATATTTGGGCTGGATATGAGGGGTGCCAGTCAACCCGGACGTATGAGGCACCCATGTGGGTCGAATTTTCATGACCGGTCAGTGACCGAACCGTCCACCCGGGCGTTTGAGGCCAGTTTGGGGTGCTCTTAAAGTAGCAATTGTCTTTTCTTTCCTCCTCTACAATAAAATAGCTTAGGCTCCCCTCCTCCTCTCTTAGGTGTCGCCGCCGATTCGCCCCATCTTCAGTGGCCTTTGGGCTATGAAGGTGCGGGGGACCCCGGACCCTGCCGTGGGAGGATTTCATTCCCGTTCTTGTTAGGTTCAGCCTCTTGGTTGGGGTTGTGTGACGGCGGCAATGCTCAGTAGAAATAATATCTCTCACGTTTTATCCATGTCTCGTTGGTGCGTCTAGCGTCGTTGGAGGGCGTGTGGAGGCGTGTTTACGTTGGATCTGGCATGATTCGGTCGGCACTGGTCTTCAATGAATTTGTTTGGATTTGTTCTCTGTTCATCTTTGTTTGTGAGTTTACAAGTTTAATCTGCCTTATCTATGACTTTTTCCATCGGCTATGGTTGTCGTTTTGATGTGTTGGTCCTATGAGGCCTTAGCACACGACTTTTCAACTGTTTGCTACAACAAAGTCTGTCCGGCTCCGGTGAGGAAGAGGCAAAGACGGTGGCGCGCATTCAGCTCGCCTTGGTGTTGTTAGTCGTCGCTAGGTTGTCCATGGACCTGACCGTGGTTTTTATTACCTCTTATCTTTGTACTAACTTGATTGAAAATGAATAGAACCAAATTTTTCATGAAAAAAAGTTGACCTTAAGGTAACACTTGTACGATGCGATTGCTCAATTTTGGTCCAGTAAGGCGGACTATGAGTTGTTAGGACGTGCGCTTCTCTGCAGCCGTCGTTGATAAGTCGACCTCGTTGCATTCCAGCTACTACCGTGTGATAAGTGATAAGGGAAGGGATCAACTCACGATAACACGAGACGAGACGCTCACTGTGTTGTGCCATCATTTCCTTGGTGTGAAACAGCAACCGTACCCGCCGAACCTTCGTAGTGATGGATGCGTTTCAGGCCATGAGAAGTACTACGTGCGTGCGTCGGCCATCAGTTAGCAAGATGGCTTAGAGACGCAGCATGCTCCAGTCGGGATCAGCGGCTGCGGCGGCGGCGGCTTTCGGTTACACGAACGCAAAGGAAGGTTCGGCGGGGCAACGACCTAACTTGGCAGACAATCTGCGACGTGGGTCGGTCGACACGAGATGGACAAGGAAGGAAGAGCCGGACTTTGCTTGTCCCGCGTCTACTCTACTACTATATTGCCATCTTTCTTTCTTTGGTCTCCTGCCTGCGTGCGCCTAGTTCTCGACCGTATTCTCACTTTCTCAGTTTCAATTCGGCCAAGCTAGCGTCAGAAATGCCAGCAGCAAAGTTGCCATATTATCCTACTAGGATGGATGGATCATGTGGCCACAATCATCACCGCTAGGTTCCGGAGATGGTATTGGTTACATCGTATTGCTTTGTTGTTGACAAGAAGCATCTGGTTAGGTTAGCTAGGGGCCGGGGATGCATCTTGTAGAATCCACGCACGCCTCTTTCTTTCTTCGCGGGGGAGACACCTCCTTTGTCCACCAACCAGCTAAGGCTTTGCGGATATCAAAATGGCCATGTGTAACTCGGATAGTATATCTAGCCTTGTCAAGCTTTACCCCGAAAGTATATATATCCACAATGCATACAGTATCATGCCTTGCTTTGTCAACTCAATTGTAGATTATACCCATGGTGTTTTACTCCATGAGATTCTATATATCTTATTAGATGAGCGCGCCGGGGATGAGACTCTCACGATTTTGTCTGCTACGTATAACTCGGATAGACCTCTTCGCCCATCCTGAGGTGGCCAAGGCGTTCCGCAAATAATTACTACTACAGCCATGATCGCATCAGATCGCACGACGTCATATGCATGGCTAGCACCCACAAGGCAAAAGAAAGGCCGAAAACGACTGGCCATGACCACCCCATGTCGATCTTCGTCATAACAATGTGCAATAACGAAAGGCAAGTGCACATTCTCTATCTTGGGTTCCTTGTTTTCCTAATGAGCGAACAAACAAGTCCACGTTCTCCTAGTGCTCCGCTTTCATTATTCCTTCCTTCCCGGCTTCGATTTGCCCCATGTAGCACTGTAGTAGGTCCAACTAAAACGGCAGACCAACCGAAAACCGCCAATCATACATCGGATCTTGCTCGTAGTCGCAGCTGGGTTTCTAGAGCTACTAATTAGCAAAAAGACATTAAGTTTTCTTGTTTTTCTCTTCGTCTTGATCGCGATGGACAACGTAAGATGATTTACACACCTAGACGAAGGAAGTAACTTGCTAGCTGGACCCGCATCTTCGACTTGTTTGTCTGCTTGAAGTGCACAGAGCCGCTCACATCACATCACATGCATGACATAGGAAACGGGGAAGCAAACTTGGTGTTGCCCTGTTGCCATTTTATCATCCCAAGAAGTCCTTCCTCTCTGCGTCGACCTGCCTCGTCGCGTTTGTCGTCGGCGCGCCGCAGTGCAAAAGTTTACAGCAAAGTCGTCGTCGTCGGGGTTATCTTGGGGAGCAAGAAGAAATCATGGCTTCTGCTTCTGCGCCCCGGCTCTTCTTGTCGTGGGTTTGTTGGATCGGCACACAGGAACGGGGAATGTTCCCCTCGGCCGTGTGCTATACGGTGTGCTGAGGCTCGAAGAGGAGGCAGCGACGACCTCGGCGTGTCAGCATGCACAAAGGGGCACGTGTTGCCGGGCACAGGTGCTGAGCGGGACGCTTTGTCGCCATAGGGATTTTCGGTTACGATCTTGTGGAAAAACCGTCCTCCGCTGAAGGAGAAGTTCACTGCGTCTGAGAGGGATAGATGTACACGCGGTGGGGCGGGTGATGGAGAACCCGATTTTGACATTACCAACGCGAGAAAGAGATACGGGTAGGAGTTACCATATCCTATGCGCGGCTCAAGAAATGTCAACTTTCCTTCTGTCGTTTAGAAATGACAGGGAAAACGACATGCCATCTGCATTTGTTTGTAGTATTGCTAGGTTGATCATGTGGTACGGAGTATACCTACCGAAACGAATCAAGCAAACCATTTTTACCTACCCACGGGCGCGCAGGATGCACTGTCACGTCGCTGTATCCGCATCTGCGCGTCATTATTTAACCGGGACCGGCGCACGTTGGATTCAAAGGTGCGTTTCCTTCCTCACCTCACCGGTGGTCTGATTCTGACGTGTCATAAAGCCGACAGAGAGCAGAGTGGGGCTTTGACAGCTCCGTTCCGTTCCGTTCCTCCGGCTGGCGAATCGGCGGGCGGTCATCAGCCGGACGTCAGGGTCAAGAGACCCGGTGCATGTCCCAGTTGAAACAGTTGCCCGTTTCAAAAAGAGAAGTGGTTGAAACAGTTGGCCGAAGCCCAAACCGCAGACAGGACGAGCTAGCCTAGAGTATTGCCGATTGTGCATTGTTTTCCCCAAAGCAAGACAGTGTGCCTTGCAAGTTTCCACGCATTGGAATTGGGTTAGAGTGCGTCTTTTGTGGACCTGATCTGATGATTGTGCGGATGGGCGGTTACGGAAACAGAATCCCCGTGATCTCTCGTGGACGGGAGATTATCGGGTGCATTCTTTGCATGGAGACAGGCCGGGATGACACTCCACTCCAGCAGGTGTGATCCAAGAACGGCGCCCTGTTCAAGTTCAGAGCGCAGCCGCCCACGGGAATCAAGTCAATAATCGATCTCGTTACCCCATGATCGATCTGCCATCACCGGCTCTTGCTTGTGCGCCCACATTGCATCAGGGTTGGTAAATCAAGGAGGAGACCGATGGAACCATAAACTTATGCTGTTTTATGGGGTCATTCGCCTACCTACGTGCGCGCGCCATGCAAACGAACAAAAACGCAGGAGCGCGGCCGCTGCGGCAGCCGGAGGGCCGAGCGACCCATCTCGGCGCCCAAAGGGCAGGGCTGGGCTGGGCTGGGCACTGGTTTTCGCGTCCCCTCGTCGCGATGCGTGCGCTTGTGTTCTTCCCTTCCCGTGGAGCCGAGCCATATTAGAAAACACACGGCAGCTAGTCGGCCAGATTCCCGGCGTTACCAAAGAGACCAGCCAGCAAGATCGATCGCTCGTGCCGTAGGACGGAATGCCGGAATGTTGATTGATGTCAATGATGCGCAAATTTCAGTTGCTGGAAGAATCCGTCTTTTGCAAGCACGGCACAGAACAGCTTTCAAAAATGCAGTAGCAAAAACTACTAGCATCTAGCGAACCAGAATGGACACAAGTTATCGACACTTTGCCACTTTGCGTGATCTGGAATAACTTGTGTAAAGAAACGGTGTGAATGAACAGTAGCAATCGATGATGATTGATGTCAACGATGTGCAAATTTGTATCCCTGGAAGGGACGCGTCGCACAGGCGAGACTTTTGCAAGAGATGGCTTGGAAGGGTGCGTCCGTTACAGTAGGGCGCGGCACATCGGGAGAGAAAACCGCATGTTGGTTTGTTAAGCAGGGATTTTCGTTAATCAAACTAACTAATTATTCCTAACAATTTGAACTCCGGATAATAGAGGTGATACCGATACGAGGGGAAGTACATTTTGTCCCGCTTCACTTTTATTTTTGAAGAAACGTAGGTGAATACCTATGTGACGCTCACCGCATCAAAGTTTAGTGCGGTCGCACAGAGCCGGCGGCATGGACCAGACCCCCCAATAGGGTGGCGAATGGTGAGCCAATTATTCATGGGCTTTTTACTACTGGCGTTTGGCGACATAATCATAACATAGGTCTCATTGTAGGAGACGAAGAAACCCTAGCAGCCATCACAAGGATTTTTTTTTCATCCCCTCGCTTCCAGATGTCATCTTGCGTTAGGAGGTGAGGGGACCTCGGATCTTCAATAATTTTTAGTCTTCCTCAATATCTAGTTGTCATTGTGGTGTTTATGAAAAAACTATTCCAATTTTCTTGTAGCAATATGCTTGGTTTGTCTTGGTTTTTGTAATACATATGCAATTTTTTGAATTAAATATTATAAAATTAAGATATATTGAAACATTTTAAAATGTTCAAAAATATAAAGAAAGTATTTTAAAAACATGTTAACAAAAAACTATTTGTATAAAATTAAAAAATGTTCCTAATTTGAAAGTTCTCATGCATTTTTTTATAAAAATATGAATAGCAAATAAGTGTCCATATATTTTTATTTTAAAAAGTTTGTGTTCATATTAAAAGCAAAGAACCCACAAGCCATAGTAAATAGAGAAAACAAAAAGAGTACAAAGCTTGGTAATAGACAAATATTGGCATACACCTAACTGGGTAGCGAGCCCTTAAATGGGCCCATGTGCGATACCCCTCCTATGAAACAACGAGCTCATATATGAGATCATGAACGGGAAGACTATATCTCGCTTCCTCATGAATCGGGAGGGCATAATATTGTAAAATTTGTTGTATCACTTCTTTAGGGTCGTCATGTTTGGCTTCTATCCCCTCATGATCCTTTTTGTATCCTGTTGAATATTGTTCGATTTTAATAAAGTTTGGGATCCCTGAGAAAAGGAGATCATGAACGCAAACATTATATCTCGCTTATAGCGAGTATATCTTCCGTCTTGCTGAAGCATTTTCTTTCCCCGCTGTAAACTGGGCTGGCCCGTTTCGCTCGCTCGCTCGATGGCTGTAGTCGTAGGTTCGTTTGACTTGTTTTATTTTTTGATTTTTTGATTTTTCTTTCCTTTTTTATTTTGTCCTTCTTTTTTTTGAAAGTATTTTTTCCTTCTTTCTTATGGTATTGTTTGTTTGTTTTCGGCTTTCTCTATTTTTCCCATTGTTTTTTTTTCATGGTTTTCACTGTTTTTTCTTTTTCTTCAATTTTTTTTGTTTTTTTCTCAGTTATCTCCAGTTTTCCAGTTTTTCGTTCCCTTTTCTTTGGTTGCACTAGGGTTTTTTTTTTCAATTTTCTTGTTTTCTTTTTCTTATTAAATTTTTTCCTTCGGTTTTATTTTTGTTTATTCACTGGGTTTTCTTTCTCTGTTTGTTATGCTTCGATTTTCTTTTATTTTTCTTGGTTTTCTTTATGTTTCTTTCTTGGTTTTCATTTTACACATGTCTAATTTTTTTTGGTTTTCATTCTATATTTATCGTATACATTAAAAAAATACATGATCAATAATTTTCTATACATTTTTTAACACATGGTCAACATGTTTTATACATGTTTTGAACATTTTGAAAGGGCAACGCTGCGCGTCGGCTGGTGGATCTTTTTTAAAGATGTGCCACCTCGTGAGCCATTGGATTCAACGTGAAATGATCATCAGATTCAAATGCCAGCTTTGCAACACAAATGATGTTGCACTCGGACATTTGCCATGGAGTTCATGTTGTGGAACTTTTGCAATAGAGAGGTATCGTTGCATATTTTTCTTGCAACAGACCTAATGTTGCAGTTTTTTTTCGTCACCTTTATATAGGTGTTCTAGAAGAGAGTTTTGCAACATCAATGATGTTGCATAAATCTTTCTTGCAAAAGGAGTATGTTGCAAGAAAAAAATCAGCGCCAGTCGTTCGGCGTGAGCTCCCATCAAACGGTGATGAGGGAGTAGCGATGGTGCCCGTCCTTGCCATAGCATTGTCGTTGGTGAGTGGCGAAGCTCTGGCCAGGTCGTCTCGTCTCCTATCCGACGATGTGGGCGCACTACGCGCGGTCAACGGTCGTGGTGGAGGCAACTGACAAAGGCGGCCACCGCGCCCGACCCTGGATGCAACCTCGCCACCATAATCCGCTCCAGTGAGGTGGGCGGTTGCCGGCACTGGCGTCGAAGCTTTACATGACGCGCGTCTCTCCTTCGATGCTACAGGGATCTGGATGTCGTCGGCTTGCATTCTTTTTTGTCGGTCTGCAATGGACTAGTTGTTGTCGTGGTATAATTGCAGCAATGGGATAGTTGAAAAAATAGTGGTGGTGGCCCATGGGGTACGTGGCGTAAAGGGAAGGTGGCGGACGTGGGAGCTGCAATCCGTCGGGTGATTACAATTGTTTTCCTTTTTTTAAATGCTTGATTAACATTTTTCAAATACAATATTAATAAAAAAATAATACATGGTCAACAATTTTCTATACACATTTAATATTTTTTTTCAAATGCTTAATTAACATTTTTCAAGTACAAGATTAATTTTTTTAATACATGGTCAATTTGTTTTCGCACATTTAACATTTTTCAAGTACCTGATCAACACTTTTTCAAAAGCAAGATTAATATTTTTTTAATACATGGTCAACATTTTTTATCTAAGCATTTTTCAAATGCTTGATTGACATAATTCAATACTTATTTAACATTTTTTACATGATTTACATTTTTAAATACATGATCAACTTTTTGCACACACCTTGTATATTTTTTTATACATGATCACATTTTTATAGACATTTAATATTTTTCAAATGCATGATTAAATTTTTCGAACCGTTATGTAAAGTATATATTTTTAATATATATTTTGGATATCTGGAAGTGTAAACAAAAGTAAAAAAAGAAACAGAAAAAAAACAAAAACAAAAACATGAGAAAACGAAACAAAAAATAATGGGTTGTGGCCTCCGCCGCACCTTGGTCGGGACATCTTGCACTGCCATGACGGTGAGTGTTCCGTCCGTCTCACTATAAACGAGACATAGGGGCGTCCGATCATGAAGCGTACGGTTCCATATAAAGGAGGACAGCACGTGAAATTTAGCACTGGTTTGGAACGTTGCAAAGCGAACTTGAGCTGGAGTTCCAACAAATCGCCCGAGATAAAAGAACTTCTCACATTCTGGTCAAGCCCCTTTCCCGTGCTCATACTGGACATGCCCTCATTCGACCAAAGAGAGGGGAAAGTGTTGGAGAACGCAGTAATTTCAACAACAAAAAAATTACGAACACGCAAGATTATGGTGATGCATAGCAACGAGAGAGAAGAGTATCGTCTACGTACCCTCGTACATCGTAAATGGAAGCGTTATGACGACGCGGTTGATGTAGCCGTATGTCTTCACGATCGATCAATCCTAGTATCGAACGTACGACACCTCCGCGATCTGCACACTGTTGACACCTGATTTTGGCAAGATATAGAGCAATGAAGATGGTCTCGAGTGAACGGGTTTTTTCAGCATGAAAATATTCACGTCGCCGAGTGGAACAACTTTGATGTTTCGGTTATATTCATTCGACCTTATCTTACGGACCGAAACTATACTCCAAGTGGCATAATTCAATATTTCGAGTGGTTTTTGGCCAATCACGTCTTCAAGATGACCTCGGATGAAGGAACACTCTTAAAAAATTGTCTTTATCTCGTCGAGGCAATCGATTTTGATATATAAATCATCTCAATCCGAGTTCATATGCAAAAGTTACAGTTAATACGGTCTGGACAAGGCAGAGATCAAAATATTACGCTTGACACCAGACACATGTTGATGAGTGTCTGATACAATGCGTGAGCAATTAGGCCCTTAAGACGGCCTTGAATTGAAAAACCTTCAACACGGAAAAGTTTCTTCTCGTCGAGCCGATCAATTTTCATATATAATTTGTCTTAATCCGAGGTTGTATGCAACTTGGAGAGGCAAATCAAGATCAGACTGTGTTTTCAGTCGGGAAATCCGAGTGAAAAATTTACCATCCGAGTGAAAACCTACCGATCGAGTAAAAGGTCGAGTGAAACTTATCGATCGAGTAAAAGATTGGCTTCCGAGTGAAAATATAGTAATCCGAGTGAAATTATCATCCGAGTGAAGTTATTCCGAGTGAAAAGATTACCGTCGGAATGAAAACTTGACGTTCGAGTAAGATATTGCCTTCCGAGTTGAAATATAGTCATCCGAGTGAAAGATTGTCTTCTGAGTTATAGTCATCCGAGTGAAAGATTGTTTTCCGAGTGAAAGACTCTAACATCCGAGTGAAAAGGTCCAGTCGGACGAAAAACTCTAATATCCGAGTGGATGAGCTCGGATCCGAGTGAAACTGAAGATGTGCCCGAAAGGTAATCCAGATGACCTCGGATGGAAAAGTGATCAACACGTAAGTTGTGCGCATTGTCAAAACGGTGAACTTTGGTTTTGGTGTCATTATGATCTGAGATAGTATACGGCCTGTAAGTTCACTACGAGACACGGACAATCCAGTCTGTTATATGACCGAGTCCGACTGGATATTAAAGATGGCTTCGTAGAATATTCAAGACTGTCTTATTTGAAAAAGTGTTCAACATAAGAATTGTTCGCCTCGTCGAGGCGCACAAGTTTCATATTTGGGCTGTCTTGATCGGAGGTCATATGCAAGCTCGGCGGGCCGCGCAAGGAGGAAGACAGAAGTTGGGCCAGATTCAGACTGAATCCAAGTTGGAATAGAACTAGGACTCTAGGACGTGAATTGATGTAATTTTTTGTAAGGAAAGCCTAGATGAATCATTTGCTTGTACGGGAAGTCCAGCCGCCTCTTATATATGTTGGGGGTGATGGCCGATTGAACAACACCAATCGAACCAATCAATCTATTACACTTTTTCGTGTTCATCTACTTTTTATCTATCCCTTGTATCTTTTTTCTCGTTCTTCGCTAGTTCTTCATGCCGGAGGGCTGCGGAATCACGAGGCTCTAGGGGCGAGCGAATCGACCTGGAGCAGCCCATAGCCGCCGCGAGCCCTGACGGGGTCCCTCCCGGGTAAGCGGGGCTTCGGGTCTACAAAAGCGTCTGTCGGCTGTCCTGTGTATCGCGCTGCGGGTCGGACCTCCTTCGACGCGAGCTGTGGTGCATCACCCCCGGCATCGACGTGTTCATGTGCGAACACACTTTTTGGCGACTCCGCTGGGGATGAAGCTTTGAACAGTCTCCAACCTGTTCTTGCTACGAGGAGAGCGTCATCGAGTGGCTGCAATCTACAACGGTAACATGTATCATCAATTGAAAGTGCAACTATCCCTAGGTGGTTTTGGTAATTCACAACAACATATAGCTCATTGAGCTAATGCTATTCCAAGATGATTATTTCAGGAAAGCTCAATGATTGGCATGGCATGGATGTGAAAGTGGAACCCTCAAAATGCTAAGGACAAAGAATTGGCTCAAGCTCAAAAGTTCAAGACTCTTCATTTTATATTTTAGTGATCCAAGATCACACTGAGTCTTTAGGAAAAGCCAATACTATCAAGGAGGGATGAGGTGTTGCTTAATGAGCCTCTTGCTTTATGTGCTTAATGATATGCTCCAAAATCCTCAACCACCTTTCCATATCCACAAATGACCTAAACCCTAAGCCAAACTCGGTCATACCGATTCTTTCATTCCGGCGCCACCGAGTTTTACTTGTCATTTGCCACTGCCAAACCCTAGCAATTCGGTCCTACCGATAAGGATCTCGGTCACACCGAGATGGGGTTGCAAACTCTCTGTTTCCCTTTCGTAACTTTTCGGTCTCACCGAAAGAGCGAATCGGTCCCACCGAGAATGTAATGCAAACTCTCTGTTTCCTTCTTGTAACTTTTCAGTCTCACCGAAAGAGCAAGTCGGTCCCACCGAGTTTGCCTGACCAACTCTCTGGTTAGCTAATTGCCAAACTCGGTCTCACCGAGTTTGTGCGATCGGTCTCACCGAGATTACGTTATGCCTAAACCCTAACCGAATCGGTCCTACCGAGTTGCATCTCAGTCCCACCGAAATTCCTAACAGTCACTAGGTTTACTATTTCGGTCAGACCGAGTTTTCTGATTCGGTCCCACCGAGATTGGTAGATTGTGTGTAACGGTTGGATTTTGTGTGGAGGCTATATATACCCCTCCACCTCCTCTTCATTCGAAGAGAGAGCCATCAGAACACATACACCATTCCTACTCATATGTTCTGAGAAAGAACCACCTACTCATGTGTTGAGACCAAGATATTCCATTCCTACCATATGAATCTTGATCTCTAGCCTTCCCCAAGTTGCTTTCCACTCAAATCTTCTTTCCATCAGATCCAAATCCTATGAGAGAGAGTTGAGTGTTGGGGAGACTATCATTTGAAGCACAAGAGCAAGGAGTTCATCATCAACACACCATTTGTTACTTCTTGGAGAGTGGTGTCTCCTAGATTGGCTAGGAGTCACTTGGGAGCCTCCGACAAGATTGTGGAGTTGAACCAAGGAGTTTGTACACTACTAGAAAAAGGGCTATAGATGGGATTGACAGTAATGGCGCACCTGACAAGGGGTGCGCCATTAGTATATACTAATGGCGCACCACCATCTGGTACGCCATTAGAGTTAAAACTACTAATGGCGCACCTGGCCCAGGGTGCGCCATTAGTATCAAAAAGAAAATTTTTGGAACTAGTGCGCCTGTCCAAACATACTAATGGCGCATCCAGACAAAGTGCGCCATTACTAGTTGTAACTAGTAATGGCGCACCTGTCGGAAAGTGCGCCACTAATGTTGTTTTTTTTATTATATTTTTTCCCTTTTTTGCAAAACTACTAATGGCGCACTGTCGCACCATGCGCCATTACTAGTTCAAACTAGTAATGGCGCACTGGGGGACAGTGCGCCATTAGTAATGTTTTTTTTGCAAAACTAATAATGACGCACCACCAGAAGGTGCGCCATTAGTAACCTAGAGTACTAATGGCGCATTTTGAGTTGGTGCGCCATTAGTAAGTGGGCAGCAACAAGATATTTTAGGGAGCCTCTCCTACCCACACTCACTTTCTCCCCACTTCATTCTCTCCACCTCCTCCTTGTCTCGGGTGCCTCCTCTTTTTCACCTCATTTCCACCATAGATTCATTCAATTTAAGTGGTTAAATTACCTTGTTTTGATAGGTAAGTAATGGGAGAAGCTATATTTATGTATTTCTCCCTACAACAATGTGCACATATGCACTTTTTATGGCCTAGCTAGATCTATGTATGTTCGTGGTGTTGCATATGTTTGTGGTGTTGCATATGTGTTTGTGTTTGGAGGTGTACCGGTATTTGAAATGCGATAGTTGCCAATATTTTGCCGGGATGTTGATTCATTTCCGTTTCGACGAGAATTTTGGCATTAAGCATTCTTTTTGGTCCTATTTTTAGGGGAAGTCATGCCAAATGTTTTCTTGGTTCTAAAATATCGTTTTGCTCTACCCCGCAGGCGACCATGGTCCGCATGATGACCGAAGGCATCGTGAATAGGTTTTTGAGGTCCGTGAAGGCCGAGATGCTTCAAAAGAACGAGACGGAGATAAGATGTCCGTGTCGAAGATGCAAGCTGAAGAGCCTTATTGCGGACCCGGAATCCGGGCAGGTGCGGGACCACCTGCTCTTGCGTGGTTTCATGGATGGATATCGGTGGCAAGGTGATGAAGATGACTATGAAGTCGTTCATGGGGGCCGGGCAAGAAATGAGGAAGGGCAGCAAGACAACCACCGCGGCTCGGGCGGGCGAGAAGACGAAGAATCCCCAGGAGATGATCACGACGGTGATGCTGTACACAGTCATCATGTAGAAGATGCAGGACATGATGATGAGGAAGATGCCGGAGCAGACGACGCTGGACCATCGATGGGCTGGGTGCAGGACCCTCATATTCAAGAGCTGCTTCTCAAGCAGACGGATAACGCAAGAGCTGCCGCCCGAGAGAAAGTCAAGATGGATCAACTTGAGTTAGACGCGGTCACTCCATTGTATGAAGGATGCAGGCCCGAGGATACCCGCCTGAAAGTAACGCTCATGGCTCTGGAGATGAAGGTAAAACACAAAATGACTGACGCATGCTTCGACGAGAACATGTCATTCTGGCACGAACGTCTTCCCAAGGGGAACAAGTGCCCGACCAGTTTGGAGGAGGCGAAGAAAATCGTGTGTCCTCTGGATTTACCGCACGTGAAATACCATGTGTGCATGAACAATTGCATCATTTATCGGGACGAGCACGCGGAGTCTACCATATGTCCGGTGTGCGGCCTCACTCGATACAAGAAGAGGAAGAAAGCTCCTTGAAAAGTGGTGTGGTACTTTCTGATCACTCCTCGTCTGCAGCGGTATTTTGCGGACCCTAAGGTAGCAAAGCTCCTGCGTTGGCACGCGGATAGGGAGGAGAAGAAGCGAGAAGATGACGCAAATGATCCGGAGATAGATAAAAAAGATAAGATGCTGAGTCACCCTAAGGATGCGAGCCAGTGGCAAGCGTTGAACTTGGAAGACCCAGAATTTGGGAACGATCCAAGGAACATCGTGCTGGGCGCGAGCACCGATGGAGTCAATCCGTTTGGCAGCCAGAGAAGCACACATAGCACCTGGCCTGTGTTTGTGTGGATGTACAACCTTCCCCCCTGGTTGTGCATGAAGAGGAAGTACATTCACATGAGTATGCTAATTGAAGGACCGAAACAACCAGGGAACGACATCAATCTGTATCTGGGGCTGCTAAAAGAGGAGCTTGACACGCTGTGGAAAACTCCAGCCAATACGTGGGACGCCGCAGAGAAAGAATATTTTCCTATGAGAGCCGCGCTGCTCACGACGGTGCATGACTATCTCGGTTACGGATATGTCGCGGGGAAGGTGGTCCACGGATTTTCTGGATGCGCCAGGTGCATGGATGACACAATGTATCGCCAGCTAGATAGAGATCCCGGGTCTTCGAAAACCGTGTTCATGGGACATCGAAGGTGGCTTCGCGACGATGACCCGTGGAGAAAACGCAAGGATCTGTTCGATGGTGAAACCGAACCCCGAGGACGCCCGCGTATGAGGAGCGGCGAGGAAATAGACGAGCTGTTGAAAAATTGGAAAGACTGCCCACTACCGGGAAAGAAGCAAAAGGCGTCAGAGCCGGGAAAAAAGCGAAAGGCACCAGAGCCGCTGTTGAAGGTATGGAAAACGAGGTCTGTTTTTTGGGACTTGCCGTACTGGAAGATCCACCGTGTGCCTCACAGCCTTGATGTCATGCATATCACGAAGAACGTGTGCGAGAGTCTGCTTGGTACCCTGCTCAACATGCCAGAGAGGACCAAAGATGGGCCGAAAGCAAGGGCAGACTTGAAATCAATGGGCATCAGGCAGGAGCTTCACACTATATATGATGATCATGATGATGAGGCGAAGCAGGACACGGAAAGTCGTCGCAAAGGCAAGAAGGCCAAGAAGACCGGAAATGACTACCCTCCCGCGTGCTTCACTCTAAGTCAGGAGGAGATCGAGCAGTTTTTCACCTGCCTCGTAGGAGTAAAACTTCCTTACGGTTACGCGGGGAAGATAAGCAGATACCTAGACCCAGCGAAGCAGAAATTCAGCGGGATGAAGTCTCACGACTGTCACATGCTGATGACGCAGATACTTCCAGTTGCAATCCGTGGGATCATGGACGCGCACGTCCGTGAAACCCTATTTGGCCTATGCAATTTTTTCGACGTCATCTCTCGGAAGTTTGTTGACGTGAGGCAACTCAGAAGGCTACAGGAAGAGATCGTGGTGATACTATGCGAGCTTGAGATGTACTTCCCGCCCACATTCTTCGACGTTATGGTGCATCTGCTGGTCCATATCGTGGACGATATCATCCAACTCGAGCCGACGTTCCTGCACAGCATGATGCCGTTCGAAAGGATGAATGGTGTCATCAAAGGATACATTCGCAACATGTCACGTCCAGAGGGAAGCATAGCCAGGGGCTTTCTGACCGAAGAGTGCATCTCCTACTGCACGAATTATCTAGGCATCGAGAACCCCGTTGGTATGCCCGTGAACAGGCACCTCGGCAGGCTCGCTGGATGGGGCCACCGTGAGGGTCGTCGCGAAATGCATGTCGACTTCGAGGGTCGACTCGCCGACTTTGAAAGAGCAAACCTAGTCGCGCTACAACACACAGACGTGGTCGATCCTTGGGTGGTACAGCACAAAACCTTTATTAAGAAGACGTACAATGACCGAGGCCAACAGAGGACGGACGGAGATATACTCAAAGAGCACAACTCATGTTTCACGCGTTGGTTCAAGCAGAAGCTTCTGTCGTACCCTTTACATGAGGATTCTTCCGCGGAAGAACAACTCATATTCGCCTTGTCACAGGGCGCCGAGCACAACCTGATGACCTATGAGGCGTACGATATCAACGGCTACACATTCTACACCGAGGCCAAGGACATGAAGAGCGATGGTTATCAGAACTCCGGGGTAACGATGGAATCCTACACCGGTAACGACTAGGACAGATGCTACGGAAGGATCGAGGAGATCTGGGAGCTGAGCTATGCTGGAGAGAAGGTCCCGATGTTCCGTGTCAGATGGGCCAAGAGCGTCCTAAAATAAGACCGGTATTTCACCACCATGGTTATACCCGAAGCCAAATCCAAGACCGCGGGCGCAAACGTCACCGCGAAAAATGAGCCATGGGTACTGGCTTCCCAAGTGGACCAATGCTTCTTCATTACCGACCCGTCAAAGCCCAGTCGTGTTGTCATGAGGAGAGGCAAAAGGAAGATCATCGGAATGGATGGAGTAGCCAATGAGCAAGACTTCGACAAGTACGGCGACCCGAGGATCGAACATGACGACGATGATGAAGTAGCAGCATACACCACAAGAAGAAGCAGGACCACCCTACCTAAAGGACGTCCGTTCCACAGAAGAACTCCATTTGCGAAAAAGAAGGGCAAGAAGATTGTGAACAGATAGCTAGCTAAGATCGATTGTATTTAAATCGGATCCTCCATTTCTCGATTGTATTTCATGGGCACTTTTTGAACTATCATGAATATTTTTAAATCTCATGGACACTCGATCTCGATCCCCCTCCATCTCGATCGCTATCCCACCTCGCCAGATCCGGTCCTCCTCGCTGCCAAGCACCCCCCGGTCCACCGGCCGCCGCCGCCGGCCCCCCGCACCCTCGATTCCCCTACTCAACCGCCGCCGCCGACCCCCCGCACCCCTCCCCTACTCAACCGCCGCCGCCGACCCCCCGCACCCCGCGCACCCTCCCCCGCTCCACCGGCATTATTGTTCGATGATATTATTTAAAAAATTATTACTGTATTAAAAAAATATTACTGTTATGATTTAAACAAGTTTGAACATATTTAAACACAAATAAGTATCAAACAGCATTTTAATGCATAAAAAAATTGTGGAGCCTGGGAATCGAACCCAGGACCTCCTGGTGTGAGAACTGGCTGCTGACCAGTCGAGCTAGTAGAGGCAACTTGGTGTCTATCAGGTCAGGTGGAAGATAACCTGTTGGCTCGAGCAGAAATAAAAAAAATACTAATGGCGCACCACAGTGAGGTGCGCCATTAGTATGGATGTACTTATGGCGCACCGAGGGGTGGTGCGCCATTAGTATTGTGCCCGGCCCCATCCATATTCCCTCCCCGGCCGGCCCCTCCCTATCCCCTCTCTCTCCCTCGCCCTCGCCCTCGATCCCCTTCCCCTCTCCTCTCCCGACGCTGCTGCCCCGCCGCCTCGACGCTGCCCCGCCGCCTCGACGCCGCCTCGACGCTGCCCCGCCGCCCCGACGCCGCCTCGACCCCACCCCGACGCCGCTGCCCCGCCACCTCGACGCTGCCCCGCCGCCTCGACGCGACCCCGCCGCCCGGACGCCGCCCCGTCCACACCACCGTCGCCGGAGCACCACCACCACCCGGACCTCGTCCCCGACATCCTCCCCGTGCCCCACTCCCCGGCCCCCGTGAGCTCCCCCTCCTCCTCTCCCCCTCTCCCCCTCTTTGACTGGTTACCTGTGATTTTTTTTTGCTTCTCCAGCCATGTTTGTGTCTAGAACTCTAGATCATGGAGGAATCGCCCTCTCCAGTAGTGTAATTCTTTTGTGTGTTTTAAGTGGTATTTACAGTGTACTTTTAGTGTAATTACTGTGCATTTTCAGTGAAATTTACACTGTAATTGTTAGTGGAATTTACACTGTAAATGTTAGTGGGTTTACAGTGTACTTCTAGTGGATTTTTGCTCTGTATTTGCAAGTGGCATTTTTAGTGGAATTACTGTGTATTTCCATGGTTTTTACACTGTAATTATTAGTGTAATTTTGGCCCTTTGTATAGTTGATTCACAGTTACATGCTACTGTTGATCCCAAGTTTGATGCATAACGATTGTTGTATGAGTTCTCCAAATGAACAGGAGTACTCCTCTATTTTGATATGAAATCACCATGATAGGTCCACATGCTACTGTTGTCAACATGATAAATAGTTTCAGTTAGTTACCTCTAAAACTAATCCTAATTAACTGAAGAAGAGAAGAGAGGAGGAGTAGTTTATTTCATAGAGTAAACATTAGCACTATTTGACAGTAAAATGTTTTAGCTAATTTGAATTAACTGAAAGCAGCAGTACATCATTTTTATTGACAGTTTGTGATCTAAATCCAGTAATGTCATGTGTGATCATGGATGCATAATTATGTAGGGCTTAAGAGTTTCACTTTGATGATGATGCCCTTTGCTGCTCAAGATTTTTCATATATGGGCACTGGAACTCACGCATCTATTAATTTGCAGTGAACATGTAACCTTTCACTGGATGTTTTTAAGTGTAACCCCCATGTGTTTTTAGCCATGTATTGGTTCAGTAGGTGTTTCCTTTATTTTGTCAGTGTTAGATCATCTCACTGAAATATACCCTAGAATTGCAGTGTAATATACCCTAGAATTTCTGGTTGTTAGACTGTTCAGCTATGCAGAGTGAAATACAAGTTCAGCATGTCGATAATGATTTTGGCAGCAGTGTGAGGCAGCAGTGTGCGGCACAATTCCTTCATTGGATAATGATTTTGCAGGTACCCCGAGAGGACCTTGAGTTTGCCAGAATGTCGATTAACTTCTGTTCCGGCAAATTCGGGTACTCCATATGTCCTATTTTCAGCAAAGGTCATGCTGAAATTTTCCGTGAATTTTAGCATGACTTTGCTAAAAATAGGACATATGGGGTACTTGTGACTAATGCATGGGCCGGGGTATCTTAGTAGTTAATTAAGTAGGATCAAGTGCCCCGGCGTACTTGTGACTAATGCATGGCTTTTAGGGTGCCTCGGTGTCGATAAAAACCGAAATGATGAAAGCTTAGGCTTTTAGGGTGCCTCGGCGTCGAAAAACCCTTAATGATAAAAGCTTAGCTTTTAGGATGCCTCGGTGTCGACAAACCCTAAATGATGAGACCATGATCTTGTTCCTTGACAATAACCAACTTTTTGACCTAACTTTGTTCCTATTTAGAGAGAAACATGGCCAACAATGATGAGGCCGGGGGTTCGGGCGTCAAGGCATTCTGGCAGCTGTCCCAGGAGATGGAGGAACAACCTCACTTGTATGAGGCCGCCGCCTTCCCCACCGATCCTGAGACCACTGATGGTACCGCCGAGGATGACCCCACTGATGCCACCACTGATGGTGCCGCTGAGGATGCCACCACTGATGATGGTGGCGCACGCACAGATGGCAGCCAACCGAAGAGGCAACGGAAGGACCGGCGCCCGACCGTGCTCCGCACCCTCAAGGAGGAAGTTACTGAAGTGGACTCCGACGGGAATCCAATGGCGCCCGAACGAATAGTCAAGGGGTACTCGCTTCAGCTCGGGTGCATTCTCCGGAGCACCGTCTCGATCAACACCGAGAACCTCAGGCATCCTGACCGAGGGAATTTGCGCAACCTCCTCTTCACGAAGCTGCACAAACGATACAAGTTCCCCGCTGAATTTGAAAACACAAGCCTCAAAGGGAATAAAGTGAACAATGCTGCCCTCACGAAGATGAGCACGGCCCTGTCTACTTGGAAAAGCAATGTGAAGAGAATGATCCAGAAAGGTGAGAGTTATGAGAAGATCAAGGAGAAAAATCCTTCGATCACCGAAGATGACTACAACGACTTCAAGATCAATTGCTCGAGCACCGCAAGCTCCGATTCAAGTAAGTGGGGGGAAGAAATGCGGGAGCTGAACTTAGGGGAACACACACTCGGTCCCGGCGGTTACAGAGTGGCGGAGCCTATATGGGACAAGGAGGATGCGGACCGTGCCGAGCAAGGCCTACCGCCCCTCTTCGATAAATACGGTGACAAGCAGACCAGGAACTTTGTCAGGGCCCGGTACAAGAAGGACCCGAAAACAAAGGAGCTTACCACGGATCCGAAGACCAGGGAGCTTGAGCTTGTTCTGGTAAGGAATACACCCCCGCGTAATTAGCTTCATATGGTTGCATTCTAATTAATGAAGCCAAATTTCTAAATGGTTCACATTCCTTCCGCAGGCGACTGAAAGCAGTAGCGCGGGGTCGACTAAGAGCAACCCTTGGGACACCACTCTAAATAGGGCGTTGAATGTAATGAAGAACAAGGATAAGCTCAGTAAGCCGACGTCAGCTGGTCGTGTGGCCGGCAAAGGCTTGTCGACAAAATGGTCGTCATACTATAACACTGGTGGGCGAAAGGAGAAAAAGACCAGCTCAGAAAGCCAGGCGCGCGAGGTTCAAGAACTCAGGGCACAGGTGGCGCGGATTCCGGAGATGGTCCAAGAGCAAGTGGAACAACAAGTCGGAAGGACGATCACCGCCATTGTGCCTACCTTGATCCAGGGGATTAGTGCGTGGATTGCGGGCGGCCAACAGGGGCCGCCCCCGATTCCTAGCTTCACGTCCAGCAACTCGCAGAACGCGATGGAGGGGCCATTGGTGTCTCCGACGGAGGCGGCATTGGTGTCTCCGACGCCGGCACGGGAGCTTAATGCACCCGGGTGTACGCCGGCCGGCACCTCTGCAACAAGCGGCCCCTCCGTTAACTGCACGCCCGCCGTTGGCGGTGCCTCGACATTAGCCGAGCTCGACGCCATCATCACGGTAACTAATTAAGCCTCTCTCGGCCGAGGACTTCATCTCCTTGCCTTTGACTGGGCATCCCTGACGCCCTACATGTTTTCGCAGGGTGCCGCCGACGTTCCGTGCACTCTCCTACACTTCATGAACAACGAGTTGGTCGATGTCGCCAAGGGCAAAATCGTTCAATCGGGCAACCCCTTGTTCCACGGTACCCAGATGCCACCCAACTTGTTTAGGGTTCAACTGGTTCAGGTGCTGCCAGGCTGCGACGAGTTGTTACCTCCGATTCGACCCGTCGGGGCCGACGATGATGACGTGATGACCCTCAGCGCCTGCCTGAGCTGGCCCCTGCTTTGGCCGAAGAGCCAGATTCGTTTGGGGGCGGGGGACACCACCCCAAAGACAACACCGCCAGTCGTGCCGGCGCCAAGTCGGCCCCATGGCAAGACCGCCGCAACGGTGCCGGACATCCCTATGCCACTGGATCCAAACATGCATATGGCACAGGATCAGAATGACGACGACGACGATACATTTGCCAACGTCGATCAGTACTTTGCCGATCATGGGTACGGTGGCGACTTCATGGGGCCTCCTTCTCAAGAACCCAACCCAACAAAAGACGTGCGCGATCTAGCTGGTACCGCGGAGAAGCCAAGTTGCAACAGGCGTCGTCTAGCGTTCAGCTCTCAGGAGACGCCTCCAGCTGCCGACTTCACCGAGCCTCAGATAGGCGAGGAGCGAAATATTATCAGCCCCAACACACTCCAGAAGGCGGTCCGTGAGCAGAACTCGGTCCCATTACAGGAGAAGAAGAAGGCATGCAAAAGAAAGACTAACAAGGGTGCGGGCCAGCCGGCACCGAGTATGATCCGTGCTCAGGACGGGCCACCTGCACCTGAGGATATCTCGAGGAGGGTGCATGTGGCGGGTAGGCCGATGCTACCGAGAAATATGCTCGATGCTGCAACCGGTGCTATGCGGAGTCTGCATGACAGTGTTCTTTCTTTGGAGAAGCGGCGTCTCGGAGAGAAGGATGTGGCATACCCGGTTTTCGCGGCCAAGGTGCCAGAGGGCAAGGGCTTTGTGGATAACTCCATCGGGGGTACGATCGTCATGCGGTTTGATGACATCCACGCTATGTTGAACCTTCATCCGCTGCACTACACCTTCATTCGGCTATTTTCGCTGAGTATGGAGATGCGGATCATTCGCGACAAGACCCCGGACATCGTCATAGTCGACCCCTTCTACATGCGTGCCAAGATCTTGGGCAGCGCTGGGGACCGGCAAGTCGCGAGTTCTTACCTCGAAGGCGTCATTCTGGCAAACCAAGATAAGGATAACTTCCTCGTGCCTTACTTTCCCGAGTAAGTCCTCCCCTCAACCGCCCCGTAACATATGAATTCTTAGATTTTGATCGTTTTTCTTTTAACATTCCGTGTTTTCTGCAGTGACACATGTTGCACGCTCATCCTCCTAAGCCCCAAATATTCCATGGCCACATATTTCGACCCGGACCGTCAGTCGAACGTAGACTACACAAATGTCAAGAAGGTTCTTGATGATGTTCTCCCCGGCTACGTCAAATCTGGAGGCACCTTCACCAGGCCTATTCGTAAGTACGGCAAGCACGTCTTCTCCCACAATACGACGTTCTGCTGCGTCAAGCAGCCAACTGGCGGTCAGAAGGGTGCCTACTACACCATCCATCACATGCGGGCGATCGTACGGGACCATCATCAACTTCTGCTACCGAGTAGACTCAAAGATTGGGCCGCGAGCCTGTCGGCAATCCAGGACGCGGACATCAGACAAGAATTCTTTCGCATCCAGTCGGAGTTTGCGGAAATCATCCATCAAGATGTCCTTCGTACCTCGGGGCAGTTCTACCTCAGAAATCAACCGTCCAACAGTGACATCGACACAATCCTACAAATGCAGGCTGACAACGCCCGTTGTTTCATGACTCCCACGATAGACGGCGGCTTCATCCACGCTCCGGTCCCTTGAGTCGAGTCGAAAACAGTGATGCTGTGTCTAGTTCTGAAACATCGATGGGCTCATATGTTGTAATTAAACTTTAATGAAGTTGTAGTATGTCTCTTTGGTTTTGAGAGTCATTCAACTTAGATGTAATCGATGCTATTAATGTTTTGCTTTTCTCTTCCGATCGTTCTGTTGCATACTTATATGTTGCTTATGTATTGTCTGTGAATTGGTACTAACGTTTTGTTTGGCTACTGCATAGCGATGACGTGGTATGTCGTGTACAAGGGTAAGGTTCCCGGAGTCTACAACGACTGGGAGGAGTGTCGGAGACAGGTTCATCGATTCAGCGGTAACAGTTACAAAGGGTACACCACTAGGGCTGAGGCCGAATCTAGATACGCCCGCTATCTAGCGGGAGAGGGGAGGGAGAGTTGGAGGAACCGGATGAAGACGAGTTTCATTGTGATGATGCTCATCGTGATGACCGCAGCTCTCTTCTATGTGATGATAGTTTAGATGATCGATATCGACTTGTAATGTGAAGACAAACTCGCGGTCTCGAGACTTGTAATATAATGTTCTATCTTTGTTCGGTCTTTTCGATTCGGAGACTAATATGATGAATTGTATTCAGAGACTAATCTTCTATTTTATTCGATGAATCTGTTGTTGATGTGTGCTGTCTATATTTTGTCCAATTATACATTTTGTAACTTGTGCAAAAAATAGAAAATTAAAAAACAAAAAAAAACCTAATATTCATACTAATGGCGCATCACATCATAGTGCGCCATTAGTGTGCCAAAGGATACTAATGGCGCATCATTAAACAGTGCGCCATTAGTATGCCGAAGTTACTAATGGAGCATACTGTTGTTGTGCGCCATTAGTATGCCAAAGCACCTGGGTATACATGGCCCCCTGGGAGGCATACTAATGGCGCACCATGGACTATACTAATGGCGCACCGCGTGGTGCGCCATTAGTATACCAGATACTAATGGCGCACCAGTGGTGCGCCATTAGTAAAATATACTAATGGCGTGCTACTAATGGCGCACCACTAATGCGCCATTAATGGCCAAATTAGGTGCGCCATTAGTAGGCCTTTTCCTAGTAGTGGTAAGGGCAAGGAGATCGCCTACTTCATGAAGATCTACCGCTAGTGAGGCAAGTCCTTCGTGGGCGATGGCCATGGTGGAATAGACAAGGTTGCTTCTTCGTGGACCCTTCATGGGTGGAGCCCTCCGTGGACTCGCGCAACCGTTACCCTCCGTGGGTTGAAGTCTCCATCAACGTGGATGTAGGATAGCACCACCTATCCGAACCACGGGAAAACATCCGTGTCTCCAATTGTGTTTGAATCCTCCAAACCCTTCCCTTTACATTCTTGCAAGTTGAATGCTTTACTTTCCGCTGCCAATAAACTCTTTGCATGCTTGCTTGAATTGTGTGATGATTGCTTGACTTGCTCTAAGATAGCTAAAATCTGCCAAGAACTAAAATTGGGAAAAGGTTAAGTTTTTATTTGGTCAAGTAGTCTAATCACCCCCCTCTAGACATACTTTCGATCCTACAAGTGGTATCAGAGCTTTGGTCTCCATTTGCCTTGATCTCCATAGCTTTTGGTGGTCATAGCCTTGGTTTCACAACCTAGGAGAGTATGGCGTCTAGCGAGGAAATTATCACCGTAGAGGTCCTTACTTTGATGGCACTAATTTTGCTAGTTGGAAGCATAAAATGAAAATGCACATTCTTGGACATAACCTCGCCGTATGGGCTATTGTTTGTGTTGGTTTGCAAGGTGAGTTCTTTGATGGGAGAGAACCAAACCGTGAAGCTACCACAGATGAGTTGATGATGTTGCAATACAATGCTCAAGCTTGTGATATTCTCTTCAACGGATTGTGCCCCGAAGAATTCAACAAAATCAGCCGCCTTGAGAATGCAAAGGAAATTTGGGATACTTTGATTGATATGCACGAAGGTACCGACTCCGTCAAGGAATCCAAGTTGGATGTGCTCCAAAGTCAACTTGACAAGTTCAAGATGAAGGATGGTGAAGGTGTCGCTGAAATGTACTCTAGGCTTGCTCTCATCACAAATGAGATTGCCGGCTTAGGAAGTGAAGAGATGACCGATAGATTCATCATCAAGAAGATCCTAAGAGCCTTGGATGGGAAATATGATACATGTGCACATTAATCCAAATGATGCCCAACTACAAAGATCTCAAGCCAACGGAAGTAATTGGAAGGATTGTTGCTCATGAGATGTCACTCAAGGATAAAGAGGAACTTCACAATAAATCAAGTGGTGCCTACAAAGCATCATGTGAAGTCCCCACATCATCAAGTGAGAAATAAAACTTCAATGAAGAATTGAGCTTAATGGTGAAGAACTTCAACAAGTTCTACAAGAGTAGAAACAAAGATAGAAGCTTCAAGTCAAGGTCCTACAATGACAAAAGATCTTCTAGTCAAGAGCAAAACTGCTATAATTGTGGAAGACCCAGACACTATTCCAATGAGTGTACGGCTCCCTACAAGAGAAGAGAAGATTCTCCAAAAAGAAGAAGCAAAGAATCTCCACCAAGAGAGAGAAGGAGTAGAGATGATCGTTATGAACGAAGATACTCACGGAGAAGCAAGGATTCGGAAAGGAAGGAAAAATCATCAAGGAGCTATACAAAACGAAGACATCAAGCTCGTGTTGGTGAATGGGTATCCGGCTCCGACTCCTACAGCCACTCCGAGAGAAGTTATCACTCCGACTCCGAAGATACTCAAGATGAAGGTGTTGTCGGTCTAGCACTTGTGTCAACCAACTCCTATGACATATTTGACTCACCAAATGAAGGAATTGGAAGATGCTTCATGGCCAAAGGTCCTAAGGTAACACACCCCAAGTATGTTGACTTTAATAGTGATGAAGATGACTTGTTAGGTGATGATGATTTGCTTGTTGACAACTCTAGTGAAGAATATTATGGTGAAACATCAATTAATCATGCTAAAACGAATGACAATGATAAGGAGAAGATTGAGGCTCTAACTAAAGAACTAAACACTCTTAAGTTAGCTCATGAAACTATCTTCGAAGATCATCGAGAACTTTTAAGAGCTCATGAGAAATTACGCTTTGAAAAGCTCAATCTTGAGCAAGAGCATGAGTTCTTAAAGGCAATCAATGATGATCTCCGCAAGAAAAGTTCTTCTCACATTGCCAAGCGTTTACTTTTATTCACCTACATGCCTCAAGTCAAGACTAGTAATAAGAAAGATTCTTCCTCTAGTAGTAACAATGATCATGCTAAATCCAATATTGTTGCTTCTAGTAGTTCTCTTGATTCCACTAATGATTCTCTTAGCCAAGTTACACTTGAGCAAGAAAATAGCTTATTGAAGGGAATTATAGAGAAAGGTGTTTACAAGAGCCTTGCCGGAAGTAAGCAATTCGAGGAAATTGTGCTCAAGCAAGGAATTCACGGAAAGAATCAAGGTGTTGGTTTTGAACGAAAGTTCAATGCAAATGGAGTTGAATGGGAAGAAGATCAATACCCCAAGACAAAGTTTATTCCTCAACAAGAGAAGTATGATACTTCCTTCAAGGGAACACAAGCTCAAGATGATCTTCCACCACAAGACTACAAGCAAAAAGGCAAGGACAAGCTTCAAGAGGAGATTGATGCATTCGAAGAAGCTCCTAAGACCTTAGTCAAGTGGATTCCCAAGACTACTTCAAGTTCCACTACATCAAGTACGACTAAAACTCCAAGGATTCCCATCAAGATGGTGTGGATCCAAAAGAAGAAGAACTAGAGAGTTCTTGAGGGTGACTCCGCCAACATACTTCACTCTTATCATTTTGGCAAGAACAAGTGCAATCAACTTCCACATCTCGCACTAGTTCAAGGAGTCACAAACCCTCTTGTTGGTAAGACAAGGGACAAGGTAACCTAAAGTTTTCATGGACATCATCTTGTGTGTGCATCACTCTATGTCTATGGATATCCTTGTTTGTTCCTTGTGGGACTAACCCATGTAGGTATTGAAAGTGCAATTCACTCAAATGGATAGCTCCAAGTGATCTACATCAACATTGAGCATCCACATCTTCAACATCCACATGAAGTCATCATCGACAAAACCCAAGGTTAGTTCATCCCTCTTAGGGGGGATATCACATCTAGGGGGAGCTTTACTCTAAGACTTGAGCTAAAGCAACTCTAAAGATGTGAATACAACAATGCTTTATGTAAAAGTGGTAACCCCACTTGAGCTTAAACGATGAGTATGACCTATGATCAAGTGTTCTCACTTGACTCCTAAGTCAATATACTCATATATAGATGACCTAGCCATCGCAAATTGCTTGATTGATGCTAGAATTGGTTGTGCATGCTTTGCCACATATTTCATTTGCCATCTTATTGTGTGAGCATGTTGGTTGCATATTTTACTCATTCGAGGACATCCACTTGTTGTTTTGATTGTTTGGCTTTCTTCTTTTGCCAAATGGATGGACAAGAATGCCTAAGAACCTCCTCTAGCTATCTATGCTTTTCTCGTCTCAAACTCTATTCATGATGCATCACAAAACTTGATCAAGTCAGATTCGAACCACTCTGTGTGAGGAGCGCTCGGAGTCCCCGATTCGTCATAGACTTAAACTTCCAAAACCTCTTTATGAATCTCGGTCTGACCGATACTCCATTTTCGGTCCTACCGAGTTCATTAAGTTGATCTAGGTTTTCGATCTCGGTGCAACCGATTTGAACTTTTTGGTCACACCGAGTTGTTCCACTCGGTCACACCGACAGGGTCGGGCTATATATAGTGACGGGCAAAATTTTGGAAATTTCTCCGAAACCTCTTCGCCCGCACGATAGCCTGCTCTGCCTTCGTGGTCTCCGGATCGTCTTCTCACCGCCACCAGCCTCCAGTCACTGGTCTCCGCCGCCGTCAACGGAATTCTGCCCCGCCGTTGCCGCCGTAGCGAGTCTCCGCCGAACTAGGGTATGAACTCGATCTTTGTGCTATTCTCCACTCCGATTCCTAGCACATTATGATCATCATGATTCTTGCCACGATTGAAACACTCCTATCCAGTCAATGAACTCGTAGATTAGGTTTAATTCAAAAATTTTAGGGTTAGGTTTCCGCCGAAACCATCTCGGACCCACCGAGTTGAAAAACTCGGTCCCACCGATCTGGCGTTTGCCATTGCACAAGTGAAACTCGGTCTGACCGAGAATAACTTATCGGTGCGACCGATTTTGGAATTCTGTGAAACCCTAGCAGTCTCGGTGCCACCGAACTGTGACTCGGTCTAACCGAGTTCACCAGTTCTGGTGCCAAAACTGCTTCGGTGTCACCGAGTTTGAAAATCGGTAGATACGAGATGCTTTCTGTGGAAAACTAAAACTAAGTTTTTGAATTAATCTTTTGCAAAAATCTCTACTTTTTGTGATGCTCATCCACTCTATCTTATCCATAATCTATTCACAGGGTCAGCAGTCAGTTTGCAACATGTCTGATCAAAGTGACAGCCAGAATGTGTCTGAGCAGCAAGTTGTGATGAGTGAGGGCACTGGCCCCTCAAGTTCTTCTGATGATGGCAGCAGGAGCACCCCCAGCAATCTGCCTAAGGCTGCCACACGTCAAAGGAAGAAGAGAATGTCTGATTCTGAGGATGAAGACTATGTGGCAGAGGAAGATGCCACATCAAAGAGAGCTGAACCAGCTCAAGGGACAAAGCCAGGGCTGAAAATCAAAAGGCCAGCAGGCAGGCAGCCCATGTCAAAGGCTAGAGCTTCAACTGTGAAGCCTGCTCCCGTTGAGCCTGTTGCTGCTGAGGGCAAAAAGAGGAAAGAAAGAGTGAAGAAGACTGTAGCCAGAGTGCTTGGGAAGGCCTCCATCATGGTAGATGAGGAGGAGGAAGAAGAAGAGGTTGCTGCACCAGCACCCAAGGCAGCCAAACTCATGGGAGATGCTATAAGGTCAGGAACAGCTGCATCCAAGCCCAAGGAAGCACCTAAGGCTGCATCTAAGCCTAAGAGTGCACCAAAGAGAAACACACGAAGCATCCCAGCTGCGGAAAAGAACAAGGCCCCAGTGCCTGAAGCTATCGAAGAAGAGGAAGAGAGTGTCCTTAGGAAGCTCAAGCCCAAGATCCCAGACCACAACGATGCTCATCCTATGGCTGAGGATATGAAGCTCAGGAGAGATTCAGGGCTGAGGAAATGGAGAGAAGCAGATCCGTATGCTTCTAGGAGAAGGACTGCCGTGGATTATAGATTTCATACCAAGGAGCAGCAAGATTTCTATGAGACTGTTTTGCTTGACAAGAAGCCAATCGTTTGTGACATGAGATGGGTCGACTGGACCTACATCAAGGACAATGAAGAGTACTACCCCGGTGTATTTGACAGCTTTAGTGCGTGTGGAGTTGCAGACTTTGTTGGGCAGAAGCTCACAAAGTGGAACGAGGAGCTGATCATGCAATTCTACTCCACAGCACACTTTTATCCGGATGGTAGGATCACATGGATGTCAGAGGGTACAAGGTACCAATCCACTGTTGAAGAATGGGTGAAGTTGATCAATGCCCTAGAGGAGCAAGCTGATGACTTGGACATTTATGCCAAGAAAAAGATGGATCACAACTCCATGTCCAACATGTACAAGAAGATCCCGAATGAAGCGCTCGACACATTCAAGTTTGGCTCAGTACACTATCTGCTCTCAGGATTGCCTACGATCAACTGGATCCTTAGGCACACCCTTCTGCCCAATTCTGGAGATCACAAGATGATCAGAGGTCACGCGATCAACTTGCTTCATGTCTTTGACGTGCCTCAGAAATTCAAGGTCATGAGTCTCATTGTGGAAATAATCAAGAGGACAGCTGCAGACCAGAAGAGGAGTTGTGGGTATGCCCCACAGATTCAGGAGCTCATCAACTCCAAGATGGGCACGTGCGTGTATTTATTGGATAAGGAACACCTGCCCATCCATCCAGATTTTGAGGATAACCAAGTGGTTATGACTGAGAATGAACCCTCATCTGCCCATGCACAAGCTCAGAAGGAGAAGGCGAAGAAGGAGAAAGCTGCCAGGATGCCTACTCAAGCGGAGGCATCTGATTACTTCTTGAAGACCAAACAAGAGCAGCTCGGTTACCTGATAGCGTCCACCCTGCGGATTGAGCAGAGTATAGCTACCCTGACTCAGAACCAGGCAAGCCTAGAGAGGATCATGGAACAGAGGTTCTATGACGTGGACATCAAGGTGACAAAGATACAGACCGCCGTGGAGCAGCTTCAGGAGGACATGAATGAGAGGAGAGGCAGGACCACGACTGATGCTTTTGCGAGGGTGCCACGAGGTCCGAGGTCGTCTGCACTGCCAGTTGCTGACACTAGAGTTACAACGTCTGCACCAGCTACAGCCTCAGTTCCACTAGCTCCAGCATCCACCACAGCCTCGACTCCGACCACTTCTACCGAAGGCTTCGTCCTTGGCGTGCTCCGGACTCCACCACCACCTGAAGATCAAGCCTGAGCGTCGACTTAGCACTATGCATTTTCTAGGAACTTTTTGGTAACTTGTTGCCAAAGGGGGATAAAATGTATAGATCATAGGCTTCGAGAGAGAGTGTTGCTTTTATTCTCTCTTGTTTTTATTTGGTGGTTTTTCGAACTTTGTTTGCTTGCGTGTGCGATACTATGTCATTATTCGTGAGGCATCGATGATCAAGTGTTTGATCATAAGCTACACTTAATGGTTGCTTAATGCTTGCTAAATATTATCATTCTATCTATCGTTTGTGATCATTCACTATTCTTGGTGATGAGTGCATGTATTTCAATCTTATCATTTTTTAGCGCTCCACCAAGATGTATGTGACATGGAAGAGTAACCCATGATTCTAACTCCTTGTGCATTTGCAGTCCAAAGCAAATTTTAAATATGCACAAATTTAGGGGGAGCTCTTACTTATCACATACTTCTCAAAGCGATGATGTATTTCATGATTATTATTATTTGTTGAAGCTTTGATCTATATGTTGTCATCAATTACCAAAAAGGGGGAGATTGAAAGTGCAACTATCCCTAGGTGGTTTTGGTAATTCATAACAACATATAGCTCATTGAGCTAATGCTATTCCAAGATGATTATTTCAGGAAAGCTCAATGATTGGCATGGCATGGATGTGAAAGTGGAACCCTCAAAATGCTAAGGACAAAGAATTGGCTCAAGCTCAAAAGTTCAAGACTCTTCATTTTATATTTTAGTGATCCAAGATCACATTGAGTCTTTAGGAAAAGCCAATACTATCAAGGAGGGATGAGGTGTTGCTTAATGAGCCTCTTGCTTTATGTGCTTAGTGATATGCTCCAAAATCCTCAACCACCTTTCCATATCCACAAATGACCTAAACCCTAAGCCAAACTCGGTCATACCGATTCTTTCATTCCGGCGCCACAGAGTTTTACTTGTCATTTGCCACTGCCAAACCCTAGCAATTCGGTCCTACCGATAAGGATCTCGGTCACACCGAGATGGGGTTGCAAACTCTCTGTTTCCCTTTCGTAACTTTTCGGTCTCACCGAAAGAGCGAATCGGTCCCACCGAGAATGCAATGCAAACTCTCTGTTTCCTTCTTGTAACTTTTCGGTCTCACCGAAAGAGCAAGTCGGTCCCACCGAGTTTGCCTGACCAACTCTCTGGTTAGCTAATTGCCGAACTCGGTCTCACCGAGTTTGTGCGATCGGTCTCACCAAGAATACGTTATGCCCAAACCCTAACCAAATCGGTCCTACCGAGTTGCATCTCAGTCCCACCAAAATTCCTAACGGTCACTAGGTTTACTATTTCGGTCAGACCGAGTTTTCTGATTCGGTCCCACCAAGATTGGTAGATTGTGTGTAACGGTTGGATTTTGTGTGGAGGCTATATATACCCCTCCACCTCCTCTTCATTCGAAGAGAGATCCATCAGAACACATACACCATTCCTACTCATATGTTCTGAGAAAGAACCACCTACTCATGTGTTGAGACCAAGATATTCCATTCCTACCATATGAATCTTGATCTCTAGCCTTTCCCAAGTTGCTTTCCACTCAAATCTTCTTTCCATCAGATCCAAATCCTATGAGAGAGAGTTGAGTGTTGGGGAGACTATCATTTGAAGCACAAGAGCAAGGAGTTCATCATCAACACACCATTTGTTACTTCTTGGAGAGTGGTGTCTCCTAGATTGGCTAGGTGTCACTTGGGAGCCTCTGACAAGATTGTGGAGTTGAACCAAGGAGTTATATGGCCAAACAAAGTTTGACTAGTGACGAAGACCAAGAACCAGAGCGTGCAGCTGAACGAAGCATAGCTGACGAGGAGCGGCCGAGTGGAATCCATTCGGGTAATCCGAGTGAAATCTACTCGGGAAATCCAAGTCAAATCTATTCAGGAAATTTGAGTGATGAGGCATGAGATCCAGAAAAAGAGGAAGATGCATTCGAGAATTTTTCAGAAGTGGAGCAAGGTATTGTTCCAGTGGTGCAAGCATCTTCTCGTTCCAATGACTTCACAAAGGTACACCTAGCCGAGAGTTTACTCAGTTTTCGATTCGGTCAAAATCATATTGTTGATGCACCCGTTATTAAGATTCTAATTAATTTTGAAAGACCGATCGAGATGAGTAATCTATTTGTTTCGAGTTATCTTGTTACTAATCATGCTGATCAACACATGGCACCATTCATAGAGGCTAATAGTGACAACTTATTGCAACCAAAGTTGTTCTCGTCATGCCGACTAAACTTTATATTCATATGGGCAACTTTGTTTGTTTCATGCCTGGCTAACATTTGGTCTCAGATGAGACGTATATTATGTAATTATTTTGGTTGCGGGAATATAAAGCCAGGTTCAAAGTTCTCCAGGATAGCCGATTCAAGAGCATCGGGAAAGGAGGACGAAAATCAATGCATAGACGAGTCAGATGATGTTAAACTGACACCGCTGGGTTGTTTTGTATCGAAGCCGGTATCACAATATCGGTCAATGGACCAGGAGTGTACGTCCAGTGCAGTCATAGTGGATCACATCATCGGTACATCGCTGACTAATCCTACTATTATAATTGATCACGATGTTGAGCCATCAAGACAAGAGCCAACGCAATGTTCGTTCAAGCAAAATGTCAAAGATTGCAACATGATCCATCAAGTCAAGCAATCGAACAAGATAGGATGATTGGAGTTTGTTGAGGCACGATCATTTGGACAGTCGGATCATTTTGACGACCATCAAATGTTGACTCAGCTATCTTCAGCTGATTTATCTAAAAGTGGACATGTACACGTCAATGATGATGGGGTTAAGTCTTCGAGCAAGGATATTGTTAAAAAGTGCATCAAGAACAATCTTGAAGATGGAAATTCCATCAAAGCTACAATGGTAACATCTAGCACTGGGGGGCAACAAGAGAATTCAAAGACCGGTGCACGCACAACCAAAGAAAGCAAATGCCATGGTAAGCACAAAAGCAAAAGGCCGAAAGTCACTTTCGCGCAGCTATTAGAAAAGTACCAAAAGATAAGTGAGGCAAAGAGTTCTTATCAGCCGAGTGAAGCAAAAGCATCAAAGTCACCCCCAAAGCATAAATCTGAAGACTTAGATTGGCAAAAGAAGACGTTGAGCAAGCAGACTTCATATCCTGCTTTTGGGCCGCCAATGCCAATGTCGTGGATGCCTCTCTACGCTCATGTAAATCCATATTCATCATGGGGCAGGTATGATATAAGGGCAAATTATCCATCTTATTTTAGATCATCTCGCCAACATTATGCAGCTCCAAAAAGATCAACATTTGATGAACAATCACACGTCAAAGACCGTTTCAATCATAAGGAATTGGTCCGGAGCTCAAGGAATAAGAAAGAGGTGGTCAAGCAAGTGTACCAGGTCAAGAAAGATGGTCGTAAGTGTGCTACTTCAGATTTGTTCTCAAATAACAAAGAACCAGTTAAATTATTGACATTGGCTACAAAAGGCAACGAGGCAAGTCATTCAAGTGCCAAATCTGAAGGGAAGAAGTTGAGAGTGCACAAGGCCAAAAAAGAGTTGGCATTGGTTGAAACAGAATCACAGCCGAGGTGCTCACTCGGCTTAGCACATTGGCAAGAGAAGGAATTACAAAGACTTAGTGCACATGAGTTGAGAAAGAAGAACATGGCATGGGTTCCCAAGAGGAGCAGTCCAAATAGAAATGATGTCCGACCTTCTATTGCAACAAGTGTTAAAAAAGTGAAGAAAGAAAATGATGGCCGCAGGAGTGCTATTTCAGATCCGACTCCAAATGACAAAAAGCCAGCCGAGCCTATGTTGGCTGCTAAGGACAAGAAAGTGAAGCAAGTAAATTTCAAGGATCCAATAGTCAAGTTTGGACAGGCCAAGCCAGAGATGCTCAAAGTCAGGAAGAATTTGCCAGTGCATAAACCAAAGTCCCAGCCGGGACGCCCACTCGGCTTACCATATTTGCAACAGAAGAAGCTAAAACGGCTTAGGGCCAAAGAGCTGGAGAAGAGGAACATGGCCTGGGTTACTAAGGGAAATCCTCGAGTCAAGAGCGGCATCACATCTCCTGTTGTGAAGCCAGCAGAAATAAGGGAGTACAAGTGTAAAGCCCGTAGGCGAGGACGACAATTTTCATATAGGAGACTCCAGGAGACGTCTCATCCATATTCTTCAATCGTACCATCAAAATCAACGTTATGGAATTTATCCTCAGCCGAAACATCTGACTTATTTCAGCTATTCACACTTTGGTGGACGGACTCCCGAGCACTTTGGAGATAAGAACGCATGGCCGATATTTGCATATCGCCCTCATAATTCATTGTGTTGACAAAACCCGGCATCTGGCTAACGGTGTTCACCATGGTTGATTTCCTACTCCTATAGCTGATGCTCAGTGTTTGCCAATAATGGCGAGGCCGACTTAATTATTGAGTCGACCAACAATCAAGGGTCTAGTGCATAAATGAGCCCCGACTCCAAATGTTATTTATTTGCAGGATTCAAGTCAGGAGACAGACGTTGTTCGGCGGAGGCTTGATGGTGTACTTTGATAACGAGTTGAGTCGCCGAACAGTTGACAGTATTCCTTTGAGGTGCATGGTCATAATCGTTCGGCAACCGTCTTCATTGAAGGGTTCTAATATTCCCAGGGAATGCATGGACAAATGCAAGGTCCGGATTGACATACGAAACTTACGTGGAAGCCTTTGTGACATCCAATTGTTGTTTTCACACAACTATTATCCAAGAGGCTCTACCGAAGAAGCAACAAACATGAGCATATCGACGATTAAAATTATCATACTCGACATGTACAGCCGATGGAGTGTTGACATCATGCTTAAACATTACCCTAAGGAAGGTATTTTCTGGCACGCAAGCTCTGCCAGAAAACAGGGGGCATGTGTTGACACCTGATTTTGGCAAGATACAGATTGCAATGAAGATGGTCTCGAGTGAAAGGGTTTTTTCAGCATGAAAATATTCACGTCACCGAGTGGAACAACTTTGATGTTTCGGTTATATTCATTCGACCTTATCTTACGGACCGAAACTATACTCCAAGTGGCATAATTCAATGTTTTGAGTGGTTTTTGGCCAATCATGTCTTCAAGATGACCTCAGATGAAGGAGCACTCTTAAGAAATTGTCTTCGTCTCATCGAGGCAGTCGATTTTGATATATAAATCATCTCAATCCGAGTTCATATGCAAAAGTTACAGTTAATACGGTCTGGACAAGCCAGAGACCAAAATATTACGCTTGACACCAGACACATGTTCATGAGTGTCTGATGCAATGCGAGAGCAATTAGGCCCTCAAGACGGCCTTGAATTGAAAACCCTTTAACACAGAAAAGTTTCTTCTCGTCGAGCCGATCGATTTTCATATATAATTTGTCTCAATCCGAGGTCGTATGCAACCTGGAGAGGCAAATCAAGATCAGGCTGTGTTTTCAGTCGGGAAATCCGAGTGAAAAATTTACCATCCGAGTGAACACCTACCGATCGAGTAAAAGGTCGAGTGAAAACTTATTGATCGAGTAAAAGATTGGCTTCCGAGTGAAAATATAGTAATCCGAGTGAAATTATCATCCGAGTGAAATTATCATCCGAGTGAAGTTATTCCGAGTGAAAAGATTATCGTCGGAATGAAAACTTGACGTTCGAGTAAGATATTGCCTTTCGAGTGAAATATAGTCATCCGAGTGAAAGATTGTCTTCCGAGTGAAATTATAGTCATCCGAGTGAAAGATTGTCTTCCGAGTGAAAGACTCTAACATCCGAGTGAAAAGGTCCAGTCGGACGAAAAACTCTAATATCCGAGTGGATGAGCTCGGATCCAAGTGAAACTGAAGATGTGCCCGAAAGGTAATCCAGATGACCTCGGATGGAAAAGTGATCAACACGGAAGTTGTGCGCATTGTCAAAACGGTGAACTTTGGTTTTGGAGTCATTATGATCTGAGATAGTATACGGCCTGTAAGTTCACTACGAGACTCGGACATTCCAGTCTGTTATATGACCGAGTCCGACTGGATATTAAAGATGGCTTCGTAGAATATTCAAGATTGTCTTATTTGGAAAAGTGTTCAACATAAGAATTGTTCGTCCCGTCGAGGCACACAAGTTTCATATTTGGGACGTCTTGATCAGAGGTCATATGCAAGCTCGGCGGCCCGCGCAAGGAGGAACACAGAAGTTGGGCCAGATTCAGACTGAATCCGAGTTGGAATAGAACTAGGACTCTAGGATGTGAATTGATGTAATTTTTTGTAAGGAAAGCCTAGATGAATCCTTTGCTTGTACGGGAAGTCCAGCCGCCTCTTATATATGTTGGGGGTGATGGCCGATTGAACAACACCAATCGAACCAATCAATCTATTACACTTTTTCGTGTTCATCTACTTTTTATCTCTCCCTTGTATCTTTCTTCTCGTTCTTCGCTAGTTCTTCATGCCGGAGCGCTGCGGAATCACGAGGCTCTAGGGGCGAGCGAATCGACCTGGAGCAGCCCATAGCCGCCGTGATCCCTGACGGGGTCCCTCCTGGGTAAGCGGGGCTTCGGGTCTACAAAAGCGTCTGTCGGCTGTCCTGCGTATCGCGCTGCCGGTCGGACCTCCTTCGACGCGAGCTGCGGTGCATCACCCCCGGCGTCGAGGGTACACGGTGACGTGTTCATGTGCGAACACACACGTTCAGCTCGGTGACGTCCCGCAAACTCACAATCCAGTAGAGCTTCGAGGGAAAGCTTCGTCAGCACGACGGCGTGATGACGACGATGATGATGCTACCGGAACAGGGCTTTGCCTAAGCACCGCTACGATATAACCGAGGTGGATTATGGTGGAGGAGGGGCACCGCACACGCCTAAAAGTTTAATGATCAACTTGTGTGTCCATGGGGTGCCCCCTCCCCCGTATATAAAGGAGTGAATGAGGGAGGCCCTCTTTATGGCACGCCCTAGGGGAGTCCTACTCCCTCCGGGAGTAGGATTCCCCCTTCCAAGTAGGAGTAGGAGAGGAAGTAAGGAGGAGAGAGAGAGGAAGGAAAGGGGGGCCGGCCCCTCCCAATTCGGATTGGGCTTGGGGGGCACGCCTCCCTCTTTTCCCTTCCCTATCCTCTATTCCACTAAGGCCCAATAAGGCCCATATACTTCCCGGGTGGTTCCGGTAACCTCCCGGTACTCAGGAAAAATGCCCGAACCACTCGGAACCATTCTGATATCCAAACATAGGCTTCCAATATATCGATCTTTATGTCTAGACCATTCCGAGACTCCTCGTCATGTCCGTGATCAAATCTGGGACTCCGTACTACCTTCGCTACATCAAAACACATAAACTCATAATACCGATCGTCATAGAACGTTAAGCGTGCGCACCCTACGGGTTCAAGAACTATGTAGACATGACCGAGACTCACTTATGGTCAATAACCAATAGCGGAACATGGATGCTCATATTGGTTCCTACATATTCTATGAAGATCTTTATCGGTCAAACCGCATAACGGTATACGTTTGTTCCCTTTGTCATCGGTATGTTGCTTGCCCGAGATTCGATCGTCGTTATCTCAATACCTAGTTCAATCTCGTTACCGGCAAGTCTCTTTACTCGTTCCGTAATGCTACATCCCGTAACTAACTCATTAGCTACATTGCTTGCAAGGCTTATTGTGATGTACATTACCGAGAGGGCCCAGAGATACCTCTCCGATACTCGGAGTGACAAATCATAATCTTGATCTATGCCAACTCCACAAACAACATCGGAGACACTTGTAGAGCTTCTTTATAATCACCCAGTTACGTTGTGTCATTTGATAGCACACAAGGTGTTCCTCCGGTATTCGGGAGTTGCATAATCTCATAGTCTGAGGAACATGTATAAGTCATGAAGAAAGAAGTAGCAATGAAACTGTAACGATCATCGTGCTAAGCTAACGGATGGGTCAAGTCAATCACATCATTCTCTAATGATGTGATCCCTTTTATCAAATGACAATTCTTCGTCCATGGCTAGGAAACTTAACCATCTTTGATTAAGGAGCTAGTCAAGTAGAGTCATACTAGTGACACTCTGTTTGTTTATGTATTCACACATGTACTAAGTTTCCGGTTAATACAATTCTAGCATGAATAATAAACATTTATCATGATATAAGGAAATATAAATAACAATTTTATTATTGCCTCTAGGGCATATTTCCTTCAGTCTCCCACTTGCACTAGAGTCAATAATCTAGTTCACATCGTCATGTGATTTAACACGAATAGTTCACTTCTTTATGTGATTAGTTCACATCTCCATGTGACTAACACCCAAAGGGTTTACTAGAGTCGATAATCTAGTTCCCATTGTTATGTGATTAACAGCCAAAGAGTGATCATGTTTTGCTTGTGAGAGAAATTTAGTCAACGGGTCTGCCACATTCAGAGCCGTATGTATTTTGCAAATTTTCTATGTCTACAATGCTTTGCATGAAGCTACTCTAGATAATTTCTCCCACTTTTAATATGTATCTAGATCGAGACCTAGAGTCATCCAGATCGGTGTCAAAGCTTGCATTGATGTAACTCTTTATGATGAACTCTTTGTCACCTCCATAACCGAGAAATATTTCCTTATTCCACTAAGGATTTTTTTACGTTGTCCAGTGATCCAATCCTGGATCACTATTGTACCCTCTTGCCAATCTTATGGTGAGGTACATAATAGGTCTGGTACACGGCATAGCATATTTTATAGAACCTATAACTGAGGCATAGGGAATGACTTTTCATTCTCTTTCTATTTTCTGCCGTGGTCGGGTTTTGAGTCTTTACTCAACTTCACACCTTGCAACACAAGCAAGAACTCCTTCTTTTATTGTTCTATTTTGAACTACTTCAAAATGTTGTCAAGCTATGTACTCATTGAAAATATATCAAGCGTCTTGATCTATCTCTATAGATCTTGATGCTCAATATGTAAGTAGCTTCACCGAGGTCTTTCTTTGAAAAACTCCTTTCAAACACTCCTTTATGCTTTCCAGAAAATTCTACATCATTTCGGATCAACAATATGTCATTCACATATACTTATCAGAAAGGCTATAGTGCTCCCACTCACTTTCTTGTAAATACAGGCTTCACCACAAGTCTGTATAAAACTATACGCTTTGATCGAGTCACCAAAGCGTATATTCCAACTCCGAGATGCTTGCACCAGTCCATAGATGGATCGCTGGAGCTTGCTTACTTTGTTAGCACCTTTAGGATTGAAAAAACCTTATGGTTGCATCATATACAACTCTTCTTTAAGAAATCCATTAAGGAATGTAGTTTTGACATCCATTTGCCAAATTTCATAAAATGCGGCAACTGCTAACATGATTCGGACAGACTTTTAAGCATCAATACGAGTGAGAAAATCTCATCGTAGTCAACACCTTGATCTTGTCAAAAACATTTTGCGACAATTCGAGCTTTGTAGATAGTAACACTATTATCATCGTCCGTCTTCCTCTTGAAGACCCATTTATTCTCAATGACTCACTGATCATTGGGCAAGTCAAACAAAGTCCATACTTTCTTCTCATACATGGATCCCATCTCAGATTTCATGGCCTCAAGCCATTTTGCGGAATCTGGGCTCATCATCGCTTCCTCATAGTTCGTAGGTTCGTCATGGTCTAGTAACATGACTTCTAGAACAGGATTACCGTACCACTCTGGCGTGGACCGTACTCTGGTTGACCTACGAGGTTCGGTAGTAACTTGATCTGAAGTTTCATGATCATCATCGTTAGCTTCCTCACTAATTGGTGTAGGAATCACTGGAACTGATTTATGTGATGAACTACTTTCCAATTCGAGAGAAGGTACAATTACCTCATCAAGTTCTACTTTCCTCCCACTCACTTCTTTCGGGAGAAACTCCTTCTCTAGAAATGATCCATTCTTAGCAACAAAATATCTTGCCTTCGGATCTGTGATAGAAGGTGTACCCAACAATTTCTTTTGGGTATCCTATGAAGACGCACTACTCCGATTTGGGTTCGAGCTTATCAGTTTGAAACTTTTTCACATAAGCATCGCAACCCCAAACTTTAAGAAATGACAGCTTTGGTTTCTTGCCAAACCATAGTTTATACGGTGTCATATCGACGGATTTAGATGGTGCCCTATTTAACGTGAATGCAGTTGTCTCTAATGCATAACCCTGAAACGATAGTGATAAATCGATAAGAGACATCATAGATCGCACCATATCCAATAAAGTATGATTACAACGCTCGGACACACCATTATGCTGTGGTGTTCTAGGTGGCGTGAGTTGCGGAACTATTCCACATTCTTTCAAATGAAGACCAAACTCGTAACCCAAATATTTGCCTCCGCGATCACATCATAGAAACTTTATTTTCTTGCTACGATGATTTTCCACTTCACTCTAAAATTCTTTGAACTTTTCAAATGTTTCAGACTTATGTTTCATTAAGTACACATACCCATATCTGCTCAAATCATCTTTGAAGGTCAGAAAATAACGATACCCATCGCGAGCCTCAACACTTCATCAGTATGTATTATTTTCTAATAAGTTAGTTGCTCGCTCCATTGTTCCGGAGAATGGAGTCTTAGTCATCTTGCCCATGAGGCATGGTTCACAAGCATCAAGTGATTCCAAAAGTCCATCAGCATGGAGTTTCTTTATGCGCCTTACACCAATATGACCTAAATGGCAGTGCCACAAATAGGTTGAACTATCATTATTAACTTTGCATCTTTTGGCTTCAATATTATGAATATGTGTATCACTACGATCAAGATTCAATAAACCATTCACCTTGGGTGTATGACCACAGGAGGTTTTATTCATGTAAACAGAATAACAACTATTCTTTAACTTAAATGAATAACCTTATTGCAATAAACATGATACAATCATATTATGCGCAATGCAAACACCAAATAACATTTATTTTAGGTTCAACACTAATCCCGAAGGTAAAGCGAGCGTGCGATGGTGATCTTATCAACCTTGGAATCATTTCCAACACACATCGTCACCTCGTCCTCAACTAGTCTTTGTTTATTTTGCAACTCTCGGTTCAAGTTACTACTCTTAGCAACTGAACTAGTATCAAATACCAAGGGGTTTGCTATAAACACTAGTAAAGTACACGTCAATATCATGTATATCAAATATACCTTTGTTCACTTTGCCATCCTTCTTATCCGCCAAGTATCTAGGGTAGTTCCACTTCCAGTGACCATTTCCTTTGCAGTAGAAGCACTCAGTTTTAGGCTTGGGTCTAGCTTTGGGCTTCTTCATGGGAGTGGCAACTTGCTTGCCATTCTTCCTGAAGTTCCCTTTCTTTCCCTTGCCCTTTTACTTGAAACTAGTGGTCTTGTCAACCATCAACACTTGATATTTTTTCTTGATTTCTACCTTCGCCGATTTCAGCATCACGAAGAGCTTTGGGAATCATTTCCGTTATCCCTTGCATATTATAGTTCATCACGAAGTTATAGTAACTTGGTGATAGTGACTAGAGAACTCTGTCAATCACTATCTTATCGGGAAGATTAACTGCTACTTGATTCAAGTGATTGTAGTACTCAGACATTCTGAGCACAAGCTCACTCGTTGAGCTATTCTCCTCCATCTTGTAGGCACAGTACTGTCAGAGGTCTCATACCTCTTGACATGGGCATGAGTATGAGATACCAATTTTAACTCTTGGAGCGCCTTATATGCTCCATGTGTTGGGGAACGCTGTAATTTCAAAAATTTCCTACGCACACGCAAGATCATCGTGATGCATAGCAACAAGAGGGAAGAGTGTCGTCCACGTACCCTCGTAGACCGTAAGCGGAAGCGTTATGAGAACGCGGTTGATGTAGTCGTACATCTTCACGATCGACTGATCCCTAGTACCGAACGTACGGCACCTTCGCGATCTGCACACGTTCAGCTGGTGACATCCCGCGAACTCACGATCGAGTAGAGCTTCGAGGGAGGGTTTTGTCGGCACGACAGCGTGATGACGGTGATAATGATGCTACCGAAACAGGGCTTCGCCTAAGCACCGCTATGATATAACCGACGTGGATTATGGTGGAGGGGGGCACCGCACATGGGTAAAAGATCAATGATCAACTTGTGTGTCCATGGGGTGCCCCCCTCCTCCGTATATAAAGGAGTGGAAGAGGGGAGGGCTGGCCCTCTCTATGGCATGCCCTAGGGGAGTCCTACTCCCTTCGGGAGTAGGATTCCCCCCTTTCCAAGTAGGAGTAGGAGAGGAAGGAGGAGAGAGGGAGGGAGGAAGGAAAGGGGGCGGCCCCCTCCCAATTCGGATTGGGCTTGGGGGCGTGCCTCCCTCTTTTCCCTTCCCTCTCCGATATTCCACTAAGGCCCAATAAGGCCCATATACTCCCTGGGGGGTTCCAGTAACCTCCCGATACTCCGAAAAAAATGCCTGAACCACTCGGAACCATTCTGATGTCCAAACATAGGCTTCCTATATATCGATCTTTACGTCTCGACCATTCCGAGACTCCTCGTCATGTCCGTGATCAAATCCGGGACTCCGAACTACCTTCGGTACATCAAAACACAAAAACTCATAGTACCGATCGTCACCGAACGTTAAGCGTGCGGACCCTACGGGTTCGAGAACTATGTAGACATGTCCGAGACATGTCTTCGGTCAATAACGAATAGCGGAACCTGGATGCTCATATTGGCTCCTACATATTCTACGAAGATCTTTATCGGTCAAACCGCATAACGGTATACGTTGTTCCCTTTGTCATCGGTATGTTACTTGCCCGAGATTCGATCGTCGGTATATCAATACCTAGTTCAATCTCGTTACCGGCAAGTCTCTTTACTCATTCTGTAATGCTACATCTCGTAACTAACTCATTAGCTACATTGCTTGCAAGGCTTATTGTGATGTACATTACCGAGAGGGCCGAGAGATACCTCTCCGACAATCGGAGTGACAAATCCTAATCTTGATCCATGCCAACTCAACAAACACCATCGGAGACACCTATAGAGCACCTTTATAATCACCCAGTTACGTTGTGACGTTTGGTAGCACACAAAGTGTTCCTTCAATATTCGGGAGTTGCATGATCTCATAGTCATAGGAACATGTATAGTTATGGAGAAAGCAATAATAACAAACTAAACGATCATCGTGCTAAGCTAACGGATGGGTCAAGTCAATCACATCATTCTCTAATGATGTGATCCCGTTAATCAAATGACAACTCATGTCTATGGTTAGGAAACATAACCATCATTGATTCAATGAGCTAGTCAAGTAGAGGCGAACTAGTGACACTCTGCTTGTCTATGTATTAACACATGTACTAAGTTTCCAGTTAATAAAATTCTAGCATGAATAATAAACATTTATCATGATATAAGGAAATATAAATAACAACTTTATTATTGCCTCTAGGGCATATTTCCTTCAGTCTCCCACTTGCACTAGAGTCAATAATCTAGTTCACACCGTCATGTGATTTAACACCAGTAGTTCACATATTTATGTGATTAGTTCACATCTCCATGTGACTAACACCCAATGGGTTTACTAGAGTCAATAATCTAGTTCACATCTCTATGTGATTAACACTCAAAGAGTGATCATGTTTTTCTTGTGAGAGAAGTTTAGTCAACGGGTCTGCCACATTCATAGCCATATGTATTTTGCAAATTTTCTATGTCTACAATGCTTTGCACGGAGCTACTCTAGCTAATTGCTCCCACTTTCAATATGTATCTAGATCGAGACTTAGAGTCATCCAGATCGGTGTTAATGCTTGCATCGACGAAACTCTTTACGACGAACTCTTTGTCACCTCCATAACTGGGAAACATTTCCTTATTCCACTAAGGATATTTTTATCGCTATCCAGTGATCCACTCCTGGATCACTATTGTACCCTCTTGCCAAACTTATGTTGAGGTACACAATAGGTCTGGTACATAACATGGCATAATTTATGGAACCTATGACTGAGGCATAGGGAATGACTTTTCATTCTCTTTCTATTTTCTGTCGTGGCCGGGTTTTGAGTCTTTACTCAACTTCACACCTCGCAACACAGTCAAGAACTCCTTCTTTGACTGTTCCATTTTGAACTACTTCAAAATCTTGTCAAGGCATGTACTCATTGAAAATATATCAAGCGTCTTGATCTATCTCTATAGATCTTGATGCTCAATATGTAAGTAGCTTCATCGAGGTCTTCCTTTGAAAAACTCCTTTCAAACACTCCTTTATGCTTTCCAGAAAAATCTACATTATTTCCGATCAACAATATGTCATTCACATATACTTATCAGAAATGTTGTAGTGCTCCCACTCACTTTCTTGTAAATGCAGGCTTCAGCGCAAGTCTGTATAAAACCATATGCTTTGATCACTTTATCAAAGCATATATTCCAACTCCGAGATGCTTGCACCAGTCCATAGATGGATCCCTGGAGCTTGCTCACTTTGTTAGCACCTTTAGGATCGACAAAACCTTCTTGTTGCATCATATACAACTCTTCTTTAAGAAATCCATCAAGGAATGCAGTTTTGACATCCATTTGCCAGATTTCATAAAATGCAGCAACGGTTAACATGATTCGGAAAGACTTTTAAGCATCGATACGAGTGAGAAAATCTCATCGTAGTCAACACCTTGATCTTATCGAAAACGTTCTACGATAATTCGAGCTTTGTAGACAATAATATTACCATCAGCGTCAGTCTTCTTCTTGAAGATCCATTTATTCTCTATGGCCTGCCGATCATCGGGCAAGTCAACCAAAGTCCACACTTTGTTTTCATACATGGATCCCATCTCAGATTTCATGGCCTCAAGCCATTTTGTGGAATCTGGGCTCATCATCGCTTCCTCATAGTTCGTAGGTTCGTCATGGTCAAATAACATGACTTCCAAAATAGGATTACCGTACCACTCAGGTGTGGATCTTACTCTGGTTGACCTACGAGGTTCGGTAGTAACTTGATCAGAAGTTTCATGATCATCATCATTAGCTTCCTCACTTACTGGTGTAGGAATCACTGGAACTGATTTCAGTGATGAACTACTTTCCAATAAGGGAGAAGGTACAATTACCTCGTCAAGTTCTACTTTCCTCCCACTCACTTCTTTCGAGAGAAACTCCTTCTCTAGAAAGGATCCATTCTTAGCAACAAAATATCTTGCCTTCGGATCTGTGATAGAAGGTGTACCCAACAGTTTCTTTTGGGTATCCTATGAAGACGCACTACTCCGATTTGGGTTTGAGCTTATCAGGCTGAAACTTTTTCACATAAGCATCACAACCCCAAACTTTAAGAAACGACAGCTTAGGTTTCTAGCCAAACCATAGTTCATATGGTGTTGTCTCAACGGATTAGACGGTGCCCTATCTAACGTGAATGTAGTTCTCTCTAATGCATAACCCCAAAATGATAGTGGTAAATCGGTAAGAGGCATCATAGATTGCACTATATCTAATAAAGTACGGTTATGACATTCGGACACACCATTATGTTGTGGTGTTCCAGGTGACATGCATTAGTGAAACTATTCCACATTGTTTTAGTTGAAGACCAAACTTGTAACTCAAATATCCGTCTCCGCGATCAGATCGTAGAAACTTTATTTTCTTGTTACGATGATTTTCCACTTCACTCTGAAATTCTTTGAACTTTCCAAATGTTTCAGACTTATGTTTCATCAAGTAGATATACCCATATCTTCTCAAATCATCTATGAAGGTCAAAAAATAATGATACCCGACGCGGGCCTCAACACTCATTGGACCGCACACTTCAGTATGTATTATTTCCAACTAGTCTGTTGCTCGCTCCATTGTTCCGAAGAATGGAGTCTTAGTCATCTTGACCATGACGCATGGTTCGCAAGCATCAAGTGATTCATAATCAAGTAATTCCAAAAGTCCATCGGCATGGAGTTTCTTCATGCGCTTTACACCAATATGACCTAAACGGCAGTGCCACATATAAGTTGCACTATCATTATTAACTTTGCATCTTTTGGCTTCAATATTATGAATATGTGTATCACTACGATCGGATTCAATAAACCATTTATATTGAGTGTATGACCATAGAAGGTTTTATTCATGTAAATAGAACAACAATTATTCTTTAACTTAAATGAATAACCGTATTGCAATAAACATGATCCAATCATATTCATGCTCAACGTAAACACCAAATAACATTTATTTTGGGTTCAACACTAATTCCGAAGGTAAAGGGAGTGTGCGATGGTGATCTTATTAACCTTGGAGTCACTTACAACACACACCATCACCTCTCCCTTAACTAGTCTCTGTTTATTTTGCAATTCCCGTTTCGAGTTACTACTCTTAGCAACTGAACCAGTATCAAATACCGAGGGGTTGCTATAAACACTAGTAAAGTACACATCAATATCATGTATATCCAATATACCTTTGTTCAGTATGCCATCCTTCTTATCCGCCAAGTATCTAGGGCAGTTCCACTTTCAGTGACCATTTCCTTTGCAGTAGAAGCACTCAGTTTCAGGCTTGGGTCTAGCTTTGGGCTTCTTCATGGGAGTGGCAACTTGCTTGCCATTCTTCTTAAAGTTTCCTTTTTTCCTTTCCCTTTACTTGAAACTAGTGGTCTTGTCAACCATCAACACTTGATGCTTTTCTTGATTTCTACCTTCGCCGATTTCAGCATCACGAAGAGCTCCGGAATTGTTTTTCGTCATCCCTTGCATATTATAGTTCATCACGAAGTTCTAGTAACTTGGTGATAGTGACTAGAGAACTTTTGTCAATTACTATCTTATCTGGAAGATTAACTCCCACTTGATTCAAGCAATTGTAGTACCCAGACAATCTGAGCACATGCTCACTTGTTGAGCTATTCTCCTCCATCTTGCAGGCAAAGTACTGTCAGAGGTCTTATACCTCTTGACATGGGCATGAGTATGAAATACCAATTTCAACTCTTGGAACATCTTATATGCTCCGTGGCATTCAAAACATTTTTGAAGTCCCGGTTCTAAGCCGTAAAGCATGGTGCACTAAACTATCAAGTAGTCATCATACCGAGCTTTGCCAAACGTTCATAATGTCTGCATCTGCTCTTGCAATAGGTCTGTCACCTAGCGGTGCATCAAGGACATAATTATTCTGTGCACCAATGAGGATAATCCTCATATCACGTAGCTAGTCCTCATCATTTCTACTAACATCTTTCAACATAGTTTTCTCTAGGAACATATCATAAATAAAACTGGGAAGCTATATGTGAGCAATTGATCTACAACATAGATATGCAAATACTATCAGGACTAAGTTCATGATAAGTTAAAGTTCAATTAATCATATTACTTAAGAACTCCCACTTAGATAGACATCCCTCTAATCATCTAAGTGATCACGTGATCCATATCAACTAAACCATGTCCGATCATCACGTCAGATGGAGTAGCTTTCAATGGTGAACATCACTATGTTGATCATATTTACTATATGATTCACGCTCGATCTTTCAGTCTCAGTGTTTCGAGGCCATATCTGCATATGCTAGGCTCGTCAAGTTTAACCCGAGTATTCTGTGTGTGCAAAACTGGCTTGCACCCGTTGTATGTGAACGTAGAGCTTATCACACCCGATCATCACGTGACGTGGGAGAACACTTGTACCTTGAAATTTAGTGAGAGATCATCTTATAATGCTACCATCGTACTAAGAAAAATAGGATGCATAAAAGATAAACATCACATGCAATCAAAATATGTGACATGATAAGGCCATTATCATATTGTGCCTTTGATCTCCATCTCCAAAGTACCGTCATGATCTCCATCGTCACCGGCATGACACCATGATCTCTATCAATGTGTCGTCACATGGTCGTCTCGCCAACTATTGCTTTTGCAACTACTGCTATCGCATAGCGATAAAGTAAAGCAATTAGATGGCGCTTGCATCTTATGCAATAAAGAGACAACCATAAGGCTTCTGCCAGTTGCCGATAACTTCAACAAAAACATGATCATCTCATACAACAACTTATATCTCATTACGTCTTGACCATATCACATCACAACAAGCCCTGCAAAAACAAGTTAAATGTCCTCTACTTTGTTGTTACAAGTTTTACGTGGCTACTATGGGCTGAGCAAGAACCGTTCTTACCTACGCATCAAAAACCACAACGCGGTATAGTGATTGATTTTTGATCTTCAGAAAGAACCATGTTCATTGAATCCGATTCAACTAAAGTTGGAGAAACAGACACCCACTACCCACCTGTGCGTGAAGCACGTCGGTAGAACCAGTCTCGCGTAAGCGTACGCGTAATGTCGGTCTGGGCCGCTTCATCCAACAATGCCGCTGAATCAAGAATCAACTAGTGACGGCAAGCAATATGTATATACCCATGCCCACAACTAATGTCGGTCTGCGTCGCTTCATCCAACAATGCCGCTGAATCAAGAATCAACTAGTGACGGCAAGCAATATGTATATACCCACGCCCACAACTCCTTTGCGTTCTACTCGTGCATATAACATCTACACATGAACCTGACTCAGATGCCACTGTCGGGAAACGCGGTAATTTCAAAAATTTCCTACGCACACGCAAGATCATGGTGATGCATAGCAACGAGAGGCAACAGTGCCGTCCACATACCCTCGTAGACCATAAGCGAAAGCATTATGACAACACGGTTGATGTAGTCGTACGTCTTCATGATCGACTGATCCCTAGTACCGAACGTACGGCACCTCCGTGATCTGCACACGTTCAGCTCGGTGACGTCCCGCGAACTCACGATCCAGTAGAGCTTCGAAGGAGAGTTTTGTCAACACGGCGGCGTGATGACGGTGATGGTGATGCTACCGGAACAGGGCTTCGCCTAAGCACCGCTACGATATAACCGAGGTGGATTATGGTGAAGGGGGGCACCGCACACGGGTAAAAGATCAATGATCAACTTGTGTGTCCATGGGGTGCCCCCCTCCTTCGTATATAAAGGAGTGGAGGAGGGGGAGGGTCGGCCCTCTCTATGGCGCACCCTAGGGGAGTCCTACTCCCTCCAGGAGTAGGATCCCCCCTTTGCAAGTAGGAGTAGGAGAGGAAGGAAGGAGGAGAGAGGGAGGAAGGAAAGGGGGGCCGACCCCCCTCCCAATTTGGATTGGGTTTGGGGGCGCACCTTCCTCTTTTCCCTTCCCTCTCCTCTATTCCACTAAGGCCCAGATACTCCCCGGGGGGTTCCGGTAACCTCCCGGTACTCCGGAAAAATTCCCGAACCACTCGGAACCATTCCGATATCCAAACATAGGCTTCCAATATATCGATCTTTACATCTCGACCATTTCGAGACTCCTTGTCATGTCCGTGATCAAATCCGGGACTCCGAACTACCTTCGGTACATCAAACACAAAAACTCATAATACCAATCGTCACCGAACGTTAAGCGTGCGGACCCTATGGGTTCGAGAACTATGTAGACATGACCGAGACATGTCTTCGGTAAATAACCAATAGCAGAACCTGGATGCTCATATTGGCTCCTACATATTCTACGAAGATCTTTATCGGTCAAACAGCATAATGGTATATGTTGTTCCCTTTGTCATCGGTATGTTACTTGCCCGAGATTCGATCGTCGGTATCTCAATACCTAGTTCAATATCGTTACCGGCAAGTCTCTTTACTCGTTACGTAATGCTACATCCTGTAACTAACTCATTAGCTACATTGCTTGCAAGGCTTATTGTGATGTACATTACCGAGAGGGCCGAGAGATACCTCTCCGACAATCGGAGTGACAAATCCTAATCTTGATCCATGCCAACTAAACAAACACCATCGGAGACACCTGTAGAGCACCTTTATAATCACCCAGTTACGTTGTGACATTTGGTAGCACACAAAGTGTTCCTTCGATATTCGGGAGTTGCATGATCTCATAGTCATAGGAACATGTATAGTTATGGAGAAAGCAATAACAACAAACTAAACGATCATCGTGCTAAGCTAACGGATGGGTCAAGTCAATCATATCATTCTCTAATGATGCGGTCCCGTTAATCAAATGACAACTCACGTCTATGGTTAGGAAACATAACCATCATTGATTCAACGAGCTAGTCAAGTAGAGGCAAACTAGTGACACTCTGTTTGTCTATGTATTCACACATGTACTAAGTTTCCGTTTAATACAATTCTAGCATGAATAATAAACATTTATCATGATATAAGGAAATAAATAATAGTCTGAGGAACATGCATAAGTCATGAAGAAAGCGGTAGCAATGAAACTGTAACGATCATCGTGCTAAGCTAACGGATGGGTCAAGTCAATCACATCATTCTCTAATGATGTGATCCTTCTTATCAAATGACAACTCTTTGTCCATGGCTAGGAAACTTAACCATCTTTGATTAACGAGCTACTCAAGTAGAGGCATACTAGTGACACTCTGTTTGTTTATGTATTCACACATGTACTAAGTTTCCGGTTAATACAATTCGAGCATGAATAATAAACATTTTGATGATATAAGGAAATATAAATAACAACTTTATTATTGCCTCTGGGGCATATTTCCTTCACCGTGGCGTTCAAAACATTTTTGAAGTCCCGGTTTTAAGTCATAAAGCATGGTGCACTAAACTATCAAGTAGTCATCATACCAAGCTTGTCAAATGTTCATAACGTCTGCATCTGCTTCTCCAATTGGTCTGTCACCTAGCGGTGCATCAAGGACATAATTCTTCTGTGCAACAATGAGGATAATCCTTAGATCACGGACCTAGTCCGCATCATTGCTACTATCATCTTTCAAAATAGTTTTTCTCTAGGAACATATCTAAATTAAACGGGGAGCTACATCGTGAGCTATTGATCTATAACATAGTTATGCAAATACTACCAAGACTAAGTTCATGATAAATTAAAGTTCAATTAATCATATTACTTAGGAACTCCCACTTAGGTAGATATCCCTCTTGTCATCTAAATGATCACGTGATCCAAATCAACTAAACCATGTTCGATCATCACGTGCGATGGAGTAGTTTTCAAGAACATCACTATGTTGATCATATCTACTATATGATTCACGCTCGACCTTTCGGTCTCCAGTGTTCCGAGGCCATATCTGCATATGCTAGGCTCGTCAAGTTTAACCTGAGTATTCCACGTGTGCAAAACTGGCTTGCACCCGTTGTATGTGAACATAGAGCTTATCACACCCGATCATCACATGGTGTCTCGGCACGACGAACTATCGCAACGGTGCATACTCAGGGAGAACACTTATGTAACACCCACGATGCGGCTATATCTCCCACGTGTCAGAGCACGACTTAGAGGCATAACCGCATAGTAGGCATGTCGCAAGAGGGGTAATCTTTACACATCCCATGTACTGAATAAGAAAGGGATAAAGAGTTCGCTTACAATCGCCACTTCACACAATACATAAATATAACATTACATCATCCAGAATACAATGAAGGTCTGACTACGAAACCAAATAAAGAAAGACAACCCCTAATGCTAGATCCCTGATCGCCCCAACTGGGCTCCACTACTGATCGTCTGGAAAGGAAACATGGTAACGTCCCGAATCCTTGTCGACCTCCCACTTGAGTTCGGTCGCGTCCCCTGCACTGGCATCGTCGGCACCTGCATCTGGTTTTGGAAGTAATCTGTGAGTCACGGGGACTCAGCAATCTCACACCCTCGCGATCAAGACTATTTAAGCTTATGGGTAGGAAAAGGTAGTGAGGTAGAGCTGCAGCAAGCACTAGTATATATGGTGGCTAACTTACGCAAATGAGAGCGAGAAGAGAAGCAAAGCACGGTCGAGAATCTACAAAGATCAAGAAGTGATCCTGAAACTACTTACGTTCAAGCATAACACGAGACCGTGTTCTCTTCCCGGACTCCGTCGAAAAGAGACTATCATGGCTACACACGCGGTTGATTCATTTTAGTTAAGTTATGTGTCAGGTTTTCTACAACCAGATATTAACAAATTCCCATCTGCCCATAACCGCGGGCACGGCTTTCTAAAGTTCAAAACCCTGCAGGGGTGTCCCAACTTAGCCCATCACAAGCTCTCACGGTCAATGAAGGATATTCCTTCTCCCAGGAAGACCCGGCCAGACTCGGAATCCCGGTTACAAGACATTCCGACAATGGTAAAACAAGACCAGCAAAGTCGCCCGATGCACCGACATCCTGATAGGAGCTGCACATATCTCGTTCTCAGGGCAACACCGGATGAGCGCTCCGTACAACTAAAACCAGCCCTTAAGTTTCCCCGAGGTGGCGCTGCAAAGGACTCTAGTTCGGACCAACACTTAGAGAAGCACTGGCCTGGGGGGTTAAAATAAAGATGACCCTTGAGTCTTCGGAACCCAAGGGAAGGTGGTAGGTTGTTAGTGCAAATGTAAAACCAAGGTTGGGCCTTGCTGGAGGAGTTTTATTCAAAGCAAACTGTCAAGGGGTTCACATTATAACCCAACCGCGTAAGGAACGCAAAATCAAGGAACATAACACCGGTATGATGAAAACTAGGGCGGCAAGAGTGGAACAAAACACCAGGCATAAGGCCGAGTCTTCCACCCTTTACCAAGTATATAGATGCATTAAGTAAATAAGATATATTGTGATATCCCAACAATAACCATGTTCCAACATGGAACAAACACCATCTTCACCTGCAACTAGCAACGCTATAAGAGGGGCTGAGCAAAGCGGTAACATAGCCAAACAACGGTTTGCTAGGAAAGGTGGGTTAGAGGCTTGACATGGCAATATGGGAGGTATGATATAGCAAGTGGTAGGTATCGCAGCAAAGCAATAGAGCGAGCAACTAGCAAGCAAAGATAGAAGTGATTTCGAGGGTATGGTCATCTTGCCTGCAAAGTTCTCCGAGTTGATGTAAGCTTGATCCTCATAAGCGTACTCAACGGGCTCCTCAATCACGAACTCGTCTCCCGGCTCTACCCAAGGCAAGAACACAAGCAAAGGAAACCACAATCAATCACGGTGCAATGCGCAAGCAACATGATGCAAAACATGACATGACATGCAGGATGGGATATGCAATGCATATGCGTGCTCTGGAAGGAAAAGATTGAACCAGGCCTCAACTTGGCAAACCAAGAGTGCCACTGGAAAGATGAGTTGATTTCGGTCGAAATCGATATAAAGATCACCAGAATCTGATGCACGGTTTGCAAATGGAAAGCAAAACAATAATGACATAATTTTGCGATTAACAACACAATGCCATCTAGAATGCAATAAGAAACTAAGCTACTGCACTCCAACATAGCAACAAAGCACATGGCAGTGATCTAATCAAGATGCTTGACAAACGATGAATGCTGAGCTACGGCTAAATCACACAATAGTAGGTTCAAACAAGCATGGCAAAAGAGCAAACGATATCAGCATCACAGACTTAGTGAAAATAACATGTCAGGTATTAACATCAGGAAGCAATGTTTAGAGCAAGCAAACAACATGTTACAGGAACAGAACATAGCAAACAAAGGCATGGTATGAATCTAATCAAAGCATATAACAAAAGTCCCTTACTGACCATAAGCCAAAAAGGATCAGAAGATATGATGGCACCCATGTAAACATAACAAGTTTCGTTAACAGATTCAGACTTAGAAGAAAAACTGGACATGGCAAAAACAGAATTATGTAGGCATGTTTGCGAGCTCGATGCACTCAACACAAGGCATTTCATGGCAAACTAAGCATACTACCAGCAAGAAGACATGATCAAGAAGCTAAGCATGGCAAGAATAATCTCATAGCATGCATGGATCAACTACAACAATCTTGGCAAAATTGATTAACATGTAAACAATCTGCCAGGAACATTTTATAGCAAAAGTAGAGTAAGATTGAGTCATTCTAGGGTACTCCATAAATGCAAACAGGGGCATAGATGGATAGAGCACAACCATATGTCCAAATCATTCTTACTGAACATACTCAAAAGAAGCATGGATCTCACTGTAGCAACATGAATACATGGCATAAAAATAACAGTAGAGAAAAAACTTAGTGAAATTCTAAGTCCCTGAAATCAGCAATATTATGAGAGCTACTTTGCATGCTTGTGCTAGTCACCACATTGATCACAAAAATACATGGCATACACCTATGTAAAGATAGCATGGCATATCCGAAAACACATGTAGAGCTCATGACCATATGCAGCACAAAATAATCATGGCAAAAATGACAAATGCTCATAAACTGATAAGAAACAGGAACTAACATTTTATAGCACTCTTGCAACAACAATTTGGGCATGAAGATGGACTCAAACAAGCATGGTGCAATGGAACAAAATGAAGAGCACAACCCGGTGAACATTTTGATATATGGCACGCACAAAACGAATCTATAGATGAGGAGTTATGGCATGATGAATAGGGGCTCAAAATACTGCAGAAAAGACTTAGAGAATATTTGGACATCCGGATCTGAGATCTAGGGTTTGCACGTCCTTCGAGGTTCGTTGGGAGGCTCGCCGGAACAGTGCCGGAGATTGCCGGAGTAGTGCAGGGGAGCACCGGCGAGGTGCTGGGCCTCGGATCCGGCCGGATCTCACTGGATCCGGCCGGATCTCACTGGATCCGGGCGCGGATGCCGAGGGGGCGGCGTGGCGGAGCGACCCCGGCGCGGGTCGCCGCGGTCGGCGGCTGCGGCGACCGGCGACCTCGGGCACGGGGCGACGCTAGGAGCGGAAGGCGCGGGTGGCGGCGTGGAGAGATAGGCGGGGCGCGGGCGGCTCGGGCCCACGGGGGCCGGCGACGGGCCTCGGCGGGCCGCGCGGTGGGAAGGCTCCGGCGACACGTGGCGGCCCCTGAGTGGGTGCGGGAGGCGGCGGACGTGTCCGGCCGCCAGGCAGACATGTCCGACGGCGCGGGGAAGATGGATCTAGGGTTCATCCGCGAAATTTTTGAGGGAGAGGACATATATATATATATATATATATATAGAGAGAGAGAGAGAGAGAGAGAGAGAGAAAGAGGGAGCCAGGAGAGTCCAAATGAGGAGCGGTTTTTGGCCACGAGATCGTGATCGAACGGCTGAGAGGATGGAGAGGGTTTGGATGGGTTTTGGGCCACTTTGGAGGGGTGTTGGGCTGCAACACACACGAGGCCTTCACAGTTCCTCGGTTAACCGTTGGAGTATCAAACGGACTCCAAATGGCATGAAACTTGACAGGCGGTCTACCGGTGGTATACCAAGGCCGCTTGGCAAATCTCGGTCCATTCTGAGAAAGTTTAACACACGAAAAGAGGCAAAACGGGGAGCCGGAGGACATAGGAGTGCCGAATTGCAAATAACGGGGAAAATGCTCGGATGCATGAGACGAACACGTATGCAAATGCGATGCACATGATAACATGATATGAAATGCATGACACGCAAACAAATGACAAGGAAAACAACGAATAACTGGAAGACACATGGCGCAACGGTCTCGGGGCGTTACAACTTATACCTTGAAATTTAGTGAGAGATCATCTTATAATGCTACCTGACGGTGTCTTGGACTAGGGGGTACTCACCACGTCATCTCCCGACCTGTTAGACTGGGCCGAGGATCCCCATGGCCGTATACTCATGGGCCAGTTCGGACAGCTGCCGCATACATGGAAGATTCCACAAGACTTGGTGATCAAGACAAGGACACCTCCCCACCGGCGTATTCGGCTAGGACTCTTGTTATCCTAGGCCTCTGGTGCATTATATAAACTGAGGCCAGGCTAGTCGATAGATCATATACAACAATCATACCATAGGCTAGCTTCTAGGGTTTAGCCTCTACGATCTCGTGGTAGATCAATTCTTGTAATACTCATATCATCAAGATCAATCAAGCAGGAAGTAGGGTATTACCTCCATCGAGAGGGCCCGAACCTGGGTAAACATCGTGTCCCCCGCCTCCTATTACCATCAATCCTAGACGCACAGTTTGGGACCCCCTATCCGAGATCCGCCGGTTTTGACACCGACATTGGTGCTTTCATTAAGAGTTCTGCTGTGTGATCGGCAAAAGGATCAATGGCTCGCCGCAGGTCAACTGCGACGCCGGCTTCTTCGCCACTGGCTCAGCCGGTCACCTTGGCTGGACCGAGGACTGTGCCCTACCTTCAATCATCATGTTCGGATGAGGGCCTTCATCAACATCAACACCGATCTCTATCAAGATCATGGAGGAATCATCCAGGGAGCCCGGGGGCTCAACGTCAACATTGCCCTCGGGGGACCATGCTGTTTTTCTGGACAGCGAAGTCGTATCCGCCCCCACCGCCTCCTCAAGTGTCGTTTTGATGATTGCTTCGGTGGAATTGTGCGGAATTGAGTCCACAACAATTCATCGAGTTCCGATGGAGAAATCTCTGGCAATCCGCGATATACCGGAGCCCTGTCAAATCTGGACGGGAATCTGGACGAGTTTAGGGCGTGGTGTCTAGATTCTAGCTCGGACGTCCTTTTGAAGATCCAGCCATTGATCGGCTACGGAATTCCTATATCTACCATCCCTCAAAATTTCAGCTCGATCCGACCGTCCAAACTTCGGCAACCTTCCGATTAGTGCATCACTTTCCGGATCTGTTTTCTGCGTGAAAACGAATCTGACCCGAGTTCGTCTTTTTTATGAATGGGATTTCGGACATCCTTTTTGAAGGAAGTTTTGTATGGGTTATTGTGTTTTGTTTCTGAACACATCCCACTAACTTTAAAATCTTTTGAACATGATCTTCACCATCATGCTAGTGTCAAACCAATCCGGCAATATTGCTCCACGGCTGCCGACCTGCGCTAGACACGTCGTCACTTTGTTGAGCCGAGCTCAACTTCTTCGGATCATCATCTCGGTGAGCCGAACAGGAGTTCAGCATCGTGAAGGATAAATCATCACCAACATCGACGCCCCACGGATTACACAGAGCGGGCACATCGGCATCGCCGTACGGTCACTTCATCAAGCCGGCATTAACCACGTCATGACCTACATCGGCAGGGCCGCCCTGTTGCTCCTTCAAGCCGTGTCCATCACGCCGACCTACTTCGACTCATCGGCTGGACCGGGGGCTTCGCCATCTCTTCATCAACCTACTCCGGAGACTTCGGCGTCACTAGCTGACCAGCTTAGTCACGTTAGCTGGACCGAGGGCTTTGCCTCGGCAAGCCAACCTTTGCCAGTATCGCCATGCCGTCGCTTTATCGCCCATCAGGCAATGGGTGTGCGGATCGAGTCCCAATTTTGGGAATCACCTCTCTTCGGATTGCTACAACAAATAAACCAGGTGCTATTAATCCTAGTATTTTTTTTACTTATTTGGGTTCATTTTTCCCAAGGAATTATTACTCTGGTTTGTCCATCATATGTACGCAGGTCTATCAAATGGTGGCCGCATTAACGACGGTCGCATGGTGGTTCAGTTAGTTTCCGTATATAGTCCGGCGAACGCCACATCCGGAACTCGGACCGACCTGTGAATTCAGGCTTTGCCGCGCCTTTACCGCATCACGCCGACGCCCGGCATCGACATTGACTTCGGCGCCAGGCCATATTTCTTTTATTGCTCACTTTGCATAAATTATTTATTATGCAATGATTTTTTTATACTATTATCTCCGGTTTGCACCATTTTTTGTGCACGGGAAAATGATACGGGTTGGGCAGTATCGTCAACTCGGCGTACTGACATACCACGCCACCTCGGCTAGACGAGGGGCTTCGTCAACACTTCATTACCCCATGCCGGGGACTTCGGCATCACTCTGCCGGCTTGCATTGACCGTGCTATGTCACCACTTCAGAGTGCCGAGCTCTTTGCTCTGCCACCTTAGGACCGGCTTGGGGGATGGAACCTTATCCCGCATCAAGTTCGGACCGTGTCATCAATACGGAACACATTAACCAGCTAAGTTGCCTTCATGCTCAAAGTTTTAAATTTTTAACTTGTGTTCGGTTCGACCAAGCATTATACCTTTTTGAAAAAAGTTTCTTGTAAAAAATCTCCTTGTCAAAATTTTGTTTGTGGCACACAAATTCAAATACCCCGTTTACTTGGGGGCTTCCTTTATGAAGCTTTTCCTCTTGCATATGATTATACTTGTACGGGTTCGTTCCTTGTTCGTGTATTACGCCATAATGTGCACCATATTGACTTAAGCGATTTGCAAGCTGGGTTGCCTCGCTCCTGTGTTTACCCCTACGTTCTCGATTGTTCGGCTAGGGAGTAAAGGGAGCACCTCTGCGATTGTCACGATCGGGTCATCCGAGCCGGACCTTAGACTGGGTGAAGCCGAAAGCTAGCGCTCTTATTGTTTTCAATTATGGTTGGTACACAACGGAACTAATGAGTACAAAAAATCTATTGCACAAGTCTCATGGTAACAATGAGCACCGAAGAAAGGTATCGGTGGGGGTACTATTTTCTTCGAAGATGCTTCTTACACTTCATCAGTAATATAGCATAAGTTCCCTGAGCGCGCTTTGTCTGTTACAGCCTTATGGCCTGATTGCCTGGTTATCGGAAACACCGTTGATATTCTCGACAGGTGGAGTACATAACACTTTTCGGCCCTTGACCGAAGAGGGAGAAGCCGACGGTCGGTTAAGACACGTATAAAGTTCGGGTGAACACAGATATGATATAAGTACTTTGGTACATACAATCATTATACATAAAATTCTTTTACCCAAGTCACTTGGGGGTTCTTAAATTTGTATGAGCCGTTTTATAGTAAGTGTTCTTCTTCTTAGTCATTGCAAAGTTTTTATTATTATTATTATTATTTATCACTCCTTTTTTGACACGAGTGTGTGGTCACTAGCCGGGGAGCCTAATTTCCCTCTCAAAGCCGCTAGAGTTTAGTTTGCTAAACTGGCCTAAAGGGAAGTACTCCGCCTTCGGGATATGAGGTTGAAGCCGTAGGCTGACCCGCTTGAAGTCTTTAGATAGGATGTGTCATGTTAAAACATGACAGAAGCACTTTTTTTCTAAAGTCCAATTTTCAGATTGGCACCGAACACTTGATCTTGTTCAGACGTCAGGTTTTCACTGATGTTTTTTGGTTTTCCAAGACTATGGCACTTTTTAACTATTTGTGTGTTTCCAGCATAAGTCTCGCAGTGCAACGCCGGACACCTTTAGAGATTCGACAAAAACATTCTCGGACACTACTATATATGCATCGGTTTCGAATTGTGTCTTCCGTCAATAGTTGGGTTGCCCGGCTCCTGTGCTTGCCTCCTACATTTCGCTTTGTTCGGCTAGGTGTGCAAAGGGAGAAGCACTGCGATTGTGCTTCCAGCTCGCATGGTTAAGCACCTCAGTGGAGAAAGCCGAAAACTGACTGTCACAATAGGCATAAACTGGTCAGCGATCCGATGACTATGTTAAATGATGGGCCGTTCATAACATTGGCCGAAGTGTTTACGGCTTGACCTCGGATGTCGCCGAACACTAACCGGGGGCTCATAGCTAGCTTCCCCAGTTTAAAGCTCCTATGACTAAGCGAAAGTTATAAACCCCGCATATCTGATTGCCTCGTTTCCGCTAACACAACTGCCTTCGGGCACCGAGACGTTGGCTAAGGGTTGTTTTGTTATTGTGGAAACACCCTGCGTAGTATCTACCATGGGGTAGAGGCCAACGATGGGCCACTTTCAACGAATAAACGGTCACAATGGAGTCAAAATAATGATGTAAAGTACTTGGATACATAGAATCATTACACATAATCTGTGATTTTACTCTGGATATCGATCCTTAATTCGACCACCCGTGCCCACATTAAGGCTCGGGGGCTATTGGGCTTTGCGCTCATTATTTACAAATATTAAAGGGGCACATCGATCCCCTGATCTGGTGTTGCCACCCGACCAGTGTCTCGGGGCCTACTGCATTGCCTATTTGAAAGCACAAGTGCTCCCTGGGTGATTTTGATAATTAATGACAACATATCTCTTGTTGGACTAATACTTTTACCTAGTATGTTTCAGACAAGTTCAACAAATTAAGTGGCATGGACTAAAAGATGTGGAACCCCTTCAAGATGCTAAGGACAAAGGATTAGCTCAAGCTTCAAGATCAAGACTCTACATTTTCTATTTTAGTGATCGAAGATCACATTGAGTCTATAGGAAAAGCCAATACTATCAAGAGGGGATGAGGTGTTGCATAATGGCTTGCTTGCTCAAAGTGCTTAGTGATATGCTCCAAAACCCTCAACTACCTTCCTACATCCACATATGACCTAAACCAAAAGTCAAACTCGGCCCCACTGATTCTTTCTATCCGGCGCCACCGAGTTCAGATGTCATAGCCACTACCACAAACCCTAGGCAAATAGGTTTCATCGATAGGGATCTCGGTATCACCGAGATGGGATTGCAATATCTCTGTGTATGTCCATTACCAAAATCGGTCCCGGCGAGATTGAGCAATCAGTACTACCGAGATTACAATGCAAACTTTCTGGTTAGCTTATTACCAAAATCGGTCCCATCGAGTTTGTGTAATCGTTCTCACCAAGTTTGCCTGACCAACTCTCTGGTTAGCTTATTACCAAAATTTGTCTCACCGAGTTTGTGTAATCGATCTCACCGAGATTACGTTATGCCCTAACCCTAACCATATCAGTCCCACCGAGTTTCATCTTAGTCCCATCGAAAATCCTGACAATCATTAGGTTTGCTAAATCGGTCCGACCGAGTTTCTCAATTCGGTCTCACCGAGATTGGTAAATTGTGTGTAATGGTTAGTTTTTGTGTGGAGGCTATATATACCCCTCCACCCACTCTTCATTCATGGAGAGAGCTATCAGAACATACCTACACTTCCAATACGCATTTTCTGAGAGAGAACCACCTACTCATGTGTTGAGGCCAAGATATTCCATTCCCACCATATGAATCTTGATCTCTAGCCTTCCCAAGTTGCTTTCCACTCAAATCTTCTTTCCACCAAATCCATATCATGTGAGAGAGAGTTGAGTGTTGGGGAGACTATCATTTGAAGCACAAGAGCAAGGAGTTCATCATCAACACACCATTTGTTACTTCTTGGAGAGTGGTGTCTCCTAGATTGGCTAGGTGTCACTTGGGAGGCTCTGACAAGATTGTGGAGTTGAACCAAGGAGTTTGTAAGGGCAAGGAGATCGCCTACTTTGTGAAGATCTACCGCTAGTGAGGCAAGTCTTTCATGGGCGATGGCCATGATGGGATAGACAAGGTTGCTTCTTCATGGACCCTTCGTGGGTGGAGCCCTCCGTGGACTCGCGCAACCGTTACCCTTCGTGGGTTGAAGTCTCCATCAATGTGGATGTACGATAGCACCACCTATCGGAATCACGACAAAAACATCTGTGTCTCTAATTGCGTTTAAATTCTCCAAACCCTTCCCTTTACATTCTTGCAAGTTGCATGCTTTACTTTCCGCTGCTCATATACTCTTTGCATGCTTGCTTGATATGTATTGTGTTTGTTAAACGCGTGCCAAAACTCCACTTCAACTTAAAGAAATTAAAAACTACAACTTTTGGTACTTAGTGTCTAATCACCCCCCCTCTAGACACCTCTTCTCGATCCTTTTGATTGGTATCAGAGCTTTGGTCTCCATTGCCTTGGTTTAAACACCATTGGAGGAAGATGGATGAGTCTACTTTGGGGAGTCTTAGACGTAGAGTGCCTATTCTTGATGGAGAATATTTCCATGATTGGAAAAATGAAATGCTTGAGATTTTCAATGAATATCATTTGAGCAAGTATATTGCTAGCCCTTGTGCACCTCATGTTGATCCCATGCATCCTACCCTTGATGAGTCTATTGACATGATTCGCAATCTTAGAACTGTAAATCTTATCACTAGAGGCTTGCCTAGAAACTTGATTAGGTGTTTGCCTACTCTTAAGTGTGTCTACACCATATGGAAATTTCTTGACGAACTCTTTCCAAATTATTCCTGATAAGGATGATGATAGTGACTATGATCTCGATGATGCGATGAGACACTTTGGTCTTATGGCAAATCTTCACGGCTACATGGCTGGAGGAAAGGAATGTGTCCTTGATAGTGGATGTACTGATCATATGACCGGAGATAAAGACATGTTCTGTGAGCTTGCTGGAAATGACGGCCCTTGAAAGTATGTCACTTTTGGTGATAATTCAAAGGGTAAGGTGGTTGGCCTTGGTAAGGTGGCCATCTCACATGATAGCTCCATACAAAATGTCATGCTCGTTGAATCTCTTGGCTACAACTTACTTTCAGTATCTAGACATGCTGATTTCAGTTTCAATGTCCTATTTACTGAAGCAGACTACCAAGTGTTTCGTAGAGATAATCATAAAATGGTTTTTACCGGTATACGTAGAGGGGATCTTTACATTGTTGATTTCACTAAAAAGGCTCAACCTAGAACTTGCCTAATTGCTAAATCTTCTAAAGGCTGGTTGTGGCATAGGAGGCTAGGCCATGTGGGCATGCGAAACCTTGACAAACTCATTAAAGGAAATCATATCCTTGGCGTTAACGGTGTCATATTTGACAAGGATAGACTTTGTAGTGCTTGTCAAGAAGGGAAACAAGTTGGAGGAAGTCATCGCGCTAAGAACATCATGACCACAAGAAGACCACTCGAGCTACTTCACATGGATCTCTTTGGTCCAAATGCCTACAAGAGTCTCGATGGTAACTCATTTGGTCTAGTCATAGTTGATGATTTTTCAAGATTTACATGGGTGTTTTTTCTTGATGACAAATCGCAGGTCCAAAAGATCTTCAAAAACTTTTCTAGGAAGGCCCAAAATCAATTTGACGTGAAGATCAAGAAGGTTTGGAGAGACAACGGAACAGAGTTCAAGAACGCAAATGTAGACACCTTTCTTGACGAAGAAGGGATTACACATGAGTTCTCGGCTACGTACACACCTCAACAAAATGGAGTCGTTGAGAGGAAGAACCGGACTCTTACCGAGATGGCAAGAACGATGCTTGATGAGTACAAGACGCCAAAACACTTTTGGGCGAAAGCGGTTGAGACAGCTTGTCATGCAACAAATCGCTTGTATCTTCACAAGCTACTCGGTAAGACGGCATACGAACTCCTCACCGGTAACAAACCCCAAGTTGGATACTTTCGAGTATTTGGCTCAAAGTGCTACATTCTTGATAAGCATCGTCGTTCTAAATTTTCTCCTAAGTCTCATGAAGGTTTCCTACTTGGTTATGGCTCAAACTCTCACACATACCGTGTCTACAACAATTTCACCCGAAAGGTTGAAGAAACGGTAGATGTGAAGTTTGATGAATCTAACGGCTCGCAAGTAGAGCAATTGTCAATTGATGTAGGAGACAAAGATCCCTCGGAAGCAATCCAAGACTTGTCTATTGGCAAGATTCATCCAACAGAGATAAAGGAGAGTACCTCGTCCGTCCAAGTGGAAGCTTCTACCTCATGACAAGGTGAACCAAGAGTTGATACGGAAGCATCCACGAGTGGGACACACCAAGATGAAGAAAATGAGGAAGTGCACCAAGACGAACGTCAACAACCTCCTTCTCCACCATGACAAGAGAACGACAATGCTAACAATGAAGAAGGCCAAGAAGAAGAACAAGATGAAGAAGATGTTCAACCAAGACCCAAGCAAAAGCTTTCACGAGTTCGAGCAAGAATTGCTAAAGATCATCCCGTGGAGCAAATCTACAATGATATCCAAACCAGGAGAATCACTCGCTCTAAAACTCGTTTGGATAACTTTTGTGAACATTACTCATTCATCTCTAGAATTGAACCTATGAAGGTTGAAGAAGCATTGGAGGATCCGGACTGGATAAACGCTATGCATGAAGATCTACACAACTTTGAGAGAAATCAAGTGTGGACATTGGTCGAGAAGCCCGACAACAACCACAACATCATCGGTACCAAATGGGTGTTTCGCAACAAGCAAGATAAAGATGGACAAGTGGTTCGCAACAAAGCACGTCTCGTCGCCCAAGGCTACACACAAGTCGAAGGTATGGACTATGGTGAGACATATGCTCCCGTTGCTAGACTTGAGTCCATTCGCATCTTACTTGCTTATGCTAATCACCATGATATCACTTTGTACCAAATGGACATTAAAATGCTTTTCTAAATGGTGAAATTGAGGAGGAAGTTTATGTTAAGCAACCTCCTGGCTTTGTCAATCCTAAGAAACCTAATCATGTCTACAAACTTCACAAAGCCCTTTATGGTCTTAAACAAGCTCCTAGAGCATGGTATAAATGCTTGACCAAGTTCCTTATTGAAAAAGGCTTTGAAATTGGAAAAATAAATTCTACTCTTTTTACTAAAAGGGTTAATGGAGAACTATTTGTATGCCAAACTTATGTTGATGATATTATATTTGGATCCACTAACCCTCATTTTAGTGAAAAGTTTGGGAAGCTAATGTCGGAGAAGTTTGAGATGTCTATGATGAGTGAACTCAAATTATTTCTTGGTTTGCAAATCAAGCAAACTAAGGAAGGCACATTTGTCTCTCAAACAAAGTACACCAAGGACTTATTCAAGAAGTTCAATATGCAAGAATACAAAGGTATGACTACACCCATGCCTACTAGTGGACATCTTGATTTGACCAAAGATGGTGAACCATTTGATCAAAAAGTTTACCGCTCTATGATTGGTTCATTGTTATATCTATGTGCTTCATGTCCCGATATCATGCTAAGTGTGTGCATGTGTGCACGATATCAAGCTGCTCCTAAGGAATGTCATCTTAAGGCTGTCAAGAGGATAGTGAGATACTTAATACATACACCAAATTTTGGCATTTGGTATCCAAAGGGGGCTTCCTTTGATCTTGTTGGCTACTCCGAATCGGACTATGCCGGTGACAAGGTTGATAGAAAGTCCACTTCGGGTACTTGTCAATTCCTTGGTAGATCGCTTGTGTCTTGGTCTTTCAAGAAACAAAACTCGGTGTCCTTAACCACCGCCGAAGCGGAATACATTGCCGCTGGTTCATGTTGTGCTCAATTACTTTGGATGACCCAAACTCTTAAAGATTATGGGATATATGTGAAACATGTTCCATTACTTTGTGACAATGAAAGTGCTATCAAGATTGCTCACAATCCCATGCAACACTCTCGAACTAAGCATATTGAAGTTCATCATCATTTCATTCGAGATCACGTTGCTAAGGGTGACATAAACCTTAAGCATCTTCGCACCGATAAGCAATTAGCGGATATATTCACTAAACCACTTGATGAGAAAGTTTTTTGCAGGTTAAGAGGTGAATTGAACATCATTGATGCTTCAAACTTGGAGTAGGAACTCCATTGGATACATGCAAGACTTGAGCTTACGACTAATCACTTGATATTTCTCCTATGATGATTATCTTATGTCTTGAAAATTTGCATCTTGCATGTTATCTAACCCTTGTAGGTACTTGGATGAATCTAATTCTATGAGATTGCAACTCACTCACATCTTGAGAAATCTCTACATCACCAAGTCTCTACACAATGGTGGTTGATGACAAGGAAGCACGAAACCTTTCAAACATATCCTTTGACAAATTCTATGTTGAGTTTCATGATTGTCATGTTGGATACACAAGTGCTCTTCCTTGCGAAAACTAACCCATGTAGGTAGATGAACTCAAAATCCAAAGGGTGCTCCCAACTCTTGATGGGCTACATCAACCTTGAGCAACCCACACAAGTTCAACTACATGATCAAGATCAACACCGCCACCCAAGGTATGTTATTCCATCTTAGAGTAGCTTTACTCCAAGTCATGAGTCAAAGCAACTCGACAAGATGTGAATACATCAAGATACTTAAACGAAAAATGGTAACCCCATTTTGAGCTTAAACGATGAGTATGACCTATGATCAAGTGATCTCACTTGACTCCTAAGTCAATATACTCTAACATAGGTGACTTTGTCACCGCCCATCTCTAGATGAAGTTCTCTTGTGTTCTTTTCTCTGTTCTTGCATTTGTCCCATGCATATTTGTTTCCCCTTTCAAAAAACTTCATCTAGATCTTTTAGTTTCTTTTCTTTGCTTTTTGTTCTGCATTTTCTGCATCCAATTCATTGCTGAGGTGACAAGTGTTTTTCTCTGTGATGAACTCGGTCCCACCGGTTTCATGTCTCCAATCTAGCCAAAGATTTCCGGAGCAACCGAAGCATACAACTCGGTGACACCGATTTCACTACAGGAAAAACATTTTGCCATTTATTCCTGCTTTATTCTTAATCCAGCTCCACTCAATGAATCTTGTCCTCTGCAAGCATCACATTTACCTTAATGCTTTGTACTGTGATTCAAGGACCAAACCCATTCACAACAAATTCCAGAAGACCATTCTTGGAAATCGATGTCAAAGGGGGAGAGAGAGAGATCACATCAAAGCTTAATCATATCTCTAGGGGGAGAGATCTCTAGGGGGAGGGAATACTCCAGGAAAGAGTAATCTTCAAGGATCCCAGATGCTTGATGTTCAAGAGGAGAGATGCCACATGTCTTCTTAGGGGAAAGACATGTTCATATGTGCTTATTTGCATTAGCTCTGTTCATTTGTTTCTTTGAGCTCTGTTTTTCTGTTCCCTATCTTCTCCCAGTATCCCATGCTAGATTCAGGGGGAGCAAGACATCCAAGGGAAAGAAATTTATTAAATTCATTTCATATCTTTCTCTTTGGGGACATATCAATATCTATCGTGGTACTCTGTACTCACTCTACATGTCATCCCAGTCTTGGTACTCTTGTGGTTTCTTTTGTTTGCTCTAGCTAGTGGGTGCATCTGTGTTATCTAACCTTGTTTATGCAGGCTCATCCCATCCTAGCCAACTCAAGACCACAAAGTAAGTATATGCATCACAGTCATGTGTATGAGAAATTCTTGCTGATGTACATACTGTTTGCAAGAAGGACTCATGGGCATGAAGGTACATTTCCCATATTCATATCTTTTGCCCTGATGCATATAGCCAAGATACATGTAACACATTGCTACTCTCTCATGGTTATGCTCTCACATGTTTCTATATTCCATATTCACATGACTGCATACATGTAGGGGGAGCCTATGCTTGTTACATGTCTTTCCAAAGCTTTACTTGCTATTCTCTATATCTTTATCTAAAGCTTTGATGTATGTTGCCATCAATTACCAAAAAGGGGGAGATTGAAAGCACAAGTGCTCCCTGGATGATTTTGATAATTAATGACGACATATCTCTTGTTGGACTAATACTTTTACCTAGTATGTTTCAGACAAGTTCAACAAATTAAGTGGCATGGACTAAAAGATGTGGAACCCCTTCAAGATGCTAAGGACAAAGGATTAGCTCAAGCTTCAAGATCAAGACTCTACATTTTCTATTTTAGTGATCCAAGATCACATTGAGTCTATAGGAAAAGCCAATACTATCAAGAGGGGATGAGGTGTTGCGTAATGGCTTGCTTGCTCAAAGTGCTTAGTGATATGCTCCAAAACCCTCAACTACCTTCTCACATCCACATATGACCTAAACCAAAAGTCAAACTCGGCCCCACCGATTCTTTCTATCCGGCGCCACCGAGTTCAGATGTCATAGCCACTACCACAAACCCTAGGCAAATCGGTTTCACCGATAGGGATCTCGGTCTCACCGAGATGGGATTGTAATCTCTCTGTGTATGTCCATTACCAAATTCTGTCCCACCAAGATTGAGCAATCGGTACTACCGAGATTACAATGCAAACTTTCTGGTTAGCTTATTACCAAAATCGGTCCCACCGAGTTTGTGTAATCGGTCTCACCAAGTTTGCCTGACCAACTCTCTGGTTAGCTTATTACCAAAATCGGTCCCACCGAGTTTGTGTAATCGGTCTCACCGAGATTACGTTATGCCCTAACCCTAACCATATCGGTCCCACCGAGTTGCATCTTAGTCCCACCGAAAATCCTAACGGTCACTAGGTTTGCTAAATCGGTCCGATCGAGTTTCTCAATTCGGTCTCACCGAGATTGGTAAATTGTGTGTAACGGTTAGTTTTTGTGTGGAGGCTATATATACCCCTCCACCCACTCTTCATTCGTGGAGAGAGCTATCAGAACATACCTACACTTCCAATACACATTTTCCGAGAGAGAACCACCTACTCATGTGTTGAGGCCAAGATATTCCATTCCCACCATATGAATCTTGATCTCTAGCCTTCCCAAGTTGCTTTCCACTCAAATCTTCTTTCCACCAAATCCATATCCCGTGAGAGAGAGTTGAGTGTTGGGGAGACTATCATTTGAAGCACAAGAGCAAGGAGTTCATCATCAACACACCATTTGTTACTTCTTGGAGAGTGGTGTCTCCTAGATTGGCTAGGTGTCACTTGGGAGCCTCCGACAAGATTGTGGAGTTGAACCAAGGAGTTTGTAAGGGCAAGGAGATCGCCTACTTCGTGAAGATCTACCGCTAGTGAGGCAAGTCCTTCGTGGGCGATGGCCATGATGGGATAGACAAGGTTGCTTCTTCGTGGACCCTTCGTGGGCGGAGCCCTCCGTGGACTCGCGCAACCGTTACCCTTCGTGGGTTGAAGTCTCCATCAACGTGGATGTACGATAGCACCACCTATCGGAACCACGACAAAAACATCCATGTCTCCAATTGCGTTTGAATTCGCCGAACCCTTCCCTTTACATTCTTGCAAGTTGCATGCTTTACTTTCCGCTGCTCATATACTCTTTGCATGCTTGCTTGATATGTATTGTGTTTGTTAAACTTGTGCCAAAACTCCACTTCAACTTAAAGAAATTGAAAACTGCAACTTTTGGTACTTAGTGTCTAATCACCCCCCCCCCCCACTAGACACCTCTTCTCGATCCTTTCACTATTCAATGCAGAAAATTCAAAGGGCTCAGTGTTTGGCTTGATCGAACTATGGGAAAGCGCGTCTTCGGACAACAATAAGTACCATCTGGACTTATCTGGCATCAAGCTAATATATCACGGCGACTTCTCACGACCCTCTCTCAGGGGCCCGTTCGCCGATCACTATTATCTTTAATATATTATACTGCATTTTTTATTCCTATGTATGTTGCCGAGCTAGGAGTTGATCCTCAGGCCGATTTCGCGCATCGACCTGAGTCTCAGGGGCTACTGGGAACAACGTTTTATGCTTGCCTTCAGGTGCATCTCGGATTTTAGACTGATACACACCTTGAGGGCTACTGGATATACATCGGCAGAGAATAAACTGCTTGAGTTAAAAATATTCACAAAAAATCAGTCCACGGTCGGGGTGGTGCACCACCTTGGAAGCAATCTGGCATAAATCTCGGGCGCTAGCGGCTAGCTTCTGGCATTAAGCTTGGCTAAACTCCTTCAAATTTTTTGGACCAAGATGATCTATGACATCTTGGATATAGTCCGGCGTTGGAGCTTGGACACAGTCCGACATTGGAGCTCGGATACATTTCGGCGTTGGAGCTCAGAAGCAGTCCGGCATTGGTGCTCGGCTGCAAAAGATACCTCGAATGCAATCCGGCGTTAGAGCTCGGACGCAAGAGGACACTGCCTCCCAGGAACAACTTCAAACCCGAAGTGTGGCAGAAAAATAACAAGGCATTGATAAAGGCCGGAAACTTAAAGGGGCTCCTCGGATACCCGACGTGCAAAATCGTCGAATGCATTTCGGCGATCCTCAAGATCGAAGATGAGAAAATTTGTTGAACTAGTTTTCAAGACTGACAACCGAAGATGAAGAACAGTTCGGAAGAATCAAGGAGCGTCCCTAACTTGAAGACCGGTTCAGGGGGCTACTGATGGTGTCCTGGACTAGGGGGTACTCACCACGTCATCTCCCGATCTGTTAGATTGGGCCGAGGACCCCCATGGCCGTATACTCAGGGGCCAGTTCGGACAGCTGCCGCATACATGGAAGATTCCACAAGACTTGGTGATCAAGACAAGGACTCCTCCCCACCGGCGTATTCGGCTAGGACTCTTATTATCCTAGGCCTCTGGTGCATTATATAAACCGAGGCCAGGCTAGTCGATAGATCATATACAACAATCATACCATAGGCTAGCTTCTAGGGTTTAGCCTCTACGATCTCGTGGTAGATCAACTCTTGTAATACTCATATCATCGAGATCAATCAAGCAGGAAGTAGGGTATTACCTCCATCGAGAGGGCCCGAACCTAGGTAAACATCGTGTCCCCCGCCTCCTGTTACCATCGATCCTAGACGCATAGTTCGGGACCCCCTACCTGAGATCCGCTGGTTTTGACACCGACACTACCGTCGAACTAAGCAAAATAAGATGCATAAAGGATAAACATCACATGCAATCAAAATATGTGACATGATATGGCCATGATCATCTTGCGCCTTTGATCTCCATCTCCAAATTACCGTCATGATCTTTATTGTCACCGACATGACACCATGATCTCCATCATCTTGATCTCTATCAACGTGTCATCACATGGTCGTCTCGCCAACTATTGCTATCGCATAGCGATAAAGTAAAGCAATTTTTTGGTGCTTGCATCTTATGCAATAAAGAGACAACCATAAGGCTTCTGCCAATAGCCGATAACTTCAACGAAAACATGATCAGCTCATACAACAACTTATAACTCATCACGTCTTGACCATATCACATCACAACCAGCCCTGCAAATACAAGTTAGGCGTCCTCTACTTTGTTGTTGCAATTTTTACGTGGCTGCTACGGACTGAGCAAGAACCGTTCTCACCTACGCACCAAAAACCACAACGCGGTATATTGATTGCTTTTTTATCTTCAGAAAGAACCCTGTTCATTGAATCCGATTCAACTAAAGTTGTATAAAACAGACACCCACTAGCCACCTGTGTGCGAAGCACGTCGGTAGAACCAGTCTCGCGTAAGCGTACGCGTAATGTCGGTCTGAGCCGCTTCATCCAACAATATCGTTCAATCAAGAATCAACTAGTGACGGCAAGCAATATGTATATACCCACGCCCCAACTCCTTTGTGTTCTACCCGTGCATATAACATCTACGCATAGACCTAGCTCGGATGCCACTGTTGGAGAACGCAGTAATTTCAAAAAAACATCTATGCACACGCAAGATCATGGTGATGTATAGCAATGAGAGGGGAGAGTATCGTCTACGTACCCTCATAGACCATAAGCGGAAGCGTTATGACAACACGGTTGATGTAGTCGTATGTCTTCACGCTCGACCGATCCTAGTACCGAACATATGGCACCTCCGCGATCTGCACGCGTTCAGCTCAGTGGCGTCCCGCGAACTCATGATCCATTATAGCTTTGAGGGAGAGTTTCGTCAGCACGACGGCGTGATGACGGTGATGATGATGCTACTGGAACATGGCTTGGCCTAAGCACCGCTACAATATAATCGAGGTGGATTATGGTGGAGGGGGGCACAACACACGGCTAAAAGATCAATGATCAACTTGTGTGTCCATGGGGTGCCCCCTCCCCCGTATACAAAGGAGTGGAGGAGGGGGAGGGCAGGCCCTCTCTATGGCGCGCCCTAGGGGAGTCTTACTCCCTCCGGGAGTAGGACCCCCCCCCCTTCCAAGTAGGAGTAGGAGAGGAAGGAAGGAGGAGAGAGAGAGGAAGGAAAGGGGGCTCGGCCCCCCTCCCAATTTGGATTGTGCTTGGGGGCACGCCTCCCTCTTTCCCCTTCCCTCTCCTCTATTCCACTAAGGCCCAATAAGGCCCATATACTCCCCGGGGGGTTCTGGTAACCTCCCGGTCCTCTGGAAAAATGCCCAAACCACTCGGAACCATTCCGATGTCCAAACATAGGCTTCCAATATATCGATCTTTATGTCTCGACTATTCCGAGACTCCTTGTCATGTCTGTGATCAAATCTGGGACTCCAAACTACCTTCGGTACATCAAAACACATAAACTCATAATACCGTTCATCGCCGGACGTTAAGCGTGCGGACCCTACGGGTTCGAGAACTATGCAGACATGACTGAGACTCACTTCCAGTCAATAACCAATAGCGGAACCTGGATGCTCATATTGGTTCCTACATATTCTACGAAGATCTTTATCGGTCAAACTGCATAACGGTATATGTTTGTTCCCTTTGTCATCGGTATGTTACTTGCCCGAGATTCGATCGTCGGTATCTCAATACCTAGTTCAATCTCGTTACCGGCAAGTCTCTTTACTCATTCCGTAATGCTACATCCCATAACTAACTCATTAGCTACATTGCTTGCAAGGATTATTGTGATGTACATTACCGAGAGGGCCTAGAGATACCTCTCCGATACTCGAAGTGATAAATCCTAATCTTGACCTATGCCAACTCAACAAACAACATCGGAGACACCTGTAGAGCATCTTTAGAATCACCCAGTTATGTTGTCACGTTTGATAGCACACAAGGTGTTCCTCCGGTATTCGGGAGTTGCATAATCTCATAGTCTGAGGAACATGCATAAGTCATGAAGAAAGCAGTAGCAATGAAACTGTAACGATCATCGTGCTAAGCTAACGAATGGGTCAAGTCAATCACATCATTCTCTAATGATGTGATCCTTCTTATCAAATGACAACTCTTTGTCCATGGCTAGGAAACTTAACCATCTTTGATTAACGAGCTAGTCAAGTAGGGGCATACTAGTGACACTCTGTTTGTTTATGTATTCACACATGTACTAAGTTTCCGGTTAATACAATTCGAGCATGAATAATAAACATTTATGATGATATAAGGAAATATAAATAACAACTTTATTATTGCCTCTAGGGCATATTTCCTTCGGAAAGACTCGCCCGACCTGACCCAGTTGTTCGACTTGCAACTAAGTATCTCCCGTGGACATCTGATTCTAAACAAGTGATCTCACACATTAATAAGGGGACCGGGGAAGATATGGTGCTATTATCAATGAGATACAACTTTAGTCTACTCAGTTTCTGTGTAGTTTTACTTTCTAGTATTGTGTTGTTAATGTTGAAGCATGTAGTATAGCTAAGTTTGCTCTTACTCTTTATCAGGTGCGCCACTGATAATCCCCAAGTGCAGGGAATCATCGTACCATTTTCCAAAGGCGGAAGTGATAAGTATGGAGTGTCGAACCCACGAGGAGCTAAAGGTAAGATCAATATTCTCTCAAGCCCTATCTGCCACTGATACGACTCTACGTACACCGAACGTTTGCTCCCAACTAGAAACGAGAAATAAAACTATGTTGTGGGTATGAAGTGGATAACTTTGTATGATATCGGAGAGCTAAAGTATAAAAGTAGGTGCTGTTATCATAAAGTTAGAATATATTACTAAATATTATAAATAGCGAGTGCGGAATAATGATGGGTCGGTGTGCGGAATTGTCCTAGGCAATTGTTGACAAGACCGATAGTCGTCATTGCAATTTCATATGCGGGAGAGGCATAAGCTAACATACTTTCTCTTCTTGGATCATATGCACTTATGATTGGAACTCTAGCAAGCATCCGCAACTACTAAAGATCATTAAGGTAAAACCCAACCATAGCATTAAAGCATCAAGCCCCCTTTATCCCATACGCAACAATCCCCTTACTCGGGTTTATGCTTATGTCACTCACGCAACCCACTATAAGCGAATCATGAACGTATTGCAACACCCTACAGCGGGAATCCCTCACGCTTGCGCGACACAGAGGGGACAACAGGACAACACCAAAAAATACATACAACTCCTACCAATCTAGATCATCAATCAACCCAAAGACAAAGAATATCTACTCAAAACATCATAGGATGGAAACACATCATTGGATCATAATATGTGGCATAAAGCACCATGTTCAAGTAGGGATTACAGCGGGGTGCGGGGGAGTGGACCGCGTAAAAGAGATGAGGATGGTGATGATGATGGTGATGTTGATGAAGACGATCACCGCGGCGATGATTCCCCTCCCGATGGCACTCCGGTGCCACCAAGAGAGAGGAGGAGAGCTTCTCCCCCTTGTGCTTCATCCTCCATGCCCCTCCCCCTGGATGGGGAGAGGTTCTCCCTCTAGTCCTTGGCCTTCGTGGTGATGATGCCCCTCCGGGATCCTCTCCATGCCCTCCGGTGATGATGGCCCCCTCCAGCAGGGTGCCAGAGAGGGCATAGATTGATTTCTCGTGGCTACAGAGGTTTGCGGCGGCGGAACTTCCGATCTAGGTTATTTTCTGGAGGTTTCTGTATTTATAGGAATTTTTGGCGTCAGTCTCACATCAAGGAGGTGCCCGAGTCGTCCACGAGGCAGGCCCACGCGCCGGGGCGGGGGGGGGCCCACCCTCGTGGACGGCCCGGGACTCTTTTGGCCCAACTCTTTTACTCCGGGGTCTTCTTTTGGTCCATAAAAAATCGTCAAAAATTGGCACGTCAATTGGACTCCATTTGGTATTCCTTTTCTGCAAAACTCAAAACAAGGAAAAAACAGAAACTGGCACTGGGCTCTAGGTTAATATGTTAGTCCCAAAAATCATATAAAATAGCATATAAATGCATATAAAACATCCAAGGTTGATAATATAATAGCATGAATACTTCATAACTTATAGATACGTCGGAGACGTATCAGCATCCCCAAGCTTAATTCCTGCTCGTCCTCGAGTAGGTAAATGATAAAAGAAATAATTTATGAAGTGTGAATGCTAGCAAGTGCATAAGTTTCATCAATGATAGCTCCAATCACTTTTTCTAGCATCATTATGTATCATAACAGTAGCTCATTTTCATAAAACTTTTCATGATCAAGTAACAAGCTATTCACATGTTAAAGTATAGACCATAAACTTTCTTGAAACTAACAAACTATATTCTCGGTCATCAAACAATTGCAATTCATCTTATTTTCAGGAAGGGTCTTTGTCAAAGCTTTGATTTGGCAAACTCCACATACTCAACTATCATTTAATCTTTCACAACTGCTAACACTCACGTGATATTTATGGGTTCAAAGTTTTAATCAGACACAGAGAAAGATAGGGGCTTATAGATTTGCCTCCCAACCTTTTACCTCAAGGGTAATGTCAACAATAATAGTTCATGATAACTTACATCCAATTGGATATATATATATATATATATATATATATATATCAGGATCCTTCCAACACAATGTGCTTGCCAAAGGATAAAATGTAAAAAGGAAAGGTGAAGATCACCATGACTCTTGCATAAGGTAGAAGATAAAAGTAAAAGATAGGCCCTTCGCAGAGGGAAGCAGAGGTTGTTATGCGCTTTTATGGTTGGATGCACAAAATCTTAATGCAAAAGAACGTCACTTTATATTGCCACTTCTGATATGGACCTTTATTATGCAGTCCGTCACTTTTATTTCTTCCACATCACAAGATTGTATAAAGCTTATTTTCTCCACATTAATAGATCATACATATTTAGAAGGCAATTTTTATTGCATGCACCGATGACAACTTACTTGAAGTATCTTACTCAATCCATAGGTAGGTATGGTGGACTCTCATGGCAAAACAGGTTTAAGGACTGTTTGGAAGCACAAGTAGTAACTCTACTTGGTGCAAAGAATTTGGCTAGCATGAGGGGGGAAGCAAGCTCAACATGTTGGATGATCCAAGACAATATACTTTATTTTGGATATAAGAAAACATAACCCATTGTGTTGTCTTCCTGGTCCGACATCAACCTTTTAGCATGTCATATTTTAATGAGTACTCACAATTACAAAATATGTCCAAGATAGTATATTTATATGTGAAATCTCTCTTCCTTCAATATGTTGGGGAACGTAGTAATTTCAAAAATTTCCTACGCACACGCAAGATCATGGTGATGCATAGCAATGAGAGGGGAGAGTGTGATCTACGTACCCTTGTAGACCGACAACGGAAGCGTTAGCACAACGCGGTTGATGTAGTCGTACGTCTTCACGGCCCGACCGATCAAGCACCGAAACTACGACACCTCCGAGTTTTAGCGCACGTTCAGCTCGATAACGATCCCCGGACTCCGATCCAGCAAAGTGCCGGGGAAGAGTTCCGTCAGCATGACGGCGTGGTGACGATCTCGATGTACTACCGTCGCAGGGCTTCGCCTAAGCACCGCTACAATATTATCGAGGATTATGGTGGAAGGGGGCACCGCACACGGCTAAGAATATGATCACGTGGATCAACTTGTGTGTCTAGGGGTGCCCCCTGCCCCCGTATATAAAGGATCAAGGGGAGGAGGCCGGCCGGCCCTATAGGCGCGCCAAGGAGGAGTCCTCCTCCTAGTAGGAGTAGGACTCCTACTAGGAGGGGGAAGGAAGTGGGGAGGGAGAAGGAAAGGGGGGCGCCGCCCCCCCTCTCCTAGTCCAATTCAGACCAGGGGGAAGGAGGCGCGCGGCCCACCCTGGCTGCCCTTCTCTCTCTCCACTAAGGCCCATATGGCCCATTACTTCTCCCGGTAGGGTTCCGGTAACCCTGCGGCTCTCCGGTTTTCTCCGAAATCACCCGGAACACTTCCGGTGTCCGAATATAGCCGTCCAATATATCAATCTTTATGTCTCGACCATTTCGAGACTCCTCGTTATGTCCGTGATCACATCCGGGACTCTGAACTAACTTCGGTACATCAAAACTCATAAACTCATAATATAACTGTCATCGAAACCTTAAGCGTGCGGACCCTACGGGTTCGAGAACAATGTATACATGACCGAGACACGTCTCCGGTCAATAACCAATAGCGGAACCTGGATGCTCATATTGGCTCCTACATATTCTACGAAGATCTTTATCGGTCAGACCGCATAACAACATACGTTGTTCCCTTTGTCATCGGTATGTTACTCGCCCGAGATTCGATCATCGGTATCTTAATACCTAGTTCAATCTCGTTATCGGCAAGTCTCTTTACTCGTTTTGTAATACATCATCTCGCAACTAACTCATTAGTTGTAATGCTTGCAAGGCTTATGTGATGTGCATTACCGAGAGGGCCCAGAGATACCTCTCCGACAATCGGAGTGACAAATCCTAATCTCGAAATATGCCAACCCAACATGTACCTTTGGAGACACCTGTAGAGCTCCTTTATAATCACCCAGTTACGGTGTGACGTTTGGTAGCACACAAAGTGTTCCTCCGGCAAACGGGAGTTGCATAATCTCATAGTCATAGGAACATGTATAAGTCATGAAGAAAGCAATAGCAACATACTAAACGATCGGGTGCTAAGCTAATGGAATGGGTCATGTCAATCACATCATTCTCCTAATGATGTGATCCCGTTAATCAAATGACAACACATGTCTATGGTTAGGAAACATAATCATCTTCGATCAACGAGCTAGTCAAGTAGAGGCATACTAGTGACACTCTGTTTGTCTATGTATTCACACATGTATTATGTTTTCGGTTAATACAATTCTAGCATGAATAATAAACATTTACCATGATATAAGGAAATAAATAATAACTTTATTATTGCCTCTAGGGCATATTTCCTTCAGTCTCCCACTTGCACTAGAGTCAATAATCTAGTTCACACGCCATGTGATTTAACATCAATAGTTCACATCCTTATGTGGTTAACACCCATAGTTCACATCCACATGTAACCAACACCCAAAGGTTTTACTAGAGTCAGTAATCTAGTTCACATCGCTATGTGATTAACACCCAAAGAGTACTAAGGTGTGATCATGTTTTGTTTGTGAGATAATTTTAGTCAACGGGTCTGTCATATTCAGATTTGTAAGTATTTTGCAAATTTCTATGTCTACAATGCTCTACACGGAGCTAGTTTAGCTAATTGCTCCCACTTTCAATATGTATCCAGATGAAGACTTAGAGTCATCTGGATCAGTGCCAAAACTTGTATCGACGTAACCCTTTTACGACGAACCTTTTGTCACCTCCATAATCGAGAAACATATCCTTATTCCACTAAGGATAATTTTGACCGCTGTCTAGTGATTTACTTCTTAGATCACTATTGTACTCCCTCGCTTAACATAGTGTAGGGTATACAATAGATCTGGTACACAGCATGGCATACTTTATAGAATCTATGGTTGAGGCATAGTGAATGATTTTCATTCTCTTTATATCTTCTGCCGTGGTCGGGTTTTGAATCTTACTCAACTTCACACCTTGTAACACAGGCAAGAACTTCTTCTTTTACTGTTCCATTTTGAACTACTTCAAAATCTTGTCAAGGTATGTACTCATTGAAAAACTTATCAAGCATCTTGATCTATCTCTATAGATCTTGATGCTCAATATGTAAGTAGCTTCACCAAAGTCTTTCTTTGAAAAATTCCTTTCAAAAACTCCTTTATGCTTTCTAGAATAATTCTACATTATCTCCAATCAACAATATGTTATTCACATATACTTATCAGAAATGTTGTAGTGCTCCCACTCACTTTCTTGTAAATACAGGCTTCACTGCAAGTCTGTATAAAACTATATGCTTTGATCAACTTATCAAAGCGTATATTCCAACTCCGAGATGCTTGCACCAGTCCAAAGATGGATCGCTGGAGCTTGCATATTTTGTTAACACCTTTAGGATTGACAAAACCTTCTGGTTGCATCATATACAACTCTTCTTTAATAAATCCATTAAGGAATGCAGTTTTGTTTATCCATTTGCCAGATTTCATAAAATGCGGCAATTGCTAACACGATTCGGACAGACTTAAGCATAGATACGAGTGAGAAACTCTTATCGTAGTCAACACCTTGAACTTGTCGAAAACCTTTTGCGACAATTCTAGCTTTGTAGATAGTAACACTACTATCAGCGTCCGTCTTCCTCTTGAAGATCCATTTAATCACAATGACTTGCCGAACATCGGGCAAGTCAACCAAAGTCCACACTTTGTTCTCATACATGGGTCTCATCTCAGAATTCATGGCCTCAAGCCATTTTGTGGAATCTGGGCTCATCATCGCTTCCTCATAGTTCGTAGGCTCGTCATGGTCAAGTAACATGACTTCTAGAACAGGATTACCATACCATTCTGGTACGGATCTCACTCTGGTTTACCTACGAGGTTTGGTAGTGACTTGATCTGAAGTTACATGATCATCATCATTAGCTTCATCACTAATTGGTGTAGTAGTCACAGGAACAGATTTCTGTGATAAACTACTTTCCAATAAAGGAGCAGGTACAGTTACCTCATCAAGTTCTACTTTCCTCCCACTCACTTCTTTCGAGAGAAACTCCTTCTCTAGAAAGGATCCATTCCCAACAACAAATAGCTTGCCTTCGGATCTATGATAGAAAGTGTACCCAACATTTTTCTTTTTCTTTTTGGGTATCCTATGAATACGCACTTCTCCGATTTGGGTTTGAGCTTATCAGGTTGAAACTTTTTCACATAAGCATCACAATCCCAAACTTTAAGAAACGACAACTTCAGTTTCTTGCCAAACCATAGTTCAGATTGTGTCGTCTCAACGGACTTAGATGGTGCCCCTTTTTAACGTGAATGCAGCTATCTCTAATGCATGATCCCAAAATGATATTGGTAAATCGGTAAGAAACATCATAGATTGTACTATATCCAATAAAGTATGGTTATGACGTTCGGACACACCATTATGTTGTGGTGTTCCAGGTGGCATGAGTTTGTGAAACTATTCCACATTGTTTTAATTGAAGACCAAACTCGTAACTCAAATATTCGTCTCTGCGATCAGATCGTAGAAACTTTATTTTCTTGTCACGATGATTTTCCACTTCACTCTGAAATACTTTGAACTTTTCAGACTTATATTTCATCAAGTAGATATACTCATATCTGCTTAAATCATCTGTGAAGGTCAGAAAATAATGATACTTGTCGCGAGCTTTAATATTCATCGGACCACATACATCAGTATGTATGATTTCCAACAAACATGTTGCTCGCTCCATTGTTCCGGAGAACGGAGTCTTTAGTCATCTTGCCCATAAGGCATGGTTCGCAAGCACCAAGTGATTCATAATCAAGTGATTCCAAAATCCCATCAGCCTGGAGTTTCTTCATGCGCTTTACACCAATATGACCTAAACGGCAGTGCCACAAATAAGTTGCACTATCATTATTAACTTTGCATCTTTTGGCTTTAATATTATGAATATGTGTATCACTATGATCGAGATCCAATGAACCATTTTCATTGGGTGTGTAACCATATAAGGTTTTATTCATGTAAACAGAACAACAATTTATTCTCTTACTTAAATGAATAACCGTATTACAATAAACATGATCAAATCATATTCATGCTCAACGCAAACACCAAATAACACTTATTTAGGTTCAACACTAATCCCGAAAGTATAGGGAGTGTGCGATGATGATCATATCAATCTTGGAACCACTTCCAACACACATCATCACTTCACCCTTAACTAGTCTCTATTTATTCTGCAACTCCCTTTTTGAGTTACTAATCTTAGCAACTAAACTAGTATCTAATACTGAGGGGTTGCTATAAACACTTGTAAAGTACACATCAATAACATGTATATCAAATATACTTATGTTCACTTTGCCATCCTTCTTATCCGCCAATCACTTGGGGTAGTTCCGCTTCCAGTGACCAGTCCCTTTGCAGTAGAAGCACTTAGTCTCAGGCTTAGGACCAGACTTGGGCTTCTTCACTTGAGCAGCAACTTGCTTGCTGTTTTTCTTGAAGTTCCCCTTTTTCCCTTTGCCCTTTTCTGGAAACTAGTGATCTTGTCAACCATCAACACTTGATGCTCTTTCTTGATCTCTACCTTCATCGATTTCATCATCATGAAAAGCTCGGGAGTCGTTTTTGTCATCCCTTGCATACTATAGTTCATCACGAAGTTCTACTAACTTGGTGATGGTGACTAGAGAATTCTATCAATCACTATCTTATCTGGAATATTAACTCCCACTTGATTCAAGCGATTGTAGTACCCAGACAATCTGAGCACATGCTCACTAGTTGAGCGATTCTCCTCCATCTTTTAGCTATAGAACTTGTTGGAGACTTCATATCTCTCAACTCGGGTATTTGCTTGAAATATTAACTTCAACTCCTGGAACATCTCATATGGTCCATGACGTTCAAAACGTCTTTGAAGTCCCGATTCTAAGCCGTTAAGCATGGTGCACTAAACTATCAAGTAGTCATCATATTTAGCTAGCCAAATGTTCATAACGTCTGCATCTGCTCCTGCAATAGGTCTGTCACCTAGCGGTGCATCAAGGACATAATTCTTCTGTCCAGCAATGAGGATAAACCTCAGATCACGGATCCAATCTGCATCATTGCTACTAACATCTTTCAACACAATTTTCTCTAGGAACATATCAAAATAAACATAGGGAAGCAACAACGCGAGCTATTGATCTACAACATGATTTGCAAAATACTACCAGGACTAAGTTCATGATAAATTTAAGTTTAATTAATCATATTACTCAAGAACTCCCACTTAGATAGACATCCCTCTAATCCTCTAAGTGATCACGTGATCCAAATCAACTAAACCATGTCCGATCATCACGTGAGATGGAGTAGTTTCATTGGTGAACATCACTATGTTGATCGTATCTACTATATGATTCACGCTCGACCTTTTGGTCTCCGTGTTCCGAGGCCATATCTGTATATGCTTGGCTCGTCAAGTATAACCTGAGTATTCCGCGTGTGCAACTGTTTTGCACCCGTTGTATTTGAACGTAGAGCCAATCACACCCGATCATCACGTGGTGTCTCAACACGAAGAACTTTCGCAATGGTGCATACTCAGGGAGAACACTTCTTGATAATTAGTGAGAGATCATCTTAAAATGCTAACGTTAATCAAAGCAAGATAAGATGCATAAAAGATAAACATCACATGCAATCAATATAAGTGATATGATATGGCCATCATCATCTTGTGCTTGTGATCTTCATCTTCGAAGCACCGTCGTGATCACCATCATCACCGGCGCGACACCTTGATCACCATCGTAGCATCATTGTCGTCTCGCCAATCTTATGCTTCCACGACTATCGCTACCGCTTAGTGATAAAGTAAAGCATTACAGCGCAATTGCATTGCATACAATAAAGCGACAACCATATGGCTCCTTCCAGTTGCCGATAACTTGGTTACAAAACATGATCATCTCATACAATAAAATTTAGCATCATGTCTTGACTATATCACATCACAACATGCCCTGCAAAAACAAGTTAGACGTCCTCTACTTTGTTGTTGCAAGTTTTACGTGGCTGCTACGGGCTTAAGCAAGAACCAATCTTACATACGCATCAAAACCACAACGATAGTTTGTCAAGTTGGTGTTGTTTTAACCTTTGCAAGGACCGGGCGTAGCCACACTCGGTTCAACCAAAGTTGGAGAAACTGACACCCGCTAGCCACCTTTGTGCAAAGCACGTCGGGAGAACCGGTCTCGCGTAAGCGTACGCGTAATGTCAGTCCGGGCCGCTTCGTCCAACAATACCGCCAAACCAAAGTATGACATGCTGGTAAGCAGTATGGCTTATATCGCCCACAACTCACTTATGTTCTACTCGTGCATATAACATCAACATATAAAACCTAGGCTCGGATGCCACTGTTGGGGAACGTAGTAATTTCAAAAATTTCCTACGCACACGCAAGATCATGGTGATGCATAGCAACGAGAGGGGAGAGTGCGATCTACGTACCCTTGTAGACCGACAGCGGAAGCGTTAGCACAACGCGGTTGATGTAGTCGTACGTCTTCACGGCCCGACCGATCAAGCACCGAAACTACGACACCTCCGAGCTTTAGCACACGTTCAGCTCGATGACGATCCCCGGACTCCGATCCAGCAAAGTGCCGGGGAAGAGTTCCGTCAGCATGACGGCGTGGTGACGATCTTGATGTACTACCATCGCAGGACTTCGCCTAAGCACCGCTACAATATTATCAAGGATTATGGTGGAAGGGGGCAACCGCACACGGCTAAGAATATGATCACGTGGATCAACTTGTGTGTCTAGGGGTGCCCCCTGCCCCCGTATATAAAGGATCAAGGGGAGGAGGCCGGCCGGCCCTATAGGCGCGCCAAGGAGGAGTCCTCCTCCTAGTAGGAGTAGGACTCCTACTAGGAGGGGGAAGGAAGTGGGGAGGGAGAAGGAAAGGGGGGCGCCGCCCCCCCCCCCCCTCTCCTAGTCCAATTCGGACCAGGGGAGAAGGAGGCGCGCGGCCCACCCTGGCTGCCCTTCTCTCTCTCCACTAAGGCCCATATGGCCCATTACTTCTCCCGGTAGGGTTCTGGTAACCCTCCGGCTCTCCGGTTTTCTCCGAAATCACCCGGAACACTTCCGGTGTCCGAATATAGCCGTCCAATATATCAATCTTTATGTCTCGACCATTTTGAGACTCCTCGTTATGTCCGTGATCACATCCGGGACTCCGAATTAACTTCGCTACATCAAAACTCATAAACTCATAATATAACTGTCATCGAAACCTTAAGCGTGCGGACCCTACGGGTTCGAGAACAATGTAGACATGACCGAGACACGTCTCCGGTCAATAACCAATAGCGGAACCTGGATGCTCATATTGGCTCCTACATATTCTACGAAGATCTTTATCGGTCAGACCGCATAACAACATACGTTGTTCCCTTTGTCATCGATATGTTACTCGCCCAAGATTCGATCGTCGGTATCTTAATACCTAGTTCAATCTCGTTACCGGCAAGTCTCTTTACTCGTTTCGTAATACATCATCTCGTAACTAACTCATTAGTTGCAATGCTTGCAAGGCTTATGTGATGTGCATTACCGAGAGGGCCCAGAGATACCTCTCCGGCAATCGGAGTGACAAATCCTAATCTCGAAATATGCCAACCCAACATGTACCTTTGGAGACACCTGTAGAGCTCCTTTATAATCACCCAGTTACGTTGTGACGTTTGGTAGCACACAAAGTGTTCCTCCGGCAAACGGGAGTTGCATAATCTCATAGTCATAGGAACATGTATAAGTCATGAAGAAAGCAATAGCAACATACTAAACGATCGGGGGCTAAGCTAATGGAATGGGTCATGTCAATCACATCATTCTCCTAATGATGTGATCCCATTAATCAAATGACAACACATGTCTATGGTTAGGAAACATAACCATCTTCGATCAACAAGCTAGTCAAGTAGAGGCATACTAGTGACACTCTGTTTGTCTATGTATTCACACATGTATTATGTTTCCGGTTAATACAATTCTAGCATGAATAATAAACATTTATCATGATATAAGGAAATAAATAATAACTTTATTATCGCCTCTAGGGCATATTTCCTTCACAATATTCTTTCATGAATTGTTCAAGTGACCAATTCTACGTTTGCTAACTTTCAATAAGTTTACTACCTATACTTACTCTGTGTGGAGTCATTACTCCCCATGGTATAAGCATATGAAACAGATATAAATTCAGATTTATGATATTCTATTATTCAACCATTTACTCATAGGAGATACATGAAGCACGTGAGTAAATGACAAACTACTCCAAAAGATATAAGCGAAGGACACTGAGTAGTCAAATAATTAACTAGCCATGGGAGGATTCTTTTTCATTTAAGATTTCAGATCCAATGATTTTATTCAAACATCATGTAAAATTGAAAATACGCTCCAAGCAAAACACATATCATGTGACGAATAAAAATATAGCTCCGGGTAAGGCATACTGATAGTTTTTTAAGACGAAAGAGGGGATGCCTTCCGGGGCATCCCCAAGCTTAGGTACTTGAGTCTTCCTTGAAAATTACCTTGGGGTGACTTGGTCATCCCCAAGCTTAGGGTCTTTCCACTCCTTATTCTCCTCATATCGATATCCCACCCAAAGCTTGAAAACTTCAATCACACAAAACTTAATGGAACTTCGTGAGATAGGTTAATATAATAAAGAGTAAACCATTCACTTTGGTACTGTCAAATACAAGGCATTGTTATCACACAATGCCTACTGTACCATATCATTTCTACAATTTATATTGAGAAATATAAGTCATAGAAACTAGAAAACAAGCAAACTATGCAATGAAAACAGAATCTGTCAGAAACAGAACAGTCTGTAATGATCTGAACACTAACTATACTTCTGCTACTCAAAAAATTATGAAATAAATTGGTGGACGTGAGGAATTTGTCTATTAATCTTCTTAAAAAAGAATCAGCACCAAAGCACTCTTCTCTAAAAAATGGCAGCTAATCTCGTGAGCGCAAAGTTTCTGTTTTTTTACAGCAAGATCACATTAACTTTCACCCAAGTCTTTCCAAAGGTCTTACTTGGCACTTTATTGAAACAAAAGCTAAAATACATGATTAATACAGTAGCTTACTCGTGAGAACACACAAAAACAGTAAGGGTAAATATTGGGTTTGTCTCCCAACAAGCGATTTTTTAATGCCTTTTAGCAAGGCATGATGATTTTAATGATGCTCACATAAAAGATAAGAATTGAAACATAAAGAGAGCATCATGAGGAATATGACTAGCATATTTAAACCTAACCCACTTCCTATGCCTAGGGATTTTGTGAGCGCGTGATTTATAGGAACAAGAATCAACTAGCATAGGAAGGAAAAACAAGTATAATTTCAAAACTTTAAGCATATAGAGAGGAAACTTGATATTATTGCAGCTCCTACAAACATGTATTCCTCCCTCATAATAATTTTCAGTAGCATCATGAATGAGTTCAACAATATTACCATCACATAAAGCATTCTTTTCATGATCTACGAGCATATAAATTTTACTACTCTCCACATAAGCAAAATTCTCCTAATTCGGAATAGCGGGATTACTAGTTCGTAAAGTTGACACTCTTCCAAACCCGCTTTAGATGATAGTATTTATTCATACTCCAAAAGATATAAGTGAAGTTCATGGAGCATTCTACAATTAATATAGACTAACCAATATCAAAGCTCAAAATGTATAAGTGAAGCACACGAAGCATTCTATAAAGCCATACTCAAAAGATTTAAGTGAAGCTCAAAGAGCAATTCTATAAGATCATACTTAGAAGATATAAGTGAAGCACATGAAGTATTCTATAAATTTATGAAGGGACATCTCATACTAGCATGGTTCTTAAAGAAAAAGAAAAACACAAAGGACACAAATCATGTGAACAAAACAAAAACCGAGGTATACCGATATTTGTTGAAGAAGAAAGATGGGATGCCAACCGGGGCATCCCCAAGCTTAGTTGCTTGAGTATTCTTAGAATATTTACTCGGGGTGCCTTGGGAATCCCCAAGCTTGAGATCTTGCCTCTCTTAATTCTTCTCACATCGATAACTCCTCGTTCTTCGAACACTTCATCCACACAAAACATTAACAAAAACTTTGTGAGATCCGTTAGTATAATAAAGCAAATCACTACCTTTAGGTACTGTTGCAAACTCATTCCAATTTCATATTAGAAGTATATCTACTATATTCCAACTTCTTTATGGTTCATACCCTCCGATACCAGCCATAGATGCATCAAAATAAGCAAACAACACACGAAAAACAGAATCTGTCTAAAACAAGACAGTATGTAGTAATCTGGAGGTTTAGTAAACTTCTGTAACTCCAAAAATTATGAAATAAATTTGAAAATTTGAGCAATTTATACAGAAGTAAGGTGCAAAAGGTTTCAGACCCATTTGACTTTCCAGTAAAAATGTAAAATCACACGCTACAGCCAAAGTTTCTGTTTTTGTTCTGCACATAGTAAATAAGTAATCTAATCATCCTAAAACCAAAGCTTGGCACATTATTTTTATAATACAACGGATATATATATATATATATGGGGATAATTATTTACAGAGAAACTTCCATGAAAAATTCTACATTGTTTCCGTGAGCATGAACACGAGTGCTCAAGGTCGACCCTCACTTCTTCAATGCAACTTTCCAATCACTTATCTTTTTTTAAAACATTTTAGGCATGAGAGGCAAGTAATTTTTTATTTTCATTCTTTTATTTTTTTGTATGTTTCACCCACAACTAAACAGAAACAAAAAAGGAAAAAAACTACTTAGTGAAAAAAGCAAACAAGCACACACGAGAATATCAACCCCACGCTATTGCTCCGCGACAATGGCGCCAGAAAAGAGCTTGATAATCTCCAAGTACAGGTAATCATCGTAGCAATTTCCAAAGGTGGAAGTGATAAGTATGGAGTGTCAAACCCACAAGGAGCTAAAGGTAAGATCAATATTCTCTCAAGCCCTTTGTGCCACTAATACGACTCTACGTACACCGAACGTTTGCTTTCAACTAGAAACGAGAAATAAAACTATATTATGGGTATGAAGTGGATAACTTTGTATGATATCGGAGAGCTAAAATATAAAAGTAGGTGTTGTTATCATAAAGTTAGAATATATTACTAAATATTATAAATAGCGAGTGTGAAATAATGATGGGTCGGTGTGCGGAATTGTCCTAGGCAATTGTTAACAAGACCGATAGTCGTCATTGCAATTTCATATGAGGGAGAGGCATAAGCTAACATACTTTCTCTTCTTGGATCATATGCACTTACGATTGGAACTCTAGCAAGCATCCGCAACTACTAAAGATCATTAAGGTAAAACCCAACCATAGCATTAAAGCATCAAGTCCCCTTTATCCCATACGCAACAATCCCCTTACTCAGGTTTATGCTCCTGTCACTCACGCAACCCACTATAAGCGAATCATGAACGTATTGCAACACCCTACAGCAGGAATCCCTCACGTTTGCGCGACACAAGGGGGCACAATAGGACAACACCAAAATAAAACATACAACTCGTACCAATCTAGATCATCAATCAACCCAAAGACAAAGAATATCTACTGAAAACATCATAGGATGGCAACACATCATTGGATCATAATATGTGGCATAAAGCACCATGTTCAAGTAGGGATTACAGCGGGGTGTGGGAGAGTGGACCGTGTAAAAGAGATGAGGATGGTGATGATGATGGTGATGTTGATGAAGACGATCACCGCGGCGATGATTCCCCTCCCGATGGCACTCCGGTGCCACCAAGAGAGAGGAGGAGAGCTTCTCCCCCTTGTGCTTCCTCCTCCATGCCCCCTGGATGGGGAGAGGTTCTCCTTCTGGTCCTTGGCCTTCATGGTGATGATGGCCCCTCCGGGATCCTCCTCCATGCCCTCCGGTGATGATGGCCCCCTCCGACAGGGTGCCAGAGAGGGCCTAGATTGATTTCTCGTGGCTACAGAGGCTTGCGGCGGCGGAACTTCTGATCTAGGTCATGGTGATGCATAGCAACAAGAGGGGAGAGTGTTGTCCATGTACCCTTGTAGACCGAAAGCGGAAGCGTTAGCACAACGCAGTTGATGTAGTCGTACATCTTCATGATCTGACCGATCAAGTACCGAACGCACGGCATCTCCGAGTTCTGCACACGTTCAACTCGATGACGTCCCTCGAACTTCGATCCAGCCGAGTGTTGAGGGAGAGTTTCGTCAGCACGACGGCGTGGTGACGATGATGATGTTCTACTGACGCAGGGCTTCTCCTAAGCACCGCTACGATATGATCGAGGTGGACTATGGTGGAGGGGGGCACCGCACACGGCTAAGAGATGATCAACTTGATCAACTTCTGTCTAGAGGTGCCCCCTGCCCCCGTATATAAAGGATCAAGGGGGGAGGCGGCCGGCCTAGGAGGAGGGCACGCCAAGGGGGGAGTCCTACTCCCACCAGGAGTAGGACTCCTCCTTTCCTTGTTGGAGTAGGAGAGAAGGAAAGAGGAGGAGAGGGAGAAGGAAAAGGGGGCTGCACCCCTTGTCCAATTCGGACCAGAGGGGGGCGCAGGCCTCCTTTCTTTTGGCCTATCTCCTCTATTCCCGTATGGCCCAATAAGGCCCATATACTCCCCGGCGAATTCCCGTAACTCTCCGGTACTCCCAAAAATACCCGAATCAGTCGGAACCTTTCCGAAGTCCGAATATAGTCATCCAATATATCGATCTTTACGTCTCGACCATTTCGAGACTCCTCGTCATGTCCCCGATCTCATCCGGGACTCCGAACTCCTTCGGTACATCAAAACATATAAACTCATAATATAACTATCATCGTAGTGTTAAGCGTGCGGACCCTACGGGTTCGAGAACTATGTAGACATGACCGAGACATGTCTCCGGTCAATAACCAATAGCGGAACCTGGATGCTCATATTGGCTCCTACATATTCTACAAAGATCTTTATCGGTCAGACCGCATAACAACATATGTTGTTCCCTTTGTCATCAGTATGTCACTTGCCCGAGATTCGATCGTCGGCATCTCAATACCTAGTTCAATCTCGTTACCGGCAAGTCTCTTTACTCGTTTCATAATACATCATCTCGCAACTAACTCATTAGTTGCAATGCTTGCAAGGCTTAGGTGATGTGCATTACCGAGAGGGCCAAGAGATACCTCTCCGACAATCGGAGTGACAAATCCTAATCTCGAAATACGCCAACTCCGACAATCAGAGTGACAAATCCTAATCTCGAAATACGCCAACCCAACAAGTACCTTCGGAGACACCTGTAGAGCACCTTTATAATCACCCAGTTACGTTGTGACGTTTGATAGCCACAAAGTGTTCCTCCGGTAAACGGGAGTTGCATAATCTCATAGTCATAGGAACATGTATAAGTCATGAAGAAAGCAATAGCAACAAACTAAACGATCAAGTGATATGCTAACGGAATGGGTCAAGTCAATCACATCATTCTCCTAATGATGTGATCCCGTTAATCAAATGACAACTCATGTCTATGGTTAGGAAACATAACCATCTTTGATCAACGAGCTAGTCAAGTAGAGGCATACTAGTGACACTCTGTTTGTCTATGTATTCACACATGTATTATGTTTTCGGTTAATACAATTCTAGCATGAATAATAAACATTTATCATGATATAAGGAAATAAATAATAACTTTATTATTGCCTCTAGGGCATATTTCCTTCAGTCTCCCACTTGCACTAGAGTCAATAATCTAGTTCACATTGCCATGTGATTTAATACCAATAGTTCACATCACCATGTGATTAACACCCATAGTTCACATCGACATGTGACCAACACCCAAAGGGTTTACTAGAGTCAATAATCTAGTTCACATCGCTATGTGATTAACACCCAAAGAGTACTAAGGTGTGATCATGTTTTTGCTTGTGAGGGAAGTTTAGTCAACGGGTCTGCCACATTCAGATCCGTAAGTATTTTGCAAATTTCTATGTCAACAATGCTCTGCACGGAGCTACTCTAGCTAATTGCTCCCACTTTCAATATGTATCCAGATTGATATTTAGAGTCATCTGGATCAGTGTCAAAATTTGCATCGACGAACCTTTTGTCACTTCCATAATCGAGAAACATATCCTTAATCCATAAGGATAATTTTGACCAATGTCCAGTGATCTACTCCTAGATCACTATTGTACTCCCTTGCTAAACTCAAGGCAGGGTATACAATAGGTCTGGTACACAGCATGGCATACTTTATAGAATCTATGGCTGAGGCATAGGGAATGACTTTCATTCTCTCTCTATCTTCTGCCATGGTCGGGTTTTGAGTCTTACTCAACTTCACACCTTGTAACACAGGCAAGAACTCCATCTTTGACTGTTCCATTTTGAACTACTTCAAAATCTTGTCAAGGTATGTACTCATTGAAAAACTTATCAAGCGTCTCGATCTATCTCTATAGATCTTGATGCTAAATATGTAAGTAGCTTCACCGAGGTCTTTCTTTGAAAAAACTCCTTTCAAACATTCCTTTATGCTTTGCAGAATAATTCTACATTATCTCCGATCAACAATATGTCATTCACATATACTTATCAGAAATGTTGTAGTGCTCCCACTCACTTTCTTGTAAATACAGGCTTCACCGCAAGTCTGTATAAAACTATATGCTTTGATCAACTTATCAAAGCGTATATTCCAACTCCGAGATGCTTGCACCAGTCCATAAATGGATCGCTGGAGCTTGCATATTTTGTTAGTACCTTTAGGATCGACAAAACCTTCTGGTTGCATCATATACAGCTCTTCTTTAATAAATCCATTAAGGAATGCAGTTTTGTTTATCCATTTGCCAGATTTCATAAAATGCGGCAATTGCTAACATGATTCGGACAGACTTAAGCATAGATACGATTGAGAAACTCTCATCGTAGTCAACACCTTGAACTTGTCGAAAACCTTTTTGCGACAATTCTAGCTTTGTAGATAGTAACACTGCGATCAGCGTTCGTCTTCCTCTTGAAGATCCATTTAATCTCAATGGCTCACCGATCATTGGGCAAGTCAATCAAAGTCCATACTTTGTTCTCATACATGGATCTCATCTCATATTTCATGGCCTCAAGCCATTTCGCGGAATCTGGGCTCATCATTGCTTCCTCATAGTTCGTAGGCTCGTCATGGTCAAGTAACATGACCTCCAGAACAGGATTACCGTATCACTCTGGTGCGGATCTCACTCTGGTTTACCTACGAGGTTTCGGTAGTAACTTGATCTGAAGTTACATGATCATCATCATTAGCTTCCTCACTAATTGGTGTAGTAGTCACAGGAACAGATTTCTGTGATGAACTACTTTCCAATAAGGGAGCAGGTACAGTTACCTCATCAAGTTCTACTTTCCTCCCACTCACTTCTTTCGAGAGAAACTCCTTCTCTATAAAGGATCCATTCTCAGCAATGAATATCTTGCCTTCGGATCTGTGATAGAAGGTGTACCCAACATTTTCTTTTGGGTATCCTATGAAGACGCACTTCTCCGATTTGGGTTTGAGCTTATCAGGTTGAAACTTTTTCACATAAGCATTGCAACCTCAAACTTTAAGAAACAACAGCTTAGGTTTCTTGCCAAACCATAGTTCATACAGTGTCGTCTCAACGGATTTAGATGGTGCCCTATTTAATGTGAATGTAGCCGTCTCTAATGCATAACCCCAAAACAATAGTGGTAGATCGATAAGAGACATCATAGATCGCACCATATCTAATAAAGTACGGTTATGATGTTCGGACACACCATTACACAGTGGTGTTCCAGGTGGCGTGAGTAGTGAAACTATTTCACATTGTTTTAACTGAAGGCCAAACTCATAACTCAAATATTTGTCTCTGCGATCAGATCGTAGAAACTTTATTTTCTTGTCACAATGATTTTCCACTTCACTCTGAAGGTTTTTGAACTTTTCAAATGTTTCAGACTTAGGTTTCATCAAGTAGATATACCCATATCTACTCAAATAATCTGTGAAGGTCAGAAAATAACGATACCCGCCGCGAGCCTCAACATTCATCGGACTGCATACATCAGTATGTATTATTTCCAATAAGTCAGTTGCTTGCTCCATTCTTCCGAAGAACGGAGTCTTAGTCATCTTGCCCATGAGGCACGGTTCGCAAGAATCAACTGATTCATAATCAAGTGATTCCAAAAGCCCATCAGCATGGATTTTCTTCATGCGCTTTACACCAATATGACCTAAACGGCAGTGCCACAAATAAGTTGCACTATCATTATTAACTTTGCATCTTTTGGCTTCAATATTATGAGAATGTGTGTCACCACAATCGAGATCCAACAAACCATTTTCATTGGGTGTATGACCATAGAAGGTTTTATTCATGTAAACAGAACAACAATTTATTCTCTTACTTAAATGAATAACCGTATTGCAATAAACATGATCAAATCATATTCATGCTCAACGCAAACACCAAATAACACTTATTTAGGTTCAACACTAATCCCGAAAGTATAGGGAGTGTGCGATGATGAGCATATCAATCTTGGAACCACTTCCAACACACATCGTCACTTCACCCTTAACTAGTTTCTGTTCATTCTGCAACTCCCGTTTCGAGTTACTACTCTTAGCAACTGAACCAGTATCAAATACCGAGGGGTTGCTACGAACACTAGTAAAATACACATCAATAATCTGTATATCAAATATACCTTTGTTCACTTCGCCATCCTTCTTATCCGCCAAATACTTGGGGCAGTTCCGCTTCCAGTGACCAGTCCCTTTGCAGTAGAAGCACTTAGTCTCAGGCTTAGGACCAGACTTGGGCTTCTTCACTTGAGCAGCAACTTGCTTGCCGTTCTTCTTGAAGTTCCCTTTCTTTCCCTTTGCCCTTTTCTTGAAACTAGTGGTCTTGTTAATCATCAACACTTGATGCTCTTTCTTGATTTCTACCTTCATCGATTTCATCATCGTGAAAAGCTCGGGAATCGTTTTCATCATCCCTTGCATACTATAGTTCATCACGAAGTTCTACTAACTTGGTGATGGTGACTAGAGAATTCTGTCAATCACTATTTTATCTGGAAGATTAACTCCCACTTGATTCAAGCGATTGTAGTACCCAGACAATCTGAACACATGCTCACTGCTTGAGCTATTCTCCTCCATCTTTTAGCTATAGAACTTGTTGGAGACTTCATATCTCTCAACTCGGGTATTTGCTTGAAATATTAACTTCAACTCCTGGAACATCCATATGATCCATGACGTTCAAAACGTCTTTGAAGTCCCGATTCTAAGTTGTTAAGCACGGTGCACTAAACTATCAAGTAGTCATCATATTGAGCTAGCCAAACATTCATAACGTCTGTATCTGCTCCTGCAATAGGTCTGTCACCTAGTGGTGCATCAAGGACATAATTCTTCTGTGCAGCAATGAGGATAATCCTCAGATCACGGATCTAATCCGCATTATTGCTACTAACATCTTTCAACTTAGTTTTGTCTAGGAACATATCAAAATAAAACAGGGGAGCTAAACGCGAGCTATTGATCTACAACATAGATATGCTAATACTACCAGGACTAAGTTCATGAGAAATTTAAGTTCAATTAATCATATTACTTAAGAACTCCCACTTAGAAAGACATCCCTCTAATCTTCTAAGTGATCACGTGATCCAAATCAACTAAACCATAACCGATCATCACGTGAAATGGAGTAGCTTTCAATGGTGAACATCAATATGTTGATCATATCTACTATATGATTCACGCTCGACCTTTCGGTCTCAGTGTTCTGAGTCCATATCTGCAGATGCTAGGCTCGTCAAGTTTAACCTGAGTATTCTGCGTGTGCAAAACTGGCTTGCACCCGTTGTAGATGGACGTAGAGCTTATCACACCCGATCATCACGTGGTGTCTGGGCACGACGAACTTTGGCAACGGTGCATACTCAGGGAGAACACTTTTATCTTGAAATTTAGTGAGAGATCATCTTATAATGCTACCGTCAATCAAAGCAAGATAAGATGCATAAAAGATAAACATCACATGCAATCAATATAAGTGATATGATATGGCCATCATCATCTTGTGCTTGTGATCTCCATCTCCGAAGCACCGTCATGATCACCATCGTCACCAGCGCAACACCTTGATCACCATCGTAGCATCATTGTCGTCTCGCCAATCTTATGCTTCCATGACTATCGCTACCGCTTAGTGATAAAGTAAAGCATTATAGCGCAATTGCATTGCATACAATAAAGCGACAACCATATGGCTCCTGCCAGTTGCCGATAACTCGGTTACAAAACATGATCATCTCATACAATAAAATTTAGCATCGTGTCTTGACCATATCACATCACAACATGCCCTGCAAAAACAAGTTAGACATCCTCTACTTTGTTGTTGCAAGTTTTACGTGGCTGCTACGGTCTTAAGCAAGAACCGTTCTTACCTACGCATCAAAACCACAACGATAGTTTGTCAAGTTGGTGTTGTTTTTAATCTTCGCAAGGACCGGGCGTAGCCACACTTGGTTCAACTAAAGTTGGAGAAACTGACACCCGCCAGCCACCTGTGTGCAAAGCACGTCGGTAGAACCAATCACGCGTAAGCGTACGCGTAATGTCGGTTCGGGCCGTTTCATCCAACAATACCGCCGAACCAAAGTATAACATGCTGGTAAGCAGTATGACTTATATCACCACAACTCACTTGTGTTCTACTCGTGCACAACATCAATGCGTAAAACCTAGGCTCGGATGCCACTGTTGGGGAACTTAGTAATTTCAAAAAAAATTCCTACACACATGTAAGATCATGGTGATGCATAGCAATGAGAGGGGAGAGTGTTGTCCATGTACCCTCGTAGACCGAAAGCGGAAGCGTTAGCACAACGCAGTTGATGTAGTCGTACGTCTTCACGATCCGACCGATCAAGTACCGAACGCACGGCACCTCCGAGTTCTGCACACGTTCAACTCGATGACGTCCCTCGAACTCCGATCCAGCCGAGTATTGAGGGAGAGTTTCGTCAGCACGATAGCGTGGTAACGATGATGATGTTCTACCGATGCAGGGCTTTGCCTAAGCACCGCTACGATATGAACGAGGTGGACTATGGTGGAGGGGGGCACCACACACGGCTAAGAGACGATCAACTTGATCAACTTCTGTCTAGAGGTGCCCCCTGCCCCGTTATATAAAGGAGCAAGGGGGAGGCGGCCGGCCTAGGAGGAGGGCGCGCCAAGGGGGGAGTCCTACTCCCACCGGGAGTAGGACTCCTCCTTTCCTTGTTGGAGTAGGAGAAAAGGAAAGAGGAGGAGAGGGAGAAGGAAAAGGGGGCTGCACCCCTTGTCCAATTCGGACCAGAGGGGGGCGCATGACTCCTTTCTTTTGACCTATCTCCTCTATTCCCGTATGGCCCAATAAGGCTCATATACTCCCCGGCGAATTCCCGTAACTCTCCGGTACTCCCAAAAATACCCGAATCACTCGGAACCTTTCCGAAGTCCGAATATAGTCGTCCAATATATCGATCTTTACGTCTCGACCATTTCGAGACTCCTCGTCATGTCCCCGATCTCATCCGGAACTCCGGACTCCTTCGGTACATCAAAACATATAAACCCATAATATAACTGTCATCATAGTGTTAAGCGTGCGGACCCTACGGGTTCGAGAACTATGTAGACATGACCGAGACATGTCTCCGGTCAATAACCAATAGCGGAACCTGGATGCTCATATTGGCTCCTACATATTCTACGAAGATCTTTATCGGTCAGACCGCATAGCAACATATGTTGTTCCCTTTGTCATCGGTATGTTACTTGCCCGAGATTCGATCGTCGGCATCTCAATACCTAGTTCAATCTCGTTACCGGCAAGTCTCTTTACTCGTTCCATAATACATCATCTCGCAACTAACTCATTAGTTGCAATGCTTGCAAGGCTTAGGTGATGTGCATTACTGAGAGGGCCCAGAGATACCTCTCCGACAATCGGAGTGACAAATCCTAATCTCGAAATACGCCAACCCAACAAGTACCTTCGGAGACACTTGTAGAGCACCTTTATAATCACCCAGTTACATTGTGATGTTTGGTAGCACACAAAGTGTTCCTCCGGTAAACGGGAATTGCATAATCTCATAGTCACAGGAACATGTATATGTCATGAAGAAAGCAATAGCAACAAACTAAACGATCAAGTGCTATGCTAACGGAATGGGTCAAGTCAATCACATCATTCTCCTAATGATGTGATCCCGTTAATCAAATGACAACACATGTCTATGGTTAGGAAACATAACCATCTTTGATCAACGAGCTAGTCAAGTAGAGGCATACTAGTGACACTCTGTTTGTCTATGTATTCACACATGTATTATGTTTTCGGTTAATACAATTCTAGCATGAATAATAAATATTTATCATGATATAAGGAAATAAATAATAACTTTATTATTGCCTCTAGGGCATATTTCCTTCATTCTGTATTTATAGGAATTTTTGGCGTCGGTCTCACGTCAAGGAGGTGCCCGAGTCGTCCACGAGGCAGGCCCACGCACCCGGGGGGTGGGCGCGCCCCCACCCTCGTGGACGGCCCGGGACTCTTCTGGCCCAACTCTTTTACTTCGGGGTCTTCTTTTGGTCCATAAAAAATCGTCAAAAATTGGCACGTCAATTGGACTCCATTTGGTATTCCTTTTCTGCAAAACTCAAAAACAAGGAAAAAACAGAAACTGGCACTGGGCTCTAGGTTAATAGGTTAGTCCCAAAAATCATATAAAATATCATATAAACGCATATAAAACATCCAAGGTTGATAATATAATAGCATGAATACTTCATAAATTATAGATACGTCGAAGACGTATCAGCCATGTCTGGTTTGGCCAAACCAATGATCCCATTTGTATCTCACATTGTGATTTTTTTGAATAAAACCTGGCTTTACCCCCCCCCCCCCCCCCCCCCCGCCGAAAAAACTATGTATCTCCAGTAGCAACCCCTCAAAAAATAACTCATGTAACAAGGGCTATGGGTGAATCGCCTACAACCATTCCCCAATGGTCATTTGATATGTTCTAAATGTATCTACTTTTTTTAATATTATTTTCAAGGGATTATGTTGCACCATTATAGTAATAACTACCATGATTGGCAATGTTTTCAGCGGGATGTCTTTGGTGTTGACCGTTTTATGTTTTTAGTGGATGTTGACTATTTTATGTAGACAGAAGCTTTTCGCTCGTGACCTTCATCATCCTTCCTTGGTGTGGAACTGGGTGTCCACCCTAACCAACTATGGAGGGCAATCATCAAAGGGAAGGAAGTGATGAGGCAAGGATTGATTAGACGAACTGGAAATAGTGATTCGACCAACATATGGACAAATAATTTGGATTCCGAGGGATGAGATGATGCACCCGTACGGTTGCTTGATCGATAACCACCATGTCCGCGTGTCTAAGCTTTTTGACGCAACAACAACAACATGGATCGGGTTAATCAAACCTTTCCCACAATTGATACACTATACCAGGGATCCCTCTTTGTACAAGGAACATCTCTGATTTTTGGGCTTGGAATTTCAAAAAGAATGGAATATTTTCCGTGCAGTCGGCCTATGCTATGTTGGTTGCAACAAGGAAACGACGTGAGGCGTGTCTGGATGGAGCTGTTGGATCTTCAACTTCAATCAATGACACCCATGGTTCGAAAATGCTCTGGAAAGTTTCAGTACTGTAACGCCCAATATGTGACTATACTCCATACATGTCGAGGCACGACCTGGGGTATAAGCGCATATTGGTATGGTCGCAAGAGTGGTTGTATCTTTGCTCATCTCATGTACTGAATAGATAGAATACGAGCTTTGGCTTACAATCGCCACAATGTCACACAATATCATCAAGTTGTACAATCATTCAAGAAGATCACAAAGTCTGTCTATAGACGGAATCAAACGAATAAAGACAACCACCCATGCTAAGTCCTGATCGTCCCTACTGGGCACCACTACTGATCGTCCGGAAAGGAAACGTAGTAACGACCAAGGTCTTCGTCGAACTCCCACTTGAGTTCAGTGGCATCACCAACATTAGTCTCGTCGGTACCTGCAACTGTGTTTGTAGTATTTGGTGAGTCACGAGGACTCAACAATCTCAAAAACCCATGATATCAACTATTTAAGCTTAAAGGTAATATGTGGTCATATGGTGGAGTTGCAGCAAGCACTAAGCAAATATGGTGGCTAACATACAAGTATAGAGTAAGATGAGAAACTACGCAACGGATGCAGAGCTAGAAGTGATCAAGAAGTGATCCTGAACTACTTACGTTCAAACATAACCCCATCGTGTGCACTTCCCGACCCTCGTCGAAAAGAGACCATCACGGTTACACACGCGGTTGGCACATTTTAATTAAGTCAAATGTCAAGTTATCTTCAACTGGATATTAACAAATTCCCATCTGCCACATAACCACGGGCACGACTCTCGAAAGTTTAAACCCTGCAGGGGTGTCCCAACTTAGCCCATGACAAGATCACGATCCACGGAGACAATCCTCCATCGCAGGACACCCTGAGTAATCTCGGAATCCCAGTGCACGAGCTCTTCCAAGAAAGGAAAACTATCCCAAGGAGATCTCCCGGTGAGTCAGATCCGTGTCCAGAGCCGTGCGCTCTCTATCTACGGACTCATCCATCTAAGTGGACGATAGCCAAAGGGCGGCACCGCCGACTGCTAGGTAGGTGGACCAACACTCATGGCGAGCACTGGCCCGGGGGTTGATTAAGAGTCCTCGGGTTAATTACTCCCTATGCAAAATTTTAGTTGTTATTAGGCAAATGGTAAAACCAATGTTGGATCTCCTCGGGAAAGCTTTACTTTAGGCGAAGAGACAAGGGGGGCCCATAACACCCCGACCGTGTTAGGAACACAAAATTCAAGGAACATAACACCGGTATGATGGAAACTAAGGCGACAAGAGTGGAACAAAACACCAAGCAAAAGGCCAAGCCTTCCACCCTTTACCAAGTACATAGATGCATTAATTAAATAAGAGATATTGTGATATCCCAACATATCCATGTTACAACATGGAACAACCTGCACTGCACCTGCAACTAGCAACGCTATAAGAGGGGCTGAGCAAAAGCGGTAACATAGCCAAACAACGGTTTGCTAGGAAGGTGGTTTAGAGGTTTGACATGGAAATAAGGGAGGCTTTATAAACAAGTGGTAGGTAGCGCGACATAGCGATAGAACGAACAACTAGCAAGCAAAGATAGAAGTGATATTGGGGGTAATGATCGTCTTGCCTGCAATGTTCTCAGGGTTGTCGAAAGCTCGCTCCTCGTAAACGTACTCCACAGGATCCTCGTTCACGAACTAGTCTCCCGACTCTACCCAAAGCAAGAACACAAGCAAGGGAGCAACAATCAATCACGGTGCTATGCGCAAGCAACATGATGCAAGACCTGGCATTGGATGCAATATATGATGTGCAATGCATATGGGTACTCCGGAAGGGGAAAGATTATCATGGCATTAACTTGGCAAACCAAGCATGCCACTGGATAGGTTGAGAGATTTCGGTTGGCATCGATATGAAGATCACCGGAAACGGATGCATGATTTGCAAATGACAAGCAAAACAAGATATGATGCAATCTGCTTAACACAACAACATGGCCACTTAGATGCATAGTTTCAACATGCTACATCACCCAAACATGAAAACAAAATACAAGGCAATGAAGTACAGGTGAAGCTCTACAAATCATGAACACTGAGCTACTGCTACAACTCACTAGAACAAGTCTAAAACAACATGGCAAAAATGCAGATGACAACAGTTTAACAGACTTAGCAGAAATTCACTGAGCATGACAGAAACAGCATCAGGTAGCAAAGTTTATGCATAGTAAACTATATGCTTCAAGAACATATCATGGAAAACTTGAGCATGGCATGCTAGTACTAAATGCAAGAAACAAGACTCCCTTACTGAACTAGTTCCAAAGAGCTACAGAATTGATGATAGCACCAATGCAAACATGGCAAATGATATGAACAGATCTCAGACTTAGTAGAAATCATGGCATGGCAGAAACAGATTCATGATAGCAACTTTGCAAGCTTGTGGCACTCATCACAATGCACTTTATGGCATGGAATAAAATCTAGCATGGAGTAGACATGAAAAGGAAGCTACACATGTGCCAAAATACCACATAGCATGTTTGAATTTAATCACGCAAAAATGACAAAACAGTAACATGATGTAAAATGACATGGTCATGAACTTGCTCAAATGCAAAAACTAATGCCACCACTAGATTGGTGCGATTTTTCTACCCAAAAACATATATAATATGTCTAGGTTACTGTAGAAAAATAATCACAAATGCTATAAGTGAAATACTGCCCTAAATGGAAATTGACACAACAGGTAATTTCCAAAACTGGAAATGTCCAGAAATGGACTAGCCCGAAATGGAAAGATTCCATATCTAGAAATGGAATATCCCTGGAATTTAAAAGAAAAGAAAAAGGAAAAGAAAGGGAGAGGGGATGATAGGTGGGACCTGGTCCCCTAAGAGGCTAAGCAGCAGGTCCAGCTTGTGTGTGGCCGACTGGTGGGGCCCGCGGGGTCCCACACGGTGCCCGAGCAGAGGAACAGGGGAGGTCACCGGCGACGGGCAGAACGCGACGGAAGGCTCGTCGGAGTTGCTCCGGTGGCCAAAAGGAGCGGCGGAGACGCGCAACGGGGTCGCATGGAGAACTCGCACACCCGCCTAGCACTCGAAGCACCTAACGACGACGAAGGCAACACCGACAACATGCGGCAGGGGCGGCGGCGACACACTCGTGCGCGGCGGTGCAGCGGCCTAACCTAACAACTAACAGCGACATCGGGCCCTTCGCGACACGACGTCTGATGTCTACTACACAACCTTCTTGTAGACGTTGTTGGGCCTCCAAGTGCAGAGGTTTGTAGGACAGTAGCAAATTTCCCTCAAGTGGATGACCTAAGGTTTATCAATCCGTAGGAGGCGTAGGATGAAGATGGTCTCTCTCAAGCAACCCTGCAACCAAATAACAAAGGTCTCTTGTGTCCCCAACACACCCAATACAATGGTAAATTGTATAGGTGCACTAGTTCGGCGAAAGAGATGGTGATACAAGTGGTATATGGATAGTAGATAATAGTTTTTGTAATCTAAAAATATAAAAACAGCAAGGTAACTAATGATAAAAGTGAGCGTAAACGGTATTGCAATGCGTTGAAACAAGGCCTATGGTTCATACTTTCGCTAGTGCAAGTTCCGTCAACAATACTAACATAATTGGATCACATAACTATCCCTCAACATGCAACAAAGAGTCACTCCAAAGTCACTAATAGTGGAGAACGAACGAGGAGATTATGGCAGGGTACGAAACCACCTCAAAGTTATTCTTTCCAATCAATCCGTTAGGCTATTCCTATAAGTGTCACAAACAGCCCTAGAGTTCGTACTAGAATAACAACTTAAGACACAAATCAACCAAAACCCTAATGTCACCTAGATACTGCAATGTCACCTCAAGTATCCGTGGGTATGATTATACGATATGCATCACACAATCTCAGATTCATCTATTCAACCAACACATAGAACCTCAAAGAGTGCCCCAAAGTTCCTATCGGAGAATCACGACGAAAACGTGTGCCAACCCCTATGCATAGGTTCATGGGCGGAACCCGCAAGTTGATCACCAAAACATACATCAAGTGAATCACGTGATATCCCATTGTCACCACAGATACGCACGGCAAGACATACATCAAGTGTTCTCAAATCTTTAAAGAGTCAATCCAATAAGATAACTTCAAAGGGGAAACTCAATCCATTACAAGAGAGTGGAGGGGGGAAGAAACATCATAGGATCCAAATATAATAGCAAAGCTCGAGATACATCAAGATCGTATCACCTCGAGAACACGAGAGAGAGAGAGAGATCAAACACATAGCTACTGGTACATACCCTCAGCCCCGAGGGAGAACTACTCCCTCCTCGTCACGGAGAGCACCGGGATGATGAAGATGGCCACCGGAGAGGGATTCCCCCCGGTAGGGTGCCGGAACGGGTCTAGATTGGTTTTCGGTGGCTACGGAGGCTTCTGGCGGCGGAACTCCTGATCTATTGTGCTCTCCGATGTTTTTAGGGTATATGGAGGTATATAGGCGGAAGAAGTACGTCAGGGGGGCCACGAGGGGCCCACGAGGGTGGAGGGCGCACCCTAGGGGGGTGGGCGCGCCCCCTACCTCGTGGCCTCCTCGAAGGTCCCCTGACGTGCACTCCAAGACTTCTGGGCTTCTTTCCTTCCAAAAATGAGTTCCGTGAAGTTTCAGGTCAATTGGACTCCGTTTGTGAAAGATCGTGGATGTCGCCTAGAGGGGGGGGGGTGAATAGGCGTTTTAAAATAATTACGGTTTAGGCTTGAACAAATGCGGAATAAACCTAGCGGTTAATTTGTCAAGCACAAAACCTACAACAACTAGGCTCACCTATGTGCACCAACAACTTATGCTAAGCAAGATAGACTACTAGGTGATAGCAAGATATATGATAAGAAACAATATGGCTATCACAAAGTAAAGTGCATAAGTAAAGAGCTCGGGTAAGAGATAACCGAGGCACGCGGAGACGACGATGTATCCCGAAGTTCACACCCTTGCGGATGCTAATCTCCGTTTGGAGCGGTGTGGAGGCACAATGCTCCCCAAGAAGCCACTAGGGCCACCGTAATCTCCTCACGCCCTCGCACAATGCAAGGTGCCGTGATTCCACTAAGGGACCCTTGAGGGCGGTCACCGAACCCGTACAAATGGCAACCCTTGGGGGCGGTCACCGAACCCGTACACTTTGGCAACCCTTGGGGGCGGTCATCGGTACCCGTCAAATTGCTCGGGGCGATCTCCACAACCTAATTGGAGCCGACGCTTGCCCGGAGCTTTACACCACAATGATTGAGCTCCGAACACCACCAACCGTCTAGGGTGCCAAGGCACCCAAGAGGAACAAGCTCTAGGGTGCCCAAACACCCAAGAGTAATAAGCTTCTCAAACTTCACTTCCACGTATCACCGTGGAGAACTCAAACCGATGCACCAAATGCAATGGCAAGGGCACACGGAGTGCCCAAGTCCTTCTCTCTCAAATCCCACCAAAGCAACTAATGCTAGGGAGGAAAATGAGAGGAAGAACAAGAAGGAGAACACCAAGAACTCCAAGATCTAGATCCAAGGGGTTCCCCTCACAAAGAGGAGAAAGTGATTGGTGGGAATGTGGATCTAGATCTCCTCTCTCTTTTCCCTCAAAAACTAGCAAGAATCCATGGAGGGATTGAGAGTTAGCAAGCTCGAAGAGGGTCAACAATGGGGGAAGAACACGAGCTCAAAGAAATTTTGGTTCATTGGGGAAGAAGACCCCCTTTTATAGGAGGGGGAAAATCCAACCGTTACCCACCAACCAGCCCGCGGCCAGCGGTACTACCGCGCCTGGCCAGCGGTACTACCGCAAGGCCGCACGGTACTACTACTTGCAACCAAGCGGTACTACCACATGCCTGTGCGGTACTACCATACCGACCCACGGTACTGCCGCAACCCCAGCACAGAACCGATAAACAGACGCACAGGAGTAGGGGCGGTACTTCCGCATGCGCGGTACTACCGCGCCCCCCCATGCTGTACTACCGCGAGGCAAAAATCCCAGCCAGGGGAGAAGGGAAACTACCGTGCCTACTTCCGCAAATAAACGGAAGTAGCAAAAACCCGACACAGTAGTACTGCCGAGGGGCGGTACTACTGCCTGACCGCATAGCACGGTACTACCGCACGGCGAAGGCGGTACTACCGCGGCAGGTGCGGATGTAAAAAATTACATCCGCTCCTACTACTGCAAAGGGGACGGCACTAGCCTGGTGGGTAGCGGTAGTGCGGCTCCGGGGGAGTGGTACTACCGTGGGCATCAGCGGTACTACCGCGCCACCGCGCGGTACTACCGTGGATGCCTACGGTACTACCGTTGATCCAGGAGCAGTACTACCGCAACCACAACAGTAGCCAGTCAAAGGAGGCAGGAAAACGGAGGAAGCCCCAAGGAAGAAGGAGGGGAAAAAGAAGGAGACGTGTACGTGATGAAACCACCCAAACCTTTCCAACGCGGACCCTGACAAAAACCACATTCAAGAAAACAAGAACTGCCATAACTTCTGCATATGAGCTCCGAATTGAGCAAACTCAAGCTTGTTGGAAACAAGACGACGATTAGCATCAAAACAGCGACTGGTTATAGTAAGAAGAGGCAGGGGAGGTATGCCTAACAAATAGAGGAGTGAAACCTCCAACCGAGAAGAACCGGCAAAACCTCCAACATCGAAAACATCATAGAAGAAGCATGAGAACTCCATTTTCGATGAACTCGAGCTTGTCACCAAGATGACCATAAGCTTTAAGACTCTCAAAGAGAACCAAACAAGAACCAAGAAAGATGATGCAAGGATGCAATGGTTTGAGCTCTCAGCAAACGATACGATCAAGCTACTCATCGAGAGCCCCCCTTGATAGTACGGCAATCGATCCTATAACCCGGTCTCCCAACTACCATCATGAGACCGGTAAAATAGAAAACCTATCAAGGGCAAACCTTTGCCTTGCACATGGTCCACTTGAGCTAGATGATGACGATCTTGACTCCCTCAAGTTGGACCACCTTTCTTGATTGGGTTGACTCGATGAAGACTAGTTGATTGCTCCCCCATACTCCACTATGGGTGAGCCACTCTTCCGCACATCTTCACAAGTCCATTGTCACCACAAAGGACGGCAAGCTTCAAGCATTTGATCTCTTCGTGATGCTCCACTTGAACTTGCACACCGCAACCTAACCCCACAAAGAACCCTCACGAAGACCATGGGTTAGTACACAAAGCGTAATTGGCAATGCTTACCATACCATGGGATCACTTGATCCCTCTCGGTACATCTTCTACGCTTTGTGGGTTGATCAACTTGATTCACTCTTTGACTTAGTCTTGATCAACCTCTCACAAGACCAATCTTTAGGTAATTCCTTGAATAGCACCTTGGTCGACACAAACTCTCCTTGAACCCAACACATGTACTCCAAGAAAAGCCTATGGACAAAACCTTCAAATATAACTCAAGGCAACCATTAGTCCATAGAGATTGTCATCAATTACCAAAACCAAACATGGGGGCACTGCATGTCCTTTCAGTTTGATTTTCCTTTTCTTCGAAACCCTAAAACAAGGTAAAAACATAAACTAGCACTGGGCTCTGGGTTAATAGGTTAGTCCCAAAAATGATATAAAAGTGTATAATAAAACCCATAAACATCCAAAACAGTAGATAATATAGCATGGAGCAATCAAAAATTATAGATACGTTGGAGACGTATCGGCATCCCCAAGCTTAATTCCTGCTCGTCCTCGAGTAGGTAAATGATAAAAACAGAATTTTTGATGCGGAGAGCTACTTGGCATAATTTCAATGTAATTCTTCTTAATTGTGGCATGAATATTCAGATCTGAAAGATTCAAGACAAAAGTTCATATTGACATAAAAATGATAATACTTCAAGCATACTAACTAAGCAATTATGTCTTCTCAAAATAACATGGCCAAAGAAAGTTCATCCCTACAAAATCATATAGTTTAGTCATGCTCCATTTTCGTCACACAAGAATGCTCTCATCATGCACAACCCCGATGACAAGCCAAGCAATTGTTTCATACTTTAGTAATCTCAAACCTATAAAATTTCACGCAATACATGAGCGCGAGCCATGGATATAACACTATGGGTGGAATAGAATAATGAGGGGGTTATGTGAAGAAGACAAAAAGGAGAAAGTCTCACATCAACGAGGCTAATCAATGAGCTATGGAGATGCCCATCGATTGATGTTAATGTAAGGAGTAGGGATTGCCATGCAACGGATGCACTAGAGCTATAACTGTATGAAAGCTCAACAAAAGAAACTAAGTGGGTGTGCATCCAACTTGCTTGCTCGTGAAGACCTAGGGCACTTGAGGAGGCCCATTGTTGGAATATACAAGCCAAGTTCTATAATGAAAAATTCCCACTAGTATGTGAAAGTGACAAAACAAGAGACTCTCTATCATGAAGATTATGGTGCTACTTTGAAGCACAAGTGTGGTAAAAGGATAGTAGCATGTCCCTCCTCTCCTTTTCTCTCATTTTTTGGGCCTTCTCCTTTTTTATGGCCTTTTTCTCTTCTTCTTCTTCTTCTTTTTTTTTCTTTTTTGGGCCTTCTCTTTTTTATGGCCTTTCTCTTTTTTTTATTTCTCACTTGGGACAATGCTCTAGAAAATGATGATCATCACACTTCTATTTATTTACAACTCAATGATTACAACTCGATACTAGAACAAAGATGACTCTATATGAATGCCTCCGGTGGTGTACAGGGATATGCAATGAATCAAGAGTGACATGTATGAAAGAATTATGAACGGTTGCTTTGCCACAAATACTATGTCAACTACATGATCATGCTAAGCAATATGACAATGATGAATGTGTCATGATAAATGGAATGGTGGAAAGTTGCATGGCAATATATCTCGGAATGGCTATGGAAATGCCATAATAGGTAGGTATGGTGGCTGTTTTGAGGAAGATATAAGGAGGTTTATGTGTAAAAGAGCGTATCATATCACGGGGTTTGGATGCACCGACGAAGTTTGCGCCAAATCTCAATGTGAGAAAGGGCAATGCACGGTACCGAAGAGGCTAGCAAGGATGGAAGGGTGAGAGTGCGTATAATCCATGGACTCAACATTAGTCATAAAGAACTCACATACTTATTGCAAAAATCTACAAGTCATCAAAAACCTCGGTACTACGCGCGTGCTCCTAGGGGGATAGATTGGTAGGAAAAGACCATCGCTCGTCCCCGACCGCCACTCATAAGGAAGACACTCAAATAACACCTCATGTTTCAAATTTGTTGCATAACGTTTACCATACGTGCATGCTACGGGACTTGCAAACTTCAACACAAGCATTTCTCAAATTCAAAACTACTCAACTAGCACGACTTTGATATTATTACCTCCATGTCTCAAAACAATCATCAAGCATCAAAGTTCTCTCAGTATTCAAAACACTCATGAGAAAATTTTACTAATCTCGAATACCTAGCATATTAGGATTTTAAGCAAATTACCATGCTATTTAAGACTCTCAAAAATAATCTAAGTGAAACATGAGAGTTCATCTATTTCTTCAAAATAAAACTACCACCGTGCTCTAAAAGATATAAGTGAAGCACTAGAGCATCGACAAACTACTCCGAAAGATATAAGTGAATATCAATGAGTAGTTGAATAATTATGCAACTATGTAAAGACTCTCTAACATTTAAGAATTTCAGATCTTGGTATTTTATTCAAACAGCAAGAAAGATAAAATAAAATAAAATGACGCTCCAAGAAAAACACATATCATGTGGTAAATAAAAATATAGCTCCAAGTAAAGTTACCGATAAACGAAGACGAAAGAGGGGATGCCTTCCGGGGCATCCCCAAGCTTAGGCTCTTGGCTATCCTTGAATATTACCTTGGGGTGACCTGGGAATCCCCAAGCTTAGGCTCTTGCCACTCCTTATTCCATAGTCCATCGAATCCTTACCCAAAACTTGAAAACTTCACAACACAAAACTTAACAGAAAACTCGTAAGCTCCGTTAGTATAAGAAAATAAATCACCACTTAAAGGTACTGTAATGAACTCATTCTTTATTTATATTGGTGTTAAACCTACTGTATTCCAACTTCTCTATGGTTTATAAACTATTTTACTAGCCATAGATTCATCAAAATAAGTAAACAACACATGAAAAACAGAATCTGTCAAAAACAGAACAGTCTGTAGTATTCTGGATCAAACGTATACTTCTGGAACTCATAAAATTCTCAAATAAATTGCTGGACCTGAGGGATTTATCTATTAATCATCTGCAAAAATAATTAACTAAATATCACTCTCCAAATAAACATGGCAGCAATTCTCGTGAGCGCTAAAGTTTCTGTTTTTTACAGCATGATCAACAAGACTTCTCCCAAGTCTTCCCAAAGGTTCTACTTGGCACAAACACTAATTAAAAGCATAAAACCACATCTAAACAGAGGCTAGATGAATTATTTATTACTAAACAGGAACAAAAATCAAGGAACGAGAATAAAATTGGGTTGACTCCCAACAAGCGCTATCGTTTAACGCCCCTAGCTAGGCATAATGATTTCAATGATACTCACATAAAGGATAAGAATTGTAACATAAATAGGGCAGAATGAAGAATATGACTAGCACATTTAATCCTAACATACTTCCAATGCATAGGGATTTTGTGAGCAAACAACTTATGGGAACAATAATCAACTAGCATAGGAGGGCAAAACAAGCATAACCTCAAAACTTTAAGCACATAGAGAGGAAACTTGATATTATTGCAATTCCTAAAAGCATATATTCCTCCCTCATAATAATTTTCAGTAGCATCATGAATGAATTAAACAATATAACCAGCACCTAAAGCATTCTTTTCATGATCTACAAGCATAGAAATTTTATTACTCTCCACATAAGCAAATCTATTCTCATTCGAAATAGTGGGAGTATCATAAGAAACTCGAATACTATAAATTGTTTCCACATTAAAAGAGTAATGTTCAGAAAAGGGATAACCATAATCATGACAAGTTTTATAAATATAATCACTACTTTTTATAGCATAAGTATCATCACAATAATCATCATAAGTAGGAGGCATGCTATCATCATTATAAATTTGCATATCAAAACTTGGGAGACTAAAAATATCATCTTCGTTAAACGTAGCATCCCCAAGCTTGGGATAAACATTAATTGCAGCAAATATATTCTCAAAAACATCATCTTCATCAAACATAGCATCCCCAAGCTTGGGCCTTTTCATATCATAAGCATAATCACTCTCATCATTAATAGTATGGATATCACCAATAGTATAGCAATTATCATATTCTTCCAAGCAAGTGCCAAAAAGATTTTCAAGATCATAAGAAGTATCATTATCTTCCACAGTTATATTTTCATGAGGCACAATAGTAATAGGAGCATCACTATTTGGGAGAGATGTCTTTTTACCTCTCTTCCTTTTTCTTTTCTTCTTCTTCACCACATCATGTGTGGGTTCAATCCTCTTTTTGGAGCTCCTTATTAATGAGATTGGTTGAATAGGAGGTTCCTCCTCGTTACCTGATTCATCATAGGAAATAATGGGAGGATATTGGGAAGTCTCTTCCCTTTCATTAGTATTATCTTCATCTTCTATTTGTTTTCTTTTCTTTATGCAGTTGGCAATATAAGGATTTTCAATACAATTCACCGCACAATACATATAAATTTCCTCTAGATCAAAATGAAGAACTCTATCAAGGGAAAATTTTGGAATATCCTTAGTTATACGTTTCATTTCTTCATAACCCAAGAGCAAACTAAGTTCATTATGATGTGCAAGGGAAATCAAGTCATCACAACTTTTGGACACGATACGATCATGAAATAATTTGCATTGGGTATTGAAATGATCATGCTCACTGCAAAGTTCACAAGTACGGCTAAGAAAATATAAATTTTCAGCACAGTCATCTAGCCTTTCTTGCAACCATTTAGTTTCTAAATGCGTATGGCTCTTGCAATATCTATCTTCCCTATTTGGTGTGTTCGTACAAACCCAATGTACTTCACAAAAATTGACATGTTTATAGGAGACATCATAACTAGTGCAATCATCATTAGTATCATGGATATTCAAAGAATTCGTACTAACAACATTGCAATCATGCTCATCATTCAAAGATTTAGTGCCAAACATTTTATAGATTTCTTCTTCTAGCACTTGAGCACAATTTTCCTTTCCATCATACTTATGAAAGATATTAAAAAGGTGAAGCATATGAGACAAACTCAATTCCATTTTTTATAGATTTATTTTATAAACTAAACTAGTGATAAAACAAGAAACTAAAATACTCGATTGCAAGATCTAAAGATATACCTTCAAGCACTCACCTCCCCGGCAATGGCGCCAGAAAAGAGCTTGATGTCTACTACACAACCTTCTTCTTGTAGACGTTGTTGGGCCTCCAATTGCAAAGGTTTGTAGGACACTAGCAAATTTCCCTCAAGTGGATGACCTAAGGTTTATTAATCCGTAGGAGGCGTAGGATGAAGATGGTCTCTCTCAAGCAACCCTGCAACCAAATAACAAAGAGTCTCTTGTGTCCCCAACAAACCCAATACAATGGTAAATTGTATAGGTGCACTAGTTCGGCGAAGAGATGGTGATACAAGTGGTATATGGATAGTAGATAATAGTTTTTGTAATCTGAAAAATATAAAAACAGCAAGCTAACTAATGATAAAAGTGAGCGTAAATGGTATTGCAATGCGTTGAAACAAGGCCTAGGGTTCATACTTTCGCTAGTGCAAGTTCCCTCAACAATACTAACATAATTGGATCACATAACTATCCCTCAACATGCAACAAAGAGTCACTCCAAAGTCACTAATAGCGGAGAACGAATGAGGAGATTATGGTAGGGTACGAAACCACCTCAAAGTTATTCTTTCCAATCAATCCGTTGGGCTATTCCTATAAGTGTCACAAACAGCCCTAGAGTTCGTACTAGAATAACACCTTAAGACACAAATCAACCAAAACCCTAATGTCACCTAGATACTGCAATGTCACCTCAAGTATCCGTGGGTATGATTATACGATATGCATCACACAATCTCAGATTCATCTATTCAACCAACACATAGAACCTCAAAGAGTGCCCCAAAGTTCCTACCGGAGAATCACGACGAAAACGTGTGCCAACCCCTATGCATAGGTTCATGGGCGGAACCCGCACGTTGATCACCAAAACATACATCAAGTGAATCACGTGATATCCCATTGTCGCCACAGATACACACGGCAAGACATACATCAAGTGTTCTCAAATCTTTAAAGACTCAATCCGATAAGATAACTTCAAAGGGGAAACTCAATCCATTACAAGAGAGTGTAGGGGGGAAGAAACATCATAGGATCCAAATATAATAGCAAAGCTCGCGATACATCAAGATCATATCACCTCAAGAACATGAGAGAGAGAGAGAGATCAAACACACAGCTACTGGTACATACCCTCAGCCCCGAGGGAGCACTACTCCCTCCTCGTCATGGAGAGCATCGGGATGATGAAGATGGCCACCGGAGAGGGATTCCCCCCCTCCGACAGGGTGCCGGAATGGGTCTAGATTGGTTTTCGGTGGCTACGGAGGCTTCTGGCGGCGGAACTCCCGATCTATTGTGCCCTCTGATGTTTTTAGGGTATATGGAGATATATAGGCGGAATAAGTATGTCAGGGGGGCCACGAGGGGCCCACGAGGGTGGAGGGCGCGCCCTAGGGGGGTGGGCGCGCCCCCTACCTCGTGGCCTCCTCGAAGGTCCCCTGACGTGCACTCCAAGACTTCTGGGCTTCTTTCCTTCCAAAAATGAGTTCCGTGAAGTTTCAGGTCAATTGGACTCCGTTTGATTTTCCTTTTCTTCAAAACCCTAAAACAAGGTAAAAACAGAAACTGGCACTGGGCTCTGGGTTAATAGGTTAGTCCCAAAAATGATATAAAAGTGTATAATAAAACCCATAAACATCCAAAACAGTAGATAATATAGCATGTAGCAATCAAAAATTATAGATACGTTGGAGACGTATCAACGTCGTAGACGGGCAAGAGCGAGAGCGCTACGGGGGTCGGGGTCCTCGCCGGCGACGAGGTCCGACGGAGAGGTGTTCGGGCGTGCGCGGCTAGGGATGCTAGAGCGAGCGAACGAAGGGGAAAGAAGGGCGGGGTGACGCGGATGCTCACCACGATCACGGCGGTGGCCTCGGCTGATCAGGAGGTGGACGGAGTTGACGGTGAGGGTGATCAAACAGCTGCGGTGGCCGGAGTCGAAGACAAGGAAGAAGACGACGCGGACGCGGCCCTCGGCTCCACGTAGTCAACGTCGTGGAGGTAGACGACGACGGGGAAGAAGAAGGACACGGTTCGCGAGGCGGAGGTCGACGGTGAGCACGCCGGCGACGAGGCCGTGCGCTCGGGACGGTGGTGGCGCGACGGATCTGGTGGTCTAAACGCCCGACGGCAGCGGGGGAAGGAAGAGGGGACCCCTAGGAAGTGGTTGGGCAAGGAGAGGCGTTAAGTAGGGGGCTAGGGCGATGGGACGGAGCACACCGTCGCGCTCGTGCTCATGGTCCCCATGGCGAAGGCGAGAGGAGAGGGAAAAGGTGGGTGCGGGCTACAGGGCAGTCGCTGACGGCTGGGGCCGGCTTGGCCACGTGGTCGCGAAGCAGCAGGGGGTGAGAGGGTGCGTTGGTGAGAAAAGGCGAAGGCATCGCGCGGGTGGGCTGGCGCGCGCTGCTGGGCTGCGGGGCGCTGGGCGCTGCAGGGCCGGCCTGGAGGCCGAGGCCCAGGTGTCTGCTGCTGCGCTGCCCCTCTCTCTTTTCCCTTAATCATTTTCCTCAAACAAAAAACTAAAAGAAAAAGTGCAGGGGGCTAGAAGAAGAATCTGAGAATAGTAAAATATCCCCAAGCTCCTGGAATTATGCCCTATTTAATAAAATTGGTTTGGAGATTTTTAAAAGAAGTAAAATAATTCAAGTTTGAATTATATTCAAACTTGAGTCATTTTAAAACCTAACCAAATCAACTCCAAAATAGGTGAAACTTGGCACAGAGGTTTAGGGCATGATGCTAGAATTTTGGGGAAAAGATGAACATTAATGAAGGAGGGTAGAGGTGCACTTGCAAAAGTGAAAGAAAAGAGAAGGAAAGGTGGTGACGAGGGGGAAAGTGATGAAGCGTGGATCTCAAACATGCCACAATGCAATATGCTACAATATGAAGATGCACATGATGATGGGGATATGCAAAATGACACCAAGCACAATGCAAACACATGATGAGGCCATGATGCAACAAGATGATGGCATAGCAATGCAATAAACAAACAAAACAAAGGCAAACAAAAAGAAGCCAACCATGATAGACCCAATGAATTGGATGAAGACCAAAATGGATATATTGCCAAATTGGGAAAAGTTACATATGGGGTGTTACAAGTACCCTCAAAGCCCGACCGAAGATGTCCGAGCCCATCGAAAAATGTCTCCTTCATGCGCATGTGGTCTTTGTGGTGCTCCTGATTCATGGCGGCACTGATTGTTAGAGTTTACCATATCGAGATGCATTTGGGTGCTCGTCCATGAGGAACTTGCGGGTCATTTGATTGCAACTACTGAACCAAACACGAAGTAATGGCTCTTCACCATACTGAACTCCTTATTTCATGAGGCGTTCATCAAGCTAGCAGTAACCCTTTGGGCATCGTGGTGGGCTAGACGCCAGGCGATCCACAAGGGGATATTTCAAAGCCCACGAGCTACACTAGCATTCATCCAGAGGCTTATCTCAGACTTGGATATCCCTAAGGAGAAGAGCACTGGAGCAACCACAGTTAGTACAACCGCTTCAAGAGTAACTCGGCCAAAAGCACCCCCTCGGGGTTTTACAAAAAATTGTGTGGACGCAACTGTAGAAAGAAATCAGAGGGGAGGAATGGCAACCGCAATCTGTCGTGATGAACGGGTTGAATATATTGGCAGCTCGACGCTGGTCATGTTAGGCGTGCATGGCGTTGCAACTCTCGAGGCGATCACTTGTCGTGAGGCTCTCTCACCGGCTGAAGATCTCCTACTTCAAAACTTCGTTATTGCATGTGACTCGAAACAGGTGGTTCGAGATATCAACAAAGGAATCAATGGAAGGTATGGATCAGTGGTAAAAAAAATATCTTCGCATAGAGAACTTAAATCGTACTCCCTTTGTTTCTAAATACAAGTCTTTTTAGAGATTCTAATATGAATTACGGATCTGTTTGGATTGCAACCAACAGTGACCTTACCAAAACATTGGCTAGCCCATGATATTTGGTGGTTGTTTGGATCAGTACCAAAAAGTTGGCTCGCCCCGTGCGCTCGTCGTCCGCCCACATAATTTCCGCCAACACGCGGGCAAAATCGTGGCGTGGAAAACCTTCGCCAATTTTTTGGTGTGATAGCTAAGCTATCCCTAAGAGGGTGTTTGTTTCCAGGGACTTATTGGTTTAGGGACTTAAATAAGTCCCTATAAGTCTCATCTAAATCAAACAGGAGGGACTTATAGGAACTTAAAGTGGACATTTGGGAAATAAGACTTTCAAGGAAGGACTTATAGAGACTTATAGTTGTAATATGGTCTTTTAGTCCATGTTAAGTCTCAGAAACCAAACAGGTAGAGACTTTTTAAAAACTTGGGACTTATAAATTGGGACTAAAAAAGTCCTAAAACTTATAAAACAAACAGGGCCTAAGTCGGATCGGTGCATGCAAAGCTGTTTTGATTCCGTTAGGTAGTAATTAACTGGTGGGTCCTCCCGCAATTAAGCAAGTGCATGCAGTGATGCAACTATCCACGAATAACACTTTGCAGGCTACAACAATCGCGTGACATTTCTGTTTTTTTTTCTGTTGGGTGCATCTTAGAATTTTTACAGGGAACAACATCTTAATTTAAATTAATAATTTTGCAAAAAAATGTTTTAATCATCAAGTCACGAATGGTTGCAAACCAAATAAAGGGCTATTTTGACAAACTTCTGGATGATACAATGGCAACCAAACAGCAATGACTTGCCAACAAATTGACCATACCAAAATTTTGGTGCGACTAATTGAGGCATAAACCAAACAGTCCCTACCGGAGCAAAATGAGTGAAAGTTACGCAGATCGCAGGAAAAAATCGGGTACAGGGTAACTGATGGGCCGGCCCAGCACGCGAGCGGCACGACGGCGAAAAACTTGAGCGAGCGCTCGCTCCCTCTCGCTACGAGGGAGAAATAGACGAACCCGATTTACCCGAGCCGTTCCTCTCCGCTCGTCTTCCCGACAGTCGGTCCCTGGCCGCGAAATCTCAAAACCCTAGCCACGACGCTCTCCCCTCCCGACTTCCCCTCGCCGCTCCCAGACTCACTGCGGCGCAGCGTGACCCCCGGGCTCTGTTGGTACCACACGGGGTACCAGCAGAGGAGAGGGCTAGGGCGCCCTAGCTGAAGCGGCGGCCATGGCGTCGTCTGTGCTGGAGGCCACGCGGGCGGCGCACGAGGACCTCGAGCGGTTGGAGCGCCTGGCGGTGCGCGAGCTCCAGCGCGACCCGGCCAACGCCCGCGACCGCCTCTTCCAGTCCCACCGCGTCCGTCACATGCTCGATCTCGTCGTCTCCACGTCCGACAAGTTGGTAAGCTCCTCCTCCTCCTGTCTATCTAGGGTTTCGTGCCTGATTTTAGTGGCTGTAGCTTTCGTACAATGCTTGTCTGCCGTGGCCAGAGCTTGGCCGTGTCGCATCTCTGCTTTCTGTTGGTTAGGATTGGTTTTGTTCCATGTCATTTGCGACATCTTGAATTGAGATGCCTAGGGTTGCCTGTGTGTTAACTCCACCTGTTATGGTTTGGCGTTGGTCGACCCGTGCTAATTCTGGGGAATTCCGAACTCTAGCTAGATAAATTGATTTCTCGGCCTTATTTTTATAATATATGGGCGAGCGTAGATAAACTCATTGGATTATCTTAGGACTTTTATTTTCGTGCTTCTATTTCCCCGTTTTTGTTGTTTTGGGAATCGTCTGTTTTTCTTTCTAATGCGATTTTTGCTAATATGACTTTCCTAATTAGGTGGAAATCTATGAAGACAAGGACGGTGCTAGGAAGGATGAGATCTCCACCCATCTTACCGCACCGGTGCAAAGTGACATCTTCCCCAAGTACTATGAAAGGCTGAAAGAGGTAAATAATCAACTGTAGCTTGTCTGACTCTGCCCAAGAATCACTTAAGCACGCCATGGAATCAGACAGTTAAAAGTGGCAAAATGCTAGCCAGGCGGTGGATGCTGCAGTTCATGCACTGACAAAAACATCCCATGCTATCGTTGTTTAGTTGGTACTCCCTCGCACCAAAATTTGGATGATAGGAAACCAAATTATTCAGTGACTATCTAGATTTTCTTGACTACATGACAACCCTCAGAAAGCCAAATAATAAGATTAGAACATGTTTTCTAGCAATCCTACATGGAAATTACACTACATACACACTGGTGAATTTTCCGGTTATGTTATCCTGCACTTCATCTCAACCATGACCATCTGGTCGACACACGTGAGGCAGATCAGAACTGAGTGTTATTGGAAAACTTGAACTTATACTGTTTCTTCAGTGGTGATTATTCTTTCATTTACAGTTTGTTGCATGCTTGCAGATTCGTGATTACCATAGACGGAATCACTCTGCCCGTTTTGTCAGTGAAACTGATGATTATGAGGAGCTACTAAAGGAGGAACCAGCTATTGAATTCACTGGCGAGGTACTGTCCAGTATAATTTTCACTTAGATAATCCTGCTTGCGATGATTTGCGCACTGTTTTATCCTAAGCCATGTTGTGGTTGATCTGATTTTCTTTACTTGGTTATCCTAAGCCATGTTTACTTGATTTTCTTTACTTACCTATGTTTATATATTCCTTTTTTGAGAAGTGAAATTCATGGCAACCTCATCTGGACGCCTTTTTCTAAATTGTCTAGCACTGCTTCGTTCTGCCATACTTAGCTGATTATTAAGTGCCAACGTTGGTGTAAATCATCCATAAAGTCTCTGCTAAGAACTACTTAACTGATTATATTAAGTGGCAAAGTTGGGGTAAATCATCAATAATGTCTGCTAAGAACATTTTAGCGTCAAGTAGCAGCCTTGTTTTCCATTTTACTGCAGCAGTCTTGAACTCGAGGGTATCTCTATTGTGATACGTGTATTTTAATTTCTGCAGGGTTATTTGATTCCTCTTGTAGGATCACGGTGCTATGCATGGTAAGATTTAGGTTAATGACAAGATACTAGATGGAGCTTGATAACTTGAGAACCAATTACTGCTCATTTATTGTTACTGTTTGCATTATCATGTAGTTCTAATCCACATTGCACGTTCATCCCGTTGGTGTTTTTTATATTTATATGCTGTTCTAATCGCAGTCACTTTTAAGTTTGCTAATGTTCTTGCGCTGTGTTTTGATAGGAAGCATTTGGCCGGTACTTGGACCTACATGAGCTCTACAACGAGTTCATAAATTCCAAGTTTGGATCACTAATGGAATACTCAGCATACGTTGGCACTTTTGCTCAGACTGAAAAAATCGCACATAATCTAAAAGCTACCAGGTATGTTATCAGCATTTTCTCTAAGACCAATAACATATCTCCTGGCGCGAGCTTATCTCAAAATTCTACATCCATCTTAGATATATTTCCCTTGATTTCATCTTGTGTTGGTTAGAACTAGAATGGCCAATTCCCAACCAAATGGAACCCCAAAAGGCATACCTTCCCAGCCAATCCAGTTTTATTGGTATTCGGTATGGTAGCAACAAAATAATCACGTGATGGATGCTATAAACTAAGGAAATGGAAATCCGAAAAATCTGTCGCATGCAGTAACAACCCCGTCGAATACCAGTGCCCATGATGAAAAGCTCATGACACAAAGTAACGTTAGCCCCATTCACCCAATTTCTAGGTTGTACTTGAGTCACCCACTGCCTCTTTCCATCCAAACCTCCTCCAAATTAACTTGCGCCAATGATGTTCCCCACACTGGACGGGATCACCCTTGTACCTCTAGCTCCAGCCAAGCCTACTACCTTTTTGCTGGATGCCACTCATGATGGAATTGCCACACCACTTCTTCATCCTGATGTGCTGAATACCAGATTGATAGGTTTTTATCAGGTCAGGATTAGTCATGTTAGGATTCCCCTTCCCTTTGCATGGAGCTGGAATCTCTAATATACAAGGAGATATAGGTTGTGCATGAATCTCAAGTTACCAATAAGTACTCCCTCCGTTCCTTTATATAAGGTGTATTTGTTTTTCAAAAGTCAAACGAGTGCATGTTTGACCGAGTTTTTAGAAAAATATATCAATATCCACAATACGAAATTTATATCATTTGATCCATCATGAAAAGTATTTTCATATTTTATCTATTAGGTATTGAAGATGTTGTTATTTTATTCTATAATCTTGGTCAAACATTCAAATGGTTGACTTGCACGGAAATTGATACACATTATACTCCCTCTGTTCCTAAATCTAGTGCGCATAAGCTTTCTAGAGAAATTCCGCAATGTAGTGCGTATTTCTCGCGACGAGCGACTTTGGACAAAACTGCCCACCCACCGAACAGCCAAAGCCCCACCCCACCGCATAGCTCCATCGTCTCTCTCTCCCCCTTATCTCTTTCCTGTCGCCGCTTTTCCTGACCTCCCTGCCCACCTCGATCCGCTCCGGCCTCCCACCTCCTGACCTCCCCAACGATCCCCGCCCGTCCGCATTCGCGCCGGCCATGACCGCATCCGGCGTCTCCGCAGCCGGCATGTCCATGACCATGGCCGGCGTCTCCATGACCGTGGCCGGCGTCTCCGCGACCATGGCCTTCTCCGTGTCCATGATTAGCAACACCAAGATGCAAGGCCAGGCCGCCGACAAGACCGAGCCGCAACAACATGCTGCCGCTTCCTTCTCCAACTTCAAGTGCATGCTTGCGGTGGCCGGTGCTTTGATTTCCTTCTCCGAGTTCCAGTACGCGCGGGGGCTCAGCTTCAGCATACACATCCGAGACGAGAACTCCAACAAAAAAAGTGAACTGCAGCAAGGAGAGAGAGGGCGCCTTCACTTCATCCGAAACGATCAGCTCCAGATCGTAGTCTAGCTCTCCGGCAAGACCGGTGTAATCTTCTTGGACATCTTCCCAGTTGATTTGGCTCTTTAAATCTAACTCTGCCATTGCTGGGTGAAGAACTAGAGAGAAATGAGATGGGGAGAGGAAAATGGCTGAGCGGTGTGGGTGGGGCAGGTCGCTAGCAGAGTGGCAGAGGCGACGTGCACATGGGCCAGAGACAGAGTTGGTGGAGGGTTATATTTGTCCAAAGTACAAGTGCCAGCACACACATTGGTATTAGAACTGAACAAAGCGCACACTATATTTAGGAATGGAGGGAGTATTCTGGAACGGAGGGAGTATTAGTTTTGTCCGTTGTCCCTGAATTCCCTCTTTTCCACTGCAATCTGTTTATTAAACTAAGAATACCGTGTTCATTTAACATAACAGGTAATTACTAGAGTGGTGGGGTCGTAGTAAGATCTGTATTCAAGTATATGGGATTAACTAAAATTTACTATTAACATGTCTAACATTTGTTTGGTCAACCATATATTTTTGAAGTCCATACATTTCTGTAAAGATGATTTATCTTCCATTTTCTTCAATTTCGCAGGCCTTACAAAGAATATTTGGAGCATATTTTGGAATATCTGATGTCATTTCTGTATCGTACAGAACCGTTGCAAGATATTGAGAAGATTTTTACAAAGGTCAATCCTCTTGTACATTCAAGTATACTGTCTTTCTTCTGTGGTCTGTGCTCACACCTGCTTATGTGATGACATAGTGCATTACTTGAGACTTGTTATATACTCCCTCCGTCCATGAATATGTACGTTTGGCATCCAAATTTTGTCCACAAAAGAGTGTACTTCTATCTTCCCAATGCACTTTAAAGTAGAAAAAAATGCTTCTCTCTCATCACACGGTAATCAAGACCAATAACATTCAACACATGGTCTCCTCACTTTCTACATGCACTTAGCTCATTGGGGGTGGGGTAATTGAAGAGGAGAGAGATGGTGCCTTGCATCTTTCCAATGCATTTTCTAGTTTGCTTCATATTCTGTCCTAAAATTTCTATATTTTCACTTATTCGTGGACGGAGGTAATACTTTTAAGCAGACCGTGGACGGAGGAATACTTTTAAGCAGATCTCACCCATTATCTATCACTGTTATGATTAATTGTAGCATTGCTGGTGGTGGGTTGAGAATACAAGTTTAACATAGAGCTAGAAAGAACCACTATCATCCACATATAGGTTTGCACTTCTATGATACAAGTTTAACATAGAGCTAGAAAGAACCACTATCATCCACATATAGGTTTGCACTTCTATGATACAAGTTTAACATAGAGCTAGAAAGAACCACTATCATCCGCATATAGGTTCGCACTTCTATGATAACTGATAAGTGACAACTGACAAGCAAATAGTATCTATACTTGTGCAGTTGGAAAGTGAGTTTGAAGAACAGTGGACCAATGGCGAAGTTCCTGGATGGGAGAATAAGGGCACAGAGAAAGAATCTGTGTTGCAAGAGTCTGCAGTAGACCTTGATTACTACAGTACTGTTGAAGAGCTTGTAGAGCTTGGTCCGGAAAAGTTGAAGGAGGTTTGATCTTGTAACATAGTTCAGGTTCTATTTTACTTCGTACTTGAAATGGCCTTATGTAATAACATTTTTTTCCAGGCTTTAACTGCTCGTGGATTGAAGGGTGGCGGCACTGTTCAACAGCGTGCTGAGCGACTTTTCTTGCTGAAGGTGACTACCAAAGGCTGTTGCTAATTTTATTGTTTTTATGGCTATTTATCAGTCCTAAATTTATTATCATTGGCCATACTTTTGCAGCATACACCCTTGGAAAAACTGGATCGTAAGCATTTTGCCAAAGGTGATGATTTGAAGAAGGAAATTGCTTTGACTGAAATGAAGATGAAGCGCTTATGTGAGATTCTCGATGAGGTCAGCTCTTATTCCTTTTATGTGTTGTGCAGTAACATGTGCAGTCAATTATCCATTTCAGCATGGGTCGGTTAGTAAGGTCATAATCACAGCTTGAGGAATGGCCTGTGCTAGGATAGGCTAATATCCCTTGCAGATGCTCCCACCATGTAATGAGCCATCTTTTGGTTTATTTGTGCATAGGTTAGGAATGTAGGATGGTCGTGAATAGAAGTACTGGGACCATTATATCCTAACTTACCCTAGAATCTCAACATTTATCAACCTATCTAAAAGTGATCCTCGGCATGATGTATATAGCAACTTAGCAAGTGAACAAAATGATTGAACAACATCTATAATGAAGACAATAGCAAAAGTTGCCATCGCCTGAGTCCTGCTGTCACCAATGCCATGATGCACCTTCTCTATCATGTTCCCTACGAAAGTGATCATTGGTGAACCAGAAGCTCCTAGATTTCAAACCAGTGTTTCCATGTGTATGGAATTCTAGCATGATCTACTTTTCGTGGTATAGTTTACAAAGTTCCCTTTTATCTTGGTAGGACTACGGGTCATCAGCATTGTTCACGACATGTTCTTATAATTTTTTATGTCTATCTTTTTTTTGTGTGCAGGTCATTGTAAGAACAAAGGAAAACGCGGAGAAGAAGCTGACCTTGACCTATGAAGAAATGGAAGCAGAGCGGGAAGAGGTACTTAGTTTCTCCCTTAACTTCAACTTACTTACATTTTCTTCTGTCTGTTTATCTGAACTTCTATCTTCTGTGACTTCTTATAGGAAGAAGTGCAAGCTGATAGTGAAAGTGATGATGAAGACCAACAAATCTACAACCCCCTCAAGTTACCAATGGGCTGGGACGGGAAACCTATCCCTTATTGGCTCTATAAGCTTCACGGTCTTGGTCAGGTAACAGGCCTTATCTTATCGCTAACAGCTTAATTAGTCAGTATCATTTATCCATACTTTTTTTTGCCTTCAGTCTACGTCAATAGCTCATCTTGCTGTTTTGCTGAATATTTCCATGTCATTTTATTACATGTTCTTCCTACATGAATGTATAGATAGTCACCTAATGTTTGTGACCGCCAATTAATTGACTGATGGGCAGTGGCAACCTGTATAGGGCATGTATGGTTGTATACCACGACATGCTGCATGTAAGTTAACCTAGTTAGGCTAGTATGGCTTCATTGCCAAACTCTTGTCATGCCATACTTTCTTAGTCTTGTAACCCCACATTCAGTGGCACATTTCTAGCCAAACATTGCTCAAGAGATGGCCATCAATTTGTTAGCCACAATTTTGTGGCCTGCCACAGTTTGACACTGTTAGATGTGGCAATATGTGGTAGCGAACCAAATGCGCCTATATTATTTATATCAACTACTTTTTTTTCGAGAAAACGCAAGAAGAGCTTGCATTTCATTGCTTTGGAAAGAAATGAAGTTTCGGTTACAATCCTCCTAGGAGGGAATTACAGTACCTGGAGGCATATCAGTGCACGTCCCATGTTTGCGGTAAAATGGCACGAAGCCCTAGGGCGTCGGCTCTGGCCCAGAGGGCGGCCTCGTCTTTGATCTTTGTGAGCAGGTCAGTCGTCGAGGGCCGGCCACTGTTGAAGACGCAGTTTCATCCATGGGACGAGGAGGGTCGCGGAGGCGAGGCCCTTGCGCATGGGCTTTGGGGTGTCCTGTCGCGCCGTGCGCCACCAGTCGTTGAGGGAAGTCTCGCTGTCGGGCGGGGCGCAGGAGAGTCTGAGCCAGTGCAGCACCTCGTGCCAGATCTGCCTGGCGAAGGGGCAGGCAAGGGTGAGGTGGTGCATGGTCTCGGGGGCCTGGTCGCAGAGGGGGCATCGTGCGGGGTGTTGCAGGCCACGGCGGGCGAGGCGGTCGGCCGTCCAACATCGGTCCAGGCGAGGACCGATCTCAACTACTTGATCTTGGATTAGCTTTGCTGGGTGTCAACTACTTATATATGTTCTGTAATTTGAGGAACTGTCGACCAACAAATAAAGGCTCACATTTTTATGATTTTATCTTTCTTTAATACTACTATCAATATGATGTTTGGAGCTACAGAATGGTATGTTTCCAAAAATGAATGCTAAATTTTAATGTTTGATAGCTTGCACATAGTTTCATCTAGTTATTGTGTTTTACCTGTTTTCAAATATTAGACTCGACTTGAACATTGATAGCATCATTTCTATTATATGCCCAGATATCAGCATCAAATTTGGTACTAGACTTCTAATGTTTTAACTATTTCTTGTCAGGAATTCAAGTGTGAAATATGTGGTAACCACAGTTACTGGGGGCGAAGGGCTTATGAGCGCCATTTCAAGGAGTGGCGCCATCAGCATGGGATGCGATGCCTTGGCATTCCTAATACTAAGAACTTCAATGAAATTACATCCATCAAGGTACACCTGCCGTTTTACTGTTGTCTTGTTTGTGTGATCTCTTGCTTGCAGTCCTGTCTTTAGGATAATGTTTGCAAAATATTCTTCTCGGGCTCAGGGTCGTGTACATTGTGAGCAAGTGCCTGTAACTTAGTTTTTTTAAACTGATAGTCATGCCTTTTGCTTGCTTCATATTTTCCAACTTCATAATGTTGGAATAAACAGTAATTTGAAGTTGAGTTTAACTTTCCTCAAGGATACATGAACACTATACCATGTTTAGGGTTTATGAAGCATCCCCCATGTTTGAATAATTTGTAAGCCATACTTTGGTTAGTCACATGGCTAGAAGTCATGAAACCAAGATATTAATAGAGGGAGACCATGGTGTCCATTGTATTAATGTCTCGGACTAAGAGAGATAAATTATTGTCGAGTGTGTTCATAATTGCTGAAAGAAGTTAAATTAGGAAAAAAAAGGAGAAAATGTCGGGTGTGCTGTGTCATGTACTGTTTCTGTTTGGTCGTCACGAAGTTGCTTTGACATCTCTGATTTGTATCTCCAGGAGGCGACGGCACTCTGGGAGAGAATACAAGCAAAGCAAGGGCAGAACAAGTGGCGGCCAGACTTGGAAGAAGAGTATGAAGATAAGGATGGAAACATCTACAACAAAAAGACCTATACTGATCTGCAGCGCCAAGGCCTGATATAGAATTCTGGATGTGATTCTAGTGCTTTGAAGGAACGCGACGCTAAAATCGTTGGTCTACTGTTCTATTGATACCTGCTGAACTTGATGGTCGTTGTGACTTTTTATTAGCTTACATTATATGTAGCCAGATGGCACCTCGGAGTTACAATTTCCTTCTTTGGGTTAATTGCATATTATGCTTTACTGGTCAATCTTAGTCAGCGGTATTTGTTTATTCGACCAAGTCTCCTATCTCATTATGCTTACTTTATAGTGTCAACCTGGAGAAAGCAATCTTAGTCAGTGACAGTTTGATGCTTAAGCGTCAGTAGGGTGGGCTGAAAGTTGTGTGCTGTTCGATCTAGGTATAAATCTGCATCGAAGTATGAATCTGCAAACTGAGGCAAATGGAAGCAAAGGCGATTTAGTGTAGATTTAGTGTACCCATTTTCTCTCTCTAAGAAGCCTGGTAAAATCTTGAACTATGGTGTTTTGGTTGGTCTCAGCCTTTGAAGCTTGAAATCATTTGTATTACACTCCCTCTGTCACATAATGTAAGAACGTTTTTCAAGCTAACATAGATTGAAAAATGTTCTTATATTATGGGATGGAGGGAGTACCTTATTTTCTAAAATAAGCTGAACCCCAGGCAGGTGTTTGAAAGTGGTTTTTGCATCATTTCAGCATTGTACAAAGCAAAAATGGCCACATGTCCATGTACATGAATTCTTTCACAAAATATTTAGACCCTAGAGGTAAGAACCGGTCTTAAGGTTCGAGGAGTGGTTATGTCTCAGAAGGTACCCAAAAAAATAATCTGAAACGATTGGTTGGTGCCAAAGAATGATGTAAACTACTCCCTCCGTAAACTAAAATAAGAGTGTTTAGATCACTATTTTAGTAATGTAAACGCTCTTATATTAGTTTACAGAGGGAGTAAGAGACAATAAATTTCAGTTATATGATATGCAGAATCAATGTTGCTCCAGTAAAAAAGAATGAATTCTCATGTCTTCCAGTTTTGCAGGTTATCATTTCGAAAGTTTTCCTACACCAATGATTTTTCCGTTTAAATTTGAAAATCATTAACTACAAAATCACTTTAAAAAACCAGGATAGGTTATGCTTAAAAATAAATTCACTGTTCAATATAAACAGTTTCATGGTTCAAATCAGACCAGGTAGTTCAGGAACAGCATTGGTATTTGCACAGCCCACTGAGGATGCACCATTTGCGCTTTTGCACATATCTATTCTCTGGACTACTTGTGAAGTTGTGATGCGTCCACAATAATCCAGCATCCTTACGAACAGCAACGTTTTACATTGTTTTGCAAAGTTGACACTGTAAGACAGATCAATTTTCTCCCACTTGCTGTCGCCTGTAGATCCTCTCCATCTCAGAAAAAAAAAGCAATTCTTATAATAAAAAAGGTTAGCAAACCGAATAACGTAGAAATTGACACATCTGTTACACTGTTCTAGATCTTGAAACATTCCCAGATCAAAGAATCTACTCCCGCTTAACCTTTGATCCCACTTGGCGACATGGATGCAGCAAGACATGGATGCATAGAAGCCAGCAGGGAAGATGGACAAGAAACAGATACAGATATGTGGCGCTACTCCATTCCCACAAGAACTCCATTGACGCCCAGAAATCTCCAAGGTCTACCGTCCAGGACCCCTTGGACAGCCCTTTCATAATCAACAATGCAGCTGGAGGGAAACCAAAGATGGCAAGAAGTATATTTGAAGCACACAATACTGTCCGTGGAAGGAAGCTCATACCAAGCTGTGCTTTCAGCGGTCGAGAAAACAGGCACATTGGGATCACAATCAACGCCCCAAGCTGAGCAGTAGCGAAATTTATTATCGACATAAGCCCCAGCCCTATTGAGATTGAAGTGATCATCGTGGCCTTCAGAAGTTTCCATTCAACACCAGCAGAGTATGGTGAACCAAACATGGCATATAGGACGATCAACGTCAAAATGGCGAGCACCACCCAGATTACTGAACTTTGTATTGGTGTACCATCGGGAATTTGACTGATATAGTACGGTAGTAGTGAAACAATCACTGCCCAAAGTTGGATAACAAGCAGAACTCTTGCAGCTTGAAGCCATTTCCATGATCCACCCTCGGTTTGCAGATTATCAGCACTGCCCTTTGTTTTACTGGCATCGATTGATTCTCCCTTTTTTCTACCGCCATCGGCAAGAGCAGCAGCAACTATTGGGAGGGGTACCACAAGCAGTGCAAAAGGAATCATATAGACACCAACTGAAATAAACTTGCTCGGAGCTGTGAGGAAATATAGGAAAAATGATTGATGGAACTTCTCGAGCAGATTGTTCACAGAACGTACCACACCTTCAAGTAACCTGAACAAAAAGCAGCATGTCAAATGAATATCTGAACAAATCAGTACAAACTATGTTTCAATCATGCGCTGTATAAAATGTAGAGTAGGCATCTTTTGCTGAAAAATGAAAATAAACCTTTGGAATTGAACAGGCCTATTATAACAGCGTAAGGTTATCAGCAGGCCAAGTCTTAAGATCCATAGCTAATTGTTACAACTTCCAGGGTCTATAATTATCTTGTCTCTGATAATCAAGAACATTAACCTTATATATTTCCTCTTACTAAGCTATTCAACACATGTCAATAATCACAAGACGTTTGAAATATTTCATAGCAATGCAGCCTGAAGTAACCCGGTAAGAACTGACCTTCCACCCCTTACAAGAAATGACGATTTGGCATTCTCATTTCTGATATAAAATGTTGGTGAAAATTCTAAAGAAACGGCATCAACTTGATAGTCACGGAACGCACCATGAGATCCAGTGGGCACTCCAAGAGCCTGCTTTAACAAAAACCCAACAAGAAGTGATTAGGTTCAGTTGAAAAGCTAGTGTTGTTTAAGATAGAATGGAAAATACCCAGTCCAGTTACCTGACTATAAATAGAGCTAGCAAGGTTGGCAGTACCCTCCACATAATCAGAGGCAGTAATATCAAGCTTCCAGTCAGGATTTATTTTTCTCAATATACTCCCAAGAGTATGAATCACTTCAGCAATAGCCCTAAGCCATGCAGAACTCAACAACGAACTAATTGTCTCAATGTTCACACGAAAACCTTGTCTATGAACAGCTAGATAGTGCACCACATTCAGAAGGTCCAAGTTTGGCATTTGGCCATTAGATGCCTCCGCGTACATTGTAACACTATCTCTATCACCATAGTTCCTAGTTTCCCCAACTTTAAATATGAGAGCAGCAGCCATCGTTCCAGCACGTTTGAAATCAGTAAATTCAGCCTTTTCTGCAATACCATCAGGTTCATGTTTAACACCACCCACAAACATAGGGTTATGGTACTGATTTAACCATGCAGAGACTGCGGTGTACTCCCCAAATTGTGAGTCTGCAGATAACCACACAATATCCTTTGACAGCCATGCAGCTCGACTTAAGAGGGAGAAGACAGAGAAACCAAGTGCGAGTGATAATACTTCATTTGCCTGAACTTTCTGAGGATTGTAAGGAGTAACCAATACTATAGCTTCTTTTCCATCACCTCTAGGAGCTCGTATAATGCCAATTGTATTAGTTCCAGAGTTGGAATAGGTGCCATTGGGTCGAACTGCCAAATCGTTTGTCATGGAAGTAAAGAACTTCAGAGGATGAAAATGCTTGCTATGAGGGAGGAATTCGTGGTAACACACTTCTGCACCCAGATCTTTCATTTGTTGCACTATGAATTTTGACATTTCCCTGTGACATTTGTAATAAAACTGTACATTAAAGCAGACACAGGTAAGAACTATGAATTAAAGCAGACACAGGCATGTCGCTGAAAATGCTTGCTATGAGGGAGGAATTCGCAGTAACACACTTTTGCACCCAGATCTTTCATTTGTTGCACTAGGAATTTTGGCATTTCCCCGTGACATTTGTAATAAAACTGTACATTAAAGCAGACACAGGAAAGAACTACTCCCTCCGTCCGGAATTAACTGTCGCTGAAATGAGTGAAACGCGTCTAGATACACTCATTTCAGCGACAGTTAATTCTGGACGGAGGTTGTACTATTTACTCTTGACAATCTAGTATGACACCCTTCACTTGCGTTATATCACCATCTGAAATTGGCATGTCTTTAACTTCAGTTTAACTAACATATGGACAAAATTGATTCTTTGTGTATGTTTACAAGCATTACTCTTTCGAATTTAGAATTCCATGGATACCATGCGTATGTTTATTAATAAAATTACTATATATTGTTGGAATAACCATCACAGATTTCATCATGACAAACGCTTTAATGGCAGGCTTGAAATATTGAACATAATACATTTGTACAAACAAGGATGCAGATTCAGCATAATAAAAATAAGGATGAACCCACTGTTGTCAGAAAAGGAAGTTGAACATAGAACAAGGGATTTAGATAGAATAACCTACATTCCTCCTCTTGATTCCCCAGCTGCAGCTTCAATTCCTTTGATAAACTTGTTAGCTTCCGTGACATCCTCGCTGGAGAACAATGGATTTGCAGAGCCTACATGCAAAGGTTCCAAATCAACATTATGTTCCGTCTTTGAACGGCCATATGCTGCTTGCGTTACATGAACATATGAACTGATAAATTGCCACTAGCACGATAAGATTAATACTTGACGCGGTGGATATGGATGGTTTGCCTTCACTATTGAATCATAACCATGGGAAGCCACTCGGGTATATCATACTCAACCCTCTATTTTGCTAAGGTACCGATCGCTCCACTACAAATTTATTGTACAGGGGATCTGAATAACCACGGTGAAAAAGAAGATTGCGTACCAGGTATAAGAGCGTTCTCCGAGAGGTATGTGTTCTTTGCAAGTGATGGGAGGAAGAGGAGTGCGATAATGCCCGCGGAACAGCACAAGGCGCTGGCGACAAAATGGCGAAGAACTTTGTCAGTGGAACAAGAAAAAGGAAATGACTGAGCATGGTGCTAAATAGGGAGAGATGGGGAGCAGACCTGAAGAGTATGTGGTGAGAAGCGAGGAATATGCCAAGGCGAACGATGAGCCGCGGCTTCGGCTGCGTATCTTCCTTAGCTGACGGCTCCATGGCTGCAATTTGGTCTAGGTCTTCAGGTGGGCGTGCAGATCCTTACCGAATCTCGGCCGGCGGGGCACGATCTCCCATCGACTGACGCAGTGGCGGCCCTTGGTTTCGTCTTAGAAGAGGAAAGGTGGGGTTGGGGTGGCGAGTGGTGGGGGAAGGGCCAGCAGGAGTCAGTAGCGCTAGCCGCCGCGCCCAGCGCGGCAGAAGCGATGCGGCTCCAGGCGAGGAGGTCAACGAGGAAGGTTCTCCGAGAAGGCGCGCCGTCTAGCCGGGGGTGGAGCAGAAGCTGCGGAGCAAGTCGAGGAGGCAAAGCCGAAGAGCGAGCGCGCGCGCTGCTGCTGCTCGGAAGGGGACGACGGCGAGTGGTCGGTCTCAGTGAGGACGATGGGAGATCGCGGCGTGGGGTTGAAGAAGGCCAGACAGGACCTTGGAAGCTCTTGGATATTTGGTCTATAGATGATTCCTCAGGCCCAGTTTATTTTTTGAGAGAGAATCGAGCCCAAATGTTATGTCATTTCGATCAATCGCATGGGAGGGCCAAAAGCCCAAAATCACTGTTTTGATTTTGTGTTTTTAGCATGGAATTACTCATGTTAAAAAAAACATTGCTTTTGACCTTGTAACATTGAGTTTAGCGTAAAATGACTCTGGTTTAAAGTTACGGTCCGACCCTCTAGTCTACCACCATACACAGCGATGGTAAAGCTAACAGGCTACCGCTCGGTAGACGCTGGTCTAGACCCGTTGATTGTGCATATGTGGAAAAGGAGTACCACCACTAACCTCGGTAGTAGGCCACTAACCCTACCATCTGATCCTGCGCCGGTAGACCCCCAAAGGGGTAACTAGCATGCGGGGCCGTGAGTGGGCCATACAGCTCACACCCGCAGATTTCTTTTGCATTCGACATCTGCAAAAATCATCAGAACTTTCTCCATAGTGGGATAACCTCTAGCGGGCTTCTTCCCCCTGTCATCATCGTCCTGATCCTTGTCATTTGAAGGGTCTTCTGTCATAGCTTGCTTTAGCAATCTGCACTCTCGAGTGGTGTACTTTGGCAAAATCAGGTTGCCATCTTCATCTTTCTTTGTGTGAACTTGACAGGGCTGATCAAGTATGTCACCCTCTGAGTGTTTCTTCTTCTTGGAAGCCCATTCATTCTTTTGCTTCGATAGACCCATGCCTTTCCCCTATCCAGCCAGGGCCGCTGCTTCGACATTGTCGGTCGCGTCGGCCTTACGCTTCTGCTTTCGACTGAAGTTGTTACCAAGCTGATTGGGCTCTCCAGCCTTCCCCTTGCCGCTTCTCATTCGTTCTTCTTCGCCATTTGTATACCGACTGGCTATCTCCATCACTCGGCACAGAGCTGGAGTGTTCGTTCGGTCAAACTTCAGGATGAGCTCCCGGTACTTGATACCTGCCTTGAAAGCACAGATTGCTTGGTGCTCACTAACATTCTCCATTGTGTTGTGCAAAGTGGTCCATCGCTGGATGTACTCTCAAAGAGTCTCGTTGTTCCTCTGCATGCAGTGTTGCAGCTCTGCCAATCCACCCGACTGTTTGTACGCGCCTTCAAAGCTTTTCACGAACACTCGAGCCAGGTCATAGTAAATGCTGCCAGGAGGTAGCTGGTTGAGCCAGGCTCTTGTGAACCCTTCGAGCATCAAAGGCAAATGCTTCATAGCCACATTGTGGTTGCCGCCACCAATCTGGACGGTCACTCGGTAATCTTCCAACCAAGTTTCTGACTTTGATTCACCGGTGAACTTGCTGATCCCAGTCGCCAACCTGAAGTTGGCCGGAATGTCTGTGGCATGCATGTACCGGCCAAAGCACTCGAGATCATAGGAAGTGGATCCACTCGGGTGATCTCTGTCTAAGCTGTCTCCATGGGTTCGACCCAATGTTTTAAATAGCGGGCTAAGGTGTTTAGCGGCGCCTTCTTCAGGCAGCTAAGGAAGCTATAGCGGAGCTAAGCCATGTTTAGCATTTTTTTCTTTCTAAAATCATGAAAATATCATAAAACTATTGGGGAACGTTGCAGAAAACAAAAAAATTCCTACGTTTCACCAAGATCAATCTATGGAGTCAACTAGCAACGAGAGGAGAGTGCATCTACATACCCTTGTAGATCGCGAGCGGAAGCGTTCAAGAGAACGGGGATGATGGAGTCGTACTCGCCGTGATCCAAATCACCGATGACCAAGTGCCGAACGGACGGCACCTCCGCGTTCAACACACGTACGGAGCGGATGACGTCTCCTCCTTCTTGATCTAGCAAGGGGAAGAAGAGGTTGATGAAGATCCAGCAGCACGACGGCGTGGTGGTGGATGCAGCAGTGATCGCAGCAGGGCTTCGCCGAGCTTCTGCGAGAGGGAGAGGTGTAGCAGGGGAGAGGGAGGCGCCAAGACTTGAGGTGTAGCTGCCCTCCCTCCCCCCCTTTATATAGACCCCCTAGGGGGGTGCGCCGGCCCTAGGAGATGGGATCTCCTAGGGGGGCGGCGGCCAAGGGGTGGGAGTACCCCCCAAGGCAAGTGGAGGCGCCCCCTCCCCTAGGGTTCCCAACCCTAGGCGCATGGGGGGCCCAAGGGGGGGGGCGCACCAGCCCACCAGGGGCTGGTTCCCCTCCCCACTTCAGCCCATGGGGCCCTCCGGGATGGGTGGCCCCACCCGGTGGACCCCCGGGACCCTTCCGGTGGTCCTGGTACAATACCGGTGACCACCGAAACTCTCCCGATGGCCGAAACTGCACTTCCTATATATAATTCTTCACCTCCGGACCATTCTGGAACTCCTCGTGACGTCCAAGATCTCATCCGAGACTCCGAACAACTTTCGGGTTACTGCATACTCATATCTCTACAACCCTAGCGTCACCGAACCTTAAGTGTGTAGACCCTACGGGTTCGGGAGACATGCAGACATGACCGAGAAGCCTCTCCGGTCAATAACCAACAGCGGGATCTGGATACCCATGTTGGCTCCCACATGCTCCACGATGATCTCATCGGATGAACCATGATGTCGAGGATTCAATCGATCCGTATACAATTCCCTTTGTCAATCGATATGTTACTTGCCCGAGACTCGATCATCGGTATCCCAATACCTCGTTCAGTCTCGTTACTGGCAAGTCACTTTACTCGTACCGTAATGCATGACCCCGTGATCAACCACTTGATCACTTTGAGCTCATTGTGATGATGCATTACCGAGTGGGCCCAGAGATACCTCTCCGTCATACGGAGTGACAAATCCCAGTCTCGATTCGTGCCAACCCAACAGACACTTTCGGAGATACCTGTAATGTACCTTTATAGTCACCCAGTTACGTTGTGATGTCTGGCACACCCAAGGCACTCCTACGGTATCCGAGAGTTGCACAATCTCATGGTCTAAGGAAATGATACTTGACACTCAGAAAAGCTACAGCAAACGAACTACATGATATTTGAGCTAAGCTTAGGATTGGGTCTTGTCCATCACATCATTCTCCTAATGATGTGATCCCGTTATCAATGACATCCCCATGTCTATAGCTAGGAAACCATGACTATCTGTTGATCAACGAGCTAGTCAACTAGAGGCTCACTAGGGACACATTGTGGTCTATGAATTCACACATGTATTACGATTTCCGGATAATATAATTATAGCATGAATAATAGACAATTATCATGAACAAGGAAATATAATAATCATTTTATTATTGCCTCTAGGGCATATTTCCAACAGTCTCCCACTTGCACTAGAGTCAATCATCTAGTTACATTGTGATGAATCAAACACCCATGGAATTCTGGTGTTGATCATGTTTTGCTCTAGGGAGAGGTTTAGTCAATGGATCTGCTACATTCAGGTCCGTGTGTACTTTACAAATCTCTATGTCTCCATTTTGAACACTTTCATGAATGGAGTTGAAGCGACGCTTGATATGCCTGGTCTTCCTGTGAAATCTGGGCTCCTTGGCAAGGGCAATAGCTCATGTGTTGTCACAGAAGAGAGTCATCGGGCCCGACGCATTGGGTATGACTCCTAGGTCGGTAATGAACTCCTTCACCCAGACTGCTTCGTGTGCTGCCTCCGAGGCTGCCATGTACTCCGCTTCACATGTAGATCCTGCCACAACGCTTTGCTTGCAACTGCACCAGCTTACTACCCCACCATTCAAAATATACACGTATCCGGTTTGTGACTTAGAGTCATCCAGATCTGTGTCAAAGCTAGCATCGACGTAACCCTTTACGACGAGCTCTTCGTCACCTCCATAAACGAGAAACATGTCCTTAGTCCTTTTCAGGTACTTCCGGATATTCTTGACCGCTGTCCAGTGTTCCTTGCCGGGATTGCTTTGGTACCTTCCTACCAAACTTACGGCAAGGTTTACATCAGGTCTGGTACATAGCATGGCATACATAATAGACCCTATGGCTGAGGCATAGGGGATGACACTCATCTCTTCTATATCTTCTGCCGTGGTCGGACATTGAGCTGAGCTCAATTTCACACCTTGCAACACAGGCAAGAACCCCTTCTTAGACTGATCCATATTGAACTTCTTCAATATCTTATCAAGGTATGTGCTTTGTGAAAGACCTATGAGGCGTCTTGATCTATCTCTATAGATCTTGATGCCTAATATATAAGCAGCTTCTCCAAGGTCCTTCATTGAAAAACTCTTATTCAAGTAGGCCTTAATGCTGTCCAAAAGTTCTATATCATTTCCCATCAAAAGTATGTCATCTACATATAATATGAGAAATGCTACAGAGGTCCCACTCACTTTCTTGTAAACGCAGGCTTCTCCATAAGTCTGCATAAACCCAAACGCCTTGATCATCTCATCAAAGCGAATGTTCCAACTCCGAGATGCTTGCACCAGCCCATAAATCGAGCGTTGGAGCTTGCACACCTTGTCCGCATTCTTAGGATCGACAAAACCTTCCGGCTGCATCATATACAATTCTTCCTTAAGGAAACCATTAAGGAATGCCGTTTTGACGTCCATTTGCCATATCTCATAATCATAGAATGCGGCAATTGCTAACATGATTCGGACGGACTTCAGCTTCGCTACGGGTGAGAAAGTCTCATCGTAGTCAACCCCTTGAACTTGTCGATAACCCTTAGCGACAAGCCGAGCTTTATAGATGGTCACATTACCATCCGCGTCTGTCTTCTTCTTAAAGATCCATTTATTTTCTATGGCTCGCCGATCAACGGGCAAGTCAGTCAAAGTCCATACTTCGTTTTCATACATGGATCCTATCTCGGATTTCATGGCTTCCAGCCATTTGTCAGAATCTGGGCCCGCCATCGCTTCTTCATAGTTCGAAGGTTCACTGTTGTCTAACAACATGATTTCCAAGACAGGGTTGCCGTACCACTCTAGTGCGGAACGTGTCCTTGTGGACCTACGAAGTTTAGTAGCAACTTGATCTGAAGTTTCATGATCATCATCATTAACTTCCTCTCTAGTCGGTGTAGGCACCTCAGGAACATTTTCCTGTGTTGCGCCACTTTCCGGTTCAAGAGGTAATACTTCATCGAGTTCTACTTTCCTCCCACTTACTTCCTTCGAGAGAAACTCATTCTCTAGAAAGGATCCATTCTTGGCAACAAAGATCTTGCCTTCGGATCTGAGGTAGAAGGTATACCCAATAATTTCTTTAGGGTATCCTATGAAGACGCATTTTTCCGACTTGGGTTCGAGCTTTTCAGGTTGAAGTTTCTTGACATAAGCATCGCATCCCCAAACTTTTAGAAACGACAGCTTAGGTTTCTTCCCAAACCATAATTCATACGGTGTCGTCTCAACGGATTTTGACGGAGCCCTATTTAAAGTGAATGCGGCAGTCTCTAAAGCATAGCCCCAAAATGATAGCGGTAAATCGGTAAGAGACATCATAGATCGCACCATATCTAATAGAGTGCGATTACGATGTTCGGACACACCATTACGCTGAGGTGTTCCAGGCGGCGTGAGTTGTGAAACTATTCCACATTTTCTTAAGTGTGTGCCAAATTCGTGACTCAAGTATTCTCCCCCACGATCTGATCGCAAGAACTTGATTTTCCTGTCACGTTGATTCTCAACCTCACTCTGAAATTCCTTGAACTTTTGAAAGGTCTCAGACTTGTGTTTCATTAAATAGACATACCCATATCTACTCAAGTCATCAGTGAGGGTGAGAACATAACGATAGCCACCGCGAGCCTCGACACTCATTGGACCGCACACATCAGTATGTATGATTTCCAATAAGTTGGTTGCTCGCTCCATTGTTCCTGAGAACAGAGTCTTGGTCATTTTACCCATGAGGCATGGTTCGCACGTGTCAAATGATTTGTAATCAAGAGACTCTAAAAGTCCATCTGCATGGAGCTTCTTCATGCGTTTGACACCTATGTGACCAAGGCAGCAGTGCCACAAGTATGTGGGACTATCATTATCAACCTTACATCTTTTGGTATTCACACTATGAATATGTGTAGCATTACGCTTGAGATTCATTAAGAATAAACCATTCACCATCGGAGCATGACCATAAAACATATCTCTCATATAAATAGAACAACCATTATTCTCGGATTTAAATGAGTAGCCATCTCGAATTAAACGAGATCCTGATACAATGTTCATGCTCAAAGCTGGCACTAAATAACAATTATTGAGGTTTAAAACTAATCCCGTAGGTAAATGTAGAGGTAGCGTGCCAACGGCGATCACATCGACCTTGGAACCATTCCCGACGCGCATTGTCACCTCGTCCTTCGCCAGTCTCCGCTTATTCCGCAGCTCCTGCTTTGAGTTACAAATGTGAGCAACCGCACCGGTATCAAATACCCAGGAGCTACTACGAGTACTGGTAAGGTACACATCAATTACATGTATATCACATATACCTTTCGTGATGCTGGCCTTCTTGTTCGCTAAGTATTTGGGGCAGTTCCGCTTCCAGTGACCACTTCCCTTGCAATAAAACACTCAGTCTCGGGCTTGGGTCCATTCTTTGGCTTCTTCCCGGCAGCTTGCTTACCGGGCGCGGCAACTCCCTTGCCGTCCTTCTTGAAGTTCTTCTTACCCTTGCCTTTCTTGAACTTAGTGGTTTTATTCACCATCAACACTTGATGTTCCTTTTTGACTTCTACCTCTGCTGATTTCAGCATTGCAAATACTTCAGGAATGGTCTTTTCCATCCCCTGCATATTGAAGTTCATCACAAAGCTCTTGTAGCTCGGTGGAAGCGACTGAAGGATTCTGTCAATGACTGCGTCATCCGGGAGATTAACTCCCAGCTGAGTCAAGCGGTTATGCAACCCAGACATTTTGAGTATGTGCTCACTGACAGAACTATTTTCCTCCATCTTACCGCTGAAGAACTTGTCGGAAACCTCATATCTCTCGACCCGGGCATGAGCTTGGAAAACCATTTTCAGCTCTTCGAACATCTCATATGCCCCGTGTCACTCAAAACACTTTTGGAGCCCCGGTTCTAAGCTGTAAAGCATGCCACACTGAACGAGGGAGTAATCATCAGCATGTGTCTGCCAAGCATTCATAACGTCTTGTTCTTCAGGGAAAGCAGGTGCTTCACCTAGCGGTGCTCGTAGGACATAATCTTTCTTGGAAGCTATGAGGATGATCCTCAGGTTCCGGACCCAGTCCGTATAGTTGCTGCCATCGTCTTTCAGCTTGGTTTTCTCTAGGAACGCGTTGAAGTTGAGGACAACGTTGGCCATTTGATCTACAAGACATATTGTAAATATTTTAGACTAAGTTCATGATAATTAAGTTCATCTAATCAAATTATTCAATGAACTCCCACTCAGATAGACATCCCTCCAGTCATCTAAGTATAACATGATCCGAGTCAACTAGGCCGTGTCCGATCATCACATGAGACGGATTAGTCAACATCGGTGAACATCTTCATGTTGATCGTATCTTCTATACGACTCATGCTCGACCTTTCGGTCTTCTGTGTTCCGAGGCCATGTCTGTACATGCTAGGCTCGTCAAGTTAACCTAAGTGTTTGCATGTGTAAATCTGTCTTACACCCATTGTATGTGAATGTTGGAATCTATCACACCCGATCATCACGTGGTGCTTCGAAACAACGAACTGTTGCAACGGCGCACAGTTAGGGGGAACACTTTCTTGAAATTATTATGAGGGATCATCTTATTTACTACCGTCGTTCTAAGTAAACAAGATGCAAAAACATGATAAACATCACATGCAATCAAATAATAGTGACATGATATGGCCAATATCATATAGCTCCTTTCATCTCCATCTTGGGGTTCCATGATCATCTTGTCACCGGCATGACACCATGATCTCCATCATCGTGTCTCCGTGAAGTTGCTCGCCAACTATTACTTCTACTACTATGGCTAACACGTTTAGCAATAAAGTAAAGTAATTTACATGGCGTTTCTCAATGACACGCAGGTCATACAAAAATAAAGACAACTCCTATGGCTCCTGCCGGTTGTCATACTCATCGACATGCAAGTCGTGATTCCTATTACAAGAACATGATCTCATACATCACATATATATCATTCATCACAACTTTGGCCATATCACATCACATGACACTTGCTGCAAAAAAACAAGTTAGACGTCCTCTAATTGTTGTTGCAAGTTTTACGTGGCTGCAATAGGGTTCTAGCAAGAACGTTTTCTTACCTATGCCAAAACCACAACGTGAATTGCCAATTTCTATTTACCCTTCATAAGGACCCTGTTCATCGAATCCGATCTGACTAACGTGGGAGAGACAGACACCCGCCAGCCAGCTTATGCAACTAGTGCATGTCAGTCGGTGGAACCGGTCTCACGCAAGCGTATGTGTAAGGTTGGTCCGGGCCGCTTCATCCCACGATGCCGCCGAATCAAGATAAGACTAGTAACGGCAAGCAAATTGACAATATCGACGCCCACAACTACTTTGTGTTCTACTCGTGCATAGTAACTACGCATAGACCTAGCTCATGATGCCACTGTTGGGGAACGTTGTAGAAAACAAAAAAAATTCCTACGTTTCACCAAGATCAATCTATGGAGTCAACTAGCAACGAGAGGAGAGTTCATCTACATACCCTTGTAGATCACAAGCGGAAGCGTTCAAGAGAACGGGGATGATGGAGTCGTACTCGCCGTGATCCAAATCACCGATGACCAAGTGCCGAACGGACGACACCTCCGCGTTCAACACACGTACGGAGCGGATGATGTCTCCTCCTTCTTGATCCAGCAAGGGGGAAGAAGAGGTTGATGAAGATCCAGCAGCACGACGGCGTGGTGGTGGATGCAGCAGTGATCGCAGCAGGGCTTCACCGAGCTTCTGCGAGAGGGAGAGGTGTAGCAGGGGAGAGGGAGGTGCCAAGACTTGAGGTGTAGATGCCCTCCCTCCCCCCTTTATATAGCCCCCCTAGGGGGGTGCGCCGGCCCTAGGAGATGGGATCTCCTAGGGGGGGCGGCGGCCAAGGGGGTGGAGTACCCCCCAAGGCAAGTGGAGGCGCCCCTCCCCTAGGGTTCCCAACCCTAGGCGCATGGGGGGGCCCAAGGGAGGGCGCACCAGCCCACCAGGGGCTGGTTCCCCTCCCCACTTCAGCCCATGGGGCCCTCCGGGATGGGTGGCCCCACCCGGTGGACCTCCGGGACCCTTCCGGTGGTCCCGGTACAATACCGGTGACCCTCGAAACTCTCCCGATGGCCGAAACTGCACTTCCTATATATAATTCTTCACCTCCGGACCATTCTAGAACTCCTCGTGACGTCCGGGATCTCATCCGGGACTCCGAACAACTTTCGGGTTACTGCATACTCATATCTCTACAACCCTAGCATCACCGAACCTTAAGTGTGTAGACCCTACGGGTTCGGGAGACATCCAGACATGACCGAGAAGCCTCTCCGGTCAATAACCAATAGCGGGATCTGGATACCCATGTTGGCTCCCACATGCTCCATGATGATCTCATTGGATGAACCACGATGTCGAGGATTCAATCAATCCGTATACAATTCCCTTTGTCAATCGGTACGTTACTTGCCCGAGACTGGATCGTCGGTATCCCAATACCTCATTCAGTCTCATTACCGGCAAGTCACTTTACTTGTACCGTAATGCATGAACCCGTGATCAACCACTTGATCACTTTGAGCTCATTGTGATGATGCATTACCGAGTGGGCCCAGAGATACCTCTCCGTCATACGGAGTGACAAATCCCAGTCTCGATTCGTGCCAACCCAACAGACACTTTCGGAGATACCTGTAATGTACCTTTATAGTCACCCAGTTATGTTGTGACGTTTGGCACACCCAAGGCACTCCTACGGTATCCGGGAGTTGCACAATCTCATGGTCTAAGGAAATGATACTTGACACTCAGAAAAGCTACAACAAACGAACTACACGATCTTTGAGCTAAGCTTAGGATTGGGTCTTGTCCATCACATCATTCTCCTAATGATGTGCTCCCATTATCAATGACATCCCCATGTCTATAGCCAGGAAACCATGACTATCTGTTGATCAACGAGCTAGTCAACTAGAGGCTCAATAGGGACACATTGTGGTCTATGTATTCACACATGTATTACGATTTCCGGATAATATAATTATAGCATGAATAATAGACAATTATCATGAACAAGGAAATATAATAATCATTTTATTATTGCCTCCAGGGCATATTTCCAACAAAAACAATCACCCAATTACACAAGAAATCATTGCTGGCACTGAGACAAGTTTGTCTTCCTGGCCGGGAGCAGCAACAGCCCGGAGCAGCCACATCGACCCTCCTTCCTCACGGACGGGGCGTCAAGAGCAGCAGCCCAGGGTGGCCTGGAGCACCAGCTGAGGCTCGCCGGGGGCAGCAGCCGAGAGCGGATGTCGCCACCTCCGCTCGTGCAAGACGCCAGTGTTGCCGGGAGCTTCATCTTGAAGGAATCAGGCTGCCGTTCATAGCCTCTGCAACATGATAACCCACAAGTATAGGGAATCACAATAGTTTTCGATGGTGGAGTATTCAACCCAAATTTATTTAATCACACAAGGGGAGCCAAAGAATATTTGTAAGTATCAGCAGTTGAGTTGTCAATTCAACCACACATAGAGATTAAATATCTGCAGCATAGTAATCAGTAGCACAGTAATATGATAGTTTTGATAGCAGTGGTAACAGTAGCAATGGTAATGGTAACATCAGTAGCAGTTTTGTAGTAGTTGTAACAGTAGCAATAGGAATAGTAACACAGCAAGAACAATATGTGAAAAACTCATAGGCATTGGACCGGTGAATTCGTTGGATGATATTCATCATATAACAGTCATAACCTAGGGCGACATGGAACTAGCTCCAGTTCATAAATATAATGTTGGCATATATTTCGTAAATAGTCATACGTGCTTATGAAAAAGAACTTGCATGACATGTTTTGTCCTACCCTCCCGTGGCAGTGGGTGAGGGATTCCTGGACTAAGGGATCCTCGGGCGTTCGACCTATTAGACATGGGCCGGACTGATCGGCTGTGAAGATACAAAGACCGAAGACTTTACCCGTGTTCGGATGAGACTCTCCTTGGCGTGGAAGGCAAGCTTGGCATCTAAATATGAAGATTCCTTTCTCTATAACCGACCTAATGTAACCCTAGATCCCTCCGGTGTCTATATAAACCGGAGGGCTAGGTCCGTAGATAGATATATCCTCATAATCATAGTCAGACAGGCTAGACTTTTAGGGTTTAGCCATTACGATCTCGTGATAGATCAACTCTTGTAATACTCAAATTCATCAAGATCAATCAAGCAAGAAGTAGGGTATTACCTCCATAGAGAGGGCCCGAACCTGGGTAAACATTGTGTCCCCTGTCTCATGTTACCATCGACCTTAGATGCACAGTTCGGGACCCCCTACCCGAGATCCGCCGGTTTTGACACCGACATTGGTGCTTTCATTGAGAGTTCCACTTTGCCATTGTCAAAAGGTTTGATGGCTCCTTCGATCATCTACAACAACGCTGTCCAAGGGGAAGTCTTCCTTCCTGGACAGATCTTCGTATTCGGCGGCTTCGCACTATGGGCCAACTCGTTTGGCAAGCTGGAGCCGATCGGAAGCTACGCCCCTGGCCATCATGTCAGATTTGGAAGCTTGAACTACGTCGCGGATATCCGCGGAGACTTGATCTTCGACGGATTCGAGACCACAGTGTTGGGGAACGTAGCAGAATTTTAAACTTTTCTACGCATCACCAAGATCAATCTATGAAGTCATCTAGCAACGAGGGAGAGAGGAGTGCATCTACATACCCTTGTAGATCGCGCGCGGGAGCGTTCAAGAGAACGGGGTTGATGGAGTCGTACTCGTCGTGATCCAAATCACCGATGACCTAGCGCCGAACGGACGGCACCTCCACGTTCAACACACGTACGGTTGGGAAGACGTCTCCTCCAACTTGATCCAACAAGGGGGAAGGAGAGGTTGATGGAGATCCAGCAGCACGACAGCGTGGTGGTGGAAACTACGGCGATCTCGGCAGGGCTTGGCCGAGCACTGCGAGAAGGAGAGGTGTCACGGGAGGGAGAGGGAGAGGCCAGGGGCTAGGGTGCGGCTGCCCTCCCCCCCACTATATATAGGGTCCCTAGGGGGGGCGCCGGCCCTAGGAGATCCAATCTCCAAGGGGGGGCGGCGGCCAAGGGGGTGGCTTGCCCCCCAAGCCAAGTGGGGCGCCCCCACCCCTAGGGTTTCCAACCCTAGGCGCAAGGGAGGCCCAAAGGGGGCGCACCAGCCCACTAGGGGCTGGTTACCCTCCCACTTCAGCCCATGGGGTCCTCCGGGATAGGTGGCCCCACCCGGTGGACCCCCGAGACCCTTCCGGTGGTCCCGGTACAATACCGATTACCCCCGAAACTTTCCCGATGGCCGAAACTTGACTTCCTATATATAAATCTTCACCTCCGGACCATTCCGGAACTCCTCGTGATGTCCGGGATCTCATCCGGGTCTCCGAACAACTTTTGGGTTACTGTATACTAATATCTCAATAACCCTAGCGTCACCGAACCTTAAGTGTGTAGACCCTACGGGTTCGGGAGACACGCAGACATGACCGAGACGACTCTCCGGTCAATAACCAACAGCGGGATCTGGATACCCATGTTGGCTCCCACATGCTCCTCGATGATCTCATCAGATGAACCACGATGTCAAGGATTCAATCAATCCGTATACAATTCCCTTTGTCAGTCGGCACGTTACTTGCCCGAGACTCGATCATCGGTATCCCAATACCTCGTTCAATCTCGTTACCGGCAAGTCACTTTACTCGTACCGTAATGCATGATCCCGTGATCAACCACTTGGTCACATTGAGCTCATTATGATGATGCATTACCGAGTGGGCCTAGAGATACCTCTCCGTCATACGGAGTGACAAATCCCAGTCTCGATTCGTGCTAACCCAACAGACACTTTCGGAGATACCTGTAGTGTACCTTTATAGTCACCCAGTTATGTTGTGACGTTTGGCACACCCAAAGCACTCCTACGATATCCGGGAGTTGCACAATCTCATGGTTTAAGGAAATGATACTTGACATTCAGAAAAGCTACAACAAACGAACTACACGATCTTTGAGCTATGCTTAGGATTGGGTCTTGTCCATCACATCATTCTCCTAATGATGTGATCCCATTATCAATGACATCCAATGTCCATAGTCAGGAAACCATGACTATCTTTTGATCAATGAGCTAGTCAACTAGAGGCTCACTAGGGACGTGTTGTGGTCTATGTATTCACACATGTATTATGATTTCCGGACAACAGAATTATAGCATGAACAATAGACAATTATCATGAACAAAGAAATATAATAATAACCATTTTATTATTGCCTCTAGGGAAAATTTCCAACAGTCTCCCACTTGCACTAGAGTCAATAGTCTAGTTACATTGTGATGAACCGAACACCCATGCAGTTCTGGTGTTGATCATGTTTTGCTCTAGGGAGAGGTTTAGTCAACGGATCTGCCACATTCAGGTCCGTATGTACTTTACAAATATCTATGTCTCCATTTTGAACACTTTCACGAATGGAGTTGAAGCGACGCTTGATATGCCTGGTCTTCCTGTGAAACCTGGGCTCCTTGGCAAGGGCAATAGCTCCAGTGTTGTCATAGAAGAGAGTCATCGGGCCTAACGCATTGGGTATGACTCCTAGGTCGGTAATGAACTCCTTCACCCAGATTGCCTCTTGTGCTGCCTCCGAGGCTGCCATGTACTCCGCTTCACATGTAGATCCCGCCACAACACATTGCTTGCAACTGCACTAGCTTACTGCCCCACCATTCAAAATATACACGTATCCGGTTTGTGACTTAGAGTCATCCAGATCTGTGTTGAAGCTAGCATCGATGTAACCCTTTACGACGAGCTCTTCGTCACCTCCATAAACGAGAAACATATCCTTAGTCCTCTTTAGGTACTTCAGGATATTCTTGACCGTTGTCCAGTGTTCCATGCCGGGATTACTTTGGTACCTTCCTACCAAACTTACGGCAAGGTTTACATCAGGTCTGGTACACAACATAGCATATATGATAGACCCTATGGCCGAGGCATAGGGGACGACACTCATCTTTTCTCTATCTTCTGCCGTGGTCGGGCATTGAGCCATGCTCAATCTTGTACCTTCAAATACAGGCAAGAACCCCTTCTTTGACTGATCCATTTTGAACTTCTTCAATATCTTGTCAAGGTACGTACTCTGTGAAAGACCAATGAGGCGTCTCGATCTATCTCTATAGATCTTGATGCCTAATATATATAAGCATCTTCTCCAAGATCCTTCATTGAAAAACACTTGTTCAAGTAGGCCTTTATGCTTTCCAAGAATTCTATATCATTTCCCATCAATAGTATGTCATCCACATACAATATGAGAAATGCTACAGAGCTCCCACTCACTTTCTTGTAAATGCAGGCTTCTCCATAAGTCTGCGTAAACCCAAACGCTTTGATAATCTCATCAAAACGAATGTTCCAACTCCGAGATGCTTGCACCAGCCCATAAATCGAGCGTTGGAGCTTGCACACCTTGTCAGCATTCTTAGGATCGACAAAACCTTCCGGCTGCATCATATACAATTCTTCCTTAAGGAAACCATTAAGGAATGCCATTTTGACGTCCATTTGCCATATCTCATAATCATAGAATGCGGCAATTGCTAACATGATTCGGATGGACTTCAGCTTTGCTACGGGTGAGAAAGTCTCATCGTAGTCAACCCCTTGAACTTGTCGATAACCCTTAGCGACAAGCCGAGCTTTATAGATGGTTACGTTACCATCCGCGTCTGTCTTCTTCTTAAAGGTCCATTTATTTTCTATGGCTCGCCGATCATCGGGCAAGTCAGTCAAAGTCCATACTTCATTTTCATACATGGATCCTATCTCAGATTTCATGGCTTCCAGCCATTTGTCGGAATCTGGGCCCGCCATCGCTTCTTCATAGTTCGAAGGTTCACCATTGTCTAACAACATGATTTCCAAGACAGGGTTGCCGTACCACTCTGGTGCGGAACGTGTCCTTGTGGACCTACGAACTTCAGTAGCAACTTGATCTGAAGTTTCATGATCATCATCATTAACTTCCTCTCTAGTCGGTGCAGGCACCTCAGGAACATTTTCCTGTGTTGCGCCACTTTCCGGTTCAAGAGGTAATACTTCATCGAGTTCTACTTTCCTCCCACTTACTTCCTTCGAGAGAAACTCTTTCTCTAGAAAGGATCCATTCTTGGCAACAACGATCTTGCCTTCGGATCTGAGGTAGAAGGTATACCCAATAGTTTATTTAGGGTATCCTATGAAGACGCATTTTTTCGATTTGGGTTCGAGCTTTTCAGGTTGAAGTTTCTTGACATAACCATCGCATCCCCAAACTTTTAGAAACGACAACTTAGGTTTCTTCCCGAACCATAATTCATGCGGTGTCATCTCAACGGATTTCGACGGAGCCCTATTCAAAGTGAATGCGGCAGTCTCTAAAGCATAGCCCCAAAATGACAGCGGTAAATCGGTAAGAGACATCATAGATCGCACCATATCCAATAGAGTGCGATTACGACGTTCAGACACACCATTACGCTGAGGTGTTCCAGGCGGCGTGAGTTGTGAAACTATTCCACATTTCCTTAAGTGTGTGCCAAATTTGTGACTCAAGTATTCTCCCCCATGATCTGATCGCAAGAACTTGATTTTCTTGTCACGTTGATTCTCAACCTCACTCTGAAATTCCTAGAACTTTTCAAAGGTCTCAGACTTGTGTTTCATTAAGTAGACATACCCATATCTACTCAAGTCATCAGTGAGGGTGAGAACATAACGATAGCCACCGCGAGCCTCAACACTCATTGGACCACACACATCAGTATGTATGATTTCCAATAAGTTGGTTGCTCACTCCATCGTTCCTGAGAACGGAGTCTTGGTCATTTTACCCATGAGGCATGGTTCGCACGTGTCAAATGATTTGTAATCAAGAGACTCCAAAAGTCCATCTGCATGGAGCTTCTTCATGCGTTTGACACCTATGTGACCAAGGCGGCAGTGCCACAAGTATGTGGGACTATCATTATCAACCTTACATCTTTTGGTATTCACACATTGAATATGTGTAACATTACACTCGAGATTCATTAAGAATAAACCATTCACCAGCGGAGCATGACCATAAAACACATCTCTCATATAAATAGAACAACCATTATTCTTGGATTTAAATGAGTAGCCATCTCGAATTAAACGAGATCCTGATACAATGTTCATGCTCAAAGCTGGCACTAAATTACAATTATTGAGGTTTAAAACTAATCCCGTAGGTAAATGTGGAGGCAGCGTGCCGACGGCGATCACATCGACCTTGGAACCATTCCCGACGCGCATCGTCACCTCGTCCTTCGCCAGTCTCCGCTTATTCCGCAGCTCCTGCTTTGAGTTACAAATGTGAGCAACCGCACTGGTATCAAATACCCAGGAGCTACTACGAGTACTGGTAAGGTACACATCAATTACATGTATATCACATATACCTTTAGTGTTGCCGGCCTTCTTGTCCGCTAAGTATTTGGGGCAGTTCCGCTTCCAGTGACCACTTCCCTTGCAATAAAAACACTCAGTCTCAGGCTTGGGTCCATTCTTTGACTTCTTCCCGGCAGCTTGCTTACCGGACGCGGCAACTCCCTTGCCGTCCTTCTTGAAGTTCTTCTTACCCTTGCCTTTCTTGAACTTAGTGGTTTTATTCACCATCAACACTTGATGTTCCTTTTTGATTTCCACCTCTGCTGATTTCAGCATTGAATATACCTCAGGAATGGTCTTTTCCATCCCCTGCATATTGAAGTTCATCACAAAGCTCTTGTAGCTCGGTGGAAGCACTGAAGGATTCTGTTAATGACCGCGTCATCCGGGAGATTAACTCCCAGCCGAGTCAAGCGGTTATGCAACCCAGACATTTTGAGTATGTGCTCACTGACAGAACTATTTTCCTCCATCTTACAACTGAAGAACTTGTCAGAGACTTCATATCTCTCGACCCGGGCATGAGCTTGGAAAACCATTTTCAGCTCTTCGAACATGTCATATGCTCCGTGTCTCTCAAAACGCTTTTGGAGCCCCGGTTCTAAGCTGTAAAGCATGCCGCACTGAACGAGGGAGTAATCATCAGCACGTGACTGCCAAGCGTTCATAATGTCTTGGTTCTCTGGGATGGGTGCGTCACCTAGCGGTGCTTCTAGGACATAATCTTTCTTGGCAGCTATGAGGATGATCCTCAGGTTCTGGACCCAGTCCATATAGTTGCTGCCATCATCTTTCAGCTTGGTTTTCTCTAGGAACGCGTTGAAGTTGAGGACAACGTGGGCCATTTGATCTACAAGACATATTGTAAAGATTTCAGACTAAGTTCATGATAATTAAGTTCATCTAATCAAATTACTCAATGAACTCCCACTCAGATAGACATCCCTCCAGTCATCTAAGTGAAACATGATCCGAGTTAACTAGGCCGTGTCCGATCGTCACGTGAGACGGACTAGTCAACATCGGTGAACATCTTCATGTTGATCCTATCTTCTATACGACTCATGCTTGACCTTTCGGTCTTCCGTGTTCCGAGGCCATGTCTGTACATGCTAGGCTCGTCAAGTCAACCTAAGTGTATTGCATGTGTAAATCTGGCTTACACCCGTTGTATTCGAACGTTAGAATCTATCACACCCGATTATCACGTGGTGCTTCGAAACAACGCACCTTCGCAATGGTGCATAGTTAGGGGGAACACTTTATTGAAATTATTACGAGGGATCATCTTATTTAAGCTACCGTCGTTCTAAGCAAATAAGATGTAAAACATGATAAACGTCACATGCAATAAAATAGTGACATGATATGGCCAATATCATTTGCTCCTTTTGATCTCCATCTTCGGGGCTTCATGATCATTGTTGTCACCGGCATGACACCATGATCTCCATCATCGTGTCTTCTTGAAGTTGTCTCATCATCTATTACTTCTACTACTATGGCTAACGCTTTAGCAATAAAGTAAAGTAATTACATGACGTTTATGTTGACACGCAGGTCATAAATAAATAAAGACAACTCCTATGGCTCCTGCTGGTTGTCATACTCATCGACATGCAAGTCGTGATTCCTATTACAAGAACATGATCAATCTCATACATCACATATATCATTCATCACATCCTTTTGGCCATATCACATCACACGGCACATGCTGCAAAAACAAGTTAGACGTCCTCTAATTGTTGTTGCAAGTTTTTACGTGGCTGCTATAGGTTTCTAGCAAGAACGTTTCTTACCTACACCAAAACCACAACATGATATGCCAATTTCTATTTACCCTTCATAAGGACCCTTTTCATCGAATCCGATTCGACTAAAGTGGGAGAGACAGACACCCGCCAACCACCTTATGCAACTAGTGCATGTCAATCAGTGGAACCAGTCTCACGTAAGCGTACGTGTAAGGTTGGTCCGGGCCACTTCATCCCACGATGCCACCGAATCAAGATAAGACTAGTAACGGCAAGCAAATTGACAATATCCACGCCCACAACTGCTTTGTGTTCTACTCGGGCATAGAAACTACGCATAGACCTAGCTCTGATACCACTGTTGGGGAACGTAGCAGAATTTTAAAATTTTCTACGCATCACCAAGATCAATCTATGAAGTCATCTAGCAACAAGGGAGAGAGGAGTGCATCTACATACCCTTGTAGATCGCGCGCGGAAGCGTTCAAGAGAACGGGGCTGATGGAGTCGTACTCATCGTGATCCAAATCACCGACGACCTAGCGCCGAACGGACGGCACCTCCGCGTTCAACACACGTACGGTTGGGAAGACATCTCCTCCAACTTGATCCAGCAAGGGGGAAGGAGAGGTTGATTGAGATCCAGCAGCACGACGGCGTGGTGGTGGAAACTACGGCGATCTCGGCAGGGCTTCGCCGAGGACTGTGAGAAGGAGAGGTGTCACGGGAGGGAGAGGGAGAGGCCAGGGGCCAGGTTGTGGCTGCCCTCCCTCCCCCACACTATATATAGGGTCCCTAGGGGGGCGCCGGCCCTAGGAGATCCAATCTCCAAGGGGGGCGGCGGCCAAGGGGGTGGCTTGCCCCCCAAGCCAAGTGGGGCGCCCCCCCACCCCTAGGGTTTCCAACCCTAGGCGCAGGGGAGGCCCAAGGGGCGCGCACCAGCCCACTAGGGGCTGGTTCCCCTCCCACTTCAGCCCATGGGGCCCTCCAGGATAGGTGGCCCCACCCGGTGGACCCCCGGGACCCTTCCGGTGGTCCCGGTACAATACCGATTACCCCCGAAACTTTCCCGATGGCCGAAACATGACTTCCTATATATAAATCTTCACCTCCGGACCATTCCGGAGCTCCTCGTGACATCCAGGATCTCATCCGGGACTCCGAACAACTTTTGGGTTACCGTATACTAATACCTCAACAACCCTAGCATCACCGAACCTTAAGTGTGTAGACCCTACGGGTTCGAGAGACACGCAGACATGACCGAGATGACTCTCCGGTCAATAACCAACAGAGGGATCTAGATACCCATGTTGGCTCCCACATGCTCCTCGATGATCTCATCGGATGAACCACAATGTCGAGGATTCAATCAATCCGTATACAATTCCCTTTGTCAGTCGGTACATTACTTGCCCGAGACTCGATCGTCGGTATCCCAATACCTCATTCATTCTCGTTACCGACAAGTCACTTTACTCGTACCGTAATGCATGATCCTGTGATCAACCACTTGGTCACATTGAGCTCATTATGATGATGCATTACCGAGTGAGCCCAGAGATACCTCTCCGTCATACGGAGTGACAAATCCCAGTCTCAATTCGTGCCAACCCAACAGACACTTTCGGAGATACCTGTAGTGTACCTTTATAGTCACCCAGTTATGTTGTGACGTTTGGCACACCCAAAGCACTCCTACGGTATCCGGGAGTTGCACAATCTCATGGTCTAAGGAAATGATACTTGACATTCGGAAAAGCTACAGCAAACGAACTACACGATCTTTGAGCTATGCTTAGGATTGGGTCTTGTCCATCACATCATTCTCCTAATGATGTGATCTCGTTATCAATGACATCCAATGTCCATAGTTAGGAAACCATGACTATCTTTTGATCAACGAGTTAGTCAACTAGAGGCTCACTAGGGACGTGTTGTGGTCTATGTATTCACACATGTATTACGATTTTCGGATAACACAATTATAGCATGAACAATAGACAATTATCATGAACAAAGAAATATAATAATAACCATTTTATTATTGCCTCTAGGGCATATTTCCAACACACGGAAGCCGCTCCCTGCCACCACGATGAACATGATGTAAATCTGTCATCGGACCATACCCAGGAGATAGTACCCGTAGCTGCTCTGGCCTTAGATCCGGAGCAGATCGCGCCATCCAAGGACGGGAAGCTCAACCCCGCCGCGGAAGCCGCAGACTCAGCGGCATTGGATCCGCACACATACCTAACTTCAAGTGACATTTGTGTCACCAGAACCATGGACTCGTCTCCGGCTCGGTACAAAAGATCGGCCACTCCCAATATAAAAAAGATCAGCCACTCAACACCCTATGTCCCAGGCGCACAACACAAGACCTAGCCGTTGAAGGCCCAACTGCCTAGGAGACTCATGTGTTCTAAGGAAATTACTATTGTTTAGTGATATATATGTTTAATATATACATAATAATTTTTATAATGCTTGAGGGTTTTATGTTCATATCTTTAACGAGCTTAAGAAGCTAAACGAGCCAGCTCGCGAGTTATACGAGTTGAGCCAATCTTGGATTTGAGCTCGTTAATAATAACGAGTCGAGTCGAGCTAGCTCGTTAACGAAACAAGCTCTAGCGAGTCGAGCCGAGCTAGCTCGACTCGGCTCGAATTCCAGCCCTAGTTGAGCTTGATCGGTCATCGATCGTCGAATTCAGCTCCACAGACATCTTCCGGCACTCGCCTTTGGGCGACGTGTTAAACTCGTTAAGAGCACTATCCTTAGCGGGGGGCTCACAACCGAATTGTATCCGGTTCGAACCAGAGGCTGATGACGGAGAATTTTGCTTCCCACCCACCGCCCACTTCATAGCCACTGTCGAAGACTTAACTGACATGCTAGATTACGGCTCCGACGACATCGGTGGTATGGATGACGATGCTGGAGAAGAAGAGGCCCAAAACCCGCCGTTTACCGGGCGCTGGACGACCACTTCCTCGTATGATGTATACATGGTGGATGCACCAAAAGAGAATAGCAGCGATCACAAGGAAGATCCAGTTGAGGATAAACCTCCCGAGATACAGCCAAAGCGCCGGCGTCAGCGGCGCCGCTCTAAGTCACGCCGCAACAAAGACAACAACACTGGCACATGAGAAGATAACACTCTGGAAGGTGCCGAAGACAACGAAGACCCCGTTGAGGCAACTGCCGAACAAAACGAACGGGAAGACGTGCAAGTTAGCCCTGATGAACATGCCGCGCACCAAGACTCGGAGGACAGTAATTATCTTCCACTCTCCAAGGATGAGGCGAGCCTTGGCACCGAGGATTTCATCGTGCCTGAGGAACCTCTCGAGCAGGAGCGCTTCAAGCGACAGCTAATAGCCACTGCAAGGAGCCTGAAAAAGAAGCAGCAACAACTTCAAGCTGATCAAGACCTGCTCAATGACAGATGGACTAACGTCCTGGAAGCCGAGGAATACGGCCTCAAGCGACCACTCGAAAGTTACCCGAAGCGCAAGTTACTACCTCAATTCGATGACGAGGTGCTGGATCCCATGCCATCAGCACACAATGCGGCTGACCGACCACCACGTGGCCGGGACAAAGTGGCAACACAAGCCGCACACCAGCCCGCCTTACCTCGCCGTAAAGGCAGAGACAAAACTACTCAGGGATACACGTATGATCTCTGGTAGAGCCTGAAGAATAAAACAGGTCCGCCAGATCGATCTAGGGATCATGGGGGCGTGCCTCGACGCGCGATGACGGCTATCAAGCCGAGCATGGCAAGTACAATTACGTCTGAGCCATAAGTCGTGACGGACTCCATCCAAACTATGTCCCGAACTGGCCCGATATAGAGGCGCCACACACCCTCTCTGCTTCACTGATGAAGTCATGGAACATGAATTCCCAGAAGGGTTCAAACCCGTGAATATCGAACCATATGATGGAACCACAGACCCCGCGGTATGGATCGAAGACTTCATTCTCCATATTCATATGGCCCGCGGCGATGACCTTCATGCCATTAAATACCTCCCCCTAAAACTCAAAGGGCCAGCCCGGCACTGGCTGAACAACCTGCCCGAAAATTCCAACGACAGCTGGGAGGACTTGGAAGAAGCCTTCCTGGACAACTTCCAAGGTACATATGTTTGACCTCCGGATGCCGATGACTTAAGCCATATAGTTCAACAGCCCGGAGAGTTAGCCAGGAAATTCTGGACTAGGTTCCTAACTAAAAAGAATCAGATCGTCGACTGTCCAGATGCCGAAGCCCTAGCGGCCTTTAAACACAGCATCCGCGATGAATGGCTCGCCCGCCACCTCGGCCAAGAAAAGCTGGAGTCCATGGCAGCCCTCACGGTACTCATGACCCACTTTTGTGCGGGTGAGGATAGTTGACTGGCCCGTAGCAAAAACAATGCAAGCAACGCCGGCACCCCTGAAGCCAGAAATAGCAACGACAAGTCCCGACGCAACAGACACAAGCGTCGAAACAACAATGACAACACCGATGATACGACCGTCAATGCCAGATTTAGTGGCTCTAAGTCCGGTCAGCGGAAGAAGCCGTTCAAAAAGAACAATTCGGGCTCATCAAGCTTGGACCGCATACTCGATCGTCCATGCCAGATCCATGGCACCCCAGACAAACCACCCAATCATACCAACAAAGATTGTTGGGTTTTTAAACAGGCTGGCAAGTTAAATGCCGAAAGCAAGGAGAAGGGATTGCAAAGCGAGGACGATGACGAGGAGCCCCGGCCACCGAACACAGGGGGACAGAAGAAGTTTCCCCCTCAGGTCAAAACGGTGAACATGATATACGCTACCCACATCCCCAAGAGGGAGCGCAAGCGCGCGCTCAGGGACGTCTACGCGATAGAGCCAGTCACCCCAAAATTTAATCCATGATCATCATGCCAGATCGATTTTGATCGTCAGGATCATCCGACCAGTATCCGCCATGGTGGTTCAGCTGCACTGGTCTTGGACCCAATAATTGATGGGTTCCACCTAACGTGAGTCCTGGTGGATGGTGGCAGCAGCCTCAACCTGCTCTATCAGGATACAGTGCACAAAATGGGCATTAATCCATCATGGATCGATCCCACAAGGCCACAAAGACTACCTTTAAAGGAGCCATACTAAGTGTAGAGGCCCACTGTACAGGCTCAATCACACTAGAGGTTGTCTTCGGATCTTTGGACAACTTCCGAAGCGAGGAATTAATCTTCGATATCGTCCCTTTTCGCAGCGGCTATCACACACTGCTTGGACGAACCGCATTTGCTCGATTCAACGCGGTGCCACACTACGCTTATCTCAAGCTGAAGATGCCCGGACCACGCGGCGTCATAACAGTTAATGGAAACACCGAACGCTCCCTCCGCACCGAGGAGCACACCGCTGCCTTAGCAGCAGAAGTACAAAGCGGCCTTTTCAAGCAGAACCTTAATTCAGCGGACGAGCTCCCGGACACTGTCAAAAGAGTTCGAACTATTCTGCAGCACGACAGCTCGGCTCGTCAAGAGCTCGACTAGCAATTCGGCCTCCGTCCCAGCCCCGATCAAGCGGTGGCATCCATACCGCGCGTACATAACTACGCACTCAAAATACCATGGGCATAGACGGAGGCACAACTAGCTTGTGATCCACAATACGGCTCGACCGCTCCCGGACACACATACTTTCATTGTTTTCTTTTTTCTTCTTTTCAGGTTTCTTTCTCATTGGCCTTCTCTGACGGCTTGACCATCGGTTCTTTTCGAAGGATAAACACACCAGACGGCACGAAGCATGGACATACTAGGGAATTTTTAGGTGGTTTCTTTAACGATCCCTCTACCTGTTTTCAGGACCCACACGCAGCTCTTCCTTGGTTAAGGCATATTAAATAGCCTTCTGCTTACTGCACTATTTGTATAAATGTGTTGGGGAATGTAGTAATTTCAAAAAAAAAATCCTACGCACACGCAAGATCATGGTGATGTATAGCAACGGGAAGGGAGAGTGTGTCCACGTACCCTCATAGACCGAAAGCGGAAGCGTTAGCACAACGCGGTTGATGTAGTCGTATGTCTTCACGATCCGACCGATCAAGCACCGAACACACGGCACCTCCGAGTTCTACACATGTTCAACTCGATGACGCCCCTCGAACTCTGATCCAGCCGAGTGTTGAGGGAGAGTTTCGTCAGCACGACGGCGTGGTGATGATGATGATGTTCTACCGATGCATGGCTTCACCTAAGCACCACTACGATATGACCGAGGTGGATTATGGTGGAGGGGGTCACCGCACACGGCTAAGAGATCAAGAGATCAATTGTTGTGTCTATGGGGTGACCCCCTCCTCCGTACATAAAGGGGGGAGGAGGAGAGGGCCGGCCAAGGGGGTGGCGCGCCCTAGGAGGGGGGAAACCTACTCCAAGTAGGTTTGCCCCTCCCTTTCCTAGTCCAAGAAGGAGGGGGGAGGAAGGAGTGGGAGAGGGGAAAGGCAAGGGGGGCGCCGCCCCCTTCCTTGTCCTATTCAGACTCAAGGGGAGGGGGCACGCCTCTTTCCCTGGCCGGCCCCTCTCTCTCTCTCCACTAGGGCCCAACAAGGCCCATTAGTTCGGGGGGGGGGGGGGGTCCGGTAACCCCAAGTACTCCGATAAATGTCCGAAACCTTCCGGAACCTTTCCGGTGTCCAAACATAGTTGTCCAATATATCGATCTTTACGTCTCGACCATTTCGAGACTCCTCGTCATGTCCGTGATCACATCCGAGACTCCGAACTACTTTTGGTACATCAAAACATATAAACTCATAATATAACCGTCATTGAACTTTAAGCGTGTGGACCCTACGGGTTCGAGAACTATGTAGACATGACACGTCTCCGGTCAATAACCAATAGCAGAACCTGGCTGCTCATATTGGCTCCTACATATTCTATGAAGATCTTTATCGGTCAAACCGCATAACAACATACGTTGTTCCCTTTGCCATCGGTATGTTACTTGCCCGAGATTCGATCGTCGGTATCTCAATACCCAGTTCAATCTTGTTACCGGCAAGTCTCTTTACTCGTTCCGTAATACATCATCCCGCAACTAACTCATTAGTTGCAATGCTTGCCAGGCTTAAGTTATGTGCATTACCGAGTGGGCCCAAAGATACCTCTCCGGCAATCGGAGTGACAAATCCTAATCTCGAAATACGCCAACTGAACAAGTACCTTCAGAGACACCTGTAGAGCACCTTTATAATCACCCAGTTACGTTGTGACGTTTGGTAGCACACAAAGTGTTCCTCCGGTAAACGGGAGTTGCATAATCTCATAGTCATAGGAACATGTATAAGTCATAAAGAAAGCAATAGCAACAAACTAAACGATCAAGTGCTAAGCTAACGGAATGGGTCAAGTCAATCACATCATTCTCCTAATGATGTGATCCCATTAATCAAATGACAACTCTTTGTCTATGACTAGGAAACATAACCATCTTTGATTAACGAGCTAGTCAAGTAGAGGCATACTAGTGACACTCTGTTTGTCTATGTATTCACACATGTATCATGTTTCTGGTTAATACAATTCTAGCATGAATAATAAACATTTATCATGATATAAGGAAATAAATAATAACTTTATTATTGCCTCTAGGGCATATTTCCTTTAGTCTCCCACTTGCACTAGAGTCAATAATCTAGATTACACGGTAATGATTCTAACACCCATGGAGCCTTGGTGCTGATCATGTTTTGCTCGTGGAAGAGGCTTAGTCAATGGGTCTGCAACATTTAGATCCATATGTATCTTGCAAATCTCTATGTCTCCCACCTGGACTTGATCCCGGATGGAGTTGAAGCGTCTCTTGATGTGCTTGGTTCTCTTGTGAAATCTGGATTCCTTTGCCAAAGCAATTGCACCAGTATTGTCACAAAAGATTTTCATTAGACCCGATGCACTAGGTATGACACCTAGATCAGATATGAACTCCTTCATCCAGACTCCTTCATTTGCTGCTTCTGAAGCAGCTATGTACTCCGCTTCACATGTAGATCCCGCTACGATGCTTTGCTTAGAACTGCACCAACTGACAGCCCCACTGTTTAATAAAAACACGTATCCGGTTTGTGATTTAGAATCGTCCGGATCAGTGTCAAAGCTTGCATCGACGTAACCATTTACGATGAGTTCTTTGTCACCTCCATAAATGAGAAACATATCCTTTGTCCTTTTCAGGTATTTCAGGATGTTCTTGACCGCTGTCCAGTGATCCACTCCTGGATTACTTTGGTACCTCCCTGCTAAACTAATAGCAAGGCACACATCAGGTCTGGTACACAACATTGCATACATGATAGAGCCTATGGCTGAAGCATAGGGAACATCTTTCATTTTCTCTCTATCTTCTATAGTGGTCGGGCATTGAGTCTTACTCAACTTCACACCTTGTGACATAGGCAAGAACCCTTTCTTTGCTTGATCCATTTTTGAACTTCTTCAAAACTTTGTCAAGGTATGTGCTTTGGGAAAGTCCAATTAAGCGCCTCGATCTATCTCTATAGATCTTGATGCCCAATATATAAGCAGCTTCACTGAGGTATTTCATTGAAAAACTCTTATTCAAATATCCTTTTATGCTATCCAGAAATTCTATATCATTTCCAATCAACAATATGTCATCCACATATAATTTTAGAAATGCTACAGAGCTCCCACTCACTTTCTTGTAAATACAGGCTTCTCCAAAAGTCTGTATAAAACCATAAGCTTTGATCACACTATCAAAACATTTATTCCAACTCCGAGAGGCTTGCACCAGTCCATAAATGGATCGCTGGAGCTTGCACACTTTGTTAGCTCCCTTTGGATCGACAAAACCTTCTGGTTGCATCATATACAACTCTTCTTCCAGAAATCCATTCAGGAATGCAGTTTTGACATCCATTTGCCAAATTTCATAATCATAAAATGCAGCAATTGCTAACATGATTCAGACAGACTTAAGCATCACTACGGGTGAGAAAGTCTCATCATAGTCAATCCCTTGAACTTGTCAAAAACCTTTTGCAACAAGTCGAGCTTTATAGATAGTAACATTACCGTCAACGTCAGTCTTCTTCTTGAAGATCCATTTATTTTCAATGGCTTGCCGATCATTGGGCAAGTCAACCAAAGTCCACACTTTGTTCTCATACATGGATCCCATCTCGGATTTCATGGCCTCAAGCCATTTTGCGGAATCTGGGCTCACCATCGCTTCTTCATAGTTCGTAGGTTCGTCATGGTCTAGTAACATAACCTCCAGAGCAGGATTACCGTACCACTCTAGTGCGGATCTTACTCTGGTTGACCTACAAGGTTCAGTAACAACTTGATCTGAAGTTTCATGATCATCATCTAACTTCCTCACTAATTGGTGTAGGTGTCACAGGAACCGGTTTCTGTGATGAACTATTTTCCAATAAGGGAGCAGGTACAGTTACCTCATCAAGTTCTACTCTCCTCCCACTCACTTCTTTCGAGAGAAACTCCTTCTCTAGAAATATTCCAAATTTAGCAACAAAAGTATTGCCTTCGGATCTGTGATAAAAGGTGTACCCAACAGTCTCTTTTGGGTATCCTATGAAGACACTTCCGATTTGGGTTCGAGCTTATCAGGTTGAAGTTTTTTCACATAAAAATCGCAGCCCCAAACTTTAAGAAAGGACAACTTTGGTTTCTTGCCAAACCATAGTTCATAAGGCATCGTCTCAACGGATTTAGATGGTGCCCTATTTAACGTGAATGCAACTATCTCTAGAGCATAACCCCAAAACGATAGCGGTAAATCAGTAAGAGACATCATAGATCACACCATATCTAGTAAAGTACGATTATGATGTTTGGACACACCATTACGCTGTGGTGTTCCAGGTGGCGTGAGTTGCGAAACTATTCCGCATTGTTTCAAATGAAGACCAAACTCGTAACTCAAATATTCTCCTCCACGATCAGATCGTAGGAACTTTATTTTCTTGTTACGATGATTTTGAACTTCACTCTGAAATTCCTTGAACTTTTCAAATGTTTCAGACTTAAGTTTCATTAAGTAGATATACCCATATCTGCTTAAATCATCTGTGAAGGTGAGAAAATAACGATACCCGCCGCGAGCCTCAATATTCATCGGACCACACACGTCTGTATGTATGATTTCCATCAAATCTGTTGCTCGCTCCATAGTTCCGGAGAACGGCATTTTAGTCATCTTGCCCATGAGGCACGGTTCGCAAGTACCAAGTGATTCATAATCAAGTGGTTCCAAAAGTCCATCAGTATGGAGTTTCTTCATGCGCTTTACACCGATATGACCTAAACGACAGTGCCACAAATAAGTTGCACTATCATCATCAACTCTGCAGCTTTTGGCTTCAATATTATGAATATGTGTATCACTACTATCTAGATTCAAATAGACCACTCTTCAAGGGTGCATGACCATAAAAGATATTACTCATATAAATAGAACAACCATTATTCTCTAATTTAAATGAATAACCGTCTCAAACAAGATCCAGATATAATGTTCATGCTCAACGCTGGCACCAAATAACAATTATTCAGGTCTAAAACTAACCTCGAAGGTAGATGTAGAGGTAGCGTGCCGACCGCGATCACATCGACTTTGGAACCATTTCCCACGCGCATCGTCACCTCGTCCTTAGTCAATCTTCGCTTAATCCGTAGCCCCTGTTTCGAGTTGCAAATATTAGCAACAGAACCAGTATCAAATACCCAGGTGCTACTGCTGCGGGTATTAGTAAGGTACACATCAATAACATGTATATCACATATACCTTTGTTCACTGCTACCTCTTGAGCACTACGTTGGCTTTCCCCGAAGAGGAAGGGATGATGCAGCAAAGTAGTGTAAGTATTTCCCTCAGTTTTTCAGAACCAAGGTATCAATCCAGTAGGAGGCTACGCGCGAGTCCCTTGTACCTGCACAAAACAAATAAATCCTCGCAACCAACGCGAATAGGGCTTGTCAATCCCTACACGACCACTTACGAGAGTGAGATCTGATAGATATGATAAGATAATATTTTTGGTATTTTTCTGATAAATATGCAAAGTAAAATAAAGGCAAAGTAAAAAGCAAAGGAAATAACTAAGTAGTAGGAGATTAATATGATAAAGATAGACCCCGGGGCCATAGGTTTCACTAGTGGCTTCTCTTGAGAGCATAAGTATTCTACGGTGGGTGAACAAATTACTGTTGAGCAATTGATAGAATTGAGCATAGTTATAAGAATATCTAGGTATGATCATGTATATAGGCATCATGTCCGAGACAAGTAGACCGACTCCTGCCTGCATCTACTACTATTACTCCACTCATCGACCGCTATCCAGCATGCATCTAGAGTATTAAGTTAAAAACAGAGTAACGCCTTAAGCAAGATGACATGATGTAGAGGGATAGACTCATGCAATATGAAGAAAACCCCATCTTGTTATCCTCGATGGCAACAATACAATACATGCCTTGCTGCCCCTACTGTCACTGGGAAAGGACACCGCAAGATTGAACCCAAAGCTAAGCACTTCTCCCATTGCAAGAAAGATCAATCTAGTAGGCCAAACCAAACTGATAATTCGAAGAGACTTGCAAAGATAGCCAATCATACATAAAAGAATTAAGAGAAGATTCAAATATTGTTCATAGATAGACTTGATCATAAACCCACAATTCATCGGTCTCAACAAACACATCGCAAAAAGAAGATTACATCGAATAGATCTCCATAAGAGAGGGGGAGAATATTGTATTGAGATCCAAAAAGAGAGAATAAGCCATCTAGCTACTAACTATGGACCCGTAGGTCTGCGGTAAACTAATCACACTTCATCGGAGAGGCTATGGTGTTGATGTAGAAGCCCTCCGTGATCGATGCCCCCTCCGGCGGAGCTCCGGAACAAGCCCCAAGATGGGATCTCGTGGATACAGAAAGTTGCGGCGGTGGAATTAGGTTTTTGGCTCCATTTGATCGTTTGGGGGTACGTAGGTATATATAGGAGGAAGGAGTACGTCAGTGGAGCAACAGGGGGCTCACAAGGGTGGAGGGCGCGCCTGGTGGGGGTGGGCGCACCCCCCTACCTCGTGGCCTCCTCTTTTGTGTCTTGACGTAGGGACCAAGTCTCCTGGGTCTTGTTTGTTGAGAAAATCACGTTCCCGAAGGTTTCATTCCGTTTGGACTCTGTTTGATATTCCTTTTCTTCGAAACCCTAAAATAGGCAAAAAACAACAATTCTAGGCTGGGCCTCCGGTTAATAGGTTAGTCCCAAAAATAATATAAAAGTGGAAAATAAAGCCTAATAATGTCCAAAATAGTAGATAGTATAGCATGGAGCAATCAAAAATTATAGATACGTTGGAGACGTATCAAGCATCCCCAAGCTTAATTCCTGCTTGTCCTCGAGTAGGTAAATGATAAAAACAGAATTTTTGATGCGGAGTGCTACTTGGCATAATTTTAATGTAATTCTTCTTAATTGTGGTATGAATATTTAGATCCAAAAGATTCAAGACAAAAGTTTAATATTGACATAAAAATAATAATACTTCAAGCATACTAACAAAGCAATTATGTCTTCTCAAAATAACATGGCCAAAGAAAGTTATCCCTACAAAATCATATAGTCTGGCTATGCTCCATCTTGACCACACAAAATATTTAAATCATGCACAACCCCGATGACAAGCCAAGCAATTGTTTCATACTTTTGACATTCTAACTTTTTCAATCTTCACGCAATACATGAGCGTGAGCCATGGATATAGCACCATAGGTGGAATAGAATGGTGGTTGTGGAGAAGACAAAAAGGGAGAAGATAGTCTCACATCAACTAGGAGTATCAACGGGCTATGGAGGTGCCCATCAATAGATATCAATGTGAGTGAGTAGGGATTGCCATGCAACGGATGCACTAGAGCTATAAGTATATGAAAGCTCAAAAAGAAACTAAGTGGGTGTGCATCCAACTTGCTTGCTCATGAATACCTAGGGCATTTTGAGGAAGCCCATCATTGGAATATACAAGCCAAGTTCTATAATGAAAAATTCGCACTAGTATATGAAAGTGATAACATGAGAGACTCTCTACTATGAATATCATGGTGCTACTTTGAAGCACAAGTGTGGTAAAAGGATAGTAACATTGTCCCTTCTCTCTTTTTCTCTCGTTTTTTTATTTGGGCCTTTTCTTTTTCTTTTTTATGGCCTCTTTTCTTTCTCCTTTTTTTATTTTTCGTCCGGAGTCTCATCCCGACTTGTGGGGGAATCATAGTCTCCATCATCCTTTCCTCACTGGGACAATGCTCTAATAATGATGATCATCACACTTTTATTTTTCTTACAACTCAACAATTACAACTCGATACTTAGAACAAAATATGACTCTATGTGAATGCCTCCGGCGGTGTACCGGGATATGCAATGATGCATGAGTGACATGTATGAAAGAATTATGAATAGTGGCTTTGCCATACGATGTCAACTACATGATCATGCTAAGCAATATGACAATAATGGAGTGTGTCATAATAAATGGAACGGTGGAAAGTTGCATGGCAATATATCTCGGAATGGCTATGGAAATGCCATAATAGGTAGGTATGGTGGCTGTTTTGAGGAAGGTATATGGTGGGTGTATGATACCGGCGAAAGGTGCGCGGTATTAGAGAGGCTAGCAAAGGTGGAAGGGTGAGAGTGCGTATAATCCATGGACTCAACATTAGTCATAAAGAAATCATATACTTATTGTAAAAATCTACAAGTTATCAAAGCAAAGTATTACGCGCATGCTCCTAGGGGGATAGATTGGTAGGAAAATACCATCGCTCGTCCCCGACCGCCACTCATAAGGAAGACAATCAAAAAATAAATCATGCTCCGACTTCATCACATAATGGTTCACCATACGTGCATGCTACGGGAATCACAAACTTTAACACAAGTATTTCTCAAATTCACAACTACTCAACTAGCACAACTTTAATATCACCATATTTATATCTCAAAACAATTATCAAGCATCAAACTTCAAACTTCTCATAGTATTCAACACACTCATAAGAAAGTTTTATTATTAATCTTGTATACCAAGCATTTTAGGATTTTAAGCAAATTACCATGCTTTTTAAGACTCTCAAAATAATCTAAGTGAATCATGAGAGATAAATAGTTTCTATAAAACAAATCCACCACCGTGCTCTAAAAGATATAAGTGAAGTACTAGTGCAAAACTATATAACTCAAAAGATATAAGCGAAGCACATAGAGTATTCTAACAAATTCCAAATCATGTATGGCTCTCTAAAAAGGAGTGTGCAGCAAGGATGATTGTGGTAAACTAAAAATTAAAGACTCAAATCATACAATACGCTCCAAGAAAAACACATATCATGTGGTGAATAAAAATATAGCTCCAAGTAAAGTTACCGATAGAAGTAGACGAAAGAGGGGATGCCTTCCGGGGCATCCACAAGCTTTGGATTTTAGGTGTCCTTAGATTATCTTGGGGGTGCCATGGGCATCCCCAAGCTTAGGCTCTTGCTACTCCTTGTTCCATAATCCATCAAATCTTTACCCAAAACTTGAAAACTTCACAACACAAAACTTAAGGTAGAAAATCTCGGGAGCTCCGTTAGCGAAAGAAAATAAAAGACCACTTCAAGGTACTGTAATGAACTCATTCTTTATTTATATTGGTGTTATACCTACTGTATTCCAACTTCTCTATGGTTTATAAACTATTTTACTAGCCATAGATTCATCAAAATATGCAAACAACACACGGAAAACAGAATCTGTCAAAAACAAAACAGTCTGTAGTAATCTGTAGCTAGCGCAAGATCTGGAACTCCAAAAATTCTAAAATAAATTTCTGGACGTGAGGAATTTATCTAGTAATCATATTCAAAAATAATTAAATAAATAGCACTTTCCAATAAAAATGACAGCAGTTATCGTGAGCACTAAAGTTTCTGTTTTTTACAGCAAGTGTAACAAGACTTTCCCCAAGTCTTCCCAACGCTTCTACTTGGCACAAACGCTAATTAAACACAAAAAACACAACAAAAACAGAGGCTAGATAAATTATTTATTACTAAACAGGAGCAAAAATCAAGGAATAAAAATAAAATTGGGTTGCCTCCCAACAAGCGCTATCGTTTAACGCCCCTAGCTAGGCATAACAAACAAGAATAGATCTAGGTATTGCCATCTTTGGTAGGAAATCCATAAGTGTCTCTCATAATAGATACATAAGGTAATTTTATTTTATTTCTAGGAAAGTGTTCCATGACTTTCCTTAATGGAAATTGGAATCTAATATTTCCTTCCTTCATATCAATAATTGCACCAATCGTTCTAAGGAAAGGTCTACCAAGAATAATAGGACATGAAGGATTGCAATATATGTCAAGAACAATAAAATCTACGGGCACATAATTCGTATTTGCAAAAATAAGAACATCATTAATTCTTCCCATAGGTTTCTTAATAGTGGAATCCGCAAGGTGCAAGTTTAGAGAGCAATCATCAAAATCACGGAAACCTAACAAATCACACAAAGTCTTTGGAATCGTGGAAACACTAGCACCCAAATCACATAAAGCATAGCATTCATGATCTTTAATTTTAATTTTAATAGTTGGTTCCCACTCATCATAAAGTTTTCTAGGTATAGAAACTTCCAATTCAAGTTTTTCTTCATAAGATTGCATCAAGGCATCAACGATATGTTTAGTAAACGCTTTATTTTGACTATAAGCGTGAGGAGAATTTAGCACGGATTGCAACAAGGAAATACAATCAATCAAAGAGCAATTTTCATAGTTAAATTCCTTGAAATCCACAATAGTGGGTTAAGCAACATCTAGGGTTTTAATTTCTTCAATCCCACTTTAATCAATTTTAGCATCAAGATCAACAAATTCTGAATTCTTGGAACGCCTTCTAGGTAAAGTTGGATCATATTCAGTCCGATCATTATCAAGATTCATATTGCAAAACAAAGATTTAATAGGGGACACATCAATAACTTTTATATCTTCATCTTTATTTTCATAGGAACTAGAAGAACACGCTATTATAAAGGCATCTTCCTTAGCACGCATCCTAGCGGTTCTTTCTTTGCACTCATCAATGGAAATTCTCATGGCTTTGAGAGACCCATTGATATCATGCTTAGGTGGAATAGATCTAAGTTTCAAAGAATCAACATCAAGAGCAATTCTATCAACGTTCCTAGCCAACTCATCAATCTTAAGCAATTTTTCTTCAATCAAAGCATTGAAATTCTTTTGCCAAGTAATAAATTCTTTAATATTAGATTCAAAATCAGAGGGCATATTATTATAATTTCCATAAGAATTGTTGTAGGAAGTACCATAATTATTAGAGGGATTACTAGGATAAGGCCTAGGATTGAAATTTCCTATATATGCGTTGTTACCAAAATTGTTCCTACGAACAAAATTCACATCCATAGATTCATTATTATTCTCAATCAAAGTAGACAAGGGCATATCATTAGGATCAGAAGAAACACTCTTATTAGCAAATAATTTCATAAGTTCATCCATCTTTCCACTCAAAACATTAATTTCTTCTATCGCATGCACCTTTTTATTAGTAGATCTTTCAGTATGCCATTAAGAATAATTAACCATAATATTATCTAGGAGTTTAGTAGCTTCTCCTAAAGTGATTTCCATAAAAGTGCCTCCCGTCGCCGAATCTAAAAGATTTCTAGAAGCAAAATTCAATCCGGCATAAAAAATTTGTATAATCATCCACAAATTTAAACCATGAGTAGGGCAATTACGTATCATTAGTTTCATTCTCTCCCAAGCTTGTGCAACATGTTAATGATCAAGTTGCTTAAAATTCATAATATCGTTTCTAAGAGAGATGATCTTAGCGGGAGGAAAATACTTAGATATAAAAGCATCTTTGCACTTATTCCAAGAATGAATACTATTTTTAGGCAAAGACGAAAACCAAGCTTTAGCACGATCTCTAAGCGAAAAAGGAAATAGCTTCAATTTAACAATCTCATTATCCACATATTTCTTCTTTTGCATATCACATAAATCAACGAAGCTATTTAGATGGGTAGCGGCATCTTCACTAGGAAGGCCAGAAAACGGATCTTTCATGACAAGATTCAGCAAAGCAGTATTAATTTCACAAGATTCAACATCGGTAAGAGGAGAAATCGGAGTGCTAATAAAATCATTGTTGTTGGTATTGGTGAAGTCACACAATTTAGTATTATCTTGAGCCATCGTGACAAGCAAGCAAACTAACACACAAGCAAACAAAAAGCAAGCGGGCAAAAAGAGGCAAATAGAGAAAGAGAGGGCGAATAAAACGGCAAGGGTGAAGTGGGGGAGAGGAAAATGAGAGGCAAATGGCAAATAATGTTGTCGGTGTACTAAAGTAGGGGTACCTTAGTATCCCGAACTTGTGCACGGGCAGTCGCAGCGTCCCGCGGCAAGGCTTGCCGGGCGACCGCCAAGATCCTCTGTGGTTCCTTTGGAGCCATTCAAGAACAAAGTATCTAAGAACAAGAAGACAAGACCCCGTCAAGAGGAGCTTGCCGGGAAGGCCAACCAAGGCCCGGTGAGCGACAAGCTCCCGGATGCGACAAGACAATGACCGCGGCAAGGCACTTGCCGCGGCAAACCTCCACTCTGTACCTGCGCTCCAGCACATCCACCAACGTGTCGCTCTGGGACCCTCCCAGGCGTACGTGGCGGAAGGCTGTGCAGCCAGAGGTACACGGTGGCAAGCGGCGCTGACAAGATCGCCATCGTGGCAAGCATTGGCGTCCCTAGCGGTCCCTTTCTGCACCGTCTAGGCGACGTAGACATGCATTTAATGCCTTTGTCCCCTGCCGTCAGGGTTAGGTATGATACAACTGTTGTAGGCGGCGGTGCCACCGCCACGCCTTTTCCCATTTTTGCCCTTGCCTACATTGCCACCTGTCGGTGACCCCTTAAAACATATAAAAGGAGGCCCGTGTGCAACGTAGAAGGGGGTCGGCCAACAGAACGCACTCACGCTCGGTCTAGCTAGTTGCTGGTGTGTACTGTAGCAACCAGCGCTCCCGAGCAAGAAATCAATACAAACACAAAGCAGGAGTAGGGTTTTACGCATCCGTGCGGCCCGAACCTGGGTAAACTGATCGTGTCGCTCATGCGCATCGCCTCAATCTGCTCTTCGTGCTCTCTCCGCCCCCTGCTGAACCACAAGGGGCTCGGTCCGCCGTGGTCCCATAGGTGTCCATGGGGATCAGCACCCCCGACAAATGTAATGCAGGAGATAATGGTATGTGATGGGTATTTGTTATGTTGACTTTTGCGTAGACCTCCCCGGCAACGGCGCCGGAAATCCTTCTTGCTACCTCTTGCGCACTGCATTGGTTTTCCCCGAAGAGAAAGGGATGATGCAGCAAAGTAGCGTAAGTATTTCCCTCAGTTTTTGAGAACCAAGGTATCAATCCAGTAGGAGGCTACGTGCGAGTCCCTCGTACCTGCACAAAACAAATAAATCCTCGCAACCAACGCGAATAGGGGTTGTCAATCCCTACACATCCAGTTACGAGAGTGAGATCTGGTAGATATGATAAGATAATATTTTTGGTATTTTTCTCATAAAGATGCAAAGTAAAATAAAGGCAAAGTAAAAAGCAAAGGAAATAACTAAGTAGTAGGAGATTAATATGATAAAGATAGACCCCGGGGCCATAGGTTTCACTAGTGGCTTCTCTCGAGAGCATAAGTATTCTACGGTGGGTGAACAAATTACTGTTGAGCAATTGATAGAATTGAGCATAGTTATGAGAATATCTAGGTATGATCATGTATATAGGCATCACGTCCGAGACAAGTAGACCAACTCCTGCCTGCATCTACTACTATTACTCCACTCATCGACCGCTATCCAGCATGCATCTAGAGTATTAAGTTAAAAACAGAGTAACGCCTTAAGCAAGATGACATGATGTAGAGGGATAGACTCATGCAATATGAAGAAAACCCCATCTTGTTATCCTCGATGGCAACAATACAACACGTGCCTTACTGCCCCTACTGTCACTGGGAAAGGACACCGCAAGATTGAACCCAAAGCTAAGCACTTCTCCCATTGCAAGAAAGATCAACCTAGTAGGCCAAACCAAACTGATAATTCGAAGAGACTTGCAAAGATAACCAAACATACATAAAAGAATTAAGAGAAGATTCAAATATTGTTCATAGATAGACTTGATCATAAACCCACAATTCATCGGTCTCAACAAACACACCGCAAAAAGAAGATTACATCAAATAGATCTCCACAAGAGAGGGGAGAACATTGTATTGAGATCCAAAAAGAGAAAAGAAGCCATCTAGCTACTAACTATGGACCCGTAGGTCTACGGTAAACTAATCACACTTCATCGGAGAGGCTATGGTGTTGATGTAGAAGCCCTCCGTGATCGATGCCCCCTCCGGCGGAGCTTCGGAACAGGCCCCAAGATGGGATCTCGTGGATACAGAAAGTTGCGGCGGTGGAATTAGGTTTTTGGCTCCGTTTGATCGTTTGGGGGTACATAGGTATATATAGGAGGAAGGAGCACGTCAGTGGAGCAACAGGGGCCCCACGAGGGTGGAGGGCGCGCCTGGTGGGGGTGGGCGCGCCCCCTACCTCGTGGCCTCCTCTTTTGTGTCTTGACGTAGGGACCAAGTCTCCCGGGTCTTGTTTGTTGAGAAAATCACGCTCCCGAAGGTTTCATTCCGTTCGGACTTCGTTTGATATTCCTTTTCTTCGAAACCCTAAAACAGGCAAAAACAACAATTCTGGGCTGGGCCTCCGGTTAATAGGTTAGTCCCAAAAATAATATAAAAGTGGAAAATAAAGCCTAATAATGTCCAAAACAGTAGATAGTATAGCATGGATCAATCAAAAATTATAGATACGTTGGAGACGTATCAAGCATCCCCAAGCTTAATTCCTGCTCGTCCTCGAGTAGGTAAATGATAAAAATAGAATTTTTTATGTGGAGTGCTACTTGGCATAATTTTAATGTAATTCTTCTTAATTGTGGTATGAATATTCAGATCCAAAAGATTCAAGACAAAAGTTTAATATTTACATAAAAAGAATAATACTTCAAGCATACTAACAGAGCAATTATGTCTTCTCAAAATAACATGGCCAAAGAAAGTTATCCCTACAAAATCATATAGTCTGGCTATGCTCCATCTTGACCACAAAAAATATTTAAATCATGCACAACCCCGATGACAAGCCAAGCAATTGTTTCATACTTTTGACATTCTCTAACTTTTTCAATCTTCACGCAATACATGAGCGTGAGCCATGGATATAGCACCATAGGTGGAATAGAATGGTGGTTGTGGAGAAGACAAAAAGGGAGATGATAGTCTCACATCAACTAGGCATATCAACGGGCTATGGAGGTGCCCATCAATAGATATCAATGTGAGTGAGTAGGGATTGCGATGCAACGGATGCACTAGAGCTATAAGTATATGAAAGCTCAAAAAGAAACTAAGTGGGTGTGCATCCAACTTGCTTGCTCATGAAGACCTAGGGCATTTTGATGAAGCCCATCATTGGAATATACAAGCCAAGTTCTATAATGAAAAATTCCCACCACTATATGAAAGTGATAACATGAGAGACTCTCTACTATGAATATCATGGTGCTACTTTGAAGCACAAGTGTGCTACTTCGAAACCCTAAAACAGGCAAAAAAAGCAATTCTGGGCTGGGCCTCCGGTTAATAGGTTAGTCCCAAAAATAATATAAAAGTGGAAAATAAAGCCCAATAATGTCCAAAACAGTAGATAATATAGCATGGAGCAATCAAAAATTCTAGATACATTGGAGACGTATCATTCACCTTGCCATCCTTCTTATCCGCCAAATACCTTGGGCGGTTCCGCTTCGAGTGACCAGTCTGCTTGCAGTAGAAGCACTCAGTCTCAGGCTTAGGTCCAGACTTGGGTTTCTTCTCTTGAGCAGCAACTTGTTTACTGTTCTTCTTGAAGTTCCCCTTCTTCTTCCCTTCACCCTTTTTCTTGAAACTAGTGGTCTTGTTGACCATCAACACTTGATGCTCGTTTTTGATTTCTACCTCCGCAGCCTTTAGCATCGCGAAGAGCTCGGGAATTGTCTTATTCATCCCTTGCATATTATAGTTCATCACAAAGCTTTTGTAGCTTGGTGGCAGTGATTGAAGAACTCTGTCAATGACACTATCAACACGAAGATTAACTCCCAGTTGAGTCAAGTGATTATGATACCCAAACATTTTGAGTATATGTTCACTGACAGAACTATTCTCCTCCATCTTGCAGCTATAGAACTTATTGGAGACTTCATATCTCTCAATCCAGGCATTTGCTTGAAATATTAAATTCAACTCTTGGAACATATCATATGGTCCATGACGTTTAAAATGTCGTTGAAGTCCTGGTTCTAAGCCGTAAAGCATGGCACACTGAACTATCGAGTAGTCATCATCTTTACTCTGCCAAACGTTCTTAACATTGTCAGTAGCATCTGCAGCAGGTGTCGGTGTCAAAACCGGTAGATCTCGGGTAGGGGGTCCCGAACTGTGCTTCTAAGGCGGATGGTAACAGGAGGCAGGGGACACGATGTTTACCCAGGTTCGGGTCCTCTTGATGGAGGTAAGACCTACGTCCTGCGTGATTGTTCTTGATAATATGAGTAGTACAAGAGTCGATCTACCACGAGATCTGAGAGGCTAAACCCTAGAAGCTAGTCTATGGTATGATTGTTTGTTGTTCTACGGACTAAAACCCTCCGATCTATATAGACACCAGAGGGGGCTAGGGTTACACAGAGTCGGTTACAAGGAAGGAGATCTACATATCTGTATTGCCAAGCTTGCCTTTCACGCCAAGGAGAGTCCCATCCGAACACGGGATGAAGTCTTCAATCTTGTATCTTCATAGTCCAACAGTCCGGCCAAAGGATATAGTCCGGCTGTCCAGATACCCTCTAATCAAGGACTCCCTCAGTAGCCCCTGAACCAGGCTTCAATGACGATGAGTCCGGCGTGCAGATTGTCTTCGGCATTGCAAGGCGAGTTCCTCCTCCGAATACTTCATAGAAGATTTTGAACATGAGGATCGTGTCCGGCTCTGCAAAACAAGTTCCACATACCACCATAGAGAGAATAATATTTCCATAAATCTAATCTGTTGACGTACCCCGTAGTGTGACATCACACCACAACCAGGTCTTTATTCGAATCATTTTTCATAACCAATCTCAGCGTGTTTCGCGAGGCGGTTTCCTTGGCACGTCTTGTCAAAGCAGAGATCATGTCCCCTTTATTACGGGATTCTCATCAATACGGACGTGGGTAACCCAACCGTGCCTATTGGTAGGACTCCTAGATCTTAGGCAAGTCCCAAATGGCCACGAGGAGGACGCTTGATATTCACCCTCTTTATAAAGGGGACAATGCGTTTTCTTTTTCCCTCTTGTGCTTAATCAAATCCTTCCCTCGCCTCGAGTTCTAACACCCAAAGCTTAGGTCAGGTGCTTCGGACCTTCAACTATGTCCGGATCCAACCTTCAAGGTCGGTGAATGCCTTCCTCCATCACGGAGGAGGACATCAAGAGGTTGAGAGAGGCCAGATATCTGACCGCCGAAATTTCGCATCGGCTACCCGCCCGAGGGCAGGTCGTCCCTACTCCCGAACCCAACAAGAACGTCGTGTTCGTCTCCCACTTCCTCCGAGGACTAGGCCTCTCTCTGGATCCCTTTGTTAGGGGTCTTATGTTCTATTACGGGCTAGATTTTCACGATCTGGCCCCAGATTACCTTCTTCACATCTCGACATTTATTGTCGTATGTGAGGCCTTCCTCCACATTACCCCTCACTTCGGCCTGTGGCTCAAGACCTTTGATGTGAAGCCGAAGATGATCGAGGGGCAGCACGCAGTGTGCGGAGGAGCTTCAATAAGTAAAATTGCTTACGCTCCATGGCCTGACGGTTACTTCCCAGAGGTGTCCAGATTGTGGCAGCGGGAGTGGTTCTACATCACAGCTCCCCGAAGTGCCAAGTGGGTAGCTGCCCCCACCTTTCGCTCAGACCCCACCACAACTGATGTCATGGATCAGCAGGGGGCTGAGCTGGGGTCTAGCCAAGGATGTGCCAATACTGCAAAGCCATATCCGAGATCTCTTTGAGAGAGATTTCAGTCTGGTTATGGTAGTGCAAGTCATGCTAGTTCACCAAGTCCAGCCTTGCAAACGCCGGCCCCTTCGCATGTGGGAATTCAACCCGGAAGGACCGCGAGCTATTCAACATTTCCTCGGCATGATGCACGAAGAGATGTACAAATTTTTCATCGGACCACAAATAGTGTGTTCGGACATCACTGAGGATGCAGGTCTAAGCTGCAATCGCCCGGATACCCCAGTAAGTAACCCCGCATCCGAACACACTGTCCGTTTATTTATCGCAACATTGCCCTAAAAATCCGCTCTTTGACCCAGGATTGGATAGCGAAGGCAAAGTTGATCAGGTGTTCAGCCCCCCTCCCTGAGACCTCACCAAATCCCGTGCTAACCAGGATGCTGGAGATCGCTCCTTATCAAGCGCCCTCAGGAGAAGATAAAGAGGGGATCAAGGAGGCTAGCGCCTCCGCGAAGGAGGTTAGCCGGGGGGAGGAACTGAAACTTCCTCTCCCCAGGGACGAAAGAGAACCACCTCTGAGGACCCAGAGACAACGGTCTCCAAACGGGGGAAGAAATCTCTGCCGGAGGGTCCTGCCCTGGGGGATACCCTAGCCGCACTATGCCCTCAAGGGGATCATCCCTCCACCGAGCTGTAAGTAAAAGGGTAAATGAAAATATCTCGCTTTACCTCTAAGGAAAATAACCGAGGCATTTATCTTGCAGTTCAGATCTTAGCCCTTCTCAGCAGAGCTCGTCTTTAGGGGATCTTCTTCCAGAGATGATGGAGAGCGAAATGCCTCCCCCTGCCACACCGCCTCACAAGGCAGGCGACCCCGAGGTGTCATCACGGAGGGTTTCTCCTGATCCGGCAAGGCCAGAAGGTAATCCTATGGCCACCCAAAGTCCACAGTATCCGGCTCTCGAAGGGAGCAACCAAAAGAGTCCAACACCGTCTGGTGTGCGGTCGGACGTAATGAGGAATCTGCTAGAGCAAGCGGTTATCTTAGAAGAGCACCACATGTTGATGGGTACGGTGATTGAAAGGATTTCATCCGCCGAAAGCGGGTTGCATGAAGCCTTTATGAGTCTACTGACGGGTTTTGAGGTACACGAAATGATGTACATTGTTGACAGTACCGCACATTTTTAGACGTGCCCTGTGTAGATAGTAGCCCCTGAGACTCTGGTTGTCGTCGAAAACGGCGGCAAACAGAGGATCATAGTCCCAGGTAATAACCAGACCGCCTTTATGTGCAGGTGGTTGAAGCTCCGGTGGCTAGCCGGACTGATGGGTTTGCCGAACTAAGGCGGCAACTGGATGCGGCAGATGGCGACATCGTGCTTGTTAACAAGCGGCTTGACGAGGCACATGGTAAGTGATTTTTTTGGTGATTGTCACATAGTAAGAGCAGCATGATGCCAGTATCTTTAATATGTTGTGACTGCAGATGGAGCTGCCATCGTGGAGACCCTTTGGGCAAAGCTTGCCCGAGCCAAGGAGCAAGTGAGGAGTAGTAATGCAGCCGCTTTAAAGGCGGCCGAAGAGTTAAGGGCCGAACAGGCCGCACATTGCAAGAGCAAAGAAAAAATTGCCAAGATGGCCGTGGAGTTAAAAGATGCTGCTGACCGTTACCGGTTTCTTGAAGAAGAAAACCGGGTGAAGGCGACGGACCTGGAGAAGGCCCGGGTGGCTGCCAAGGAAGCCCGCTCCAAAATTAGAGCGACGAAGGAGGAGCTGAATCAAGCTGCGAATATCATTTCTGGGAAGCCCTTCTTGTTGCGGACTAAGTTCGGAGATCCGAAATATGCTCCTCTGGACCGGCTATGGAGTTCTGCGGACGAGTACATGGATTTGGCTGCAAGTGCTGCTGATGCGGCCGAGTACTTCAAGGATCAGAAAGATCCTGAAGTGGATAAGCTGTTCTGGTCATAGTTTCATGCTCCAGTCCGTCCGCTGTTGCTGAATGAGCGATTGACCGGTTGGGCCAAGCTCCATAGATTATCCGGACTTGCCATGAGGTCCGTTGTGGATCATTTGTGGCCAGGAGGGCCAAGGCCGAATAGCTACTTTAGCTTAGTGCAACAATTCCTTGGTGTTGTGTCATGCATCGATGCAGTAAAGAGGTCGGCGTGCATTGAAGGCTCGCGGATGGCCCTTGCCTGTGTCAAAACATACTGGGCAGAGATGTATGCCACCACTGTTGCGGCACAGGGTTCGGCCATAGGCCGAGTGGCTGCCGAGCACTACTTTGAAGAAGTTCATGAAGGCGCTCGTTTGATAGAGGCTCAGTGCTTGAAAAATATTATGTTTAAGTGACATGTATTCCCATTGTAAAAACAATGTTTTATTGAGTTTATCAAGGCTGTATTTATACTTTTGCCCGAAAGTACTATGATGCCTCCTATGCGGCTGTTTATGTATATATGTATATAACCTGAAAGATGGAAGTCGTCGGCTTCAGCCCCCACGCAAATAATGTGGGGGTGTTCGCAGAAGACGCATGTTCACACTTGATCCAACGTCTTGGTCCATTAAGGAGGTGATAGCGCAGCGAACTAGGCAATCGGACTATAATGCTTTAACACTTTCACTTAGCCAGAGGAGCTTGACAGTGGGGCTAGTATATAGCCCCTGGTGGCTCCGCGCTTATCCGAATTCGGGGCGCGTACATGCCTGGCCAGGAAATGGCCCTTCGTTAAGGCGGAGGAATCCCGAAGATTCCACTAGGTCATCAAGTGGTTGACCAGTCTCACGCTATATCATGACAGTCAGTTTTCGGCTTTCTCTACTGAGGTGCTCGCCTGGATGAACCAGGGCACAATCGCAGTAGTTCTCCTGGTGCGGCCTTAGCCGATAGAGCGGAATGTAAGGCAGCAAAACATAGGAGCCGGGCAAACCCAACATTTGACCAAAGACATGATTCGGAGCTGGTGCATATAAGGCCAAACTCGCGACGCCGAACACTCTCTAAGGTATTCGGTCTTTATGATGTAAACCGGGCCTAAACAGTGCCCTTTGTAATAAGCCCCTAGTGTCCAGGTATGTGCAATATTCTGACGTGGCCACATGCCAATACGTCAGCATCCTTCTCAATTGTACTGAGAATCCGGGGGATGTGTATCAACAAGAGACAGTAAAAAAGGTTTACGCGGGGTCTTAATCTAAAAAGAATCCTTGGAACGGGTCCCTGCTGCATGTTTGCGCCAGTGTCTCCGTTGTGCCGTATCCTGGACGGGTGTAGCACGATGGTCATCTGTAAAAGAGAGGAACTTAGTTGAAAAGTTGTCGTGCAAAAAGGTAGGTTATACTGAATAAACCATGTACAGTTCAAGATGAGTAAAGTTGAGCCTAATTGTCACTTGTTTACACGCGTTGAGCCCCTTGTACTGTTATAGGGGTATAGCCATCAAACCTGTATCAATTATATATAGCTGCGCCAGACTCGTCTAACCGTGTCCGTGGTCTTAACGACCTCCCAGATGCTCTAGGTGGTGAGGCCGTCTAGTGTGCGGCTGCCAAGGCGGCCGCACAGTCTTCCGCGCGCAAGGAGCGCTCAATATTTCCATTTACTGTAATGATGCCACGTGGACCGGTCATCTTAAGCATGAGAGAAGCGTAATGCGGTATTGCGTTAAAGCGAGCGAAAGCTTCGCGTCCGAGTAGTGCTTGATAGCCACTTTGGAATGGAGCGATGTGGAAGGTTAAATTTTCGCGGCGGAAGTTATCGGGAAAGCCGAATATAACCTCTAGTAGCAGGGAGCCCGTGCAATGGGCTTCTAGGCCTGGCGTTACTCCTTTAAAGGTAGTATTGCTATAGCTAATTTTTGTTGGGTCTATCCCCATTTTGCGGACTGTGTCCTTATATATTAGGTTTAAACTACTGCCGCCGTCCATCAGGACTCGTGTGAAGTGGTATCCGTCAATTATCGGGTCTAACACCAAGGCAGCCCATCCTGCATGCCGGGTACTTGCCGAGTAATCCCGATGGTCAAAGGTGATTGGTTGGGACGACCAGTGGCAGAACTCCGCGGTGATAGGCCCTGGGGCATGTGTCTCTAGGAGTGCCGCTTTGTTTCTCCCCTTCATCACGTGTAATATGTTTACTGTTTTGACTTCCGGTGGGAATTTCTTCTGTTCCCGAGTGCTTTGCTTGCGAGGCTCGTCCTCGTCTTCGCTTGGCGTATCCTGCCCCTTGTGTTTGGCGTTGAGTTTGCCGGACTGCTTGAAGACCCAACATTCTCTATGGGTATGATTTGCAGGTTTATCGGGGGTGCTGTGGATCTGACATATTTGGTCCAGAATCTTGTTTAGGCTGGACAGTTCGTCTCTGTTGCCTTTGGAGGGCAGCTTTTGCTGACCTGTCCGAAAGCTTCTGAATCCGACGTTTACCGCCGTGCTCTTCGGGCTGTCTTCTTTATTCCGGCGCTTGTTTTTGCTGCGTCATGGTTTCTCGTTTCCGTCCCTGACTTCGGATGTACTTGGGTCGCTGGTGCTGCATCGGGCTAACCAGCTATCCTTGCCAGCGCAAAAGCGGGTCATGAGGCTTGTTAATGCTGCCATTGTTCTCGGCTTTTCTTGGCCGAGGTGTCTGGCAAGCCATTCGTCTCGAACGCTGTGCTTGAAAGCTGCTAAGGCTTCGGCATCCAGACATTCGACTATTTGGATCTTTTTAGTGAGAAACCTGTTCCAAAGCTTTCGGGCTGACTCTCTGGGCTATTGAGTTATATGACTTAAATCGTCTGCATCCGGTGGTCGGACATAGGTCCCTTGAAAATTTGCCCGAAAAGCGTCTTCGAGCTCTTCCCAACTCCCAATGGAGTTTTTGGGAGGCTTTTAAGCCAGTGCCGAGCTGGCCCTTTGAGCTTGAGGGGTAAGTACTTGATGGCGTGGAGATCATCTCCTTGAGCCATGTGGATATGGAAGATGTAGTCCTCAATCCAGACCCCAGGGTCTGTCGTTCCGTCGTACGCCTCTATGTTTACGGGTTTGAATCCCTCTGGAAATTCATGGTGCAGCACCTCATCGGTGAAACATAGAGGGTGCACGACACCCCTGTATTTGGGTGTACCGTGGTGTTCGGATTTTTGTTGTGTTGCATTGCGTGCTGGAGCGCTTGCTTGGTCCGTAGATGGATCTGGTTGCGTCGTCCTTTTGATGCAAGCCCTCACGTGGATCGCGTACTGGCTTGTGTGCGGCGTCGTTTGCTGCTCTATGTTGGCCACGAGGTCGTCTATCCGACCGGATGGCTGTTTTGTTTTTTGATTGCGGGGGATCTAAGGACTCCTCATCGAATTCAAGTGGTAGCTTTCGCTTCGGGTAGCTCTTTGTGTGGCGACTACCGCCGTATTTTGCTGCAGTGTTGAGTACTTTACTCCATCTAATTCTGAGTGTGTCTTGTGCAGCCCTGAGCCTTTGCTTCTGCTTTTTCAGACTCCTCGCAGTGGCAACAAGCCTTTGATGGGTATTCGGTTGTTCCGGGTACCTGCCCGGTGTAATGTCATCCGGACTGTTATCTTCGCCGGAGTCGGGTTGTTCGGTTTGATTCTCCGTGTTGCCGTGGTCGGACGGTGGTTCAATGCCGTGTTTGTCGTCCGCTGGCTCACCCTGCTCCATTGCTGGGTCTATATGATCGCTGTTTCTGCCGAGGCGGGATTTGGAGCGGCGCTTACGCCGCCGCTTTGACTGCTTCTTGAGGGAACGATCCTCTGCTGTGTCCTTCCGTTCCTCCTTGTCATTTTCTTTCGGTGTGTCCACCATGTATACATCATATGATGAAGTGGGCGTCCAGTGCCCTGTGGGCAGTGGCTCCTGTTCGTCTCCTGCATCGTTGTCCATACCGTCGATGTCTTCAGAGTCGAAGTCAAGCATGTTGGTCAAATCATCGACAGTGGCTACTAAGTGGGTGGTGGGTGGGTGGAGAATTTCTTCGTCATCCGCATCCCAATCCTGCCGGACATAGTTCGGCCAGGACTCTCCTAAAAGGGAGAGAGACTTTAATGAATTCAGTATGTCGCCGAAGGGCGAGTGCTGAAAGATATCCGCGGAGGTGAACTCATGATCGGCGCCCAGTTAGATTTGATAGGCACGGGCGTAGGCGGTTCGGAGTCCGTGGCCGGGGAAGAGTCCGGTAGTTCGGCGTCATGGCTCCCATGAAGGGTAAGGTCGATACTCGGCTTGATCGCCACTGAGAATACGGCCTCCATGGCGGGGTTTATCCACCCGTCCATGGATGGCGCAATTGGCTCCGAATTGAGGGTCGGAGCAGTTGCCGGTGCGATCTCCCAAACACTGTCCGATGGTAGAGCTAAATCATGCTCATCGTGACCGTGTGGCGCACTCGGCAGGGGCTTGAATCCATCGAAGATCAAGTCTCCACGGATATCGGCCGTGTAGTTTATGCTTCCAAACCTGACCTGGTGGTCAGGGGCGTAACTCTCGATCTGCCGCAGATGGCCAAGCGAGTTGGCCCACAGTGTGAAGCCGCCGAATACAAAGATCTGTTCCGGGAGAAAAGTCTCACCCTGGACTGCATCGCTATCGATGATTGAAGGAGCCATCAAGCCTAATGATGACGACACAGAGGAACTCTCAATGAAAGCACCAATGTCGGTGTCAAAATCGGCGGATCTCGGGTAGGGGGTCCCGAACTATGCGTCTAAGGTGGATGGTAACAGGAGGCAGGGGACACGATGTTTACCCAGGTTCGGGCCCTCTTGATGGAGGTAAAACCCTACGTCCCACTTGATTGTTCTTGATAATATGAGTAGTACAAGAGTTGATCTACCACGAGATCTGAGAGGCTAAACCCTAGAAGCTAGCCTATGGTATGATTGTTTGTTGTTCTACAGACTAAAACCCTCCGGTTTATATAGACACCGGAGGGGGCTAGTGAGGGAGTCCTGGATTAGGGGGTGTCCGGATGGCCGGACTATACCTTCAGTCGGACTCCTGGACTATGAAGATACAAGATTGAAGACTTCGTCCCGTGTCCGGAAGGGACTTTCCTTGGCGTGGAGGGCAAGCTTGGCGATACGGATATGTAGATCTCCTGCCATTGTAACCGACTTTGTGTAACCCTAACCCTATCCGGTGTCTATATAAACCGGAGGGTTTTAGTCCGTAGGACAACATACAGATAACAATCATACCATAGGCTAGCTTCTAGGGTTTGGCCTCTCTGATCTTGTGGTAGATCTACTCTTGTACTACCCATATCATCAATATTAATCAAGCAGGATGTAGGGTTTTACCTCCATCAAGAGGGCCCGAACCTGGGTAAAACTTCGTGTCCTTTGCCTCCTATTACCATCCGGCCTAGACGCACAGTTCGGGACCCCCTACCCGAGATCCGCCGGTTTTGACACTGACATTGGTGCTTTCACCGAGAGTTCCTCTGTGTCGTCGCCATCAGGAAGGATGCCTCGCCCCGTCTTTAAAGACGGCACCGTTGCTAAGGGAGCTTTGGCTGTCGGCCAAACCCTCCGGCTAGGTGGTTTTCTTATGACCGCCTGTTCGGCTTCTACGTCGATGATGACCTCTCGAGCCATCGAAAACAATCTTCATGTCAGCTCGGAGCTTGTCGAGCAGTTAGATCCAATGGAGATCTCCTCCATAAACGAGCTCTTGGATCGCATCGCCACCCTGGGAGTCGCTACGGATTACGACCAGATTGGGCCTAAACCCGATCTGAGAGAGATTAACTCTCCCCAAGTCACCCATCACGTTGCCGTGGTAGAGGGACAGTGCGGCGACCCTTCATCTGTCTTAAGGACTAGCTACATCCGGATTCCCGATCCCTCCAAGCCGGATACCCGCGGAGGGGAGGATATCACTCAAGACCTGAACTTAGAGTCAGGCGATGGGTTGGATTCATTGGACAACATCCAGGAATCCAAATTTTCGAGTTCGGAAACTCCTCGGCCTCTAAGCCTCAGATTGGGTGAGGCTTTGGATCTAATTCCACCCACCCACACGAACATAAGCGATCTATCCCAAATCAGGCAAGAGCCCGAAGAAACAGTACATCATTACTGGGCCAGATTCCTCCTGGTTAGGAACAGGATAAAGGACTCCCGCGAGGAAGACACAATCTCAATCTTCTGCAATAATTGCACGGACAAGGGAATCCTCAACGCCATAAGTCGCCGTGATATTACACGCTTCGCTGACTTGGCGTCCACCGTACGAAAGTACTATGCGATGGAAAGCGCCTGGAAAACCGAAATAAAATTTTGGGACGATCCGGCCCTGAATACAAACCCAGTCCGAAATAAAAGGGTGCATCATCGCCAGACACCCGGGTCAAACACCATACGACCCATTCTGCTTCAACACAATGCCCTTCGGGCTCAAAAACGCCGATGCAACATATCAGCGCATGATTCAGACATGTCTGGCAAACCAGATCGGCAAAACAGTGGAGGCATATGTAGATGATGTGGTCGTAAAAACAAGACACGTCGAATCTCTAGTAGACGACTTGAGGCTCACATTTGATAACCTCCGAACATACGACGTCAAGCTCAACCCGGAAAAATGCGTTTTCGGCGTTCCAGCCGGAAAGCTCTTGGGCTTCATTGTATCCGGTAGAGGAATTGAAGCAAATCCAGCCAAGATCCGAGCTCTGTCACAATTGGATATCCCAAAGGACCTCAAACAAATACAAAAGTTAACCGGATGCATGGCGGCTCTAAGCCGCTTTTATCTCCCGCTTGGGAGAAAAGGCCCTACCCCTTTACCGCCTTCCTCGGCGCACCGAACACTTCGAATGGACGGATGCAGCCATGGCCGGACTCGATGAAATAAAAGCCATATTGGCAACAAACCCAGTCCTGGCCGCGCCAAACATTGGCAAACCAATGCTATTGTACATTGCAGCAACACATCAGGTTGTAAGCGCAGTACTCGTCGTTGAACGAGAAACGGACGGACACAAAGTCCCCCTTCAAAAGCCGGTCTATTATGTGTCCACTGTCCTCACTCCGTGCAAATCACGGTACCCGCATTATCAAAAGATTGCATACGCGGTATTCATGGCATCCCAGAAGCTACGACACTACTTTCAAGAGTGTTCAATAACAGTAGCCTCAGAAGTACCACTTAACGATATTATAAACAACCGCGATGCAACGGGTTGGATTGCAAAATGGGCCATTGAGCTCCTCCCGTTCGACATAACTTATAAGCCACGGCGAGCCATCAAGTCGCAAGTTTTGGCCGACTTCATCGCAGAATGGACGGAGGCCGAACTCCCTAAAGAGTATGGCACATATTCAAATTGAATCATGCATTTCGACGGCTCCAAGATGTTGGCCGGACTAGGGGCTGGCGTCATTTTGACGTCCCCCACAGGAGACACAGTTCAATACATACTCCAGATTATGTACACAGACTCCAACAATGCAGCCGAATATGAGGCCCTTTTACATGGTCTCCGGATGGCAGTATCCATGGGCATTCAACGCCCAGAGGTGCGCGGGGACTCGAACCTCACAATATCCCAAATAAATGGAGACTTCGATGCCAAGGATCCAAAAATGGCAGCTTACCGCAATGCCGTCCTAGAAATGTCAGCTCGGTTCGAAGGGCTTGAATTTCACCATAATGCCCGGGAAAATAATCAGGCGGCAGATGTCCTGGCACGCATCGGCGCAAAACGCGATGTAGTCCCCCCAACATCTTCTTGGAAAGGTTGTTCAAGCCATCTGTAGTATGGGAAGGGGAGCCGAACAATAACAGCCCGGACCCAACCGCACTGCCCGACACCGAACATTCGGGCACAATCGGAGGCTCTGCCAATGAAATAACACCTTCAACCCACGTAATAATGGCCGTCATCGCCCCGTGGACAGAACCATTCCTCGCCTACCTTACTAGGCAGGAACTCCCCGAGGACCAAAATGAGGCACGCTGCATCGTGCGGCGATCCAAAGCCTACAAAGTCCACGAGGGAGAGCTTTATAAGAAAAGCACTACCGGAGTCCTTCAAAGGTGCATCTCCGAAGAGGAACCTCCTGGCTGAAATTCATGCTGGACTCGGCGGTCATCACGCTGTAGCTCGGTCCCTCGTGAGCAAGGCCTTCCGTACAGGCTTTTATTGGCCGACGGCCCGGGCAGACGCCCAGGACTTAGTCCAACGATGCGTCGGTTGCCAGCTCTTTGCAAACCAAAGCCATATGCCACCCACCACCCTCCAAACTATCCCCATCACTTGGCCCTTCGTGGTATGGGGGCTTGACATGGTTGGACCCCTTAAAGGCGGAACCCACAAGCAAAAATACTTACTGGTCATGGTGGATAAGTTCACCAAATGGATAGAAGCCAAGCCTGTTAAGACGGCTGAATCCGGACCGGTGATAGACTTTATATCCGGGGTCGTACACCGTTACAGCGTCCCCCACAGCATCATCACGGATAACGGCACGAACTTTAGGCCAATGAGGTAAAACTCTGGTGCAAAAACATGGGCATCAAGCTCGATTATGCTTCCGTCTATCACCCACAAACTAACGGCCCGGTCGAATGTGCAAATGGTCTTATCATGAGCGGCATCAAACCCAGATTAGTGCTGTCCCTCAAGGAATCTAACACGCACTGGATAGAGGAGCTCGACTCCGTACTCTGGGGGTTGCGGACAACACCGAATCGCACCACCGGATACACACCATTCTTTATGGTGTACGGCGCAGAGGCAGTTTTGCCTTGCGACATAATTCATGACTCACCTCGAGTGCGCATGTACGAAGAAAGAGAAGCCGAGCTCGATCGGCAGGACAGTTTGGACGCATTGGAGGAGGAGCGTGACGTGGCAAAAGCCTGTTCCGCATTCTATCAACAGCAGGCTCGAAGATACCAAAGCAGAGAAGTACGGGCCAAAAATTACAACGCTGGCGAATTAGTTCTATGCCTGTCGGACAAGAAAAAGGACAAACTCAAGCCGAAGTGGGAAGGTCCCATCATAATTGACCAAGTCCTGACTGGTGGAGCATACCGCCTGCGAGATGCATCGGATAACCGACTCGAGCCGAACCCATGGAACGCAGCCCGTCTACGAAGATTCTATGCCTAGCGCCGGACTCTGTGTTCGTCTCCTTCCTCTGTCCATTTTTTACATACTTTCTGTCTTACATTTCTCTCCTTCTCCTCTCTCTTTCTCTTATAGCCTTCAAAGGCTCATAAAATGACGCGCTATCCGCGCTCATTAAACCTGGGGGCTTCTTTAAACAGAAGCTTATTTATACGGACTTCATGCCCAACACATGTGTCACACTTCCACATGTACCTTTTATTCGCCATGATATGCATCAATATGACTTAAGTTTTGGCCAAGCTAGGTTGCCTGGCTCCTGTGCTTACCCCTACGTTCCCGATTGTTCGGCTAGGTGGTAAAGGGAGCACCTCTGCGATTGTTACTGCCGGGTCAGCCGGATGTGTACCTCAGACTGGGTGAAGCCGAAAGCTAGCGTTCTTAAGGGAATATTTGGTTGGTGAACTAAAGATGAATTTTTTTATTATCTATATGCCCCCAGATGTTTTTCCTGCGCCTCTTTTCGTAGAATGGACATGCACTTTAGGGCATGCCTCCCAGGGAAAGGAACCCCTAACGGAACTATTCTCCCTGGAAGATGTTTCTTACTAACCATGTAATATAACATAACTAGTTGGACACTTGTCTGTTCACGCACTAATGAGCCCTACGCTTGGTCTCCATGCATTCCCCGGTTCTTATATAACCGCATGGGAATTCAGACACACTCCGGACCGTCAGGTCCCGAGGCTGAAGCGAAAAGGTCGGCCATGACAAACGATCTACAATCCGGCTAGAAGGCATTATAAATGTCAATTAAATTACATAGTCATTCTGACTGATTGTATTCCTCTTCAATACCATCTAACAGGCTGTCTAATTTACAGTCCTGCTGGGAATACTTTGCGGCCAATTCTACTTGGCCGTATACTAAGCTTACAGGGATCTCCTTCCCATCAGGCCCCACAGGACCGACCTCGGCCATGTAGTTGGGGTCAGCCTTTGTGTACCGCGTCTTCACCATGGCCCAGGCCTCCCTAGCACCTTGACGGCAGGCCGATATCCTCCACAATCGGAAGCGCCGCTATGCTCCCTTTAGCTTCTCCGCAAGCTCTCCAAGACCTTCGGGCATGGAGATGGATGGCCACAAGGCCTGGGTGACGCCTTGCATCGCCTGCCAAACTCGCTCGAGAAGTTGCGAGAGCTCGGGAAGAAGGTCACCCGTGGAACCAGGCATCTCCTCTATAGGACGACCTATTAGCACACCTACGGACATTACTCTGTTAATCGACTTCCCTGCCAAACTTTTTTCAAAGGTTCATTCAAGCACTTACTAAATATGCCGCACCGAAGCCGCTGATTCTCCTTAACGGAGTCCAACAGCTGGGCACGAACATCCTTCAGTTCAACGCCCAGCTTGGTGTTGGCATCTTGGAGATCGTTCTTCTCCCGCCTCACCTTTGTCAGCACCTTCTCACCAGCCTTCAGCTGGCGTAGGAGGTGTTGCCTTTCCGGATTCAATCTGGCGCCATCTGCAATTTCATTTGTCAGATTCGCACCCATGCCGCGCTTCGCAAAATGCTTATCTTTCGAAGTGTATATTACGAGAGGGGGTCTCCTTGGGCTCCCCTGCCATGGCTAGTGCGGCCTCAAGTTGGGCTTTGCACTCTTCCAGCTCCTGGGACAGTAGGGAATTCTTTTCTGTAAGAACCTGCATAACAAATGATCCTTAAATCAGTTATTCTAACTGTTTCAAGTCTCAGGGGCTACTGGTATATATATAAAATTACCAAAATTTTCTTACCCATATGTCTTTTACATATTGCTCTGTGGCTCTGGCTAGACCATTTTGAGCGGCACGGAGGTACGCATCTCCCGACTTGAAGGCATCTAATGCCTCTTGGGAGAAACAAGCGTTGCGAAGAATTGTCCGGCGACGCCTGTGGTTCATGGCACTCTCCACCTCAGAGTTGGTGGCAGACAACCTGTCCACATCCTCCGTCGAAGGAGCGTTCGGTGTGTGCCTTGTGTTCGCCTCCGCCTCTGGACCAGGCTTTGGAGCCTGGCTGGTGGAGGCGCGATTGGCAGCCTCTCCGAATATAGTCCGGCGAGGTCTCTTCGTCCTGAAGAGAGCACGAGTGTTAATATGCCTTAAAGGTATAACACCTGGGATAAGGAGGTGCGCCATACCTTTGCACTGACACCTCGGTCCGGACTGCACCTATTTTCTGCCCACGGGGCCCTGCGGCCCCTCGTTGGCTTGTCGCCGCAGGTTCGGCCTCCCGTCTCAGAAACCTCCCCTGCAAAACTCGGTTGTGATCAGGAAATTGAAAACACGAGGGGGCGGACCCCTATTCGGGGTACTGGGACTTCAATCTCAGTTACCTGGGAGGCCGGGATTAGCCCTGGGTAATCGGCCGTAATGGCCACCAAGGCGTTGTCCTTGCTCAATTGATGGAACACTCCATCGATCAGCTCCACAGATACGTCCGGATCCTCTTGAGAGGCCGGATCGAGGGACCGTCCTGGGTCCTCAGGTTGTGGACGAGGGCTGTTTATTTCTTTAACAGCCTGGCGCAGTTCCTGCGTTGAAGTATCTAGACTAAATATTTAACAATGGGGATATAAAACAGATGGGTAAAATGCGACCACTTACCCAGCTTGGAGGATTGTACATAGAAAATCCACCCTTTGGGTCGACGCGGAGAAAATCCTCCTCTTCTCCCTTGTACAAAGCGGGCAAGGTCTTTGTTAGAGCCGCAACCGAATCCGGCCCCTTACGGCCGTAGCGGGTGGCATCATCCTCCCCGTTGAAGTCCCACATGGGGTGGCCTCTATACTATAGCGGCTGCACCCCTCGCATGATGCATGCGGCCATGACCCCGATCATGGTCAGTCTGGAATGAGCTAACAATCTTATCCGGCCCATCAGGCAAATACCGTCCTTGTCACTTTCCCTTTGAGGGCTCCGTGGACGCCAACTTAGGCGCTTCTTTAGTGGAGCACTGTCGAACTCAGGGAGGCCGATCCGGACAGGATCCGGCAGCAGGACATCCTCTATGTAAAACCATTCCGAGGGCCAGTCCTCGGACGCCTTCTTTGGGGTTCCGGATAGGTATCCGGTCCCGGTGATGCGCCACACTTCGGCTCCGCCCACTTGATATATTGACCCCTTCTTAGAATGGGGCACAAGGCAGAATAGCTCTTTCCACAGCCCGAAATGAGCCTCAACACCCAAAAACAGCTCGCAAAGGGCTACTAAGCCCACGATATGCAATACGGAGGCAGTCGTAAGATTGTGTAGCTGGAGGCCATAGTACTCCAGTAGCCCCCGGAGAAACGGATGGATTGGAAATCCAAGCCCTCTTATTAAATAAGGGACAAGGAATACCCGCTCTCCTTTGGAAGGATTAGGGGCACTCTCCGCTTGCTCTCCGCCATTATAGGTGGCAAGTCCGGCTCGAACCGGGACCATATAGGCCGGGGGGAGAAATCCCTTCGTCTGGAGCTCCACTAGCTCGCTGTGCGGGACGGAACACCTCTTCCAATCTCCAAGCTGAGAGCTGGAAGGGCGAGAGGAGGAGCTGCAGCGGCCGGCCATGACGGAATGGACCTCTGTCGGACACGCTCTGATGAATACTCGCGGAAGGAAGAAGGTGTGGCTTGGATCTAAATCCTCGCCCCCTTAAATAGGCGGCTCATTTACGCGGCTAGGGGTGTGGATGTAAAAACACTCTGACTTTTCATATTCGTTTGACACGTGGGAGACGGACATTATTGGGCGCAGAAGCCAAGGAGCGCAACATTTACAAGAAACCGGACTTTATTCAACACGTACACGGAATTTGGGGGAGAACCCGCCTTGCAATGCCGAAGACAATCTGCACGCCGGACTCATCGCCATTGAAGCCTGGTTCAGGGGCTACTGAGGGAGTCCTGGATTAGGGGGTGTCCGGATGGCCGGACTATACCTTCAGCCGGACTCCTGGACTATGAAGATACAAGATTGAAGACTTCGTCCCGTGTCCGAAAGGGACTTTCCTTGGCGTGGAGGGCAAGCTTGGCGATACGGATATGTAGATCTCCTGCCATTGTAACCGACTTTGTGTAACCCTAACCCTATCCGGTGTCTATATAAACCGGAGGGTTTTAGTCCGTAGGACAACATACAGATAACAATCATACCATAGGCTAGCTTCTAGGGTTTAGTCTCTCTGATCGCGTGGTAGATCTACTCTTGTACTACCCATATCATCAATATTAATCAAGCAGGACGTAGGGTGTTACCTCCATCAAGAGGGCCCGAACCTGGGTAAAACTTTGTGTCCCTTGCCTCCTGTTACCATCCGGCCTAGACACACAGTTCGGGACCCCCTACCCGAGATCCGCCGGTTTTGACACCAACAGCTAGGGTTACACAGAGTCGGTTACAAGGAAGGAGATCTACATATCCGTATTGCCAAGCTTGCCTTCCACGCCAAGGAGAGTCCCGTCCGGACATGGGACGAAGTCTTCAATCTTGTATCTTCATAGTCCAACAGTCCGACCAAAGGATATAGTCCGGCTATCTGGATACCCCCTAATCCAGGACTCCCTCAGGAGGCCTGGCACCCAGCGGTGCTTCCAGGATGTAATTCTTCTGTGCAGCAATGAGGATAATCCTCAAGTTACAGACCCAGTCCATGTAATTTCTACCATCATCTTTCAACTTTGCTTTCTCAAGGAACGCATTAAAATTCAACGGAACAACAACACGAGCCATCTATCTACAATCAACATAGACAATCAAGAAACTATCAGGTACTGAGTTGATGATAAATTTAAGTTCAATTAATCATATTACTTAAGAACTCCTACTTAGATAGACATCCCTCTAATCCTCTAAGTGATCACGTGATCCAAATCAACTAAACCATGTCCGATCATCACGTGAGATGGAGTAGTTTCAATGGTGAACATCACTATGTTGATCATATCTACTATATGATTCATGCTCGACCTTTCGGTCTCAGTGCTCCGAGGCCAAATCTGTTATATGCTAGGCTTGTCAAGTTTAACCTCAGTATTCCGCGTGTGCAACTCTTTTGCACCCATTGTATTTGAACGTAGAGCCTATCACACCCAATCATCACGTGGTGTCTCAGCACGAAGAACTTTTGCAACGGTGCATACTCAAGGAGAACACTTATATCTTGATAATTTAGTGAGAGATCATCTTATAATGCTACCGTCAATCAAAGCAAGATAAGATGCATAAAAGATAAACATCACATGCAATCAATATAAGTGATATGATATGGCCATCATCTTCTTGTGCTTGTGATCTCCATCTCTGAAGCACCATCATGATCACCATCGTCACCGGCGCGACACCTTGATCTCCATCGTACCATCGTTGTCGTCTCGCCAACTTATGCTTCTATGACTATCGCTACCGCTTAGTGATAAAGTAAAGCATTATAGGGCGTTTGCATTGCATATAATAAAGCGACAACCATATGGCTCCTACCAGTTGCCGATGACTCGGTTACAAAACATGATCATCTCATACAATAAAATTTAGCATCATGCCTTGACCATATCACATCACAACATGCCCTGCAAAAAAAAGTTAGACGTCCTCTACTTTGTTGTTGCAAGTTTTACGTGGCTGCTATGGGCTGAGCAAGAACCGTTCTTACCTACGCATGAAAACCACAATGATAGTTTGTCAAGTTAGTGTTGTTTTAACCTTCTCAAGGACCGGGCGTAGCCACACTCGGTTCAACTAAAGTTGGAGAAACTGACACCCGCCAGCCACCTGTGTGCAAAGCACGTCGGTAGAACCAGTCTCGCATAAGCATACGCATAATGTTGGTCCAGGCCGCTTCATCCAACAATACCGCCGAACCAAAGTATGCCATGCTGGTAAGTAATATGACTTGTATCGCCCACAACTCACTTGTGTTCTACTCGTGCATATGACATCTACGCATAAAACCTGGCTCGAATGCCACTGTCGGGGAACGTAGTAATTTCAAAAAATAAATCCTACGCACACGCAAGATCATGGTGATGTATAGCAAGATCATGGTGACATCTACGCACAAGGCGGAAGCGTTAGCACAACGCGGTTGATGTAGTCGTACGTCTTCACGATCCGACCGATCAAGCACCGAACGCACGGCACCTCCGAGTTCTACACATGTTCAACTCGATGATGTCCCTCGAACTCCGATCCAGCTGAGTGTTGAGGGTGAGTTTTGTCAGCATGACGGCGTGGTGACGATGGCGATGTTCTACCGACGCAGGGCTTCGCCTAAGCACCGCTATGATATGATCGAGGTGGATTATGTTGGAGGGGGCACCGCACATGGCTAAGAGATCATGAGATCAATTGTTGTGTCTATGGTGTGCCCCCTCCTCCGTATATAAAGGGGGAGGAGGAGAGGGCCGACCAAGGGCGTGGCGCGCCCTAGGATGCGGGAAACCTACTCCAAGTAGGTTTGCCCCTCCCTTTCCTAGTCCAAGAAGGGGGGGGGGGGGAGGAAAGAGTGGGAGAGGGGAAAGGCATGGGGGGCGCCACCCCCTTCCTTGTCCTATTCAGACTCAAGGGGAGGGGGTGCGCCTCTTGCCCTGGCCGGCCCCTCTCTCTCCACTAGGGCCCAACAAGGCCCATTAGTTTCGGGGGGGGGGGGGGGGGTCCGGTAACCCCCGGTACTCCGATAAATGTCTAAAACCTTCTGGAACCTTTTCGGTGTCCCAACATAGGCGTCCAATATATCGATCTTTACGTCTCGACCATTTAGAGACTCCTCGTCATGTCTATGATCACATCCAGGACTCCGAACTACCTTCGGTACATCAAAACATATAAACTCATAATATAACTGTCATCGAACTTTAAGTGTGCGGACCCTACGGGTTCGAGAACTATGTAGACATGACACGTCTCCGGTCAATAACCAATAGCGGAACCTAGATGCTCATATTGGCTCCTACATATTCTATGAAGATCTTTATCGGTCAAACCGCATAACAACATACGTTGTTTCCTTTGTCATCGATATGTTACTTGCCCGTGATTCGATCGTCGGTATCTCAATACCTAGTTCAATCTTGTTACCGACAAGTCTTTTTAATCGTTCTGTAATACATCATCCCGCAACTAACTCATTAGTTGCAATGCTTGCAAGGCTTAAGTGATGTGCATTACCGAGTGGGCCAGAGATACCTCTCCGACAATCGGAGTGACAAATCCTAATCTCGAAATACGCCAACCCAACAAGTACCTTCAGAGACACCTGTACAACACCTTTATAATCACCCAATTACGTTGTGACGTTTGGTAGCACACAAAGTGTTCCTCCGGTAAACGGGAGTCGCATAATCTCATAGTCATAGGAACATGTATAAGTCATGAAGAAAGCAATAGCAACAAACTAAATGGTCAAGTGCTAAGCTAACGGAATGGGTCAAGTCAATCACATCATTCTCCTAATGATGTGATCCTGTTAATCAAATGACAACTCTTTGTCTATGGCTAGGAAACATAACCATCTTTGATTAATGAGCTAGTCAAGTAGAGGCATACTAGTGACACTCTGTTTGTCTATGTATTCACACATGTATCATGTTTCTGGTTAATACAATTCTAGCATGGATAATAAACATTTATCATGATATAAAGAAATAAATAATAACTTTATTATTGCCTCTAGGGCATATTTCCTTCAAAATGCGCTTTAACGCACCAATGAAATTATAATGGAAACAGTTTGCGGCCCAAATTTTATGGCTCTAGCTTACTACCTTTTCTTCTTTTTCTTTTTTGATAAATTTATCAAATAGCACTCGTACACTTTGGTACGTTTCAGTTTGCGAGGGGCTTCATAAGTGCCCCACAACACGGCAAGAAAGTCCGAACACTTTTTACTGTATAGTTCGGCACCCTGAATTTAGCACTATATATGCATTGGCTCCGAATCATGTCTTTGGTCAATAGTTGGGTTGCCCGGCTCCTGTGCTTGCTACCTTACATTCCGCTATATCGGCTAGGGTAGTAAAGGAACTACTGCGATTGTGCCCCGGTTTACCTGGATGAGCACCTCAGTAGAGAAAGCCGAAAACTGACTGTCATGATGCGGCGAGAGCCGGTCAGCTCTTCGGAGGTCTCAAATCCTTAGAGATTTTTTTCCGCATTACGCGAGGGATCGGTACTTACCCGATCAGGTGTTTACAACATCCTAGTTCGGATACTAGGGGTTGCGCCTATATTTTTATTGTCAAACTCCTATGGCTAAGTGAGGGTGCTAAAGCCGCATAGTCCGATTTCCTGGTTCGTCGCGCTAAACACTTCCTTCAAGGACCAAACAATTGGATCAAGAGTGTTTAGATTACATCCTGAGCACCCCCGTACTACCTATGTGGGGGCAGAAGCCGACGACTGGCCAACTCTCAGATTTCACACAACACGGCCGCACGGGAGGTGATTTTTTTTAAATAACAAACATTATATTACATAACGACTTTGTTTCATCGTACAAGGCAGAGACAACATGAATGTATTCATTCAAAAATAATGTCTTGCGCACATTGCATCGCCACAATACGAGACCCCTCCAAGACATCTTCAAAATACCGCTCGGGCGTGCGGTGCTCCTTGCCCTCTGGCGGTCCCCCGGTCGTAAGCTTGAAGACGTCCATCTTCGCCCACCACACCTTCGCGCGGGCGAAGGCCATGCACGCGCCCTCGATGCAGACCGACCGCTTGACGACGTCCAGCCATGGACAGGCACTCACCAGCCGCTTCATGAGCCCGAAGTAGCTACCGGGCATAGCTTCGGCAGGCCACAACCGGATTATCAAATCCTTCATAGCCAGTTCGGCCACCCTATGCAGCTCGACCAGCTGTTTTAGCTGATCGCTAAAGGGCACTGGATGTTCTGGCGCAAGATATTGCGACCAGAACAGCTTCTCGGTATAGCTCCCTTCTTTGGCTCGGAAGAACTCCGCAGTGTCAGACACACTGCGCGGTAGATCTGCAAATGCCCCTGGAGAACTCCGAACCCGGGTTAGTAAGAGATACTTCTTCTTCACATATTTGCTTTGCATACTAAATGCCTTACCCACCGCGATTTTCTTGGCCTCCTGGATCTCCTGGAGGGTGCCCTCGGCCTCAACCCAGGCCTCTTCCGCGCTTTGGTGAGCCTTGGCGAGTTCGGTCTCTCGAGCCGAAACATCGTGCTCCATGGATTCACACTTCCTCACGGCATCCTGGAGCTCTTGCTGGACCTCATCAAGCCTGGCCTCGTGTTTCTCACGGGCGGCTTTTTCCTTGGTAGCTCTCTCCTCGGCCCCGGCCAGGGCCTGTTTAAGAACCTCAACCTCGGTCGCCGCCCCTACACATATCATGGCACTACGGTCAATACGCATCATTTATTCTTTCCGAATATACATCAAGTCATTACATACCTTGCTTGTCTTCTAGCTGCTTCCTCACTTGGCCGAGCTCCTCCTCGGCCCGCTCTAGTCTCTGCTTTAGTCCGGAGACTTCGGCAGTGTGTGAGGTCCCGGTGAGCAACGACGCCTGCTTATTCATATAAGACATATTTAGTTAGTTTCCTGCGAAAATAAATTGATCCTCTGTCTGGCTGTTCTTTCTGAACACCGGACAGTGTCTCAGGGGCTACTGTCTATATTAGGACTTTTTATTTTTGCGTCGCTTACCTCAAAGCATGTTAGCAGGTTGCCGCAGGCTTCGGTCAGTCTGCTTTTGACGGACTGAACCCTCTCAATCACCGTACCCATAAGGATACGATGTTCATCCACAATGGAAGCACCTCGTAATGCTTCCAGCAGATAATCCGGTGCCTCTGGTTGGACGGAGGTCACCGGCGGAATAGGCACACCCCCTTCTTTTGGAGGAGGTTGCTCGCCGGATTCCGGAGCCATATAGGTCTCCAGACTTGTATTCGGCTGGGGGCCGAGTTGAGCAAGGGCCCCATCCCTAGTCGCCATGGGGGTCTGCTCCCCCATGTGTCCGGCAGCCGAGGTTCCGCCCTCTGGTGTCACCCTGGCGGCCTCTTGAACCTCTCCCTGGCCTGGGAAGGTCCTTTGGGACAACACCTCATCGTCGCCCTTGGCCGGGGGAGAGTGAGCGGCCGGCGGTGGCTCGCTGGCCATCGCCTTCGAATCCAACGAACCTCTTGATGAGGATCGCCGGGAGGTGTCATTGGCCGGACTGCAATGGCATCATTTAAACATATTAATACCATGAAGCAAGAGAGGCCGGATGCATGGACGTATGCGGGTTTTTAATACTTATGACGCGGCCAGAGGCTTTTTTCAGGGGCGTCGCTCCGGGCTGCTGTCGACGTCCCATGCGGAGTTATCCGCAAGGAGACCCTTCCCCCTCTTGGGCGCCTCCGCCTCCAGATTTGTGGAGGCCGCCCTCTTCTTCCTCCCCCCATCAGGGGAGAGGTGCTTTCTTCCTCCTCATCGTCATCGTCTTCGGCGGCGGAAGAGTGAGTCTTGTCTTCGGACGATATGTCCGAAGCTCCCTTGCGGCGGGGGCCACTCCGGACCCCCTTGGCCTTCTTCTTGGCCTTCTTCTCCGGCGGCTTATAGGGCGCCGGCACCAGCATCTTCGCCAGGAGCGTGATGACTGGTTCCTCAGGCAACGGAGCTGAACATTGAATCCGCTCCGCTCTCTCTGTCCATATCTGAAAAAATAAAGTTTAGATATCCTCCTTGAAACAAGCAAGTAGAGGATGCGCCTTGAGATGTGAAGGACTTACTGCATTGGCATGATGGGTGATATCGTGCCCGCGGTCCGAGTCCATGGCTGGCGGCGTCTCGTTGCCTTCAAAGAGAAACTTCCAGGCATCTTTGTGAGTGGTTCTGAAGAGCCTTTCCAAGGCTTGGTGCTTCTTCGGATCGAATTCCCATAAAGGGCAGATTCGGCTTTGGCATGGGAGGATCCGGCGAATCATCATCACCTGGATTACGTTGACGAGTTTGATGTTTTTATCCACCATGCTTTGGATGCATGTTTGCAGTGCTATTAGTTCGTCCGAGGAAGACCAATTTGGGCCCTTCTCTATCCAGGAAGTGAGCCACATTGGAGCTCCGGGGTTGAATTCAGAAGCCGCGGCCCAGGTGGCGTCGCGGGGCTCTGTGATGTAAAACCACAGTTTCTGCCACTCCTTGACGGTCTCCACAAAAGAACCTTTGGGCCATGTGACATTGGGCATCTTGCTCACCATGGCACCTCTGCACTCCGCGTGCTGGCCATCCACCACCTTCAGCTTCACGTTGAAGATCTTGAGCCATAATCCGAAGTGGGGTTGGATGCAGAGGAAGGCCTCACACACGACGATGAATGCCGATATGTTGAGGAAAGAGTTCGGTGCTAGGTCATGGAAATCTAGCCCGTAATAGAACATAAGCCCGCGGACGAAAGGGTGGAGAGGAAAACCTAACCCGCGGATGAAATGAGGGATGAACACCACCCTCTCGTTGGGCTTCGGGGTGGGGACGATTTGCCCCTTGGCTGGAAGCCGGTGGGTGATTTCTTTCGCTAGATACCCGGCCTCCTGAAGCCTGGTGATGTCCTTCTCCCTAACGGAGGAGGCCATCCACTTGCCTTGCCCTCAAGATCCGGACATGGCTGAGTGCTTCCTTGAGGCGGAAAGAATGAGGACTTGGGTGCTGGAGCTCGAGAATGGAAGGGCAGAGAAAGAGAGAAGGCGTGGGTGAAAAAGGGAGTCCTTATCTCTTTATAAAGGAAGTGAATATCAAGCACCTCCCCACTAGCCTTAAAACTTGCCTGTTCCCAAGGGCTGTGTAAACGGCACGGTTATATTACCCATGCTCGTATTGATGAGAATCCCGCAATAAGGGGACACGATCTCTGCTTCAACAAGATGTGCCAATGAAAACCGCGTCTTGAAACATGGAATGGCAGACGAAAAACGGTTTGAAATGATGACCAAGCAGACGTGATGTCACATTACAAAAAATTATCAGCGGATTGGACTCGTGCAATATTATATTACCTGTGGTTGTGTATGGTACTTGTGTTGCAGATCCGGACACGTTCATTACGTCCGAAGAATATCTTCGAGTATTCGGAAAGGAGAACCCACCTTGCAATGCCAAAGACAATCTGCGCGCCGGACACCTCATCATTGAAGCCTGGTTCAGGGGCTACTGAGGGATTCCTGGACTAAGGGGTCCTCGGGCGTCCGACCTATTAGACATGTGCCGGACTGATGGGCTGTGAAGACACAAAGACCGAAGACTTTACCCGTGTCTGGATGGGACTCTCCTTGGCGTGGAAGGCAAGCTTGGCATCTAAATATGAAGATTCCTTTCTCTATAACCGACCTAATGTAACCCTAGATCCCTCTGGTGTCTATATAAACCGGAGGGCTAGGTCCATAGACAGATATATCCTCATAATCATAGTCAGACAGGCTAGACTTTTAGGGTTTAGCCATTACAATCTCATGGTAGATCAACTCTTGTAATACTCATATTCATCAAGATCAATCAAGCAGGAAGTAGGGTATTACCTCCACAGAGAGGGCCCGAACCTGGGTAAACATTGTGTCCCCTATCTCCTGTTATCATCGACCTTAGATGCACAGTTCGGGACCCCCTACCCGAGATCCGCCGGTTTTGACATCAACAGAAGGGTCCATAAGGAAACTAAGGGATATTAAGGCTTCCTTTTAATAGGGAACTGGAACAAAGCATTAACACATAGTGAATACATGAACTCCTCAAACTATGGTCATCACCGGAAAGTATCCCAATTATTGTCACCCTGGGTTTACGGATCATAACACGTAATAGGTGCAAATGACTTGCAAGATCGGATCTAGAACATAAATATAATGGTGAAAACATAAACGGTTCAGATCTTTGGCACTCGGGCCCTAGTGACAAGCATTAAGCATAACAAAGTCATAGCAACGTTAATCTCAAAACATAGTGGATACTAGGGATCAAGCCCTAACAAACTAACTCGATTACATGATGAATATTATCCAACTCCTCACCGACTAGTGAGCCTACGAAGGAATTACTCACTCTCGGTGGGAGCATCATGGAATTGGTGATGAAGGAGGGTTGGTGATGATGAAACCTAAGATTCCCCTCTCCAGAGCCCCGAACGGGCTCCAGATCTGGCCTCCCGTTGAAGAACAAGAGGTAGCGGCGGCTCCATATCGTAAAACACGATTAAACTTCCTCCCTCATTTTTTTCTTCTGAAAAATAGGATTTTATAGCATCGAGATTAGGGTCAGCGGAGCCTCGAGGGCCCCACCACCCACCAGGGTGCGCCAGAGGGGGGAGGCACGCCTGGTGTCTTGTGGGCAGCCAGGGAACCCCCTCTAGTGGGTCTTGGTTCCAGTATTTTTTATTTATTCTGAAATAATTCTCCAAAAAGTTTCGTCCAATTCAGAGAACTTTTATTTCTGCACAAAAATAACACCATGGTAGTTCTGCTGAAAACAGCGTCAGTCCAGGTTAGTTTCATTCAAATCATGCAAATTAGAGTCCAAAACAAGAGAAATAGCGTTACGAAAAGTAGATACGATGGAGACGTATCAACTCCCCCAAGCTTAACCCATTGCTTGTCCTCAAGCAATTCAGTTGACAAACTGAAAGTGATAAAGAAAAACTTTACGAAGTCTTGTGTTCTTATTTACATATATATGCTTAAGTAGCACCCATGTTTTCAGCAAAGATCATGACTACCCATGTCAACAATAACTCTTAATAATTATAATAACTCATATCAATGGCATAATCAACTAGCGAGCAATAATAAAATATCTCAAATGCCAATACTTTGTCAAAACAATCATGATATAATATGACAATAGTGGTATCTCGCTAGCCCTTTCCGAGACTACAAAACGTAAATGCAGAGCACCTCCAAAGTTCAGGTAGCGACTAAACATTGTAATTCATGGTAGAAGAGATCCAGTCATGATGCATTCAACATTAAATAAACACAATGCATGAGGATGCCAATGGTGCTCTCGGGTGTGGCGCTTGTTTGAGAAGGTGATGACTCAACATAAACTTAAATAGATAGTCCCTTCGCAGAGGGAAGCAGTGATTTGCAGAGGTGCCGGAGCTCAAAGCTAAAATCAGAGATAAATATAATTTTGGGAGGTGCACCCTTCGTGTCAACTTTACAACCAAGAGTTATCAATATCTTCCATGTTAAACAAATTAGCGGCGGTTCCCAAGCGATAAAAGTAAAGTTTACTCCCCCTCCATCAACAAACACAAGCCATGCATGGCTAGCCGAATGCACGGGCGCCGTCCATACCAACAACAGTCCTGGGGGAGTTTTGTTTAATTATTTGCAATTTTTTTATTTCGGGACTGGGCATTCTTATTACCGGCCCCTCTCGTGCAAGGACGAGTGAATAAACACTCATCATGAGAATAACCCGCTTAGCATTGAAGATACTGACCGCCCCTTGTCTCTCCATGAGCGGTCCAAGCACAAAACAGATGTTCATTTGAAATTTTAGAGGTGGCACATGCAAATTTACTTGGAATGGCAGGGTAATACCGCATATAGGTAGATATAGTGGACTCATCTGGAATAACTTTGGTTTAAGGATTTTGATGCACAAGTAGTATTTCCGCTTAGTATAGGCGAAGGCTAGCAAATAGATTGAGAAGCGGCCAGCTAGAGAGTGAAAATGTCATGAACATGCATTATGAATAATCGACATTGAATACTAGCATGAGTAGGATATAAACACCATGAACATATATATCATGGAGGCTATGTTGGTTTTGATTCAACTACATGTGTGAACATGTGCCAAGTCAATCCACTTGAATGATTCAGAGGAGGATACCATATCATCATACTACATCACAACCATTTTAATGCACGTTGACACCTAAGATATATCATTATCCAATCCTAGCTACTTAAGCACGGCATGAGAAACTATAATATCTAATTGTCATTGCAAACATGTTTGATCATAATATGTTGAATCATGGATACTGAGTTAAACATATTTACAAAAACAAAAACAAGTTAAGTTCATACCCGCTTTTCTCTGCCAGAGTCACTTCATCAAATATCGTCATTATTGCCTTTCACTTGCAAGACCGAATGATTATGAAAATAATAGTGCAAGAGTGCCGTGGACTAAGCTGGAATCTGCAAGCATTTTATTTAAAAGGAGAAGACAAGGTAATTTGGGTTCTTTGTTAGATCAACAATAATGCATATGAGAGCCACTCAACATTTTCATCATGGTCTTCCCCTTTGTATGACTCAATAAAAGAAAAGAATTTCAGAGAAACACACTAATATATTTTGTAGTTTTTAGTTTTCTTGAAGAAAGCAAATTAAAGAAGGAAAACAAATACGAGAAAAACTATTTACACGGGAAAACTCCCAAGAAGCAAAAGAAGAATCGTGAAATCTTTTTGGGGTTTTCTTTTAATACTACAACTAAATAAATTAGAAAGGAAAACCGAAAAGAAGTGATACATCTCCAACGTGTCTATAATTTTTGATTGTTCCAAGCTATTTTATTATCTGTTTTGGATGTTTTATATGCATTAACATGCTATTTTATATTATTTTTGGGACTAACCTATTAACCTAGAGCCCAGTGCCAGTGCTAGTTTCTGTTTTTTTCCTTGTTTTACAGTTTCACAGAAAAGGAATACCAAGCGGAGTCCAAACGGAATGAAACCTTCGCGATGATTTTTCTTGGACTAGAAGACACCCAGGAGACTTGGAGATCAAGTCGGAGGAGCCATGAGGCGGCCACAAGGGCGGAGGGCGCGCCCCCCTATCTTGTGGGCCTCCATGACTCCCCTGACCTAATTCTTCAGCCTATATATTCCCAATTATTCCCAAACCACCAGAAGTATCCACGAAAACACTTTTCCACCACCGCAACCTTATGTACTTGTGAGATCCCATCCAGGGACCATTTCTGACACCCTGCCGGAGGGGGATTCTATCACGGAGGGCTTCTACATCAACTATATTGCCCTTCCGATGAAGCGTGAGTAGTTTACCACAGACCTATGGGTCGATAGCTAGTAGCTAGATGACTTCTTCTCTCTCTTTAATTCTCAATACCATGTTCTCCTCGATGTTCTTGGAGATCTATCCAATGTAATCTTCTTTTGCGGTGTGTTTGTCGAGATCCGATGAATTGTGGATTTATGATCAACTTATCTATGAATATTATTTGAATCTTCTCAGAATTCTTTTATGCATGATTTGATATCTTTGTAATTCTCTTCGAACTATCGGTTTGGTTTGGCCAACTAGATTGGTTTTTCTTGCAATGGGAGAAGTGCTTAGCTTTGGGTTCAATCTTGCGGTGTCCTTTCCCAGTGACAATAGGGGTAGCAAGACAGATATTGTATTGTTGCCATCGAGGATACAAAGATGGGTTTTACATCATATTGCTTGAGTTTATTCCTCTACATCATGTCATCTTACTTAATGCGTTACTCTGGTATTCATGAACTTAATACTCTAGATGCAGGCAGGAGTCGGTCGATGCATGGAGTAATAGTAGTAGATGCAGAATCGTTTCGGTCTACTTGACACGGACGTGATGCCTATATTCATGATCATTGCCTTAGACATTGTCATAACTTTGCTCTTTTCTATCAATTGCTTGACAGTAATTTGTTCACCCACCGTATTATTTGGTATCTTGAGAGAAGCCTCCAGTGAAACCTATGGCCCCCGAGTCTATTTTCCATCATATAAGCTTCCGATCTACTATTTTGCAATCTTTTACTTTCCGATCTATAAACCAAAAATATCAAAAATATTTACTTTATCATTTATCTATCTCTATCGGATCTCACTTTTGCAAGTAACTGTGAAGGGACTGACAACCCCTTTATCGCGTTGGGTGCAAGTTGTTTGATTGTTTGTGCAGGTATTCGGTGATTGTGCATTGTCTCCTACTGGATTGATACCTTGGTTCTCAAACTGAGGAAATACTTATCTCTACTTTGCTACATCACCCTTTCCTCTTCAAGGGAAAACCAATGCAAGCTTAAGACGTAGGAGGGAGAATTTCCGGCGCTGTTGCCGGGGAGATCTACGCCAAGTCAAGACATACCAAGTACCCATCATAAACTCTCATCTCTTGCATTACATTATTCGCCATTCGCCTCTTGTTTTCCTCTCCCCCACTTATAAAACCATTTTCGAAAAGATTTTCCTTTTCTTCGCCCCTCTTCCGTTCGTCTTCTTTGTTTGCTTGTACGTTAGATCGCTTGTCTTGCTCTCATGGCTAGCACTTTTACCCCTCCTTTGTCTCGTGACTTTGAGGTTCTTCATTTCAAACAAAGATAATGAGAAAATTTAAAGGATGCTTGGTATAGGATGATAGAGTCCTATCGCAATTGCACTATAGAGGGGGATTTTAAGATTTTACTTCGTAATTTTTATGTTGGGCTAACCATGTCCCAGAGGCAACTTTTGGATTTCGCTGCTAAAGGGAATTTTATTGAAATTGATCTCAACATTGCTTATGAGATAATAGAAGGAATAGTGGGAATATTACCCCCACAAAAGGGATTACATCACACTCAAGAGGGAACACAAGTTTTTGAGAAACTATGTGAAGTAACGAAAATTTTGCAAATTCTCTTGAACCCCTCAAAAGTGTTAGTGGAAACCTCCACCGCATGAATATGTTGACTACTCTTTGCAATAAGCGGTTGGATGCTTTAGATATAAAGATTTCAAAATATGAGGAGAAACATAAAGAACCTCCTGGATTTGAGCAAAACTCCATTAAAAAGATAAAAACCAAAGATGACAATACCTAGATCTATTCGTGTTTTTATGCCTAGCTAAGGGCGTTAAACAATAGCGCTTATTGGGAGGCAACCCAATTTTATTCTTTGTTTTTTGTTTTTTGCTTCTGTTTTGCAATAAATAATTCATCTAGCCTCTGGTTAGATGTGGTTTTGTGTTTTAATTAGTGTTTGTGCCAAGTAAGACCTTTGGGATGGCTTATGGTGAAAGTTGATTTGTTCTTGCTGAAAACAGAAACTTTTGCGCTCAGGAAAACAATTCTCGTTTTTAACATAGGCATGATAAAATATTGATTATTTTTGCAGAATATTAATAAACAAATTTCTCAGGGTTTCTGTAACGCCCCATATGTAACTTTCCCAATTTGTACTCCAACTCTTGCCGTTTCCGACATTAAATTATATTTAATTCTCGGGTTTGGGTCTTTGTCTCCGTGTGTTGTTTTTGTTTTCGTGCATCTCATATCATGTCATCACGTGCATTGCATTTGCATACATGTTCATCTTATGCATTCGAGCATTTTCCCCGTTGTCCGTTTTGCATTCCGGCGCTTCGTTCTCCTCCGGTGGCCATTTCTAGCTTTCTTTCGTGTGTGGAGATTAAACATTTCCGGATTGGACCGAGACTTGCCATGCGGCCTTGGTTTACTACCGGTAGACCGCCTATCAAGTTTCGGGTCATTTGGACTTCGTTTGATACTCCAACGGTTAACCGAGGGACCGAAAAGGCCTCGTGTGTGTTGCAGCCCAACACCCCTCCAATTTGGCCCAAAACCCACCAAACTCTGCTCCATCGTCTCGGTCGTTCGATCACGATCGTGTGGGCGAAAACCGCACCTCATTTGGACTCTCCTAGCTCCCTCTATGCCTATATATAGACCCCCTCCTCCAAATTCGCGGATCCCCTCCGAAACCCTAATCTCTCCATCCGCGCCGGCCGGACACGTCCGTCTGGGCCGGACGAAGCCGCCGCAGCCAACCACCGGTCGCCATGTGGCACTCCGCCGCCACCCGCGCGAGCCCGCCGCAGCCCAGGCTGGGCCCCCCCGGCCCGCATCGCCGCCGCCCGGATCCGCGTCGCCCCGCCGCCGCCGTCCTCCGCTCCGGTGGCTGGAGCAGTCGCCGGCCACCGCGCCTGCCATCGCCGGTCCCCGCCGCCGCAGCGCCGCCTCGGCGTCCGCGCCCCTCGCCGCCAAGCTCGCCGCCGCCTCGCTGTCTCGCCGGCCGCGCCGCCCCGGCGTCCTCCCCGCGCCCCTCGCCGGCGTCCCCCGCCGCCTCCGCCGGCCGCCGTCGCCTTCCCCAGTGAGCGCCATCACCGGCGTCGAGCTCGGATCCGCCCGAGCTACGGTGTCCGCCGCCGCATCGGATCCGGATCGGATCGCTACAGTAAACCCTAGATCTGGGGTTGTTTTTTTCTCCAAGTCCCTAAACTTTCAGTCCATATGCTCCTGTTCATCGCATCATAACTTTGCATCCGTGGCTCCATTTTGGGCATATATATATCAAAATCTTCGTCTCGACGAGTGCATCATTTCATTCCATTGCATCATTTGCATTTGAGGTCATCTTGGTGCCCAAAATGCTGTTAGAAGGAGGCATCATGAGTTAAATTGCAGATCCATTAGCCCTACATTGACTTTTGTCATTTTTGCCATGATTATTGTGTGCATGATATGCCTGTGCCCCTTTGGGATGAATTTTTAAGATTTTTGTCTTCTTTCCAGAGGTGCCTCCCATGCATTTTTAGGATGTGTGTGTTGTCTTGTGCAAGCTTGCAAAGTAGGGTACCTGAGTTTACTGATTTCAGGGACTTGGTGAAAATCACTAAGTCTGGGATGTTTTAGTTCACGATGCTATATGTCCAGCTTGTTTCCTAGTGATCCGTGCCTCTTTTGAGGATGATAAGTAAGAGTGATTTTTTATGCTTGTTGTGCTTAATCCATCCATGTCTTTACTTGTTATGTTGGAGCACCCTAGATTGACTCAATCAAGCTCAACTTTTGCATAGTTGTTGTTTTGGGCAGATCGTAAACTCTTTTGCGATTTTGCCGAAGCTATTGCTAGTGATCCGTGCATGCTATGCAATTGTTCTTGCCATACCTAGCTAGCATTTTGTGCCTTATTAATGGATGTATGCTTTCCTTGCCATGACGTGCACCGTAGTGAGAGCATCGAGCTTGTTTACATGCCTCCGTGAGTTATAGTTTCAGCATGTCCCCGTTTTCACTGTCTGAAAACTGATTGTGTTTCATCGATGTTCGTGTGCTTGTTAGAGTATTTTGTGAACCCTTTTGGCCCCAGGTCATTTTGGGTGTTTTGTTAAGCTTGTTGAGTAGCTCCATGCCATGCTCTTGATTGCCAGGTTATGCTTCATGTTGTTTTGCTGCTCCGAAGAGAGCATCGTGGTCTGAAATTTCAGACTAGCGTTAATTTCGCTAAGTCTGAAATCTGTTTGCTTATTCAGTTTTGCCATGCTTGTTTGAAGGCCTTAATGGATGAATTTGCCTATGCCTCAGTCCTGGTGATTTGTTAAGCTTCTTGAGTACATCACTGCCATGCAATTTGTTTTCATGTTTGGTGGCTGTAGCATGTTCATTCCGTTGCATTTAGAAGCCTACTTGCTGTAAATCGCAGATCGGTTCGTTTCGTAAAACGCTTGCCATTTCCAAACCGTAGCTCCGATTGCCATGATCTTTATATCGTTTTCAGGGGATTTCTTCCCCTCTATCCAGTGGCATACTTGGTTTTCCAAGTTGAGGACAGGTTCATGCATTTCCTGTCACATCTTGCATTTTGCATCCCGCATCGCATCCCGCATAGCATATCGTCTTTGCATATTATTGGTTACCCTTGCACGTGGTTGATTGTATCCTTGTTGCTTGTTTGTGTTGTTGGGTAGAGCCGGGAGACGAGTTCGCTAACGAGGAGCCCGTTGAGTTTGCTTTTGAGGATCCAGTCAACTCTGACAACTGTGCAGGCAAGATGATCATACCCTCGAAATCACTACTACCTTTGCTATGCTAGTTTGCTCGCTCTTTTGCTTTGCCATTGCTACGATGCCTACCACTTACTTGTCAGCCTCCTAATTTCCATGATTGAGCCTCTAACCCACCTTTGTCCTAGCAAACCATTGATTGGCTATGTTACCGCTTTGCTCAGCCCTTCTTATAGCGTTGTTAGTTGCAGGTGAAGATTGGAGCCGTTCCTTGTTGGAACATTTATTTATTTGTTGGGATATCATTATATTGCTATGTTATCTTTATTCATCTATATACTTGGTAAAGGGTGGAAGGCTCGGCCTCTCGCCTAGTGTTTTGTTCCACTCTTGCCGCCCTAGTTTCCGTCATATCGGTGTTATGTTCCCGGATTGTTGCGTCCCTTACGCGGTTGGGCTATAATGGGAACCCCTTGATAGTTCGCCTTGATTAAAGCTTTTCCAGCAATGCCCAACATTGGTTTTACCATTTGCCACCTAGCCTCTTTTTCCCTTGGGTTTCCGGAGCCCGAGGGTCATCTTTATTTTAGCCCCCCACGGGCCAGTGCTCCTCTGAGTGTTGGTCCGAAATGAGCTGCCTGCGGGGCCACCTTGGGGAAACTTGAGGGTTGGTTTTACTCGTAGCTAGTCTCATCTGAGTGTGCCCTGAGAAAGAGATATGTGCAGCTCCTATCGGGATTTGTCGGCACATTCGGGCGGTGTTGCTGGACTAGTTTTGACCTGTCGAATCATCTTGTTGTACCGGGATACCGAGTCTGATCGGTATGTCCTGGGTGGAGGTCTATTCCTTCGTTGACCGTGAGAGCTTGTTATGGGCTAAGTTGGGACCCCCCTGCAGGGATTGATCTTTCGAAAGCCGTGCCCGCGGTTATGGGCAGATGGGAATTTGTTAATGTCCGGTTGTAGATAACTTAAACCTTAATTAATTAAAATGAATCAACTGAGTGTGTTGCCGTGATGGCCTCTTCTCGGCGGAGTCCGGGAAGTGGACACGGTGTTGGAGTTATGTTTGCGTAGGCTGCTCTCTAGTTTTCCGCTCGTGCTTTGCCTCCTCTTCTCGCTCTCTTTTGCGAATAAGTTAGCCACCATATATGCTAGTCGCTTGCTGCAGCTCCACTTATACATTACCCCCTTTCCTACCTGTTAAGCTTAAATAGTCTTGATCGCGAGGGTGCGAGATTGCTGAGTCCCTGTGGCTCACAGATTACTATTACACCAGATGCAGGGACCGATGATACCTCTCCAGATGGCGCGCTCGAGCTGAAGTGGGAGTACGACGAGGACTCTCAGCGTTACTATGTGTCTTTTCCTGATGATCAGTAGGGATGCCTATTCGGGGTTAGATTCAGGGCCTAGTCTCTTGTTGGGGGTCTTTTCTATTTGGCGCCGTAGTCGGGCCATGAGTGATTGTATGATGGATGTTATTTATGTACTTTTATGTGACGTGGCGAGTGTAAGCTAACTATGTTATTCCCCTTTATATATGTACATGGGTTGTGTAATGATTCCTGACTTGCGACATTGCTTTCAATGCGGCTATGCCTCTAAGTCATGCCTCGACACGTGGGAGATATAGCCGCATCGAGGGCGTTACAGTTTCCTAACTTTTTAGAATTTTTGCAGTTACATAAGTATTTGAGATTTATAGATTACTACAGACCATTCTGTTTTTGACAGATTTTGTTTTCTATGTGTTGTTTGCTTATTTGGATGAATCTATGGGTAGTATCGGGGGTATGAACCATGGAAAAGTTGGAATACAGTAGGTATTACACCAATATAAATAAAGAATGAGCTGACAACAGTACCAAATGTGGTGGTTTATTTTCTTATACTAATGGAGCTTATGAGATTTTCTGTTGAGTTTTGTGTTGTGAAGTTTTCAAGTTTTGGGTAAGGATTTGATGGACTATGGAATAAGGAGTGGCAAGAGCCTAAGCTTGGGGATGACCAAGGCACCCCAAGATAATATTCAAGGAAAACCAAGAGCCTAAGCTTGGGGATGCCCTGGATGGTATCCCCTCTTTCGTCTTCGTCTATCAGTAACTTTACCTGAGGCTATATTTTTATTCACCACATGATATGTGTTTTGCTTGGAGCGTCTTGTATGATTTGAGTCTTTGATTTTTAGTTTGCCACAATCATACTTGCTGTACACACCTGTTGAGAGGGATACACATGAATCGTGATTTATTAGAATACTCTATGTGCTTCACTTATATCTTTTGAGCTAGGCAATTTTGCTCTAGTGCTTCACTTATATCTTTCTAGAGCACATCATGGTAATTTTCTTTGGTTATAGATTTAGTCCCAATTTGATAGGCATCAAAGAGGGATATAATAAAAATCATATAAAAGTGCATTGAATACTATGAGAAGTTTGATTCCTTATGATTGTTTTGAGATATGAATATGGTGATATTAGAGTCATGCTAGTGAGTAGTTGTGAATTTGAGAAATACTTGTGTTGAGGTTTGTGAGTCCCGTAGCATGCACGTATGGCGAACCGTTATGTAACCGTGTTAAAGCACGAGATATTTTTTGATTGTCTTCCTTATGAGTGGTGGTCGGGGACGAGGGATGGTCTTTTCTACCAATCTATCCCCCCTAGGAGCATGCGTGTAGTACTTTGTTTCGATGACTAATAGATTTTTGCAATAAGTATGTGAGTTCTTTATGACTAATGGTGAGTCCATGGATTATACACACTCGCACCGTTCCACCATTGCTAGCCTCTCTAGTACTGTGCAACTTTCGCCGGTACCATACACCTTCCTCAAAACAGCCACCATACCTACCTATTATGGCATTTCCATAGCCACTCCAAGATATATTGCCATGCAACTTTTCACCGTTCCGTTTTATTATGACACGTTCCATCATTGTCATATTTCTTTGCACGATCATGTAGTTGACATCGTATTTGTGGCAAAGCCATCTTTCATCATTTTTTATACATGTCGCTCTTGAGTCATTGCACATCCCGGTACACCGCCAGTGGCATTCATATAGAGTCATATTTTGCTCTAAGTATCGAGTTGTAATTCTTGAGTTGTAAGTAAATAAAAGTGTGATGACCTTCATTATTACAGCATTGTCCCATGTGAGGAAAAATATAAAAAGGAGGCCAAAGAAGCCAAACAAAAAAAGAGAAAAATAGAGAAGGGGCAATGTTACAGTCCTTTTTCCACACTTATGCTTCAAAGTAGCACCATGATCTTCTCGATAGAGAGTCTCCTATGTTGTCACTTTCATATACTAGTGGGAATTTTTCATTATAGAACTTGGCTTGTATATTCCAACGATGGGCTTCCTCAAATTGCCCTAGGTCTTCATGAGCAAGCAAGTTGGATGCACACCCACTTGGTTTTATTTTTGAGCTTTCATAACTTATAGCTCTAGTGCATCCGTTGCATGACAATCCATACTCACTCACATTGATATCTATTGATGGACATCTCCATAGCCCATTGATACGCCTAGTTGATGTGAGACTATCTCCCTCTTTTTTGTCTTCTCCACAACCACCATATTCTATTCCACCTATAGTGCTATGTCCATGGCTCACGCTCATGTATTGCGTGAAAGTTGAAAAGGTTTAAGAAAATAAAAATTATGAAACAATTGCTTGGCTTATCATCGGGGTTGTGCATGATTTGAATACTTTGTGTGATGAAGATGGAGCATAGCCAGACTATATGATTTTGTAGGGATAAGCTTTCTTTGGCCATGTTATTTTGAGAAGACATAATTGCCTTGTTAGTATGCTTGAAGTATTATTGTTTTTATGTCAATATTAAACTTTTGTTTTTCATCTTATGGATCTGAACATTCATGCCATAATAAAGAAAATTACATGGACAAATATGTTAGGTAGCATTCCACATTAAAAATTCTATTTTTGTCATTTACCTACTCGAGGACGAGCAGGAATTAAGCTTGGGGATGCTTGATACGTCTCCAACGCATCTATAATTTTTGATTGTTCCATGCTATTATATTATCTATTTTGGATGTTTTATATGCATTGATATGCTATTTTATATTATTTTTGGGACTAACCTGTTAACCTAGAGCCCAGTGCCAGTTCCTGTTTTTTTCCCTGTTTTTGATTTTCACAGAAAATGAATACAAAACGGAGTCCAAATGGAATACAACCTTCACAATGATTTTTCTTGGACCGGAAGACAACCAGGAGACTTTGAGATGAAGTCGGAGGAGCCACGAGGCGGCCACAAGGACGGAGGGGGCACCCCCACCCTTGTGGGCCCCCTATGCACCTCGTGACCCAATTCTTTTGCCTATATATTCCCAAATATCCCCAAACCACCAGAGGCATCCACGAAAACACTTTTGCACCACCACAACCTTTTGTACCCGTGAGATCCCATCTAGGGACCTTTTTCGGCACCCTGCCGGAGGGGCATTCGATCACGGAGGGCTTCTACATCAACTCCATTGCCCTTTTGATGAAGCGTGAGTAGTTTACCACAGACCAACGTGTCCATAGCTAGTAGCTAGATGGCTTCTTCTCTCTCTTTGATTCTCAATACCATGTTCTCCTCGATGTTCTTGGAGATCTATTAGATGTAATACTTTTTTGCGTTGTGTTTGCCGAGATCCGATGAATTGTGGATTTATGATCAGCTTATCTATGAATATTATTTGAATCTTCTCTGAATTATTATATGCATGATTTGATATCTTTGTAATTCTCTTCGAACTATCCATTTGGTTTGGCCAACTAGATTGGTTTTTCTTGCAATGGAAGAAGTGCTTGGCTTTGGGTTCAATCTTGCGGTGTCCTTTCCCAGTGACAATAGGGGCAGCAAGGCACGTATTGTATTGTTGCCATCAAGGATAGAAAGATGGGGTTTTCATCATATTGCTTGAGTTAATTCCTCTACATCATGTCATCTTACTTAATGCATTACTCCGTTCTTTATGAACTTAATACTCTAGATGCATGCTGGATAGCAGTCGATGTGTGGAGTAATAGTAGTAGATGTAGAATCGTTTTGGTCTACTTGGCACGGACATGATGCCTATATTCATGATCATTGCCTTAGATATCGTCATAACTTTGCGCTTTTCTATCAATTGCTCGCCATAATTTGTTTACCCACCATATTATTTACTATCTTGAGAGAAGCCTCTAATGAAACCTATGGCCCCGGGTTCATTTTCCATCATATAAGTTTCTAATATACTATTTTGCAATCTTTTACTTTTCGATTTGTAAACCAAAAATACCAAAAATATTCACTTTATTGTTTATCTATCTCTATTAGATCTCACTTTTGCAAGTAGCCGTGAAGGGATTGACAACCCCTTTATCGCGTTGGGTGCAAGTTGTTTGATTGTTTGTGCAGGTATTCGGTGATTTGTGCGTTGTCTCCTACCGGATTGATACCTTGGTTCTCAAACTGAGGGAAATACTTATCTCTACTTTGCTGCATCACCCTTTCCTCTTCAAGGGAAAAACCAACACAAGCTTAAGAAGTAGCACTCACCGCCATGCGTGAGTAATTCCATCGTAAGCTTGCTGGACGGTGATGGGTTGGATGAGATTTATCATGTAATCGAGTTAGTTTTGTTAGGGTTTGATCCTTAGTATCCACTATGTTCTGAGATTAACACAACAAAAAAATACACTTCCGTGATGATACGTGTTTGTTACAGTAGGTCACGTTTTCTGTCATGCATGTACATCCATGACGATTTTATGACAAAATCAAGATAGTCATACATATGCTGTCATAGAAGTTTTCCATGACATTACCAAAATTATCATCACAAAAGTGTCCACTTCCATGACGATAAATGGCACGTCATAGAAGTGCTTTCATCAAGGGTAACCGACACGTGGCATCCACCGTAACAGGTCGCTGTTAAGCTATCGGGTTCCGGTTTGGATCTGATAACCCGTTAACAGCCCGGACCAATGGTGATTTTCCACATGTAAAATTCTCATTCGTCGATGATCCACATGTCGGCTCAACGTTGGGACAGATGTCAACCGTCCATTTGACAAGAACCGCCAATGAAACGTTGACACGTGGGACGGCCCAATAGAGGCCCATATAGGTTTAAAAGCCGGCCCAAGAACAGGCCCACAATATTTCGTCAGATCTAATGGGCCGACCTGTTAACAGCCTAACATTTTATTGACCAAATTATAGCCCACATCAGATACGGGCTGTTAAATGACAGCAATATTCTGGGCCAGTTTACGGCCCATATCAGATCCAACACGTTTACAGCCTACAATAGTTTGGGCCAAATTACCGTCCATACCTGATCCGACCCGTTAACTGACTTTCATTTCTTGGGCCAAATTACGACCCATAATAGATACGACCTTCTTAGCAGCTACTGTGCCATTGGGCCCATTGGCGGCTTGATTTGCTCTTCGGCCTCTTAATGGCCCATTTAACAGTTTGGCCCGATATTAGTTTCGGCCTGTCAGAGGCCCTGTCTCCATATGGGCCTCTTTCGACCCGATTTCACTTTCGCCCATTTAAAGGCCCGAGTTGCACCTGGGTCTAATTATGGCCCGTAGTTACTTTCGGCCTCTTAATGGCCCGTAGTCTTCATGGATACATTCTAGCCCAAACTGCCTATCGGCCCGTTAAAGACCCTTGAGAGTGTTGGGCCTAATTTAGGCCCATTATACATCTGGCCTACTTCCTGCCTGTCATGTAATTGGGCCAGCCAAGGCCCAAAAACATTTCACCCTGTTAATGGCCCGTCACCCGAATGGGCCAATAATGGGCCGATTTATATTACAGCATGCTGTCGGCCCGTGATTTGTTCGCCACAATTAAGGCTGAATCTAGTTTTCAATCTGTTAAAAGCCTATTTAATTTTCTGGCCCAATTAAGGCAAGCAGTTTACTCTGCCTTTTAAAGGCCTGAAACTAATAGTGGGCCAGATTAAAAATAGACCTAACTAATGGCCCAAGATGATTGTAGGCCCGCGGTTCGGCCCATACTAGCGATTAGCGACCGACCAGTTTTAGTACAGAAATTGTTATCTTAAAACCCAACCTATTGGCTCATTACGAACCGATTGAAGATTACGACCTTTTCTCAGAGCGACGACAACATAAACAGCAAATAAATCACATCATCATGACGAAGAATAAACCTATACTATACAACAAAGAAATTACAACATATTACATCCCCTAGGCGTCAAAGTTCGCCGCCAGTGATAATAATAAAGGGCAACCAGACAGCAGATTCCATAAACTGGGTAGGTTGCCACCAGTGGAAGTTAATAGTTCGCCACCAGTGGAAGTTAACAAGCCGACACAATAATAGACAGAACCGACAACACTTCAACACAGTTCAAGAAAGGTTAGCCCGGCCCAGGAGCTGCAGCACAAGCAGCTTAGCAACCTGATGAGACTGTGCTTCTTTGACGCTTATATCCACCAACTTAAGCTACATGGCATCAATAGATGTCTTGTACTTATGGTTAATCTCGCATAGAGATTGGAGTTCCAGTCGGATTTGAGCGGAAGCATATCTTTCTGCTTGAATTTCAGACTAAAGAAGTCAAACAGATTCAGGCGGCGACTTCGTCGAGCTTGTGTCACTGAGTAAGTTCAACACTACAACAAGATATGACTTTGTGGTTGTATCCCTATCCTCAAGATGTGTTGTCTTCTTATCTGGAATATATGTTAGAGGGACAAACAATGGGTTCGTCTCACTATCATTGTGGTAGTTCTTCCTAGCAGCAGTGTTGTCACCCTGAAACAGAAACAAGTAGGTAGATAACAGGTTTTGCACGTATAAGCATCAATGCTGTCAATTCATCTCATTTCTTTGTCAGAAATAAAGAGACATAGTTTAAAATAGCATTAACACAATATGCATTGTTCATAGTTAAGACGGTGGGAAATGGCATTGTACATGAGCGAACAGCTTCACCAGACCATTGTTCATAGTTTGAACGCTTGAGGAGGACAAACTTACATTAGTAGTGAAGACAGGCTCTATAAAGCCCTTGTCCATATTGATGGGGGGGGGGATTCAAGAAGTTTACTACACACTCTTCTTCAAGAGCATTGCCTTTATTCTATATTTTGTTAAGAGTAAATATAGATGTGAAAATATAGGAACAAATGGCGATTATTTAACTTAAGATGCAGAGTACAAATGTAAATACAACATACATGCAAAAGGCATTGACAAGACCAATCCGGAGCTAAACTTCTTCAGTAACATTGGTTTTATTAAATATTTTGGCAAGAGTAAATGTAGATCTGATGTGTAGAAAAATGGAGGACAAGGGAAAATAAGCTGCAAATTGTACATGAAGAACTAGCAGACAAATATAAGTACAGTGATGAAGAACATCAGATACTTACAAGAAAATGCAGAACTAAATTTCTTCATAAGAATTGGGTTTATTCTACATTAATTTAAGCATTAATATAGATCTGATAATTTGGAGTGAACAATGTATAAGCAAGCTATAAATGTACAATGATGTCACATAATCCACCAGGTATGAATGCAAGGACAACGATAGGAAAATAGGTACTCACAAGAGCAAAGCAGCGACCAACATAGTTGCGATATCCTAGGTTTTGCGACGCTGGTTCTATCACCAATATACGTCGGGTGCTATGTGATTTCTTCGGTAGCACCACCTTTTTCAGGGACTTTGCTTGTACTCCTTCAAGTTCTGCAATCACCCTCTTACTTTTGGATGTCTGAAACACAAGAACATCATTTGAATGAAAAAACATGGTATGCCCACAAATGGAATAGGTGTTGATAATGGATGGGCATGTCATCTTCACATATATCATGAGTAAACTAAGCAGATGGCGGTGCAACAAAGCAAAAGAAATGAAGACACCTTATACAAGATATGTGCAACCAATAAAACCTTGCCAAATTAGAACAGGCACTTTATTGGGTGAACAGGATAGGCCATATGCCTTTGACTCTTTGAGCTCAGAATAGTCAATAGGTTCATATTCTGAATACGAATCTATAGGCCGGGAGCATGTGGGTTTCATTACATCCACAATGGACCTCAATCCCTTGATGCCAAGTTTGTTACCCATTGAACTATTCCGCAATATTCTTCTGATGTGCACATTCTTATATTCATTGTGATTATGTACAATATATGTAAAGCATGAAAACATAAATAGTAGTGAGATTATCTTTGTAATGCAGAGGATATTGTAATATAATAGAGGCTCCCTATAAACCCTTGTGTGCTACCACTGGATTCTGATGAGAGAGCCCATGTGTGCTGTAATATGGTGAGTAGATTAATATAATCAGGCACAACTACACAAAAAATAGGCTCCCCGTTGGGAGCCCCAGATATAAGGATAGTTGGCAGATGATAGGTTCATAATATACCGTATAGAATGTTTATTGCCAAACCATGATAACGAGAGCGCAGAGCCAGTAGGTAGATCGTAGTGTAGATAATAGGGGTACACCATAACCACCATAAATAAATCGGGAAAGCGGAACTAGCGGGAAAACTCAGGGTTTTACCACTACTAATATGTAGCCTATCGATCACCTACATGCCAGCACTATTCATCTGAAGGCGCACAACTGTTACTATCAGTTTAATCTATCAAAGACCGCGCGGCTCCCACCATTTCTGGGGTATTATGGCAGACCAACTCGAAGTGCGAAATCATTTAGCAGAACCGGCCCAATAGAGTTGTCGACTGTAGATGTCCCTGCTCCCCTTCCTGACAAGGAACATACTATGCTTACTAAAGAAGAACAGAAGAGGAACATGTTAAAGAATAGAAGGAGAAGCATATTATTGAGATTCCCCTTCTTTCTATACAATGTTGGTTGCCCACCCATGATGAATCAGAGCACCCAAAGAAATGCAATTCCATGATGTCTCTCTATATGTGGCCACATGCATTTGGAAACTCAATTGAGAGCATTAGCTAACCAATTAAATGTGTGTCTGTTAGCTAATGTCAGTATCATATCACATTCGTATTTGAAGAACCTTAGGACGTATGATTGGTGCGTTATTTAGCTTTAAAGGGTGGAAAACTGCTAGTAGGACACAAAGCACCTACGCAGATTGTAGTGTAGATATAATGGGAAAACTCTAAGCATCATGAGTAAAATCAGGGTAGTGGAACTTGCTAGAATATATGTGCTAGTATTGCCGGTATGGCAAGAAAGGCTTCGCATACCAGCTCCCTACAACTGAAGGCGCAATACTATTACTATCAGTCTAGCTCTCAAAGGCGACACATACGATCGAATACGAAGAGTTGAAAGTGTCCATGACAATCGATATGAAGACCAACACGAAGAGTTGAAAGCGTCCATGACAAGCGAACGAATATACATGTACACTGCAAATGTCCCTGCTCCTCTTCACTACAAAGAACATACTATACAACTATTATACTCCCTCTGTTCCTAAATACAAATCTTTGTAGAGATTCCACTATGGATCACATATGGATGTATATAGATACGTTTTAGAGTATAGATTCACTCATTTTGCTCCGTATGTAGTCCATGGAGGAATCTCTACAAAGACTTATACTTAGGTACGAAGAGAGTACTTACAAAGGAAGAATAGAAGAGGAGCATGCTCAAGCAGAGCAAGCAGATTTTGGATAATAAAATGTTGGTTGGCCACACATGATGAACCAGAGAGCATAAAGAATGCAACTCCCTGCTGTCCCTCGATATGTGGCGCATGTGATTTTTGAAAGTAAAGTAGGAACATTAACTGACCAATTAAACATTCTCAGTTTTAGTACATGTCAGCATCAAGATTCGTATTTGAGCAACTAAGTTTGGAATTATGAGTGGCATGTTGTTTAGCTTGATGGGTTGAGGAGCACTGCTTGCACGTACGTCTCGAAGCACCTACGATAATAGTACTGAATATATGGGAATGTCTACATGCAAGTCGCCCGACATTCGTCATTTGGGTCAGTCAACCATTTCAGGTGGTTGGATGAAGATCCTACGTCTCCTAAGCCTTCTTCTTCCTTGCCTCTTATTCTTCCCCTAAAGACCACCACACAGGTCGCCGGCCAAACCACCGGCCCCCGCCCTCCCCTGAACCGCCCACCACCTCTGATCTTCCGCCGCCCCGAGCCATCCCTCGAGTTTTGCCTCTGGCGAGGCCCCACCATAGCCCAACGACAGCCCCCCACAACCACTGTCCCCACCCAAAACCCTAAGATAGATAATGGGGCAGCCCTCCGACGAGCCCCTTCCTTCCCACCGGCAAACTTCGGCGAGCTCTCAAAAATCTACTGACCCAATTTTGAAATTTAGTCTACTGTCATTTAAGTAGTGTGGAATATAAAAGGGGAAAACCATAAGCATTGCGAGTATAGTGTTGAGCGTGCCATGGCGGATCTGGAGGTGCAAACCGGACAAAGGCAACTTCACAACCAATGTGGGCTTTCAACTAACAAGTAAGTGATGGACAAGAAATCAGGGTAAAGCAGCGGCGACCTATTTTCTTGCTGCGATAAATAAGTTGAGCAGATACGAAAGAGTACCGCCTCTGGTGCGGCGCCATGTATGCATCTTCTAAGAATTTGACGGTGCTATGGTAGCAATGGCTGTTGGCAGCGTGGAAGCAGATCTAGGAGGGTAGACGATGGTGGTGGGGGAAATATCCTGGCGTGGTGGACGAGATGGTCGTAGGAGCGGTGCCGGCAAGGTGGACAACGGCAGGGATGAAGCGAGAGGACGGGATGCAAGGATCCCGGTCCAAAGCCGTGGATGAGAGAGGTCGATCTCTTGTAATGGACGACAGCGTCGGGGTCCAGTTCCGGCATGGTGGAGGAGGACAGCGGTGGATGGGGTGGCGGACGGAGGAGGGTGGGGTGGAGAGGTTGTTTTGGCGCCCACATAGTACGAATGGGGAAATGGAGGGAGAGAGGGAGGGGGAACCATGTCTTCAGGGCGCGCTTGTCTCAAATGCGAGGAAATTTACAAACTTAGCCCCCGTTTGAAATTTCCTACACCACAACAATATTAGTCAGTTGGGGATAGGACGGTAATCTCGCATACACCGAATATTTGCCGAAGGAGATTTCGGCAGACGAGAGCCGGTTTTGGCGCCCATCGTGTATGAATCGGGGAGGGAGGCGATTTCGGCCGAGGAGACATTGTGTTTTCGCACCCACCGTGTATGAATCCGGGTGAGAGGCGGTTATGTCACGTTTGAGTGAAATTACAAACCTACCCCTATTGAAACATATAGAAATTGAGCCGATAGGCTTTGCGTGTCAGGGATAGGTAGTAATTTCCATCTCGCAGATTTTGGTTTTGGGCGGTTACTGCGACTTTCCCCGCTTTGTTCAAATTTTTTCAGAGCAAGAGTGCATGTTTGCCGTGCCAACTCAATTTGAATCCAGTTTGTATTCTATTTTTGTTCAAGCAGGATCCATTTTCGATTGGAATAAAATTCTATATACATCATTTTTTATATATACTTTCAAAAGCACAACACCCTTTGACATAAATATGGTTTACAAATGGCATGATCTCAGATTCATAAGGTTGGATCCATCTTAATTTGGATTTTCAAATATTTGAAACCACTTTATGTTGAAATCCAATGTATGCATTCCTCGCTATCTGTCTCCAATTAATGTGTGTTTCATGCGGGTTTTTTACTTCTCAAACATGTATAATGTGTTTCACACACGCAACATAGAGTGTAATTACGTTTAGACATTAATTGCATATAAACCATGCATTGTCTCTAATTAAAGAATCTATGGATAACTAATATGGATAAACTATATAACATTACACGTGTCCCCAAATTCAAATGAATATGCATGTTTGATACACCAATTTTTGTTATGATATTTTCGATGTCGTGATCTCTAGTTTAAATATTTGAATCTCCTTTAATCCAGATATTTGTCTCATATAGCTATCACTCATGCTTATATAGGAGTATCTCTCTAGACCTATATGTGTTCATCGTCTCTCGGGTATCTCTCGTGCTACTTGTATGTCGACAATGATCTTTTATCTTTGTAACACACTGACGGTACTCTCTCACTCAACCTTCATCACTCTATCTCTCTCTAAGTATATCTCGCTCCCTGCTATGTGTCTCTAACTATGATTCTCCATGTGGAATATCTTTCTCTCACACGAACACAAACTTCGTCTCCCGGGGTCTCATTTCTCTCTACTATTCCCCTGTGTGCCACTCGCACACCCCCTCTCACAGAGAGATGTCTTGCACTCCTTAGGTATGAGAAGCTACGACTCTTCCTCTTAAATATCTCTTTCTCACACACAAACACAAACTCTGTCTCCCAGGGTCTCATATCTCTCCACCATTCTCTTATATGTCGCTCACACACACTCTCTCTCCCTAGAGTTATCTCGCATTCCCTAATTAGTCTCTCTAGCTATCACTCTCATTGTGAAATATCTTTCTCTCTCGCAGACAGAAAACTCCGTCTCTCGGGATCTCATTTCTCCCTGATATTTGTTTGTATGTGACTCACATGCACCCTCTCTCTATCTCTCTCACACCCACATACATAACTCAGCCTTGTGATCCACTCGACTCTTATCTCTAACACACACACACACACTAGCTAGCATCTTTATCTTTCTATTTATCTATTTCTCCATCAACCTTCTTTATCGCCCTCACTCTTGCTTCCTATCATGCACACTATATATGTTTATCTCTACATGCAGTCATGTGCCCTCTTTTTATCTTTCTCACACACACATAACTTCACCCTCTGAAGCACTCGGCGGTCATCTCCAACACTCAAACTAGCCAATGTCCCTCTAGCTAGCATCTCTATCTCTCTATCTATCTGTAGTTTCTCCGTCAACATTTCTTTCTCGCACGCACTCTTGCTTCCTATCACACACACTATATCTGTCTCTCCATACATGCATCTATAGGTTGATCTCTTTTGCACAATTGTTGTGTCTTGCTCCCTTTGCTCGCCATAGATGCATGCTCCAGCCCACGCCACTATCTCTTAAAGACAAAACACATGCTCAATTATCGGGTCTTCTTTCCTGCACTCTCACATGCATGCATATTGTCATACTGATCCATCTCTCCCATGTCGTTGATCTTATGACTTATGTCTTCTTTCTTTTATCTCGATCATGCGCGCGCGCACACACACATCCCACAGATACATGTATACCTCTCGCACATGCATGTTCAAGGTCTCGTATGTCTCCATACGTAGTTAATTACCCTCAGCCCTAACCCCGCATTGAATCGTTCTCATCTTGTGTGCACATAACTTCCGCCTGGATGGGTAAAACACACACTCACACTTAACAATATCCTTCTAGCTACCCTCCCCTCTCTCACTCTTCCCCTATATCCCCAAAACCAATAAGACCATCCCTTCATTTAATTCCTGCCTACATGCAGCATCGATATATAGTAGTAGTCTTCCTCGGTGTCTCTCGAACAAACACGTTCTCTCGATGTCGACTCCTCTCACGTGCACACGCCTTCTTCCCTCTCTACGTGCCTTTTCTTTCTCGCACCCCCTCGTTGGTGGCCTCTGCCGTACACATCACCTCTCTACGATGAAGCCATGCACACTTAAATTACTTTCGCCACCGAAGACTCCGCTTCACACACACACACACACACACACACACACACACACGCACGCACCCACCCACCCACACACACACACTAAGACTCCATCTCTCTCACACATGCCCTAGGCGGAGCATTTTTTCCTACCACCCTTCGTCCAACCTTACCAGTATGATAAACAATCACCTTAATTTACTTGTATAACATGGAAAAATTCCACTTTACTTTAGTAGTTAGCAAACTTCTCATAATTATATAACGCAAATCATGAGCAGGAAGTGACATATTTTTTAAACAACCACGTTAACGTGGCCACGTAAATCACTAGTTAAAGTGTAATACCTTTATACTCATATCCCGATGCAAAAGGTTGAGTACATGTCCGAAGAGTAGAGTCGCACACACGCACTCTGTCTCTCAGAATCTCTCACACGCACACCAGTTACATGATGCTCCCTTAAGCAGACCCGTATGTTACAATTTGTTCACCCGCGGGTACACGTGATGGTGCACATTTTTTTAAGATGGACGACGAACCCAAACAGTAGCTGCATTCATTCCCCTCCCGCCGCCTCTTCTCTGGTCGCCGTCGCCCGATAGCCATGGCCCGGCCGAAGGTAATGACATACGCCATACTCCCATCGGAGCGGCACTTTAATCTGGAGGCGGCATGAAGCTCGGATCGTAGCCGCCCTGCCTCTGGAGTCCGGACTAGCCGGAGCCGGACGAGGAGGCGTTGGAGGCGGAGCAGCATGCATGGCCGGAGGAGGAGAACAACGACGTGGAGCCGGAACAGGAGACGACGATTTGGGCGAAGCGGAGCCGGAGGAGGACGATGATTTCCATTATACCCAGACTTAAAGGGCTTTGAGTTTCACACCACATTTATTTCATAGAGATAAGAGAAAGGAAATTTTAGTGGTCAAGCATGCATATTTTTGTGCTAGCACTCATATATAAGGGTTGACCGGTCACTTCCTGTGGATGTGCGCGGGCGGTGGAAGATGAAGGAGAAGGGAAGCGGGTTACGGAGTACTCCTATTGCAGCACGAGCTCCAAGGAACGTTCATGCCAAACAATGCATAGTTGTACAGTATAGTCCAGCGGAGTATGAATTGGCCTTTAGGTTGCGTGTGGATGACATGGCTGCAACATGCAGGCTGCAGTTCGATAGCCTATCGCTCCGCTTTGCACGGTTTGGTCACGCAAGATTTGCATGCATGCATGTCACGCAGATACTTGTTGAAGGCGTGCTCGAAAAAGGGCGACCAGGTCCGCTAGTCCGCGTTGGTCCATGCGCCTGGAAAACAAATAACCCCAGTCATGGTAAATGTCGTGCGTGCTTTAATTCCAGGCTAGTGGATGGACGCGAACGTGCCGTACAACGAACCACCCACTAGCTCCCTATTCTCCATCTCTACTCTTATACTAATAATAATCTATCTATCTATCTCTATCTCTCTTCTACTACTTCTACTACTCTACTACTCTTATAAAAAACAGAGTTGGTGATGATGGTGTGCCTGCCATCCTACAATATAGTCCGTTCGATTTATATCTGACGGATAGAAAGAAAACTATGGAAATTTTGCAAAAATATACCCACACCCCTCTCAACATTTGCAAATAAGGCCTTCCCTCATTCATTCTTTTCCCTCACAAGATAAACTACTCATACAAATGCATCTTGATGTTACGTGCAACGCACGAGGATGTTTCATTGGACCTTGGGGGTCTCTCCAGTGTGGCGTGGTCATAGTTGCAAGTTGACGCCCCTTGATATGCCGACGTTGAGGGGCACTCGGATTTTGGCCGATGAGAAGGTAAGTGATGAGTTTGATCACGTAGTAAATGCATTCTAAAGACTACTTCCGTGTCCATTTCCTAATTCCCCCGCTGCCCACTATTTCACAGGTTATGCTTCGTGCTAGTGGAGATTGACTTCAATATGTACGGGAGGGTACCAACATCAATTTGCACAACATTTACAATGGTGACACCGTTCCCATAGAATCTTTGTCCAACATTGGGATTAGCCATTGTAACGCCCCGGACACACCCGCCGGTGGTCGTTACTCCTGGCGAGATCTAGACTGGCCCCACAAATCAATACTAGTCTTTTCTGCGCACTTTGTCCTCACTCGTGTGCACCCGGGAGTGATAACCCACAAGTATAGGGGATCGCAACAGTTTTCGAGGGTAGAGTATTCAACCCAAATTTATTGATTCGACACAAGGGGAGCCAAAGAATATTCTCAAGTATTAGCAGTTGAGTTGTCAATTCAACCACACCTGGAAACTTAATATCTGCAACAAAGTGTTTAGTAGCAAAGTAATATGATAGTAGTGGCAACGGTAGCAAAAGGTAATGATAGCAAAATTAATGTTTTTGGTATTTTGTAGTGATGATAGCAATAGCAACGGAAAAGTAAATAAGCGAAGAACAATATATGGAAAACTTGTAGGCAATGGATCAGTGATGGAGAATTATGCCGGATGTGGTTCATCATGTAACAGTCATAACCTAGGGTGACACAGAACTAGCTCCAGTTCATCAATGTAATGTAGGCATGTATTCCGAATATAGTCATACGTGCTTATGGAAAAGAACTTGCATGACATCTTTTGTCCTACCCTCCCGTGGTAGCGGGGTCCTTACGGAAACTAAGGGATATTAAGGCCTCCTTTTAATAGAGAACCGGAACAAAGCATTAACACATAGTGAATACATGAACTCCTCAAACTACGGTCATCACCGGTAAGTATCCCGATTATTGTCACTTCGGGGTTAACGGATCATAACACATAATAGGTGACTATAGACTTGCAAGATATGATCAAGAACGCTCATATATTGATGAAATCATGGCACTCGGGCCCTAGTGACAAGCATTAAGCATAGTAAAGTCATAGCAACATCAATCTCAGAACATAGTGGATACTAGGGATCAAACCCTAACAAAACTAACTCGATTACATGATAGATCCCATCAAACCCATCACCGTCCAGCAAGCCTATGATGGAATTACTCACGCACGGCGGTGAGCATAATGAAATTGGTGATGGAGGATGGTTGATGATGACGATGGCGATGGATTCCCCTCTCCGGAGGCCCAAACGGACTCCAGATCAGCCCTCCCAAGAGGTTTTAGGGCTTGGCGGTGGCTCCGTATTGTAAAACGCGATGAGTTCTTCTCTGTGATTTTTTCTCCCTGAAACACAATATATGGAGTTGGAGTCAGAGAGGCATCAGGGGGCCCATGAGGTAGGGGGCGCGCCCCCACCCTCATGGACAGGTGGTGGCCCCCCTGGCCTTCATCTTTTGCAGGTATTTTTTATATTTTCCAAAAAGTTGCTCCGTGAAGTTTCAGGTCATTCCGAGAACGTTTGTTTCTGCACATAAATAACACCATGGTAATTCTGCTGAAAACAACGTCAGTCCGGGTTAGTTCCATTCAAATCATGCAAGTTGGAGTCCAAAAGAAGGGCAAAAGTGTTTGGAAAAGTAGATACGACGGAGACGTATCAACTCCCCCAAGCTTAAACCTTTGCTTGTCCTCAAGCAATTCAGTTGACAAACTGAAAGTGATAAAGAAAAACTTTTACAAACTCTGTTTGCTCTTGTTGTTGTAAATATGTAAAGCCAGCATTCAAGTTTTCAGCAAAGATTATAACTAACCACATTCGCAATAACGCTTAGGTCTCAAGTTTACTCATATCAATGGCATAATCAACTAGCGAGCAATAATAATAAATCTCGGATGACAACACTTTCTCAAAACAATCATAATATGATATAACAAGGTGGTATCTCGCTAGCCCTTTCTGAGACCGCAAAACATAAATGCAGAGCACCTTTAAAGACCAAGGACTGACTAGTCATTGTAATTCATGGTAAAAGAGATCCAGTTAAGTCATACTCAATGTAAAATAACAATAATGAATGCAAATGACAGCGGTGCTCTCCAACTGGTGCTTTTTAATAAGAGGATGATGCTCAACATGAAAGTAAATAGATAGGCCCTTCGCAGAGGGAAGCAGGGATTTGTAGAGGTGCCAAAGCTCGGTTTTGAAATAGAGGTGAATAATATTTTGAGCGGTATGCTTTCATTGTTAACATAACAACCAAGAGATGGCGATATCTTCCATGCCACACACATTATAGGCAGTTCCCAAACAGAATGGTAAAGTTTATACTCCCCCTTCCACCAACAAGCATCAACCCATGGCTTGCTCGAAACAACGAGTGCCTCCAACTAACAAGAGTCCCAGGGGGAGTTTTGTTTGCAATTATTTTGATTTAGTTTGCATAAAGCATGGGACTGGGCATCCCGATGACCAGCCATTTATCTCGTGAGTGAGGAGCGGAGTCCACTCCTCTTGAGAATAACCCGCCTAACATGGAAGATACGGACAACCCTACTTGATACATGAGCTATTCGAGCATACAAAATAGGACATTTATTTGAAGGTTTAGAGTTTGGCACATACAAATTTACTTGGAACGGCAGGTAGATACCGTATATAGGTAGGTATAGTGGACTCATATGGAATAACTTTGGGGTTTATGGAGTTTGGATGCACAAGCAGTATTCCCACTTAGTACAGGTGAAGGCTAGCAAAAGACTAGGAAGCGACCAGCTAGAGAGCGACAACAGTCATGAACATGCATTAAAATTAATCAACACCGAATGCAAGCATGAGTAGGATATAATCCACCATGAACATAAATATCGTGAAGGCTATGTTGATTTTGTTTCAACTACATGCGTGAACATGTGCCAAGCCAAGTCACTTAAATCATTTAGAGGAGGATACCACCCTATCATACCACATCACAACCATTTTAATAGCATGTTGGCACGCAAGGTAAACCATTATAACTCATAGCTAATCAAGCATGGCACAAGAAACTATGATCTCTAGTTGTCATTGCAAACATGTTTATTCATAATAGGCTGAATCAGGAACGATGAACTAATCATATTTACAAAAACAAAAGAGGTCGAGTTCATACCAGCTTTTCTCATCTCAATAAGTTCATCATATAATCGTCATTATTGCTTTTCACTTGCATGACCGAACGATGTGAATAATAATGATAGTGCACGTGCATTGGACTAAGCTGGAATCTGCAAGCATTCAGTAAACATGAGAAGACAAGGCAATATGGGCACTTTTGTCATATCAACAATAGTGCATATAAGAGCCACTTCAACAATTTAATTATGGTCTTCTCCTATTGACCCCCAAAGAAAAGAAAAGAAATGAAACTATTTACACGGGAGAGCTCCCAACAAGTAAAAGAAGAACATGAAATATTTTTGGGTTTTCTTTTTAATTACTACTACAAACATGGAAAGTAAACTAATTAAACGCCACAACTAATTGTTTTGTTTTTTCTTAAGGTTTATTAAACACACAGGAAGAAAGCATAAAAAGGAAAATAAACTAGCATGGATGATACAATGAAAAAGTATGAGCACCGACATCTAGCAATGAGTGTGTGAACATAAATGTAATGTCGGCGGGAAATACGTACCCCCCCCCAAGCTTAGGCTTTTGGCCTAAGTTGGTCTATGGCCACGGCTGGCCTGGCTGATATCCATAATAATAGTGGGGGTCGTACTGAGATGAAGAAGAAGACTCCGATTGCCACTGGCTGGCAATCATCTCCGGATCCCACTGGTAATTAGATTGCCATGAAGGATCAACTTGTGGTTCTGGCTCCGGCTCCATGGCTGGTGCAGGGTTCCGGTAGGCGTGAATAGCCTTTAACAGAACAAGGTACTGGCCTGCAGATAAATCAAACAAAGAAGGAGCAGGCAAGGTAATAGTCTTAGGATGATGTTTATTAAAGAACAATTTGTATTTAAGCTCTCCTTCCCTATTCTTAATAATAAAATCATGTGCCACCATACTTTTGTAATCTAGATAAACATGAGGCAGCACCTTTTCTTCCTTCTCATAATGCCTAATAGGTATGTTAAAATGTGCAGCTAGGCGTGAAGCATAGATGCCTCCAAAGATGGGCCCTTGGTACGGTTCAGACTTAACCGTTTGGAAATAATGCCGCCCATACTAACAGAGTTATCATCGTATAAACCGTGGAGCAAAATAATAATATCAAGGATACTAAGGTTTCCACAGTTTCTGCGACCAATTAAACAACGACTAGCAAATAATGCAAATAACGTAAAACAGGAAAATGTATGCTAGTGATTCGTGCATCGGAAACCTTCCTTGTTTCCCCTACAGTGATAGTATCAATAAACCCCTCCACATCACCGCGATGTGGTTCTTCTGTCTTGCCCTCAAAAGGGACTAAACAAACCCAACAAAAATCATAAAGTGACATCTCCTTATGCTCATCATATAAATAAAACTCCACCGTAGGTGGTGAGCTCCTAGAATGGAAATGAAAGTTTTGCCCAAAGATATTTGTGAGTAAGAGATACTGACCGCATTGGTCGTGGAGGAAAGCGGTGAGGCCTGCATTCTTAGCCAATTCATGAAAATCTTCATAAATCCCGGCTGCTCTCAAGAAATCATCGGAAGGCCATTCACACGCCCGAACCTCCGTGGTGCGAGGCAGATTATACTTAGGCTTTGGTGCCTTTTCCTTCGAGCTTTGGCTCGATGAGCCCCTCAAAAATCTCTTCATCATTTTCTAAAAAATTCTGAAATTTTTAGTAACTTCAAAATAAAAGTAAACCAAACTCAATAATATTGATAGCAACTACTCATACAAGTGCCTAGAGCCTATATCATGCATCAAAACTACTTTTGACCAAATAAATTTGACATGCAAGCTCAAGAACAGGGTCACCTAAGCAGCAAAAATTTGCAATGAATAAAGCACTAGAAAAAAACTAATTGGACCAATGGAGGAGTCACATACCAAGGAACAATCTCCCTAAGCAGTTTTGTGAGAGGTGCTTTGAGCAAGGAGATCGAAAATGGCAATAAAACAAGGTTGGACTCGGGTTTGAGCTGGTTATTCGTGTTTGGGGGAGGAAGAAGGAGTGTGTGGGTGAAAGGATAAGTGGAGGAGGACCACCGTGGGCCCATGAGGCAGGGGGGCGCGCCCAGGGGGTAGGGTGCGCCCTCCACCCTCGTGGGCAAGTGGTTGACCCCCCTGCTGTGTTCTCAGTGCCAAATATTCTCAAATATTCTGGAAAAAATCATATTTAAATTTCAGGGCATTTGGAGAACTTTTATTTTTGAGGTATTTTTATATTGCACGGATAATCAGATAACAGACTGAAAAATATTTGTTTTTATTTTATTTAATATTGCACGAAGTAAAAGTGGGGTACACAAGGTTGTGCCTTCTAGTTTCATCCATCTCATGATCATCAAAAGGAATCCACTAACAAGGTTGATCAAGTCTTGTTAACGAACTCATTCCGAATAACATGGAACCGGAGAAATTTCGAATAACACTATGTTACCTCAACGGGGATATGCACATCCCCAATAATAAGAATATCATATTTCTTCTTGACAGTAGGAAGAGGAAATTCAAAACCTCCAAATATAATTGATGGAATCTTTCCAATATAGCTGATACTATGAACTTGAGGTTGTTTCCTCGGAAAGTGTACTGTATGCTCATTACCATTAACATGAAAAGTGACATTGCCTTTAGTGCAATCAATAACAGCCCCTGCAGTATTGAAAAAGGGTCTTCCAAGAATAATAGACATACTATCGTCCTCGGGAATATCAAGAATAACAAAGTCCGTTAAAATAGTAACGTTTGCAACTACAACAGGCACATCCTCACAAATACCGATAGATATAGCAGTTGATTTATCAGCCATTTGCAAAGATATTTTAGTAGGTGTCAACTTATTCAAATCAAGTCTACGATATAAAGAGAGAGGCATAACACTAACACCGGCTCCAAGATCACATAAAGCAGTTTTGACATAGTTTCTTTTAATAGAGCATGGTATAGTGGGTACTCCTGGATGGTATTTTGACATAGCTTTGCAACTACAATAGGCACATCCTCACATAACACTAACTTTCTTTGGTATTCCACCCTTAAAAGTATAATTAGCAAGCATGGTGGAAATTTCAGCTTCCAGTATCTTTTTATTTGTAATAATATCTTTCATGTACTTAGCATAAGGATTAGCTTTGAGCATATCAGTTAATCGCATACGCAAAAACATAGATCTAATCATTTCAGCAAAGCACTCAAAATCCTCATCATCCTTTTTCTTGGATGGTTTGGGAGGAAAATGCATGGGTTTCTGAACCCAAGGCTCTCTTTCTTTGCCATGTTTCCTAGAAACAAAGTCTTTCTTATCATAACGTTGATTCTTTGATTGTGATTTATCAAGATCAACAACAAGTTCAATTTCTATATCATTATCATTACTAGGTTGAGCATCATCATGAACATTATCATTAACATTATTACTAGTTTCAGGTTCATTACCACATTGAGTTTCAGCATCAGAAATAGAAATATCATTTGGATTCTCAAGTGTTTCAGTAATAGGTTCACTAGAAGCATGCAAATTCCTATCGTTTTTCTTTTTCTTCTTTTTAGAAGGATTAGGTGCATCTATATCACGATCGTGTGGGCGAAAACCGCACCCCATTTGGACCATCCTACCTCCATCTACCTATAAATATGTGTGTCGGTGTCAAAACCGGCGGATCTCTGGTAGGGGGTCTCGAACTGTGCGTCTAGGCCAGATGGTAACAGGAGGCAGGGAACACGATGTTTTACCCAGGTTCGGGCCCTCTTGATGGAGGTAAAACCCTACGTCCTGCTTGATTAATATTGATGATATGGGTAGTACAAGAGTAGATCTACTACGAGATCAAGGAGGCTAAACCCTAGAAGCTAGCCTATGGTATGATTGTTGTATATGGAGTTGATGTTCTACGGACTACAACCCTCCGGTTTATATAGACACCGGATAGGGTTAGGGTTACATAGAGTCGGTTACAATGGTAGGAGTTCTTGAATATCCGCATCGCCAAGCTTGCCTTCCACGCCAAGGAAAGTCCCATCCGGACACGGGACAAAGTCTTCAATCTTGTATCTTCATAGTCCTGGAGTCCGGCTGAAGGTATAGTCCGGCTACCCGAACACCCCCTAATCCAGGACTCCCTCAGTAGCCCCTGAACCAGGCTTCAATGACGACGAGTCCGGCGCGCAAATTGTCTTCGGCATTGCAAGGCGGGTTCCTCCTCTAAGTCCTTCATAGAAGATTGTAAACACCAAGAGTAGTGTCCGGCTCTGCAAAATAAGCTTCCACATATTGCCATAGAGAGAATAATATTAACACAAATCAAATTTGCTAACGTATTCCGCAGTGCGCCATCACACTACGGCCAAGTCCTTTACTCAAACCGTTTTTACTTTCCCACCTTAGCACGTTTTGCAAGGTGGTTTTCTTGGCACGTCTTGTCAAAGCAGAGATCGTGTACCCCCCTTTTACGGGATTCTCATCAATACGGACGTGGGTAACCCAACCGCGCCACTTATCACGGCGCTTGGGAGGCAAGCGAGTTTTACTAGGCAGGTGGGGACGCACAACCGCATCCGCCCATATAAGGGGATAAGGATCAACCTTTTTACCTACGCCTTCTTCCTCCTTTGCCTATCCATCTCCTGCGCACTCGAGCTCCAGCGCCCAAGCCCGCACTTACCACCTCAACCTTCTCCAGCAATGTCCGGAGCCGGAGGCAAGTGGATGGTCTCCTCCGCCACGGAGGGCCAAGTCAAGAAGCTAAGGAAGGCCGGATACCTGTCCAAGGACATCGTGCACCGGCTTCCCGAAAAGGGGTAGCTTCTCCCCACCCCAAGGCCCCATGAGAGGGTAGTATTTCTTCCCCACTTCCTCCGTGGACTGGGTTTTCCACTCCACCCATTTGTCCAGGGGCTCATGTTCTACTACGGCCTGGATTTCCACGATCTGGCCCCGAACTTCATCCTCAATATCTCGGCGTTTATCGTCGTGTGCGAGGCTTTTCTCCGCGTCCGCCCTCACTTCGGCCTCTGGCTCAAGACCTTCAACATCAAGCCCAAGGTGGTGTGCGGCAGCCAGGCGGAGTGCGGAGGCGCCGTGTCGGGCAAGATGGCCAACGTCCTATGGTTCGAGGGCTCTTTTGTGGAGACCCTAAAGGGATGGCAATCCGGGTGGTTTTATATCACCGAGCCGCGCGATCCGAAATGAACCGCAGCCCCCGAGTTCTGATCCGGACCCCCCACGTGGCTTATGTCCTGGAAAGAGACGGGCTTGTCATGGGGTGACGAAAAAGAGGTGACCGGATTGCAAACATGCATCCCGTCCCTGGTTAACAAGCCAGTCCGGCTTGTTAATGTAACCCAGGTTATGCTCGTCCGCCGGATCCTCCCGTGGCAACAACAGGATTTTAATCTGTGGGAGTTCGACCTGGCGCAGCATCAAACCCTCAGCAGGCTCTTCGACGCGATGTAAGAAGATGCCTAGAAGATGCTATTCAAGGGCGCCGAGGCTCCCGCATCCGCTTCTGAGGACCGCGGATACAGCTCGCAGTGTCACGCTAGCGAGGTAAGCCATCTACACCTTTTACAGGATGTTAAGCTTTTTCCATAGTTTGACTCTATGCGGGATCTAAACTCCCTTACCTTTGACAGGCTTGGCGGGCGATATCCGGACCGATTAACTGTTCGACTCCGCTGCCCGAAGACCCAGCCCCAGCTCTGCTAGTGAAGCTGCTGGTTCCGGTGCCTTATGTGGTGCCGGAGAAGAAGGCCAAGAAGAAGAAGGCCACGGGGACTCGAAAGAGTTCCCGTAATATGGTGGTGTCGGACTCGTCATCCGACGAGGCCGAGACGCTCTCCTCCCATGAAAACAAGGAGGAGGAAGAAGAAACCTCTCCCCCTCCAGCGGGGGAAGGAAAGAAAAGGAAGGCCACCCGAACGGGGGAGGCCGAAGGGTCCAGGAAGAGGAAGACCCCTCCGCCGGACTACTCCCCCGATGCTGAAGAGGACGAAGAGGAGTGGCCAGACAAGGTCAAGCGTCCGGCGAAATCGTAAGTTCGGATATCAGAGTAACTCATGACGTTCCTTTGTTGCACAGCTTTCCCTAATGTCGAATATAATTATGCAGCCCGCCCCGGGCCGGACTCGACGAGTTGTCGAGCGGCTCCCTGAATTGGACGTGAACTCAGTTCCGCCCGCTGTCTCCCCCCGCACCGCGGACGACGCCGAAGTGGCGTCGCGACGAGCTCCGGGGCAAGAGGAGGTGGTCCTGGAGGAGCCGCAAGGCGACCTCCCGGACCCCGGGAGTAAAGGGGACAAGACCCCCCAGGGCTCCAAGTCCAGCTTTGAGCCGGACACCGCACCGGAATCTACAACAGTTCTGGACCGCGGTAGGCGAACTCCTTCCAAGAGGAGTAAGCCTTCTGAGCCGGCAGCCTCCGTCCAACCGGAGGTGCCGGACAATCTGCTGGAGGTGCTTGACGGCGCCTCCATCGACGAGGGGCACCGTACTATTTGAAGGAAATATGCCCTAGAGGCAATAATAAAGTTATTATTTATTTCCTTATATCATGATAAATATTTATTATTCATGCTAGAATTGTATTAACCGGAAACATAATACATGTGTGAATACATAGACAAACAGAGTGTCACTAGTATGCCTCTACTTGACTAGCTCGTTAATCAAAGATGGTTATGTTTCCTAACCATGAACAAAGAGTTGTTATTTGATTAACGAGGTCACATCATTAGTTGAATGATCTGATTGACATGACCCATTCATTAGCTTAGCACCCGATCATTTAGTATGTTGCTATTGCTTTCTTCATGACTTATACATGTTCCTATGACTATGAGATTATGCAACTCCCGTTTGCCGGAGGAACACTTTGGGTACTACCAAACGTCACAACGTAACTGGGTGATTATAAAGGAGTACTACAGGTGTCTCCAATGGTAGATGTTGGGTTGGCGTATTTCGAGACTAGGGTTTGTCACTCCGATTGTTCCAGAGGTATCTCTGGGCCCTCTCGGTAATACACATAAGCCTTGCAAGCATTATAACTAAGATGTTAGTTGTGAGATGATGTATTACGGAACGAGTAAAGAGACTTGCCAGTAACGAGATTGAACTAGGTATTGGATACCGACGATCGAATCTCGGGCAAGTAACATACCGATGACAAAGGGAACAACGTATGTTGTTATGCGGTCTGACCGATAAAGATCTTCGTAGAATATGTAGGAGCCAATATGGGCATCCAGGTCCCGCTATTGGTTATTGACCGGAGACGTGTCTCGGTCATGTCTACATTGTTCTCGAACCGTAGGGTCCGCACGCTTAACGTTACGATGACAGTTATTATGAGTTTATGCATTTTGATGTACTGAAGGTTGTTCGGAGTCCCAGATGTGATCACGGACATGACGAGGAGTCTCGAAATGGTCGAGACGTAAAGATTGATATATTGGAAGCCTATGATTGGACATCGGAAGTGTTCCGGGTGAAATCGGGATTTTGCCGGAATACCGGGAGGGTTACCGGAACCCCCCGGGAGCTAGATGGGCCATAATGGGCCTTAGTGGAAAAGAGAAGGGGCTGCCCTAGATGGGCTGCGCGCCTGCCCCTTCCCCTAGTCCTATTAGGACTAGGAAAGGGTGGCCGGCCACCTCCTCCTCTTTTCCCCTCCGAGGAATCCTAGTTAGACTAGGATTGGAGGGGGAATCCTACTCCCAGTGGGAGTAGGACTCTCCTGCGCCTCCCCCCTTGGCCGGCCAGCCCCTCCCCCTTGGATCCTTTATATACGGGGGCAGGGGGCACCTCTAGACACACAAGTTGATCCTTGAGATCGTTCCTTAGCCGTGTGCGGTGCCCCCTGCCACCAAATTCCACTTCGATCATACCGTTGTAGTGCTTAGGCGAAGCCCTGCGTCGGTAGAACATCAAGATCGTCACGACGCTGTCGTGCTGACGGAACTCTTCCTCGATGCTTTGCTGGATCGGAGCCCGAGGATCGTCATCGAGCTGAACGTGTGCTAAGAACTCGGAGGTGCCGGAGTAATGGTGCTTGGATCGGTCGGATCGGGAAGAAGACGTATGACTACTTCCTCTATGTTGTGTCAACGCTTCCGTTGTGATCTACAAGGGTACGTAGATCAGACTCTCCCCCTCGTTGCTATGCATCACCATGATCTTGCATGTGCGTAGGAAATTTTTTGAAATTACTACATTCCCCAACACTATTATGAGTACGGTGATCCAGAAGGTTCAGTCCGCCAAGAGCGGACTGAGTGAAGCTTGCGCTAGCCTTCTAACAGGCTTCAAGGTAAGTAAAAATATGTAAAAATATAACCGCATAGACAGTAGCCCCTGATGCTCTGTTTGGCGTTCGGAAAGAAAAGCCGAATAGAGGATCTATTAAATTTCGCAGGAGTCTAACAACAAAGAGTCAATATGCGTATGCAGGCTTCGCTGCTAGCCACCGCCGCACTGACTGCGGAGGTGGGTGCCCTGAAACAGGGCCTCGAGCGGACCGAGCAAGAGCTCGGCCTTGCCAAACGGCCGCTCGAGGAGAAAGAAGGTAAGAAATACCTTACAGAAAAAGTGCCTATAAAAAGACGTGATTGCAAAAAATAACAGGATTGCACTGCTTATTGTAGGGGCCACGACTGAGGTGGCGACCCTCAAGCAGGCGCTGTCCGAGGCCGAAAAGAAAACGACCGTGGAGTGCACCGAGCGAGAGAAACTTGAGGCCCAGGTCGGCGAGGTGCAGCAGGAGCTTCAGGCTCTCATGAAAAAACATGATAGTTTGGAGCTTGAGTCCAAGACGCAAGCGTCCGAGCTCGCGGCGGCCCTTGAGACCGCCAAGTCTGCCAAGGCCGAAGCCCAAAAGGCCCTCCAAGAGTTGGAGGAGATGAAAAAGATAGCGGCGGGTAAGGCATTCTTTATGCAAAGCAGAAGTATAAAAGTAAAGTACTTGTTACTTACCCGAATCCGGAGCTCTCCAGGGGCATTCGCAGATCTTCCCCGCAGCATATCCGCCGCCGCCGTATTCTACCGATCCGAAGAGGGCAGCTCGACGGAGAAGGTGTTCTGGTCTCAGTATGCTGAGGCCGGACACCCTGTGCCCTTGAGTGACCAGCTGAAACAGCTGGTCGAGCTCCACAAGGCGGCCAAACAGGCCATGAAGGGCTTCATAGTTCGGCTGTGGCCCGGAGAGGCCCTGCCTGGGAGCTACTTCGGGCTGGTGCGACGACTGGTGGAGGCCTGTCCAAGGCTCGAGGTCATCAAGCGCTCCGTCTACATCGAAGGTGCCCGTAGGGCCCTTGCCCGTGCAAAGGTGCACTGGGGTAAGCTGGACGGTGAGAAGCTTGTGAGGGACGGGCCACCACCGGGGAAGGAGCATCGCAAGCCCGAGAACAACTATAAGGATGTTCTTGCGGGTGCCCGCCTTGTAGCGGATGAATGTACCAAGGATGTAATGTTTGAATGAACTCGCTCGTGTTTATCCTGTGCGCTGAAAACTTTTTCATATGCGCTAACCAATGCTTATTGATTTTAAAATATTACTTTCTGTGCGGCCGTTTATCAAAAAATTGAGAGATGGCCAGTCGTCGGCTTCTGCCCCCATGCCACTAGTGCCGGGGTGTTCGGGATAAACCTGAGTGCTCTTTTCCCCATAGTTGGGTCCTTCGAGGGAGGCGCTCAGCACAACGAACCAGGCAATCGGACTATAATGCTTGAACACTCTCACTTAGCCATAGAACTCTATAATTTTAAATTTCGGCGAAGCCCCTAGTTCGGAAGACCGAGTTCGGGACGCTATCCACGCCTTGGCCGGACAAAGTCAGCTCCTCGCTCGAAGCGGCGTAAGCCTTTAGGGACTCGAAAAACCTCTCGAACAGCGACCAGTCTCACGCCTCATCATGACAGTCAGTTTTAGCTTTCTCCACTGAGGTGCTTAACCCAGCTCAACCGGGGCACAATCGCAGTGGTTCTCCTAGTGCTACCATAGCCGATATAGCGGAACATAAGGCACCAAAACATAGGAGCTGGGCAAACCCAACTATTGACCCAAATCATGATTCGGAGCCGATGCATATAGTGCTATAAGTTCGGGGTGCCGCACTTGTGAAAGTGTACGGACTTCTCACGCCATATTTATTGGTACTAAAGCCCCTGGCGTATTTTGCCATACCACAGTGTACGGGTGCAACATGTCATAAACATATATATGAAAAGATGATAATGCAAAAAATAGACAGAAAGCTATGCATTGTTTATAGAGAGGCTATTTATCAAAGCCGAACGATACAAATAGTGCGGTAAGCAAAAGATATTGGACTATTTAGTATGTCCTGACCAGGGGCAGGCCGCGGAATTGTATTTAAAACAGGTATACCGCTCGTAACAGAGACCACCTGGGAGTTCCATAATGCGGCATGGCTTGTCTGCCTCCCTGGATCTTGCATCATTTGTGCGGCAGTCGAATTGCCGAACAGGTCATCCGAAGTATGGAGTCCTGAAAGTAAGAAAAATTAAAAAAAGAATCCGGCAGCCCCTAGTACATTTTAAGCCGTATTTTGGGCGTGCCGTTATTGTGCCCCTTCCCCTGTGCCCATGGTATTTCAAGGGCGTAGTTATGTACGCGAGGTACTGGTTTTGCTATGTAGCGAGAACTGGGGTTGGGGCCGCATTGCTACGCTTGCTCAGAGTGTGCCAGGCGGTCCTGCTGTGGGTTACTCCGCGCGCGCTTGGCAGTGTCTGGCTTTTTAACGGCTGGACTAGAGAATTGCCTAAGAAGGCTACTTTGTACTTCCGCTGCGAGAGCCGCCGTGTGCTCCTCCGTACGGAGGGAGCATTCGGTGTTTCCGTTGACCGTGATTACTCCTCGAGGGCCTGGCATCTTGAGCTTGAGATATGCGTAGTGCGGCACCGCATTGAACTTTGTGAATGCGGTTCGGCCGAGCAGGGCGTGATAGCCACTGCGAAACGGGACTATATCGAAGATTAACTCTTCGCTTCGGAAATTGTCCGGGGATCCGAAGACCACGTCAAGTGTTACCAAGCCTGTAAATTTGGCTTCTACACCTGGTATAACGCCTTTAAAGGTCATTTTTGTGGGCTTAATCCTTGAGGGATCTATGCCCATTTTCCGCACTGTATCCTGATAAAGCAGGTTCAGGCTACTGCCGCTGTCCATGAGGACTCTTGTTAGATGAAATCCGTCGATGATTGGGTCGAGAACCAATGCGGCGAAGCCACCATGATGGATGCTAGTGGGATGGTCCCTTCGATCAAAAGTGATCGGGCAGGAGGACCATGGGTTGAACTTTGGGGTGGCTGGCTCCATCATGTATACGTCCCGTAGCGCACGCTTCCGCTCCCTCTTGGGAATGTGCGTTGCGTATATCATGTTCACCGTCCGCACTTGTGGGGGAAAGCCCTTCTGTCCATTGTTGTTCGGCGGCTTGGGCTCCTCCTTGTCGTCGCTGTGCAGCCCCTTGTCTTTGTTTTCGGCCCTTAACTTGCCTGCCTACTTGAACACCCAACAATCCCTGTTAGTGTGATTGGCTGGCCTTTGGGGGGTGCCATGTATCTGGCACAAGCGATCGAGTATTCGGTCCAAACTGGACGGGCCCTGAGTATTCTTTTTGAATGGCTTTTTCCGCTGACCGGATTTATAGCCTTTGAATCCGGCATTGACTGCCGTGTCTTCATTGCTGTCGCTGCTAACGCGGCATTTTTGCTTATTCTGATGTGTCCTGCCACTTTTGTCCTTGGTATCCGAATTACCAGGGTTCTTTGATAAGTTGTTACTTCGAGCTAGCCAGCTGTCTTCTCCCGCGCAAAAGCGGGTGATGAGTGTCGTGAGGGCTGCCATAGATTTCGGCTTTTCCTGTCCCAGGTGCCGGGCAAGCCACTCGTTGTGGATGTTATGCTTGAAGGCTGCTAGGGCCTCTGCATCCGGACAGTCGACTATCTGGTTTTTCTTTGTTAGGAACTGTGTCCAAAATTGTCTGGCCGATTCCTCTGGCTGCTAAATTATATGGCTTAAGTCGTCGGCATCCGGTGGTCGCACGTAAGTGCCCTGGAAGTTGTCGAGGAATGCGGCTTCTAGGTCCTCCCAAGAACCGATTGAGTCTGCTGGCAAGCTGTTAAGCCAATGCCGGGCCGGTCCTTTAAGTTTGAGCGGGAGGTATTTGATGGCGTGTAGGTCATCGCCGCGTGCCATGTGGATGTGAAGGAGATAATCCTCGATCCATACCGCCGGGTCTGTTGTGCCATCCTATGATTCGATGTTTACGGGTTTGAAACCCTCTGGGATTTTGTGATCCATTACTTCATTCGTGAAGCATAGCGGGTGTGCGGCGCCTCTGTACTGGGCTATATCATGACGCAGCTCGGAAGAGCTATGTCTGTTGTGTTCGGCCTGGCCAGATTTGTTGTATCCGGAGTGAAGATCATTGTCATGTGCCGTAGGGCGCTTGCGCGATCCGTAGATCGATCTTGTTTGTCTTGCCTTATCCTCCAGTACGTCTCGCAGGTCTGGCGCATTTTCCCATGCCTTAGTTGAGCGGCGTCGTGGCATGGCTTGGGTGGAGGGCCGAGAGGCCTCTCTGTCGCGGCCGCGAGGTGGTCGGTCTGCCATGTCATGCGCTGGTGATGTAGGTGCTTCCTCCTCTGATCGGGGTAGTGGCCTGCGCTTTAGGTAACTCTTGGAGGGGCATTCGAGTTCATACTCTTCGGCCGCAAGGACATCAGTCCATCTGTCAGCTAGCAAATCTTGGGCAGCTCTAAGCTGTTGCTGCTTTTTCTTGAGGCTGCTTGCCGTGGCTAAAAGCCTTCGTTTAAAACGCTCTTGTTCGACGGGGTCTGATGGTCTGACGAATTCGTCGTCATCGATGCTTGCCTCGTCTTCGGAGGGAGGCATTGTCACACCCTGGTTTTCATGCCACAACACTTAAGCTAATAAATCTTGATAAAGTGTGGTTTGACAAAAACTTTTGCATTATTTGGCTTTTATTTGGAGTTGGTTTTCTCTCTGTGTTTTTCAAGTGCTCTTTAAAGTCAACACAACTCCACCTCCTATACTTCATCTCCTTGCTCCAAACTCTTGAACCAATGATCATGCCATGTGTATAGAGCAATATAGTATTTTCTTACAAAAATAATTTGGCCAAAAAGTATTTTCAAAAATTAGTTTTCCAAAAACCCCTGAATTAAGATTTGTACTGCAAGTACTTAATTCAGGGCAGTAAAAATCTTTCCAAAAATATGTTTGACTCCTATTAGATATAGGATACCCAGAAACCACAAAAATATAATTTTAAATGTTATTTTCCTATTTCATTTAAAGGCTTTTTCTTAAGGCCAGAAATGGTATTTAATAGGTTAAAATTATTTTAAAGCTTTAAAAATATTTGAGAAAAATTAGGGAGACTCAATGGACATATATTTTCCATATATATGAGTTTCAACACATGGTCATGATCAAAATATTGGACAAAACCTCCCAAAACCATTTCTGCTCATTTCAAGGATTTGGAATATTTCTACAGGAAATATTCCCCAACAATTACAAGAAAATTCTAGCATGTCACATATGACATGTTTGATGATCTTGACAAGTCTCATGTCATGGAGAACAGTATAACCCCATGAAACCCTTTCAAAACCACTTCTGTCCTTTTTCAAGTTTGAACAACTTTGCACTGTCAAACATGTCCAAACGCTCTCAAACTTGGTGCGCATGCTCAAATGGTGTAATAATGCATCTAGGCCAAATGGCACAAGTTGGAGAGAATGTTATCTTGATCAAAGTACCCCAAAATCCTTTCTGTCTAGAACCAAATTTGAACAACTCTACATTGCCAAGTGTGTCCTTTTGATCTGAATTTTTGTGGACATGTTCAAATCCTCAAATGATGACACTACACCAAGTGGTCAATCAAGGAGAATAGATTTGCATGACTAATCTTGGTAAATCCATTTCTGATGATTTCTAGGGTTTACAAAAGTTGCATTGACAACTTTGCCCAAATGAACTCAATCTTGGTGGAACCTCTTATTTTCTCAGGCCATTTGACCCTGTCAAGCCTCATGACAAGGGAAGTCCATTTGCTTGCCCAAACCTACATCAAACACCTTCTGGCAGAAACTTAAAATGCATGTTTGGGCTTCTTCCACTAATCCAGACGAGTTCTCCTCTTTACCACACCTCCTCCTAACCCCCCTCTACCTCCGGCATTTAGCACACTTCAATCCTTATTGATCAAGGGGATGGAACCACCAATTTTCTATTCTGGACAGCCCCATTTCCACTCTTCTCCTTCCTCTCTCTTCACCCACTGGCCATCCAAAGCATCCAAGGCCAAGATCCCTTCCCTAGCACCCCCCAAACACTACTGGACATGCAAGGGCGCGCCCACAAGCATAGAAAATGGCCTGGACAGCCATATGGGCGCTCTGGAGCAAGCTACAGTGCGCTCCCGCACTGTAGCCGCCCCCTGCCAAGCACCTCCGGCCACCTCGGACCTCCCTAGCACGCCCGACGAGACGCCTTGGCGTCCGGGACACGGCAGCTGGTCGGCCCCCTCCTCCCTCCCTCTGTCCTGCCCCTGCTCGCACGCGCACCGGCCGCCCGAGAGCTCTAGTGAGCGAGCTCACACGCGCGACGTCTCTGACCCCTCCCTGCTCCCCCTGTTCCTTCCCCTAGCACTGGACTAGCCTCACAAGCACCCCAGACACGGCGCCAGCTCCTCCCGAGCCCTGTGGCGATGCACAGAAGCCCGCCGGCGCACGGGTCCACGGCACCTCGCCGTTCGCCTATTTAAGGGCCTCCCCGAGCCTCTCCCTCACCACCACTCGCTCCTAACCCCTCCAAATCAGCCCCCTGTGCCCTCCACTCTCCTCCAGGAGCACCCGAGCTCGAGATTGAGCTCGAGCTCCGCCGCTTCGGCTCGCTGGAGTTCGAGAGGTATAGGCCTCCCTCGTTCCTCCTCTGCCTCGATCTGGAACCCATGCAGCCCTCTGATCCTTTCCCCCTTATTTCCCCTCTCTGTAGCTGCCGGAAACGGCCGGAGTCACCGCCTCCCGAAGCTCCTCCGCCGCAGCTCCTCGTCGCCGGCGAACCAGGCACCCCCGCCGGCCAAGTCCACCACCCACCAACGTGCGGCAGTCTCCTGAAGCCATCCCCGCACTCGCCGGAGCTTGTCGTGGCCTGCATCATCGCCGGTGAGCACCGCGACCCTCCCTGTCCACGGGTTAGTGATGACAGGTGGGCCCCGCCTGTCATCCTCACCTCTCTCTCGCCCACTCTCTCTCCCACTAGCAGCTGGGCCCCGCCCGTCAGGTTCAAACCTGGCGCGCGCGCCGGCTCGGCTGGGCCGTGTCGCTAGCTGGGCCGCTGCCCTGCGGCTGTTCTGGCCCAGCAGGCACAGAGCCCTTTTCCCTTTTCTTTTCTGAACAATTTGTAAAATCCATACATAGTTCAAATTAACTCCAAATTGGATGATTCAAATTTCTAGTAGTTCCTAAAATCATGCCCTATCACATGGTGCTTTTTGCACATTTTTCAGGCACATTTCCCTTCACACATATTAAATAAGTCCTATTTTCTTATTTTTGTGCCGAACTTCTTGCAAATCCATAAACCCCTTGATTCAAAATCACAGAGAGCCCATTTTTTATCCAAATTCCATGATTCAAAATCCTGGGTGTCTATAAGTTCAAAACTCAATTTTTGAACATTTTTACTAATACTTTCTGTATCACCTCAAATAATGGTCTATTTCTTCATATTTGTCAACTTTGCAAATTCATAGGAAACTCATTTGAACTCCAAGTCCAGTGAAACCAACTCCTAGATGCTTCTAAAATCATGTTTTGTTAAATGGGTGCCTTTGCTCATTTTTCAAAAATATGTTTCTCTACACTTCTTGCAAATCCATAAACCCCTTGATTCCATCATATCAAAATGTTTAGAAATATCCATTAATCCAATTCCAATGAAATCACTTTGGTCATTCCTCATATGACCAGAGGTATCCTAGAAAAGTCCAACTCTCATTTTTAGAGCACTTTTATTTTCTGTCTTGTTGTGTTGCTTATTATGGTTGCTTTCAACGATAGTTGACGAAGTAGACGAAATGCTTGGAGATGGACCAGAAGGTTTGAAGGCTCTAAAGGACAAGGCAAGCAGCCCTTTGACCATGTCTATGAAACCATTTTTATCCATGTCATATAGCACTTTTATTACTTGCATCGAAGTCATGATAAAACGGTGGCCACTTGAGGTGGTGCCTCCGTTGCTTTTCTCGTTGACACTTGCATGATGCATGACCCTACCTTTCTATGAGTGTTATGCCGGTGGAAGTAGATAGGATGCTAAAATAGTTGCTACACAAAGTGGATCAGGATTATGCATGGAAAGAAACAAGTGTGGTTTGGCATACTTGCGAACAACCCCAGTGGGTGCCACTAATGCCCCTGGGAGATGATGATGAACTAGGTCACTACTTGGTGGAGAGGTAGTGTACCGAGGCTCGATAAAAGTGTTGTTTACAGAGACGGATTAGATTTAAGATTTGTCGACTGTCCCAACCTTACATGCGCAACCACTCTACCCTTGTATGGGAATGGGCATTATTGATTAGCTAGGCTGATACCAGCTTGGAGCCCGCATTGCTGGTGACGGGGGAGAGTTAGTGCTCTCTCTCGGTACGGGGTCGTGCCAGGTAGGGCAGCCAAGAACATTTTTATGGGGCACCGGACACACCGTTGGTACCCCATGCCAGTGGTATGTGATGAATATGGGAGCGAGGCTCCACAATTTTAAGTTGTGAAATGTTGGGCACGGGGGTTACTACCAATCGAGTGGATCCCATGTTAGTGTCGTCTAGGGAAAGATAGTGATCGGGTGCTTACCCCGGGTACTTGAGGTACCGCGGGTCGTGGATGACACGGAAGTTCCCCGGATCTTGTGGGTAAAGTGTGCAACCTCTGCAGAGTGTAAAGCTATTCGAATAGCCGTGTCCACGGTCAAGGACAGTTGGGTGGTGCTGCTTGGACTACGTCCATATGTTTCTGACAAACAACACGGTTTGGTAAGTCTGTTAACGTGATTCGTGAGGAAGTCACGATGAGCTTGAGTATGAGTTGTTCACAACTCTATCCCGATGTTGATGTCTGTAACCTCCTGATACTTGTTGCAGATGCATTCATATCCTTGATAAATGTTGATCATACTTGCATGAGAAAAACTAGCTTTCCGCAAAAATGCCAAGTTAGCAGTAGTGCCTTGCATAATTATTCTGTTATCACCCTTGGGTTGCTTGCGAGTACATTCAAAGTACTCATTGGCTTGCCACTGGTTATTTTATTGGCCAGGCATGAAAGATCATGATATGAAGAAGAATACTTCGGTGACGAGCATGCGAGCTAGGACGCTTCCCAGTCAGAATGCCTGTAGGGTTAAGGCAGATGGCATGGGTCCAAGTTATCGACGAAGATTTCCGCTGTGATGCTATACTCAAGACTTGACCATAATGGTCCTACTTGTGTAATACGGTATGTATGGATGTAAGACTCTTGTTATTCAGCTTCTGTGTGTTCAGTGAGCATTGATCTCTGGGATCACTGTACACGTGCATTCGGTGATCACGACTTATGAGTCGGGGTCCCCACAGAGCTGGTATCAGAGCCATCCTGACTGTAGGAAGCCTTAGTTAGCATGGTCGTTAGATAGGGTAAAATTATTTCTAGAACTATTACTAGTTTTCAAAACTATCTATACTTCTCTTCCCTTATCAGTTTTTCAAAAACTAAGGTATACTTTCCCCATCGATCTCTTCCTTCAAAACTATTGCAAACGGTCGCTAGCACCCTCAAGCCCCTGACCACAGGATTCCTTGTAATTCTCGTGGATAGACTAGAAGGAGTACACCTTGCCAAATACTCACCCAGCTCTTCTGAACCCAAGATTCGCGACACCACAACAAGACGATGCCAACAGAAGATACGCCTTTGAAGAATGAGGACATGAAGACCCAGAGGATGGTGACACCTTTGAATTTGGCCAGGCTGATGCAACGTTAGCATATGATGATCATGGCATAGGATATGCAAGATCATGATATACATCGCTAATAGAGTAACCCTGTCACTACCGTTGTTGTATCGGCAACCACCAGTGGATGAGAACCTCGCCATTTGGTCCGCCTCACTATAGTGATCAGGAAAGCGGTTCTCTTCATCCCCCGCTCTTGGTGTCGATGTTTTCATCAACGTAACCGACATGTTGGACCTCTACTATGCCTTGTTAATGTCATTGCATAAGGGATTACCTACTTGGTACCATCGACGCCTTAGAAGACAAAAGGGGTCGTCATGATTAAGAAGACAATAGAAGATCGAGTCAATGCCTGCTACGAGGAGCCACCTTCACCCCATCACTTCAAAAGGCGAGAAGTTGTTGAAGAATCTTCAGGCTCAACCCAGATCGTTTCATCGAACAACTACAAGAGACGTAGCAACACCTGAGGAAAACTCAGAAGATTACACGAGGCACAAGGCACGACTACTGAGTCCGAGAACCCCTAGGGTAGGATGAGTCGTATACCCCCCTATGCGCAGTCGAGTCCGTATGATGGTTCAAATAGAACCATGATTGTGTGTTGCTTGTTTTTATTTGATTGTGTTTTGATATCAGCCACCCTTTTGCCCTAGGCAACTAGTATGCGGCTATATCACTTGCCTTATTTTATTGTTTGTGTTTGGCCCTTTCAGCCCTTGTTTGTTTGCACTTGCACTATAGAACCCCCTTTAGGCATCCCCCTTTATGCTACTTATCCCTCTCATCTCTCTCCTCAACTGAAGACCAGCAAGACAAGATGCACCAAGGAGTCTACTTCGGCGACCAACTAGCACTGAAGAACTTTTCTACAGCCTCCTCGACCAAGTAAAACCCTGTAGAGTTATGTTTAACCCTCCAGACTAGAAACCCATTCCTAGACCCTTCGAGACTTCACAAGATACCCCATATCGAATCCTTAACCATGTGCTTAACCCACATAATTGCAAGAGAACCAGTTAAGCCTCTGTAAACCTTGCACATCACTGGGATCATTATGGAACTAGTGGACATAGTGAGCAAGCACATTGTCACCCTAATATAGCACAAGAACAGACGATGCCATAAGGAAGACCAATTTGAGGATATAGGAATAGAGGACAAATGACTTCATGAGTTTGTATCAGTGACCCTGAGGAATTATCTGAGACTTTGGTAAATCATGAGTGATGATTGGATTTGGCCTATACGAGATGATGCTTTCGATGGTATAAGGTTATTTGTTGGAAGGACTAGATAGGCTATTGGCATCTCAGAAACCGTGCTTAAGGATAAGATAATAAAATGTTCACTCGCACACTAGAATCCTTGAAATCCTTAAGCCCTACTAAGCCACAACATGGTTGGGTCATTACCATAGGTCTTGACTCTAAATCAAGAACACCTCGGACCATACTCAACCGTGACCACCACCAATACCCCCAGCCTAATTTATGTACCCCGTGAACAAAGTTTTCATGGAGTGCTTAGATAAGATAGTTGTCATCTTTATTTTGGTAACATACTTGTCTACTCGAAGACGGAAGAATAATCACTGAGCTGGTGAAGAAACATTTGAAGACCGTCATGTCTAGGAGGAAGAACTACACCAACCACCATCTTCAAGAAGTATACCTCCGCATCAAAGCCAGGCATATCTGCAAACCACTTCTCTCGAAGGAACTAAGCATTTCCATGTCAAAGGGAAGCTCACACCAAGATTTATCGGCCCTCTCCAAGATCACCACAAGATGAAGAGTAGACGGCTACCAGCTAGAGTTATCACCTGAGTCACCCACTGTGCACAACGTTTTTCCACACGACACCACTCCGGAAACGTTTCCAACTTCCTAACTAGCCCGGTCTCTACAAGGACATCGACCACGAGCCCTCGACCTCCAGCCCAATATGACCTACGTGAAAGACCCCCTTAGAAACCTAGAACGTCATACACGAAGCCACACCATCAAGTACTTCAAGGTTTAATGGGGCACCACTCGGAAGCAGAAGCAGTATGAGGACGTGAAGACTACCCCAGATCCAAGTTTCCGTATTCCTTTCCGCGCCTAGTCTGGGAATCTCGGGGACGAGATTCTTGTAAGGGGGGTAGGTCTCTCACACCCTGATTTTCATGCCACAACAGTTAAGCTAATAAATCTTGATAAAGTGTGGTTTGACAAAAACTTTTGCATTATTTGGCTTTTATTTGGAGTTGGTTTTCTCTCTGTGTTTTTCAAGTGCTCTTTAAAGTCAACACAACTCCACCTCCTATACTTCATCTCCTTGCTCCAAACTCTTGAACCAGTGATCATGCCATGTGTATAGAGCAATATAGTATTTTCTTAGAAAAATAATTTGGCCAAAAAGTATTTTCAAAAATTAGTTTTCCAAAAACCCCTGAATTAAGATTTGTACTGCAAGTACTTAATTCAGGGCAGTAAAAATCTTTCCAAAAATATGTTTGACTCCTATTAGATATAGGATACCCAGAAACCACAAAAATATAATTTTAAATGTTATTTTCCTATTTTATTTAAAGGCTTTTTAAGGCCAGAAATGTTCTTTAATAGGTTAAAATTATTTTAAAGCTTTAAAAATATTTGAGAAAAATTAGGGAGACTCAATGGACATATATTTTCCATATATATGAGTTTCAACACATGGTCATGATCAAAATATTGGACAAAACCTCCCAAAACCATTTCTGCTCATTTCAAGGATTTGGAATATTTCTACAGGAAATATTCCCCAACAATTCCAAGAAAATTCTAGCATGTCACATATGACATGTTTGATGATCTTGACAAGTCTCATGTCATGGAGAACAGTATAACCCCATGAAACCCTTTCAAAACCACTTCTGTCCTTTTTTAAGTTTGAACAACTTTGCACTATCAAACAAGTCCAAATGCTCTCAAACTTGGTGCACATGCTCAAATGGTGTAATAATGCATCTAGACCAAATGGCACAAGTTGGAGAGAATGTTATCTTGATCAAAGTACACCAAAACCCTTTCTGTCCAGAACCAAATTTGAACAACTCTACATTGCCAAGTGTGTCCTTTTGATCTGAATTTTTGTGGACATGTTAAAATCCTCAAATGATGACACTACACCAAGTGGTGCATCAAGGAGAATAGATTTGCATGACTAAATCTTGGTAAAGCCATTTCTGATGATCTCTAGGGTTTACAAAAGTTGCATTGGCAACTTTGCCCAAATGAACTCAATCTTGGTGGAACCTCTTATTTTCTCAGGCCATTTGACCCTGTCAAGCCTCATGACAAGGGAAGTCCATTTGCTTGCCCAAACCTACATCAAACACCTTCTGGCAGAAACTTAAAATGCATGTTTGGGCTTCTTCCACTAATCCAAACAAGTTCTCCTCTTTACCACACCTCCTCCTAACCTCCCTCTACCTCTGGCATTTAGCACAATTCAATCCTTATTGATCAAGGGGATGGAACCACCAATTTTCTATTCTGGACAGCCCCATTTCCACTCTTCTCCTTCCTCTCTCTTCACCCACTGGCCATCCAAAGCATCCAAGGCCAAGATCCCTTCCCTAGCACCCCCCAAACACTACTGGACATGCAAGGGCGCGCCCACAAGCATAGAAAATGGCCTGGACAGCCATATGGGTGCTCTAGAGCGCGCTACAGTGCGCTCCCGCACTGTAGCTGCCCCCCGTCAATCACCTCCGGCCACCTCGGGCCTCCCTAGCGCGCCCGACGAGACGCCTCGGCATCCGGGACACGGCAGCTGGTCGTCCCCCTCCTCCCTCTCTCTCTCCTGCCCCTGCTCGCACGCGCACCGGCCGCCCGAGAGCTCCAGTGAGCGAGCTCACACGCGCGACGTCTCTGACCCCTCCCCGCTCCCCCTCTTCCTTCCCCTAGCACTGGACTAGCCTCACAAGCACCCCAGACACGGCGCCAGCTCCTCCCGAGCCCTGTGGCGATGCACAGAAGCCCGCCGGCGCACGGGTCCATGGCACCTCGCCGTTCGCCTATTTAAGGGCCTCCCCGAGCCTCTCCCTCACCACCACTCGCTCCTAACCCCTCCAAATCAGCCCCCTGTGCCCTCCACTCTCCTCCAGGAGCACCCGAGCTCGAGATCAAGCTTGAGCTCGGCTGCTTCGACTCGCCGAAGTTCGCGAGGTATAGGCCTCCCCTTTCCTCCTCTGCCTCGATCTGGAACCCATGCAGCCCTCTGATCCTTTCCCCCTTATTTCCCCTCTCTGTAGCTGCCGGAAACGGCCGGAGTCACCGCCTGCCGAAGCTCCTTCGCCGCAGCTCCTCGTCGTCGGTGAACCAGGCACCCCCGCCGGCCAAGTCCACCACCCACCGACGTGCGGCAGTCTCCTGAAGCCATCCCCGCACTCGTCGGAGCTCGCCGTGGCCTGCATCATCGCCGGTGAGCACCGCGACCCTCCCTGTCCACGGGTTAGTGATGACAGGTGGGCCTCGCCTGTCATCCTCACCTCTCTCTCGCCCCCTCTCTCTCCCACTGGCAGCTGGGCCCCGCCCGTCAGGTTCAAACCTGGCGCGCGCGCATGCCGGCTCGGCTGGGCCGCGTCGCTGGCTGGGCCGCGGCCCTGCGGCTGTTCTGGCCCAGCAGGCACAGAGCCCTTTTCCCTTTTCTTTTCTGAACTATTTGTAAAATCCATACATAGTTCAAATTAACTCCAAATTGGATGATTCAAATTTCTAGTAGTTCCTAAAATCATGCCCTATCACATGGTGCTTTTTGCACATTTTTCTAGCACATTTCCCTTCACACATATTAAATAAATCATATTTCCTTATTTCTGTGGTGAACTTTAGAAAATCACAGAGAGCCCATTTTTGATCCAAATTCCGTGATTCAAAATCCTAGGTGTCTATAAGTTCAAAACTCAATTTTTGAACATTTTTACTAATACTTTCTGTATCCCCTCAAATAATGGTCTATTTCTTCATATTTGTCAACTTTGCAAATTCATAGGAAAATCATTTGAACTCCAAGTCCAGTGAAACCAACTCCTAGATGCTTCTAAAATCATGTTTTGTTAAATGGGTGCCTTTGCTCATTTTTCAAAAATATGTTTCTCTACACTTCTTGCAAATCCATAAACCCCTTGATTCCATCATATCAAAATGTTTAGAAATATCCATTAATCCAATTCCAATGAAATCACTTTGGTCATTCCTCATATGACCAGAGGTATCCTAGAAAAGTCCAACTCTCATTTTTAGAGCACTTTTATTTTCTGTCTTGTTGTGTTGCATATTATGGTTGCTTTCAATGATAGTTGACGAAGTAGACGAAATGCTTGGAGATGGACCAGAAGGTTTGAAGGCTCTAAAGGACAAGGCAAGCAGCCCTTTGACCACGTCTATGAAACCATTTTTATGCATGTCATATAGCACTTTTATTACTTGCATCGAAGTCATGATAAAACGGTGGCCACTTGAGGTGGTGCCTCCGTTGCTTTTCTCGTTGACACTTGCATGATGCATGACCCTACGTTTCTATGAGGGTTATGCCGGTGGAAGTAGATAGGATGCTAAAGTAGTTGCTACGCAAAGTAGATCAGGATTATGCATGGAAAGAAACAAGTGTGGTTTGGCATACTTGCGAACAACCCCAGTGGGTGCCACTAATGCCCCTGGGAGATGATGATGAACTAGGTCACTACTTGGTGGAGAGGTAGTGTACCGAGGCTCGATAAAAGTGTTGTTTACAGAGACGGATTAGATTTAAGATTTGTCGATTCTCCCAACCTTACATGTGCAACCACTCTACCCTTGTGTGTGAAAGGGCATTATTGATTACCTAGGCCGATACTAGCTTGGATCCCGCATTACTGGTGACGGGGGAGAGTTAGTGCTCTCTCTCAGGACGGGGTCGTGCCAGGTAGGGCGGCCAAGAACATTTTTATGGGGCACCGAACACACCGTTGGTACCCCGTGCCAGTGGTATGAGATGAATATGGGAGCGAGGCTCCACAATTTTATGTTGTGAAATGTTGGGCATGGGGGTTACTACCAATCGAGTGGACTCCATGTTAGTGTGTCTAGGGAAAGGTAGTGATCGGGTGCTTACCCCGGGTACTTGAGCTACAGCGGGTCGTGGATGACACGGAAGTTCCCCGGATATTGTGGGTAAAGTGTGCAACCTCTGCAGAGTGTAAAACTATTCGAATAGCCGTGTCCACGGTCAAGGACAGTTGGGTGGTGCTGCTTAGACTACGTCCATATGTTTCTGACAAAGAACACGGTTTGGTAAGTCTGTTAACGTGATTCGTGAGGAAGTCACGATGAGCTTGAGTATGAGTTGTTCACAACTCTATCCCGATGTTGATGTCTGTAACCTCCTAATACTTGTTGCAGACGCATTCATATCCTTGATAAATGTTGATCATACTTGCATGAGAAAAACTAGCTTTCCGCAAAAATGCCAAGTTAGCAGTAGTGCCTTGCATAATTATTCTGTTATCACCCTTGGGTTGCTTGCGAGTACATTCAAAGTACTCATTGGCTTGCCACTGGTTATTTTATTGGCCAGGCATGAAAGATCATGATATGAAGAAGAATACTTCGGTGACGAGCATGCGAGCTAGGACGCTTCCCAGTCAGAATGCATGTAGGGTTAAGGCAGATGGCATGGGTCCAAGTTATCGACGAAGATTTCCGCTGCGATGCTATACTCAAGACTTGACCATAATGGTCTTACTTGTGTAATACGGTATGTATGGATGTAAGACTCTTGTTATTCAGCTTCTGTGTGTTTAGTGAGCATTGATCTCTGGGATCACTGTACACGTGCATTCGGTGATCACGACTTATGAGTCGGGGTCCCCACAGGCATATAGTTATCATCCTCGACCTCTTGGTCTGCCGCTCTCTCATGAGGGCTTGCTTCTCCATCTTCCTGTGCCGAATCTTGCTGAGGTGGGTGTTCTTCGGTGCTATCCGGGGTAGTATTATCTCCCGTGCCGGAATCACCTTTTTGCTTTGGCGGGATTTAGAGCGGCGCCGCTGACGCCGACACTTTGGCTGTTCTTGGGGGTGTCATCCCCCACTATTCCGTCGCCATCTCCATCTTTTGGAGTATCCAACATATATATGTCATACGACGAGGTGGCCTTCCAGCGCCCTACAGGTGCTGGTTCCTGTTCGTCTCCTACATCGTCGTCCATACCGTCGATGTCTTCGGAGCCGAAGTCAAGCATGTCGGTTAGATCGTCGACAGTGGCTACAAAGTGGGTGGTGGGTGGGCTTTGAATTTCTTCGTCCGTATCCCATCCCCGCTGACCGTAATTCGGCCAGGGCTCTCCTGATAAAGAGAGAGACTTAAGAGAATTCAGGATGACGCCAAAAGGTGAGTGCTGAAAGATGTCTGCGGCGGTGAACTCCATTATCGGCGCCCAATCGGATTCGATTGGCAGGGGCGCGGGGGGTTCGGAGTCCGTGGAAGAGTCCGGATCCTCAGTGTCACGGGTTGTGCAGACTGCGGGGCTAGCGTTCGGCTCGATCGCCTTTGAGATCACAGCCCCCGAGGTGACGTCCAACCACTCGTCCTTGATTGGCGCAATAGGCTCCGAGTTAGGGATTGGAACCGATGCGTGTGTGGCCTCCAGGGCACTGTCCGGAGGCAGAGCTAGATCATGCCCCTCGAAATAGTGCGACGCGCTTGGCCGTGGCTCAAACCCGTCGAAGATCAAGTCTCCGCTGATGTCAGCCGTGTAGTTTAAACTTCCAAACCTGACTTGATGGCCAGGGGCATAGCTTTCGATCTGCTCTAGGTGACCGAGCGAATTGGCCCGCAGAGCGAAGCCGCCGAAGACGAAGATCTGTCCAGGGAGAAAATTCTCACCCTGGACCGCATCGTTGTTGATGATCAAAGGAGCCATCGGGCCTAAAGGCGACGACACAGAGGAACTCTCAATGAAAGCACCAATGTCGGTGTCAAAACTGGCGGATCTCGGGTAGGGGGTCCCGAACTGTGCGTCTAGGCCGGATGGTAACAGGAGGCAGGGAACACGATGTTTTACCCAGGTTTGGGCCCTCTCGATGGAGGTAAAACCCTACATCCTGCTTGATTAATATTGATGATATGGGTAGTACAAGAGTAGATCTACCACGAGATCAAGGAGGCTAAACCCTAGAAACTAGCCTATGGTATGATTGTTGTATATGGAGTTGATGTTCTACGGACTACAACCCTCCGGTTTATATAGACACCGGATAGGGTTAGGGTTACATAGAGTCGGTTACAATGGTAGGAGATCTTGAATATCCGCATCGCCAAGCTTGCCTTCCACACCAAGGAAAGTCCCATCCGGACACGGGACGAAGTCTTCAATCTTGTATCTTCATAGTCCTGGAGTCCGGCTGAAGGTATAGTCCGACAACCCGAACACCCCCTAATCCAGGACTCCCTCAATGTGCATCCCTTCAAAATTCTGGGTCCAAAACCCTAGCCCCGCTCCTCCTCGCCGTCGGACGCGTCCGGACCGCGTCGGACACGTCCGCGCCGCCGCTTCCCTCCACTCACAGGCCGCCACGTGGCCTCCGCCACCGTCCACCGCCGCCGACCCGCCAGGCCCGCGCCTCACCCGCCCCCTCCCGGTCGCGCCCGCCTCCCCGCGCCACCGCCTGCCTCACCTCTGTTCTTCGCTCTAACGCCGTCCTCCACGCCAACCGCCGCACGCCGACCACCGCGCCCCGCGCCGGAGCATGGCGCCACCCGACGCCGCTGCGCCGTGCCTCGCCGCCACGTGCACCGCACCGCCCTCCTCCGCCGGATCCGCCGACCCCCACGCCGGACTTCTTCTTCTCCCTCGCCGGAAACGTCTCCCCGACCAACTTCGGCGAACTCTGATCCGCCTCGGGAACCATGCCACCAGAAACTCTAGATCCATATCCAGTGAGGTTGACCCCGAATTTTGCCTAAGTCCTAATGTTTTTATGCCTTCTTCATCGCATCACATCTCGGTGACCGTGGCTCCAAATCATTCATGTGATATGTCGAAATGTTCGTCTTGTTGAGCTCTTAATGTTAGCAGCATTTACATTCATGTTACTGTACATCATGATGCCATTTTCATTGTTGCAAGAGTGCTATAAAATGTTAACTGTTGGTACTTATCAGATCATGGTGATTTGTCATTTTTGTTGCATTTGATGTGTGCATTCTATGAGCATGAGGTCTACATGTGTTTTGAACTACATCATGCCATATTTACAGAGGTGCAAGCCTTGTATTTTGTTGATCTATGTGGTGACTAGCACAAGCATGCAAAGTAGGCTTCATAATGTTGCTGTTTTCAGGGACTTAGGTTTTTGCTAAGTCCTTTTCCTTCTGTTATTTTGATGCCATGTAAACTTCATGCTACCATGAGACACATGCTTATTTTGGGATACTTCAGTAAGGATGTTTTGAACATGTGGTTTTGCTCTATTCATTCATGCCCCTGGTTGCAATTATGGAGTGCTCTAGCATATCTTTTGCTTGCTCTACTTTTGCTATAAATTATTCTTGGCAGATTGTTAATATGTTAATCAATATTGCCATGGTTTTTGCTGGTGATCCATCTATCCTATTAACTTGCTCTTGCCGTGGTTAGTTTCACGAACATGTCATATTGCTATTGATATGCTTATGTTGTCATTTAATGCTTTGTGCTGAGTGGCTTGAGCTCACAAAGTTGCTATCACGAATCTGTTTATACCATGCTTTGTTTTTCTTCCAAGTCTGAAACTGTTAATAAAACTTGCTATGTTTACATGGGTGCCATCATATCTTCTGTTCCTTTTTGGCTCATGTTCAGTAAGGGACTTTTTATCTATGCTTTTAGTAGAATCATGTCACGCCTTTATTTGCTATGATATGTTCCTGCAACATGTTGTTTGCTAGCTCTAAACAGTGCTTCCTGATGTTGTTTTGACATGTTAGTATTTTTACTAAGTCTGCGAAGCTGATATCTTTTGCACTTTTGCCATGCTTGTTTGAACCTTCTCTAGTGTGATTTAGCCATAGCTCAGTGTTCATGTTTTGTCAAGCATCTCTTGTACATCACTGCCATGTGCTTTGTTACTATGTTGGATTGCAGTACTTAGTTTCTTGTTGCATTCTAAGTGGCATCATGATGTTAATCACAGTTTTGCGTCATCCTTGTTTTGCTTATCATTTGCAAACCGTGCATCCGTTCCGGTGATCCTTATATCGATTTCGACGGAAATCACCTCATCTTTCCAGCGGCATACTTGGTTTGCCAAGTAGATGCCTTGATCATTCTTTCCCTTCCGGAGCACGCACATGCATTCCATATCATATCTGCATATCATATCTTGCATATCATGCCATGTATTGCATCATGTTGCTTGTGCATTGCACCGTGATTGATTGTTGTTCCATTGCTTGTGTTCTTGCTTTGGGTAGAGCCGGGAGACGAGTACGTGAACGAGGAACCTATTGAGTACGCTAACGAGGATCAAGCTTTCGACAACTCTGAGAACTTTGCAGGCAAGATGACCATACCCTCGATATCACTTCTATCTTTGCTTGCTAGTTGTTCGCTCTATCCCTATGTCGTGCTACCTACCACTTGTTTATCATGCCTCCCATATTGCCATGTCAAGCCTCTAACCCACCTATCTAGCAAACCATTGTTTGGCTATGTTACCGCTTTCGCTCAGCCCCTCTTATAGCGTTGTTAGTTGCAGGTGAAGCTGAAGTTTGTTCCATGTTGGAACATGGATATGTTGTGATATCGTAATATATCTTATTTTAATTAATGCATCTATATACTTGGTAAAGGGTGGAAGGCTCGGCCTTTTGCCTGGTGTTTTGTTCCACTCTTACCGCCCTAGTTTCCGTCATACCAGTGTTATGTTCCTTGATTTTGCGTTCCTTACGTGGTTGGGGATTTATGGGACCCCCTTGACAGTTCGCCTTGAATAAAACTCCTCCAGCAAGGCCCAACCTTGGTTTTACCATTTGCCACCTAAGCCTTTTTCCCTTGGGTTCCGCGGACTCGAGGGTCATCTTTATTTTAAATCCCCGGGCCAGTGCTCCTCTGAGTGTTGGTCCAAACTGGGCGATGTCCGGCGCCCCCTGGGCAACCAGGGTTTATGCCAACCCGATGTCCTGTCCATCCGGTGTGCCCTGAGAACGAGATACATGCGACTCCTATCGGGATTTGTCGGCACATTGGGTGGCTTTGCTGGTCTTGTTTTACCATTGTCGAAATGTCTTGTAACCGGGATTCTGAGACTGATCGGGTCTTCCCGGGAGAAGGAATATCCTTCGTTGACCATGAGAGCTTGTGATGGGCTAAGTTGGGACACCCCTGCAGGGTATAAACTTTCGAGAGACGTGCCTACGGTTATGTGGCAGATGGGAATTTTTTAATATCCGGTTGTAGAGAACTTGACACTTGACTTAATTAAAATGCATCAACCGCGTGTGTAGCCGTGATGGTCCCTTTTCGGTGGAGTCCGGGAAGTGAACACGGTCTTGTGTTATGCTTGAACGTAAGTAGCTTCAGGATCACTTCTAGCTTCTCGACCGTTGCGTTGCTTCTCTTCCCGCTCTTATTTGCGTATGTTAGCCACCATATATGCTTAGTGCTTGCTGCAGCTCCACCTCACTACCTTCTCCTACCCATAAGCTTAAATAGTCTTGATCTCGTGGGTGTGAGATTGCTGAGTCCTCTATTGGAAATATGTCGTAGAGGCAATAATAAAATGGTTATTATTATATTTCCTTGTTCATGATAATTGTCTATTGTTCATGCTATAATTGTGTTATCCGAAAATCGTAATACATGTGTGAATACATAGACCACAACATGTCCCTAGTGAGCCTCTAATTGACTAGCTCATTGATCAACAGATGGTTACGGTTTCCTGACCATGGACATTGGATGTCATTAATAACGGGATCACATCATTAGGAGAATGATGTGATGGACAAGACCGAATCCTCAGTGCCGGTGTCAAAATCGGCGGATCTCGGGTAGGGGGTCCCGAACTGTGCGTCTAGGCCGGATGGTAACAGGAGGCAGGGGACACGATGTTTTACCCAGGTTTGGGCCCTCTTGATGGAGGTAAAACCCTACGTCCTGCTTGATTAATATTGATGATATGGGTAGTACAAGAGTAGATCTACCACGAGATCAGAGAGGCTAAACCCTAGAAGCTGGCCTACGGTATGATTGTATGTTATGGTTGTTGTCCTACGGACTAAAACCCTTCGGTTTATATAGACACCGGAGAGGGTTAGGGTTACATAAGGTCGGTTACAAAGGAGGAGATATCCATATCCGTATTGCCTAGCTTGCCTTCCATGCCAAGTAGAGTCCCACCCGGACACGAGACGAAGTCTTCAATCTTGTATCTTCATAGTCTAATAGTCCGGCCAATGGAGATAGTCCGGCTGTCCAGAGACCCCCTAATCCAAGACTCCCTCAGTAGCCCCTGAACCAGGCTTCAATGACGATGAGTCCGGCGCGCAGTATTGTCTTCGGCATTGCAAGGCGGGTTCCTTCTCCGAATACATCACAGAAGAATTTGAACACGAGGATAGTGTACGACCCGGCAAATAAGTTCCACATTCCACCGTAGAGAGAATAATATTTTTGCAGATCTAATTTGCTGGCTTGTTTCGGCAGCATGACGTTATGTCATGGCCCGGTGATTATTCGAACCGTTTCCTTCAACGAGCCCCGCACATAACGCGAGGCAGTTCTTCGACACGTCTTGTCAAAGCAGAGATCGTGTCCCCTGATTACGGGATTCTCATCAATACGGGCGTGGGTAACCCAACCGCGCCATCAATTGCGGCGCTTGGGGGATAAGCGAGTTTTACCAGGCAAGTGGGGATGCTTAGCTTCGTCCGCCCATATAAAGGGATAAGGATTCACCTTTCTATCCACGCCTCCTTCCTCCCTTGCCCATCCATTTTCGCACACTCGAGCTCTAGCGCCCAAGTCCGTACTTCCCACCTCAACCTTCTCCAATCATGTCCGGAGCAGGAGGCAAGTGGATGGTCTCCTCCTTCACAGAGGAAGACATCAAGAAACTGAGGAGAGCCGGATACCTACCCGACGACATCGCGCATCGGCTCCCAGAAGAGGGGCAGCTCATCCCCACCCCCAGGCCCCATGAGAGGGTAGTATTCCTCACCCATTTCCTCCACAGACTGGGATTCCCTCTCCATCCCTTCGTCCGGGGGCTCATGTTTTATTACAGCCTGGATTTCCACGATCTGGCCCCGAACTTCATTCTTAACATCTCGACGTTTATCGTCATGTGCGAGGCCTTCCTCCGCATCAAGCCCCACTTCGGCTTATGGCTGAAGACCTTCAATGTCAAGCCGAAGGTGGTGGGCGGCCGCCAGGCGGAGTGCGGAGGCGCCATGGTGGGCAAGATGCCCAACGTAACATGGCTTGAGGGCTCCTTTGTGGAAACCATAAAGGGGTGGCAATCGGGGTGGTTCAATATCACCGAGCCACGCGACCCTACATGGGCAGCGGCCCCCGAGTTCCGATCTGGCATCCCCACGCGGCTCACCTCCTAGAAAGAGAAGGGCCTGTCCTGGGGTAATTTGAAAGAGCTGACCGGACTCCAAACATGTATTCAAAACATGCTGGACAAGAAGCTCAAACTTGTCAACATAGTCCAAGTTATGCTCATCCGCCGGATACTCCTGTGCCAACAACGGGAGTTCAACTTGTGGGAGTTCAATCCGGCGCAGCACCGAACTCTGAACAGGCTCTTCGACACAACTCATGAAGACGCCTGGAGGGTGCTGTTCAAAAGCGCCAAGGTCCCTCCCCCTATTACTGAGGATCGCGGATTCAGCGCGAAGCGCCAAGCAGTGCGCTAAGCTGCTTTACCTTTCACAGGATACTTATTTTTATATAGATTGACTCTATGCGGGATCTAAACTCCCGTACCTTTGACAGGACTGGTAGAAGATGGCCGGACAGATCGACTGTCCGGCTCCTTTGCCCGAAGGCCCCGCAGACGCTCTTCTGGCGAAGATGTTGACTCCGGCCCCTTATACGGTGCCGGAGAAGACCAAGAAGGCCAAGGGAACTCGAAAGAGTTCCCGACGCCAGGCGTCGTCGGACTCACCGTCCGATGACTCTGCGGTGCACTCTTCCCCCGAAGACGAGGAAGAAGAAGAAGATGCTCCCCCACCGGCTGGGGGAGACAGGAAAAGGAAGGCCGCCCCAACTGGGGAGCCCGAAGGGTCCAAGAAGGGGAGGACTCTCCTTCCGGACAGTTCCACCGCCGCCGACGAGGGTGAGGACGAGTGGTTGCCCCGGGCCAGGCCCCCGGGGAGATCGTAAGTATTCGGATACCAGAGTAACTCATGGGATTCCTTTGTCGCACTGCTTTCTCTAACGTCGAACGCAATTATGCAGGCTGCCACGAGCCAGCATCGATGTATCATCGGACGGCTCCTTGGGCTTGTCGGACATGGATAGCGATCCAGTCCCGACCGCCACCTCCCCTCATCCTGCCGATGACGCCGAGTTGTTATCTCAAGGGGCACCGGATCAAGGGGAGACAGCCCCGGAGGCGCCTCAAGACGACCTTCGGACTCCGGGAGCCGAGGGGACGGGGCCCCTGAGAGCTCCGAGTTCGGCCCTTAGTTGGACACCGTGCCGGACCCTCCAGCAGTTTCGGGCTCGGGCAGGAGGCCTCCTTCTAAGAGGAGCAAGACGCCTGTGCCGGTGACCTCTGTCCATCCAGAGGCGCCGCACAATCTGCTGGAAGCGCTTCACAGCGCTTCCATCGACGAGGAGCACCGCACTATCAAGAGTGCGGTGATCCAGAAGGTTCAATCCGCCAAGAGCGGATTGACTGAAGCCTGTGCCAGCCTTCTAACAGGCTTCAAGGTAAGTGTTTTAAAATGTAGTAGAAATATTACCGCATAGACAATAGCCCCTAATGCTTTGTTCGGTGTTCACAAAGAAAAGCCGAACAGAGGATCAAATAATATCGCAGGAGTCTAATATAAGTGAGTCAATATGCATATGCAGGCTTCGCTGCTGGCGTCCGCCGCACTGACTGCGGAGGTCGCCGTACTGAAGCAGGCCCTCGAGGGGTCCCGGAAAGAGCTCGGCCTTGTCAAGAGGCAGCTCGAGGATAACAAGGGTAAGTAATACCCTGTCTTATGTATATATATAAAAGAGGACGCGATTGCAAAATGACAGGATCATCGTATGTTTGCCAGGGGCCACGACCGAGGTGGCGACCCTGAAGCAAGTGCTCGCCAAGGCTGAAGATAAAGCGGCCAAGGAGCGCACCGAGCGAGAGAAGCACGAGGCTCGGGTGGGCGAGGTGCAGCAAGAGCTCCAGGCTCTCGTGACGAAGCACGAGGCATTGGAGCTTGACTCGAAGACGCGAGAGTCTGAGCTTGCCGCGGCCCTTGAGAGGGCAAAGAGTGCCAAGGCCGAGGCCCAGAAGGCCCTCCAAGAGATCGACGCAATGAAGAAGATAGGGGCTGGTAAGGCTTTCTATATGCAAAGCAAGCATGTAAAAGTAAATTACCGATTACTTACCCGGATCCGGAGCTCTTCAGGAGCATTCGCAGATTTGCCCCGCAGTGTGTCCGATGCCGCACAGTTTTACCAGGCCGAGGACGGAAGCTGTTTTGGTCTCAGTATGCTGAGGCCGAACATCCGGTGCCAATGAGCGACCAGCTGAAGCAGATGGTCGAGCTACATAAGGCGGCTGATCAGGCCATGAAGAGCTTTATAGTCTGACTGTGGCCTGGCGACGCCCTTCTGAACAGCTTCTTCGACCTGGTGAGGCGGCTTGTGGATGCCTGCCCACGGCTAGAGGTCGTCAAGCGATCTGTCTACATTGAAGGTGCACGCCGGGCTTTCGCCCGTGTGAAATTGTAGTGGGTCAAGCTAGACTCCGTGAAGCTGATCAAGGAAGGGCCGCCAGAGGGCAAGGAGCACCGCCACCCCCAGATGTACCACGAGGGTGTTCTGCCGGGTGCCCGTCTCATCGCGGACGAGTGTTCGAAAGATGTAATATTTGAGTAAACTTGCTCGTTTTATCCTGTATTTATGAAAACTTGTTTCATATGCGCTATGCAACGCTTGTTTGAATTTAAAATATTACCTTCTGTTTGGTTGTTTATCCAATCTGACAGATGGCTAGTCCTCGGCTTCTGCCCCCATGCCACGAGTGCTGGGGTGTTCGGGATAAACCTGAGCACTCTTGTCCCCATATTTGGGTCCTTCGAGGGAGGTGCTCAGCACAACGAACAAGGCAACCGGACAAATAATGCTTTATCACTCTCACTTAGCCATAGAATTCTATAATTTTAAATTTCGGCGAAGCCCCTGGTATTCGGAAGGCCGAATACGGGGCGCGATACACGCCTATAAGCCGGACAGGGCCGGCCCCTCGCCCTAAGCAGCATAAGTCTTTAGGGACTTGAAAAACCTCGCCGAACAGCGACTAGTCTCTCGCCTTATCATGACAGTCAGTTTTAGCATTCTCTACTGAGGTGCTAAGCCCGGCAGAACCGGGGAACAATCGCAGTAGTTCTCCTAGCGCTACCTTAGCCGATAGAGCGGAACGTAAGGTACCAAAACATAGGAGCCGGGCAAACCCAACATTTGACCAAAGACATGATTCAGAGTTGATGCATATAATGCTATAAGTTCGGGGTGCCGCACTTGTGAAAGTGTTCGGACTTTTCACACTGCATTGTGGGGTACGTAAGCCCCTGGTGTATTGGTCGTACCATAGTGTACGGTTGCAAGGCGTCGTCAATGAACACATAGATATATATAACAAGAATGCAATAATAGTCATAATGTCATGCATTATTTATTAAAAAATTGCATTAAAGCAGAGTGGTACAGATAGTGCGATAAGCAAAGAGTAGGACTATGTCCCTTCCAAGGGCAAGTTGAGGAATGATATTAAATTGAATATTTCACTCGTTTATTGTAATCAACCTGGGAATTCCATGATATAATGTAGCGGTCTGCCTCCTTGGTTGCTGCATCATGTGTTCGGCAATAGTGCTGCCGGACAGTGTTTCCAAAGATTAAGGTCCTAAAAGAAAAAGAAAAATAACCAAACGGGAAGCCCCTAGTGCGGTTTAGGGCGCATCTTGGGGCGTGTCATAGTTGTGCCCCCCTCCCCACCTGTGCCCATGGTATTTTTAATGCATAATTATGTACGCGCGACACGAGTTTCGCCGCTGGGCTGGGATTGGGGTGGCTGTCGTATTGCTACGCGAGCTCAGATCGCACCAGGCGGTCTATTTGTCGATTGCCTCGAGCGCGCTTGAAGGTTTCCGGGTTGTGAAGCACCGAACTGGTTGATTGCCTTGAGATGCTGCTTTGCGTTTCTGCTGCGAGGGCTACGGTGTGCTCCTCTGTTTGGAGAGAGCACTCTATGTTTCCATTGACTGTAATAACTCCGCGAGGTCCTGGCATCTTGAGCTTGTGGTATGCGTAATGCGGTACCACATTGAATCTAGCAAATGCGGTTCGCCCGAGCAGCGTGTGATAAGCACTGCGGAACGGGACTATATCAAAGATTAACTCTTCGCTTCGGAAGTTATCCGGGGATCCAAAGACCACTTCAAGTGTAATTGAGCCTGTGCAATGGGCCTCTACACCTGGAATGACACCCTTAAAGGTCGTTTTTGTGGGTTTGATCCTTGAGGGGTCTATACCCATTTTGCACACTGTGTCCTGATAAAGCAGGTTCAGGCTGCTGCCGCCGTCCATAAGGACTCGAGTGAGGTGAAATCCGTCGATGATTGGGTCTAGGACCAGTGCGGCGAATCCGCCATGACGGATACTAGTGTGGTGGTCCCTGCGATCAAAGGTGATCGGACAGGAAGACCAAGGGTTGAACTTTGGGGCGACTGGCTCCAACGCATATACGTCCCTGAGCGCACGCTTCCGCTCCCTCTTGGGGATGTGGGTTGCGTATATCATGTTCACCGTCCGTAGTTGCGGGACAAACCTCTTCTGTCCTCCAGTGTGCGGCTTCCGGGGATCCTCCTCGTCATTGCTATGCGGCCCCTTGTCCTTATTTTCGACAATTAACTTGTCGGCCTGGTTGAACACCCAACAATCCCTGTTGGTGTGATTGGTTGGCTTGTCTGGGGTGCCGTGTATTTGACATGAGCGATCGAGTATATGGTCCAAGCTGGACGGACCCGGCGTACTTTGTTTGAATGGCTTTTTCCGCTAACCGAGTTTATAGCCTTTGAATCCGGCATTGACTGTCGTATCCTCAGTATTTTCGCTATTAATGCGGTGCTTATGCTTGTTGCGACTTGACCTGCTATTGCCGTCCTTGGTATCTGAGGTACCATGGTTCTTTGATATGTTATTACTATGAGCCAGCCAGCTGTCTTCTCCCGCACAAAAGCGGGTCATGAGCGTCGTGAGAGATGCAATAGATTTCGGCTTTTCCTGACAAAGGTGCCGGGCTAGCCACTCATCTCGGATGTTGTGCTTGAAAGCCGCTAAGGCCTCCGCATCCGGACAGTCGACGATTTGATTTTTCTTTGTAAGGAACCGAGTCCAGAATTGCCTGGCCGACTCTTCTGGCTGCTGAATTATGTGGCTCAAATCATCGGCGTCTGGTGGTCGCACATAAGTGCCCTAAAAGTTGTCAAGGAATGCGGCTTCCAGATCTTCCCAACAGCTAATGGAGTCCGCTGGCAAGCTATTAAGCCAATGCCGCGCTGGTCCTTTGAGCTTTAGTGGGAGGTATTTGATGGCGTGTAAGTCATCGCCGCGGGCCATGTGGATGTGGAGGAGGAAGTCCTCAATCCATACTGCGGGATCTGTTGTGCCGTCGTATGATTCAATATTTACAGGTTTGAAACCTTCTGGGAATTGATGTTCCATTACTTCGTCTGTGAAGTATAAGGGGTGTGTGGCGCCTCTGTATTGGGCTATATTGCGACGCACCTCGAATGGGTCTTGCCCGTTGTGTTCGGCCCGGCCGGATTTGCTTTTACTATATCCGGCATGACATTTGTCGTCTCGCAGAGTGGTGCGCCCTCGTGATCCGTAGATCGATCTTGCATGCTTTGCCTTGTCCTCCAATATGTCTCACAGGTCTGGTGTATCTCCCCATGCCTTTTTATTTGAATAGCGTTGGGGTGGAGGCTGAGCTTTTGGCTGGAATGCCTCTCTATCACGGCCACGAGGTGGCCGATCAGCCGTAACATATGCTTCTTCCTCTAGTTGGGGTAGTAACCTGCGCCTTGGGTAACTCTTGGAGGGGCGCTTGAGCTTATATTCCTTGGCCGCGAGGACTTCAGTCCATTTGTCAGCTAGCAGATCTTGATCAGCTTGAAGTTGCTGCTGCTTTTTCTTCAGGCTATTTGCCATGGCCATAAGCTAGTGCTTGAAGTGCTCTTGTTCGACGGGATCCTCTGGGACGGCAAATTCATCGTCGCCGAGGCTTGCCTCGTCTTCGGAGGGGGGATGTAATTGTCATCCTCCTCGTCTCCGTCTGTCGCTCTCTCAGGAGAGCTGGCTCCTCCATCCTCCTGCTCTAAATCTTGCTGGAGGGGTTTGTTGTTTTCTTCGGCACTATCCGGAGTGTTATTATCTCCTGTGCCGGTATCACCACTTTTGCTTTGGCGGGACTTAGAGCGGCGCCGCTGACGTCGGCGTTTGGGTTGCTTCTTGGAGGGGTCATCCTCCGCTATCCTGTCGCCATTGCCTTCTTTGGGTGTATCCACCATGTATATGTCATATGACGACGTGGCTTTCCAGTGCCCTATAGGTGCTGGTTCATGTTCGTCTCTGACATCGTCATCCATACCGGCGATGTATTCGGAGTCGAAGTCGGGCATGTCGGTTAAATCATCGACAGTGGCTATGAAGTGGGTGGTGGGTGGGCGTCGAATTTCTTCATCGTCCGCATCCCAATCCTGTTGGCCATAATCCGGCCAGGGCTCTCCTGACAAAGAGAGAGACCTTAGTGAATTCAGAATGTTGCCAAAGGGCGAGTGCTGAAAGATATCCGCGGCGGTGAATTCCATGATCGGCGCCCGATCGGATTCAATTGGCAGGGGCGCGGATGGTTCAGAGTCCGGCACCTTGGAGTCACGGGCTGCGCAGAGGTTTAGGCTGGTGTTCGGCTCGATCGCCGTTGAGACTGCAGCCCCTGAGGCGGTGTCTAACCACCCATCCTCGACTGGCGCAATTGGCTCCGAGCTAAGGGTCGGAGCCGATGCGGGCGCAGCCTCTGGGGTACTGTTCGGCGGCAGAGCTAGGTCATACCCATTGCGACAATGCGGAGCGCCCGGCTGTGGCTCGAATCCGTTGAAGATCAAGTCTCCGCGGATGTCGGCTATGTAGTTCAAACTTCCAAATCTGACCTGATGGCCAGGGGTGTAGCTTTCAATCTACTCCAGATGGCCAAGCAAATTAGCCCGTAGTGCAAAGCCGCCGAATACGAGGATCTGTCCGAGGAGAAAAGTCTCACCCTGGACCGCATCGCTATCGATGATAGCAGGAGCCATCAAGCCTAACGGTGACGACACAGAGGAACTCTCAATGAAAGCACCAATGTCGGTGTCAAAACCGGCGGATCTCAGGTAGGGGGTCCCGAACTATGCGTCTAGGCCGGATGGTAAGAGGAGGCAGGGGACACGATGTTTTACCTAGGTTCGGGCCCTCTTGATGGAGGTAAAACCCTACGTCCTGCTTGATTAATATTGATGATATGGGTAGTACAAGAGTAGATCTATCACGAGATCAGAGAGGCTAAACCCTAGAAGCTGGCCTACGGTATGATTGTATGTTATGGTTGTTGTCCTACGGACTAAAACCCTTCGGTTTATATAGACACCAGAGAGGGTTAGGGTTACACAAGGTCGGTTACAAAGGAGGAGATATCCATATCCGTATTGCCTAGCTTGCCTTCCACGCCAAGTAGAGTCCCACCCGGACACGAGACGAAGTCTTCAATCTTGTATCTTCATAGTCTAACAGTCCGGCCAAAGGAGATAGTCCGGCTGTCTGGAGACCCCCTAATCCAGGACTCCCTCACTATGCATAGCACAAGATCGTGTAGTTCGTCTGCTAAAGCTTTTATAATGTCAAGTATATTTTCCTTAGACCATGAGATTGTGCAACTCCCGGATACTGTAGGAATGCTTTGGGTGTGTCAAACGTCACAACGTAACTGGGTGGCTATAAAGGTGCACTACAGGTATCTCCGAAAGTGTCTGTTGGGTTGGCACGAATCGAGACTGGGCTTTGTCACTCCGTATGACGGAGAGGTATCTCTGGGCCCACTCGGTAATGCGTCATCATAATGAGATCAATGTGTCTAAGAAGTTAGTCACGGGATCATGCATTACGAAACGAGTAAAGTGACTTGCCGGTAACAAGATTGAACGAGGTATTGGGATACCGACGATCGGATCTCGGGCAAGTAACGTACCGATTGACAAAGGGAATTGTATACGGGATTGATTGAATCCTCGACATCGTGGTTCATCCGATGAGATCATCGTGGAACATGTGGGAGCCAACATGGGTATCCAGATCCTGCTGTTGGTTATTGGTCAGACAGATGTCTCAGTCATGTCTACATGGTTCCCGAACCCGTAGGGTGTACACACTTAAGGTTCGGTGACACTAGAGTTGTTATGGGAATTAGTATGCGGTTACCGAATGTTGTTCGGAGTCCCGGATGAGATCCCAGATGTCACGAGGAGTTCCAGAATGGTCCGGAGGTGTAGATTTATATATGGGAAGTCATCATACGGCACCCGAAGTATTCGGGGGTTTGCCGGTATTGTACCGGGACCACCGAAGGGGTTCCGGGGGTCCACCTGCCCCAGAGGGCCATATGGGCTGTATGTGGAAGGGAACCAGCCTCTAAATGGGCTGGGCACCATCCCCCCTAGGGCCCATGCGCCTAGGGTTTGGGGGGAAACCCTAAAGGGGGCACCCCCCTTGGCTTGGGGGGCAAGCCCCCTCCTCTTGGCGCCCCCCCTCTAGATCTCATCTAGAGGGGCCGGCCCCCTTCCCCATTCGCCCTATAAATAGGTGGGAGCAGGGAGAGAAGCAGGGCCTCATCCAAGGCGCAACCCTCCCCCTCTCCAACACCCCTCCTCCTCCGTCGAGCTCGGCGAAGCCCTGCCAGAGAACTGCGAGCTCCACCACCACGCCATCGTGCTGCCGGAGTTCTTCCCCAACTCATCCTTCCCCCTTGCTGGATCAATAAGGAGGAGACGTCCCCGTGCTACACGTGTGTTGAACGCAGAGGCACCGTTGTTCGGCTCTTAGATCAGAATCAACCACGATCTAAATCGCTACGAGTATGACTCCTTCATCCGCGTTCTTGTAACGCTTCCGTTTCGCGATCTTCAAGGGTATGAAGATACACTCCCCTCTCTCTCCTTGCTAGTCTCTCCATAGATTGATCTTGGTGATGCATAGAAAAAAATTTAATTTCTGCAACGATCCCCAACGGTGGCATCATGAGCTAGGTCTATGCATAGTTTCTATGCATGAGTACAACACTAGATGTTGTGGGCGTCGATTTTGTCAATTTACTTGCCGTTACTAGCCTTATATTGATTCGGGGGCATCCTGGGATGAAGCGGCCCGGACCGACCTTACACATACACTTACATGAGACTGGTTCCACCGACTGACATGCACTAGTTGCATAAGGTGGCTAGCGGGTGTCTGTCTCTCCCACTTTAGTCAGATCGGATTCGATGAAAAGGGTCCTTATGAAGGGTAAATAGAAATTGGCATATCACGTTGTGGTTTTGGCGTAGGTAAGAAACGTTCTTGCTAGAAACCTATAGCAGCCACGTAAAAACTTGCAACAACAATTAGAGGACGTCTAACTTGTTCTTGCAGCATATGCCGTGTGATGTGATATGGCCAAAAGGATGTGATGAATGATATATGTGATGTATGAGATTGATCATGTTCTTGTAATAGGAATCACGACTTGCATGTCGATGAGTATGACAACCGACAGGAGCCATAGGAGTTGTCTTAATTTATTATATGACCTGTGTGTCAATGTTAACGCCATGTAATTACTTTACTTTATTGCTAACCGTTAGCCATAGTACTAGAAGTAACAGTTGGCAAGACAACTTCATGAAGACATGATGATGGATATGATCATGGTGTCATGCCAGTGACGATGATGATCATGGCGCCCCGAAGATGGAGATCAAAAGGAGCAAAATGATATTGGCCATATCATGTCACTATTTGATTGCATGTGATGTTTATCATGTTTATACATCTTATTTGCTTAGAATGATGGTAGCTTAAATAATATGACCCCTCGCTAAAATTTCAAGAAAGTGTTCCCCCCCCTAATTGTGCACCATTGCGAAGGTTCGTTGTTTCGAAGCACCACGTGATGACCGGGTGTGATATATTATAACGTTCGAATACAACGGGTGTAAGCTAGATTTACACATGCAAAACACTTAGGTTGACTTGAGGAGCCTAGCATGTACAGACATGGCCTCGGAACACGAGAGACCGAAAGGTCGAACATGAGTCGTATAGTAGATACGATCAACATGGAGATGTTCACCGTTGATGACTAGTCCGTCTCACGTGATGATCGGACACGGCCTAGCCGATTCGGATCATGTATCACTTAGATGACTAGAGGGATGTCTATCTGAGTGAGAGTTCATTAAATAATTTGATTAGATGAACTTAATTATCATGAACTTAGTCTAAATATCTTTACAATATGTCTTGTAGATCAAATGGCCCACGCTAATGTTTCCCTCAACTTCAACGCGTTCCTAGAGAAAACCAAGCTGAAAGACGATGGTAGCAACTATACAGACTGGGTCCGTAACTTGAGGATCATCCTCATAGCTGCCAAGAAAGCATATGTCCTTGAAGCACCGCTAGGTGAAGCACCTGTTTTCCCAGCAACTCAAGACGTTATGAACGTCTGGCAGTCGCGTAGTGATGATTACTCCGTGGTTCAGTGCGGCATGGTTTACAACTTAAAATCGAGGCTCCAAAAGCGTTTTGAGCAGCACGGAGCATATGAGATGTTCCAAGAGCTGAAAATGGTTTTCCAAGCTCATGCTCGAGTCGAGAGATATGAAGTATCTGACAAGTTCTACAGTTGTAAAATGGAGGAGAATAGTTCTGTCAGCGAGCACATACTCAAAATGTCTGGGTTGCACAACCGCTTGTCTCAGCTGGGAGTTAATCTCCCGGATGACGCGGTCATTGACAGAATCCTTCAGTCGCTCCCACCTAGCTACAAGAGCTTTGTGATGAATTTCAATATACAGGGGATGGAGAAAACCATTCCTGAGGTATATTCAATGCTGAAATCAGCGGAGGTGGAGATCAAAAGGAACATCAAGTGTTGATGGTCAATAAAACCACTAGTTTCAAGAAAGGCAAGGGTAAGAAGAACTTCAAGAAGGACGGCAAGGGAGTTACCGCGCTCGGTAAGCCAGTTGTCGGGAAGAAGCCAAAGAATGGCCCTAAGCCTGAGACTGAGGGCTTTTATTGCAAGGGAAACGGTCACTGGAAGCGGAACTGCCCCAAGTACTTAGCGGATAAGAAGGCCGGCAACACCAAAGGTATATATGATATACATGTTATTGATGTGTACCTTACTAGCATTCGTAGTAGCTCCTGGGTATTAGATACCGGTGCGGTTGCTCATATTTGTAACTCAAAACAGGAGCTGCGAAATAAGCGGAGACTGGCAAAGGATGAGGTGACGATGCGCGTCGGGAATGGTTCCAAGGTCGATGTAATCGCCGTCGGCATGCTACCTCTACATTTACCTACGGGATTAGTTTTAAACCTCAATAATTGTTATTTAGTGTCAACTTTGAGCATGAATCTGGATCTCGTTTAATGCGAGATGTCTACTCATTTAAATCTGAGAATAATGGTTGTTCTATTTATATGAGAGATATGTTTTATGGTCATGCCTCGCCGGTCAATGGTTTATTCTTATTGAATACCGAACGTGATGTTACACATATTCATAGTGTAAATGCCAAAAGATGTAAGGTTGATAATGATAGTCCCACATGCTTCTGGCACTGCTGCCTTGGTCACATTGGTGTCAAACGCATGAAGAAGCTCCATGCAGATGGACTTTTGGAGTCTCTTGATTATGAATCATTTGACACGTGCGAACCATGCCACATGGGCAAAATGACCAAGACTCCATTCTCCGGAACAATGGAGCGAGCAACCAACTTATTGGAAATCATACATACTGATGTGTGCGGTCCAATGAGCATTGAGGCTCACGGTGGCTATCGTTATGTTCTCACCCTCACTGATGACTTAAGTAGATATGGGTATGTCTACTTAATGAAACACAATGTAAGTGCATCTAGTGCCACCCCTAGTTGGTTTTCGAGTATTGACGACAAACCTGGTTGAGGGACTAATGTGTTTGTGGGAATTACAGGATAACATAGGTAGTAGTCCCTCATTGATTCGGTTTACCTACTGGAGATGACCCCTAAAAATGTGTGAATACATTGAAGATAATGGTGGTATGTGAAGATATTCACATTGAAGACTATGACATGAGAAGACATCGCATGAAGTCTTTGGGGCGCGAAGACATAGTTGTTTCGTAGTTTCATTTTCTTCTTTGTTGAGTCAAAGGAACCACCGTACTGTTAAGTGGGGTCCAAGTGAACAAAGTCAGAGTGACTAAAGTGATGCTCAACTAAATCCTATGTCTTCAAGCAAAGACAATGAGAGCAAATCTTATCTAGAGCTGGATGAGTCAGCTTTACTTGTAGCTCAAGTCAAGCTGCCGCGTGTGTCTGAAATCTGATCGTTGGAACACGTGTCAGTTCCTTAGTGACACAGGGTCATTTCGGACAAATCAGGTTGGGTTGCCTAGTGGCTATAAATAGCCCACCCCCTACACCATAAATTGGTGGCTGCTCAGAGTTAGTGCATGGCTTTTGTCGTTTGAGAGCAACCCACCTCCGAAGCTTTTGAGAGAGAGAGAAATCCTTGCGAGGACAAAGCCGAAAACACCTAGAGCCCAAAGAGTGTTTGGCATCACTGAAGTCGTTCTGTCCATGTGATCTGAAGACTCGTTACACTTGAGGACTATGAATCCTCCAGCCGGTTAGGCGTCCTGTTCTGATTATCCAAGAGTCATTGTGGATCGCCAATGAACAAAATCTGTGAAGGTTTGGAAGTCTACCTTGAAGACTTACCAGAGTGATTGGGTGAGGACTATGTGTCCTTAACTCAAGGGGAACAAGGTGAAGACACGGTCTTTTGAGTTGAATCTCAGCCTCCCTAACCAGACGTACAGTTGTCGCAGCAACTGGAACTGGTCCAACAAATCCTTTGTCTTCATCAAGCAACTGGTTCTATCTCTTCCTTCTCTTTACTTACAGTTTGTCTCTGTGAAGTCATTGCCTGATTGCATTATCTGTTTGACTTCACTGTGTGACTACTTATTCTGATTGGCTTCATACTATCTTCCATCCTGATCCATACTACCTAGCTGCTAATAGTCTTCGTGCTTTCACTTCATCGAATACTTGACTATGGCTTGCCTAGTGTAGTCTACCTTCCGCTGCATGTTAATAGGTTCATTTCTATCGTTTGTCTTTGAAACTTCCTTTTTTGAAGACTTCCATAAAAATCGCCTATTCACCCTCCTCTAGTCGATAACTAGCACTTTCAATTGGTATCAGAGCAAGGTACTCCCTTGTTCTATGTGATTCGGTTTAACCACCTGGAGTTTTAGCTATGTTGACTGCAGGAATAATCAAAGTCTCCGCTGCGTGCCTTGTCTTCGATGGCACTTATTACCCCTACTAGAATAATAAGATGCATATGCATCTTGAAGCCATTGATGTTGATCTATGGTATGTCATCAAGAACGACGTTCCCAAGACTGGTGAAGGTGTCACCCCTGCTAATGTCAAAAAGTTCGTTCAACTGGATTCTACTGCCAAGAACATCATCTGTGGTCATCTGACCAAAGGACGGTATGGTCGTGTGAGTGCTCTGGAAACATCGAAGCTAGTCTGGGACTGGCTCTCCAAGGTCAACGAAGGCATCTCAACCCAGAGAGATCAAAGGATCAGTGTCCTTCAGAACCACTTCAACCGCTTAAAGAGAAACGACAATGAGAATGTTCAACTCACGTTTGATCACCTCACTGACATAAAAAATGAGCTTCATGCTCTCGATGCCACTGAGATCACCAAGCATGAAATCGTCAAGACACTCCTGAGATCACTTGACAGCTCGTTCGACACCCTAGCCCTGATGATTCAAGAACGCCCTGACTTCAAGACACTCGATCCGTATGACATACTTGACAGGCTCAACTCACATTAGTTTCAGCTATCTGAGAAAAGAGATATATATGGTCCCAACTATGGTCGAACTCGCGCTTTGAAGGCAAAGGTTGTTTCCTCATCTGAAGAAGAATCTGACTGCAGGTCTGGTGATCCTGAAGACATTGGAAAGGAGCTTGTTATGCTTGTGAAGAAGTTCCAGAAATTCACCAAGAAGAAAGGCTTCAGAAAGTCTTCATGATCCATCTCAAGAAATGATGAAGCTTCTACTCATGATCACAAGAAGAGAGCATGCCACAAGTGCAAGAAACCTGGTCACTACATCTCCGAGTGTCCGCAGTGGGACAATGAAAACAACAAGAAGAAGAAGAGCAAGGAATATGATTCTGATGACAACAAGAAGAAGAAATCCTCAAAGTCTTCTTCCAAGTCTTCATGAAAGTCTTCATCACACAAGAAGAGCTCATCTGGCAAGGCTCGTGCTTTTGTTGGCAAGGAGATGGATTCAGAGGAGGAGTCTGCTTCTGAGAAGGCGGAGGTGGAGTCTGAGGAGGAGTCCGACTCTGGCGTTGCAAGTCTGGCTACAGCCTACATTGCCAAGTCCATCTTCAATACTGAAGACAATGGCTCTGTCACCTACGCTGATGCTAATGACAAGGACGACTCCGCTCCCACCTATTGCTTCATGGCACGTGGTGCCAAGGTAAACTCATGCGATGCTTACTTTCAAACATCAAGTGAAGATGACTCTGATTGTGAATCCAAACCCAGCTACAAAACACTTGCTAAAATTGCAACTGAACAACAGAAAGCTATGGAGCATATTCAAAAACTGTTAGACAAAAACGATGACCTGTTGGACGCGGAAATGACCCGATCTCAGTCCTTAATTGAAGACATAAAAAATCTTCATGTTAAGTATGAGGAACTTGAAAGTCGTCATGAAACGCTCTCAACAACTCATGAAAAGCTTTCCTATGATTATCATCAAAGGAAGCAAGAACTTGAGAAATTCAGAGCAGTTCATGAAGATCTTCAAAAAGAAAACGAGTCACTTCGCGCTCAACAGATCAGTCCCGCTCAGGAAGGATTTGAACCACCATGTCTAAAATGCCTTGAGTGTGATAACACCACTTCTGTTGCTGAATGTTCTACTGTTGCTACTGTTGCAATATCTTCAACTATTGATGTGGTAACTAACCCCTCTGCTGAGGATGCCACTACTATTGCTGATGAAAATGCTAGGTTGAAGACATTGCTTGAGACAGGGATGTACAAAAGTCTCAAAGGGCATCAGACACTATGTGATGTCCTCAAAAAGTAGATTCTGAACCGAAACCCAAGGAAAGAGGGTGTTGGGTTCAAGAGGAAAATGATTGTTGGTGGTTCTTACTAGAAGCCTAAGCAGTACCCCAAAACCACATGGGTTGCTGCAACCGAACCTTCAGTGGATCCATCCACCCTATCTGGCTTCACTTGTTCTAACCCTGTTATCATCGATGAATCCTTTGATGCAAACTATAAACTTTTTAAGAAATAGAATGGTGAAGTGTTTTCCAGGTATATTGGTACTAACTGCAGGAATGGGCCACCTATGAAGGAAATCTGGGTGCCCAAAAGGTGTTTGGAGAATCTTCCTGTGAATGTCATCATGACACCACAAGGGAAGAAGACAAACCCCAGACCAAAGGCTTCATATGGTCCAAAGGCTTCATACAGATAGAGGACTCACCAGAGTCCCCCTAACACAAATGTTTTGCAGGGAAACCATACTCAGGCCTATGAATATGAGTGTATTTCATCAAACCGCCATGTTCATAAGACCAAGAACTACTCTACTTATTCTTATGAGTATTATTCACCTCCTACAAGACTATTTGCTAGGGCTCCAAAGCCAAAGTTCTCAGATGCTGCACTTAGACTCATTGCCTCGAAGCCACCCCTGAAATCAAAGGAGTTAGAAGCTACTGCTGGGGACCTAAAACATCTTGTGGGGCGCAAGATAAAATGCCCAAATGGTCTTATTATGTATTTCGTTCCCGAGTCACTTTCTATTCATCCTATCAGTCCTAACCTCGATCTAAGCTTTCATAATCCACTTGCTCGTCTGCTTCACAATACTCTTCGTGAAGCCTATCCCCCTAACTACACTATAGGGTATGACACCACCTGCTTCAGAATAGATTATTGATAATGGATGCACTAACCACATGACTGGCGATCGAAGTCTTCTCATGGACTCGACCTTACGCCCATCTGACAAGAGTCACATCACATTTGCTGACACTGGTAAAAGCAAGGTATTGGGTCTAGGTAGAGTTGTAGTCTCAAAGGATCAGCACATGGATAAAGTGATGCTAGTTGAATCCCTTGGCTTCAACTTAATGTCTATCTCGATGCTTTGCGATTTGAACATGGTTGTGATATTTGGAAAATATCGTTGCCTTGTTCTAATGGAATCTGACAAGTCTCTAGTCTTTGAAGGGTATCGGAAAGATGATTTGTACATGGTAGATTTCTCAGCAGGACCACAACTTGTCGTATGTCTTCTTGCAAAAGCTTCAGAGTGTTGGCTCTGGCATCGGAGGCTAGGGCATGCTAGCATGAGGAACTTGCATACTCTCGCAAAGAAGAAGCACGTCATAGGCATCGAGGGCGTCAAGTTCAAGAAGGATCACTTATGCGGTGCCTGCAAAGCTGGAAAGATGACGAGGGCCAAGCATCCCTCGAAGACAATCATGACAACAACTCAACCCTTCAAACTGCTACACATGGACCTATTCGGCCCTACTCATTACTCTACTCTCACTACTACTACTTGTCTCTATGGCTTCGTCATTGTTGATGATTATTCAAGATATACATGGGTGCACATAATCCTCTACAAGACTGAAGTGCAGGATGTCTTCAGACGCTTCGCCAACCGTGCCATGAACAACTATGGCGTCAAGATCATGCATATCAGAAGTGACAATGGCACAGAATTCAAGAACACCAGCCTCGACACTTATCTTGATACATTGGGCATCACTCATGAGTTCTCAGCTCCGTACACGCCGCAGCAGAATGGCATCGTGGAGCGCAAAAACAGAACACTCATTGAGATGGCTCGGACGATGCTTGATGAATACAAGACTCCAAGAAAGTTCTGGCCCGAAGCCATTGATACTGCATGCCATGTAATCAACTGTGTTTATCTTCACAAGCTTCTGAACAAGACATCCTATGAACTCCTTACTGGTAAGAAGCCAAATGTCAGTTACTTCAGAGTATTTGGTGCTAGGTGCTGGATCAAGGATCCACATCACACTTAAAAATTTGCATCGAAAGCACATGAAGGTTTTATGCTTGGTTACGGAAAGGATTCGCACTCCTATAGAGTCTTCAACCTCTTTCACTATAAAGTGGTTGAAACTGTGGATGTGCGGTTCAATGAGACTAACAGCTCGCAAAGAGAGCACCTGCCAAATGTGCTAGATGAAATTCCACCTAGTGAATCCATCAAGCTTATGGGAACTGGAGAAATCATACCGTCTGAAGCTCGGGCTAAAGAGGAACTTATCATTTCTGCACCTAATCAACCTGAAGACAATGCTCAGCCTGAAGACAATCCTCCTAATGATGACAATGATCAGCCAGAGAAAAATCTTCGTCCAGTTCATCCTCGTGTTGCAAATGAAGTACAGATTGATAATTGATAGCATCAATGCACCTAGTCCACTCACTCGTTCAAGAGCAACACAGCTAGAAAATTTCTGTGGGCACTTTGCATTTGTCTCAATATCTGAACCCAAGAAAGTTGTTGAAGCCTTCATGGAACCTGAATGGATTCAAGCTATGCAAGAAGAGCTTCAACAATTCGAGCTGAACAATGTGTGGGAATTGGTCAAGCGTCCTGATCCTCGTAAACACAATATCATAGGCACTAAATGGATATATCACGACAAGCAAGATGAGCATGGTCAAGTTGTCAGAAACAAGGCTCGTCTCATTGCTCAAGGATACACTCAAGTTGAAGGGATTGACTTCGATGAAACATTTGCTCCCGTGGCTAGGCTTGAAGCCATTCACATACTGCTAGTCTATGCAAATCATCATAACATCCTTCTGTATCAAATGGATGTGAAGAGTGCCTTTCTCAATGGCAAGATTTAAGAAGAGGTGTATGTCACACAACTGCCTGGCTTTGAAGATCCAAAACATCCTGATATGGTATACAAGCTCAATAAGGCACTGTATGGCCTCAAACAAGACCCCCGTGCTTGGTATGACACACTCAAAGATTTTCTGAAGAGCAAAGGCTTCAAACCTGGTTCCCTGGATCCCACACTCTTCACGAAGACATATGATGGTGAACTGTTTGTGTGCCAAATATATGTGGATGCCATTATGTTTGGCTGCACTAACCAGAAATACAGTGATGAGTTTGGTCACATGTTGCAAGAGCAATATCATATGTCCATGATGGGTGAGCTGAAGTTCTTCCTTGGTCTTCAAATTCGTCAGCAAAGCAATGACATCTTCATATCTCAAGAGAAATATCTCAAAGACTGCCTGAAGAAGTTTGGAATGCAATATTGCAAAGGTTACACGACGCCAATGCCAACCAAAAGTCATTTGGGTCCTGACGCCAATGGTAAAGAGTTCGATCAAAAGGTATACCGCTCCATGATTGGTTCTTTACTTTATTTATGTGCATCTAGGCCAGATATAATGCTTAGTGTTTGCATGTGTGCCCGATTCCAAGCGGCACCAAAGGAATCGCATCACTTAGCTGTGAAGCGAATTCTTCGATATTTGACTTACACCCCAACATTAGGATTATGGTATCCAAAGGGCTTAGAGTTTGATCTAGTTGGATTCTCGGATGCTGATTATGCTGGTGACAAGGTTGATCGCAAGTCTACATCAGGCACATGTCACTTTCTGGGACGATCACTTGTTTGTTGGTCTTCAAAGAAGCAGAACTGTGTATCTCTCTTCACTGCTGAATCTGAATACATTGCTGCTGGATCTTGCCGCGCTCAGCTTCTATGGATGAAGCAAACACTCAAAGACTATGGCATCCATATGAAGCAAGTACCACTCTACTTCGACAATGAAAGCGCCATCAAGATTGCCAACAACCCAGTTCAGCACTCGAAGACAAAGCACATTGAAATTCGTCATCAGTTTCTGAAGGAAGATATTGATATCATTCACATCAACACTGAAGAGCAACTGGCAGATATCTTCACAAAGCCCTTGGATGAGAAAAGGTTTTGCAAGTTGCGGTGTGAGCTAAATATCTTGGAATCCTCAAATGTCATGTGATTAGGCACACATCCTAACACTTATGCATGTTGATGACTTAGATGTGCAACACACGAAGTAACGTATATCTTCAATAAATGAAGACTTACACTCTAAGTGTGAATACATTAACACGGAATTTGACTTTGGAGCACCACAATAATTGTGCGCCGTGTCTGGGTCTAATACTTCCTATACGGTGGGTAACGCCACCACCAAACTTTTGTTTGGAGTGTTTTCTGTTGGCGTTACATTTGCAAAGTCTTCGCATTTGGTTTGTCTTCAATATTGACATGACTTCATGTTTATCTACACAATGTTGATTTGGTCTTATTCTGATATATACATATGTTAGTGTTCTGTCCTCTACAACATTCACTTATAGCCATGTCTTCTTGTTTGAATCTTTTGAACTAAGTGAATGTGATCGGACCCTAACCTCTCTATGCTTCCCTCTCAAATCTATCTATCCAAATCATATGCATTCTGTTGAAACCGTCGAATGTCTTCTCTGCGTCCTTGTCAGCAGAAGATACAGAGACAAACATTAAATCTATTTTAAATGCTCAATCCTTATTGCCTGAAACCCAGAGAAGCGGGAACGACCACCCGACAATCCAGGCGTGCGTGGGAACATGGAACAACTTCCAATGTGTTGCATGTTCGCCACGTGTCCCTCGGATGTGAACCGCCAGGGGCACCTGCGTAATTGCGATGTGCTGTCCCTCTCCCTATAAATGCACATCACATCGTGGTCAAAATCTTTCTTCCACCTCTCCACCTCAGACAAACCGTAGCGCCACCGCTAGCTCTCGACGACGCCGACGAGTTAGCGCTTAGTTGTTGCGACCTCACCGACGCCGTCCTCATGCCGGCCACGGACATCGTCTTCTCTGCCGCCACTGTAGGCGTCCTCCGTCGCCAAGTTAGGGCACGGAAGATCGAACTGATCGGCCTCATCTTCTACTCCGTCTAGCAGTTCATCGTGTGGTATATTAAAACTCTCTTTTTACTGTCTTTTTGATCCGATAGATTCATCCTTTTCAACCACAAGTGGTTTCTGTCCCTACAAATTTGGATCTATCCTGTTCTGCATCTCATAAGATGCCTAGTATATTCACTTATGCTTCACACACAATTAGATTCCTCAGTTGTACTTATTCTTGGATTCGTACAAATCTGGAACCAACTCTCATCATATAAGTGAATGTCTTCGCGCTATGAGGTCAATGTCTTCTAAACTGATTTAACTTCAAAATCTTCTAAGAATGCATTTGACCTCTTCCCCTTCTCTCGCATCTCTAATGCTGTCACAGGTACATGTCCGTGGGAGAATCCCTTGGTTCTCATAGTCTGCATTCATTTGCAGAGTTCTTACAGTGTCACATCAATTCTCCCAAAGCTAGTTCCTGTCTGACCAGCAGACGGAAGCCTTTGCAAGTTCTGAAGCCATTCAGTCTGAATTTCATGGCAACAGAGAAATCAGTCAGGAAGGGCGGCAGACAGCACCGTGGGAACACAGCTAAGGACCTGACCCCAGATCTCTATGAACTATACAAGTCAGATCCTAAAGAGACCTATGGGGAATGCAAGAATCGAATCCAATGGATTCGAAGACATTGGGCAGAGGAATGGTTCAAGTACAAATTTGTCACTGACGAATATGCTGAAAAGAATGCCATCAAGGGCCCCTGGGGAGATATTGTATACAAAGGTCTTCAGCCCAAGTCCAAGTCCGAAGCCATTGCTCAAGGCTTCTACCCTTGCATGGTTCGTGGACCTCAGCCTGCAAATGTCGACCCATCCAGTCTGCTATGGTGTCGTGAAGACAATCTATTCAAGCACAACTTTCAGTTTGCAAAGGAGTCTGCCAAGAAAAACAAGAAGGACCTTGGTCTCGACTTCAACCCTGGTCCATCTGCTCCTCGGGCTGATGGCACTCGTGATGCCGAACCCAATATCATTGGGCCTTTCTACAACCTTGACGGTCTCCTCACTCATATTGTTGTTCAGGGGGCCGCCGTGGAGCACTCTGCAGATGACGCTGATTCTAATGAAGTGCCTGCTCCTCCCAAGCCACAGAAGCAGAAGAAACCAAAGGCTTCAAAGCCCTCCATTGCACCAAAAGCTTCGCGTGCGAAGCCACTGGCCACTGCACCACCTGAAGCAAGTGTGTAGTCTGAAGATCTTTCTCGCATCTCCAAGAAGACCGAAATGTCTTCAAAGAAGATGAAGCCCATCCAGCGCTCTTGACAAGAACTGACCCCAGCTGATCTGTCTAGCAACGATGATCTTAGCGATGATGCTCTCGAGCTATTGATAAAGAGTAAGGAAGAGGCAGAGATCTTCCATGATCTACCCCCTTTTGACGTGGACATGCTGAACAATTTCATTGATGAATGGTTTAAGAACCCCAACATCAACCTCGATCATCTCGAGCTTCCAATTGGCATCAGTGTCTCCTTCCATAGTGCCATTGCTACTGAGCTGGCTCTGGCTCAGAAGATTGTTGAACTGAAGAACAAGATTGATAATGAGAAAGCTCAGTTCAAGCGGAACATGGCAAACCTCAGCGTGGCCGATGTTCAAAGCTTCAAGCAGACGCCGCATGAGCTCAAGGAGCAGTTTCACCAAAAATGCCAGGAAGCAAAAGGTTCAAGAGAGAGAATGAAGTATTTTGCTGAGAAAAGTGTTCAAGCTCACAATGAAGCAGAAGAGCGCAAGGCTCTGGGGCGCCCTGGCATCGACCCCAGAATGGCTGCCAAGAAGAAGAAGCCTACTGTGGCCCAAGCTGAAGCATCAAGGCAGGAAGAACCTCGCATTGTCTTCCCTGCCAGTATGACACGCTTGAAGCCTAAGGTCCCCACAGCTGCTTCAGAACTCAAGAAAACAAGGGCAGCTAAAGACGAAGCCCGAAAGCGCAAGACCAAGAACACCACTAATGATTCTCCACCGACCAAGAAGAGGAAGACAAAGAAGAAAGATCGGGCTGCTCCCATAGAGCCCCTTGTCGTCGAACCAATCTCTGTTGCTCGTCCTACATCCGAACACCATGAGCGTCAGTTAATTATTCACGAGCCTGCTACCACAAAGGCTCCTGAAGCTGAAGAAGATCTAGCTGTCGACCCCACCACAACTAAAGACATTGGTCCCCAAGACAATGTAGAAGATGATGAAGTTCTTCCTCAGATCGAGCACAACATGGTATCATTGCCTGTTCTCACGAATAGCGAGCTCATCGGCATTGGTCGTCCGTTGACGCCAATTGCTCAGGATGATTCATGGGCTGATCACCCTCAAGACTCCCCCTGTCAAGAATCCCCAAGTACTCCCCCACCTCATGGCACCACTTAGGTGCCTGAAGATGATGACTTTGTGGCCCAGCCGACTCCCTCTCCAAAGGCGTCGCCCGCACTCTGCAGGCTTAGCGAAGGACCAAGGCCACAAGTCACTCTGTCGAGCATTTCGGAAGGAGAAGAGCAACATAACTTAGTGGCACGACAAGTGTTCCCTGACGCCACTCCAACTGTGACTGTCTCTGAGCCCGAAGCAAAAGCCGCTGAAGACATTCCAGCTGCATCAGCCGATGAACAAGAAGAACCAAGAGAAGAAGAAGAACGTGTTGCTACACCCCCATCCAACCAAGAAGTTGTTCTCGAGGGGAACGTGTCCGACCCTCCAGCTACTCGAGTGGAGGTTGATAATACTGAGGCGGCCACCAACACGAATATTGAAGCCAATGACATTGTCATGGCCGAAGCTAATGTGGTCCCTGAAGCTAATGTGGTGCCAGAAGTGAATGAACCTGAAGCCAATGCTGCACCTGAAGCAAATCTGTAGCCCGAAGACAATGCCTCTGCTCCTTTACCACCTCCAAGACCTCACACCATTGAGCAAGCATACGATCGTGATCAGCTTGTTACCGTCCGTTGGCCCATTCTGGTTCCTCTGCCTGCTCCCGGACCTCAATTCGACTATCATGTGGAGCACAGGCCTCAGGTCCAAAAGCCAAAACCAAGGCTGCCAAGGTTTCCAGGTACTGCAGCTTCACCAGGATCGTTTAATGTGGATGGCTTCATAGCACACAACACCTTCTTTGATAGCGCCAATAACCCATATTCCAAGACAAGAATATCATCTGATAGGTTCTGGAGTTATCAGCAGCGCAGTTACTATTCTTGCATACTATGCAATCAGGGGCGCATTTTTCCTCATATGCGTCTAGACTGCGAAGCCATTGCTGGACTGCCTTGTCTGGAAGAAGCTCTTGACTGCTTCAGAGATGCTGGCCTTCTATAGTTTGTGGCCGATAAAGAGCATTGGAATGAAGAGCTTCTGCTGCAATTCTATGCAACTCTTCACATTCGCGGCTACTACAGGGATCCGAAGACTTGGGTCCTTGAGTGGTCGACAGGCGATGTACACCATGAAGCCAAAGCCCAAGATGTCATTGAGCTTACTGCCCTGCCCACTCCTAGTGAACACTATGAACCAGGTTGTCAGCTGCACCAAAATGCTTTGGAAAGCATCTTCCAGAAGCCAGAGCCAAACATGAGCCAAATGCTGAGCATGATGAAGCCACTACCACAAGACGCTGAATATCCAAAGGAGTTCTTTGTTGAAGACCTAGGGCGTGTTTGGTTGCCCGCACCGAGCCCAACCAGACCCGCACGGGAAGGGAGAGGCCTGTTTGGTTGCCTGGTTTTCCTGTTGGGCCTGCATCACACGCTTCTCAAAGCAGCCCAGAGCCTGGCTCGCTGGAAACCCTCGGATTGATAGTTTCTCGCAAGCAAGGCTGAGTGCGGTGCGAGGTTGCTGGGCGGGAGCGAGGCGCGGGCGAGGGGGGATGGTGGGAGATGGAAATCTGGCGCGCCGTCCCGGCGCCAAATTAGCCTCACCCCCCTTTCACTCACTCACCCATATCCAGTGCCCCCCTTTCTTCTCCACTGCCTCACTACCGGCGGCGGCTGTGATTTCAGATCCGTGCTATAGGCGGCGGCAGCAGAAGAGGCGGCGGCGTTTGCGGCTGATCTGGTGCTCCCCTTGCTGTTGGCCACCGTCTGGTCGACCTACTCTGTGCCATGGCTCCCCCTACACTGTCCTCATCTCCGATGCCGGTAAGCAGCACCCCCTCCCCCTTTGTTAGCTCAGTGGTTAGGCCTTTAAGCTAGGTGTAGGGTCGATTTCCCAGTGAATGAACCGTCGATGTCGATTAGGTTATGGACGCACGGATGAGGCTGATCATCCAGGCTGCAGCACTGATTAGTGTGATTCAGGCATGGGTCATGTTCATGCACCAGAGAGCTATTCGTCGTGCTGGGAGACCGTTGATCCGCTATGGTCCATTGTTTCCTCGAGAATAGGAGAGGATCCAAAATCTGAACTACATCTACAACTGCAATGAAGTCGAGGCTTTGTGGATGCTTAGAATGAAAAGAGAACCATTTGCTAGGCTTGTCGAGACCTTCAGGAGCAGGGGCCTGTTACAAGATAGCATCAACACTAGTGTCGAAGAGCAAGTGGCCATGTTCCTCCATGTTGTTGGCCATAACCAGAGGTTCAGGGCCATTCACAACATGTTCAGGAGATCAATGGAGACCATCTAGCCAGACTCCACCCAAGATTCGCGGAAGCCCAAGATGGTATCCATACTTCAAGGTGAGCATTGACAATATACACTTTTCATGGCTTGGTATGCTTGTATTGTTCAAGTTCAGCACTAACACAAGCTAGTGATGCCATTTTTAGGACTGCATTGGGGCAATAGATGGTACTCATGTCACTGCCAGAGTTCCTAGGTCATAGTCTGCAGCATACAGGGGGAGGAAGCACTACACAAGCCAGAATGTGCTTGCTGCTGTTGACTTTGATCTGAAGTTCACATATGTGCTGGCTGGCTGGGAGGGGTCAGCGCATGATGCAAACATTCTCACTGACAGCATGAGTCGACCTGATGGGATCAACATCCCCGACGGCAAGTTCTACCTTGGAGATGCTGGCTATGCATGTCGGTCGGGTATTCTTCCACCCTTCAGGAAAACAAGGTACCATCTCAACAAGTTATCTGGTAGGAACTTTCCTAGGACTGCAGAGGAGCTATTTAATCTCAGACACTCCAGCCTTAGAGTAACTATTGAGAGGGCATTTGGAGCTCTGAAGAATAGGTTTAAGATCCTGGATCAGAAGCCATTCCACCCATACTCCACTCAAGTTAAGCTAGTTCTTGCTTGTTGCATTCTGCATAACTGGATCCTCCAGTGGGGCTTTGATTAACACGTGCCTGAGGAGGAAGAGGTCGAGCCTGACGATGTTGTTAGCTCTGGCCATGGTGTGGAGGCATTTGACAATGATGGTTGGAAGAACAAAAGGTTGGAGTGGGCAGAGGCAATGTGGCTTAACAGAGGTCAGTGCAGGATTTGAAGAAGAGGAAGAAGAAACAACAGCAGCAGAAGCATAGAAGAAGAGGAAGAAGCAGCAGCAGCAGCAGAAGAGGAAGATGAAGTAGCAACACCGATGAAATATCCCGTATTTAGCCAATGGCTCTTAATAATTTGATCTGTCATTTGATTGTAGTTAGGATGAACTGTCATTTGTTTAACTAGCTGGCATTATGTTCAGATTGTGTGTGGTAAGGTCACCACTAGATAGAAGTTGTGACAACACCTTATGCAGGTTGAACCAAACACCATGTCATATGTGCACCTAATGCAAAGCGGGAAACCAAACGCTGGGTCCAAAATGGTTGTCTCAGGCAATTAGGAGCATGCGGGCAACCAAACTATGTGCATATGGTTTTTTGGCCTGCATCCCCTCAGACCGGCTCAATAGAGCCAGGCTCGCCGGGCCGGGCTGAATTGGCAATGTAACCAAACACGCCCCTAGAGTATCTGCCCCGCACTATTTATCATATTATCAGACGAACTCTCTGGCCTGTCAAAGGACATTCTCCTGCAGCGAAGCTTGAAGGAGCAATGAAGACATTGGTTTTCTATATCTTCAATGGCATCAGCTTCAATGCTCAAGACTTCTTCATCAGGCAATTGGCTGCATTTGGCTCCGATACATTTGGTCTGAAGTTCTATGCTCCATGGGTAATGCGCCTCATCAAGCTTCACTCCTCGGTCAACTATCAGCCCTTTGCACGCAATCATCTCGTCTTCCTGCCAGAGGTTGATCTGTCTGTCGAAGCCATATAGCCAGAGCCTGCCAAGGAGCCAATTTATCTTCACAATGTTGATCATCAAAGTTTCACTCAACCCATTGAAGGAGTTCTTGCTGCAACTCATGTTTATCCTTTGGCTGGAAATACACGTGCCCATACTGAAGCCACTGAAAGCACAATTGCCCAAAGGCCTCGGAAGCAATCTTGTGTTCTCAATGACCGAGAGCTTCTCGTCGCCCTACATCAAAAACAGGATAAGCATCATGACTGGCTAAAGCGTCAGATGCAGAGCCTCTTGGTGGATGTTAATCACATTCGCAACCTTGCCACCAAGAATGCATTTGTCACTCATGAAACCTGTCGCCGGTCATGGAAGAGTCTGAGTTTTCCGAGCTCTGAAGATGATCTTCAACAGGATGGCTTCACGGAGAGATTCAAGTTTGATTCCACTCCTCCCCGGAACGCTCACTTGCGTCGGACTCCCTCACTTGAAGACTCTGACTATTCCTCCTCAACTGCAACTATTAATGCCAGAGTCATTGATGACCAAGATGATGCCACTTCACCACCTCCAACTTCAGCGCGTATCGATGCTGCACAAAGTTCTTCTGCACCACCAAACCTCAACGATGACCCTGCTGCTTCACCTACTCCTCATGGGAACGAGTAGAGGCTCTATGTCTTCAAACCTTTTTGGTCCTTACTGTCAAAAGGGGGAGAAGCATATGAGTTGACAGTCTTCAAGCGGGTCCATATGGGTGGTTGCTATACTTTTGCCAAGTGCTTACAACTCTCGCTTTTGATACATTTGGTTCTTTGAGTTGTAACACTTAAACTTAATGGCCGTCTGCTACTTTTTCTGCTATTCTGTGATGCAATGATAAATTCCGCATGTGCGATGATAAATCCTGCACGAAGTCATATTGCAGACGTCCATTTTTCATTATGCATGTATATCTTATCATGCATGATGAATTGCCTTCATAAGTTGAAGTGGATCTCCACAAGTACAACCTGCCATGTGCATTTGCATTCCAAAAGCAAAATACATATATGCACATCTTCAGGGGGAGCCTTTTGCTACTTATGAAGACAACACCTCAATCCTTTACAATTTCACATACTTTTATCCCCGTTGAAAACTTCAATTAGTTTGTCATCAATCACCAAAAAGGGGGAGATTGTAAGTGCATCTAGTGCCACCCCTAGTTGGTTTTGGAGTATTGACGACAAACCTGGTTGAGGGACTAATGTGTTTGTGAGAATTGCAGGATAACACAGGTAGTAGTCCCTCATTGATTCGGTTTACCTACCGGAGATGACCCCTAAAAATGTGTGAAGACATTGAAGATAATGGTGGTATGTGAAGATATTCACATTGAAGACTATGACATGAGAAGACATCGCATGAAGTCTTTGGAGCACGAAGACATAGTTGTTTCGTAGTTTCATTTTCTTCTTTGTTGAGTCATAGGAACCACCGTACTGTTAAGTGGGGTCCAAGTGAACAAAGTCAGAGTGACTAAAGTGATGCTCAACTAAATCCTATGTCTTCAAGCGAAGACAATGGGAGCAAATCTTATCTAGAGCTGGATGAGTTAGCTTTACTTGTAGCCCAAGTCAAGCTATCGTGTGTGTTTGAAATCTGACCGTTGGAACATGTGTCAGTTCCTTAGTGACCCAGGGTCGTTTTGGACAGAATAGGTCGGGTTGCCTAGTGGCTATAAATAGCCCACCCCCTACACCATAAATTGGTGGCTGCTCAGAGTTAGTGCACGGCTTTTGTCGTTTAAGAGCAACCCACCTCCGAAGCTTTTGAGAGAGAGAAATCCTTGCAAGGAGAAAGCTCAAAACACCCAGAGACCAACGAGTGTTTGGCATCACTCAAGTCTTTCTATCCGCGTGATCTGAAGACTTGTTACACTTGAGGACTATGAATCCTCCAGCCGGTTAGGCGTCGCGTTTTGAGCATCCAAGAGTCATTGTGGATTGCCGGTGAACGAAGTCTATGAAGGTTTGGAAGTCTACCTTGAAGACTTACCAGAGTGATTGGGCGAGGACTGTGTGTCCTTAGCTCAAGGGGAACAGGAAGAAGACGCGGTCTTCTGAGTTGAAACTCAGCCTCCCTAACCAGACGTACAGTTGTCACAGCAACTGGAACTGGTCCAACAAATCCTTTGTCTTCACCAAGCAACTGGTTCTATCTCTTGCTTCTCTTTACTTACAGTTTGTCTCTGTGAAGTCATTGCCTGATTGCATTATCTGTTTGACTTCACTGTGTGACTACTTGTTCTAATTGGCTTCATACTATCTTCCATCCCGATCCATACTGCCTAGCTGCTAATAGTCTTCGTGCTTTCACTTCATTGAATACTTGACTATGGCTTGCCTAGTGTAGTCTACCTTCCGCTGCCTATTAATAGATTCATTTCTATCGTTTTTCTTCGAAACTTCCATGTTTTGAAGACTTCCATAAAAATCGCCTATTCACCCCCCTCTAGTCGATAACTAGCACTTTCACACAAGTCTAAGAACTTTGAAAAGTTCAAGGAATTTCACAGTGAGGTAGAGAATCAACGTGACAGGAAAATAAAGTTCTTACGATCAGATTGTGGGGGAGAATATTTAAGTTACGAATTTGGCACGCACTTAAGGAAATGTGGAATTATTTCACAACTCACGCCACCTGGAACACCTCAGTGTAATGGTGTGTTCGAACGTCGTAATCGCACTCTATTGGATATGGTGCGATCTATGATGTCTCTTACCGATCTACCGCTATCATTTTGGGGTTATGCTTTAGAGACTGTCGTATTCACTTTAAATAGAGCTCCGTCAAAATCCGTAGAGAAGACACCGTATGAATTATGGTTTGGGAAGAAACCTAAGCTGTCATTTCTGAAAGTTTGGGGATGCGATGCTTATGTCAAGAAACTTCAACCTGAAAAGCTCGAACCCAAGTCAGAAAAATGCATCTTCATAGGATACCCTAAGGAAACTATTCCGTACACCTTCTACCTTAGATCCGAAGGCAATATCTTTGTTGCCAAGAATGGATCCTTTCCGGAGAAAGAGTTTCTCTCGAAAGAAGTAAGTGGGAGGAAAGTAGAACTTGATGAGGTAGAAGGTGTACACCTTCTACCTCTTGAACCGGTGAGTGGCGCAGCTCAGGAAGATGTTTCTGTGGTGCCTGCACCGACTAGAGAGGAAGTTAATGATGATGATCATGAAACTTTGAATCAAGTTTCTACTGAACTTCGTAGGTCTAGAAGGACACGTTCCGCACCAAAGTGGTACAGCAACCCTGTCCGGGAAATCATGTTGTTAGACAATGGTGAACCTTCGAACTATGAAGAAGTGATGGCGGGCCCAGATTCCAACAAATGGCTTGAAGCCATGAAATCCAAGATAGGATCCATGTATGAAAACGAAGTATGGACTTTGATAGACTTAACCGATGATCGACAAGCCATAGAGAATAAATGGATCTTTAAGAAGAAGACAGACGCGGATGGTAATGTGTCCATCTATAAGGCTCGGCTTGTCGCTAAGGGTTACCGACAAGTTCAAGGGGTTGACTACAATGAGACCTTCTCACCCGTAGCAAAGCTGAAGTCCATCTGAATCATGTTAGAAATTGTCGCATTCTATGATTGTGAGATATGGCAAATGGACGTAAAAACGGCATTCCTTAATGGTTTCCTGAAGGAAGAATTGTATATGATGCAACCGGAAGGTTTTGTCGATCCTAAGAATGCTGACAAGGTATGCAAGCTCTAGCGCTCAATCTATGGGCTGGTGCAAGCATCTCGGAGTTGGAACATTCGCTTTGATGAGATGATCAAAGCGTTTGGGTTTACACAGTCTTATGGAGAAGCCTGTGTTTACAAGAAAGTGAGTGGGAGCTTTGTAGCATTTCTCATATTATATGTGGATGACATACTATTAATGGGAAATGATATAGAATTCTTGGAAAGCATAAAGGCCTACTTGAATAAGTGTTTTTCAATGAAGGACCTTAGAGAAGCTGCTTACATATTAGGCATCAAGATTTATAGAGATAGATCAAGACGCCCCATTGGTCTTTCACAAAGCACATACCTTGACAAGATATTAAAGAAGTTCAATATGGATCAGTCCAAGAAGGGGTTCTTGCCTGTATTGCAAGGTGTGAGATTGAGCACGGCTCAATGCCTGACCACGGCATAAGATAGAGAAAAGATGAGTGTCATCCCCTATGCCTCGGCCATAGGATCTATTATGTATGCCATGTTGTGTACCAGACCTGATGTGAACCTTGCCGTAAGTTTGGTAGGAAGGTACCAAAGTAATCCCGGCATGGAACACTGGACAACAGTCAAGAATATCCTGAAGTACCTGAAAAGGACTAAGGATATGTTTCTCGTTTATGGAGGTGCCGAAGAGCTCATCGTAAAGGGTTACATCAATGCTAGCTTCGACACCGATCTGGATGACCCCAAGTCACAAATCGGATACGTGTATATTTTGAATGGTGGGGCAGTCAGCTGGTGTAGTTGCTAGCAAAGCGTCGTGGCGGGATCTACATGCGAAGCGGAGTACATGGTAGCCTTAGAGGTGTTGGGGAACATAATAATTTCAAAAAAATTCCTATGCACATGCAAGATCATGGTGGTGCATACCAACGAGAGGGAAGAGTATCGTCCACGTACCCTCGTAGACCGTAAGCGGAAGCGTTATGAGAACACGGTTGATGTAGTCGAACATCTTCACGATCCGACCGATCCAAGTACCGAACGCATGGCACCTCCGATTTCAGCACATGTTCAGCTCGATGACGTCCCATGAACTCCGATCCAGTAGAGCTTCACAGGAGAGTTCCGTCAGCACGACGGCGTGATGACGGTGATGATGTTGCTACTGATGCAGGGCTTTGCCTAAGCACCGCTACGATATGATCGAGGTGGATTATGGTGGAGGGGGGCACCGCACACGGCTAAGGGATCAATGATCAACTTGTGTGTCTAGAGGTGCCCCCTGCCCCCGTATATAAAGGATCAAGGGGGGAGGCCGGCCGGCCCTCCTAGGGCGCGCCAGCAGGAGGAGTCCTCCTCCTAGTAGGAGTAGGACTCCCCTTTCCTACTCCTACTAGGAGGAGGAAAGCAAGGGGGAAGTGGAGAAGGAAGGAGAGGGAGGAAAGGAGGAAAGGGGGGCCGGCCCCCTAGTCCAATTCGGTTTGGGCTAGGGAGGACGCGCCCCCTGCCTCCTCTCTTCCACCACTTGGCCCATGAGGCCCAATACTTCTTCCCTATATTCCCGTAACTCCCCGGTACTCCGAAAAATACCCGAATCACTCGGAACCTTTCCAATGTCCGAATGTAGTTGTCCAATATATTGATCTTTACGTCTCGACCATTTCGAGACTCCTCGCCATGTCCCCGATCTCATCCGGGACTCCGAACTACCTTCGGTACAACAAATCACATAAACTCATAATACCAATCGTCACGGAACATTAAGCGTGCGGACCCTACGGGTTCGAGAACTATGTAGACATGACCAAGACACGTCTCCGGTCAATAACCAATAGCGGAACCTGGATACTCATATTGGGTCCTACATATTCTACGAAGATCTTTATCGGTCAAACCGCATAACAACATACATTGTTCCCTTTGTCATCAGTATGTTACTTGCTCGAGATTCAATCGTCGGTATCTCAATACCTAGTTCAATCTCGTTACCGGAAAGTTTCTTTACTCGTACCGTAATGCATCAACCCGCAACTAACTCATTAGTTTCATTGCTTGCAAGGCTTATAGTGATGTGCATTACCGAGAGGGCCCAGAGATACCTCTCCGACAATCGGAGCGACAAATCCTGTTCTTGATCTATGCCAACTCAACAAGTACCATCGGAGACACTTGTAGAGCACCTTTATAATCACTCAGTTACGTTGTGACGTTTGGTAGCACACAAAGTGTTCCTCCGGTAATCGGGAGTTGCATAATCTCATAGTCATAGGAACATGTATAAGTCATGAAGAAAGCAATAGCAACAAACTAAACGATCATCATGCTAAGCTAACGGATGGGTCAAGTCAATCACATCATTCTCTAATGATGTGATCCCGTTAATCAAATGACAACTCATGTCTATGGTTAGGAAACATAACCATCAATTATTCAACGAGCTAGTCAAGTAGAGGCAAACTAGTGACACTATGTTTGTCTATGTATTCACACATGTACTAAGTTTCCGGTTAATACAATTATAGCATGAATAATAAATATTTATCATGATATAAGGAAATTAATAATAAATTTATTATTGCCTCTAGGGCATATTTCCTTCAGGAGGCAGCACATGAAGCAATCTGGATGAAGGAGTTCAGTACCGACCTAGGAGTAATTCCCAATGCGTCGGGCCCGATGACTCTCTTCTATGACAACACTGGAGCCATTGCCCTTGCCAAGGAGCCCAGGTTTCACAAGAAGACCAGGCATATCAAGCATCGCTTCAACTCCATTCGTGAAAATGTTCAAAATAGAGACATAGATATTTGTAAAGTGCATACGGACCTGAATGTCGCAGATCCGTTGACTAAACCTCTTCCACGAGCAAAACATGATCAACACCAGAACTCTATGGGTGTTCGATTCATCACAATGTAACTAGATTATTGACTCTAGTGCAAGTGGGAGACTGTTGGAAATATGCCCTAGAGGCAATAATAAAATGGTTATTATTATATTTCCTTGTTCATGATAATTGTCTATTGTTCATGCTATAATTGTGTTATCCGGAAATCGTAATACATGTGTGAATACATAGACCACAACATGTCCCTAGTGTGCCTCTAGTTGACTAGCTCGTTGATCAATAGATGGTTACGGTTTCCTAACCATGGACATTGGATGTCATTGATATCAGGATCACATCATTAGGAGAATGATGTGATGGACAAGACCCAATCCTAAGCATAGCACAAGATTGTGTAGTTCATCTGCTAAAGCTTTTCTAATGTCAAGTATATTTTCCTTAGACCATGAGATTGTGCAACTCCCGGATATTGTAGAAATGCTTTGGGTGTGCTAAACATCACAATGTAACTGGGTGGCTATAAAGGTGCACTACGGGTATCTCCGAAAGTGTTTGTTGGGTTGGCACGAATCGAGACTGGGATTTGTCACTCCGTATGACGGAGAGGTATCTCTGGGCCCACTCGGTAATGCATCATCATAATGAGCTTAATGTGTCTAAGCAGTTAGTCACGGGATCATGCATTACGAAACGAGTAAAGTGACTTGCCGGTAACGAGATTGAACGAGGTATTGGGATACCGATGATCGAATCTCGGGCAAGTAACATACTGATTGACAAAGGGAATTGTATACGGGATTGATTGAATCCTCGACATCGTGGTTCATCCAATGAGATCATGTGGAACATGTGGGATCCAACATGGGTATCCAGATCCCGTTGTTGGTTATTGTTCAGAGAGATGTCTCAGTCATGTCTACATGGTTCCCGAATCCGTAGGGTCTACACACTTAAGGTTCAGTGACGCTAGAGTTGTTATGGGAATTAGTGTGCGGTTACCGAATGTTGTTCGGAGTCCTTGATGAGATCCCAGACATCACGAGGAGTTCCGTAATGGTCTAGAGGTGAACATTTATATATGGGAAGTCATCATACGGACACCGGAAGTATTCGGGGGTTTGCCGGTATTGTACCGGGACCACCGAAAGGGTTCCGGGGGTCCACCGGGAGGGTCCACCTGCCCCGGAGGGCCATATGGGCTGTATGTGGAAGGGAACCAGCCCCGAAGTGGGCTGGGCGCCATCCCCCTAGGGCCCATGCGCCTAGGGTTTGGGGGGAAACCCTAAAGGGGGCGCCCCCCTTAGCTTGGGGGGCAAGCCCCCTCCCCTTGGCCGTCGCCCCCTCTAGATCTCATCTAGAGGGGGCGGCCCCCTTCCCCCTTCGCCCTATAAATAGGTGCGAGGAGGGAGGACAGCAGGACCTCATCCAAGGCGCAACCCTCCCCCTCTCCAACACCCCCCTCCTCCTCCATCGAGCTTGGCGAAGCCCTGCCAGAGAACTGCGAGCTCCACCACTACGCCGTCGTGCTGCTGGAGTTCTTCCCCAACTTCTCCTACCCTCTTGCTGGATCAAGAAGGAGGAGACGTCCCCGTGCTACACGTGTGTTGAATGCGGAGGCACCGTTGTTCGACGCTTAGATCGGAATCAACCGTGATCTGAATCGCTGCGAGTACGACTCCTTCATCCGCGTTCTTGTAATGCTTACGTTTCGCGATCTTCAAGGGTATGAAGATACACTCCCCTCTCTCTCGTTGCTAGTCTCTCCATAGATTGATCTTGGTGATGCGTAGAATTTTTTTAATTTCTGCAATGATCCCCAACATCCTCGTGACTCACGGATACTTCCAAACAGTTGCAGGTGCCGAGGATACCAGTGCAGGTGATGCTACCGAACTCAAGTGGGAGTTCGATGAGGATCTAGGTCGTTACTATGTTTCGTTTCCCGATGATCAGTGGTGGAGCCCAGTTGGGACGACCGGGGATCTAGCATTTGGGGTGTATCTTCCTTTTTATTCGGATTTGGCCGTAGTCGGTATTTGAGTGTATTTGGATGACGTATGAATTATTTATGTATTGTGTGAAGTGGCGATTGTAAGCCAACTCTTTATCCCTTTCTTATTCAGTACATGGGATTGTTTGAAGATTACCCCTCTTGCGACAAAACTACCATGCGACTATGCCTCTAAGTCATGCCCCGACACGTGGGAGATATAGCCGCATTGTGGGTGTTACAACCTGTCCACAGACATCCGTGTAACCGCGAGGGTCGGCTCTGACACCAACTTGTAACGCCCCGGACACACCCGCATCATGGGCATTACAAGTTGGTAATCAGAGCCATCCCTGACTTAGGAGCCCCCTGCTTGATTAAGTCACTCACGTTGTTAGGTCTAGAAAAAAAATGTTTTTGAGTCTTAGGATTATATATATCAGAGAGTAGGATTCTTTTTACTCCTTAGTTCCTTCATCGCCTGGTGAGGTCTCCTGACGTAGATGTTTTGACTTTCCTCTCCTCAAATTTCAGGAATTTTTTTTAGGACCACGCGGGTATCTTGGGATCGTTCTGATATTCTTGTGATGAGAACATTGTTCTTGGTGCCTCCTAACATTTAGGGGTTGTGGCAGTGCCCCGGGAAGTTGAGCTCCGAGGTATTGTCGTCACAATTTTATCGTTGTAGTTCTGGAATACCTGAGTTCGCCGACATCAAACTCTTTTATGCAGTTAGTGGTGAGATAACCTCGACGCCACCCAGTACTGGGGCGGGAGTTCAGGAGTATTGCCACAGCTCGTATAATGGATGCTTTTCGAAGGTTGAGGTACATGATTTCCAGAGTTTTCTTGGTTATGTGTTGACGGATGGATACATTTGGAGCGTAGGGCTTGTTAGTTGTGTGATATATATTGTGCCCCCTGTATCCCCAACACCAAATTGCATAACCATAAAGTTTCGGGAGTTTATAGGTGGGAATTCAAGTATCTCGTAGGATATCTTTCCAACAGACACATGATACGACATGGGGTCTATCATATGTTTGTTCCAGCTTATTTTGCAAGCCAATCCTTTGTTTTGTTTTGGTTTGTGGTATTCGAGTTGCTTCAATGTCAAGTGTTGATTCCATACCTTTTTTCCAAGCGGTGTTCTCATATTTCTATGTGGATACTAATCCTTCTGGATCGTCGAGATTGTCTTGTCAATCCTTTTCAACCGGTGTTTTCATCTTCAAGGTATTCCATCCACTTCATCCTTGTAAGATCAACTCTCATCTTCTCAACGGTGTCGTTTCCCCATCCCCATTTATTTTCTTTCCCACCCTCCCACCCTTTTTGTTCACGGAGCCTGAAGTCGCTAATCGAGTATCCTTTTATTCATGCCAAATGGTCATGTTAATTCTTTTCCAACCGGCATGCTCCTCTTCAAGTGGATCCGATCATTTTCAACATCCGCAAGATCAACTCTAACTTTTCTCAACGGTGTTTGTTTCATCCGTCCCAAGTTGTCTTTGTTTTCCCCACCCTCTCACCCTTTTTCTTCAAGGACTCGGATTTCTTAATCAAGTATCCATCTTATGGATGTGAAGACTCTTCATTCTTTTCTTTCAATGTTCTTATCCGGTGATTGTCATGAAGATGGTCAGATGTTTCAACTTCATCATTCTTCATTCTCTTTCTTCTCCGATGGTCTAAAATCAAGCTTCTTAGTTGATCATATCTCTTCCTCTCATTTTTCATGCTTTCCATGTTGGAAGTTCTTATCGAAGACTCTCTTATTTATTCACTTCTCGCCATTCATTTGTTCTGGAGTACTGAAGATATCTAAGGAGATTCCTATTTTCATTCCTAATCCGTTCAAGATATCTCGAGGTTGTTATCTCATTCAAGCTATTTAATTTAAACGGTGCAATCTCTCTTCCAATCAACCATTCCCAACAGTGTTTCTTTTGAGTGGGCCCTAACCCACAGGTCTTTTTCTAGGATCTTACCTGACTCTTCTATTTTTTTGGAGCTATTCTCAAATCTTTTAAAGTTTGACGTAAGAATGAATTCCCATCAGTCAGATGCCTTCTCCAAGATCGCTTCAAATTCTTTTCATCTTTGGCTCGATATTTATATTCTTCATTGTTCCAGAGTGCCTCAACAATTCATGGTGGTGTTTCTCGTCGTCATTCTCGGATTTTGAAGACCGAAGAAGAGTTTTTCTCAAATCTTGCTACATTCTCTTGAAGATGCGTAGCTCAACCTTGGTGTCATCCTCCCATAATTGTTTGTGATTGTGAAAATTCTTTTCACCCATCCAGAGCAATTCAGGAGTCTTTTCAGTTTGATTCTCCAGAGCCCATCATCTCAGAATTATTCATTCTAGCTTTCAGCTCTCGTTCTCCAAATCTTACCAGTGCATCATTCAAGTATTCTCTAATCAGCTCGTGATCTATTCGTTCGCTTGTATCTAAATGCTCTCAAGCATCTTCGTTCCTTTTCTAATTCTTCCCATTGTTTTGCTATCTTTTCTTTGTTCATTTTTTAATTTTTACGGTGGTTCATTCAAGATTTCTCTTCCTTCATTATCATATGAATTTATTCGTTGTTTCAACCCTACTTCATTGAAGACTTTTCTCAAGTTTACGCTATATCTCTATTAATCCTTTCTACGAGAATAAGTAGTATGCCAAATACGTTGCTTGTCATCAATTGAAATTGGTGAAGGATACGCATAACATAATTCTTATTATTGTTTCATCCAAGTGATATAGTTTCTTCTTTCCAGAGTTGTTCATCATGTCACATTTCGCGGTTCTAGATGCTTCATCTTTTCTTTTCCGGAGTTCCAAGTTTTCCGCATTATCTCGTCGCGAAGCTCCATCTAAATCATCGCAAGGCTTCACCTTATGTTCTCAACTTCTCTTCATTTTTATCATCCTATTATTACCGGAGTTCTTCATGGTGGTTCTATATGGTGGTTCGTCAAGGATTCCTTTCATTCTTCAATTGTTCTTCAAGATTTCTCTCGAAGTTATGATCCGCCAAGCTATACTCAAAATTTTAAACAGGGTGCTCAACACATGTTTTGTCTTGAGGAGTTCAACGATTCTTCATCTTACATTCAAGTGCAATTCGTTCTACCTTATCTTTTGAGGTGGTGTTATGTCACTCTTGACAATTTCCCTTCGTGTGTCATGATTCAATAGTTGTCAAGAATGAGATAGTTAAACCCATCAATTTCTTCGAGCATGAGCTCTTCTCAATCCATCATTTTCTCTTTGCTCAACAGATCTTTTCAACCAATCAATCTCTTTGTTGGAGTTATCTTGGGCTATATTTCACCTACAGCCTTCCCTAAGGAATGTTGTTATTGTGGTGCTTATCTATGATCCAAGTTTTCTCCTATCCTCTCTGCGGAAGAAGTTTTTCATCTCCTCCTTGATATAAAGCAAGCAATTGTTTCCGTTTGTGGCAGGATTTCACCTCAAGTTTTGAGATGTTTTCCATAAGAACTCAACAAGCTTGTTCTTTTCGTTGTTGATTCCTCAACAACTCCGTTCAATCCTTCTTTTTAAGGATGATCTCTCAAATTCATTTGAGGGTAGTACATGTTGTTTTCTTCTCCATTCCTTTCATTCCATTCTTTTATTTCTTTCGGGAGCATTGTGAGGTTGCTCTCTTCACTCATCATCTCAAATTGAGGATCGTTTTCTTTTCATGCTTATCCATTTAACCGGAGTGTTGTGTCCAAGTTCTCTCATCTTATAAGTTTTGCCTCCCTTCTCAACCGGAGTGTTGTCTGAAATCTTTCTTACCCATTGTGCCATTCTTTCAATAGTTCTGGAGGTAGTATGTTGTTGATTTCATCAAGTATCCTCTCATCTTGTCAAGTTCATGTTCAATTCCTTCCATTTACAATCGGAGTGCTGTCCTAATTAAATCATTCTTATTCCTTGTCTATCTTGTTTTAACCGGAGTGTTTTGTCTATCATTCCTCTTCTAACCGGAGTCTCATCCAAGTGCTTTCATTTTGCCAAGTTCATATTCTATGCCTTCCATTTCCAACCGGAGTGTTGTCGTAATTGATCTTTATCGTTCATTGTAAATCTTGTTTCAACCGGAGTGCTTGCATGTACTTCTTGACCACTGTAACACTTTTCTTATGTCTTTCAACCTACAAGGTTCTCGTAATGTTCCTTGTTCCTCTTTTCTAACGGAGTGTTTTCAACTTTATTCATCTTTGTTGTATTCTTTATTTCAATTTGTTCAACCTCTCAAGGTTCGTGGTTTCACTCGTTTGTCCAAAAAAGCAACTTAGTTTACTTCTTCTCTTCCTCTTCCGTTTCTCTTCGGTGCCATCCTTGGATCTTGGGACGAGATCCTCTTGTAGTGGTGGAGTGTTGTGACGCACCGAGACCGTTGCGCCAGGTGTCTTCTAGTTTTTTGTCGTCATTGCCTTGTCTTCGCTTGCATGTTGCATTTTTCCATGTCATCATCTGCACTGCATCTGCATCCTTTTCAAAACTCGCGTCTGTCCCGGTCTCCCCGTTCCTCCCGTTGTCCGTTCTGAGCCCAGACACAGTTGCACGCGCCCGTGGCACCTTTGAAGTATTATTTTATAAGTGGCCGGAAAATGTTCTCGGAATGGGTTGAAAGTTGGCGTGCGTCTTATTATAATGTAGATAGACCGTCTGTCAAGTTTCGTCGCATTCGGAGCTCGTTTGATAGCCGAATCGTTAAACATATAGCGGCAATATAGTTGGTTTATTCGTCGGACGTTCGGTCCCCGAAACTGTCGCCGGGCCTCCCTCTTCTCTCTCTCCTCTTAGCCCGAAAACTCTCCTGCACAGCCCACTACCACCCACTAGGCCCAACCAACTCCCCCTCTCGCCGAAGCCGTCGGATCGTGATTGGAGGGCTTCGAAGGCCCCCAAAATCCCCCTAACCCTAGTTTTCCCTATTTAAACCCTCCCCCTTCCCATTTTTGGTCATTCCTTCCCCTCCTCCTCGATTTCCGTGTCCCCCCAATCATCAGCCGCCGCCACCTCCCTCCTTCTCCTTCGATTCCGGTGCCCTCCACCTCCTCGCGGCCACTTGGCGCGCCCCGATTGGCCGCGCCGCCACCTGAGCTGTGCCCCGGACCAACCGGGCGCTGCCACGCATGCCCTTCCAGCCTCCCCACCATGCGGGCCTGCGGAGCCTGGATCCGGCCCGCTCGGGCTCGGTCCGGGCCGCTCCTCCGCCGCCAGCCACTGATCCCCGCGCCATTGTCCGGAACTGCCACCTCCTCCCACGCCCTCGCTAGGCGCGCCTCGTTCCGTGCTTTGCCTCCTCGCCGGCCTCATCGCGCCGTGCCTCGTCCCCGCCGGAGGAGCTCCACAGCCCGCCTTCGACGACTGGACCTCGCCGGAGCACCCCAGGGATCCTGCCGCCGCAATGACCCGGAGCTTCCCATGGGAGCTCGCGTCGGACCTCACTGCTCCGAGCTCATCGTCGGCTCCTCTCGCCGTATCTGGGGAGCACCGGCTGGTTCTGCCTCTTCCTGACCTCGTCGACCCTCTCCGCGCCACCCCTCGCCGGCGTTTGTCGCGGCAGCCGCCGCCCCTGCATCCTGCTCAAGCGGGTGGTCGAGGAGACGACGAACCGCCCCGCTCGCCTGCTTGGGACACCGAGTGGGTCCCAGCCACCCACGGCCTGGTCGAGCCTGCTGTGTCTAGCCTACCCCGACCCACCACCGACCTGGGCCTCAGCCCATGGTGAGGCCACCCCCAACGCCTCTTTTCCCTTCTGTTGGGCTAGCAGTTTAGGCCCATCATGTTTTTTTCGTGTCCCTGGCGATTTTATCAATTATCTAGAGAAAACCTGTTTTACAGTTTAGTCCCTCTACTTCATGCATATAATAACATGAACCATGCATCATATGTAACAACTTTAAAATTCAAAACTGCTTAGAATTTTGTCTAGTTTCATAATTTGCAACTTTCAGCCATGTTTAAAATGTTTAAATATGTTGATTGATTAAATTTGCTCTTATGCCATGTTAAAATGTTTTATTTTCATAACTAAATAACCGTAGCTCCAAATTTAATAAACTTTATATGTAATTGGGGTAGAAAAAATGCATAGATTAACATGTTGCACTTTATTTTCCTGTTTAACAACAATAAAATATGCTTTAGGGCAGAACAGTACCAAAACTAAAATATGCACATGAGGATTTTCCGAAATTGTTGTTTGCTATTTCCGGCCTCATTTAAACTTGCCTAAATAGTTAGTTTACTTATGCCTCACCTCTTGCCATGTTAACTAACATTTAATTTTTGTTGAGTACCTAACCGGGAGTGAACTAAATAACCAAATGTGGTGTTTCGTCAACATGCATTTTATTACATGTTGAGCTCCACTTAACTTGTAGTTTTGTTGGTGCACTTTGCCATGCCATGCATATTTAAACCGAACATGCATCATCCTTGGTTGTGCATCATGCCATGTTTATGCTTGTGAGTTTACCATGTTGCTTGCTTCTTTCCGGTTTGCTTCTCTTGTTAGCTTTGGTTTCGTTCTGGAGTTGTGAGGTTTCGTTCGACTTCATCCGTTTGTCTTCTTCATGGACTGGTTCTTCTTCCTTGCGGGATCTCAGGCAAGATGACCATTACCATCGATATCACTTATATCTTTGCTTGCTAGTTGTTTGCTCTATCGCTATGGCACGCTACCTACAACTTCTTTATGATGCCTCCCATATTGCCATGTCAAGCCTCTAACCCACTTTCCTAGCAAACCGTTGTTTGGCTATGTTACCGCTTTTGCTCAGTCCCTCTTATAGCGTTGCTAGTTGCAGGTGCCTTGCAGGTTGTTCCATGTTGGAACATGGATATGTTTGGGATATCATATTATCTATTGTTTAATTTAACGCATCTATATACTTGGTAAAGGGTGGAAGGCTCGGACTTATGCCTAGTGTTTGGTTCCACTCTTGCCGCCCTAGCTAGTTTCCGTCATACCGGTGTTATGCTCCTTGATTTTGCATTCCTAACGCGGTTGGGGTTATGGGACCCCCTTGACAGTTTGCTTTGAATAAAACTCCTCTAGTAAGGCCCAACCTTGGTTTTACAATTTGCCTCACCACCACCTATACTTTTCCCTTGGGAGTCGCACTCCCGAGGGTCATCTTTATTTTAACCCCCCTGAGCCAGTGCTCTTCTGAGTGTTGGTCCGAACCGGGCAGCCTACGGGGCCACCTTGGGGAAACTTGAGGGATGGTTTTACTCATAGCTTGACCTATCCAGTGTGCCCTGAGAACAACATATGTGCAGCTCCTATCGGGATTTATCGGCACATTTGGGCGGTCTTGCTAGTCTTGTTTTACCATTGTCGAAATGTTTTATAATCGGGATTCCGAGTCTGATCGGGTTGTTCTGGGAGAAGGAAATCCTTCGTTGATCGTGAGAGCTTGTGATGGGCTAAGTTGGGACACCCCTGCAGGGTATAAACTTTCGACAGCCGTGCCCGCGGTTATGTGGCAGATGGGAATTTGTTAATATCTGGTTGTAGAGAACTTGACACTTAACTCAACCATGTGTGTAGCCATGATGGTCTCTTTTTGGCGGAATCCGGGAAGTGAACACGGTTTGGGTTATGTTTGAATGTAAGTAGTTTTAGGATCACTTCTTGATCACTTGTAGTTTAACGACCGTAGCGTAGCTTCTCATCTTACTCCTGTACTCGTAAGTTAGCCACCATATTTTCTTAGCGCTTGTTGCAAATCCACCTCATTACCACATCCTACCCATAAGCTTAAATAGTCTTGATCTCGCGGGTTTTGAGATTGCTGAGTCCTCGTGACTCATGGATACTTCCCAATAGTTGCAGGTGCCGATGATGCCAGTGTAGGTGATGCTACCGAACTCAAGTGGGAGTTCATCGAGGACCTTGGTCGTTGCTGAGGGAGTTCTGGATTAAGGGGGTCCTCGGACAGCCGGACTATATCCTTTGGCCAGACTGTTGGACTATGAAGATACAAGATTGAAGACTTCGTCCCGTGTTCGGGTGGGACTCTCCTTTGCGTGGAAGGCAAGCTTGGCAATTCGGATATGTAGATCTCCTCCCTTGTAAACGACTCTGTGTAACCCTACCACTGTAGGGGAATGTAGTAATTTCAAAAAAATTCCTATGCACACGCAAGATCATGGTGGTGCATAGCAATGAGAGGGGAGAGTGTGTCCACGTACCCTCGTAGATCGAAAGCGAAAGCGTTAGCACAACGCGGTTGATGTAGTCATACGTCTTCACGATCCGACTGATAGTACCGAACATACGGCACCTCTGAGTTCAGCACACGTTCAGCCCGATGATGTCCCTCGAACTCCGATCCAGCCGAGTGTTGAGGGACAGTTTTGTCAGCACGATGGTGTGGTGACGATGATGATGTTTTGCCGACGCAGGGCTTTGCCTAAGCACCGCTACAGTATTACCGAGGTGGACTATGGTGGAGGGGGGCACCGCACATGGCTAAAAGATCAACTGATCAATTGTTGTCTCTCTGGGGTGCCCCCTGCCCTCGTATATAAAGGAGCAAGGGGGGGTGCGGCCGTCCTAGAGAGGGGCGCGCCAGGAGGAGTCCCAATAACAATGATGTAGAGATTGAACCTGCTGTTGATCTTGATAACCCACAATCAAATAATCAACATTATGATAAGAGAGACTTTATTGCTAGGAAGCACGATAAAGAAAGAGAACCATGGGTGATGAGGATTTTGAGCGCTTTGCTAAAATGATTAGACCTATCTTTTTGCATATGCATTTGACTGATATGCTTAAAATGAATCCTTATGCTAAGTACATGAAAGATATTGTCACAAATAAAAGAGAGATACCGGAAGCTGAAATTTCCACCATGCTTGCTAATTATACTTTTCAGGGTGGAATACCAAAGAAACTTGGAGATCCAGGAGTACCAACTATACCATGCTCCATTAAAAGAAACTATGTTAAAACTGCTATATGTGATCTTGGAGCCGGTGTTAGTGTTCTGCCTCTCTCTTTATATCATAGACTTGAGTTGAATAAGCTGACACCTACTGAAATATCTTTGCAAATGGCTGATAAATCCACTCCTATACCTGTTGGTATTTGTGAGGATGTACCTGTTGTGGTTGCAAATGTTACCATTTTAACGGACTTCATTATTCTTGATATTCCTGAGGACTATAGTATGTCTATTATTCTTGGTAGACCCTTTTTGAATACTGCAGGGGCTGTTATTGATTGCAACAAAGGCAATGTCACTTTTCATGTTAATGGTAATGAGCATATGGTACACTTTCCGAGGAAACAACCTCAAGTCCACAGTATAAATTCTATTGGAAAAACTTCAACAATTACAATTGGAGGTTTTGAATTTCCTCTTCCTACTGTTAAGAAGAAATATGATATTCTTATTGTTGGGGATGTGCATATCCCCGTTGAGGTAACTTAGTGTTATTCGAAAATTATCCGGTTTCATGCGATTCGGAAAGAGTTTGTTAACAAGACTTGATCAACCTTGTTAGTGGATTCCTTTTGATGAGCATGAGATGGATGAAGTTAGAAAGCACAACTCTCTGTACCCTCCTTTTATTTTCTGTTATTTAGATTAAATAAAGCAAAATTAGCATTTTCTGTCTGTTTTCTAAATTTTCCTTGCAATAAAAAATACCCCAAAAATAAAAGTTCTCCAAATGTCCTGAAAATTTTATATTATTTTTTCTAGAATACTTAAGAATATTTGGCACTGAGAACACACCAGGGGGCCTCACCACCTGGCCACGAGGGTCCAGTGCGCGCCCCCCTGGGGCGCGCCCCTACCTCGTGGACCCCACGTGGCTCCCCTCCACTTATTCTTGCACCCACACACTTTGTCTTCCCCCAGAAAAAATCATCCACCAGCTCAAACCCGAGTTCTAGCTCATTTTGCTGCCATTTTCGATCTCCTAGCTCAAAACTCCATTCACAAAACTGCTTTGGGGGATTGTTCTTCGGTATGTGACTCCTCCAATGGTCCAATTAGTTTTTGTTCTAGTGCTTTATTTATTGCAATTTTTTGCTGCTTAGGTGACCCTTTTCTTGAGCTTGCATGTCAAATTTATGTGGTCAAAAGTAGTTTTAATGCATGATATGGCCTCTAGGTACCACCCCTTGATCCTTATCGACGGTCTGTTTATCAGTAGGATCCGGAGGAGATCGCCAACCAGTGGCACCCAGAGGACACTCCTTCGTACACCGAAGAGGACAGCTTTGAGCCATGGCCATAGACCAACTTAGGCCAAAAGCCTAAGCTTGGGGGAGTACGTATTTCTCGCCGACATTACATTCATGTTCACACACTCATGCCAGTTGTCGGTGCTCATACTTTTTCATTGTAATATCCATGCTAGTTTATTTTCTTTTCTAGCATCCTTCTTGTGTGTTTGAAAAACCTTAATAAAAACCAAAAAAATTAGTTGTAGCTTTTAGCTAGTTTACTTTCCATGCTTGTAGTAGTAGTAATTAAAAATAAAACCCAAAAGGATTTCTTGTTCTTCTTTTGCTTGTTGGGAGCTTTCCCGTGTAAATAGTTTTGTTTCTTTTCTTTTCTTTGGGGGCCGAGAGGAGAAGACCATGATGAAATTGTTGAGTGGCTTTCATATGCATTATTGTTGATCTAACAAAGAACCCATATTACCTTGTCTTCTCCTGTGTATTGAATGCTTGCAGATTCCAGCTTAGTCCAATGCACGTGCACTATTATTATTATCCACACTGTTCGGTTGTGCAAGTGAAATGCAATAATGACGATATATGATGGACGGATTGATATGAGAGAAGCTGGTATGAACTCGACCTATCTTGTTTTTTGTAAATATGATTAGTTCATCATTCTTGATTCAGCCTATTATGAATGAAACATGTTTGCAATGACAATTAGAGATTATAGTTGCTCATGCCATGCTTAATTAGCTAGGAGTTTATAATGGTTTACCTTGCATGCCAACATGCTATTAAAATGGCAGTGATGTGGTATGATAGGGTGGTATCCTCCTTTGAATGATTCGAGTGGCTTGACTTGGCACATGTTCACACATGTAGTTGAAACAAAATCAACATAGCCTCCACAATATTTATGTTCATGGTGAATTATATCCTACTCATGCTTGCACTCAGTGTTGATTAATTTTAATGCATGTTCATGATTGTTGTCGCTCTCTAGCTGGTCGCTTCCTAGTCTCTTTCTAGCATTCACTTGTACTACGCGGGAATACTGCTTGTGCATCCACTTCCATAAACCCCAAAAGTTATTCCATATGAGTCCACCATACCTTCCTTTATGCGGTGTCTACCTGCCGTTCCAAGTAATTTTTATGTGCCAAACTCTAAACCTTCAAATGAAATTCTGTTTTGTATGCTCGAATAGCTCATGTATCAACTAGGGTTGTCTATATCTTCCATGTTAGGTGGGTTATTCTCAAGAGGAGTGGACTCCGCTCCTCATTCACAAGAAAATGGTTGGTAACCGGGATGCCCAGTCCCATGCTTAAATTAAAATAATTGCAAACAAAACTCCCCCAGGATTGTCGTTAGTTGGAGGCACCCGTTGTTTCGGACAAGCCATGGATTGATGTTTGTTTGTGGTAGGGGGAGTATAAACTTTACCATTCTGTTTGAGAACCGCCTATAATGTGTGTAGCATGGAAGATATCGAGATCTCTCGGTTGTTATGTTGACAATGAAAGTATACCACTCAAAATAATATTCATCTCTATTTCAAAATCAAGCTCTGGTACCTCTACAAATCCCTGCTTCCCTCTAAGAAGGGCCTATCTATTTACTTTTATGTTGAGTCATCACCCTCTTATCAAAAAGCACCAGTTGGAGATCACAGGTGTCATTTGCATGTATTACTATTAGTTTACATTGAGTATGACTGGATCTATTTTACCATGAATTACAATGTTTAGTCAGTCCTTGAACTTCAAAGGTGTTTTGCATTTATGTTTTGCGGTCTCAGAAAGGGCTAGCGAGATACCATCTTGTTATATCATATTATGATTGTTTTGAGAAAGTGTTGTCATCCGAGGTTTACTATTATTACTCGCTAGTTGATTATGACATTGATATGAGTAAACATGAGACCTAAATGTTATTGTGAATATGGTTAGTTCATAATCTTTGCTGAAAACTTGAATATTGGCTTTACATATTTACAAAAACAAGATCAAACAGAGTTTGTAAAAGTTTTTCTTTATCGCTTTCAGTTTGTCAACTGAATTGCTTGAGGACAAGCAAGGGTTTAAGCTTGGGGGAGTTGATACGTCTCCATCGTATCTACTTTTCCAAACACTTTTGACCTTGTTTTGGACTCTAACTTGCATGATTTGAATGGAACTAACCCGGACTGGCGCTGTTTTAAGCAGAATTGCCATGATGTTATTTTTGTGCAGAAATAAAAGTTCACGGAATGACCTGAAACTTCACGGAGAATATTTTTGGAATATATAGAAAATACTGGCGAAAGAATCAACACCAAGGGGCCCACACCCTGTCCACGAGGGTGGGGGGTGCGCCCACCCCCTGGGGCGCGCCCCCTATCTCGTGCCCCCCCCCCCCCCCTGAGGCTCCACCGACCTCAACTCCAACTCTATATATTCACATTCGGGGAGAAAAAAATCAGGGAGAAGGATTCATCGTGTTTTACGATACGGAGCCGCCGTCAAGCCCTAATCTCTCTCGGGAGGGCTGATCTGGAGTCCGTTCGGGGCTCCGGAGAGGGGAATCCGTCGCCATCATCATTATCAACCTTCCTTTGTCACCAATTTCATGATGCTAACCGCCGTGGTGAGTAATTCCATCGTAGGCTTGCTGGACGGTGATGGGTTGGATGAGATTTATCATGTAATCGAGTTATTTTAATTAGGGTTTGATCCCTAGTATCCACTATGTTCTGAGATTGATGTTGCTATGACTTTGCCATGCTTACTGCTTGTCACTAGGGCCCGAGTGCCATGATTTCAGATCTGAACCTATTATGTTTTCATGAATATACGTGAGTTCCTGATCCTATTTTGCAAGTCAATAGTCACCTACTATGTGTTATGATCCTGTAACCCCGAAGTGACAATAATTGGGACCACTCCCAGTGATGACTATAGTTTGAGGAGTTCATGTATTCACTAAGTGCTAATGCTTTGTTCTGGTACTCTATTAAAAGGAGGCCTTAATATCCCTTAGTTTCCGATAGGACCCCGCTGCCACGGGAGGGTAGGACAAAAGATGTCATGCAAGTTCTTTTCCATAAGCACGTATGACTATATTCGCAATACATGCCTATATTACATTGATGAACTAGAGCTAGTTCTGTGACACCCTATGTTATAACTGTTGCATGAGGAATCGCATCCGACATAATTATCCATCACTGATCCATTGCCTACGAGCTTTTCACATACTGATCTTTGCTTAGTTACTTTTCCATTGCTACTGTTATAATCACTCCAAAACTGCTACTGTTACTTTTCCACCATTACCGTTACTTCCATATTACTTTGCTACTAAATACTTTGCTGCAGATATTAAGTCTTTTAGGTCTGATTGAATTGACAACTCAACTGTTAATACTTGAGAATATTCTTTGGCTCCCCTTGTGTCGAATCAATAAATTTGGGTTGAATACTCTACCCTCGAAAACTGTTGCGATCCCCTATACTTGTGGGTTATCAAAGGTCCAACAAAAATCAGGGCCATTGACGCGCCAAGATTGACAGTGTTGGCCTACTTGTCTGCCAAATTATCCGAACTTGTTATTGGATCCATAATCATTCAGGTACAAAACTCTTCTTCTCATTCTTCTTCTTCCTCTTAAAATTCACATTTAAAAAAATCTTGATGTATGTTCGACTGTCATCTAGAAAATGATTCCCACAAGCTTGATCCAGTCTGTGCGCACAGTGAAGATCTTGGCAATAAAATCTATTGGTCCCAATCTGGATCAAGTTGTTGGATTCCTTAGATGCTTTCCGTGCACGAAGAAGCTACTCATCGAGGTGAAACTCCTTTCCTATTAAATGTGAACCACAATGGAGCTCAATTTTTTCGTAATTTTCACAAGTTACAATGACAAATGTAGTGTTCAAAACTGCATCTAGGCACTATACTGAAAGAAATGTTTTAGTATTTTTTTCTCACGTGATCACCTGCATCATTTTTTGTTATTGTAGCCAAGCTAGTCATAGTGGGGAGTAACTTAGACTAGTAACACTATGGTTAGCCTAAGAGCAAGTACTACGCTCGCCCTGGTTTACAAGTCACCTTCATATTTTGTAGTATCAAATTTTGATCATAGATTTAACTAAAAAATGTGAATGCATGTCACTAAAAATTATATCGTTGCATTCGTATTTGAACATAATTTCCAATGGTATAATTTTTGGTGACATGCATTGAATTTTCTTAAGTAAACCAATGGTCAAATTTTTACACTAAATGTGAAGTGGACCTTGATGAACCACAAGTATAGGGGGTCTATCGTAGTCCTTTCGATAAGTAAGAGTGTCGAACCCAACGAGGAGCAGAAGGAAATGATAAGCGGTTTTCAGCAAGGTATTCTCTACAAGCACTGAAATTATAGGTGACAGATAGTTTTGTGATAAGATAATTTGTAACGAGCAACAAGTAACAAAAGTAAATAAAGTGCAGCAAGGTGGACCAATCCTTTTTGTAGCAAAGGACAAGCCTGGACAAATTCTTATATAGAGAAAAGCGCTCTCGAGGACACATGGGAATTATCGTCAAGCTAGTTTTCATCACGTTCATATGATTCGCGTTCGGTACTTTCATAATTTGATATGTGGGTGGATCGGTGCTTGGGTACTGTCCTTACTTGGACAAACATCCCACTTATGATTAACCCCTATTGCAAGCATCCACAAGTACAACAGAAGTATTAAGGTAAACCTAACCATAGCATGAAACATATGGATCCAAATCAGCCCCTTACGAAGCAACGCGTAAACTAGGGTTTAAGCTTCTGTCACTCTAGCAACCCATCATCTACTTATTACTTCCCAATGCCTTCCTCTAGGCCCAAATAATGGTGAAGTGTCATGTAGTCAACGTTCACATAACACCACTAGAGGAAAGACAACATACATCTCATCAAAATATCGAACGAATACCAAATTCACATGACTACTAATAGCAAGACTTCTCCCATGTCCTCAGGAACAAACGTAACTACTCACAAAGCATATTCATGTTCATAATCAGAGGGGTATTAATATGCATATAGGATCTGAACATATGATCTTCCACCAAATAAATCAACTAGCATCAACTACAAGGAGTAATCAGCACTACTAGCAACCCACAGGTACCAATCCCAGACTTAGAGAGAAGAATTAGATACAAGAGATGCGCCAGGGTTTGAGAGGAGATGGTGCTGGTGAAGATGTTGATGGAGATTGGCCCCCTCCCGATGAGAGGAGCGTTGGTGATGACGATGGCGAAGATTTCCCCCTCCCGGAAGGAAGTGTCCTCGGCAGAACAGCTCCGCCGGAGCCCTAGATTGGTTCCGCCAAGGTTCCACCTCGTGGCGGCTGAGTCTCGTCCCGAAAGCTTGCTTATGATTTTTTTTCTCAACGAAAGACTCCATATAGCATAAGATGGGCATCGTAGGGCCACCAGGGGGCCCACAAGTGTAGCGACCTGACCCGAATGGATCAAGTCTCTGTGCTTAAGTGTCATCCCTGGATCGGTATGCTGACACACACAGTACTCGAGGATTTATAACAGAGGTAAATCACATGTATAAGTAACATAAAATACTATTACCTCAATCCATATAGCGGAAGTAACAAGGTTGTGGATTCCCATCAACACCAACGGCAAAGTTGAGTGTAGAAAATTGTAACCCTAACGTATCACTTACTCGTCGTAAGATAATCCTGCAACATGAGACGTTGCAGCCACAAAGGGTCAGTACATTGAATGTACTGGCAAATTCACACCATAGAGAATGATGAACGAAGGCTATCACTACATGCATATTTGGCTGGTGGAAAAGCTCTACGGTTATAGTTTTTGCGAAAAGCCAATTTTTCCCTACTACAAAGGAATAAATTTTATTTAACTATCATGCTGGTGGTTGAACATTGAGAATGGTTGACAGCATTCTCAATCCCAATTAAGTAACATCATTAAAACCCAACAATATTCATTTAAAGTAACGTGATGAGATCAACGGGATAATCCAAGAACTAGATACTCAAGATGTCCATAACTGGGGACACGGCTAATCATGATTAGTTTATACACTCTGCAGAGGTTTGCGCACTTTTCCCCACAAGACTCGATCACCTCCGTTGGATTTTTCGCACTATATGGTGTTTGAGAAACGGATGACCGAGACACAGTCTTTCAGAAGCACTAGCACCTTACGATGGATAGACCGGTACACCTACTTTCCCCTACATCTGCTAGTCTACCCTGTAAGAGTTTGCACGACTTAAGCAACTATGCCAGAGCCCATAATGGCTTGTGGCTGCAGACGAAAGTTTCTAGTATGAATAATCTCATGATCCCTTTGAGCCTGGGTGGTGGTCCAAAAGAAAACAGGCAAGTCCTGGAAACCCAGGTGCCTAGACAGGCAATCCTAGAATAACCAGGTGCCTCAATCCACCCAGATGTGTGTTTAAGTTGCCACCTTAAGTAAACCATTAATTAACAATCTCACATCTGTCATGAAATACTCTCAAACCCAATCCACGTCTACGAGCATAGCATGGCAATATAAGCATAACGTGATAGTAACTCCCAAGGTTTGAATGCAGGGCAATAGGTTCCTACCTCATCAACTACTTCCCAATAACCACAATTTAATTAGATCCTAATCATGCAATGTTGGAGGTTTGATCTAATGCAATAAAAACTGGGTATGAAAGAGGTATGATCAAAGTGTGAACTTGCCTGCAATGTTGATGAAGATGATTCGCACTCAAAACTCTTGATAGTTCTACTCGTCACACTCCGGTCAATCTATCGTAAGCAAGCAATAGTAACCAGACATAAGCAATCACTCAAAAGACCAGAAAGATCGAAGAAGTCGATTCGGAAAACATCAAAACCAAGCAAATAGATCTTGCAACATAAAACAATTTCTAACAGTACCAAAATTATGTGAATTTGGCCTTATCAGAAAATTTAGGTCAAGAGCTTCAATTTGCAAAAAGAATCAACTCAAACGCAGTTACGGATAAAAAGATACGATCAAAAGAAGTTTGAATTTAAATCTGATCTAATTCAAATTTTAAAAAAATTTAAAAACATGTTTGAGTTGGATTACTGGATAGAGGAGATCATAACGAAGAAGTGGGCGTTGGTTTCGTTGGATTTGGACAAACGAGTAAAAAGTTATGGCTATTTGAAAAATCAGGGCCAAGCTGTTTTACGGAAGAAAAAATATCTACGGGCTAGGGTCTAATGTATCAATACGTAGACTAATTGATAATCTAATTATATTATCATATTAGTCTAAAAATAATAAACTACGGAGGTATAAGAAGAAAAAAACAAAAAAAGATACCTTTATAAGGCAGAGAAAAGACAACTTTGGAGAGAGGAGACAACTTCCAGAAGTCGCGCCGGAGAAAAAAAATATTTTTCTTAAATAAATCTAGTCAAACCAAAATATTGATTTAACCCGAATTGGATGATTTTTGGAGGCTCTATAGGTCTATATTTATTGGTGGAAAAGAGGCTTAGGGTCAAAGGCTAGGCAATGTGGGACTAAACGTAGACAAAAATATACGAAACAGAGAAGAAAAGAGGCGATGGGCCTAAAGGCCTTCGGCCGGACGCACGGTACACTTTTTTTTTGGGCCAGCCGCTCGGTGCAGTTTTTTTTACAAAATGTGATAAACTGAAAAACAAAAATAAAATAAAACTTTATATAGGCATATTATATGTCAAAATTTTCAGAAAAAGATTTTCTACGACATGAACATTTTTCTAGCATTAAATAAAATACACACAAATTCTAATAATTCAAAGAGTGCTACTGGTTAAAATCCAACAAAAATCATTTTAAAAATACCAAAATGATTTCAAATTTATTTTTCTCCAATTTTCTGTTGTAGGGAATCATGTTACCCTAATTTCCATATATTTTATTTTTGGAGAAAAATAATTTGAATAAAACTCAAATAAATCCAAATTGGAAATTAATTCCAAAAGGACTTGAAATTGATCCTTTGAAACACCCAACTCATATTCCATAATTTGAAGAAGTCATTTTATCTTATCTCGTGAAAATCATTGAGTTGCTTAAAGTTTCAGAATTGAAAAATATTATCAAATGAAATTCAAATATTTTCAACAACCCTTTTCATTTAATTTAAATGGAAGAAGTCATGTCATCTTCTCTCTAGGGCTTTGGGTTGAAAAGAATTTGAAAATCACGGAGATCAGAAAGCAAATATGAAAGTTTGGGAAAGTCCTTTTATTCCCTCTCATTTAACTTTCAAAAAGTTTCGAATTCACTCACTTTCAAACAATCGATCAAACAATCAATCAATCTATCTATTTATTATAACATTCCAAAATTTAGAATTTTGGGATGTTACAAACCTACCACTCTTAAAATGAATCTCGTCCTCGAGATTCGGAGAGGCTAGAAAGAAATAGGTTAGGTTCGGGGTCTTCTCAAAATCCATCAATCATCACAGAGGTCTCGGGTGCTACACCCTTAGAAGCATGGTTACAGCTCCATCGAAACTCATATACTTCATCCATATTGTTAATGGTGTCGGTCTCCTCAAATCCTCGGAAAATTCCTTCTCTGGCTCTTCCGGTAGTGGCATAACCTTTTCCTCAATTCTTCTGTCCTTTCCTCTTGGTAAGGTTATTCTGAGATTGGGTCTTCTTAGCTGACGGGTCTGGCGCCAATACTAAACAACTATTGATATCTCATGGTGGTCAATAATTTATGGTTTCTCCTGCAGGAAATGGGTCTGGGTTGATCCTCACCGTATAACCTACGGTTGGCAAAGTTGCCTTGTACAAGGGAAAAAATACCTATACCATTCTAAGGTTTAAACAAGGTTTAATATCGTCGTCTCTCTATTATAGGTAAGTCACTCAGATTTACCATCCCATATATCAAGGCGAATAATAAGAGTAAGTCGGTATGGTGATCAATCCATCCCGCACCCAAATCATTACCATGTATACAGTTTAGCGAATCTCGCATTCTAACACTCAGTCATCCTCACAAGCATTGCAGAATTTCTCTTGTCGACGAACCAAGTTCGGATAAATCCATTGATTCTGCAAACCAAACAAACATCTATCGTTCCTTCACAACTCTCAGGTTTTGCGTTACTCCTATAAAATCGTCTGTCGACAAAGGTATATCCTCTTCCAGGGTTTTTCCTTCAGCAAGAACGTGCTTGCTTCTTGGCAGGTCTTGGGGCCTGTGGGTTATGGCCCATCTTATTACTTGTAATCCTTGAACTCATCATCGGGCAACTGATCATTATTCCAACTTCCAACTTCCTAGTATTCTTAAATCCATCCAATTGTACTGTCTTCTTTCCTTCTATTGGCACCAAACTAGGACATGATTACTCAGACTTATCATGGAGTTTCCATTGATCCATATTTTCGACATCTTACCTCCTTTATATCCAATAGTAATTTATCTCTTCATCCTCGTGGGATATCCCACATACCGAGATAAAAACTTATACTTATGGAGTCCATATTCCACATCATTATCCTTTCCAGGGTCAAGCGTCCTTACAGGGGAATATTGGCCATCTCTGCATGACACTTCTTCAACTGGGAAACGTGAAACACATCTTGAACTCCTGACAGTCCTTCGGGTGACTCCAACTTGTAGGCCACTTTTCCCATACGCTCCAAAACTCGGTATGGTCCTACAAATCTCGGGGCTAACTGTCCCTTAACTCCAATCCGTTTAACTCCTCGCGTAGGGGGCACACGTAGACATGATCTGTCTCCAATTTCATAGACTACCTCCTTGCGTTTTTGAGTCTGCATAACTCTTCTGCCTGGACTGAGCTACCTTCAGTCTATCTCGAATCAACTTAACATTCTCTTCTGACTCCTTGATCACATTTGGTCCAAACAACTGACGGTCTCCAACTTCATCCCACATACTCTTGGGGCATCACACATATCGAGACAAAACTCGTATTCCTTTTGTCTGAAATCCACTCAGTGGAGTATCCTTGTCTTTTCCAGGGGCCAACGGTTCTTACAGGGTACTACCACCCTTAAAATGCACAAATCTTCCATAGACCATATTTCTCATATCCTCAAAATGGCCAAAATTCTTCTTCATAGAGTAACAACTCATAAAATCCATATCAGTACCAATGATGCTAACTTTATTCATTCTCCAATGATTACAATCTCTCGCTTTTCCATTACATGCCTCAACTCAACACCTCAATAGAAAATAAAATGTTCTCACTTCTACTACTATATTTCTTCTGTTACAAACTCAACTATTTATCACAAGTCTCCTTCTCCTTCGGACAATCTCTGGCAAGGTGCCCTACTTCATTACAATGGAAACATATTACTTCTGACAAGTTTCGAGGTTTCCTTGTGATTATATAGCCTCCTTGAGTCCTTGGCTTCCTTTTTGGGCAATTGTTGAGGTAGTTCCCTGACTCCTTGCACCTATAACAGGTGACATGACTCAGATCCTTCCTGGAATCCAATCTACTTCTCTTTCTGGACTTTTCCATTCCAATCAGAGCTTCTATTTCCTGTGGGTCATATTCTACTTCCTCCGTCAGGAATTCTACTAGATCCCCATTCATACAATTCTGGGAGAGGTGTCCTTCTTCTCCCCATGAATAGCATGACTTGGTGCAGGGTTTAATGGGCTCTTCTTTGGGTGTGTCCTCCACCTCTTCCTTCATCACAGGTTCTTCTAAACTTTCCATAAGGGCTCCTTTCATTGCTTCTTTCTTCTGCTGGATGGTTCTTTGTACCATGGGGTAAATGTGACACTGAGCAGGGTAGTGGGTAGTCCCTTCACACAAGAAACAGGTGATCTGCCTAGTTGGGCATTCTTCAACTGGGTGACTTCCTTCACAGTTAGGGCATTCATCCTTGTGTTCTTTATGGGTGTATCCTATTTCTCCACAAATCTTGCATGCACAAGATTTCCTTATATCCTTTCCACAAGACTTCAACTTCTGGGACACAAGGTGAGATCTTTGCAGAGTCAACTTAAATTCTTTCCAAGTGGTTACTCCTTGCCATCCATTGATGGTTTGGTACATCCTCCACCAAGTAGCAGCACCTCTTTCAAAGCACTGAAGAGCATGCTGGGTCAAATCCTTTCCGACTATAGGGTTATTCTCCATGTGATCTTCCATGTTCTGAGTCCATCGGTCTGTCTCCAACTGACTCATCGGTCCAGAAAATACAAGCTCATCTCCATTCATCCTCTATTGGGTCCATGGGTTTGGGGTGAGATAAGAGAGGTAGAGAGGGATACACACAATACAAACAAAAGTTTTGAAAAGACAGATTTTATTGTGGCTATCGAAAAAACATCAAACAAATGACAGCTCACAAACGTCGCATCTAACGTAGGTGTATAAAAGGGGTTTGGTCTTCTAAAGGTCAATAAATCTTCTAAGTCATCAACTCTTCCAGTTTTGTTCATGCCTCCAACGGCTTCTTCTCATCGTGCTTGTCCTTCTCAGATTCTTTTGCCAGATCATCTCTGCCTTGTGACATCCTTTAATATTTTTGGAGTTGCGTTCCAAACTTCTGGGTTTAAAAATCTTGGTATGAACCACGGTCCTACTGTCTTTCAGTTCCTGACGAATCTCCTGTATCTCGAGGTTTTGCTCCTCCAGCTTGGCTACTCTCAGCATCTGGGTCCTGAGTTCTTCACGAAACGCTTCCTTAACAAATACTGCTTCTTGCAGGTCCATCTTAACTTCTTGATGTAACACTCTAGATCTTGGAGATACACCAGCTAAGGTTAAAACTTCATCTTGCTGATAGGTGCTCCATCAGCCTTCTACCATCCAATCATTCCATGCATATGCATGCTTAATTCAGCACAGTGACAATAGCATAAGCGGGCAATAACATCATGGATATCCATATTTCTTCCCTTGTCATTTCCATGAGCTATCATTCTGTCGGGGGTGCTAATCCCACGGACACCTATGGGACCACGGCGGACTGGGGCCCCTTTCGGTTCGGCAGGGGGGCGGAGAGTGCACGAAGAGCAGATCGAGGTGAACGCACGAGCGACGCAATTAGTTTACCCAGGTTTGGGCCGCATGGATGCGTAAAACCCTACTCCTGCTTTGATTTGTATTGTGTTCTTGCTCGGGAGCGATGAATGCTACAGTACACTTGGATGGCTAGCGAGACCGAGCATGAGAATGATCGTCCCCCCTCTCTGTTGCGCATGGGCCTCCTTTTATATGTCAAAGGGGTCACCGACAGGTGGCAACAGGGATGAGGGTAAAAAAGTAAAAGGAGTGGTGGTTGGCACCACCGCTTACTACAGTTGTATCATACCTAACCCTGACGGCAGGGGACAAAGGCATTAAATGCCTGTCTGTGTCGCCTAAACGGTGCAGAAAGGGACCGCTAGGGACGCCATTGCTTGCCACGATGGCTATCTTGTCAGCGCCGCTTGCCACCGTGTATCTCTGGCTGCACAGCCTTCCGCCACGTACGCCCGGAAGGGCCCCCAGAGCGACACATTGGCGGATGTGCTGGAGCGCAGGTACAGGACAGAAGCTTGCCGCGTCCAGGAGCTTGTCGCTCATTGGGTCTTGCCGGGACACGTGGTGTGCTGCGGCGAGTTCCTTGATATGTCTTGATTGGCCTCCCTGGCAAGCTCCTCTTGCCGGGGTCTTGTCTCCCTCCCGGCAAGCTCCTCTTGCCGGGGCCTTGGATACTTTGTTCTTGAATGGCTCCAAAGGAACCACTGAGGATCTTGGCGGTCGCCCGGCAAGCCTTGCCGCGGGACGCTGCGACTGCCCATGCACAAGTTCGGGATACTAAGGTACCCCTACTTTAGTACACCGACAGGAGCCCCCGGGCCTGGGCCATACACGGTGCCGAGCGCTGTTGGGCCAGGCCCAAAACAGGGCACGGGCACGCGCGGCCTAGGTTACGCCGTAACTCACTCCGCATCCACCGCGCCCTCTCCACACGGCACGCGTCGAACACGGCGTCGTGGGAGAGATCATGGGCGGTTTCTTTATTAGGAAAGGCGGAACGTCCGCCACCTCCCCCTTTATAAGCAAAGGGAAGCAGGGGTAGTGTGCCCACTCGCCCCCATTCCGCTCCAATCTTGAAAAACTCCGCCCCGCCTCCGTCTTCCCAAAGCACACAGAGCGCAGCGCCCTGCCCCCCGCATTGCCACCAGCACCACCATCGCCGTCGACCTCCTCCACTGCTTCCGCCATGGCTCCGAAAGGCGACAAGGGGAAAGCCGTGAAGTCGATCGAGGCGCAGCGGCTTGCGGCGCTGCGGAAGGAGCGAGCCATCTTCCCCCCCAAGCTCGGCGCGAAGGAGCTGCGGGAGTACTATTATCTCTTTTGGGCGACGGAGACGCGAGCTCACCCGCGGACCAAGGTGCTCCCGGCCGCTGCTCATGCGACGGCTCCAGACGGGTATCCCTTCTTTGCCGTTTTCTTCTACTGCGGGCTCTGCCCACCTTTTTCCGAGTTCTTCTGTGATATCATGAATACCTACAATCTCTGTCTCCTTGATTTCACTCCCAACGCCGTCCTCACCATGTCACTTTTCGCACACCTTTGCGAAAACTTTGTCGGACTCCACCCTAGCGTAGCCCTTTTTCGCCATTTCTTCATTCCCCGGGTAGAGAGAGGAGAGCCCTTGTCCGGCGGAATTGCCTGGGTCTCTAGGACCAGCAAGAAGGATTCCTATTTGGAGGGCGAATTCCGCGGCAAGTGGGAGGAGTGGAGGGCAGATTGGTGTTGGATTGTCGAGGAGAGCCCGCAGCCATTCACCGCCCGGCGCCAAGTAGCAGCAGTACGCGACAGTGACTGGAGCGACGTGGCCCCGGAGGACAGCAGGTTGAAGATTGCCGCCACCAGGATCCAGCGCCTCAGGCTTGCCAGACTCACTGTAGGCACCGTTGGCGCAGACTTTCTTCGCCGCCGCATCGCCCCCCTGTAGGAACGGAGTAGGCCTGCCTGGGAGTTCAAGAACGCGGCATATATCATGAGGCTGCGCCCGGGTCTCAACTACAATTTTACTGTCCTTGAGCTCAACGAAATACTGTAGGAGCTCTTCAAGTACGATTCAGATCACCCCGAAGTCTTCAGGTTGCCGCAGGGCGTCGTCCCTTTGTCCAACAATTCTGCGCTCGACCGCATCAGGGCAATGATGCCGCTGTGCGACTCGCACGGACTCGTGCCCACTTGGCAAGAGCCCGAAGACGAGGTCGTGCAACAGTTCTTCGACAATCTGGTAGAGGTGCCAATCCGCGCCGACGAGAAGGACGGCCTCATCCGCGACACCACCGAGGCGGAGTTGGCGTACATCGCCACCAGGTTGGAAGAGGCGGCGGCAGCCGCAGCGGCAGGCGAATTCGGGTTCACTTTGGAGAAGGCAGCGGCAGCAGAGGCGGAGAACCGTGCCGAGCGAGAGGAAATCTCCGGCAAGAAGGAGCTTGCCCGGCAAGAAGAGCTTGCCGGCAAGGAAGATCTTGTCGGGCGTGGTGCCGAGCCGAGCGAGCCTGCCGAGGATGCGAGCGGGTCGTTGGAGATTGGCTCCTCTTCCACTTCGTCCTCAGACAGCACGCCGCCAGAAGCGGCTCCGTCTCCACCAAGAAGGCGTCTCCGCAAGGTCGGGGATGCAACGAGCCGGCAGGCGCGTCGACAGTCGCCGCGCCGCACGACACGCTCCACCACGGCAAGCACTGTTGCCGCGGGAGCGCCCCATGCTGCTGCAACAACTGGAGCGGGGTCTTCTCGAACTGCTGCCTCCGCTCCCGCCAAGCGGCCAAGGGAGCCTACTCCTCCACCTTCCCGCGCCGGAGGCGGGCCGGACTTCGACTTCTCTGCGTTCAGCTCCGACGAGGAAGAAGAAGAAGAGTAAGTTCTTCTTATTGTACTTGCAGTTTTTTGATTTTTGTTGTTTTTGTCTTGTCTTGTTTTTCACTTGCCTTTCCCTATATCTGTTCCTTTTTAGGACTCTGGCGCAGAGAGCGGCAAACAAAGCCAAGGCGCCGGTGATCATCATCGAGGACGAACCCACTGCGTCAACAGGGGACGTGCCTGAGACAAACTTGTCGGATCCGGCGGCTGATCTTCAGAGCAGCCCCCAGCGTAAGTGTCTTGTTCGTTTTCCACTGTCGAGCGCGCACGAAGATTCTTGCTTTGCTGATGTTTGTTTGTTGACTTATGCAGGAGCAGAGCAGCCTCACCAGGAGAGCCCGGAGGCCGCCCCTGAAGCGCCAAGGGAAAGTCCTCCGGTGAGGGAGAGGTCTCCGGCAAGGGAGGAGACTCCGGCAAGGGAGGAGCCCCCGCCAAGGGAGGAGACTCCGGCAAGGGAGGAGCCCCCGGCCAGGGAGGAGGCTCCGGCAAGGGAGGAGCCCCCGACAAGGGAGGGACCTCCAGCAAGGGACTGCGTCAGCGATCCCCCGGCGACGGAGACCACAGCTGCAGACCCTAGCACAGGTAACTTCCTTGCTTCCAAACTCCCCTTGGCTTCTTCGTCTTCTTAATCTTTCTCTTGGATTTTGCTCGAATTTTGCTTGAATTTTCTCCCCTCTTCCGGCCGTCAGATCCATCTGCTGCAGAGCCGATGGAGACGGAGGTCGCCGCCGAGGAAGCAGCCGGCGCCGGCGAGGAGGCCGCCAGGGCTGCCACCGCGGAAGCGGGCGGGGAGTCTGGCGGTTGTACTGACGACCCGGAGGCCGCAGGAGCGCCAGGTGCTGCTCCGACCACCGACTCCTCCGCCGCTGCCGCCGCGCCAGGCTCTGATGAGCCCCAGCCTGGTGTCTACCTGAAGGCCGGCGAGGACATCTTTATTAACCTCCCCTGGGCGTCAAGCTCCAGGGCGCCGATCGAGGGGGAGATGCTGGACGGAGACGTGCTTGCCTCCGCCGGGCTGAAGCTGGTCGACGCGCCAAGCAGCAGCAGCGGTGAACCTGAAGAGGAGCGCCTGCTGTGGAAGCTAGTGGCGCTCTACCGCGCCCGGCAGGCCAAGCTGGAGTCCCGTGAAGCACTCGCTGCAAAGGCGGGAGCCAACATCGAGAAGCGTGCAGAGGAGCTTCGGGGCGCCAACCAGGAAGCTCTCCATTCCCTGGCGAAGGATCGGGAAGATCTTGCCGAAGCGCAACAGGCCTTCCTCCTCGAGAAGGCCGACGTCGAAGAGCGCCAACGCCTTGCCGCGGAGAAGTTGTCTTCGCAGGAGGGTGACTTGGCGCAGCGGAAGGTCCACCTCGACAGCCACGAGGAGGAGCTTGCTGCGCGCGAGCGAGCAGTTGGCGGAGCCCTCAAGCAAGCCGAGGACGCCGCCGCAGCTGCCGAGGCCGCCAAGGCTGAGCTGGAGCTGAAGGTGGTGCAGCTGGAGACGGGCCTCAAGGCGAGCAGCGACGAGCTTGCCGCGCTCAAGCTCGAGCGGGAAAAGGACGCCAACAGCTACTCGGAGCTGCAGGCCCTTTTCGCCGAGAAGGGCAAGGAACTGGACGCCGCCAAGAACTCCAACGCTAATCTCGAAGTGAAGCTGGCGGCTCTGACCAAATCTCTGGACGGCGCCAAGGAGCAGGAGGCGGCCTTGAAGGAAGAAGTCGAGGCCGGCAAGGTGCTGCTGGCGAATGCTGTTGCCGCCTAGAAGACCTTGTCGGAGAACGTGGAGCACTGGACGGAGGGTCTGGTGAACGTCGCCGCGGACGTCGACAAGGAGCTGGTGCAATTGGGGATGGTGGATCTCGGGTACTCCTCCGACGAGAACCTCCAACCCAGCGCCAAGCTTACTCTGTTCTTCAAGGGCGTGGCGACGGCGCTCCAGCGACTCCGGGAGCAGATCCCAAAGCAGCTTGCCAACGAGTCACGCAAGATTTGAGCGGGAGCTCTCCAGAAGGTGCTGATGAAGGTGGCCTTCCGCAACCCAGGTCTCCGCCTCACCAACGTCCTCCGAAGCTTGCTGCCAGATGCTGATCTAGAGGAGCTCAAGGCCCTTGTCGCACCTATTGTGGACAGGGTGAGCGGCATCAAGAGGGTCGAGGGCGACCGCGTAGATTAGGCCGCCTATCTTCTTCTTTCCTTGTCGCTATCAATCATGTTATGAAAAACAGTCTGTTAGAGCTGCGACAAGTTATTTTGTAATATACTCTATCTTGGGTAGCAATTGCTATGTTATTTCCTTTACTCGACTCTTTCCTTTGTATGTTTTTACCCTACGCTTTTAGGGAACTTGCCGGCGTAGGCACCCTTGCCGCGAGCGCTGAGTGCGGAACGTCAGCAGCCTGCTGGCGGTGCCGCAGCCGACAAGAAACTTTGTCGCGGCTAGCCGCAGCTCACTTAAGTTGTTGAGCAAACTCGAAACAACAGTAAGGGCGCAACTAGCCACGAGTTGGTTCCTCCGCGCACAGGTTTTCCATACAAAGCACGGTCCTTCAAGGAAAATAACTTAATTTAAAGGGAATCTAATTGCTCAGTCTTTGGCAACTTATCTTTTTTTTTGCTACTTGTTTCCCAGCGAGGCAAAACCTTCTTGAACGACGCCTGGTCCATACCGTATCTTCTTCCTTCCCCCCGGCAAACTTGTGCGCGAGGGAACCTCCTTTTCCTTGCGAAAAAGAATGAGGATGAAATAACAATATGGAGCTTTAAGGCTCGTTATTGCTTACCGGGGGTTAGCGCTGCACAAAATGTCAGATAATACATGCAAAATCTAAAAGGCATGAAATCGACAAGGTGTGCTGTGCACATAATCTTTATGCACGGGATCTGCGCCCGGCTTTGTATAAAGGATTACATGCAACAGCGGCAAGACTTGTACAAAAGGTGGTTGCCGGAACGGGTTCCGGCAACCGCGCCCTACGGGTAAAACTTGCGAAGATGCTCAATATTCCAGGAGTTGCTCACTGGTACGCCATCTTCGGTCTCAAGGCGGACAGCGCCAGGCCTAGTGACTCGTTTCACCCGGTAAGGGCCTTCCCACTTCGGCGTCAACTTGTTGGAATTCTTGGCGGATTGAACGCGCCGAAGAACAAGGTCGCCTTCCTCGAGACTTCTGGCGTTAACTTTGCGGCTATGGTAGCGGCGCAAAGCTTGCTGGTAGCGAGCAGCTCGCATAGCAGCCTGAAGACGGTCTTCCTCAAGGAGCAGCGCGTCGTCTTGCCGCAGCTGCTCTTGCTCGAGCTCATCATAAGCGAGCACTCGAGGCGACCCGTATACGAGTTCCGTGGGGAGAACTGCCTCCGCTCCATAGACTAGAGCGAAGGGTGTCTGGCCAGTGGCTCGATTCGGCGTCGTCCTGATCGACCAAAGAACCACCGGCAGCTCCTCGATCCAGTTTCTTCCGCATTTGTGCAGCCTGTCGAAAGTTCTGGTCTTGAGCCCGCGCAGCACTTCAGCATTTGCCCTCTCCGCTTGACCGTTGCTTCTCGGGTGAGCAACAGAAGCGAAGCAGACCTTGGCGCCAAGATCTTGGACGTATTGCATGAAGGTGCGGCTCGTAAATTGCGTACCGTTGTCGGTGATTATCCTGTTAGGAATCCCGAAACGGCAAACAATCGACCCGAAGAACTTGACTGCTGACTGTGCTGTCACCTTCCTCACTGGTTCCACTTCCGGCCACTTTGTGAACTTGTCGATTGCAACATACAAGTACTCAAAGCCCCCGACAGCTCGGGGAAAGGGGCTGAGGATGTCGAGCCCCCAGACCGAAAATGGCCAGGATAAAGGGATCGTCTGGAGAGCTTGAGCTGACTGGTGTATCTGCTTGGAATGGAACTGGCACGCTTCACACTTGGTTACTTGTGTAGTTGCATCCTGGAGGGCTGTCGGCCAGAAGAAGCCTTGCCGGAATGCTTTGCCGACAAGTGCTCTTGCGCCAATGTGGTGACCACATATGCCTCCATGTATCTCTGCCAACAGCTTTTGTCCATCTTCCCGGGGAATGCACTTCAATTTCACACAGTTGAGTATTCTTCTGCACAGTATGTTATCGACAAACTGGTACATACTAGACTGCCGGGCTACTCTTTCTGCTTCTTCTTGTTCTTCGGGGAGTTCTCCTATCTGAAGGAAATGGACAATTTGCTGCGCCCATGCTGGAGCTTGTGGCTCGACAACGAGGACTAAAGGCATATCTGTTGCTGCGGGAACATCCGCTTCTACGGCAAGAACCTGCGGCTCTGCCGGAGCTTGACGTTCCCCGGCAAGCTTGCCGGAGCAAAACTTGCCGGGAGCGTCTGCTTCAACGGAACAAACCCTGGGGCTTGCCGGAGCAGACTGCTCCTCAGCACTATCGGTGTTGATCTTGGGGACCTTTTTGGCGGTGGCTTCGGGAAGCTCTGCCGGAAAATAGTCGCCAGAAACCAACTTCCTCTTTTTGTTCTGTCCATTTGGTGGTGTTACGGACGGCTGAGTCAGCTTGAGCACAAAAATCCCTGGTTCCATAGGTAATTTAAGTGTGGCGCACTTTGACAGGCCATCGGCAATGTCATTCTGAGCTCTTGGGACGTGTTCCATCTGCAGGCCGTCAAAGTGCTCTTCTAGCTTTCTCACTTCGTCGACGTAAGCTTCCATTAATGGACTCTGATAATTCTTGTTCACTTGGCGGACGACAAGCTGTGAGTCACCCCTGACTATGAGCTTCTTAATCCCAAGTTCCGCCGCGATCCTGAGACCGGCAAGCAAGCCTTCATATTCTGCAGTATTGTTTGTCGCTTGCTCCTTGGGAAAGTGCATCTGGACTATGTACTTGAGGTGCTCTCCGGTGGGTGCGACAAGCAGCACACCAGCACCGGTGCCTTGCAGCGAGAAGGCACCGTCAAAGTACATGAGCCACTCCTTGTTTGTTTCCTTGGCGGGGATGATCGTCTCCGGAATTTCTTCATCTAGAGTTGGCGTCCATTCTGCTATGAACTCTGCCAATGCTCTGCTTTGGATTGTTGATGTACTCTCAAATTTGAGGCCAAAGCTTGACAGTTCCAGTGCCCACTCGACAATCCTGCATGTTGCTTCTGGATTTTGCAATATCCTCTTCAGCGGAAAGCGAGTGACAACTGTGATCTCATGTGCTTGGAAGTAATGGCGCAGCTTTCTCGAGGCCATGAGAAGGCCGAAAAGCAACTTCTGCACACCAGAGTACCTTGACCTAGCCCCCTGCAAAAGGGAACTATCAAAGTAAACTGGGTGCTGCACCATCTTCTTCTGTATCTCCTCTTGCATCTGCGCAGATCCATGCTTGTCGGGACCAGAGCTTGTCGGGGAAGCCTCCTGCTTGTCGCTGGATGTGCTTGCCGCGGTTGCTGGCTCGTCATCTGCCTCCCTCTCCGCTACTAACGCAGCACTAACCACTTGATTGGTTACCGCTATGTACAGCAGCAACTTCTCTTGCGGCTTAGGTGCGACAAGTGTTGGAGTGGAGGACAGGTATCTCTTCAAGTCTTGCAGCGCAGCCTCCGCTTCCGGAGTCCATTTCATTGGACCTGCCTTTTTCAAAATTTTGAAAAACGGCAGGGCGCGCTCAGCAGACCGAGAGATAAACCTGCTGAGAGCAGCCACGCAACCGGCAAGCTTCCGTACATCCTTGACGTGCTTTGGTGCTTCTATCTGCTCAATGGCCTTGATCTTGTCAGGATTGGCTTCAATTCCTCGCTGAGACACAAAGAACCCGAGAAGCTTGCCGGAAGGAACTCCAAACACACACTTCTCGGGATTGAGCTTGAGGTTGATCTTGCGCAGATTTGAAAAAGTCTCTTCTAAATCTTGGATCAGAGTTGCCCTGTCCTTGCTTTTGACCACTATATCATCCATGTAAGCTTCTACATTTCTGTGTATCTGTGGCTTCAAAGCAACATGGACTACTCTGGCAAATGTTGAACCAGCATTCTTTAAACCAAAAGGCATCCCTACGAAACAGTACGTGCCGCATGGAGTAATGAATGCGGTTTTCTCCTCATCCTCTTCTGCCATGAAGATTTGATGGTATCCTGAATATGCATCAAGAAATGAAAGCAAATCACATCCGGCTGTGGAGTCAACAATCTGGTCAATGCGTGGCAAGGGAAATGGGTCTTTGCGACAAGCTTTATTAACGTCAGTAAAGTCAATACAAAGCCTCCATTTTCCATTTGCCTTGCGCACTACAACAGGATTGGCCAACCACGTGGGATGGAGCACTCCTCTGACAAGGCCTGCTGCTTCCAATTTCTTGATTTCTTTTGCTATGAATTCTTGGCGCTCCACTGCTTGTTTCCTAACCTTCTGCTTGACGGGCCGCACATGAGGACAAACGGCAAGATGGTGCTCAATTACTTTCCTGGGAACACCGGGGATATCAGAAGGTTGCCATGCAAACACGTCGACATTCACCCGCAAGAAAGTAACGAGCGCGCTTTCCTATTTAGGGTCAAGCGTGGCACTGATGGTGAAGGTACCACCAGTGCCGTCCTCCTTGGTGGACACCTTCTTGGTATGTGGTGGAGCTGCCATTGCCTTCTTACACTTGCCGGTGGAGCTCGATGGTGCGTCCTCGACGGCGGCGCAGCACTCCGAGGAGGTGCGCTTGCCGGAGTGGGCATCAGAGCTCTTGCCAGACTTGGTCTTCTTCTTCCTCCCGGTAGCTTCAGCGGCAAGTGTCTTGCGATCTGTAGCGGCTGCTGCTTCCCGGTAGATCTTGTCAGCGCAGATAAGGGCGTCCTTCTTGTCGCCAGGGACAGAGATGACGCTTATTGGGCCTGGCATCTTGAGCATGTTGTATGCATAGTGAGAGGCTGCCATGAACTTGGCGAGTGCTGGACGGCCAAGTATCCCATTGTAAGGCAATGGAAAATCGGAAACGTCAAAAGTGACCCTCTCCATTCTGAAATTCAGCTCGCTGCCAAATGTCACCGGCAACGTGACCTTCCCTTTCGGCTTGCTCCTTCCCGGGTTAACTCCTTGGAATGTACCGGTCTCTTCGAGCTCGCTGTCCGGGATCTGGAGTTTCTGGAGCAGAGCGGAGGAGATCAGATTTAAGCCGGCCCCGCCGTCTACTAGCATCTTAGTGACTTTGAGGTTGCGGATTGTTGGCGAAACCAACAACGGCAAGCACCCGACCGCAGTTGTGCGATCAGGGTGGTCCTCAATGTCAAAGATGATAGGCGTGCTGGACCATTTCAGAAGCTTGCGTGATTCGACAGGTGGCTCTGCCGCATTTACTTCCCGCAGCCACTGTTTGAGTTGGCGGTGGGAAGTATGTAGAGAAGCACCGCCGTCAACACACAAGACTTCTGTAGCTTTCTGAAACTCCTGCTCACTGTTCTCAACATCATCCATGTCTTCGTTGTCGTCTTCGTCTTCATCCTTGTCGCGGCCGCGGGGAGGTCTGTCTCCTTGCCGCTGCTTGGCCTTGCCGCGGCGTCCTCCCCGGCCAGCGCGCTTCTTGCCGGCCTCTCCACCGCCTCCTTGGGCTCTCTCCTTGTCGCGCCGCTCATACTCAGCTTTTTGTTGCTGGACAAGCTGCTCGACCTTCTTGCAGCTCTGCAGATCATGGCCCTTGGTGCGGTGGATCTTGCAGTACTGCTTGTCGGAGCCGTCCTGCTTGTCGGCGGCCGCCACAGCTTGGCAGTTGGTGCATGCGGCAACCTCCTTGCCGGAGCTGCCAACTTTGGCTTGCTTGGCGCCACCGTCATTGCCGGACTGCTCAATGACTAGTACCTCCTTGCCTTTCTTCTTCCTGTTGCGCCTCTGGTTTTTCTTTGCCGGGGCGGCATCTTCGCTGTCAGATCCCCCTGTTCCAGTATTCTCTCCGGGGAGTTTCCTCCCTTCTTCAGCGCGTGCACACTTGTCGGCTAGGGCGTACAGCTCGCTGACGTCTCTGATCCTGCTCATCGCCATCTCCTCCCGCATCCTGCGATTACACACGTTCTGATGGAACGCGCTGATAACCGTGGCAGGGTGGATGTCTGGGATGTTGCGTTGTACACGGCTGAATCTCTGGATATACTTGCGCAGGGGCTCTCCTTCCTTCTGGGCAAGCAGGTGGAGGTCACTCTCTTGGCCATGTGGTTTGTGGCCGCCCGTAAAGGCGCCGACAAACTGATGGCACAAGTCTGCCCAAGAGGATATGGAGTTGTCCGGCAAGTGCATGAGCCAGGACCTGACTTCGGGCTTGAGCACCAGCGGGAAGTAGTTTGCAAGGACCTTGTCGTCTCGCCCCCCGGCAGCTTGCACCGCAATGGTGTAGATGCTGAGGAACTCTGACGGGTGCGACTTGCCGTCGTACTTCTCCGGTACGTATGGCTTGAAATGCTTCTGGCTGGGCCACTGGACTTGCCGCAGCTCACGGGTAAACGCAGGGCAACTACCGCGTATGGCAAGTCGCCTGGTTCTCCGGGCGCGTGCATGTCAACAGAAGGCCCAGCGCGCAGGTCTGATTAACGCCGCGCTTCTCTTCGGCGCTCGATGCGTGTTCGAGCGTCTTCTTGCTGTCTCTCATGAAGAACTTGGCACTGGTCGCGACGAGCTCGCGGATCTGATGACGCGGTGGAGTCGCTGTCGAGGTGGATCCGGCGAGTCGGCGATCTTGGCCTTCTAGGCGGAGAGTGCACAGTGGTTGCACCCTCGCCGGTCTTGTCGCCACCGGCCCGCGCCTGGCTGACTTGCCGCGGCAGCGTTGCGCTCGGCTGCCGTGGGTTGTCACCGTTGGCGAAGCCGATGAGGCTCTGGATAGTGGCCCTCCAGTCGTCGATCTTCTCTGGCGCTGGAGGGTAATCTAGGAGCAGTTGAGCTCGTGCCAACGCTTCTGTCGGAGTGGCAGGCAGCAGCGGCGAACGGTGCGAGGAACGGGATATGCTCGGACTTCTAACTACGTTAGAAGGAGCAATATCTTATCCAAGCGACCGTGCCACGCTCGTGCCAGCATGTTGGCGCGCATGCTGGTCTTGAGCGCTCCGGGATCCGCCAGCTTGATCTTGGCCCAGCAAACGTATGGTACCGTGAGTACCATGACGCTGCTGGTCCCGCGCCTCCTGAGATGGGCGCGGTGCGTGTACGGACGTCGAGGTCTTGGAGTGCGCTCGGTCGTTGTGGGAGCCGACCGCGCTGCCGATGTGCAGCACAGTCTTGTCCTTGGACCTGGCAGCACCATGAGCCTCCTCGTCGGCGCCCGTTCTTCCGCCGGCGCCCACTCCACCACCCGTTCGCTCCGGCGATGGTGGGTTCGGCGCAGACGGAGCAGCTGCCTCCGAAGCCTTCTTCTTCGACGGCATGTTGATGAAGATGACGAAGATTTGGCTCGTGCGAACGCCGGATCAGGTTCACACAGCCTCGATGCACCCCCTACCTGGCGCGCCAAAGATGTCGGGGGTGCTGATCCCACAGACACCTATGGGACCACGGCGGACCGGGGCCCCTTTCGGTTCGGCAGGGGGCGGAGAGTGCACGAAGAGCAGATCGAGGTGAACGCACGAGCAACGCGATCAGTTTACCCAGGTTCGGGCCGCACGGATGCGTAAAACCCTACTCCTGCTTTGATTTGTATTGTGTTCTTGCTCGTGAGCGATGAATGCTACAGTACACTTGGATGGCTAGCGAGACCGAGCGTGAGAATGATCGTCCCCCCTCTCTGTTGCGCATGGGCCTCCTTTTATATGTCAAAGGGGTCACCGACAGGTGGCGACAGGGATGAGGGTAAAAAGGTAAAAGGAGTGGTGGTTGGCACCACCGCTTACTACAGTTGTATCATACCTAACCCTGACGGCAGGGGACAAAGGCATTAAATGCATGTCTGTGTCGCCTAGACGGTGCAGAAAGGGACCGCTAGGGACGCCATTGCTTGCCATGATGGCTATCTTGTCAGCGCCGCTTGCCACCGTGTACCTCTGGCTGCACAGCCTTCCGCCACGTACGCCCGGAAGGGCCCCCAGAGCGACACGTTGGCGGATGTGCTGGAGCGCAGGTACAGGACGGAAGCTTGCCGCGTCCAGGAGCTTGTCGCTCACTGGGTCTTGCCGGGACACGTGGTGTGCTGCGGCGAGTTCCTTGATATGTCTTGATTGGCCTCCCCGGCAAGCTCCTCTTGCCGGGGTCTTGTCTCCCTCCCGGCAAGCTCCTCTTGTCGGGGCCTTGGATACTTTGTTCTTGAATGGCTCCAAAGGAACCACGGAGGATCTTGGCGGTCGCCCGGCAAGCCTTGCCGCGGGACGCTGCGACTGCCCGTGCACAAGTTCGGGATACTAAGGTACCCCTACTTTAGTACACCGACACATTCCATAGTTGATATCTCCTACCTTAGGGTTTTCCTTAACAGAACTTTGATTTTTTAACTCTCCATGCTCCGGTCTTTCTCCGATACACCTTGATCTCGGGTATTGACAACTTCCATAGTCTGCCAAGTTCCATAAGGGTAGCCTTCCTAGGTCATACAAATTTGGGAATTCTTCAGAGCCTTCAAATTCTACTTGTCTTCGGTCTTCAACCGTTGTAGATTACATTATTCAGATGCACGGAAAATACTCTTCATTCTGAAGTGGTCTTAGTTGTCTGATATCTTGTACTTCTTGGAGTGGTCTCATCAGTCGAATCTTCATGTGGTCAAAAGGGGAAAGGGGTATGGTCTCACTAAAGGGAATTTTTGAATAAGTTCAGAAGAGAAGAGAGGTAAAATCTTTTTGAAAGGGAAAGTTGTAGAGAAAAATCTTTGTTATGGGCTTGCCAGTTTCTAGGGTCACGTCCTACAGTCAACATGTGCTCTGATACCATCTTGTAGTGACCTGACCCGAATGGATCAAGTCTCTGTGCTTAAGTGTCATCCCTGGATCGGTATGCTGACACACACAGTACTCGAGGATTTATAACAGAGGTAAATCACATGTATAAGTAACGTAAAATACTATTACCTCAATCCATATAGCGGAAGTAACAAGGTTGTGGATTCCCATCAACACCAACGGCAAAGTTGAGTGTAGAAAATCGTAACCCTAATGTATCACTTACTCGTCGTAAGATAATCCTACAACATGAGACGTTGCAGCCACAAAGGGTCAGTACATTAAATGTCCTAGCAAATTCACACCATAGAGAATGATGAACAAAGGCTATCACTACATGCATATTTGGCTGGTGGAAAAACTCTATGGTTATAGTTTTTGCGAAAAGCCAATTTTTCCCTACTACAAAGGAATAAATTTTATTTAACTATCATGGTGGTGGTTGAACATTGAGAATGGTTGACAGCATTCTCAATCCCAATTAAGTAACATCATTAAAACCCAACAATATTCATTTAAAGTAACGTGATGAGATCAACGGGATAATCCAAGAACTAGATACTCAAGATGTCCATAACCGGGGACACGGCTAATCATGATTAGTTTATACACTCTGCAGAGGTTTGCGCACTTTTCCCCACAAGACTCGATCGCCTCTGTTGGATTTCTCGCACTACATGGTGTTTGAGAAACGGATGACCGAGACACAGTCTTTCAGAAGCACTAGCACCTTACGATGGATAGACCGGTACACCTACTTTCCCCTACATCTGCTAGTCTACCCTGTAAGAGTTTGCACGACTTAATCAACTATGCCAGAGCCCATAATGGCTTGTGGCTGCACACGGAAGTTTCTAGTATGAATAATCTCATGATCCCTTTGAGCCTGGGTGGCGGTCCAAAAGAAAACAGGCAAGTCCTGGAAACCCAGGTGCCTAGACAGGCAATCCTAGAATAACCAGGCGCCTCAATCCACCCAGATGTGTGTTTAAGTTGCCACCTTAAGTAAACCATTAATTAACAATCTCACATCTGTCATGAAATACTCTCAAACCCAATCCACGTCTACGAGCATAGCATGGCAATATAAGCATAACGTGATAGTAACTCCCAAGGTTTGAATGCAGGGCAATAGGTTCCTACCTCATCAACTACTTCCCAATAACCACAATTTAATTAGATCCTAATCATGCAATGTTGGAGGTTTGATCTAATGCAATAAAAACTGGGTATGAAAGAGGTATGATCAAAGTGTGAACTTGCCTGCAATGTTGATGAAGATGATTCACACTAAAACTCTTGATAGTTCTACTCGTCACACTCCGGTCAATTTATCGTAAGCAAGCAATAGTAACCAGACATAAGCAATCACTCAAAAGACCAGAAAGATCGAAGAAGTCAATTCGGAAAACATCAAAACCAAGCAAATAGATCTTGCAACATAAAACAATTTCTAACAGTACCAAAATTATGTGAATTTGGCCTTATCAGAAAATTTAGGTCAAGAGCTTCGATTTGCAAAAAGAATCAACTCAAACGGAGTTACGGATAAAAAGATATGATCAAAAGAAGTTTGAATTCAAATCTGATCTAATTCAAATTTTAAAAAAATTTAAAAACATGTTTGAGTTGGATTACTGGATAGAGGAGATCATAACGAAGAAGTGGGCGTTGGTTTCGTTGGATTTGGACAAACGAGTAAAAAGTTATGGCTATTTGAAAAATCAGGGCCAAGCTGTTTTACGGAAGAAAAAACAGCTACGAGCTAGGGTCTAATGTATAAATACGTAGACTAATTGATAATCTAATTATTTTATCATATTAGTCTAAAAATAATAAACTACGGAGGTATAAGAAGAAAAAAAACAAAGAAAGATACCTTTATAAGGCAGAGAAAAGACAACTTTGGAGAGAGGAGACAACTTCCAGAAGTCGCGCCGGAGAAAAAAAATATATATTTTTCTTAAATAAATCTAGTCAAACCAAAATATTGATTTAACCCGAATTGGATAATTTTTGGAGGCTCTATAGGTCTATATTTATTGGTGGAAAAGAGGCTTAGGGGTCAAAGGCTAGGCAATGTGGGACTAAACGTAGACGAAAATATACGAAACAGAGAACAAAAGAGGCGATGGGCCTAAAGGCCTTCGGCCGGCCGCGTGGTACACTTTTTTTTTGGGCTGGCCGCTCGGTGCACTCTTTTTTTTGGGCCGGCCGCGCGGTGCAGTTTTTTTATACAAAATTTGATAAACCGAAAAACGAAAATAAAATAAAACTTTATAGAGGCATATTATATATCAAAATTTTCAGAAAAATATTTTCTACGACATGAACATTTTTCTAGCATTAAATAAAATACACACAAATTCTAATAATTCAAAGAGTGCTACTGGTCTATTAAAATCCAACAAAAATCATTTTTAAAATACCAAAATGATTTCAAATTTATTTCTCTCCAATTTTCTGTTGTAGGGAATCATGTTACCCTAATTTCCATATATTTTATTTTTGGAGAAAAATAATTTGAATAAAACTCAGATAAATCCAAATTGGAAATTAATTCCAAAAGGACTTGAAATTGAGCCTTTGAAACACCCAACTCATATTTCATAATTTGAAGAAGTTATTTTATCTTCTCTCGTGAAAATCATTGAGTTGCTTAAAGTTTCAGAATTGAAAAATATTATCAAATGAAATTCAAATATTTTCAACAACCCTTTTCATTTAATTTAAATGGAAGAAGTCATGTCATCTTCTCTCTAGGGCTTTGGGTTGAAAAGAATTTGAAAATCACGGAGATCAGAAAGCAAATATGAAAGTTTGGGAAAGTCCTTTTATTCCCTCTCATTTAACTTTCAAAAAGTTTCGAATTCACTCACTTTCAGACAATCGATCAAACAATCAATCTATCTATCTATTTATTATAACATTCCAAAATTTAGAATTTTGGGATGTTACAAACCTACCACCCTTAAAATGAATCTCGTCCTCTAGATTCGGAGAGGCTAGAAAGAAATAGGTTAGGTTCGTGGTCTTCTCAAAATCCATCAATCATCACAGGGGTCTCGGGTGCTACCACCCTTAGAAGCATGGTTACAGCTCCATTGAAACTCATATACTTCATCCATATTGTTAACGGTGTCGGTCTCCTCAAATCCTCGAAAAATTCCTTCTCTGGCTCTTCCGGTAGTGGCATAACCTTTTCCTCAATTCTTCTGTCCTTTCCTCTTGGTAAGGTTATTCTGAGATTGGGTCTTCTTAGTTGATGGGTCTGGCGCCAATACTAAACAACTATTGATATCTCATGGTGGTCAATAATTTATGGTTTCTTCTGCAGGAAATGGGTATGGGTTGATCCACACCGTATAACCTACGGTTGGCAAAGTTGCCTTGTACAAGGGAAAAAAATACCTATACCATTCTAAGGCTTAAACAAGGTTTAATATCGCCGTCTCTCTACTATAGGTAAGTCACTCAGATTTACCATCCCATATAGCAAGGTGAATAATAAGAGTAAGTCGGTATGGTGATCAATCCATCCCGCACCCAAATCATTACCATGTATACAGTTTAGCGAATCTCACATTCTAACACTCAGTCATCCTCACAAGAATTGCAGAATTTCTCTTGTCGACAAACCAAGTTTGGATAAATCCATTGATTCTGCAAACCAAACAAACATCTATCGTTCCTTCACAACTCTCAGGTTTTGCGTTACTCCTATAAAATCGTCTGTCGACAAAGGTATATCCTCTTCCAGGGTTTTTCCTTCAGCAAGAATGTGCTTGCTTCTTGGCAGGTCTTGGGGCCTGTGGGTTATGGCCCATCTTATTACTTGTAATCCTTGAACTCATCATCGCGCAACTGATCATTATTCCAACTTCCAAATTCCTAGTATTCTTAAATCCATCCAATTGTACTGTCTTCCTTCCTTCTATTGGCACCAAGCTAGGACATGATTACTCAGACTTATCATGGAGTTTCCATTGATCCATATTTTCGACATCATACCTCCTTTATATCCAATAGTAATTTATCTCTTCATCCTCATGGGATATCCCACATACCGAGATAAAAACTTATACTTATGGAGTCCATATTCCACATCATTATCCTTTCTAGGGTCAAGCGTCCTTACAGGGGAATATTGGCCATCTCTGCATGGCACTTCTTCAACTGGGAAACGTGAAACACATCTTGAACTCCTGACAGTCCTTCGGGTGACTCCAACTTGTAGGCCACTTTTCCCATACGCTCCAAAACTCGGTATGGTCCTACAAATCTTGGGGCTAACTGTCCCTTAACTCCAATCCGTTTAACTCCTCGCGTAGGGGGCACACGTAGACATGATCTGTCTCCAATTTCATAGACTACCTCCTTGCGTTTTTGAGTCTGCATAACTCTTCTGCCTGGACTGAGCTACCTTCAGTCTATCTCGAATCAACTTAACATTCTCTTCTGACTCCTTGATCACATTTGGTCCAAACAACTGACGGTCTCCAACTTCATCCCACATACTCTTGGGGCATCACACATATCGAGACAAAACTCGTATTCCTTTTGTCCGAAATCCACTCAGTGGAGTATCCTTGTCTTTTCCAGGGGCCAACGGTTCTTACAAGGTACTACCACCCTTAAAATGCACAAATCTTCCAGAGACCATATTTCTCATATACTCAAAATGGCCAAAATTCTTCTTCATAGAGTAACAACTCATAAAATCCATATCAGTACCAACGATGCTAACTTTATTCATTCTCCAACGATTACAATCTCTCGCTTTTCCATTACATGCCTCAACTCAACACCTCAATAGAAAATAAAATGTTCTCACTTCTACTACTATATTTCTTCTGTTACAAACTCAACTATTTATCACAAGTCTCCTTCTCCTTCGGACAATCTCTGGCAAGGTGCCCTGCTTCATTACAACGGAAACATATTACTTCTCACAAGTTTCAAGGTTTCCTTGTGATTATATAGCCTCCTTGAGTCCTTGGCTTCCTTTTTGGGCAATTGTTGAGGTAGTGCCCTGACTCCTTGCACCTATAACAGGTGACATGACTCAGATCCTTCCTGGAATCCAATCTAGTTCTCTTTCTAGACTTTTCCATTCCAATCAGAGCTTCTATTTCCTATGGGTCATATTCTACTTCCTCCGTCGGGAATTCTACTAGATCCCCATTCATACAATTCTGGGAGAGGTGTCCTTCTTCTCCCCATGAATAGCATGACTTGGTGCAGGGTTTAATTGGCTCTTCTTTGGGTGTGTCCTCCACCTCTTCCTTCATCACAGGTTCTTCTAAACTTTCCATAAGGGCTCCTTTCATTGCTTCTTTCTTCTGCTGGATGGTTCTTTGTACCATGGGGTAAATGTGACACTGAGCAGGGTAGTGGGTAGTCCCTTCACACAAGAAACCAGTGATCTGCCTAGTTGGGCATTCTTCAACTGGGTGACTTCCTTCACAGTTAGGGCATTCATCCTTGTGTTCTTTATGGGTGTATCCTATTTCTCCACAAATCTTGCATGCACAAGATTTCCTTATATCCTTTCCACAAGACTTCAACTTCTGGGACACAAGGTGAGATCTTTGCAGAGTCAACTTAAATTCTTTCCAAGTGGTTACTCCTTGCCATCCATTGATGGTTTGGTACATCCTCCACCAAGTAGCAGCACCTCTTTCAAAGCACCGAAGAGCATGCTGGGTCATATCCTTTCCGACTATAGGGTTATTCTCCATGTGATCTTTCATGTTCTGAATCCATCGGTCTATCTCCAACTGACTCATCGGTCCAGAAAATACAAGCTCATCTCCATTCATCCTCTATTGGGTCCATGGGTTTGGGGTGAGATAAGAGAGATAGAGAGGGATACACACAATACAAACAAAAGTTTTGAAAAGACAGATTTTATTGTGGCTGTCGAAAAAACATCAAACAAATGACAGCTCACAAACGTCGCATCTAACGTAGGTGTATAACAGGGGTTTGGTCTTCTAAAGGTCAATAAATCTTCAAAGTCATAAACTCTTCTAGTTTTGTTCATGCCTCCAACGGCTTCTTCTCATCGTGCTTGTCCTTCTCAGATTCTTTTGCCAGATCATCTCTGCCTCATGACATCCTTTAATATTTTTGGAGTTGCGTTCCAAACTTCTGGGTTTAAAAATCTTGGTATGAACCACGGTCCTACTGTCTTTCAGTTCCTGACGAATCTCCTGTATCTTGAGGTTTTGCTCCTCCAGCTTGGCTACTCTCAGCTTCTGGGTCCTGAGTTCTTCACGAAACGCTTCCTTAACAAATACTGCTTCCTGCAGGTCCATCTTAACTTCTTGATGTAACACTCCAGATCCTGGAGATACACCAGCTAAGGTTAAAACTTCATCTTGCTGATAGGTGCTCCATCAGCCTTCTACCATCCAATCATTGCATGCATATGCATGCATAATTTAGCATGGTGACAATAGCATAAGCGGGCAATAACATCATGGATAGCCATGTTTCTTCCCTTGTCATTTCCATGAGCTATCATTCCATAGTTGATATCTCCTACCTTAGGGTTTTCCTTAACAGAACTTTGAGTTTTTAACTCTCCATGCTCCAGTCTTTCTCCGATACACCTTGATCTCGGATATTGACAACTTCCATAGTCTGCCAAGTTCCATAAGGGTAGCCTTCCTAGATCATACAAATCTGGGAATTCTTCAGAGCCTTCAAATTCTACTTGTCTTCGGTCTTCAACCGTTGTAGATTCCATTATTCAGATGCACGGAAAATACTCTTCATTCTGAAGTGGTCTTAGTTGTCTGATATCTTGTACTTCTTGGAGTGGTCTCATTAGTCGAATCTTCATGTGGTCAAAAGGGGAAAGGGGTATGGTCTCACTAAAGGGAATTTTTGAATAAGTTCAGAAGAGAAGAGAGGTAAAATCTTTTTGAAAGGGAAAGTTGTAGAGAAAAATCTTTGCTATGGGCTTGCCAGTTTCTAGGGTCATGTCCTACAATCAACATGTGCTCTGATACCATCTTGTAGCGACCTGACCCGAATGGATCAAGTCTCTGTGCTTAAGTGTCATCCCTGGATCGTTATGCTGACACACATAGTACTCGAGGATTTATAACAGAGGTAAATCACATGTATAAGTAACGTAAAATACTATTACCTCAATCCATATAGCGGAAGTAACAAGGTTGTGGATTCCCATCAACACCAACGGCAAAGTTGAGTGTAGAAAATCGTAACCCTAACGTATCACTTACTCGTCATAAGATAATCCTGCAACATGAGACGTTGCAGCCACAAAGGGTCAGTACATTGAATGTACTGGCAAATTCACACCATAGAGAATGATGAACAAAGGCTATCACTACATGCATATTTGGCTGGTGGAAAAGCTCTATGGTTATAGTTTTTGCGAAAAGCCAATTTTTCCCTACTACAAAGGAATAAATTTTATTTAACTATCATGGTGGTGGTTGAACATTGAGAATGGTTGACAGCATTCTCAATCCTAATTAAGTAACATCATTAAAACCCAACAATATTCATTTAAAGTAACGTGATGAGATCAACGGGATAATCCAAGAACTAGATACTCAAGATGTCCATAACCGGGGACACGGCTAATCATGATTAGTTTATACACTCTGCAGAGGTTTGCGCACTTTTCCCCACAAGACTCGATCGCCTCCATTGGATTTCTCGCACTACATGGTGTTTGAGAAACGGATGACCGAGACACAGTCTTTTAGAAGCACTAGCACCTTACGATGGATAGACCGGTACACCTACTTTCCCCTACATCTGCTAGTCTACCCTGTAAGAGTTTGCACGACTTAATCAACTATGCCAGAGCCCATAATGGCTTGTGGCTGCACACGGAAGTTTCTAGTATGAATAGTCTCATGATCCCTTTGAGCCTGTGTGGCGGTCCAAAAGAAAACAGGCAAGTCCTGGAAACCCAGGTGCCTAGACGGGCAATCCTAGAATAACCAGGTGCCTCAATCCACCCAGATGTGTGTTTAAGTTGCCACCTTAAGTAAACCATTAATTAACAATCTCACATCTGTCATGAAATACTCTCAAACCCAATCCACGTCTACGAGCATAGCATGGCAATATAAGCATAACGTGATAGTAACTCCCAAGGTTTGAATGCAGGGCAATAGGTTCCTACCTCATCAACTACTTCCCAATACAATTTAATTAGATCCTAATCATGCAATGTTTGAGGTTTGATCTAATGCAATAAAAATTGGGTATGAAAGAGGTATGATCAAAGTGTGAACTTGCCTGCAATGTTGATGAAGATGATTCGCACTAAAAACTCTTGATAGTTCTACTCGTCACACTCCGGTCAATCTATCGTAAGCAAGCAATAGTAACCAGACATAAGCAATCACTCAAAAGACCAGAAAAATCGAAGAAGTCGATTCGGAAAACATCAAAACCAAGCAAATAGATCTTGCAACATAAAACAATTTCTAACAGTACCAAAATTATGTGAATTTGGCCTTATCAGAAAATTTAGGTCAAGAGCTTCGATTTGCAAAAAGAATCAACTCAAACGGAGTTACGATAAAAACATATGATCAAAAAAAGTTTGAATTCAAATCTGATCTAATTCAAATTTTAAAAAAATTTAAAAACATGTTTGAGTTGGATTACTGGATAGAGGAGATCATAACGAAGAAGTGGGCGTTCGTTTCGTTGGATTTGGACAAACGAGTAAAAAGTTATGGCTATTTGAGAAATCAGGGTCAAGCTGTTTTACGGAAGAAAAAATAGCTACGGGCTAGGGTCTAATGTATAAATACATAGACTAATTGATAATCTAATTATTTTATCATATTAGTCTAAAAATAATAAACTACGGAGGTTTAAGAAAAAAAAACAAAGAAAGATACCTTTATAAGGCAGAGAAAAGACAACTTTGGAGAGAGGAGACAACTTCCAGAAGTCGCGCCGGAGAAAAAATATATTTTTCTTAAATAAATCTAGTCAAACCAAAATATTGATTTAACCCGAATTGGATGATTTTTGAAGGCTCTATAGGTCTATATTTATTGGTGGAAAAGAGCCTTAGGAGTCAAAGGCTAGGCAATGTGGGACTAAACGTAGACGAAAATGTACGAAACAGAGAAGAAAAGAGGCGATGGGCCTAAAGGCCTTCGGCCGGCCGCGCGGTACACTTTTTTTTGGGCTGGCCGCTCGGTGCACTTTTTTTTGGGCCGGCCGCGCGGTGCAGTTTTTTTTTTACAAAATGTGATAAACTGAAAAACGAAAATAAAATAAAACTTTATATAGGCATATTATATATCAAAATTTTTAGAAAAAGATTTTCTACGACAAGAACATTTTTCTAGCATTAAATAAAATACACACAAATTCTAATAATTCAAAGAGTGCTACTGGTCTATTAAAATCCAACAAAAATCATTTTTAAAATACCAAAATGATTTCAAATTTATTTCTCTCCAATTTTCTATTGTAGGGAATCATGATACCCTAATTTCCATATATTTTATTTTTGGAGAAAAATAATTTGAATAAAACTCAAATAAATCCAAATTGGAAATTAATTCCAAAAGGACTTGAAATTGATCCTTTGAAACACCTAACTCATATTTCATAATTTGATGAAGTCATTTTATCTTCTCTCGTGAAAATCATTGAGTTGCTTAAAGTTTCAGAATTGAAAAATATTATCAAATGAAATTCATATATTTTCAACAACCCTTTTCATTTAATTTAAATGGAAGAAGTCATGTCATCTTCTCTCTAGGGCTTTGGGTTGAAAAGAATTTGAAAATCACGAAGATCAGAAAGCAAATATGAAAGTTTGGGAAAGTCCTTTTATTCCCTCTCATTTAACTTTCAAAAAGTTTCGAATTCACTCACTTTCAGACAATCGATCAAACAATCAATCAATCTATCTATTTATTATAACATTCCAAAATTTAGAATTTTGGGATGTTACAATAAGGCAGGGGGCGCGCCCCCCACCCTTGTGGCTGGTGAGTGGCCCCCCTCTGGTATTTCTTGCGCTCGGTATTTTTTATATATTCTAAAAATAACTTCCGTGAAGTTTCAGGACTTTTGGAGCTGTGCATAATAGGTCTCTAATATTTGCTCCTTTTCCAGCCTAGAATCCCAGTTGCCGACATTCTCCCTCTTTATGTAAACCTTGTAAAGTAAGAGAGAATAGGCATAAGTATCGTGACATAATGTGTAATAACAGCCCATAATGCAATAAATATTGATATAAAAGCATGATGCAAAATGGACGTATCAACTCCCCCAAGCTTAGACCTCGCTTGTCCTCAAGCGAAAGCCGAAATCAAAAAATATGTCCACATGTTTAGAGATAGAGGTGTCGATAAAAATAAAATACGGACACGAGGGCATCATGATCATTCTTTGAATAGTAGCTTATATAATTCTTGTCATATGATCTCTTATGCTACAGTAACAATTCAATCACAATTTCAAGTATGAATCATAAACTTCATTGAAAACTAACAAACTATAATCTTAGTCATTGGAGCAATTGCAATTTATCATAACATAGGAAAGACCCAATATAAGAGCTTTTCAGCAAGTCCACATACTCAACTATCATATAGTCTTTCACAATTGCTAACACTCAAGCAATACTTATGGGTATGGAGTTTTAATCGGACACAGAGAAAGATAGGGGCTTATAGTTTTGCCTCCCAACATTTTACCTCAAGGGTAATGTCAACAATAATAGTTCATGAAAACTCGCATCCAATTAGCCATATATACCTGGATCTTCCAACATATTGTGCTTGCCAAAAGATAAAATGTAAAAAGGAAAGGTGAAGATCACCATGACTCTTATGTAAGGTAGGAGATAAAAGTAAAAGATAGGCCCTTCGCAGAGGGAAGCAGAGGTTGTCATGCGCTTTTATGGTTGGATACACAAAATCTTAATGCGAAAGAACGTCACTTTATATTGCCACTTGTGATATGGACCTTTATTATGCAGTCCATCGCTTTTATTTCTTCCACATCACAAGATCGTATAAAGCTTATTTTCTCCCACACCAATAAGTCATACATATTTAGAGAGTAATTTTTATTGCTTGCACCGATGACAACTTACTTGAAGGATCTTACTCAATCCATAGGTAGATATGGTGGACTCTCGTGGCAAAACTGGGTTTAAGGGTATTTGGAAGCACAAGTAGTATCTCTACTTGGTGCAAAGAATTTGGCTAGCATGAGGGGGAAAGGCAAGCTCAACCATGTTTGATGATCCATGACAATATAATTTATTTCAGATGTAAGAAAACATAACCCATTACGTTGTCTTCCTTGTCCAACATCAACTCTTTAGCATGTCATATTTTAATGAGTGCTCACAATCATAAAATATGTTCAAGATAGTATATTTATATGTGAAGACCTCTCTTTCTTTATTACTTCCTATTAATTGCAACGATGACCAAAACTATTTTTGTCAAGTCTCAACAACTTTTATTCATCATACTCTTTATATGTGAAGTCATTACTCTCCATAAGATCAATATGATCTCTTTATTTCTTTTTATTCTTTTTCTCTTTTCTTTTATTTACTCAAGATCATGGCAAAATAATCAAGCCCTTGACTCAACACTAATCTTTGTTATATAGCTCATGAACTCGATTACATAAAGGGATCATAAAGCAAAACTCAGAACTAGATCATACTAAAGCTTTATTCTACTAGATCAAAATATTACTAAAAAGATTGAACTAAGAAAAAACGATAAAGATAGGAGTGTGATGGTGATACGATACCGGGCACCTCCCCCAAGCTTGGCACAGTTGCCAAGGGGAGTGCCCATACCCATGTGATTATGTCTCCCTCTTCGTAGGTGGTGAGGTGATATTCTTGGCGATGATGCCCCTCGGGATACGATTCTCTTCCTCAAGTTTATTGACTTGCTGCTTGAGGCCCATTATTTCCTTTCAAAGCTTGCCCATGACGGCTAAAGCTCCTTTCACCCATGGATGTTGCATAGATGCGGGAGAACAAGTAACACTCTTTTTCATATTTTCATAAGAAAGAAATCTAACATTGGAAGGAATGACCGAGTTTGGAATGGTCGAGCTTTGTAGTTCCCCCATCGTGAATCTAGATCGGAAACGAGAAGTAACATCTTGATCATCTTCCATGGCATCTATCCTTTCCAAATCGGCCTCCATCTCTTCTTCCGTTGATGGCCCAAAGTGGCCAGCATCACTGTTTGATCTTGGTCCCGATGTCGGATGAGACACCCGGCTCTCCTCGACCGACTCTTGAGAAGACATCTTGCTCTAAATCTGCAGCAGAAATAGCTCGAAACAAAAACAAGAGATATTTGTGTGATACGGGAAATTTTTGGGAGATTATATAATGAATTTTTACTGACCAAAATACGTATCGTGCAAGAAAACGGAGTCCGGAGAGCGCACGAGCTGCCCACGAGGTAGGGGGGCGCGCCTTCCATCCTCGTGGAGCCCTCGTGTCCTTCCCGGACTGCTTCTTATTTTTCTATTTTTCTAAATATTCCAAAACGGAGAAAAATTGCCATTAGAATTGTTTTGGAGTCGGTTTACTTACCGTACCACATACCTATTCCTTTTCGGAGTTTGAAACATTTTGGAAAGTGTCCCTTATGTATTCCTCCGGGGTTACGGTTTCAATAACATTGGTTTCAACATTTATAGGATTACCTGAGATATAATGTTTGATTCTTTGACCGTTCACCACCTTCGGATTTGTGCCTTCGAAGTTGTTGATTTTTATGGCACCGAAACGATAGACCTCCTCGATAACGTAAGGACCTTCCCATTTAGAGAGAATCTTTCCTGCAAAAAATCTTAAACGAGAGTTGTATAGCAATACATAATCACCTACAATAAACTCACGCTTTTGTATTGTTTTGTCATGCCATCTTTTAACTTTTTCTTTAAACAATTTGGCATTATCATAGGCTTGGGTTCTCCATTCATCAAGTGAGCTAATGTCAAATAACCTCTTCTCACCGGAAAGTTTGAAATCATAATTGAGCTCTTTAATAGCCCAATAAGCCTTATGTTCTAGTTCGAGAGGTAAGTGACATGCTTTTCCATAAACCATTTTATACGGAGACATACACATAGGATTTTTATATGCAGTTCTATAGGCCCATGATGCATCATCAATTTTCTTGGACCAATTCTTTCTAGATCTATTAACAGTCTTTTGCAATATTAATTTGAGTTCTTTATTAGTCAATTCTACTTGACCACTAGACTGTGGGTGATAAGGAGATGAAATTCTATGGTTAACATCATACTTAGCAAGCATTTTACGAAAAGCACCATGAATAAAATGTGAACCACAATCAGTCATTAAATATCTAGGGACTCCAAACCTCGGAAAAATAACTTCTTTAAGCATCTTAATAGAGGTGTTATGATCAGCACTACTAGTTGGAATAGCTTCTACCCACTTAGTAACGTAATCAGCAGCAACTAAATATGTGTATATCCATTAGAGGCATGAAACGGTCCCATATAATCAAAGCCCCAAACATCAAATGGTTCAATAACAAGTGAATAATTCATGGGCATTTATTGACGTCTACTAATATTAGCAATTCTTTGACATTCATCACAAGATAAAACAAACTTACCGGCATCCTTGAAGAGAGTAGGCCAATAAAACCGGATTGCAATACCTTATGTGCAGCTCTATCTCCAGCGTGGTGTCCTCCATAAGCTTCGGAGTGACACTTGCGTAGGATCTGTTCATGTTCATGCTCAGGTACACAATGTCTAATAACACCATCTACTCCTTCTTTATAATGGTGTGGGTCATCCCAGAAGTAATGTCGTAAATCATAGAAAAACCTTTTCTTTTGCTGGTATGTGAAACTAGGTGGTATAAATTTAGCAACAATGTAATTAGTATAATCAGCATACCATGGAGCAGTATGAGAAGCATTTATGACATTTAATTGTTCATCAGGAAAGCTATCATCAATAGGTAGTGGGTCATCGAGAACATTTTCCAACCTAGACAAGTTATCTGCAACTGGATTCTGAGCTCCCTTTCTATCAATAATATGCAAATCAAATTCTTGTACCAAGAGAACCCATCTAATAAGTCTAGCTTTAGCATCTTTCTTTTCCACAAGATCTTTAATAGCAGCATGATTCGTGTGAATAGTTACTTTAGAATCAACAATATAAGGTCTGAACTTATCACAAGCAAATACAACTGCTAAGAATTCTTTTCCGGTAGTAGCATAATTTCTTTGGGCATTGTCTAGAGTTTTACTAGCATATTGAATAGCATTTAATTTCTTATCAACTCTTTGCCCTAGAATAGCACCCACGGCATAATCACTAGCATCACACATAATTTCAAAAGGTAAATTCCAATCAGGTGGCTGAACAGTAGGTGCAGAGATCAATACTTTCTTAAGTATTTCAAATGCTTCTACACAATCATCATCAAAGACAAACGGTATATCTTTTTGTAATAAATTAGTCAGAGGCCAAGATTTTTTTAGAAGTCCTTAATGAACCTCCTATAAAAACCGGCATGACCAAGGAAACTTCTTATACCTTTGATGTCCTTAGGACATGACATCTTTTCAATAGCATCAACTTTAGCTTTATCAACTTCAATGCCTCTTTCAGAAATTGTGTGCCCCAAGACAATACCTTCATTAACCATAAAGTGGCATTTATCCCAATTCAAGACAAGGTTAGTTTATTCACATCTCTGCAAAACTCGATCAAGGTTGCTTAAGAAATCATCAAAAGAGGATCCACAAACGGAGAAATCATCCATGAATACCTCACATATGTTTTCACAAAAATCAGAAAATATAGCCATCATGCATGTTTGAAAGGTAGCATGTGCATTACATAAACCAAAAGGCATACGTCTATAAGCAAAAGTACCGAAAGGGCAAGTAAAAGTGGTCTTAGATTGATCATCAGCTGGCACAAGTATTTGAGAGAAACCAGAATAACCATCTAGAAAGCAAAAATGTGTATGTTTGGATAATGTTTCTAGCATTTGATCAATAAAAGGTAAGGGTTAATGATCTTTTTTAGTAGCCGTATTTAATTTGTGGAAATCAATTACCATCCTATAACCTGTAATAATTCTTTGCGGAATCAATTCATCTTTATCATTAGGAAAGACAGTAATACCTCCCTTCTTAGGAACACAATGGACAGGACTTACCCACTGACTATCAGCAACGGGATAAATTATACCTGCCTCAAGGAGCTTTAGTATTTCTTTTCTTACCACTTCTTTCATCTTAGGATTCAGTCGTCGTTGCTGATCAATAACTAGTTTGGCATCTTTTTCCAAATTTATTTTGTGTTGACATAGAGTGGGACTAATGCCCTTAAGATCATCAAGAGTATATCCAATAGCATCACGGTGCTTCTTCAGAGTTTTCAATAATTTTCCCCCTTCTCTGAAAGGTTAGCGCTAATAATAACAGGATATATCTTCTTTTCATCAAGATAAGCATATTTAAGAGTATCAGGCAATGGTTTAAGCTCAAACACGGGATCACCCTTGGGTGGAGGAGGATCCCCTAAGATTTCAACAGGCAAGTTGTGTTTCAGAATAGGTCCCTATTTAAAGAACACTTCATCTATTTCCCTTCTTTCATTCATAAACATATCATTTTCATGGTCTAGCAAATATTGTTCTAAAGGATCACTAGGAGGTACGGCAATAGAAGCAAGACCAATAATTTCATCTTTACTAGGCAATTCCTCTTCATGGTGTTGTCTACAAAATTTAGAAAAGTTGAACTCATGAGACATATCACCCAAACCAATAGTAACAACATCTTTTTCGCAGTCTATCCTAGCATTAACAATGTTTAAGAAGGGTCTACCAAATATAATGGGACAAAAGCTATCTTGTGGGGAACCAAGAGCAAGAAAATCAGCAGGATATTTAGTTTTCCCACACAAGACTTCAACATCTCTAACAATCCCAATTGGTGAAATAGTGTCTCTATTGGCAAGTTTAATTGTGACATCAATATCTTCTAACTCAGCAGGTGCAATATCATGCATAATTTTTTTGTATAAGTCAATAGGTATTGCACTAGCACTAGCACCCATATCACACAAGCCATGATAACAATGATCTCTTATTTTAACAGAAATAACAGGTGCTACCTCTTGAGCACTGTGTTGGTTTTCCCTTGAAGAGGAAAGGGTGGTGCAGTAAAGTAGCGTAAGTATTTCCCTCAGTTTTTAGAACCAAGGTACTAATCCAGTAGGAGGCCGCGCACAAGTCCCTCGCACCTACACAAACAAATAAATCCTCGCAACCAACACGATAAAGGGGTTGTCAATCCCTACACGGTCACTTACGAGAGTGAGATCTGATAGTTATGATAAGATAATATTTTTGGTATTTTTATGATAAAGATGCAAAGTAAAATAAAAAGCAATAAAAATTACTAAGTGTTGGAAGATTAATATGATGGAAAATAGACCCCGGGGCCATAGGTTTCACTAGTGGCTTCTCTCAAGAGCATAAGTATTTACGGTGGGTGAACAAATTACTGTTGAGCAATTGATAGAATTGAGCATAGTTATGAGAATATCTAGGTATGATCATGTATATATGCATCACGTCCAAGACAAGTAGACTGACTCCTGCCTGCATCCACTACTATTACTCCACACATCGACCGCTATCCAGCATGCATCTAGAGTATTAAGTTCAAGAGAACAGAGTAACGCTTTAAGCGAGATGACATGATGTAGAGGGACAAAAAGGGAGAAAGTCTCACATCAACGAGGCTAATCAATGAGCTATGGAGATGCCCATCGATTGATGTTAATGCAAGGAGTAGGGATTGCCATGCAATGGATGCACTAGAGCTATAAATATATGAAAGCTCAACAAAAGAAACTAAGTGGGTGTGCATACAACTTGCCTGCTCATGAAGACCTAGGGCACTTGAGGAAGCCCATTGTTGGAATATATAAGCCAAGTTCTATAATGAAAAATTCCCACTAGTATATGAAAGTGACAAAACAAGAGACTCTCTATCATGAAGATTATGGTGCTACTTTGAAGTACAAGTGTGGTAAAAAGGATAGTAACATTGTCCCTTCTCTCCCTTTCTCTCATTTTTTGGGCCTTCTTCTTTTTTATGGCCTTTCTCTTTTTTTCCTCACTTGGGACAATGCTCTAGAAAATGATGATCATCACACTTCTATTTATTTACAACTCAATACTAAAACAAAGTATGACTCTATATGAATGCCTCCGGCGGTGTACCGGGATATGCAATGAACCAAGAGTGACATGTATGAAAGAATTATGAATGTTGGATTTGCCACAAATACTATGTCAACTACATGATCATGCAAAGCAATATGACAATGATGAATGTGTCATGATAAACAAAATGGTGGAAAGTTGCATGGCAATATATCTCAGAATGGCTATGGAAATGCCATAATAGGTAGGTATGGTGGCTGTTTTGAGGAAGATATAAGGAGGTTTATGTGTGAAAGAGCGTATCATACCATGGGGTTTGGATGCACCGGCGAAGTTTGCACCAACTCTCAATGTGAGAAAGGGCAATGCACGGTACCGAAGAGGCTAGCAATGATGGAAAGGTGAGAGTGCGTATAATCCATGGACTCAACATTAGTCATAAAGAACTCACATACTTATTGCAAAAATCTACAAGTCATCAAAAACCAAGCACTACGCGCATGCTCCTAGGGGGATAGATTCGTAGGAAAAAACCATCGCTCATCCCCGACCGCCACTCATAAGGAGGACAATCAAAGAACACCTCATGTTTCAAATTTGTTACATAACGTTTACCATACGTGCATGCTACGGGACTTGCAAACTTCAACAAAAGTATTTCTCAAATTCACAACTACTCAACTATCACAACTTTAATATCACTACCTCCATGTCTCAAAACAATCATCAAGCATCAAACTTCTCTTAGTATTAAACACACTCATAAGAAAGTTTTTTACTAGTCTTGAATACCTAGCATATTAGGATTATTTAAGAAAATTACCATGCTGTTTAAGACTCTCAAAATAATCTAAGTGAAGCATGAGAGAATAATAGTTTCTATAAAGCAAAACCACCACCGTGCTCTAAAAAGATATAAGTGAAGTACTAGAGCAAGAACTATATAACTCAAAAAGATATAAGTGAAGCACATAGAGTATTCTAATAATTTCCGAATCATGTGTGTCTCTATCAAAAGGTGTGTGCAGAAAATATGATTGTGGTAAACTAAAAAGCAAAGACTTAAATCATACAAGACGCTCCAAGCAAAACACATATCATGTGGTGAATAAAAATATAGCTCCAAGTAAAGTTACCGATGGAAGTAGACGAAAGAGGGGATGCCTTCCGGGGCATCCCCAAGCTTTGTCTTTTAGGTGTCCTTAGATTATCTTGGGGTGCCATGGGAATCCCCAAGCTTAGGCTCTTGCCACTCCTTGTTCCATAATCCATCAAATCTTTCACCCAAAACTTGAAAACTTCACAACACAAGACTTAAAGTAGAAAATCTCGCGAGCTCCGTTAGCGAAAGAAAACAAAACACCACTTCAAGGTACTGTAATGAGCTCATTATTTATTTATATTGGTGTTAAACCTACTGTATTCCAACTTCTCTATGGTTTATAAACTATTTTACTAGCCATAGATTCATCAAAATAAGCAAACAACACACGAAAAACAGAATATGTCAAAAACAGAACAGTCTGTAGTAATCTGTAGCTAACGCAAGATCTGGAACCCCAAAAATTCTAAAATAAATTGCTGGACGTGAGTAATTTATCTATTATAATATTAAAAAATAATTAACTAAATAGCACTTTCCAAATAAAAATGACAGCAGTTCTCGTGAGCGCTAAAGTTTCTGTTTTTACAGCAAGATTAAAAAGACTTTCCCCAAGTCTTCCCAATGGTTCTACTTGGCACAAACACTAATTAAACACAAAAAACACAACCAAAAAAGAGGCTAGATAAATTATTTATTACTAAACAGGAGCAAAAGGCAAGGAATAAAAATAAAATTGGGTTGCCTCCCAACAAGCGCTATCGTTTAACGCCCCTAGCTAGGCATAATATCAAGGATAGATCTAGGTATTGCCATCTTTGGTTGGTAATTCTTTAATGAGACATCTATCACATTTAGGAGCTTCTTTCCTTTTATCAATAATCAAACTTCTAGGCACAAGATCGAAAAAATCATTAGTAGCAAATGGTTCCTTAATGATAGCAAAAAGATTAGGATGAATACTTATAGATTTGAGATCCGCAGTTTCTTTGCTAGAGGATTCACCCTTATTTTTAGGAACATACATAAGCTTGGCAATTTTAGTTGGAGGACTTGGAGTATTCTTTATGGAAGAAAAAGCGGTTCCTAAGTTGGTAATGATACCCTCAAGTTTATCAATTCTAGTGGAATCATGATTTATTCTTTCATTAACTATGGGTTCCTTCTCCTTAATATTTTTTCAAAGTGACTCCTACTTTAGATCCATATTGAGTAATTTGGTTGTGGATCTTTTTATCAATATTTTCAATTAACTCTATGGTAGCAACTTTATTTTCAATAATTTCAAGTTTTTGCATTACATGCTCCAAAGTTAACATAGTTCCATTAACCAAAAGAGGGGGTGAGCCAAAAAAATCTATCATAGCATTATAAGAATCAAAAGTGTGGCTACCCAAGAAATTCCCTCTGGTAATGGTATCAAGGACATATCTGTGCCAAGGAATAGCACCTACATGAAAATTGCAAAGAAGAATAGAAGTAGATTGCTTCCTCGTAGATCTATTTTGAGCATTGCAAATTCTATACCAAACGTCTTTTAGGTTTTCTCCTTCCCTTTGCTTAAAATTAAGAACTTCATTTTCGGGAGAAAACGGAGAAGATAGGGGACTAGCCATAATGACAAGCAAGCAATCCAACACACAAGCAAACAAGAAACAAGCAAAAAGAGGCGAATAGAGAAATAGAGGGAGGAAGGAGAAAGAGAGGGTGAATAAAACGGCAAGGGTGAAGTGGGGGAGAGGAAAACGAGAGGCAAATGGCAAATAATGTAATGCGGGAGATAAGGGTCTGTGATGGGTACTTGGTATGTCTTCACTTGCAACGGCACCACAAATGACTCGTTGTCGGGAGTCAAATCTCGACTTGTCTTGCGCGAACCTCCCTGACAACGGCACTAGAAATCCTTCTTGCTACCTCTTGAGCACTATGTTGGTTTTCCCTTGAAGAGGAAAGGGTGATGCAGCAAAGTAGCATAAGTATTTCCCTCAGTTTTTTATAACCAAGGTATCAATCCAGTAGGAGGCTGCGCACAAGTCCCTCGCACCTACACAAACAAATAAATCCTCGCAACCAACGCGATAAGGGGTTGTCAATCCCTACACGGTCACTTACGAGAGTGAGATTTGATAGATATGATAAGATAATGTTTTTGGTATTTTTATGATAAATATGCAAAGTAAAATAAAAAAGCAATAAAAATTACTAAGTGTTGGAAGATTAATATGATGGAAAATAGACCCGGGGGCCATAGGTTTCACTAGTGGCTTCTCTCAAGAGCATAAGTATTTATGATGGGTGAACAAATTACTGGTGAGCAATTGATAGAATTGAGCATAGTTATGAGAATATCTAGGTATGATCATGTATATAGGCATCACGTCCAAGACAAGTAGACCGACTCCTGCCTGCATCCACTACTATTACTCCACACATCGACCGCTATCCAGCATGCATCTAGAGTATTAAGTTCAAGAGAACAGAGTAACACTTTAAGCAACATGACCTGATGTAGAGGGATAGACTCATGCAATATGATATAAACCCCATCTTGTTATCCTCGATGGCAACAATACAATATGTGCCTTGCTGCCCCTACTGTCACTGGGAAAGGACACCGCAAGATTGAACCCAAAGCTAAGCACTTCTCCCATTGCAAGAAAGATCAATCTAGTAGGCCAAACCAAACTGATAATTCAAAGAGACTTGCAAAGATAACCAATCATACATAAAAGAATTCAGAGAAGATTCAAATATTGTTCATAGATAAACTTGATCATAAACCCACAATTCATCGGTCTCAACAAACACACCGCAAAAGAAGATTACATCGAATAGATCTCCACAAGAGATGGGGAGAACTTTGTATTGAGATCCAAAAAGAGAGAAGAAGCCATCTAGCTAATAACTATGGACCCGAAGGTCTGAGTCAAACTACTCACACTTCATCGGAGGGGCTATGATGTTGACGTAGAAGCCCTCCGTGATCGATGCCCCCTCTGACGGAGCTTCGGAAAAGGCCCCAAGATGGGATCTCGTGGATACAGAAAGTTACGGCTGTGGAATTAGGGTTTTGGCTCCGTATCTGGTAGTTTGGGGGTACGTAGGTATATATAGGGGGACGAAGTACGTCAGTGGAGCAACAGGGGGCCCACGAGGGTGGAGGGCGCGCCTGGGGGGTAGGCGCGCCCCCTACCTCGTGCCCTCCTGGTTGATGTCTTGACATAGGGTCCAAGTCCTTTGGATCATGTTCATTACGAAAATCACGTTCCCGAAGGTTTCATTCCGTTTGGACTCCGTTTGATATTCTTTTTCTGCAAAACTCTGAAATAGGCAAAAAAACAGCAATTCTGGGCTGGGCCTCCGGTTAATAGGTTAGTCCCAAAAATAATATAAAAGTGTATAATAAAGCCCAATAATGTCCAAAACAGAATATAATTTAGCATGGAACAATAAAAAATTATAGATACGTTGGAGACGTATCAACAGGCATGCCTACCACGGGTCTATGTTTATCTTTCGCACAAGGTTTAGCAATTCTACCAGTTTCATCACAGAAATAAATAACATGCCCATCAATATTATCAGCCAAGAGATCCTTAACAATAGCAATATTAGGCTCAACTTTAACTTGCTCAGGAGGTGTATAGGTTCTAATATTGCTTTTACGAACCACAGTTGAAGCTTTAGCATGATCTTTTATCCTAACAGGAAAAGGTGGTTTCTCAACATAAGCAGAAGGAACAATAGGATCATTATAAGTAATAGTCTTTTCTTCAACTTTAATAGGTGCAGCTACTTTTACTTCTATGGGAGGATGATATTTAAACCACTTCTCCTTAGGGAGATCAACATGAGTAGCAAAAGATTCACAGAAAGAAGCTATTATCTTAGAGTCAAGTCCATATTTAGTGCTAAATTTATGGAAAACATCGGTATCCATAAAAGATTTAACACAATCAAACTGAGGTGTCATACCTGACTCCTTACCTTCGTCGAGATCCCAATCTTCAGAGTTGCATTTAGTTCTTTCCAGTAAATCCCATTTGAATTCAATAGTCTTCATCATAAAAGAGCCAGCACAAGAAGTATTGAGCATGGTGCGATTGTTGTTAGAAAGCCGAGCATAAATTTTTTGAATAATCATTTATCTCGAGAGCTCATGATTGGGTCATGAATATAACATTGATTTAAGCCTTCCCCAAGCTTGAGCGATGCTTTCTCCTTCGCGAGGCCAAAAATTATATATATATAATTACGACCACGATGAACAAGATGCATAGGATAAAACTTCTGATGAAATTCCAATTTCAATTGTTTGTAGTTCCATGATCCCATATCATCACATAGCCTATACCATGTCAATGTGTCTCCCTTCAAAGATAAAGGGAAGACCTTCTTCTTGATAACATCATCAGGCATACCTGCAAGCTTAAATAATCCACAAACTTCATCCACATATATTAGGTGCTCATCAGGATGTAATGTTCCATCTCCTGCAAAAAGATTAGCTAGCAGTTTTTCTATCATACTCAAAGGAATTTCAAAGTAGACATTTTCGTTTTCAGTAGGTTCAGTAGGTTTAGGAGCAACTCTTTGCTCTACTGGTCAGGGTGAAGATACCCCGAACAAGCCCCTCAGAGGATTACTTTCCATAGTAACAAGTGACAGTAAATTTCAGCACACTATATAAATTTTTCCTTACCAAATTCCACCTACCAAAGGCGCTTCACTCCCCGGCAACGGCGCCAAAAAAGAGTCTTGATGACCCACAAGTATAGGGGATCTATCGTAGTCCTTTCGATAAGTAAGAGTGTTGAACCCAACGAGGAGCAGAAGGAAATGATAAGCGGTTTTCAGCAAGGTATTCTCTGCAAGCACTGAAATTATAGGTGATGGATAGTTTTGTGATAAGATAATTTGTAACGAGCAACAAGTAACAAAAGTAAATAAAGTGCAGCAAGGTGGACCAATCCTTTTTGTAGCAAAGGACAAGCCTGGACAAATTCTTATATAGAGAAAAGCGCTCTCGAGGACCCATGGGAATTATCGTCAAGCTAGTTTTCATCACGTTCATATGATTCACGTTCGGTACTTTGATAATTTGATATGTGGGTGGACCGGTGCTTGGGTATTGTCCTTACTTGGACAAGCATCCCACTTATGATTAACCCCTATTGCAAGCATCCGCAACTACAACAGAAGTATTAAGGTAAACCTAACCATAGCATGAAACATATGGATCCAAATCAGCCCCTTATGAAGCAACGCATAAACTAGGGTTTAAGCTTCTATCACTCTAGCAACCCATCATCTACTTATTACTTCCCAATGCCTTCCTCTAGGCCCAAATAATGGTGAAGTGTCATGTAGTCGACGTTCACATAACACCACTAGAGGAAAGACAACATACATCTCATCAAAATATCGAACGAATACCAAATTCACATGACTACTAATAGCAAGACTTCTCCCATGTCCCCAGGAACAAACGTAACTACTCACAAAGCATATTCATGTTCATAATCAGAGGGGTATTAATATGCATATAGGATCTGAACATATGATCTTCCATCAAATAAACCAACTAGCATCAACTACAAGGAGTAATCAACACTACTAGCAACCCACAGGTACCAATCCCAGACTTAGAAACAAGAATTGGATACAAGAGATGAACTAGGGTTTGAGAGGAGATGGTACTGGTGAAGATGTTGATGGAGATTGGCCCCCTCCCGATGGAGAGGAGCGTTGGTGATGACGATGGCGATGATTTCCCCCTCCCGGAGGGAAGTGTCCCCGACAAAATAGCTCCGCCGGAGCCCTAGATTGGTTCCGCCAAGGTTCCGCCTCATGGCGGTGGAGTCTCGTCCCAAAAGCTTGTTTATGATTTTTTTTTCTCAACGAAAGACTCCATATAGCAGAAGATGGGCATCGGAGGGCCACCAGGGGGGCATGAGGTAGGGGGCGCGCCCCCACCCTCGTGGCTGGTGAGTGGCCCCCCTCTGGTACTTCTTGCGCTCAATATTTTTTATATATTCTGAAAATAACTTTCGTGAAGTTTCAGGACTTTTGGAGTTGTGCAGAATAGGTCTCTACAATTTGCTCCTTTTCCAGCCCAGAATCCCAGCTGTCGGCATTCTCCCTCTTTATGTAAACCTTGTAAAATAAGAGAGAATAGGCATAAGTATCGTGGCATAATGTGTAATAACAGCCCATAATGCAATAAATATTGATATAAAAGCATGATGCCAAATGGACGTGCCAGACCTATAAACTATGACGAAGGTTGTACAATAGTGGGCTATAAGCCCTTTTTTTGTTGTTGTAGCCAAGGCTAGTCATAGTGGGAAGTGGGTTGTAAGAGCATCCACAGGCAAGTTTGCCTCTAACCTGGGACCCACTGACATGCCTCTAAGTTTATATGAAAACTTCGCAGTGTGTTGCCTCTAGTATAGTTTTAAAGTTGGACCCACAACTGAATAAAATGAAGTACTAGAGTACTCCTATCCTATGGTTCATTAGAGGAAAGTATAGATGCAACACATGTCCAACCTCTTCACGTGCTCCTAAGTAAAATGAGTAAATGAGAGAAAAGAGAAAGAGATAGAGAGAGTGAAAAATTATCACTAGGCTTAGAGCCAACCCTATCATATGAGCGAATTATATTGGTAGCTCTTGATGACACTGCAATATTATATAAACAACTGCTCTAATATGTTAGTTTCTTTTGCTGATAAAAAAGACTTGAAAGTGAAAAATGTGTTGAAATATAACAATCTCATCGAATGCCTTGATCTCCACCTTATAGAAATTGATTTGATCGACTATCGAGGCACCACATTTGAGATTAAATTGGCCAAGTTCTTTGTTCTGAAGGCAAGTGTGCTCAAGGTAATGAGGTTTGGCGTTCTCTGGCGCAACAATGAATGGTGTCCTGATCACTACAAGCGTCTGAAGCTGAATGACAAAGGCTTTGCAGAAGCTGAATTTGTTTTGAAAAGATCAAGTGACAAGAGACTCAAAAGTTCATTTGCTCATTAGTGACTTGTCAAGGGCAGTGGATTTTAGTTTGTACGATAATGTTGCATCCACCTAAAGTAACAAAAGTTCTTACATAAACTTCCTAATAATTCCCTCTTCGTAGGTGCAACATTACTCTTAGCATTTGTAATATCAGTTTCAGCCTTGCTCGTGGCAATGTAGGGGAAATTAGTTGTAAGCAGGGTAGCCCAGCCTTGATGATAGTGAATGCACATGATGAGGCTAACTTTGGTAACCCGAACACGCCGCCTACACTCATGTGTCATCTCCGACGAGGGTCTTGTCACTTCACTGTGAGGAGCATCACGTAATAATTTGACCAACGGGTAGTACATTGGCAGTACTACTACTACCACCATTTGGATTTAATAGTACTACCACCTCCGTTTGGATTTAGTATTTGACTAGCAATATCAAGTAATGCATGTCACAAAAAATATACTACTCCCTCCGTAAATAAAAACATGGAGTATTTTTTATTTAGTTTTGAATGTAGTTTTTGGTGATATTATACACTCTCCCTTCCGATAGAGGTCTCAAATCTGAAATCTCATAGACTACTACTTGTATTCCCTTCGAACTGGTGCATTAGTCACGTTACGAAAACAAAATAATCCAAAAACTCTTAAAACGTGGTGCATTAACTACCCACCTCGTTCCCTATTTTTTGCCACAAAAAAAGATATCAGCCAATAGGAGACGTGGGGCGCGATTCAATGACTTGAGACTACTTAACATAACATGTAGTGGTCAACTCAATGCATGCAATGACATTAATTACCAAATAAATCAATTTCTCTCATTTTCCCCAACTTGGTCTCGGTGCACATCCTAAGATGACTATAATGCACCGATACACAGGGAGTAAGGACAAAGGAGTAGATGGCCAACACACACCGGAATGAAACGCAGTCTGCACCTCTCATATAAAGGCTTTCCACCAGTTCAATCCATCTACGAAATCCTAAGCACCCTAACCAAGGGCAAGAGTGATCACTCTGATCGCAAAATCAATTGACCAGAAGTTAGACCCATGGAGGCGATGAGCGCGAGCATGGGCCGTCTGTGCCATATGGTCCACAACTTGGCATGCGGCCCTGTAAAACCTGATAATACTGGGCGGCTTGATTGCCTGCCTCAGCACACCCCCTCATTATATATATAGCATAGTAGTTTACAATTACAAAAGAGACCCAAGTAGGGCAACTATCTATGTGGAGGCAGCCGGACTTGTACTCCAAGTCGGCTTGAAGCCGTAGTTGTATTGGTCTCTAACACGCCCCTGCAGTCTAAACCGGGAACGGAAGTGACCTGAAGACTGGACCGAAAGTCGCGGAAAAGAGCTGTTGGTAAACTCTTGGTGAAGATGTTTGCAAATTGCATGGCTGGCGGGACATGAAGAACACGGATGGCACCAAGAGCAACCTCCTCTCGGACGAAATGAATGTCTAACTCGATATGTTTCATGCGACGATGTTGTACCGGGTTAGCTGACAAGTAGACCGCACTAACATTGTAACAATATACAATAGTAGCAGTGAAGATGGCCCTGTGAAATTCCTGTAATAACTGACGAACCCATCAAGACTCTGCAACGGCCGCAGCAACGACTCGGTATTCGGCCTCTACGCTAGATCGAGAAACTATCGTCTGTCGTCTGGATGACCAAGAGACAAGGTTATCACCAAGGTACATGCAAAATCTGGAGGTGGAGCGACGTGTATCCGGACATCCAACCCAATCGGCATCTGAGTAGGCTGTAAGAGAATGTGTAGAAGTGCAATGTAGAGAGAGACCATGATCAAGGGTGCCATTGAGATAGCGGAGGATGCGTTTAATGAGAGATAAGTGAGGTTCACGAGGGTCAAGCATATGGAGACAGACTTGCTGAACAGCATAAGCAATGTCTGGGTGAGTGAGAGTGGCATATTGGAGAGCACCAGCAAGGCTACGATAGAGAGAGGGATCCAGGACCGGAGGACCGATAGAGGAAGGTAGTTTGGCGTTAGTATCAATAGGGGTAGTAACTGGGTGACAATCGCGCATGCCAGCACGAGACAATATGTCAAGAATATATTGTCGTTGAGAAAGATGGAGACCAGAAACCGAACGAGTGACAGAGATACCAAGAAAATGATGAAGAGGACCAAGATCCTTCATGGCAAACTCACGAGCCATGGAATTAGTGATGGTGGTAAGGAAAGATAAGGAGGATGCAGTGAGAATAATATCATCTACATAGAGAAGAAGATAGGTTGTGGAAGAACCTTGATGGAAGATGAAGAGAGAAGCATCGGATTTAGATTCAGTGAACCCGAGAGAATGAGCAAAGGATGCAAAGCGTTGGAACCATGCACGAGGGGCTTGTTTGAGCCCATATAAGGATTTGAGGAGACGACAAACGTGAGTAGGATAACAAGGATCAATGAAACCAGATGGTTGCTGGCTGTAGACTACCTCATTAAGATGACCATGAAGGAAAGCATTTTTAACATCAAGTTGGTGTATAGGCCAAGACTGTGAGATGGCTAGAGAAAGGACGATATGAATGGTGGCTGGTTTGACGACAGGGTTGAATGTTTCATCAAAATCGACCCCCGGTTGTTGAGAGAAGCCACGAATAACCCATCGAGCTTTGTGACGTGAGAGAGAGCCATCGGCATTGTATTTGTGACGGAAGATCCACTTGCCACTCACAATATTTGCGCCAGATGGTGGAGGAACCAAGACCCATGTTTTATTGAGTGTAAGAGCATTGAACTCCCCCTGCATGGCTTGGCGCCAATTGGGATCGCGAAGGGCTATGAGATAGTTATGAGGAAGAGGGAAGAGGCCATAGCGGAAAGGTTTAAATGATCAATAGGCGGTGGAAGGCGATCGGTAGTGGCGCGTGTGCGGTGAAGAGGTGCTGGAGGTGGCGGTGGTGGCGCTGGTGGGGAAGTTGTGGGAGGAGTAGCTGGCGTGGCGGGAGGGGTAGCCTTCTAGGGTGTGGTAGGAGGCGTGGAGGGGGGATGAGGGTCCGACGTTGGTGAGTTGTGGCTAGGGGGTGCATGCATAACGGGTGTATGTGTGGTGGGTGCAGGCGGTGGAGAAGAGTAAGGCATAATGGGTGGGTCAATGGGTGGATCAAAAATTTCAGTGCAACGGGGTGGAGAAGGGGATGGTGCTGGTTCATATGGAAAGGTGGACTCGTCCAAAACGACGTGGCAAGAAATAATAATACGACGAGTGGTGAGATAAAGACAACGATAGCCTTTGTGTCGAAAGGGATTGCCAAGGAAGACACATTTTGTGGAACGTGGAGAAAGTTTGTTAGCGGATGTGGAGGTAGTATTGGGGTAACAGAGGCAACCGAAGACACGGAGGCTGTTGTATGGTGGTGTAGTACCTAAGAGTAGAGTGTATGGAGTGAGAAAGTTGGTAGACGAAGTGGGACGAATATTGATGAGGAAGGTAGCAGTGTGAAGAGATTCGGCCCAAAAGGGTGGTCAGAGAGAGGCTTGAATGAGAAGTGTGCGAATTACATTATTGGTAGTGCGAATTGCTCGTTCGGCCCTGCCGTTTTGTTGAGAGGTATAGGGACAAGAAAAACGAAACATGATACCATGAGAAGCACAGAAAGAGTCTAACTTTGTATTGTTGAATTCGCGGCCATTGTCACTTTGAATGGCAACAATGGGTAGGTCAAACTGGGTGCGGGCATAGGCATGAAAAGTAAGAAATGTGGCATAGACATCTGATTTTTTATGAAGAGGAAACGTCCAAAAATAATGAGTATAATCATCAACTATCACTAGATAATATAGATAACCACAAGTACTAGGTACAGGAGATGTCCAAAGATCACAATGTAGTAAAGCAAAAGGTTTAATAGTATATGAAGTAGACGGATAAAAGGGCAATCTAACATGACGTCCAAGTTGACAAGCATGACATATAGATGGTGTAACTCTAGGAGACGGAATATTCTGATGGTGGTGGAGACGCTTCATGGTGTGATGACCGGGATGACCCAAACGACAATGCCAGATGTCGGGGGAGACGGTGATGATGTGGGCTTCGGTTGGTGGAGGTGGGGAGACGGAGTAGAGTGGTCCGGTGCTATTGCATCGAAGAATCTCGATCCGAGTAGGAAGCGCCTTCATAGAAAAACCCCAAGGGTCAAACTCAATAGAGACAAAATTATCAGTAGTAACTTTACGAACCGAAAGAAGATTTTTGATTATGTGAGGAACAACGAGGACATGATTTAAAAAGAGAGGTTTAGACAGAGAGGGTATAGTGTGAGAACCGATATGAGAAATAGGTAGGGAAGCACCATTACCAATGGTGACTGTGTGAGCATTAGAAGGGGTGAAAGTGGAGAGTATACCAGGGTCAGATGCCATGAGGGAAGATGCTCCAGAGTCCATGTACCACTCCTGGTTGCCGGGAAGTTGCATGTTGTTGAGCCCGGTGATGAGAGCCGGGTCGATCTGCTGAGTGAAGTTGTTGTAGGGTGCTGCATGGTTGCTCATGGTGTAGCCGGATGGTGCTGCTGCATGACCAGGACCATAGGCCATATAGGCTTGGGGCGAGGGCACGATGAGTCGAGGACCGAGGACCCCAAGAGCAAAAGGGCGCCAGGGGCGAGGCGACCAGGGCGGCGGAGATGCTTGCGAGTGTTGATGCGAGTGTGTCGTCTGCTGTTGGAGATGAAGGCGAGTAGGCTGGCCAGTCCAAGGGTTGTATATCCAGGGGTGTCTCGGCGACCACGGCCGCGGCCACGGCTGCTGCTGTTGCTACCCCTGCGTCCAGCGGAGAAGGACGGGGAGCCACGTCGATCAGTGGGGAAGGGGCGGCCATAATTGGGAGGCGGAGCACGTTCACCACCGGCGCTAGGAAGGATGATGTTGCCGCTGGCCCATAAGGCGGTGGAAGCAAATTCTTAGCATCAGTTTTCTTCTGGGCTTCTTCAAGAACGAGGGCGGAGCGAGTCTGAAGAAAGGACGGGAACGGCACTTGAAACGGCAGGAACGAGCGTAGATGGGAGTACTGCTCGTTGAGCCCATGGAGCAAGGTAAGCACGAGGGTTTCGTCGGTGACCGACTGCCCAACATCATCAAGAGCATCTGAGACAGACTTGAGCTTTGCACAGTAGTCGGAGATTGTGATGTCCCCTTGAGCAGTATTGCGGAACTCGACGTCAAGAGCGAGAGCACGACTCTTTTTGTTGTCGCGGAAGAGGTTGGCGATGGCATCCCAAATTTGTTTCACTGTGGAGCCGGGCTTCATGATGATGCCGAAGAGCTCGAGAGAGATCGAGCCATAGATCCAAGAGAGGACGGGGAAGTCATCACGGCCCCAATCTGAAGTGGCGGAGGTGTCTGATGGGGTGCTGTCGGAGAGAACATGAGCCGAGAGGCCATAGCGGCCGAGAGCAACGAGGAAGAGCTCGCGCCACTTAGCATAGTTGGAGTCCTGGAGGTCCATCATGATGGGGACAAACGTCTTGATGGAGGCGGCATAAGTGGAGGCAACCGGAGGAAGGATGGCCTTCCCTCGTTCGTCAGATTGGCGTTGGAGTTCTTCCTCGCGAGCCTGAAGGAGAGACTCGCTGTCGGTGTCAAAACCGGCGGATCTTGGGTAGGGGGTCCTGAACTGTGCGTCTAGGCCGGATGGTAACAGGAGGTGAGGGACACGAAGTTTTACCCAGGTTTGGGCCCTCTTGATGGAGGTAAAACCCTACGTCCTGCTTGATTAATATTGATGATATGGGTAGTACAAGAGTAGATCTACCACGAGATCAAAGAGGCTAAACCCTAGAAGCTAGCCTATGGTATGATTGTTGTTCTGTATGTTGTCCTAGGGACTAAAACCCTCCGGTTTATATAGACACCGGAGAGGGTTAGGGTTACACAAAGTCGGTTACAATGGTAGGAGATCTACATATCCATATCGCCAAGCTTACCTTCCACGCCAAGGAAAGTCCTTTCCGGACACGGGATGAAGTCTTCAATCTTGTATCTTCATAGTCCAGGAGTCCGGCTGAAGGTATAGTCCGGCCATCCGGACACCCCCTAATCCAGGACTCCCTCAGTAGCCCCTGAACCAGGCTTCAATGACGACGAGTCCGGTGCGTAGATTGTCTTCGGCATTGCAAGGCGGGTTCCTCCTCCAAGTACTTCATAGAAGATTTTGAACACAAAGATAGTGTCCGGCTCTGCAAAATAAGTTTCCACATATTGCCATAGAGAGAATAATATTTACACAAATCTAATCTGCTGACGTATTCCGTAGCGTGACATCGCACCACGGCCAAGCCTTTATTCGAATCGTTTTATTGTCCCACCTCAGCGTGTCACGCGAGGTGGTTTTCTTGGCACGTCTTGTTAAAGCAGAGATCGTGTCCCCTTATTCTGGAACTCTCATCAATACGGGCATGGGTAACCCAACCGCTTCTAGGACTCCTAGACTATAGGCAAGTCCAAACGGCCATGGAGAGGACGCTTGATATTCACCCTCTTTATAAAGGGACAAGGCTTTTATTTTTTCCCTCCCGTGCTCAATCGAATCCGTCCCCCACCTCAAGCTCAAACACCCAGAGTTCAGGTCAGGTGCTCCAAACCTTCAATCATGTCCAGATCTAGCCTTCAAGGCCGATGGGTGCCTTCCTCCGTCACGGAAGAAGACATCAAAAAGTTGAGGGAGGCCAGATATCTGACCGCTGAGGTTTTGCATCGGCTACCTGCCCAAGGGCAGGCCGTCCCCTCCCCCGAACCCAACGAGAATGTCGTGTTCGTCTCCCACTTACTCCGAGGTCTAGGCCTTGCTCTGGATCCTTTCGTCAGGGGTTTGATGTTTTATTATGGGCTAGATTTCCATGATCTAGCTCCGGACTCCTTTCTTCATATCACGACATTTATTGTCGTGTGTGAGGCCTTCCTCCGGGTTACTCCTCACTTTGGCCTGTGGCTCAAGACCTTTGAAGTAAAGCCGAAGATGATCGAGGGGCAACATGCAGCGTGTGGAGGAACCTCAATATGCAAGATGACGGGAGCTCCATGGCCCAAAGGTTCCATTCCAGAGGTGTCTGAATTGTGGCAACAGGAGTGGTTCTACATCACGGCTCCTAGAAGTGCCAAGTGGGCGACCGCCCCCGTTTTCCGCTCGGGCCCTCCACCACAACTGATGTCATGGATCAGCAGAGGCCTGAGCTGGGGTCCAGCCAAGGACGTGCCTATACTGCAAAGCCGCATTCGAGATCTCTTCAATGGAGATTTTAGTTTGGTTGTGGTAATACAAGTTATGCTGGTTCGTCAAGTCCAGCCTTGCAAACGCCGGCCCCTTCGCTTGTGGGAGTTCAATCCCGAGGGACCGCGTGTCATTCAAAATTTCCTCGGCCTGACGCACGAGGAGATGTACAAGTCATTCTTCGGACCTCAGGTAGAGTGTCCGGAAATCACCGAGGACGTGGGCCTGAGCAGTAACCGCGCCGCCGAACAGGTAAGGAATCTTCCGGCCGAACATACTATCTCTCATTTGTTACGAAGTTATTTCTGAGAGTTCGCTTTTCGACCAAGACTGGCTAACAAAGGCGAAGTTGATTCGGTGTTCGGCCCCCCTCCCTGAGGGTTTGGACAATCCGGTATTGAAAAAGATGCTCCAGGTTGCACCTTGCTCGGAGCCCTTGAAGGAAGATACTGGGGAGGATAATACGGGCGGACACGGGCCCCCAACGCTGCCCATTCTAAACGAGGGAGCGAGCGTCTCCATGAAGGAAGACGACCGGAGGAGGAAAAGGACTACGCCCGGGGATTCGGAAGCCGAAGCTTCCAAACGGGAGAAGAAGTCTCCCACAGAGGGTCCTACCTTGGGGGGTGCTTTTGCCGCACAAAGTCCGCGGGGGGATCAATTCTCCCGCGAGTCGTAAGTGACCCGAAATACTTTAATAATACAGGTATGCCATCTTTTTCTTCTGAGAAAATAACCACCGCATATATCTTTGTAGTTCGGGCCTTAGCCCCTCTCAAATGAGCTCGTCTTCGGGGGATCTTCTTCCAGAGATGATGGAGAGCGAAACGCCTCCTCCGGACTCCTTCGCTCCAGAAGCGGGCGACCCCGAAGTGTCGTCGCGGAGGGCCTCTCCGAGTCCGGTGAGGCCAGAAGATAATCCCATTGACCCCCGAAGCTCCCGGTGTCCAGCTCCCGAAGAGAGCAGACAAAAGAGTCCGGCACCGTCTGGTGTGCGATCGGATGTTCTGAGGGAGTTGGTGGGGCGAGCGGCCATCTCATATGAACACCGTATGCTGATGAATACGGTGATGGAGAGAATCTCGTCCGCCGAAAGCGGATTGCATGAAGCTTTTATGAGTCTACTGACATGCTTTGAGGTACGTAAAATAATGTATGATAGTCCTGCACATGCTAGGTGTGCCCTGTGTAGATAGTAGCCCCTGAGACTCTGGTTGTCGTCGGAAACGACGACGAATAGAGGATCATATTCCCAGGTAATAACCAAACTGCCTCTATGTGCAGGTGATGGAATCTCCGGTGGCTAGCCGGACTAGCGAGTTTGCCCATTTAAAACGACAGTTGGATGTGGCAGACGCCGACATCGAGCTTGTTAACAAAAGGCTTGACGAGGCACATGGTAAGTGTCACTATCTGGTAAACGTCACATAGTAAGAGCAGCATGATGCCAGTATCTTTAATATGTTGTGACTGCAGATGGAGCTGCCACTGTTGAAGCCTTGCGGGCAGAACTTGCCCGAGCCAAGGAACAAGCGAGGTTTGGTAATGCGGCTGCTTTGAAGGCGGCCGAAGAGTTGAAAGCTGAGAAGGCCGCGCATGGCGAGAGCCGAGATAAGATGGCCATAGAATTAAAAGCCGCCGCCGACCGTTGTCGGGTTCTTGAAAAGGAAAACCTAGTGAAGGCATCGGACCTTGAGAAGGCTGCTGCGACGAGAAAAGACATCCGCTCTGCTATGAGGGCGAAGAAGGAGGAGCTGCGGGAAGCCGGGGATATTGTAGCTGGGAAATCCTTTATGTTGCGGAGGAAGTTCGAAGATCCACGGTATGCCTCTCTGGATCGGCTGTGGAGTTCGGAGGATGTGTATATGGATTTGGCGGTGAGCGCTGCCGATGCGGGCAAGTACTTCCAGGGTCAGATGGACAGTGAAGTGGACCAGCTGTTTTGGACACAATTCCATTCTCCCGAGCGTCCGCTTTCATTGACTGACCAATTAGCCGAATGGGCCGAACTGAATAGGTTGTCCGGGCTCGCCATGAGGTCTGTTGTGGATCAGCTATGGCCGGAAAGGCCAAAACCGAATAGCTATTTCAGCTTGGTGCAGCAGTTCCTTGACGTGGTGCCGCGCATTAATGCGATGAAGAGGTCGGCGTGCATAGAGGGCTCATGGATGGCCTTTGCCCGTGTTAAAGCATACTGGGCGGAGATGGATGCTACCACTGTTGCAGCGCGGGATTCGGCCATAGGTCGAATGGCTGCTGAGCACTACTTTGAAGTTCTTGAGGGTGCTCGTTTGATAGAGACCCAGTGCTCAAAAAAATATTATGTTTGAGTGATATGTAATCTCATTGTAAGCGAAATGCTTTTATAAATTTTTATAAGGCTATTTTTATACTTTTGCCCGAAAGTAATATGATGCCTCCTGGGCAGCCGTTTATGTATACATGTGTATAACCTAAAAGATTGCAGCCGTCGGCTTCAACCCCCACGCATATAATGCGGAGGTGCTCGCAAAAAAACGCGTTCACACTTAACCCAACGTCTTGGTCCTATTAAGGAGGTGATAGCGGAGCGAGCGAGGCAACCGGACTATAATGCTTTAGCACTTTCACTTAGCCATAGGAGTTTGACAGCGGGGCTACTAGATAGCCCCTGGTGGCTCCGCACTCTCCCGATCCCGCGGTGCGTACATGCCTGGCCGGAAAACGGCCCTTCGTTAAGGCGGAGGAATTCTAACATTCCAACAGGTCATTGAGTGGTTGACCAGTCTCACGCTATATCATGACAGTCAGTTTTCGGCTTTCTCTACTGAGGTGCTCGTCCGGATGAACCAGGGCACAATCGCAGTAGTTCTCCTGGTGCTACCTTAGCCGGTAAAGCGGAACGTAAGGCACCAGAACACAAGAGCCGGGCAAACCCAACATTTGACCAAAGACAATGATTCGGAGCTGATGCATATAGGGCCAAACTCGCGACGCCGAACATTCCCTAAGGTATTCGGTCTTTGTGGTATAAACCGGGCCTAAATAATGGCCTTTGTAAGAAGCCCCTTGTGTCCAGGTACGTGCATTGTTCTGGTGTGGCCACATGCCAAGACGTCAGCATCCTTCTCAACCATGGATATGTATCAACAAGAGACAGTAAAAAAGGTTTACGCAGGGTCTTAATCTAAAAAGAATCCTTGGAGTGGGTCCCTGCTGCACGTCTGCGCCTGTGTCTCCGTTGTGCCGTATCCTGGACGGGTGTAGCATGATGATTGTCTGTAAAAGAGAGGAATTTAGGTGAAAAAGTTGCCGTGCAAAAAGATAGTTTTAAAAAAAACCATGTATAATTCAAGATGAGAAGAAATTGCCACTTGTCTGCGCGCGTTGAGACCCTTGTATTTACAAATAGGGGTGTGACCATTTATTCGGTATAAATAGCGGCGCCGGACTTGATTAGTTGTGTCTGAGGTCTTGACGACCTATTGGATGCTTTTGCTAGTCCGGGCGCCTTTAGTGTGCGGCTGCCAAGGCAGCCGCACTCTCTTCGGCGCGCAGAGATCGCTTGATATTTCCGTTCACTGAAATGATGCCACGTGGACCGGGCATCTTGACTGTGAGGGAGGCATAGTGTGGTATTGCATAAAGCAAGCGAAAGCTTCGCGTCCGAGCAGTGCTTGATAGCCACTTTGGAACGGAGCGATGTGGAAGGTTAAATGCTCACGACGGAAGTTATCGGGGGAGCCGGATATAACTTGTAGTAGGAGGGAGCCCGTACAATGAGCCCCTGGGCCTGGCGTTACTCCTTTAAAGGTATTATTGCTATGGCGAATTTTTGTTGGGTCTAACCCCATCCCGTGGATTGTATCCTGATATATTAGGTTTAGATTGCTGCCACCATCCATCAAGACTCGTGCGAAGTGATATCCGCCAATTACTGGGTCTAATACCAGGGCAGCCCATCCTGCGCGTTGGATACTTGCTGAGTAATCGCGATGGTCGAAAGTGATCGGTTGAGACGACCAGTGGCAGGACTTCGCGGTGACAGGCACTTGGGTATATTTTCCTGGGAGTGCCGTGTTGTTTTTTTCCCTTGATCATGTGTAACACGTTTACTGTTTTGACTTCTGGTGGAAATTTCTTTTGTTCCCTAGTGTCTTGCTTGGAAGGCTCGTCCTCGTCTTCACTTGGTGTATCCTCCCCCTTGTGTACGGCGTTGAGCTTGCCGGACTGCTTGAAGACCAAACATTCTCTATGGGTATGATTAGCAGGTTTACCAGGGGTATTATGGATCTGACATACTTGGTCCAGAATTTTGTTGAGGCTGGACAGTTCATCCCTGGTGCCTTTAGAGGGCGGCTTTTGACCTGGCCAAGAGCTTTTGAATCCGGCGTTTACTGTCGTGGCCTTCGTGTTGTCTTCTTTATTCCGACGTTTGTTATTGCTGTTGCGCCGTGATTTCCCATTTCCATCTCTAACTTCAGATGTACTGGGGTTGCTGGTGCTGCATCTGGCTACCCAGCTGTCCTCACTCGCGCAAAAGCGGGTCATGAGGCTTGTTAATGCGGCCATCGTTCTCGGCTTATTTTGGCCGAGGTGTCTGGCGAGCCATTCGTCACGGACGCTATGCTTAAAAGCTGCCAAGGCTTCGGCGTCCGGACAGTCGACAATCTGGTTCTTTTTAGTAAGAAACCTGTTCCAAAGCTTTCGGGCTGACTCTCCGGGCTGTTGAGTTATATGACTCAAATCGTCCGCATTCGGAGGTCGGACATAAGTCCCTTGAAAATTTGCCCGAAAGGCATCTTCGAGCTCTTCCCAACTTCCAATGGAGCTTTCGAGGAGGCTTTTAAGCCAGTGACGAGCTGGCCCTTTGAGCTTGAGGGGTAAGTACTTGATGGTGTGGAGATCATCTCCTCGAGCCATATGGATATGAAGGATGTAGTCCTCAATCTAGACCCCAGGGTCTGTTGTTCCGTCGTATGTCTCTATGTTTACGGGTTTGAATCCCTCTAGAAATTCATGGTCCAACACCTCATTGGTGAAACATAGGGGGTGTGCGGCACCCCTGTAGCTGGGTGTACCGCGTTGTTCGGATGTTTATTGTGTTGCATTGTATGTTGGGGCGCGCTTGCGTGGTCCATAGATGGATCTTATTGCACCGTCCTTTGGGTGCGAGCCCTCGCATGGGTCGCGTGTTGTATTGTGAGTGGCGTTGTATGCCACTCTGTGTTGGTAGAGGGGTCGTCTATCCGGCCAGGTGGCTGCTTTGATATTTGGTTGTGGGGGGTCTGAGGCCTCCTCATCGAATTCAGGTAGCAGCTTCCGCTTTGGGTAGCTCTTGGAGGGGCGATTGTCGCCGTACCTCGCTACTGTATTGAGTATTTTACTCCATCTGATTTGGAGTGTGTCTTGCACAACCTTGAGCCTTTGCTTCTACTTTTTAAGACTCCTCGTGGTGGCAACAAGCCTTTTACGGGCATTCTGCTGCTTCGGGTGCCTGTACGGCGTTATGTCGTCCGGACCATTATCCTTGATAGAATTTGTTTGTTCGGTTTGATTATTCGGATTGCCATTGTCCGGCAGCGGTTCGCCCTGCTCCAGCGCTGGGTCTGTGTGATCGTTATTTCTATCGAGGCGGGATTTGGGGCGGCGCTTGCGTCGCCGCTTTGACTGCTTCTCGAGGGAACAAGCCTTCGGTGCGTCTTTCCGCTCCTCGTCGTCATCTTTTGGTGCGTTCACCATGTATACGTCATATGACGAGGTGGCTTTCCAGGGCCCAATAGGCGCTGGTTCTTCATCGTCTCCTTCATCGACGTCCATACCGTCGATGTCTTCGGAGTCGAAGTCGAGCATGTCGGTTAAATCGTCGACAGTGGCTACAAAGTGGGTGGTGGGTGAGCTTTGAATTTCTTCATCGTCCGTATCCCAACCTTGCTGACCGTAGTCCGGCCAGGGCTCTCCTGATAAAGAGAGAGACTTTAGTGTCTTCAGAATATCGCCGAAAGGCGAGTGCTGAAAGATGTCTGCGGCAGTAAACTCCATGATCGGCGCCCAATCGGATTCGATCGGCAGGGGCGCAGAGGGTTCGGAGTCCGGAGAGGAGTCCAGCTCCTTGGAGTCACGAGTCTCGCGGAGTGCGGGGCTGGTGTTCGGCTCGATCGCCGTTGGGATCGCAGCCCCCGAGGCGGCGTCCAACCACCCATCCTTGATCGGCGCAGTTGGCTCCGAATTAAGGGTCGAAGCCGATGCAGGTGCGACCTCCAGGGCACTGTTCGGCGGCAGAGCTAGATCATGCTCGTCGTGTCAGTGCGGCGCGCTCGGCAGTGGCTCGAATCCGTCGAGGATCAAGTCCCCGCGGATGCCAGCCATGTAGTTTAAACTTCCAAATCTGACCTGACGGTCATGGGCATAGCTTTTGATCTGCTACAGATGGCCAAGTGAATTGGCCCGCAGTGCGAAGCCGCCGAAGACGAAGATCTGTCCGGGGAGGAAGGTCTCACCCTGGACTGCATCGCTATTGATGATCGTAGGAGCCATCCAGCCTAACAGCGACGACACAGAGGAACTCTCAATGAAAGCACCAATGTCGGTGTCAAAACCGGCGGATCTCGGGTAGGGGGTCCCGAACTGTGCATCTAGGCCGGATGGTAACAGGAGGAGAGGGACACGAAGTTTTACCCAGGTTCGGGCCCTCTTGATGGAGGTAAAACCCTACGTCCTGCTTGATTAATATTGATGATATGGGTAGTACAAGAGTAGATCTACCACGAGATCGGAGAGGCTAAACCCTAGAAGCTAGTCTATGATATGATTGTTGTTCTGTATGTTGTCCTACAGACTAAAACCCTCCGGTTTATATAGACACCGGAGAGGGTTAGGGTTACACAAAGTCGGTTACAATGGTAGGAGATCTACATATCCGTATCGCCAAGCTTGCCTTCCACGCCAAGGAAAGTCCCTTCCGGGCACGGGACGAAGTCTTCAATCTTGTATCTTCATAGTCCAGGAGTCCGGCTGAAGGTATAGTCCGGCCATCCGGACACCCCCTAATCCAGGACTCCCTCACTCGCGGTTCTTGAGTTCTTCCTCAAGTTTCTTGAGATCATCAGCAGTGGCCATGGGGAGGTGGAGGGGGCTAAGACGGTGGAGCGATGCGACGGCAGGGTCGGGAGGAGGAAGAAGGCAGCGGCGGCAACAGCTAGGGCAAAAGAAGATGTGGCAGCGAGAGTTTTAGAGGAAGAGGATCGGACTGCTTGATACCATGTAAAACCTGATAATACTGGGCGGCTTGATTGCCTGCCTCAGCGCACCCCCTCATTATATATATAGCATAGTACTTTTACAATTACAAAAGGAGACCCAAGTAGGGAAACTATCTATGTGGAGGCAGCCGGACTTGTACTCCAAGTCGGCTTGAAGCCGTAGTTGTATTGGTCTCTAACAGGCCCGACACCGAGGAACGTCTCGAGGTCATGCTTGAGGCCGCGAGGGCGAGAGGCCTCTTGGACGACAACTCCGTCTTCTTACTCGACGAGGCCCTCGTCGGCTTCCTTGACAAGTTCACCGTTGTCAGGAAGCTCGCGGACGACCTTGACGTACGCCTACAGCCCACGCACACAGGCTCTACGATGCCCGCCACCTTCACCAGCCTCTATGATGACAATCTCTTCGACGCACTGGTGGCCCTGTGACTGACCGCCATCGCGCCGGAGAATGTCCACCTCGAGGCCGCGCTCGCCGCGCTGTGCCTCGCGCAGCAAGATACCATCGACATAATCACGCACGTCTACGAGCAAATCGTCCACAAGGACCACTATGTGCCAGAGGAGGTCGATAGGACAGTGGCCTTCTTGAACCGCAGGGCAACCTTGGACGTCATTGTTTAAAATCACGTTGACCTCCCCGCCAACGCCGCTGCTCCTCACCCGTCGGTTGGTGGCCGGACGCACTAGGGCGAGGGGATGCCGTTAATGGATCTGTATGCATCTTTATTTTTGTGTCAATTCCATGTATACTGTAATTTTCTTACCTTTCGCATCAAATTCACAACTTTCGTAGGTACCATGCATGAACCACGCCACAACCAAACTTCTTATTAATATTAACGTGTAATGAAAATGTGTAGGTCCCATGCAAGAAATGAGAATGAATTTTAAACTTCTGGATGTGGTAATCAGCCGCAAACATTGAGAAACTCGGTTTTTAAATTCCTGTAAATCCTAAACTCGTCTGAAAATCACCAGACTTGACAATGATGTCATGACATGGCGTCAACATGTTGTGGTATTTTTTTGTCCAATTTGCGAAGACGCACACATTTAACAACCAACAAAGTCTTAAAACAAAGAGCTCATATGACTGAATTTGGGTCTCGGCTTTCTGAAAATTTTGAGCAAGTTAGAGGGAAAATAAAGAGAAATGTGAATCTCATTTGGCTTTGGAAAGCGACCGCTGGCGTGCCGCCCTGCACGCACTGCATCGAGAGGCCGGCTGCACTCCGCGCCCAATCCTGAAAAATCCCCTCCGCTCCTCCGCCCCAAAATCTTGCACTCTCCACGCACGTCAGTCCAGCCTCGTCTCGTTTCGTGTCGTCTGCTCGGGACCAGGAAAGATGACGCCGCTCCACGCCGCCCCGCCGCCGCTCTCCGCGTCGGCCGCGGTCTCCTCATCCGCGCCACCGCCCCTCCTCGCCAAAGCGTACCATCCCAAGGCCGCGGCCCTTTGCTCACTCACCGTGACCGCCGCCACCCCATCAAGAAAAGGTTAGGCCGGCGCTCCCAGCCATTTTCCTTTTCACAGGAGAGACGGTTGGCCAGCAGTGCGTTCGGTGGAATCCGTCGTCTCTCGTCTGTGTTTGCTCGGTTCGTGCCATGTTGCCACTTGCCACGCACTGTTGGCTTTTGCCGTGCTTGTTTTGTTTATTGTCCATCTTGTCCGGTGCTTGCGCAACTTCAGCGAAACGGATAAGAACGCTTGGACGGTGGATGCGATTCTTTGGTTCGTTTGATTTTTTATTAATTATAATTAGCGACGCGTACAAAGTGTCCCCTCTCTCTGCCCGATACAGCATTTGGTCTGTTGTTAGTTCGATCGTTCTCATTCAGTCAGGTCCTTGAAACTGCATGGATGGTAATCTTTCTCTCCTCACAACGGAAGGCGATTGCTGCTCACGATGACTTGTGGTAGTAAGATATCTCCTGCGATTTGCGGCTTCCGCTGACACGATCAAGTTTCTTGTTTCTTGTCGCCAGCTTTTCTCGCATGCCCGGATCACAGCCCGGCGGCCGGGCGGTCGCTGACGCCGGCGCGCGGCGCTCCCGCCTCGTCCCCGGCGCTCATCTCGGCCGTCAAGGACCTGTACGAGTTCATCTGCAGCGGGCCGCTGGTGGACAGGATCGGCTACACCCGGGAGAAGATCGCCGAGTCCATCGACCGGTGGCTGTGGTGCGGCTCGCAGGTGAGCCGGTTGTTCCGCATCGACGAGCTCCGGCTGACGGACGCCGAGAAGTCGCGGATATACCACTTCTACATACCCGTCTTCCTCTGGTGCGAGGACCAGGTCGCCGACCACAGGTCCAAGTACAACGACGGCGACGAGATCCCGCCATTAGTGGTGTGTATTTGATTCAATGCTACTTAGCTCTTTTCAGTTTTCACCTCATTAGTTCATAGTATAACCGTGTCCTCTAGTGTCGAGAGCATCCAAATCTCTGGTGGCATTTTCCGGTCAGATAGACAGAGCACATATTCTTGTGCATTATTTCTTGCATCACACACGCCAGATGCTACTGCATTTGCCTTTAGCAAAAACAAATATCATCAGAAGCATATATCAAAGTTACCACAAATTCAGAAAACGTACCAAAATGATACCATCATACCAGAGTACCATGAAAGTGGTTCTTGCATCAGACACGCCAGATGCTACTGCATTTGCCTTTAGCAAAAACAAATATCATCAGAAGCATATATCAAAGTTACCACAAATTCAGAAAACGTACCAAAATGATACCATCATACCAGAGTACCATGAAAGTGGTTCTTGCATCAGACACGCCAGATGCTACTGCATTTGCCTTTAGCCAAACAAATATCATCAGAAGCATATGCTGTCCAATGTCCACTACCATGAAAGTGGTTCTTGTGTGATCGATAAATCAAGAGTACCACAAATTTAGAAAACTTACCAATATGATACCAGAGTATATATATCAAGTTAGAAGAATGAATAGATTTAGGTACTCAAAAATGTTGTTCTGCTCATCCGTGTTTCATAAATGGATCATCTTTCTGTTTTGTAGATTGGAGTCAGCGCTCCCCAAGGCAGCGGGAAGACAACTCTTGTTTTCGCTCTTGATTATCTTTTTCGGGTTTCTGGTAGGTGAGTCCTTCTCATCATGTTGATTACCATGTGTTCTCTTTGCCTCTATGAATGAAATTTAAGAGCCAAACTATTGTGTGCCTCAGGAATTCTGCCACATTGTCTATCGATGACTTCTATTTGACTGCAGCAGAACAGGCATGAATATTCAGATACGGAGCAATTAAATTCTGTATTGGGGATTACATTGTTTTTTTCTGCATATCTGTTGAAATATCAGTGATGATCAATGAATACATATGTGCAGGGTAAACTGAGGGAAACACATGCTGGAAATGCTCTTTTAGAGGTACAAGAACACCCCGATTAGCCCACTGTACTACCTCTGTTTTAGATGCTGTTTAACATGAACTGAGAGTACCTGACTAAAACTTTACAGTTTCGTGGAAATGCCGGAAGCCACGATCTCCAATTCTCAGTTGACACACTTGAGTCACTGATCAAACTGACAAAGGAAGGTACCGGTTGTGAACAAGTATCTGTATCTTGTCCAAATCCTTTGTGTTTCTATTTCATGGTCATTTGCGCAGTCTATTTTCTGTATTCTTTGGATTATTAAGGGTGCTGCATCCTATTTTTTTTTAAGAAATGCATCATAGATTCATATTTATATATATATATTGTCACTGAAATTACTGTTGTTTTTAACAACATTTAGGTACGAAGATGAAGCTTCCACGGTATGACAAGGTAAAAGGTTGCAGTTATCTTAGCGTACCTGAGTTTATATTTGAGTAGCCGAATGATATACCTCAGATATCCATGTAGTCCGCTTTTGGTGGAAGAGGTGACCGGGCTGACCCTTCGACATGGCCAGAGGTTGAAGGGCCCACAGAGGTAATTTCATGTTTAGCTGAATAACATTTTGAGTTGAGACATGTGCTTTTCAACTTCTCGCATGCCTGCTTTCTTGTCGTAGGTTGTTCTCTTTGAAGGATGGATGCTTGGGTTTAAACCTCTTCCGAATGAAGTTGTAACAGCAGTGGATCCTCAGGTGATTTCCTGGGATCATAACATTATTTGGTTTGTTTGTGCTACGTTAATATGACTTGAACCTATTTCCTTCTTCAGCTTGAGGTGGTTAATAAGAACTTAGAAGCATACTATGACGCGTGGGACAGATTCATTGAGTCATGGATTGTCATAAAAATTAAGGAGCCTAACTGTGTGTTTCAGTGGAGACTACAGGTCGTTATTGGACTTATCTGACTAGTGATCCTACGGTGTGCACAACAGAACAGTAAATTGATATTTTCTGATGCTTTTATTTTAATCGCAGGCAGAGGTAGCTATGAGAGCTGATGGTAAAGCAGGAATGTCTGACGAGGAGGTGTGTTTCTCATATAGTAGCTGATTCGTCCATTACACTGACCTTCCTTTCCAGTTGGATCATTTGTCGGTGCCCTACTTTTCTTTCGAAAAGAGGGAAACCCCCATGATCTCCGCATCGAGTGATGCACACATCCTTGTTGGCACCGGTTGTCAAGGAACAGCTCTTTCTGAGTTCTTAGCTATGAGTTGTGACCAAACTGGATAGTGCATCTCTCAAATCAGGACAGATAAAAGCCTGTCTTCTGAATAAAATAAAGCAGGACAATTGAGCAAACAAAAATACCAAGATGCAAAAGTATTTACAAACCAGTGCCATAATTTCACACCATAGTTGGACAAGGCTATCAAATCATACTTTTTTTACCTGTCTATCAAATCATACTTGATTGACTTATCCAAACTCTTCAGTGAACCACTTACATCAAGCATCGAAGCTGTCCTCTGCATCGTGTTTCATTTATCCATTCATGACTGTTCTCTCCTATGCTGTTGACTGGAGTCATGAAATTTGGCAATTCTTGCAGGTTATGGATTTTGTATCGCGCTACCTACCAGCATACCATGCGTATTTGCCCACGCTATATAAAGAAGGACCAAATGGCGCGAAGAAAGACCATCTGCTGGTCATTGACATAGACGAAGAGAGGACTCCTATCTCTGGTAGTTGAGTGCTGAGTGTACATTCTGAAATGGATATCTTGACTAAGTGGTTGAGCTTGGGATTTCTGATCTTTCTGAGACCACTTCTGCCAAGCAAGCACCACCGTCCTCTTGTTTCTTACAGCTTAAATATATCCTAAACGTGTAAATTCGATGTATACCAAGTTTTGCTATCTATTAAAAGAAACTGGCATCTCATTTTTCTTCCTATGTCACTCTGTGTGCTAAGTTTGTTTTCAAATTAGTGTTTTTGTGAATTGTCTGATTACGTTCTAGGGGCAATCATCCGACGCATTTCATTGTATACGCATTCGGTGATGAGGCACACACTTTGTATCACAGTAGTTTTTTCTTTTTGCCACATTCTCTTGCGCTTTTTTCTTGTGCCATCATGAAAGCGCATCCGTTCATCTTAGTTACTATCGGCTTTAAATTATTGCCGATAGTATGTTTCTGTTTGTAGCTAAGAGTACTAGTAAAAGACTAATCGGACGATTCAGGCAAGCCCCTGATTAATGTCAATGAACAAAAAACATAGACGGAAGTACAATAGGTTTGGCAATCATGGACTACGTATTTGTGTAGTCCATTTCCATTCTGAACGCATGTGTATTTATATATTAGTAGCTCAAATAGAGCACAATCCGTCGTAGTCTAGGTGGTTAGGATACTCGGCTCTCACCCGAGAGACCCGGGTTCAAGTCCCGGCGACGGAACTTTTTGCATTTTTTTTGAGAATAAAGATTGTTTTTGCACTTTGATTTGCTACTGTAGCCACTTTGAAGTTCGCCCGGTCAAAGAAAGTGCTTTAGGATGTTGCAACAATTAAGGCCTGTTTTTTTTGAGAAAAAAGATTGTTTTTGCACTTTGATTTGCTACCGTAGCTACTTTGAAGTTCGCCCGGTCAAAGAAAATGCTTTAGGATGGTGCAACAATTAAGGCCTGTTTGGTTCTTTGGCACGCGCTTGCCTTGCCCAGCCTAGCAAGGAAGCCATTTTTTGCATTTTTTTTTTGAGAAAAAAAGATTGTTTTTTACACTTTGATTTGCTTACTGTAGCCACTTTGGAGTTTGCCCGGTCAAAGAAAGTGCTTCAGGATGTTGCAACAATTAAGGGCCTGTTTGGTTCTTTGGCAAGCACTTGCCTTGCCCAGCCTATCAAGGAAGCCAATTATTTGGTTTGTGTGCGATCATAGCTGGTTGCTTGTGATTTCCGGCTTTTCCTTCAATCGAGTGGGCGAGCCAATTTGGCTAGCCTCCATCGGCAAGGCTAGCCTCGCCCAGCAAAGCGAACATGCAAGGAAACCAAAATAGATCCTAACTTTCCATAATTACGAGGAAAAAAAAAGCTTTGATTAAGGCAGCATCACATTTCAGGTGAAATTTAATTGACCTTCAACCAACATTTTAAGCATAAAAACATGGCATCTATATGTATGCAACCGAATTACCATTTTCACTAAAAGCAAAATCAACATAACTAAAAAAAATTCAACCCAACTATTTTAGGAAGGTTAAGAATGAATCATCAAAAAGGTTTCAGACTAACATGCAAAGAACTACTCCCTCAAAAAAAAGCAAAGAACTACTCCCTCTGTCCCATAATATAATATTGTTTTTCAAGCTGTTGTATACAAAACGTAATAAATTGCAATTCTTGTCTGTGGAACTGTAAGACTAACACTGACACTAATAATTCTACCATAAAAAAAGACAGTAGTAATTCTGGGAGAGCAAGAATGAATCATCAAAATTCCAGACTAATATGAAAATAATTTCAATAGCAACTCATTTTGTGTGTGCAGGGAATAACAACTCAAGTTGATTACGGTAAAATATAAACTGTAGCTTTTGTACCACAAAACTGTAAAAGTAAAAACTAACAATAGTAATTCTTGGATAACAAGAATGAATCATAAAAAGTGCATAAATTCAGGACACAAATGAAGCAAGAAGTCACAAACATAAACATACCCCAAAATTAAGACCAGAGGCAAAACATTTTATATGGTTTGAAGGGAAAGTGTAACCCAACATACAAAGTCAGAATAAAGGCAAAAAAAATATAGTCATTGCAATCGAACGTCAAGAAATTAGAATGAAGGTGTAAAAAACCAACTAAATAATTCAGCAGGAATCACAACGGGTGATCGGACGGCAAGAAATTTGAGTGAAACAAACTGAAATTAGTCGTATGGAAAATACTACTCCCTCCACTGGCAAAAAAGAAAATACTACTCCCTCGGATCGGAAGGAAATAAGTGGTGCAAAAAAAATATCTTCCTTAATCATCACCTAGTGAGCTATCGCATTGCTAGTGCTAGCCAAGCACTGCTCACGGGCTCATGGATGGCGATCCGACGGCTGGCACGCCAAGAGAGCAAACAACACATCGGTAGTCACACGGATCGCGATCCGTGGCCAACCTCCTAGCGCACATCGCCACCGTCCAACCCTCCCTAATCCAGCGGCTGACCCAGGCCCGCGTTCCTCCGGTGCCGCGCCGAGGCTTCCCAAAATCCCTAAAATTTCAAGCTACGCGCCGCACCCGCCGGCCAAACCCGCGCCCCTACTTAATGCCAGTTTTTTTCGGCGATTCTTCCAGAATCAATCCCCTCCCCAGCTTTTTTCAGAATTGCCACTTCATATTTTTTTACAACCCTATCTAGTTAAGGTCTAATTAGCTAGGATTGTAAAAAACATATGAAGTGATGATTCTGGGAGAAGCTGGGGAGGGGGGCGATTCTGGTAGAATCGCCCAAAAGAACTGGCCCTTAACCCCGGCGAACCCCTCCCAAGATCCTCAGGGCATCTCCAGCCGTGCCTCCAGGAAGGCCTCCTCAGGCGATTTTTTCGCGCCGGCGCCGAAAAAACGGCCCAGTCGCGTCCCAGGAACCCGATTTTCGCCGGCTTGAGCCGAAAACAGCGTCGGCGGACCCAGGCCGAACTCGGCGCGCTGGAGGGCGCCTGGGGGCGCCGGCGCGAGCTGTTTTGGCGCAAAAAAGACGCGGGCCAACCGCGTCAGCGACTCGGCGCCTCGTCTTCCCCCAACGGCCTCGGTTCCCGCGGCCGGTCAGCCTTGCCATTGATTCCTCACGAGCGGCGCGTTCACGGGACGGCGCGCCGACGCCTCCACTCCCTCGCACGCGTACACACGGCGCGGCCCGGCTATAAAAGCCGGCGGCCTTCGCTCACCTGCGCCCACACCAGCCCCGCCCCTCGCCGCCGTCCAGCCCTTCCTCTCTCCCCGAGCGCCGCCGCCCAGCCCCTCCCTCTACCTCTTCCGAGCCCGCCCAACCCCGCCTTCACCATGGCAGAGCGCTTCCCCGGAGATACGGCGGCGGCCAACGGCTTCGGCCGCCGTTCACTGCGCAAACAGGAGTCGTGGCTCCTGTTCCAGGCAAACATCCCGGCACCGCCGGACATGCGCGCCGGACCGACGGGGTGGAGACTCAGCGCCGGGGGAGTGCCCATTCCCCCGGTGCCCGACGCCGCGGTGGACCCGAGGTACTTCGCCGAGGAGGTCGACATCGTGCGCGCGTCCCTCACCGACGCCGAGCTCTCCCTCCCCTGGTACGCCGCCGACAACCACGCGGCCTGGGCGGCGTATTTCGAGCGCCGCCAACAGCAGCGCTTGGCGTCCACAAACGGCGTGCCGGTGGTCGGTGGCAGCCGGCAGAACAGCGAGGGACGCTACCTCTGGTGGGGCGTCCCCGGCCGTACACTCGAGGGCGTGCTCACGCACCTCGAGGGCGGCAACAACCCGCCGTTGGCGTACCCCCCGGCGAGGGCGGCCGCCCCGGCGCAGCACCGCCGCGCCGGGCCATGGGCTCCAAGAAGGTTCGGCGCATCCTCTTCTTCCTCCTCGTTGTCCCGTTCTTCTTCCCACTCCTCCGGCTCTCCGGCGCTGCTCGGCGTCAAGGCCGAGCCCGCGGCGGAGACGCCGCTCGGCCGACGCACTCGCAGCGCCGACATCGTCATCAACGAGGGCGGCCGGCGCGCCCCCTCGTCGGGGGCTCCTCCGCGCTTCGTCAAGCCGAAGACGGAGCTGGGGCTGGCGCCGGTGAAGACGGAGCCGGGTGTGGCGCCGGTGAAGACGGAGCCGGGTCTGGCGCCGGTGAAGGCCGAGTTCGCCGCCGACGACGACGCCGTCCTCGAATGGGCGCGCCAGGACTCCATTGCGATGGAGAAGGCGCGCCGCGAGAAGGAGAAGGAGCGCCAGCGCGCCGCCCTACGCCGCTTCGAGGAGCGCCGACGCGGCCGCGAGGAAGGCGGGGTCGTCGTCCTATGCGACAGCAGCGACGACGACGACGCGCCGCCGCCTGTTCGCCATGGCGACGCTGGTCAGGGGTCCAGCAGGGGCGCCCGCGTCAAGGAGGAGAAGGCCAACGACGACGATGGCGGCGACGACTTCCCCCTTTCTTTTTTTTAGATTAGGTTAATGTAATGTTTGAACGAATTTCATCGAAATTTGTAATGTTTGGCCGAAATTTAACTAGTTTTTATCATAACTTCGTCGAACGTTTTTTTTTTGTTTTTCAATACGCACTTGGGGCGGCCCTGTGGGCCGACGGCTAGGGGCCGACTCGCCCCAATACCATTTTTTGCGCCGGCTCATCCCAAGCGGCGCTTTTAGACGCCGGTGACGGCCAACTGCTGGAGATGCCCTCAGACCATCGCGCCGAACAACTCTCTTGCCCATTAAACGCATTTACGTGTGTGTGTGGAAGGATCGGACGCTGGGCTATGCCACGTGGCCAGAAGGGGCTGGCGAGAATGATTTTATCCTGGGTCAGCGAGAGAAAACAAGTTGGAACTGAGAGAGATAGAGGACCGCATTTTCTTCTCCACCCATCCCCCATTCTCTCTCGCCTCTCCTAGGGTTGCCGCTTGACGGCCCCGCGCCCCCCCCCCCCCCCCCTCCTCTGCCAAGTGATGGTGGTCGCTCCTCCGCTGGCCCATCTCCGTCGCCAGCCTCCTCGTCTCTCCCACGCCACCGACTGGAGCCATGTGTGTCGTCTTTGCCATCGCCTAGCGCCTAGAGATGGGCGAGGACGCCGAAGCAACAACAACAGCTAGATGGCAGGAAACAACAGCTCGCCTATTCATAGGTATGCTCAGATCCTTGCTCCCACTCCCCTTGCTCCCTCCCTCTCTTGTTGTTCAATTCTTTTGATGCGACTTCGATGCGGTCTAGCAAGGTTGAATCTCTGCACGGCAGCACGGGCGTCCGTTTGTGCTGTGCGTGGGCTGCCTGCTGCCGGTGGCGTGCGTGTGGTGTCCATGCTGCTAGAGGCGTTCGTGTGTGCCAGCTGTGTGGTGTGCGCGTGTTGTGATTGTGCTGGTGTGCATGGTTGAGTACGTGTTTTGTGTTGCCGCTCCTAATTAACTAGCGTATTGACTTGAATTTGGCCCGGGTCAAATAAGGATCAGAGAAATCAAGTCAGTAGCAGCAGCGTCTAATTGAGAGCGGGTAATCCCTTAGGACACACTACTCATGCCGTCGGGTGGGGGATAAGTACTACTCCATGCAATGGGTTTCTGACTAATTAATCGAGGGATCAAGTCGGCCTAGAGCTTGCACGGCTTCAGTGGCTGACACACGCTGTGGATTTTTTGATCTTTTGATTAACTTTCCTGTAGCAGCTGAAAGGAACAAGGTGACTGGGAAGTACTGGGCTACATACCTTCCTTTCCTTGATTTTCCTTCCAAAATCTAAGGTGATTGATTTACTAAATCCCATATGTGCTGACTTCTAAATTTTTAATGCTTCTGAACATTTCTTGGTTTTATGTGTCTGTTAGCTTTTACTGGAAACCTTGCTATCCTTGTGCTTTACCAATGTGAAGTTCAGCACTATGGCTGCCATTATGTGTTGTCTAATGGTGTGGTGGTCAGGAGTCATGTGTGATATAGTTATCATTTCGATGCTTAAAGCTGATCATTTTGTAGGAAGATGCCTGGGTTCTCGTCAAATGCAAGCTGCACTACTGTCGAAAAGTGTAGTCTATTTTGCAGTGCCGTAACTTGTAAGTAATATTGTTTGGTATTGCTTGAAATTTAGAGTTTAGTCATGTTACCAAGCTATGGATTTTGAAATTTCAGTTGTGAAGTTCATATATGCAAGTTATCCTTCCTTACAAAATCATTGTTTGTGGCAGAGTGAAAGCAAATGTGCTCTTGTCTATGGGCAAATGAATGAGGCCCGGGGTGGTCGTGCTCGTGTAGATCTGACTGGTTTTTCTGTTGGTGAACATTTCTGTGACGCCAAAGGATAAGATGTGCTTCTGTTTATTGATTTTCCATTTCACCTAGGTAACTTCTGAAAGGCATTTCTTGTACTGACACCTCTGTCTGTGCTCCATATTGTGTTGTTAAACAATTTTTCTCTTTGTAACCTGCTGTTACCATTGCTATTAAGTCTCGCTGTTGTACTTTTTTTATTACTCTTCATGACAGGCGAACTCTGAGGTGTATGCTTTTGTATTCCGATCATATAGTATCAGATGGCCTCCCAATAAGCCATTAGCTATTATGAGGTGTTAAAGATAGTTAGGTAATTAGTTAAAATAATTACACATGGTAATTAAGCAATAACACATGCTATGAACTGACTTAGTGAAATCCATTTATTTTTGGGTACTTAGTTAATCCATGTTTTTCTGCCTTTAGTCATTATTGAGGTCTAATCTTTTCATCTTTGCATTTTCAAATCTGCTTGACAAGTAAGGAAAAAGCTTATAGGTTAAATAATGTGTTGAAGTGTTGATCCCTATATATTGACCTAGGAAGTGAAGATTGCACTATATGAAGTGGTCATGGCATTGGTATCTTAACTCTCAGTTCTGGATCACCATGCCACTACATTCTATGAATCAAATTTTGTTTGGTTGTTCCCCTGGTGATCCTGTTTCTTGTGGTTAGTGCTTCAGGTTTGCTCCACCAGATATTCCCAATGTGGCCGCTACACACAGCCAAGTTATGTACAGCTACAGGAGGGTGCGATTGGCTATGTTGATGTGCTTGTTTTCCCTATATGCAGGTTTGTCCTAATTTACTTGACCTATTATTTCATTGCATTTTGCAGATCCAGGTTTAAACATAACATGTCCAACCCTATAATACTGCTACTCTGTGTACACTAGGATCATGCTAATTAGTTGATGATAGATAAATTCCTATATCTAACATGTCATCTGCTGCTTGATATTGTCGCTGTACTAATTAGTATTTGATGAATAAATAAATTCCTATCATGCTAATTGCTAATTCGTTGATAAATAGATAAATTCCTATATCTAATATGTCATCTGATGCTTGATATTGTTGCTGTACTAATTAGTATTTGATGTGCCTTCAAGTTATTTTATTATGTTCTCCCCCTAATTATATTACATGACAATGCCTTTTTATTATACTAATGGTCTCATAGAAATATATGAAGGCGTTTTACTGAATTTACCTGCTTTTCCTCGTAGTTCCTACTGTACAGAAAGCAAAAGAAGCTGCTTTGTGGCGTATGATGCAGACTAGGACACTGAGGAAAGTTCTGCGCATGGTGAAAATGTTGTGATGTAAGCCTCTTAATTTGCTAAAATGCGACTCGTGTTCTTAGAGTATTTCTGAATCGTATACGCTTCCAATATGTTAATTTATTTTTTCTTATTGACGGTGCAACCTTCCACATCATTTCTGTCGCAGAGAACTCATCGGCACATCAGAAGAGGATGTTGTTATCTGCAATAACAACGGTGAGCACACAACCCACAACCCACATCAAACATCATACTCACCCTGCTTATGTTTTATGCTAAAAATTGGTACGCGTGCTTCACTGTACAGTGGTGCCGTGCGGTCGCAACAAGAAGCCTCGCACCTGAGCCTCTCCTTCCGCCTTTCGCCCAAGAGGACCTAGAATCTTTGGCAAGAAACCAAAATCAGACCACCATCTCCACTACATCATTTGTGGTGACGACCTCCTACATTACCTTGCCTTTTCATATCATACCATTGTGCATGTTTACACCCGTGTCTTCTTGATATTGCTATGTAGGTTGGCCTGGTGAGAACTATCCAGGAGGATGTGATAATCATTGTGAATGGGGGAACAAGGTGAAGCACTATCAATAGCATGTTGACAAGCGCCTGATCGCCGCAAAAGAACATACCATTCCATAGTATATTGGTATATTTGCTGCATGAACAAGACATTTGCAAGCCCGGGCTAGTGGATGGTGACTATCTCCACACTTGATCTTCTATATGATGGTGTCAGAGGATCAGTCTTCTGCGACACCCGGGATGTGCTCTACATCGAGGAGTACGATGGCAAGCCGGCGATGGCATGATGAGCAGACGCTCGAGCAGGTGAGCGTCCACTCAGTGGGGGTGGTGGAGGGCGGTAATAGTAATAAGAGTTGTCATGCTATCAGGTTAGGTATTTCCTGTGCTATAAATACAAACATGTGCTACACTACCTTTGGACCAATTGTAATGGGTGGTTCTCCTTATCTCTACAATCATTTTAAGTTGATCTGAATTTATAATTTCTCCGTTGCAACACATGCCTAGCGTACTTTATACATGTGCACTAAGTAACCAGATCCTTGCTTTCCTAACAAATACCAATCTGTGATAGAACATCAGCTTGTATAACTTGATTATTTCTGGGAACTTGTCCATGTGACTTACTATGCATATGAATAGCATGAAGTTAAGGTGAACAAACTGAAACCACGATCAGTGTATCACCACCTTCCAGTGAAGCTCCGTTTTTCTATATTGAAACCATGGCAATGGATTAGAAAATGGATCAACTCTATCACACTTGATTACTGCATTCCAAAGGGCAGACACTACAGAAAAGGATTTTCATTTATGGAGAACAGTACTCTTGTACTGCATATATTCATAAATCTATAGAAAAGGTTTTGACTGTTAAGTACAACAAAACATAATCTGAATTGATTTTCCTAGCAGTATTGTGTATGTCTTGGTGTAGATTGATTTGCTATCAGCTTATTTTTCTTTCGGATGCTCAGGTCATGCTGAGGAATTGTTTGACAGACCCTATGGCAATGTGGCATATGCGGATGGAGATTTGTAGCTATTCGCTGGCAAGTGCGCTTATGAACTTATTATATCACTCCTTTATCAATTGGCTACACAGACAACAAAAAATACATTTAAAGGGGTAATCTGCTCTTTAATTTTGGTAATGCATCCTATTAATGACAAATTAGTAAGGGGTCCTAGGTGCATATATCCATACTGAACCTTTACCACATTTGAAGGTACAATGCTGCATTGTTCGGTAATACTAAAATGTAACATTGCCTTTTTTTACTTCTAATTTCTTGCTGACATTGGAGTCTAGTGTTGTACTGTCTGTTTGCTACATAAAAATTTATTATTGAAAGGTGGTTCATGGATCTATGTAGCTACCTAGCATACCATGATATCATGATCCTGCTGTAAACTTAGACCTGGCTATATTTTTTTAAAATCTACCAAGTAATAGAAGCTTTCAAAGAATTTGGAGGGACGTTGATGTTACTTATAATAAGGAAAGTGTTATCTTAGTTGCCTAACAGGCCTCTGTAGATGCTTACTTTTATCACAAGCAACACATGTTTCTCTTGCTAGGTAATTGTAGCCCCTACTAGATAATTGCTTAGACCCTTTTTTTTTAAAATAGTGGCATTTCGTTTGGCTGTGAATGAAGGCAAGAATATTGGCCTCCAGTCCTCTCCTCGTGAGGTCTTTGTGAGCTAATCTTTTGCCTGGATGCCCTTTCATAAATTATATGGCATCAATTTATTTTGTGTTTTGTAGATTATACAAGCAAATCGGGTGTACTGAAGGTGTCTCAAGCACCGATATAGTTGGAAAGATTACCGTGTGGAGTAAAGCCATTATTTTTTGGGGGATCGGATAGTGCTACCCATGGTCTCTCTCTCTCTCTCTCTCTCTCTCTCTCTCTCTGTGTGTGTGTGTGTGTGTGTGTGTGTTCTTATTGCTATTGCACACAAGCTGTTGACCTTGCTCAGTTTTCTTTCTTTGTTTGATACAAGCAAATCAGGTGTACGTATGTTGTTGTTGCAAGTTGAATTTCAAGATACTTGTGAGAGGAATTTCACACAAAATTGTTGCAACTTAATTCTTCATACTTCAGTATTACATCAGGGGAGGTGTGTTGTATCATGAGGGTCGTGCTAACTGCTAAGTTACCTAGAAGTCGTACACACCAATGTGTGTGCATTTCTTAGTGCTGTATAGCACGCCACCAACGTTTGGTCGATGCTGTCCTGCCTCGGCGGACAGGATCTGGAAAGGCAACTTGTGCTTTGATTTCCAAAGTGGTGGTTTGGATAGTACTATAACCTGATGATTTTGTTGAGGACCAGAATTTGTTGCGCACCATTGTTCCTTGTTAGGGTCGAGAAAACATCACTGATGAACTAACACAACCAGACTGCAATCATGTCTCGTCTGATTCGTCTATAGTGTTATTTCGCTGCTTTAAACAATTGGGTGGTTTGCGTGCAGGTACATCAACAACAAGTTCAGCAATCAGTACAAGGCGATGAACGGAGGTACTCCCTCCGTTCCAAATTAGTTGACAAGATATATTCGTATCTAGACAAATCTGAGTCAACTAATTTGGAACGGAGGGAGTACAAATCAATGACCAGCTCTTCACGTTATAGGTCATAGATGTTACTTCTTGTTGTTTCAGTACACAATAAGGTTACTGTTCTTACAGATAGGATCAGGCTGTTAGGATCAATATTGATAAAGTGCAGGTGTGTTTTGCTTACACAAAAGTGCAGTGGCTGGATCTTGGTGTTATCTCACTACATATCAAAGTCTCCTATCTCACCATGTTTTCTATGGGGCCTAAACTTTTTTGGGGGCATTGAAAATCTTTCTAGGCCGCCATGTATTGTTTTAAAAAAATCTGCAGTGTTCAGTTTTACAGCATTAGATATTCTTCAAAAAGTCACTTGTCTCATGACCGATGCATTGGTGTTCTTTTGTTTTCATTGAAGTCATTCTGGACTGCCATACATGGGTATACAAAAAATACTGCAGTGAGTTCAGATTTTCATCATCGGTCATCCTTGAAAAAATAGTTGTCTTTCATCAGGTTGAGTAGAATCGGATTTCTATTTAAAATGATAGGGCAAAACTGAATTTTCGTGAACACTAGCTTGATTTCCAGTAACTCTTTTTAAGCCAGGAGTGTCGCCTATACTGAACGTGATGTCCTCCTTGAACGAAGCCACACAAAAAAATGGTTAGACAGATGGTACCACCCACTTCCCATCTTGGAACCGCTCGCTTTTATTCAGTCCACGTATCCGCCCTGTGATCTTTGGTTGTGGGTTAGGCGTCCGTTGCTATTGTTCGATTCTGTCGGTCAACCTATTGCATAGGCACTTCTATTACTTTCGGTTAATCCCTGTTTTAGGTGTTTGGCTTCAGGATTAGATGATGGATTAGGCAAATGTTAATGCTTTAGTTCTTTTGCTTCCAGATTAATTACATGGATGATTACTTCTAGGGATTACGCTGCATTACTTCTTTTCTTGAGGATTAATTACATGGATGCTTAGTTCTTTTTCAGCATCTTTTTAGATCTGCAACTTTTGAGGCTATAGTCTGCTCTATCACGATGTGCTCTCTCAGTTAGTTGCCACATATGTCGTTATGTGGATGTAGCACAACTATAAGAATAAATGATATATTTGTAACCATATACATGCATCACAACTATCTGTAAATGCTAGCAGTGATTTTCTATATCGTTTATATCGCTATTTAATCACCCGCTTCGTCGACATCTATTGCGCCATGCAGTACATATGATACATAAGTAAATACTTTCAGAAAATGAAAGAGATCTACTCCCTTCGTTTCTAAATATTTGTCTTTTTAGAGATTTCAAATGGACTACCATATACGGATGTATATAGACATATTTTAAAGTGTAGATTCACTGATTTTACTCCGTATATAGTTATTTGTTGAAATCTCTAGAAAGACAAATATTTAGGAACGGAGGAAGTATAATGTCAACAACTAAATGCGTTCTAAGCAATTACTTCCAGTATGTGCCTTTCTATGAATGTCTCCCACTACACAGACTAATCCAACCTAATACAGGGAACGTAACTCACTACCTTTCTACGCAATTTTTTTAGCAACAAAACATGTTTAAGATTCATCTCTGCTGCTGTCTGGTTTACTCTTCTTTCGAAGTAGGTAGTTTCATTCTTTGGCTCACCATTTCCAGTGGGAATCATCACATTTCATATTGCTAACGCTATGTTTTATCATTCGATGAACAAAGTGAAGAGAATGAGCAGCCAGAGTGCATCATCCGCGGTCAGCACATGCCTTGTTTTTTATTTTTATATTATATATGAAACAACAAACTCACATGATCATAATCCACCATGTATCACTGGATTTCTTTATCAACTGCCTTTAGCTATTCACTATGTCTGCTAGATCAATACTTATTTCCTTTCATACTGATTGCTCTCAGCATACTTCTCTCACAAAATTTACAATGACACTGCTCTCTTCTACTTTTGTTCACTCAATGTTTTTTCCTTTTGTACTGATTACTTTCAGCATGTCAGACAATGCTGGTCTGAATCTTTATACAATCATTTGTGTTCTCTCTATTTTACAAACCACTTTCAGCATCTGCTACATTTTAAAACTTCCACTTGTCTGATTTTGAAAACTAATCTTCCACTTACTTATAGTACTTCATGTCGAAGCCCCCGCCTACGCTGTTATATAGCTTAAATTTCTTTTCCCAAACAAACAATGACATTTGCGGTTGTTACAAACGATACTTAACTTGCTTCACACCTACATTGAACTGAATGCAGGAACACCTGGTGGCATCTGGTACTTTGGTGAGCTTGAAGACCACTGTTACTGGGGTAATAAGGTGAAGCTCTATGAATGCCATGTGGACACTCTTTTTTTTATGTTCTGGTTTAGTACTACGTGTGCACAATCAACAAAACGTCTGCCAAGCCAGGCCAGCGCATGGTAACCTCAAAAACACACTCTTATCTTCCATATCACACAACAATCTGTATTCATCTATCACTTGCTTTCATGTAACAGTATTTTCAGGTACAATATACTGAAGAGAACCTGCTGGACTACATTGATCCACACAATGATACACTCATGGTCATACTTGCAAATGGCCGTCTGCGTGCTGAATATCACATTATTGCTAGGAACTGACAAGAGGGCCACTATAACCACCAACTGGTCCGAGTTTCGTCGCCGTGCGAACATTCGTGAAGGAGACATCTGCGCTTTTTGTTTCGAGGTCACTTTAAACCGCTGCCTGGTTCTCACTGTGCACCCCTCTAGATGCACCATCGAAAACACCGCAAGTCATGTGTCAATATAATCTAGCACTAAGTACTCCTAATTATGTTATTTCCCATAATGAACCTATGTTTTGCTTTTGGACCCTGCTATCCGATGCTTTTGAAGATACTAAACCTATGTCGTTGCTTACGTAAACTGTACTGTTCTTAGTCAGATGGTTCACATCCACCTGTTAAGATCCATATTAGGGCTCCTCTGTATATATCTATTTATTTCTACTGCTATTATGTGCTTCAAATCTCAATTTATTAATTAAGACCATCATCACACACTCTAATCAGATCAGAAAAGTATGTTAAAAGGTCGCCCACTACCTGGCACCGCCCAGATTCAAGAGGCGCGCCACGGGCGCGCCCCAACACCTAGTACGCAGCAAACTCCCCGGCCCCGGGCTCCCCTCGCCCCAGATCCGCAAATGGCCCGCACGAAGCAGACCGCGCGCAAGTCGACCGGCGGCAAGGCCCCGCGGAAGCAGCTGGCGACCAAGGTAGCGCGCAAGTTGGCACCAGCGATGGGCGAGATCCGCAAGTACCAGAAGAGCACCGAGCTGCTCATCCGCAAGCTCCCCTTCCAGCGCCTCGTCCGGGAGATCGCGCAGGACTTCAAGACCGACCTCCGCTTCCAGAGCTCCGCCGTCTCTGCCCTGCAGGAGGCCGCCGAGGCCTACCTCATGGGGCTCTTCGAGGACACCAACCTATGCGCCATCCACGCCAAGCGCGTCACCATCATGCCCAAGGACATCCAGCTCGCCCGCCGCATCCGCGGGGAGCGCGCGTAGGCGCCCTCTCGCTCCTGCTTGATCCCTTCAGGCCTCACCGTGTAATGATCTAGCCGTGCTGTAGTTTTTAGTATGTGCAATGGATGTATCAAGTGTTCTCTAAGTTATTATATGAATGAGAAGTATGCAGCTCTGTTTACCTCTCTCTGCTTAATCATATGTTCAGAATTGGTGATGCTGTTTGGGCAATGGGAACTGAACAATCTGCACCTGAACCGGAGTTGCTACTAAAATTTGCATAAACAAAAATCCTCCAATCTCTATCCATCTAGACCTGGGAAACAATCCGGCGCCGAAGCCGACGGTAGAAGCCACCCCAAATTCCATCCGGCAAGCGAAGCGAAACAATTCGGGTCTGCGGCTCGCCGTTTCCCAGCTCGCCCGAGGAAGCCGGAGACGTGCTCATGCGCATATCGTTCTGCCGCGCGACTGGTCCAAGATGCGGGAGGACATGCTCGTGCGCATATCGGGCTGCTGGAACCCCGGAGCTCGGCCGTTCAGGCGAGATAGGCGCGCGACTGGTCACGATATTAGCTCCAGAGATGATGTCTTCATGATGGATGTATGGTAGTACCAGTTTAATCATTTTATCATTTTCTAGTTCAGTGGTAAATTGGCCCCATTTGATTTGGTTCAAGGTACAAATTGTTGCATCAGCTTATTTGTGGTGTTCAGCATTTTCAGCAACTTCCCCACAAAAAAAACTCCCCTACATATGAATCCCTGGAGGGTCGTCATTCATTTAAGTAGTTCTGGAAAGGAAAACGCTTAGAGTCGGAGCGCGCCAGCTGAAACGTTCTGCCGGTCCCACACACGCGTGCCATGCACCAGGGCCCCGCGCATCTAGAAACAGCTTCCTCTTCCTTATCTTCTTGTCCACCCCCCGCATCTCATCTCCGTTCTCGTTACTCTGTCCCCGTTCTGCGCCCGCGCCATGCTTCTCCCTCCTCCTCGCAGCAAACCACGGTGAGGACCGCCCAAAATAGATCACCGTGCGGAGGTGCCTTGCTGCTGCAAGCTCCATGGCCACATTTATCTGCTTAGCGCAGGCCATGGCCGAATTCGAGCCATCTAGGAAGGGGATTTTTTGCGCCATGGATGAGCTGCTAGCGACGTCAATGGAGAGGTTTGTTGGGGGGCGGCTCCTGCAAAAGCTACATCCGACCATGGAGGTAATGGAACCGGCCTCGCGGTTTTGCTGGAAACGGCCGCTGCGGGTGCTTGAACGCCCACCATTAGTGCTACCTTCCCGCCCCCAAAGGTGCCGGAATTGACAAACACTGGTGCTGGAACCGGCCACCTCGGCTGCTACAACCCACCCTCGCAAATGCTGGAACCAGCCATCGTGGGTGCTACAAGCTGTCGGTGTCGTTGCTGGAACCTGCAGCATGAGGAGCTACAATCGGCAATCTCGTTTGCTACCAACGGCACCACCATATGCCGGAACGGGCCAACTGTTTTGCTGCAATCGGAACGAGGCACTGCCACAATGGCGAACTAAGACGCAGAGTTTGCTGCAACCAGCAAACTGGAAGCTGGAACTGATGGATTTTTTTGCTACATCCGGCGGAGTGGTGCTCGGGCGACGACGGGGATGGCCATCCAACCTGATGCATCAAATTAAAGCGGACACTACATTTTCATCAATATTGAGCTTTTTTACATAGAAAAGTAAAACTGGCCTTGGTCTACTCTTCACCGAACGTGCGCATGTCCGTGTTCCACGACTCCATGTCGTACTCTCCGTTAGAGATCGTCGCCTAGCCATCGATGTCGTCGGTGGAGGTCAGGTCGGCAATCAAACCGGGCAGTCCAACCTCGTAGTCATTGTGTCCCGACACAAAAGATGCGAAGCTGCCAACATTTGGCAGCATTCACATCCACCACGGCGTTGGCGCCTCTTCGTCTGCCTCCGTTGTGATCTCCTCGATTAGGGTGGTCGCGCTCTGCCACGTTGATGCGGAGTTGCCACTGCGCATGGCGAACTATGCGAGCGCTACGCATAGACTCGTATAACACCCGCTACTCATCCACAAAAGCAAAATTCTCTGCAAGCATGGCTGCGATGGCCTACTTGTTCGACTGCTCGCTAGCAACTTGGTCCTTTGCTAGGCAGTGGTGCTCGAGGAATAGCAGGTTGTACTGCTGCTTCTCCTATAGCACCCGAAACACGGAGACCGGCGGCGCCTGCCCTTCCAGCTATGCCTCCGCCATGACGTCGTTGTAGCGCTCCTTTTCGTCTGCTATAGGGTGAACCAGGCAATCGCCGCGGGCTCATGCTCCTCCTCCATGTCGCGTCCTCCTTGTCTGAGCTCTCCTCCTTCGGAGAGCTCAGAGGCTCTCCCATCATAATGTCAACCGCACACCAACACTCCATGTGTCCATAGTGATTTTGTGGCGGCGTCGCAACGCAAGGGCCTTCCACCACCCACGATGAGTTGCTTGTTCTCTCGTAAGAGTGATTGGGGTAACCCCTGATACATTAATTTGCATCATTATTTCCTACTGTAATTTACCATATTTCAATGTTATACTTCATATTATTACGCATTCCTAACGCCTTTTCTCTCCTTAAATGCAAGTTACATCAAGAGAGGTGGATTGCTGACAGCTGGAATTCTGACCTGAAAAAGTTACAACAGAGATAACAATTCTCCAAAGCTCAAAATGAAGCGTAGATATACAAATAATTATTTTGGAATATATAATAAATTATGGAGCAAAAATAGACCAGAGAGGGTCCATCGGCCAACCACAAGGGCAGGTGGCACAATCACCCCACTAGCCGTGCGACATGAGCTTTTATGCCCCTGATGGGTCTCCTCCCGATGTCCTTTTTCCATAAATTCCAGTTTGTCGGATTTCGGGTTCCGGTAGACCCTTGAGGTTTGAACACTGGGGTGCGCGCGGAGATCTCTCCCCTACCGATCTACGTCCAATCTCCTCGGGTGATCTAAGCTAGAAACAACGAACAACACAAGGGACACGAGGTTTATACTGGTTCGGGCCACCGTTGTGGTGTAAAACCCTACTCCAGTGTGTGGTGTGGTGGATTGCCTCACGGGGCTGATGATGAACAGTACAAGGGAAGAACAGCCTCGCGAGAGGTGTTCTTGAGCTGGTGCGATGAACTGTTAGGGTGAGTTCAGTCGCCTCTCTTTCTCTCTCTCTCTGCTAGGGCTCTACCAGATTTCTTGGTCTCCCTCTACTCTATGTGGCTAGTTCTACTTATAGAGGCCCTGGGCCTCTCCCCAAATAATGAGCGGGAAGGGCGCCAACACTTGGCCATTTTGAAGGGGAACATATAGTACAAGTTATCCTGACCAAAGGTGGTCTTAGGCTACCAAAAGTACTGATGATGGCGCCATTTTGGGCTCCACGGTGACCTCCGTCCTACCGCTCTGCTGGTCTTGGTCTCGTTGCACCAGAATGGTAACCTTTGCCCGATGCCTTGGCCTGTGCTTGCCCCCTTTGCACCAAAGGGGAAACAAGGACACTGCGCAGGCCGGCGCCCGCCTGGCGCCCGCCTGGTCTCGATCGTCATGGCTTGCGTCACGGGCTCCTCGCAAGGTATCCCCGCCTTGATCTCTCCGCCTCCTCGCGAGCCTGCCGGATGAGGCCGCCTCTGAGGAAGCTTCCTATCGTCCGCCCCGCGAGGCTTGACTCCTCGCGAGGGTCTTGAGCTTGAGCTGATGAAGATGAGCCGTGCAGGGCCCCCACTTGAGCCACGCCGCAGGCCGCAGGCAGGCAAGTCTAGGGACCCCCGATCCCAGAACGCCGACAGTAGCCCCCGGGCTTGGCCTAGCAAGAAAGTGAAGGGGCAAGCGCGAAGCGTCGCGGGCCCCAACAGCCTGCGGCCTTGGGCGCCGCGTGGCAATTGATTGGACGTGGGCATCTGCGCTTCCCCACGATGCCTCGGCGACTGCATGACTTGACAAGTCCCTGCATGCAGAGAAAACGGTCATGATTACCTGCGATCGTGGTGCTCGGCGGTTAGCCTCCTCCGGCTATAAGTATGGGGCTGTGCAAGCCCCTTCAGTCCATCCCTTCCTGTTGCTCCTTTCCTTCTCCTTCCCCGCTCTTGCTTCTCCTTACACCAATGGCACCAATCCGCCGGTTCTCTGCAGAAGAGAAAGGAAAGGCCCCCCGAGAGGGCCCTGACCCACTTTCGCCGAAGAAGCGGCTGGTCCTCCGCCACCGAGATGAGGGTGCTCAGTAGGAGGCACCGAGGCCCTGGTACGAGCGGCCGCCACCTGGGTTTTCGCTACCCTTGCACGCCCGCGTCGTAGGTCCTGGGGGAGAAGGCATCGTGGGACATCGACGGTGCCGCCGTCGACACCGGCGAGTCACGGTGGTGCGCGTCGTTCCTACTGGAGTCCACACCGAACGCTCCTCTCGCGAGCTCGTGCTCCACGCCGCCATGCCTCCGAGCTCTTGGATTCGCCTTCCTCCTTCCTTCGCCTTTGAGATGCCACCGAGCGGGGCTCTGGAGCTCTGGCTGCAGCATGCTGACTGCAGCACCCTTGCAACCGGAGCGGAGGTCGCAGTCGTCGCTCCGGGCAAGGTCTTCATGACCCGGGGCTGGGGCGAAATCGCCTGGGTCTGCCGGACGGTAGGCGCCCTCGTAATTCATCTTGAATACGTCGGTGCCTCCCTGATGTTCTTCAAGGGCTTCGATGCTGAAGGACGCCGGCTAGAGTGCTGCCCTAGGAAGAGCGGCAGGGGCGATGAACCGACGAGGACCTGGCCTGCCCGTCGGCCCTCCAGCAGCTCCTCAGGTAGCAGCGGAGGAGCCGGGGAATTCAGTGGCTCCCCCGAGCTCCTCGCGACTCCGGAGATGAGCGACGACAGCTACGAGCCCCCGAGCTCGCGCGGTGCTCGGAGCGGGGCAGCTGCGTCTAGCCGCCGGCGCCACTGATCTAGATGGGGTTGGCGTCGACGTTGGGCAGCCCACTGTTGATGATGGCGTCCCTTGCGGCGATGCGGGCGATTAGCGTTCCTTAGGATTAGTACTCTTGTTCCCTGCGAGGAATCGAAGCAACACCCCGTGGGGGTATGTAAGGCGTCCGCCATGTCTTTTATGAATATTATATCCTTAATATGAATCAATGCGAGGTGCTTGTCCTGTCTCAGCTTGGCTCCCCCTTTCTATCCTCGCGAGGACTTGGCGCTCTACGCTGACAGGTCCCAGTCCCCAGGCAGGCTTCAGCCGTCACTGGTATGCCAGGTCGCGATGTCGTGGTCAAGGCCAGGAGGTGAGCGGCCCGAGGTCCGGTAAGAGCCCCCGAGTCGCGATGCTCGGGAGGTCCCCTTTAGCGCTCAAGTAGCCCTCGCTGGGCAAGAAAGGAAGGTAACGTCGCCGTGACACAGCCGCACTGGGCGAGGGTTTTGCGTTGCGTTGGTCCAACTCTTGTAAGGGCATGAATTATCTCTTGACTTTGGTGTAGTTCCACGATGAAGCGCCTGGCCCGAGCGGTGGCAGCTGAGGCGCTGCTCGGTTAGGTCCTCGCGAGCTTCTTCCCACCCCCGCACTTTCCTTAATGCTCCATGTCCTCAGGTCCCGGCTCTCGAGCGAGCTCAGCTGCCGCTGGTATGAAAGGTCGCGATGTCGTGGGTCAAGGCCAGGGGGTGAGGGCTGGAGAGCCAGTAGGAGCCCATGAGTCACGATGCTCAGGCGCCCCCCTTTTAAAGTGCAAGCGGTCCGTGCCGGAGAGAGGGAGGGGCAGCTCGCGACGTCCCTAGCGTTGCTCCTGGAGTAGGTCCTGCACACAGACACCAGTCATAAAGAGAAACAAGACCTGTTGTTATGGTTGCCAGCAAACCTTTGGTTGCTCCGAGGGAGTGATTGGGGCACTGAGGGCCTAGTGAGGTGGCGCCTTGCGGGGCTGCCGCGGCCAGAGCTCGACCACTCAGATTTTTCGGCATTTTAGGTGATGACCCACAAGTATAGGGGATCTATCGTAGTCCTTTCGATAAGTAAGAGTGTCGAACCCAACAAGGAGCAGAAGGAAATGATAAGCGGTTTTCAGCAAGGTATTCTCTGCAAGTACTGAAATAAGTGGTAACAGATAGTTTTGTGATATGATAAATTGTAACGAGCAACAAGTAACAAAAGTAAATAAGGTGCAGCAAGGTGGCCCAATCCTTTTTGTAGTAAAGGACAAGCCGGAACAAACTCTTATAATAGGAAAAGCGCTCCCGAGGACACATGGGAATATCGTCAAGCTAGTTTTCATCACGTTCATATGATTCGCGTTCGATACTTTGATAATTTCATATGTGGGTGGACCGGTGCTTGGGTGCTGTTCTTACTTGAACAAGCATCCCACTTATGATTAACCTCTATTGCAAGCATCCGCAACTACAACAAAAGTATTAAGGTAAACCTAACCATAGCATGAAACATGTGGATCCAAATCAGCCCCTTACGAAGCAACGCATAAACTAGGGTTTAAGCTTCTATCACTCTAGCAACCCATCATCTACTTATTACTTCCCAATGCCTTCCTCTAGGCCCAAATAATGGTGAAGTGTTATGTAGTCGACGTTCACATAACACCACTAGAGGCTAGACAACATACATCTTATCAAAATATCAAACAAATACAAAATTCACATGACTACTAATAACAAGACTTCTCCCTTGTCCTCAGGAACGAACGTAATTACTCACAAAACATATTCATGTTCATAATCAGAGGGGTAATAATATGCATATAGGATCTGGACATATGATCTTCCACCAATTAAACCAACTAGCATCAACTACAAGGAGTAATCAACACTACTAGCAACCTACTAGTACCAATCCCGGACTTTGAGACAAGAATTGGATACAAGAGATGAACTAGGGTTTAGAGATGAGATGGTGCTGGTGAAGATGTTGATGGAGATTGCCCCCTCCCGATGAGAGGAGTGTTGGTGATGACGATGGTGATGATTTACCCCTCCCGGAGGGAAGTATCCCTGGCAGAACAGCTCTGCCGGAGCTCTAGATTGGATCCGCCAAGGTTCCACCTCGTGGCGGCGGAGTCTCGTCCCGAAAAGTTCCTTCTTATTTTTTTCTCATCGAAATACTTCATATAGGAGAAGATGGGCGTCGGAGAGCCACCAGGGGGCCCACGAGGTAGGGGGGCGGGCCCTGGGGGGGCACCCTCGTGAGCAGGGTGTGGGCCCCCTGGCCTTCATCTTTGGCGAGGATTTTTCTTTATTTATTTTAAGACGTTCCGTGGAGTTTCAGGACTTTTGGAGTTGCGCATAATAGGTCTATAATATTTGCCCCTTTTCTAGCCCAGAATTCCAGCTGCCGGCATTCTCCCTCCTTATGTAAACCTTGTAAAATAAGAGAGAATAGCCATAAGTATTGTGACATAAAGTGAAATAACAGTCCATAATGCGATAAATATTGATATAAAAGCATGATGCAAAATGGACGTATCAACTCCCCCAAGCTTAGACCTCGCTTGTCCTCAAGCGAAAAGACGATAACAATAAATATGTCCTCATGTTTAGAGGTAGAGGCGTCAATAAAAATAAAATATGGACATGAAGGCATCATGATTATTCTCATAGCAGCAACATATATAGCTTTTGTCATATGATTACTTATGTTCAAGTGATGATCTATTCACAATGCAAAAGTATAAATCATAAACCTTATTGGGCTCCGACAAACTATAATCTCAGTCATTGAAGCAATTGCAATTTATCATAACATCGGAAAGAGTTTATGTCAGAGCTAAAAAGCAAGTCCACATACTCAACTATCATTTAGTCCTCCATAATTGCTAACACTCATGCGATACTTGTGGTTACGGAGTTTTAATCAGACACAGAGAAAGATAGGGGCTTATAGTTTTGCCCCACAACCTTTTACCTCAAGGGTAATGTCAACAATAATGGTTCATGCTCCCCTACATCCAATTAGATATATATATATCATGTTCTTTCCAACATGCTGAGCTTGCCAAAGGATAAAATGAAAAAGAAAAGGTGAAGATCACCATGATCTTGTATAAGGTAGAAGATAATAATAAAGGATAGGCCCTTCGCAGAGGGAAGCAGAGGTTGCCATGCGCTTTTATGGTTGGATATATAAAATCTCAATGCGAAAGAACGCCACTTTATATTGCCCCTTGTGATATGAACCTTTATTATGCAGTCCGTCGCTTTTATTACTTCCACATCACAAGATCGTATAAAGCTTATTTCTCCCACACTAATCAATCATACATATTTATAGCAATTTTTATTGCTTTGCACCGATGACAACTTACTTGAAGGATCTTACTCAATCCATAGGTAGATATGGTGGACTCTCATGGCAAAACTGGTTTAAGGGCATTTGGAAGCACAAGTAGTATTTCTACTTAGTGCTGAGACTTTGGCTAGCATGAGGGGAAAGGCAAGCTCAACAAGTTAGAGTATCCATGACAACATACTTTATCTCAGATATAAGAAAGACATAACTCATTACGTTGTCTTCCTTGTCCAACATCAACTCTTTAGCATGTCATATTTTAATGAGTGCTCCCAATCATAAAAGATGTCAATGATAATATATCTATATGTGAAAACCTCTCTTTCCTTATTACTTCCTATTAATTGCAACAATGACCAAAGCTATGTCTGCCAACTCCCAACAACTTTTAATCATCATACTCTTTCTATGTGAAGTCATTACTCTCAATAAGATCAATATGAACTTTTTGTTTCTTTTTATTCTTTTCTCTTTTCTTTTATTTACCCAAGATCATGGCAAAATAGTCAAGCCCTTGACTCAACACTAATCTTTATTATATATAGCTCACGGACTCGATTACAAAGAGAGATCATAGAGCAAACTCAAAACTAGATCATGCCATAAAATTTATTCTACTAGATCAAGATACTACTAATAGGATCGAACTAAGAAAAACGGTAAAGATAGGAGTTGTGATTGTGATACGATACTGGGGCACCTCCCCCAAGCTTGGCAGTTGCCAAGGGGAGTGCCCATACCCATGTGATTATATCTCCTTGGTTGGTGAAGAAGGTGGAAGTGTTGGATAATCGCACATCGAGCGTAAGAGGTCCTCCAGCTTGCGAATAATGCCCTTGAGTGCGACAATATGCTCCTTCAACAAAATATTTTCTTGTGTGAGACACTTGTTTTGTATACGAGCTAACTCAATCATCATGAAAGCTTCGATCTTAGTTGGGGTAAGAAGGTTATGATCAAGTTGGAGGGAGTCTTTCACTGCTGGAGCTTGATCCTCCATGGCCTTCTTGACCCTTTCATCCTTGTTGACCCTCGTGGGTTCTTCCCTCTTCAGATCTATCTTCATTAGCCAAGCATCATTGTCACCATTGTTGGAGGAGGGAGACGACATGATGCCTAGCCTGGAAAACCCTGACAGAAAACAGCTCGAAACAAGAACAGAGGAAATTTGCATGATACGGGAATCAAAACCTCCGGGAGAATATATAATGAATTTTTACCGACCAAAATACATAACGTGCAAGAAAACGGAGTCCGGAAGGCTCACGAGGTAGGGGGGCGCGCCCAGGGGGGGTAGGGCGCGCCCACCACCCTCGTGTCCTTCCCGGACTGCTACTTATTTTTCTATTTTTCTAAATATTCCAAAATGGAGAAATATTGCCTTAAAAATTGGTTTGGAGTCGGTTTACTTACCGTACCACATACCTATTCCTTTTCGGAGTCTGAAACATTCCGGAAAGTGTCTCTTATGTATTCCTCCGGGGTTACGATTTCAATAATATTGGTTTCAACATTTATGGGATTACCTGAGATATAATGTTTAATTCTTTGACCATTTACCACCTTCGGATTTGTGCCCTCGAAGTTGTTGATTTTTATGGCACCGGAACGATAGACCTCTTCGATAACATAGGGACCTTCCCATTTAGAGAGAAGTTTTCCTGCAAAAAATCTTAAACGAGAGTTGTATAGAAATACATAATCACCTACATTAAACTCACACTTTTGTATCCTTTTGTCATGCCATCTTTTAACTTTTTCTTTAAACAACTTGGCATTTTCATAAGCTTGGGTTCTCCATTCATCAAGTGAGCTAATATCAAATAACCTCTTTTCACCGGCAAGTTTAAAATCATAATTAAGCTCTTTAATAGCCCAATATGCATTATGTTCTAGTTCGAGAGGTAAGTGACATGCTTTTCCATAAACCATTTTATACGGAGACATACCCATAGGATTTTTATATGCAGTTCTATAAGCCCACAATGCATCATCAAGTTTCTTGGACCAATTCTTTCTAGACCTATTAACAGTCTTCTGCAAAATTAATTTGAGCTCTCTATTGCTCAACTCTACTTGACCACTAGGCTGAGGGTGATAAGGAGATGCAATTCTATGATTAACATCATACTTAGCAAGCATTTTACGGAAAGCACCATGAATAAAGTGTGAACCACCATCAGTCATTAAATATCTAGGGACTCCAAACCTCGGAAAAATAACTTCCTTAAGCATTTTAATAGAAGTGTTATGATCAACACTACTAGTTGGAATAGCTTCTACCCACTTAGTAACGTAATCAACAACAACTAAAATATGTGTGTATCCATTAGAGGCAGAAAAAGGTCCCATATAATCGAAGCCCCAAACATCAAATGGTTCAATAACAAGAGAATAATTCATAGGCATTTCTTGACGTCTACTAATATTCCAATTCTTTGACATTCATCACAAGACAAGACAAACTTACGGGCATCCTTGAAGAGAGTAGGCCAATAAAAACCAGATTGCAATACCTTATGTGCAGTTCTATCTCTAGCGTGGTGTCCTCCATAAGACCCGGAATGACACTTGCGTAGGATCTGTTCCTGTTCATGCTCAGGTACACAACATCTAATAACACCATCTACTCCTTTATAAAGATGTGGGTCATCCCAAAAGTAATGTCTTAAATCATAGAAAAACTTTTTCTTTTGCTGGTATGTGAAGCTAGGTGGTATAAACTTAGCAACAATATAATTAGCATAATCAGCATACCATGGAGTACTACGAGAAGTACTTATAACATTTAATTGTTCATCAGGAAAGCTATCATTAATAGGTAGTGGGTCATCAAGAATATTTTCTAACCTAGACAAGTTGTCTGCAACGGGGTTCTCAGCTCCCTTTCTATCAACAATATGCAAATCAAATTCTTGTAGCAAGAGAACCCATCTAATAAGTATAGGTTTAACATCTTTCTTTTCCATAAGATATTTAATAGCAGCATGATCAGCTTAAATAGTTACTTTAGAATCAACAATATAAGATCTGAACTTATCACAAGCAAATACAACTACTAAAAGTTCTTTTTCAGTAGTGGCATAATTTCTTTGAGCATTGTCTAGAGTCTTACTAGCATAATGAATAACATTTAATTTCTTATCAACTCTTTGCCCTAGAACAACACCTACAGCATAATCACTAGCATCACACATAATTTCAAAGGGTAAATTCCAATCAGGTGGCTGAACAACAGGTGCAGAGACTAATGCTTTCTTAAGTATTTCAAATGCTTCTACACAATCATCATCAAAGACAAATGGTATATCTTTTTGCAATAAATTAGTCAGGGGCCGAGAAATTTTTGAGATGTCCTTAATGAACCTCCTGTAAAATCCTGCGAGACCAAGGAAACTTCTTGTACCTTTGATGTCCTTGGGACATGGCATGTTTTCAATAGCATCAACCTTGGCTTTATCAACTTCAATACCTCTTTCAAAAACTTTGTGCCCCAAGACAATACCTTCATTAACCATAAAGTGGCACTTTTCCCAATTCAAGACAAGATTAGTTTCTTCACATCTCCACAAAACTCGATCAAGATTGCTCAAGCAATCATCAAAAGAGGAACCATAGACGAAAAAGTCGTCCATGAAAACCTCACAAATCTTTTCACAAAAGTTAGAGAATATAGTTATCATGCATCTTTTAAAGGTAGCAGGTGCATTACATAAACCAAAAGGCATACGTCTATAAGCAAAAGTACCAAAAGGGCATGTAAAAGTAGTCTTTGATTGATCTCTAGCCGACACAGATATTTGAGAGAAACTAGAATAACCATCTAGAAAGCAATAGTGTGTATGTTTGCATAATCTTTCTAGCATTTGATCAATAAAAGGTAAGGGGTAATGGTCTTTCTTAGTAGCTTTATTTAATTTGCGGAAATCAATTACCATCCTATAACATGTGATAATTCTTTGTGGAATCAATTCATCTTTATCATTAGGAACAACAGTTATACCTCCCTTCTTAGGGACACAATGGGCAGGACTTACCCACTCACTATTAGCAACGGGATAGATTATACCTGCCTCCAGAAGCTTTAGTATTTCTTTTCTTACCATTTCTTTCATTTTAGGATTCAGACGTCGTTGAGGATCACGAACTGGTTTGGCATCTGCTTCCAAATTTATTTTATGTTGACATAGAGTGGGACTAATGCCCTTAAGATCATCAAGAGTATATCCAATAGCAGCACGATGCTTCTTCAGAGTTTTCAATAATCTTTCTTCTTCATGCTCTGAAAGGTTAGCACTAATAATAACAGGATATATCTTCTTTTCATCAAGATAAGCATATTTAAGATTATCAGGCAAAGTTTTAAGCTCAAACACGGGATCACCCTTGGGTGGAGGAGGATCCCCTAAAATTTCAACAGGCAAATTATGTTGCAGAATAGGTTTCTGTTTAAAGAATACTTCATCTATTTCCCTTCTTTCATTCATGAACATATCATTTTCATGGTCTAGAAAATAGTGTTCTAAAGGATCACTAGGAGGTACGGCAATAGAAGCAAGACCAATAATTTCATCCTTACTAGGTAATTCTTCCTCACGATGTTGTTTACTAAATTTATAGAAATTAAACTCATGAACCATATCATCCAAGCCAACAGTAACAACATTCTTTGTGCAATCTATGGTAGCATTGACATTATTTAAGAAGGGTCTACCAAATATAATGGGACAAAAGCTATCTTGCGGAGAAGTAAGAACAAGAAAATCAGCAGGATATTTAGTTTTCCCACACAAGACTTCAACATAACAATTCCAATTGGTGAAATAGTATCTCTATTGGCAAGTTTAATTGTGACATCAATACCTTCTAACTCAGCAGGTGCAATTTCATTCTTAATTTCTTCGTATAAAGTATGCGGTATAACACTAGCACTCGCACCCATATCACATAAGCCATGATAACAATGATCTCCTATTTTAACAGAAATAACAGGCACGCCTACCACAGGTCTATGTTTATCTTTATCACAAGGTTTAGCAATTCTAGCAGTTTCACCTTCGAACTGAATAACATGCCCATCAATATTATCAGACAAGAGATCTTTAACAATAGCAATATTAGGTTCTACTTTAACTTGCTCAAGAGGTGTATAAGTTCTAATATTGCTTTTACGAACAACAGTTGAAGCTTTAGCATGATCCTTTATTCTAACAGGGAAAGGTGGTTTCTCAATATAAGAAGTAGGAACAATAGGATCATTATAAGTGACAGACTTTTCTTCAACTTTAATAGGTGCAGCTACTTTTACTTCTATGGGAGGATGATATTTAAACCACTTCTCCTTAGGGAGATCAACATAAGTAGCAAAAGATTCACAGAAAGAAGCTACTATCTCAGAGTCAAGTCCATATTTAGTGCTAAACTTACGGAAAATATCGGTGTCCATAAAAGATTTAACACAATCAAACTTAGGTGTCATACCTGACTCCTTACCTTCATTGAGGTCCCAATCTTCAGACTTGCATTTAATTCTATCCAATAAATTCCATCTGAATTCAGTAGTCTTCATCATAAAAGAGCCAACACAAGAAGTATCGAGCATGGTGCGATTGTTATCAGAAATCCGAGCATATAAATTTTGAATAATCATTTCTCTTGAGAGCTCATGATTGGGGCATGAATATAACATTGATTTAAGCCTCCCCCAAGCTCGAGCGATGCTTTCTCCTTCGCGAGGCCAGAAATTATATATATAATTGCGATCACGATGAACAAGATGCATAGGGTAATACTTTTGATGAAATTCCAGCTTCAATCTTTTATAGTCCCATGATCTCATATCATAACATAGCCTATACCATATCAACGCATCTCCCTTCAAAGATAAAGGGAAGACCTTCTTCTTAGCAACATCATCGGGTATACCTGCAAGCTTAAATAATCCACAAACTTCATCCACATATATTAAGTGCTCATCAGGATGCTTTGTTCCATCTCCTGTAAAAGGGTTAGCTAGCAGTTTTTCCATCATACCCGAAGGAAATTCAAAAGGAGTTTCATTTTCAATAGTTTAGTAGGTTGAGGAGCAACTCTTTGCTCTACTGGACGGGGTGAAGATACCCCGAACAAGCCCCTCAGAGAATTACTTTCCATAGTAACAAGTGACAGTAAATTTCAGCACACTATATAAATTTTTCCTTACCAAATTCCACCTACCAAAGGCGCTACACTCCCCGGCAACGGCGCCAGAAAGAGTCTTGATGACCCACAAGTATAGGGGATCTATCGTAGTCCTTTCAATAAGTAAGAGTGTCGAACCCAACGAGGAGCAGAAGGAAATGATAAGCGGTTTTCAGCAAGGTATTCTCTGCAAGTACTGAAATAAGTGGTAACAGATAGTTTTGTGATATGATAAATTGTAACGAGCAACAAGTAACAAAAGTAAATAAGGTGCAGCAAGGTGGCCCAATCCTTTTTGTAGTAAAGGACAAGCCGGAACAAACTCTTATAATAGGAAAAGCGCTCCCAAGGACACATGGGAATATCGTCAAGCTAGTTTTTATCACGTTCATATGATTCGCGTTCGATACTTTGATAATTTAATATGTGGGTGGACCAGTGCTTGGGTGTTGTTCTTACTTGAACAAGCATCCCACTTATGATTAACCTCTATTGCAAGCATCCGCAACTACAACAAAAGTATTAAGGTAAACCTAACCATAGCATGAAACATGTGGATCCAAATCAGCCCCTTACGAAGCAACGCATAAACTAGGGTTTAAGCTTCTGTCACTCCAGCAACCCATCATCTACTTATTACTTCCCAATGCCTTCCTCTATACCCAAATAATGGTGAAGTGTTATGTAGTCGACGTTCACATAACACCACTAGAGGCTAGACAACATACATCTTATCGAAATATCAAACGAATACCAAATTCACATGACTACTAATAGCAAGACTTCTCCCTTGTCCTCAGGAACGAACGTAATTACTCACAAAGCATATTCATGTTCATAATCAGAGGGGTAATAATATGCATATAGGATCTGAACATATGATCTTCCACCAATTAAACCAACTAGCATCAACTACAAGGAGTAATCAACACTACTAGCAACCTACTAGTGCCAATCCCGGACTTTGAGATAAGAATTGGATACAAGAGATGAACTAGGGTTTAGAGATGAGATGGTGCTGGTGAAGATGTTGATGGAGATTGCCCTCTCCCGATGAGAGGAGCGTTGGTGATGACGATGGTGATGATTTCCCCCTCCCGGAGGGAAGTATCCCCGGCAGAACAGCTCTGCCGGAGCTCTAGATTGGATCCACCAAGGTTCCGCCTCGTGGCGGCGGAGTCTCATCCCGAAAAGTTCCTTCTTATTTTTTTCTCATCGAAATACTTCATATAGGAGAAGATGGGTGTCGGAGAGCCACCAGGGGGCCCACGAGGTAGGGGGCACGCCCTAGGGGGGGGGGCGCCCCCCACCCTCATGAGCAGGGTGTGGCCCCCTGGCCTTCATCTTTAGCGAGGATTTTACTTTATTTATTTTAAGACGTTCCATGGAGTTTCAGGACTTTTGGAATTGCGCAGAATAGGTCTCTAATATTTGCCCCTTTTCCAGCCCAGAATTCCAGCTGCCGGCATTCTCCCTCCTTATGTAAACCTTGTAAAATAAGAGAGAATAGCCATAAGTATTGTGACATAAAGTGAAATAACAGTCCATAATGCGATAAATATCGATATAAAAGCATGATGCAAAATGGACGTATCAGCAGGGACGGACCCGTGCACAGATGCTGTGCCAGAGCGAGCGGCTCTATAGGTAGGCGTCAATCGAGCAGGCGATTAGGTCGGGTATGTTAAGCACGCAGGAGGAAATTCATTTTAAGTAGACGCAGGAAAAACAAACACCGCAGCGCCAGGCCCGAGCAGCTCGGGGATGATGCAGCCCGAGGGGCGCCCCCAACAAGGTAAGTAAAGAGCATAAGCAAGACGGATACATGCCGCAGGGACGGACCCACGCGACCTGGGAATGATGCGGCCCTATGGGCGCTCCCAGCTAAAAACGGAACTTAGAAAGATGTCACCTGGTGCCGTTGAAGATGAAAGGATGCTGAAGAAGCGGGCGATGCGTGATGAAGACGTCGACCCTCACAAGCCCCCCAGGCCCAGGAACCTCGGGAGGCTCCGGGGGCACAGGTGGGTCTCCGAGAGCCATCTCCATCTCCACCAAGACCGCACGATGCCTGACCTCCTGAGCCTCCAGAATGCTCCTCAGCAAGCGCTGATGAGCGGCGACTGCGTTCGGCAGGCCGAAAGGCATGCGAATGTAGCTGTGAGGTGGACCCTCGCAACGCCCCACGCACGAAGGCCAGAGGCGCTCCTGAGACGCGGCTTGGTTGAGCCCTGGCACGTCGACACAGACGCGCAACCCACCGTCCTCGCCTGGATGTGGGGCCATGGTGGGCAAGCGGCGGCTGCCGCGCATGACTCTCGACTCCTGTAGCTCCCGAGTGTTGCTTGCGATGAACTCCCGAGGGTTTGGTCTTCCTTGCCTTGTACCTTCCCGAGGGAAATGTGCCTGGAAGCACCCCTCCAAGTGGTGCCCGAGCGCCTCCCTCGCGACCTTGGCAAAGTCGGTGGCTCTCCAAGAAAGAGCCCCCGAGCCCTGCCTGAGGAGGACGCCAGACGCGCCTTCCTATGCAAGAGAGGGTGGCGCTCCCTGATTGGGCGCAGATCCTGAACCAACACCTCCGGAGGCGCCTGCCTCCTGATGGCTAGGGCCAGCCGAAACCTTCTTCTTCTTGGGGGTCACCTCGGGAAGTCTTCTGTTTCTGCGGTCCGGGTCTTCGATTGCTACGGCTTGGAACACACGCTCAAGTGAACACAATGCGTCCCTTTCTTCACAGGGTACAATGATGACTCCACTGCTTCCTGGCATCTTGAGGACATTGTATCCATGGTGAGTCACTGCCATGAACTTGGCCAGGGCGGGGTACCCGAGGATGGCGTTGTATGGCAGACGGATGTGGGCGACGTCGAAGTCGATGAGCTTGGTGCGGTAGTTGTTGCGCTGCCCGAAGGTGACTGGAAGGTGAACCTGCCCTACCAGAACAGTGGAACCATCAGTGACTCCTGAGAAGGGCTTGGTTGGCTGAAGCTGATTGTACGACACTTGAAGATTGTCGAACGTCTCGACGGACAGGACGTTGAGTCCTGCTCCGTCGTCAATGAGGGTCCTGGTGACCTACACGTTGCTGATGACTAGGGAGCAAAGCATCAGGAGGACTCCGGTAGTTGCCGCGCACTTGAGCTGATCCGCTGAGCTGAACGTGATAGCGCACGCAGACCACCTGAGAGGGCGCGTGGCCTCAAGCTTGGGGAGGACTGCATTCACCTCGCGAGCAAACTGCTTAAAGATGCGCTGTGAGGCTGGGGCCTGTGCGCCACCCAAGATGCAAGCGATTGCGCGCGGCTCCTGGAAGCCCCCAGCCCCCTCGTCCTGATGTTGGTATTCGTTCCTCCTCGGTGGTGGCGGCAGAGGAGGAAGGCCTGCGTTGCCACGAGGGCGATCCTCATGAGGCTGATCTCTCCAGCCTCCCTCGCGAGGCTGGTCCTGCCAGTGATCCTTGCGAGGTCGGTCTCGCCACCCTTGGCGAGGGCCACGGTCTTCCCATCGTCCGCCACCTCTTCCTCCTCCTCGGCCATAGCCCCTGTCATTGCGCTCGGGGCGTCGGCCGACACGTCCATCTCTCACGACCCTGAGCTCTTGACATTCGTTGGTGTTGTGGGTGTGGAGGTCGTGGTACACGCAGTACCGGCTGCCCTTGGATGATTCAGGCTGATCCCTGCCTCGCTTGGTGTCTCGCTTCGCCGCAAGCATGGCAACCCCCTTGCGCTTCACGTCCTTGGCCTTGGGCTTCTTCTCTTCTGTGTCGACAGCCGGGAGTTCGAGGAGGGAAAGGCGCCCTTCCTCAGCCCTAGCACACTTGGTCGCCAAGTTGAACAGCTCCAGGGATGTGCACAGGTCTTCATGGATTGCTAGCTCCTCCTTCATCTTGATGTCGCGTACGCCATCGGAGAAGGCCGAGATGATGGCTTCTTCAGTCACCTTGGGGATCTTGAGGCAGGCATTGTTGAAGCGATGGATGTATTTCTGCAGGGTTTCCCCTTGCTGCTGCTTGATGCGGCGCAGATCGCTCACAGCCGGGGGCCGGTCGCGAGTGCCCTGGAAGTTGGCGATGAAGTGAGTGCGCATCTTGTCCCAGGAGGAGATTGTGCCAGGAGCCAGGTTCATGAGCCAGGTGCGGGCCCTGTCCTTGAGCGCCATGGGAAACCAGATCGCCATGAACCTTTCGTCTCTGTTGGCGGCTTCGATGCATAGCTCGTAGAGCTGCAGGAACTCCGCCGGGTCCGCCGTGCCATCGTAGCGAGGGGGCAGGTCAGGCTTGAACTTGCCTGGCCATGCGACACCGTGTAGCTCGGGGCTGAGGGCACGACAGCCTGCTGTGGCCACCAATGCCTTTTGTTGGTACTGGGCTTGCTCCTGGGGATTACCGCGCGCCGCTGCTTGGAGCAGCGCGGGGTCTTGGTGTGGAGGTGTAGGGACGCGATCTTGGCGCGCCGGCGCCGCGAGCGCGCGAGCGCCTTCTTGGGGACGAGGGATCTCTTGGCAGCTCCTTTCTTGCTGCGCAGGCGCCGGGCACAGAGGCTCTCGCCCTGGGGCTACGCGCCTGGGAGCCAGGGCGCCTCCTTGGGGAGGAGGTGGTGGAGGCACCTCCTGATCCTTGCCTCCTACGCGGAATGGAGGGCGAGGCAGCGAGAGGGACGGCAAGGGGGAGCCCCCTGCGGCGCTAACGAGCTTGGTGATGCGGGCGAGCCAGTCTTCGTAGAGGTCGTCGACGGGGCGGTAGTGCAAGAGTTCTCTTGCCAAGAGCAGCGCGCCGTGCGCGTCCGTGGGGGCGTGACGGGCGTGGGACGACGAAGCGGCAGGAGTCAGCGACGGTGTGGCGGTGCGGTCTCTCCGTCGTACCGAAGGATGCTAGGACGAGGCCTGCTGCTCGTTCCCCATCGGGCCGGTGGCGGCGTTGGCGGCAGGCGACGGGGAACGACGAGGGCGTCCACCGATGGGCGCCGTCTGGGCAACGCGGGTGGCGAGAGCAGCCCAGCGCTCAACGCGAGCCTGACGAGCGTCAGCCATGGACACGATAGAAGATCACACGCGAACAGCAGAAGAAAGATTCCGGCTGTCACAGCCCTAGAATATCTGAGTGTAATAGTTGCATCAGTGAGCATGCATCATGTTTAATTCAAGAAATTGAAATGAGGAATATTCAAAGCCTCATAAATTATTTTAAAAGAAGGGCAAGAACCCTTTAAATAGCATTCTGTGAATCCAAAATGCCCTAAAAATAGTTTTGTGAATTTTGGCAAGAGTTATATATCAAACCAAAATTCCGGAACATTTTTAAGGAATTATTTGGTCTCTGAATTTAAATCAATAATCTATTTGAATTTGGGGATATATTCATAATATATAATGAATATATTTTCAAATGCTTTGAAATGTTTTATGTACTTTTGGAATAGTCCAGAGAGGCAAAAGATTAAATAAAAAAACAGTAGAAACAAAAAAAAACAGGAGCTCACCTGAGCAGCCCACCCACCTGGCCCAGGAGAGAAGCCGGCCCAGCCCACTTACCTCCTCGCTCGTCGTCTTCCTCCTGCCAGTAGGCAGGAGCGAACACGCGCGCGCACCCGCGGAGCCCTCCACCTCCTGCTTCGCCCTGGAGGCCGCTCCTTCGTCCTAGTCCGCGCCTGGAGACGCCCAACACCCCCTCGCCCACTCCCCCGCCTCTCTGGCCTCTCCCCACCGCTCTGGCTCTCTCTCCGCAGCCGCCCAAGCACACCCGCAGCGCGCAGCTCACCGCCGCCGTGCCTAGTGGCCTCCCCTCGCCTCCCCACTTGTCTGGAAGCTCCGCACTCGTCGCGTACGTCGTCTCCGTCAACGCACATGACGCCGGGAGCCCTACAGTAACGCCATCATCGTCGTCTTCACCGACGGGTACTGAAGATCGCCGGCTCCGATTCACCATCTCCAAGCCGTCCCCAAGCCGTCTGAGATGCTCAACGGCTTCGCTGTGAGGACTCCTTCAATTTCCCCCTCCTCTCCTGCTCGTTCCCGCGTCGTAGCCGTCGTCCCCGCAAGCACCGAGCTCCGGCCATCGCCATGGCCGACAAACCTCACGCCCCGGAGCTCTTCCGCTCGCTCCAGTAGCTCCCGCATGCTCGCCGGGTCCCCAAGATCCCGATGCGCCCCTCTGCGCTCTGGCTAACGCGCCGCATCCTCGCGCGCGACCGAACCCGAGCTCCGGCCTCCGCCAAAGCTCGCCGTCGCCACCGCTAAAGCCAGCCTCCGCACCTGCCGCATCCACCACTCGACGCGTCGCGTCGCCCTGAGTACGTAGAGCACAGCCACGCTTGCTCTCGTCGCCGGAGATGGCCGGACGAGGAGCGCCGCTGTGTCTCCCTTAGCACCGGTGACTAATCGCCGTTTAGATGACGTGGCGTCATTAGTTTAGAGTTAAGCATGTGCTTAATTAGCCCCCCCCCCAACACAGTCACTGACACGCCGACCCCGCAGATATTTAGCCCCGGTTTAATATCCACTTAACACTGAGTCTATGACATGCGGGCCCCCAAGATCAGGTTTGACCAGGATCGGGTTTGTTGACCACTGATGTCATCCTGACATCATGCTGACGCTGTTACTATTTTCTGGAAATTAGAATAAATCAGAAAAGGATTTATGAATTTCAGAAAATACTTCAAACTTCTAAAATTCATAGAAAATCAACCGTAACTCCAAATGAAATAAATTATATATGAAAAATTATCAGAAAAATTCAAGGAATCCATTTGTACCATTTTCATGCATGTTTGAACAATGTTTGTCCTCTGTTTTGGACAAAACAAATAAAGGGCATTTAAATAATCATATATGGGGTTGGAATTTGAATCATGTATTCAAACCAACTTCATTTAAATCATAGCTAGATGCATTAGTTCAAATCACAGCATATTGCCATGTCATGATCATGCATCATATTGTGGCATCGCATTGATTGTGTTCTTTCTCAATTGCCGGTGTTTGTCCCCTCTCGATAGACGTGATTCCGACGACGTGATCGATGACACCGATGAAGAGCTATAATATCTTCATAAGTGCCAGGCAAGCAAAACCCCCTTGTTCATTCCGATACAATCCCACTCTCTCGCTCCTGCTCTCTTTTACTGCATTAGGACAACACCGATTCAACTGTTACATGCTGCGGTAGTTGAACCCCTTTCCTCTGCATGACCTGTAATTGCCACAGTAAATAGATGAAACCCACTAGCATGAGTAGGAATTGTTTGAGCCCTGATGTGCCTACTCATTCATGCTTGTTGTCATGCCTGCTAATGCTTAGAGTTGAGTCCGGTCTGATTCAGCAAGAATGAATTGGAACGTGGTGAGCATGTCCTACCATTGAGATCTAAGTGTGTGAACACGATTTGGTAAAGGTAGCGGTGAGAGGCCATGTAGGAGTACATGGTGGGTTGTCTCATTGCAGCCGTTCTCAGGAACTGAGTTCTGTGTTTGTGATCCATGAACAGTTACTACCACACATTGGGTTCCGGTAACTCGGCCCCTCTCAGCTTATTAATCAACTCGATCTCTGTCCAGGAGTTGCAACTAGTTTCTGGTGTTTGTAGGTAGTGTTAGTAGTCTACCAAGTCGCACCCGGTACAGGTGGGCTTGGGACAGACTAGGCACAATGGCACGGTGTACCAAGTGGCACCCGGATGGTGGGCTTGGTAACCCTGCACACATCGTTTGGGGCCGTGAGCGACACCCCGGCCGGATCTCCTTGCGGATGGAACCCAAATAGGCGATAAACCTGGACTAGAGACTTGTTGGTTAGTCAGGTCGTGGCCGACTCCCTCGCCCGGCTTCCGCTTGAAGGTTGCCGAGGCACATGACATGTACAGGGCGATAAGTGGCGAGTGCGTGTGTGTGAAGAAGTACACCCCTACAGGGTTATCATTATCTATTTGAATAGCCGGATTCCTCGGATATGGAAACTTGGACCCCTTGCATAGTTCATAGACAAGCGAAAGTGGATACTCTAAAATGCGCAAGATAAGTGTGAGTGCTATGGATGGCGTTCTCGCAGGGAGACGGGAGCGGATCCATAGTGGTGCATTGGTATGGTGAATTTGTGGACTCGTGTGCGCCACCTCAAAGAGTTACTTGCAGTCGTAGTTCAGGATAGCCACCGAGTCAAAGCTGGCCTGCTGCAGTTAAACTCCACCACCCCCTTTGTTGATACCGATGCATATGTAGTTAGTTCTGATGTAAGTCTTGCTGGGTACATTTGTACTCACGTTTGCTTATTTTATGTTTTGCAGAGAGACTTCAGTCCCGCTAGTAGTTCCGCTTGGACTTCGACGTTTAGCTTGTTACCTCAGCTACGATCTTGTACCTTGGGAGGGTCTGGTAGATAGCCAGGCTCCTCAGCCTTCTTCATTTTTAGTTGTCTGTACTCAGACAAGTTATGCTTCCGCATGTGCTTTGACTTGTATGCTCTGAATGTTGGGTCATGAGACCCATGTTTGTAATATCTCGCTCTTCGGAGCCTAATGAATAAATACTTGAGTTGTAGAGTTATGTTGTGATGCCATATTGTATTTACACATAACGAGTATATTGTGTGTATGATTGAAATGCTTGGTATGTGTGGGATCCGACAACCTAGTTGTTTATCCTTGGTAGCCTCTCTTATGGGGAAATGTAGTCTTGTGCTTCCATGATCCATAGTAGTCCGCTACAGCCCGGTTCACCGGAGTCCTGCTAGCCCAGCACTACTGCTCAGGACACTTGACTAGTCGGCATGTGTTTCACTTTGTTCTTGTGTCTGTCCCTTCGGGGAAATGTCACGCGGTGACATCCGGAGTCCTGCCTAGCCTGCTATAGCCCGGGTTACCGGAGTCCTGTTAGCCCAGTGCTACAGCCCGGATTCACACACTACTGACCGACATGCTCGAAGTTGATTCATGTATGCCTGTCCCCATGGGTTAGTGCCGCTTTGGGTTCACGACTAGCCATGTCGGCCTGGGTTCTCTGTCTTATGGATGCTAGCGACACTATCATATACGTGAGCCAAAAGACGCAAACGGTCCCGGGCCCTGGTAAGGCGACACCCGTGGGAATACCATGCGTGAGGCCGCAAAGTGATATGAGGTGTTACCAGCTAGATCGATGTGACTTGGAATCGGGGTCCTGACAGCTTTGGTATCAGAGCCTGACTGCCTGTAGGATTACCAAGCCAACTGGTCGAAGTTGTGTCTAGAAATGCTTTAGTTATATACGGGAATTGATTGTGGAAGGGAACGTAAGGCTCTTTTTACTCCTTATACCTTATGTCCTTCTGATCTGAGTCATCCTCTTCTCTTCTACGGGGATTAAGAACTAGGCTTTCTCATCTTCTATCAGGATCACGTGTTACTAATCCGTAGACTTATAGGATTGATGGTTTCAAGCCCCAGTTCAGTTCCTACCACTTCCGTGTGTTCATAGTTGGTCTCAAAATCTTGATATTGTGCTTCTGAGTGGTTATGCCACTATTTTGCAGGATGTCTCAAATATTTTTGAGCATATATAGCCGTTATGTTGTCTGAGTCATCCCAGGTTTCTAACGAGTCTGATGCATTTGTAAGTTCCTTCTTCCCGTTTCTGATGTCCTTTTGGGCCAGATTAAGCACACTAAATGGTCTGTTGAGGTACTCCATTGCCTTGACATATATGTTGGAGCTAGTATTATGACCCTAGGCATCTTAGAGAACCACCCAGTAATATGGCCATGTTTTGTGTTCCCAGTGTGATGATTTGGCCATCATTCTCGAAAGCATCGCATGATGCCATTTAGTAGTAGGTATTCTACTCTTGGGTTCCTGACCCAAGTTTCACTCTATTTACCTCTTTTTGATAGTGTTTGTTAGTTTCTTTAGAATATTAGTAACCTTTGCGATAGTCCTCGAGGTCCGTGGTATTTCCTTCTTCCAAATACCATGAACTGCTTATGGCAGAAGTTCTTTTGAACCAAAATATCACAACCAAAGTGCTCTTGAGGAGTTGTCCATTCTAAATTGTGACTCTGCCAGTTCTACCTTTCTGCATGGGTTATCTGAAAGAAATATGTTGAACTCGTTCGACATACTAATCTATGCATCCACAACTCAGAAAGTTATATGTTCCTTTGAGTTGTCCCCCTTCAGTTATATTCCGACCTTCATCTATCAGTTGATAGTCAAGAGTATGTGAGCATTCGTTCATCGGTGCTTATCGTTCTTGTGGTCCGTCAAGCCATTCTAGTTCAGAATGACTAGGAGAACCAAACTCTGGTACCTTATCCATTTCTTGGATTGGGTCAAAGCAGTTGTATTTCACAGATCAAAATGCCAATCCAGCTTTTGCTTTGTTCTACCTTGGAGTGTTACCATCTTTATGTCAGGAATGTCATGAGAATTGCACCGCCTCCTATGAACTATGACGCAATGATACTTCTCTCCATCATTATTCATTCCTCGGTTCCGTGTTGTTGTAACCGGAATGCCGACGAGTGAACCATGATGTGTGAAATCAATACTCCTAGCAACTGTGTAGCTTGGTAGTTATGGACATTATTATCATTCTTAGCGTGTTGGTTATCGAATCACTATTCTAGGAGTGATCGTGCTACCTTGTCCTTATTTCTGGTGCACTATTCGATCAATGAGTTAGGATTGTGTCAAATCCTTGCTCATTTGATCATATCGTCTTGCCCTAAAAAGCAAGATTGTTCTCGATCTTATTAACATATCGGTAGTTCGTGATTTTCCGGTTATCTTCACGGAAGTATCACTAGGTCGTTGTCGGCGTTCTGGGAACGGGGGTCCCTAGACTTGCCTGCCTGCGGCGTGGCTCGAATGGGGGCCCAACATGGCCCATCTTCATCAAGCACAAGACTCAAGACCCTCGCGAGGGGCCAAGCCTCGCGAGGTGGACGACACGGCGCATCCTCAGGCGCAGCCTCCTTAGGCTGGCTCACGAGGAGACAGAGATATCAAGGCGGGGTACCTCGCGAGGTGCCAGTGACGCAAGCCATGACGATCGAGGGCGCCAGGCGGGCGCCAGCGCGCGCAGCATCCTTCTTTGCTCTTTGGTGCAAAGGAGGCAAGTGCAGGCGCGGAGTACCGAGGCATCTGGCAAAGGTTGCCGTTTCGGTGCAACAAGACCAGGACCAAGCGGACTACGAGACGGAGGTCACCATGGAGCCCAGCACGACGTCACCGCAGAGTCTTTCGGAGGCGAAGACCACCTTTAGTGAGGATAGATGTACTTGCTGTCCCCCTTCAAATTAGCCCGCCATTGTTGGCTCCCTTCCCGCTCGATATTTGGGAAGAGGACCAGGGCCTCTATAAATAGGACCAGCCACCCACATGATAGGGGGGATCGAAAATCAGAGAGAGAGAGAGAGAGAGAGAGAGAGAGAAGGGCGATAGAACTCCTCCTAGCAGTTCATCGCCCCAGCCAAGAACAGACCCTCGCGAGGCTGTTCTTCCTTGTATTGTTCATCATCACTAGCCCCAGGAGGCAATCCATCCACCACACACTGGAGTAGGGTATTACACCACAATGGTGGCCCGAACCAGTATAAATCTTGTGTCTCTTGTGTGATTCTTTTAGTAGTTTAGATCTTTGTGAGGCGGGGAGGTTGAGGACGTGATTTCCGCGCGCACCCCAGTGTTCGAACCTTAAGGGTCTGCCGGAACCCAAAATCCGACATTTGGCGCGCCAGGTAGGGGTGCGCCGGAATCTGTCTTCCACCACTCCGTTCTCCTCCGACCGTCGCATCCATGTCCGACGCTCGTCGGGCCTGCACCGAGCGACGGGCCGCCATCGCTTCTCGCGTCGCCCAGACGGCCCCCGTCGGTGGGTGTCCTCGTCGTTCCCCATCGCCCGCCGTCAACGCAGCCACCGGCCCGGCGGGGGGCCAAGCAGCAAGCATCGTATCAGCACCCATCCGTGCGGCAAGACGGCCGCACCGCTACTCCATCACTCGCTCCAGCCGGTTCTTCGTCCCGCGCGCTCCGCGCACCCTTGGAGGCTCGAGCTGCGCTCCTCGCGGCAAACGAGCTCCTGCGCTACCGCCCCGTCGACGACGTCTACGAAGAGTGGCTCGACCGCGTCGCCGAGCTTGTCCGCGCCGCAGGGGGCTCTTCCACGCTGTCCGTCCCTCTGCGCCACACTCCGCCCCGTGCGGGCAACCAAGCTCCAGAGGCACACCAGCCGCCTCCCCTCGAAGAAGATGCCATGGCTCCAAGGCGCTTGGCCCCTGGGCGGAACCCGCTCTGTCAGGCGCCAGCGCAGCAAGGGCGGAGCTGCCAAGAAGTTCATCGCCCGCAAGGGGCTGCCAGGGCGCTCCCTGCTCCGGCACGCCGCGACCCTGCTCCAGCTTCGGCGCGCCAAGACCCCGCCCTGCTCCTAGCTGCAGCGCGTGGGGACCCTCAAGACCAAGCTCTCCACCAACCGAGGCCTTTTGTGGCCACCGCGGGCTGCCACGCCTACACCACTGAGCTGCGCAGCGTCGCGTGGCCCGGCAAGTTCAAGCCTGACCTGCCTCCTCGCTACGACGGCACAACCGATCCCGCAGAGTTCCTCCAGCTCTATGAGCTGGGCATCGAGGCTGCCGGCGGGGATGAAAAGGTCATGGCGAACTGGTTCCCAATGGCACTCAAGGAAGGAGCTTGAACCTGGCTCCTGAATCTGGCTCCAGGCATGATCTCCTCCTGGGACCAGATGCGCGCCCGCTTCATCGCCAACTTCCAAGGTACTCGCGACCGGCCGCCCGCCGTGAGCGACATGCGCCGCATCAAGCAACAACCCAGAGAGACCCTACAAAAATACATCCAGCGCTTCAACAGCGCGCGCCTCAAGATCCCCAAGGTGTCCGAGGAGGCCATCATCTCGGCCTTCTCCGACGGCGTGTGCGACGTCAAGATGAAGGAGGAGCTGGCGATGCATGAAGACCTCTGCACCTCCCTGGAGCTGTTCAACTTGGCGAACAGGTGCGCCAGGGCTGAGGAGGGATGCCTCTCCCTCCTCGAGCTGCCTGCCGCAGACCCAGAAGAGAAGAAGCCCAAAGCCAAGGACGCAAAGCGCAAGGGGGCTGCCGTACTCGCGGCAGAACCAGACACAAAGCGGGGCAAGGATCTGCCCGAACCCTCCAGAGGCAGCCGGTACTGCGTGTACCATGACCTCCACACCCACAACACCAACGAATGTCAAGAGCTCCGCGCCGTGCGAGAAGGAAGGATCGGCCGTCGCCCTGACCGTGCTGACCGGGGCTACGGCCGAGGAGGAGGAAGAAACCCAGGACGCTGGGAAGATCGCGGCCCGCGCCAGGGGTGGCGCGACCAACCTTGCGAGGACCACTGGCGGGACCTGCCTCGCGAGGGAGACTGGAGGGATCAGCCTCGTGAGGACCGCCCTCATGGCAATGCAGGCCTACCTCCGCTGCCGCCTCAGCCAAGGAGGAATGAAGACCGCCATCAAGACAAGGGGGCTGGGGGCTTCCAGGAGCCGCGCGCAATCGCCTGCATCCTGGGCGGAGCTCAAGCCCCAGCCTCTCAATGTATCTTCAAGCAGTTTGCCTGCGAAGTGAATGCAGTTCTCCCCAAGCTCGAAGCAACGCGCCCCCTTAGGTGGTCGGCGTGCCCCATCACGTTCAGCTCGGCGGACCAGCTCAAGTGCGCGGCCACGGCAGGAGTCCTCCCGATGCTTTGCTCCCCAGTCATCAGCAACGTGCTTGTCACCAAGACCATCATCGATGGTGGGGCAGGGCTCAACGTCCTGTCCGTGGAAACATTCAACAACCTCCAAGTGCCATATGACCAGCTTCAGCCAACCAAGCCTTTCTCCGGGATCACCGACGGTTCCACAGTCCTGATTGGGCAGGTCCGCCTCCCTGTCACCTTCGGGGCGCGCAGCAACTACCGCACCGAGCTCATCGACTTCGACATCGCCCACATCCGCCTGCCGTACAACGCCATCCTCGGGTACCCAGCGCTGGCCAAGTTCATGGCTGCGACTCACCACGGCTACAACGTCCTCAAGATGCCAGGAAGTGGCGGCGTCATCACGGTGCCCTGTGAAGAGAAGGATGCAGTGTGTTCCCTGGAGCGGGCCTATCAGGCCGCGTCGCTAGAAGACCCAGATCGCGGAAGCAGGAGGCTTCCTGAGACCACCCCCAAGAAGAAGAAGACATCGTCAGGCTCGGCCCCTCAGGAGGCAGGCCCCTCAGGGCCCATGTCTGCCCAGGGGGACCCTCCTTCCATCGCGTAGGAAAGCGCGCCCGGCGCCCTCCTCAGGCAGGGCTCGGGGGCTCTCACCTGGAGGGCCACCGACCTAGCCAGGGTCATGAGGGAGGCGCTTGGGCACCATGTGGAGGCGTGCTTCGAAGCACGTTTCCCTCGAGAGGGAGCCAGGCGAGGAAGGTCAGACCAGCAGGAGTTCGTTAACAAGGCCATTCAAGAGCTACAGGAGACGAGGATCATGAGAGGTTGCCGCCGCCTGCCAGTTGTGGCCCCACACCCAGGTGAGGATGGTGGGCTGCGCGTCTGCATCGACGTACCAGGGCTCAATCAGATCGCCATGACGGAGCATCTCTGGCCCTCACAAGTGGGGCGCTGCGGGGGTCTACCCCATAGCTATGTTCGCACGCCTTACGGCCTGCCGAGCATGGCTGCGGCGTACCAGCGCCTCATGAGGGGCATCATGGAGGCTCAGGAAGACAGACGCTCCGCGGCCTTGGCGGAGATGAAGACAGCTCGTGAGGAGTCACCAGTGCCTCCGGAGCCTCCCGAGGCCCCGAGGCCTGGGGGCTCGTGAGGATCAGCTTCCGCAGCTTGCCAAGTCTGCTGCACCAACGCCACTTCGCCGACGACATCCCCAGGTTACACCTTCCAAGTTTCATTCCCAGCTGGGAGCGCCCTCCCAGGGTTGCATCACTCCCAGGCCGCATGGGTCCATCCCTGCGGCATGTATCCCCTTTTACCTTTCCGTCGTTAGTTTGCCTTGTTGGGGGCGCCCCTCGGGTTGTGTCATCCCCAAGCCGCTCGGGCCAGGCCCAGCGGCGTGTATCTCCCTAGCGCTTATTTCCAACTATGCATTGCCTATCGCGCTTAACTGCATGGTGCCCGTCCGCGGCATCCTTTCTACCCATGTAGGCCACTTGCACGTTAAAGGGGGGGGGGGTGCCTGAGCATCGCGACTCAGGGCTCTTACTGGCTCTCCAGCCCTCACCCTCTGGCCTTGTCCACGGCATCGCGACCTGGCATACCAGTGACGGTTGAGATAAGCTCGAGGGCCGGGACCCGAGGACGTAGAGTACCGGCATCTAACCAAATTTTGCAGGGACACAACTCAAGATACGGCCCAGTGCCGGGCGCAACCCGCCTAGAGGTAGGGCCTCGTGAGTCCCGCGCTGGCTCATGGGTGCCCAGATACACCTCACCTACTCCAACCAGCAAGCTCTTGAACGACTAACAATCGACTAATGACTGCCATGGCAACCCCATGTTCTTTCTGTGATGAGCCTGCAGGATCCTTGGAGGGGACTGCGTTAGCCAAGGCCCTCACGAGGTTCCCTTCACCCTCGCCCGCGCGAACCGCTTGCACATTAAAGGGGGGGTGCCTGAGCATCGCGACTCAGGGCTCCTACTGGCTCTCCAGCGCTCACCCTCTGGCCTTGTCCACGGCATCGCGACCTGGCATACCAGCGACGGCTGAGACAAGCTCGAGGGCCGGGACCCGAGGACATAGAGCAGAAAGGGGAGCAGATGCGAGGAGGAAGGGGCTCACGAGGACCTTGCCAAGCGATTCCGCTCCCACTGACGCGTGAACCCGACGGCGCACCAGGAATAATCCCCGATCCTCAAGATAAGTCACCTCCCACAGCACTGGCTACCGTGGCACTACCCCTGCACCTAAGGCAATTCCGTACTAGCGACGTTGCTTCCCTTTCTCACCAAGCAATGACTGCTTGGGCGCCAAAGGGGACCTCCTGAGCATCGCGACTCAGGGGCTCTTACCGGACCCCAGGTTGCTCACCTCCTGGCCTTGACCACGGCATCGCGACCTGGCATACCAGCGACGGCTGACGCCGCCTTGGGACTGGGACCTGTCGGGGTAGAGCACCAAGCCCTCGCGAGGTTCGAAAGGGAGAACTAAGCTATGACGAAATCACCAACTCACACAAATCCATAGCGAAGGTCATGTATTAACAAACAGGACTACAGACACCTTACAAGCCCCCGTGGGGCGCATTTTGATTCCTCGCAGGGAATAGATCCTAAGGAGTGCTAACTACACGGGCTCCTGCAGAAGATGCCATCATCAACAGTGGGCCGTCAGGCGCCGGCGCCAACCCCATCCAGATCAGGGTCGGTGATGGCCTGACGAGCTCGCCCTGCTCCGGGAGCGGCGCCGGCTCGGGGGCTCGTAGCTGTCGTCGCTCGTCTCCGGAGTCGCGAAGATCTCGCTGGAGTCGCTGGACCCCCCGGCGCCTTCGCCAAGGGAGCGGTCGACGGGCCTAGCCCTCACCAGGGCAAGGTCCTGGCCGCCTCTCCCGCGGCAACACTCCAGCCGGCGCCCGATCGCGTCGAAGACCTTGAGGAACATCACTGCAGCGCCATCGTACTCCAGGTGGACCGCGAAGACGCCCCTCTCGTTGCAGACCCGGGCGATTTCTCTCCAGCCGCGGGATACGTAGACCTCGCCCGGGGCGGCGACCACGACCTCAGCCTCGGTCGCGAGGGTGCTGCAGCCGGCGTGCTGCAGCCAGAGCTCCAGAGGCCCTCCTGGAGGGACGACGGAGGCGAAGAAGGGAGGCAGACGGATCCAGGACTGAAGAGGAACGACGACGTGGAGCACGAACTCGTGGGAGGAGCCCTCGGCATGGACTTCGGGAGGAACAACCCACGCCTTCGTGACCCGACGGCGCCTACGACGGCGCCGGCCGCGGAGATCAGCATCGACACCCTCGGGGCCCTCGACGGGGGCATACAGAGGAAGCGGGAACCCCGGCGAAGCCCACTCGCACCGGGGCCTCGGCTCCACCTGCCGGTCTTCCTCGCCCCGACTGCAAATGGCGAGCCGTTTCTTCGGCGAGAGCGGATCTGGTCCCTCTCGAGGAGCTTTTCCCTTCTCCGCTGCGGAGAACCAGCGGATCGGAGCCATCACACCAAGACGGAGCAAGGATCAGGAAGAAGGAGAAGCCAGGAGAGATGGACTGGAAGGGCACGCGCCGTACAGTACTTATAGCCGGCGAAGGCCAACCGCCGGCCTCCACGATCACATGTAATCATGACACGATTTGCATGCAGGGACTTGTCCAGCTCGCGCGATCACCAAGGCCTCGTGGGGAAGTGGAGTCGCCCACGTCCAATCAACCGCCACGCGGCGCCCAAGGCCACAGGCTGTTAGGGCCCGCGGCGCTTCGCCCTTGCCCTTTCGCCTCTCGGCACGGCCAAGCCCATGCGCGCCACGGGCCCGGGGGCTACTATCGGCGTTCTGGGAATGGGGGTCCCCAGACTTGCCTGCCTGCGGCCTGCGGCGTGGCTCGAATGGGAGCCCAACATGGCCCATCTTCATCAAGCACAAGACTCAAGACCCTCGCGAGGGGCCAAGCCTCGCGAGGTGGACGACACGGCGCATCCTCAGGCGCAACCTCCTCAGGCTGGCTCGCGAGGAGATGGAGATATCAAGGCGGGGTACCTCACGAGGTGCCAGTGACGCAAGCCATGACGACCGAGGGCGCCAGGCGGGCGCCAGCGCGCGCAGCGTCCTTCTTTCCTCTTTGGTGCAAAGGAGGCAAGCGCAGGCGCGGAGTATCGAGGCATCAGGCAAATGTTGCCGTTTCGGTGCAACAAGACCAGGACCAAGCGGACTACGAGACGGAGGTCACCATGGAGCCCAGCACGGCGTCACCGCAGAGTCTTTCGCAGGCGAAGACCACCTTTAGTCAGGATAGATGTACTTGCTGTCCCCCTTCAAATTAGCCCGCCATTGTTGGCTCCCTTCCCGCTCGATATTTGGGAAGAGGACTAGGGCCTCTAAAAATAGGACCAGCCACCCACATGATAGGGGGGATCGAAAATCAGAGAGAGAGAGAGAGAAGGGCGACAGAACTCCTCCTAGCAGTTCATCGCCCCAGCCAAGAACAGACCCTCGCGAGGCTGTTCTTCCTTGTATTGTTCATCATCACCAGCCCCAAGAGGCAATCCATCCACCACACACTGGAGTAGGGTATTACACCACAATGGTGGCCCGAACCAGTATAAATCTTGTGTCTCTTGTGTGATTCTTTTAGTAGTTTAGATCTTTGTGAGGCGGGGAGGTTGAGGACGTGGTTTCCGCGCGCACCCTAGTGTTCGAACCTTAAGGGTCTGTCGGAACCCGAAATCCGACAGTCGTCCCCTGCCAGATATGTGGAGTTCGTGATCAAGTTGGTTTCTTGTAAACTAGCCATTCTCCAAGAATCTGTGTTGGATACCCCCGAGCTAGTTGGTTAAGCTAAACAACAACTTGGAGAGTTGGAAGATAAAAGGCTTGTCTGACTTAGTTCGTGTTAAGGGATATCTTTTGTGTGTGTGTGTGTGTGTGTTGAGGAAAGATGATATCTTCATCGATTGGTCCTCGTGATCAGTTGTTGGATCTATTGTCTTGTCCAAACTTTGATTTGAGTGTGGGCTATCATCAAATCAAATCAGAACCAATGATGTTCATAATGTTGTCTTACTCGTGGTTGATCCCTCGAGCATACACCATTATATCTTTTGCGTCTGACCAATGCTATCATCTTGTTCACATAACCATGTAACCCCATCTTATGGAAATCTTGATAAATTGTTGTTGAGCCCATCGACAATGTCTTTATCTTCTCCATGATTCATGTTGAACATTAAGCTAGTGTTGGAAACTTTTGAAGGCATTTCTTCATGCTAGCTCATGAAGCATATGTTGGATGAAAGAAGTGACCTCCTCCGATTCACGTGCATTTGGTGCAAGTTACCGCCGTGAGTTCGAGAAATTTAGTTTTGCTTCCTCTGGAATCATCCCAAGTCAGTCATGCACGTGCGAAGTATTCCATGGTCTGATAGACTGATCATCTTCATTCCATATGAATTCCATAGCACACTAAGCCACTGATTGACCTGTTCCAGGAAAAGGAGTTGTTGTGCTATCCTAGGTCATTCACAAGATTTCGATATCCTCAATGATGGTTCCCCACCAGAACTCGGTAGTGTTTTATTATAAGACTACTATGTGGTCATACTTGTCTGGGACAACGTGTTCACATGTTGTAGCAGAACCAGCTCATGTTTTGGAGCTTGCTATCGCAGTTCATTCCCCGAGAATCTCGCAACATCGTCTCGTCGATTGTGTTGCAAACTTTCATTTTCCTTTCTAGACTCGATGAGTCTGGAATATCCTGACACCAACCAGATCTGAATCTCAGGCATATATGATGGTTGGAGCATTTTCCAAGAACTATAATATTGGTCCCTCGATAACCGGTAAAGTGGATGTCGTGGCCAACACATCCAGCCGGAAGACCTATTATTGTAGTGTCTCGATTGAAGAAAGTTAGCCACCTTCCCATGAGGATTTCGTAGGATTTACCTCCGTAGTTAATCCTTACAGATTCTTGTGCTCCCGAAGTCCGACCTTTTACCTGATGTTCTATATATCAAACCATATCTATGAATGGGATACGCTAGCACATCAAGGAGAACATTAGAAGCGGAGTGCTATATGTCTCTCGGTCGATCATCCAGATTTTGTTCCCCTGGCCTCGCTAAGGTGAAATCTGAGAAAGTGTTATCTTGCTTTGCATCTGCATCATCCATCACCATTCATCATGGTGGTATGTTGTGTTGCCAGGATCCTTGACAGGGATATTGGTAAAACCTTGATGAATATGGAGATGCTCAAGTTCTTGAGAGCATGCGCAAGCACAAGGTTTTACCGTTGGCGTTAACTGGGATTTGCTTCCAGTTTCCTCGGTTATGTTATAACCTTTTCAAACAGTGGACTCACTCTCGTCTGTTGAGTTCTTCCCCAGTTACCAGAATCATTCCCAACATTTGCATTTTGTTCCCAGCTTGCACCTCAATAGTTGTTGTTCAGGATCATCTTCAAAAGTGGACTTACCATGGGTCCCATCCATTTCCGATGATAAGCAAAATCATCCATTGCGATGTCTTCAACAAGGGAGTCCACATCATCCTTTCTAGTCCAAGTATGTCACTCTTTTGAACTCCTTCAAATGATCGATTGTGATTGCCTTAGGCTGGTATAAAGAGTTTCAATGATCTCCGAATGAAAAGTAATTCTTTTTGCCACTTAAGGGAATAATTCTACGAGTCGTCCCCCCTGAGGTGCCCCGTTATTGAATCATGGTAATCAACTCATCGCTACCTTGAAACCTACGCACCATCCTACTCAAGTGTGGGAGTGTTTCCTACCAAATTGAACTTCCATCATTTGTTCTCTCCATCCCTCTTGATGTGTGTTTATCTCTTAGATCAAGAGATGAATCAACGTCTCATTCCATGAGTTTATCGTGTATCTCTTGATTTTTGAGAAGATCGATTCCTATAGAGTTTCTTTTTGTCATCATCGTGTTGGATGGAGTTCTCAGAGCAAGACGTCGAGGCAAAGGTGATGATCGAAACAACGTTCTTATGAAGTGCAACCTGGATCATGAAGATTGTGCTAGCTTTGTGTTCGCTCTGTCTCCTTACCTCACGTCTTGAATCTCGGGACGAGATTCTTGTTTAGTGGGGGCGAGTTGTCACAACCCTAGAATATCTGAGTGTAATAGTTGCATCAGTGAGCATGCATCATGTTTAATTCAAGAAATTGAAATGAGGAATATTCAAAGCCTCATAAATTATTTTAAAAGAAGGGCAACAACCCTTTAAATAGCATTCTGTGAATCCAAAATGCCCTAAAAATAGTTTTGTGAATTTTGGCAAGAGTTATATATCAAACCAAAATTCTGGAACATTTTTAAGGAATTATTTGGTCTCTGAATTTAAATCAATAATCTATTTGGATTTGGGGATATATTCATAATATATAATGAATATATTTTCAAATGCTTTGAAATGTTTTATGTACTTTTGGAATAGTCCAGAGAGGTAACATAAAATATCTCAGAGTGTTTTGGCACTGTTTTGAATTCATTTTGAATTTTGAAACAGTGGCAAAAGATGAAATAATAAAAAAAATAGCAGAAACAAAAAAAACAGGAGCTCACGTGAGCAGCCCACCCAGCGGGCCCGGGAGAGAAGCCGACCAAGCCCACTTACCTCCTCGCTCGTCGTCTTCCTCCTGCCAGTAGGCAGGAGCGAACACGCGCGCGCACCCACGGAGCCCTCCACCTCCTGCTTCGCGCTGGAGGCCGCTCCTTCGTCCTAGTCCGCGCCTGGAGACGCCCAGCACCCCCTCGCCCACTCCCCCGCCTCTCTGGCCTCTCCCCACCGCTCTAGCTCTCTCTCCGCAGCTGCCCAAGCACACCCGCAGCGCGTAGCTCACCGCCGCCGTGCCTAGTGGCCTCCCCTCGCCTCCCCACTTGTCTGGAAGCTCCGCACTTGTCGCGTACGTCGTCTCCGTCAACGCACACGACGCCGGGAGCCCTACAGTAACGCCATCGTCGTCGTCTTCACCGACGGGCACCGAAGATCGCCGGCTCCGATTCACCGTCTCCAAGCCGTCCCCAAGCCGTCTGAGATGCTCAACGACTTCGCTGTGAGGACTCCTTCGTTTTCCCCCTCCTCTCCTGCTCGTTCCCGCGCCGTAGCCGTCGTCCCTGCAAGCACCGAGCTCCGGACATCGCCATGGCCGACAAAACTCGCGCCCCGGAGCTCTTCCGCCCGCTCCAGTAGCTCCCGCGTGCTCGCCGGGTCCCCAGGATCCCGATGCGCCCCTCTGCGCTCTGGCTAACGCGCCGCAGCCTCGCGCGTGACCGAACCCGAGCTCTGGCCTCCGCCAAAGCTCGCCGTCGCCGCCGCTAAAGCCAGCCTCCGCACCTGCCGCATCCACCAGTCGACGCGTCGCGTCGCCCTGAGTACGTAGAGCCCAGCCACGCTTGCTCTCGTCGCCGGAGATGCCCGGACGGGGAGCGCCGCTGCGTCTCGCTTAGCACCGGCGACTAATCACTGTTTAGATGACATGGCGTCATTAGTTTAGAGTTAAGCATGTGCTTAATTAGCCCCCCCAACACAGTCACTGACACGCCGGCCCCGCAGATATTTAGCCCCGGTTTAATATCCACTTACCACTGAGTCTATGACATGCGGGCCCCCAAGATCAGGTTTGACCAGGACCGGGTGTGTTGACCGCTGATGTCATCCTGACATCATGCTTATGCTGTTACTATTTTCTGGAAATTAGAATAAATCAGAAAAGGATTTATGAATTTCAGAAAATACTTCAAACTTCTAAAAATCATAGAAAATCAACCGTAACTCCAAATGAAATAAATTATATATGAAAAATTATCATAAAAATTCAAGGAATCCATCTGTACCATTTTCATGCATGTTTGAACAATGCTTGTCCTCTGTTTTGGACAAAACAAATAAAGGGCATTTAAATAATCATATATGGGGTTGGAATTTGAATCATGTATTCAAACCAACTTCATTTAAATCATAGCTAGATGCATTAGTTCAAATCATAGCATATTGCCATGTCATGATCATGCATCATATTGTGGCATCACATTGATTGTGTTCTTTCTCAGTTGCCGGTGCTTGTCCCCTCTCGATAGACGTGGTTCCGACGACGTGATCGATGACACCGATGAAGAGCTATAATATCTTCAGAAGTGCCAGGCAAGCAAATCCCCCTTGTTCATTCCGATACAATCCCACTCTCTCGCTCCTGCTCTCTTTTACTGCATTAGGACAACACAAATTCAACTGTTACATGCTGCGGTAGTTGAACCCCTTTCCTCTGCATGACCTGTCATTGCCACAGTAAATAGATGAAACCCACTAGCATGAGTAGGAATTGTTTGAGCCCTGATGTGCCTACTCATTCATGCTTGTTGTCATGCCTGCTACTGCTTAGAGTTGAGTTCGGTCTGATTCAGCAGGAATGAATTGGAACGTGGTGAACATGTCTTACCGTTGAGATCTAAGTGTGTGAACACGATTGTTGGGGAACGCAGTAATTTCAAAAAATTTCCTACGCACACGCAAGATCATGGTGATGCATAGCAACGAGAGGGGAGAGTGTTGTCTACGTACCAACGCAGACCGACTGCGGAAGCGATCTCACAACGTAGAGGAAGTAGTCGTACGTCTTCTTCCCGATCCGACCGATCCAAGCACCGTTACTCCGGCACCTCCGAGTTCTTAGCACACGTTCAGCTCGATGACGATCCTCGGGCTCCGATCCAGCAAAGCGTCGAGGAAGAGTTCCGTCAGCACAACGGCGTGGTGACGATCTTGATGCACTACCGACGCAGGGCTTCGCCTAAGCTCTACAACGATATGACCGAGGTGGAATTTGGTGGCAGGGGGCACCGCACACGGCTAAGGAACGATCAACAATGATCAACTTGTCTGTCTATGGGGTGCCCCCTGCCCCCGTATATAAAGGAGTAGGGGGAGGGGTTCGGCCGACCAAGGTAGAGAGGCGCAGGGGGAGTCCCACTCCTACCGGGAGTAGGACTCCCCCCCCCAATCCTATTCCTAATAGGACTCTTCAAGGAGAAGAGAGAAGAGAGGGGGGCCGGCCCCTTCTCCTAGTCCTAATTGGACTAGGGAAGGGGGGGAGGCGCGCAGCCCTTGTGGGCTGCCCCTTTTCACTTTTCCACTAAGGCCCAATAGGCCCATTTGCCTCCCGGGGGGTTCCGGTAACCCTCCCGGTATTCCGGTAAAATCCCGATTTCACTCGGAACACTTCCGGTGTCCAAACATAGGCTTCCAATATATCAATCTTTACGTCTCGACCATTTCGAGACTCCTCGTCATGTCCGTGATCACATCCGGGACTCCGAACGACCTTCGGTACATCAAAATGCATAAACTCATAATAACTGTCATCGTAACGTTAAGCGTGCGGACCCTACGGTTCGAGAACAATGTAGACATGACCGAGACACGTCTCCGGTCAATAACCAATAGCGGGACCTGGATGCCCATATTGGCTCCTACATATTCTACGAAGATCTTTATCGGTCAGACCGCATAACAACATACGTTGTTCCCTTTGTCATCGGTATGTTACTTGTCCGAGATTCGATCGTCGGTATCCAATACCTAGTTCAATCTCGTTACCGGCAAGTCTCTTTACTCGTTCCGTAATACATCATCTCACAACTAACATATTAGTTGCAGTGCTTGCAAGGCTTATGTGATGTGCATTACCAAGAGGGCCCAGAGATACCTCTCCGACAATCGGAGTGACAAACCCTAATCTCGAAATACGCCAACCCAACATCTACCATTGGAGACACCTGTAGTACTCCTTTATAATCACCCAGTTACGTTGTGACGTTTGGTAGTACCCAAAGTGTTCCTCCGGTAAACGGGAGTTGCATAATCTCATAGTTATAGGAACATGTATAAGTCATGAAGAAAGCAATAGCAACATACTAAACGATCGGGTGCTAAGCTAATGGAATGGGTCATGTCAATCAGATCATTCAACTAATGATGTGACCTCGTTAATCAAATAGCAACTCTTTGTTCATGGTTAGGAAACATAACCATCTTTGATTAACGAGCTAGTCAAGTAGAGGCATACTAGTGACACTCTGTTGGTCTATGTATTCACACATGTATTATGTTTCCGGTTAATACAATTCTAGCATGAATAATAAACATTTATCATGATATAAGGAAATAAATAATAACTTTATTATTGCCTCTAGGGCATATTTCCTTCAGTCTCCCACTTGCACTAGAGTCAATAATCTAGATTATACAGTAATGATTCTAACACCCATGGAGCCTTGGTGCTGATCATGTTTTGCTCGTGGAAGAGGCTTAGTCAACGGGTCTGCAACATTCAGATCCGTATGTATCTTGCAAATCTCTATGTCTCCCACCTGGACTAAATCCCGGATGGAGTTGAAGCGTCTTTTGATGTGTTTGGTTCTTTTGTGAAATCTGGATTCCTTTGCCAAGGCAATTGCACCAGTATTGTCACAGAAGATTTTCATTGGACCCGATGCACTAGGTATGACACCTAGATCGGATATGAACTCCTTCATCCAGACTCCTTCGTTTGCTGCTTCCGAAGCAGCTATGTACTCCGCTTCACATGTAGATCCCACTACGACGCTTTGTTTAGAACTGCACCAACTGACAGCTCCACCGTTTAAAGTAAACACGTATCCGGTTTGCGATTTAGAATCGTCCGGATCAGTGTCAAAGCTTGCATCAACGTAACCTCTTACGGTGAGCTCTTTGTCACCTCCATATACGAGAAACATATCCTTAGTCCTTTTCAGGTATTTCAGGATGTTCTTGACCGCTGTCCAGTGATCCACTCCTGGATTACTTTGGTACCTCCCTGCTAAACTTATAGCAAGGCACACATCAGGTCTGGTACACAGCATCGCATACATGATAGAGCCTATGGCTGAAGCATAGGGAACATCTTTCATTTTCTCTCTATCTTCTGCAGTGGTCGGGCATTGAGTCTGACTCAACTTCACACCTTGTAACACAGGCAAGAACCCTTTCTTTGCTTGATCCATTTTGAACTTCTTCAAAATCTTGTCAAGGTATGTGCTCTGTGAAAGTCCAATTAAGCGTTTTGATCTATCTCTATAGATCTTTATGCCTAATATGTAAGCAGCTTCCCCGAGGTCTTTCATCGAAAAACTTTTATTCAAGTATCCCTTTATGCTATCCAGAAATTCTATATCATTTCCAATCAGCAATATGTCATCCACATATAATATTAGAAATGCTACAGAGCTCCCACTCACTTTCTTGTAAATACAAGCTTCTCCAAAAGTCTGTATAAAGCCAAATGCTTTGATCACACTATCAAAGCGTTTATTCCAACTCCGAGATGCTTGCACCAGTCCATAAATGGATCGCTGGAGTTTGCACACTTTGTTAGCTTCTTTTGGATCGACAAAACCTTCTGGTTGCATCATATACAACTCTTCTTCCAGAAATCCATTCAGGAATGCAGTTTTGACATCCATTTGCCATATTTCATAATCATAAAACGCAGCAATTGCTAACATAATTCTGACGGACTTAAGCATCGCTACGGGTGAGAAGGTCTCATCGTAGTCAACCCCTTGAACTTGTCGAAAACCTTTCGCGACAAGTCGAGCTTTATAGACAGTAATATTACCGTCAGCGTCAGTCTTTTTCTTAAAGATCCATTTATTCTTAATTGCTTGCCGATCATCGGGCAAGTCAACCAAAGTCCATACTTTGTTCTCATACATGGATCCCATCTCAGATTTCATGGCCTCAAGCCACTTTGCGGAATCTGGGCTCACCATCGCTTCTTCATAGTTCGTAGGTTCATCATGATCTAGTAGCATGACTTCCAGAACTGGATTACCGTACCACTCTGGTGCGGATCTCACTCTGGTTGATCTACGTGGTTCAGTAGTATCTTGTCCTGAAGCTTCATGATCATCATCATTAGCTTCCTCACTGATTGGTATAGGTGTCGCAGAAACAGTTTTCTGTGATGTACTATTTTCCAATAAGGGAGCAGGTACAGTTACCTCGTCAAGTTCTACTTTCCTCCCACTCACATCTTTCGAGAGAAACTCCTTCTCTAGAAATGATCCATTCTTAGCAACAAATGTTTTGCCTTCGGATCTATGATAGAAGGTATACCCAACAGTTTCCTTTGGGTATCCTATGAAGACACATTTCTCCGCTTTGGGTTCGAGCTTATCAGGTTGAAGCTTTTTCACATAAGCATCGCAGCCCCAAACTTTAAGAAACGACAACTTTGGTTTCTTGCCAAACCATAGTTCATAAGGTGTCGTCTCAACGGATTTTGATGGTGCCCTATTTAACGTGAATGCGGCCATCTCTAAAGCATAACCCCAAAACGATAGCGGTAAATCAGTAAGAGACATCATAGATCGCACCATATCTAGTAAAGTACGATTACGACGTTCGGACACAACATTACGCTGTGGTGTTCCGGGTGGCGTGAGTTGCGAAACTATTCCACAATTTTTCAAATGTATACCAAACTCGTAACTCAAATATTCTCCTCCACGATCAGATCGTAGAAACTTTATTTTCTTGTTACGATGATTTTCAACTTCACTCTGAAATTCCTTGAACTTTTCAAATGTTTCAGACTTATGTTTCATTAAGTAGATATACCCATATCTGCTTAAATCATCTGTGAAGGTGAGAAAATAACGATATCCGCCATGAGCCTCAATATTCATCGGACCACATACATCGGTATGTATGATTTCCAATAAGTCTGTTGCTCTCTCCATAGTACCGGAGAACGGTGTTTTAGTCATCTTGCCTATGAGGCACGGTTCGCAAGTACCAAGTGATTCATAATCAAGTGGTTCCAAAAGCCCATCAGTATGGAGTTTCTTCATGCGCTTTACACCGATATGACCTAAACGGCAGTGCCACAAATAAGTTGCACTATCATTATCAACTCTGCATCTTTTGGCTTCTACATTATGAATATGTGTATCACTACTATCGAGATTTAATAAGAATAGACCACTCTTCAAGGGTGCATGACCATAAAAGATATTACTCATATAAATAGAACAACCATTATTCTCTGATTTAAATGAATAACCGTCTCGCATCAAACAAGATCCAGATATAATGTTCATGCTCAACGCTGGCACCAAATAACAATTATTTAGGTCTAATATTAATCCCGAAGGTAGATGTAGAGGTAGCGTGCCGACCGTGATCACATCGACTTTGGAACCGTTTCCCACGCGCATCGTCACCTCGTCCTTTGCTAGTGTCCGCTTATTCCGTAGTCCCTGTTTCGAGTTGCAAATATTAGCAACAGAACCAGTATCAAATACCCAGGTGCTACTGCGAGCTCTAGTAAGGTACACATCAATAACATGTATATCACATATACCTTTGTTCACCTTGCCATCCTTCTTATCCGCCAAATACTTGGGGCAGTTCCGCTTCCAGTGACCAGTCTGCTTGCAGTAGAAGCACTCAGTTTCAGGCTTAGGTCCAGACTTGGGTTTCTTCTCTTGAGCAGCAACTTGCTTGCTGTTCTTCTTGAAGTTCCCCTTCTTCTTCCCTTTGCCCTTTTTCTTGAAACTAGTGGTTTTGTTAACCATCAACACTTGATGCTCCTTCTTGATTTCTACCTCCGCAGCTTTCAGCATTGCGAAGAGCTCGGGAATAGTCTTGTTCATCCCTTGCATATTATAGTTCATCACGAAGCTCTTGTAGCTTGGTGGCAGTGATTGGAGAATTCTGTCAATGACGCAATCATCTGGAAGATTAACTCCCATCTGAATCAAGTGATTATTATACCTAGACATTTTGAGTATATGCTCACTGACAGAACTGTTCTCCTCCATCTTGCAGCTATAGAACTTATTGGAGACTTCATATCTCTCAATTCGGGCATTTGCTTGAAATATTAACTTCAACTCCTGGAACATCTCATATGCTCCATGACGTTCAAAACGTCGTTGAAGTCCCGATTCTAAGCCGTAAAGCATGGCACACTGAACTATCGAGTAGTCATCAGCTTTGCTCTGCCAGACGTTCATAACATCTGGCGTTACTCCAGCAGCAGGCCTGGCACCCAGCGGTGCTTCCAGGACGTAATTCTTCTGTGCAGCAATGAGGATAATCCTCAGGTTACGGACCCAGTCCGTGTAATTGCTACCATCATCTTTCAACTTTGCTTTCTCAAGGAACGCATTAAAATTCAACGGAACAACAGCATGAGCCATCTATCTACAATCAACATAAACAAGCAAGATACTATCAGGCACTAAGTTCATGATAAGTTTAAGTTCAGTTAATCAAATTACTTAGGAACTCCCACTTAGATAGACATCTCTCTAATCCTCTAAGTGATCACATGATCCAAATCTACTAAACCATAACCGATCATCACGTGAGATGGAGTAGTTTTCAATGGTGAACATCGTCATGTTGATCATATCTACTATATGATTCACGCTTGACCTTTCGGTCTCTGTGTTCCGAGGCCATATCTGCATATGCTAGGCTCGTCAAGTTTAACCCGAGTATTCTGCGTGTGCAAAACTGGCTTGCACCCGTTGTAGATGGACGTAGAGCTTATCACACCCGATCATCACGTGGTGTCTGGGCACGACGAACTTTGGCAACGGTGCATACTCAGGGAGAACACTTCTTGATAATTTTAGTGAGAGATCATCTTATAATGCTACCGTCAATCAAAGCAAGATAAGATGCATAAAAGGATAAACATCACATGCAATCAATATAAGTGATATGATATGGCCATCATCATCCTGTGCTTGTGATCTCCATCTCCGAAGCACCGTCATGATCACCATTGTCACCGGCGCGCCACCTTGATCTCCATCGTAGCATCGTTGTCGTCTCGCCAATCTTATGCTTCCACGACTATCACTACCGCTTAGTAATAAAGTAAAGCATTACATCGCGATTGCATTGCATACAATAAAGCGACAACCATATGGCTCCTGCCAGTTGCCGATAACTCGGTTACAAAACATGATCATCTCATACAATAAAATCAGCATCATGCCTTGACCATATCACATCACAACATGCCCTGCAAAAACAAGTTAGACGTCCTCTACTTTGTTGTTGCAAGTTTTACGTGGCTGCTACGGGCTTAAGTAAGAACTCATCTCACCTACGCATCAAAACCACAATGATAGTTCGTCAAATAGACTCCGTTTTAACCTTCTCAAGGACCGGGCGTAGTCACACTTGGTTCAACTAAAGTTGGAGAGACAATCTTCCGCAAGCCATCTATGTGCAAAGCACGTCGAGGGAACCGGTCTCGCGTAAGAGTACGCGTAAGGTTGGTCCGGATCATCTCAACCAACAATACCGCCGAACCAAAGTATGACATGCTGGTAGGCAGTATGACTTGTATCGCCCACAACTCACTTGTGTTCTACTCGTGCAAATAACATCAAACCATAAAACCTAGGCTCGGATGCCACTGTTGGGGAACGCAGTAATTTCAAAAAATTTCCTACGCACACGCAAGATCATGGTGATGCATAGCAACGAGAGGGGAGAGTGTTGTCTACGTACCAACGCAGACTGACTGCGGAAGCGATCTCACAACGTAGAGGAAGTAGTCGTACGTCTTCTTCCCGATCCGACCGATCCAAGCACCGTTACTCCAGCACCTCCGAGTTCTTAGCACACGTTCAGCTCGATGACGATCCTCGGGCTCCGATCCAGCAAAGCGTCGAGGAAGAGTTCCGTCAGGACAACGGCGTGGTGACGATCTTGATGCACTACCGACGCAGGGCTTCGCCTAAGCTCTACAACGATATGACCGAGGTGGAATTTGGTGGCAGGGGGCACCGCACACGGCTAAGGAACGATCAACAATGATCAACTTGTCTGTCTATGGGGTGCCCCCTGCCCCAGTATATAAAGGAGCAGGGGGAGGGGTTCGGCCGGCCAAGGTAGAGAGGCGCAGGGGGAGTCCCACTCCTACCGGGAGTAGGACTCCCCCCCCAATCCTATTCCTAATAGGACTCTTCAAGGAGAAGAGAGAAGAGAGGGGGGCCGGCCCCTTCTCCTAGTCCTAATAGGACTAGGGAAGGGGGGAGGCGCGCAGCCCTTGTGGGCTGCCCCTTTTCACTTTTCCACTAAGGCCCAATAGGCCCATTTGCCTCCCGCGGGGTTCCGGTAACCCTCCCGGTATTCCGGTACCGATTTCACTCGGAACACTTCCGGTGTCCAAACATAGGCTTCCAATATATCAATCTTTACGTCTCGACCATTTCGAGACTCCTCGTCATGTCCGTGATCACATCCGGGACTCCGAACAACCTTCGGTACATCAAAATGCATAAACTCATAATAACTGTCATCGTAACGTTAAGCGTGCGGACCCTACGGTTCGAGAACAATGTAGACATGACCGGGACATGTCTCCGGTCAATAACCAATAGCGGGACCTAGATGCCCATATTGGCTCCTACATATTCTACGAAGATCTTTATCGGTCAGACCGCATAACAACATACGTTGTTCCCTTTGTCATCGGTATGTTACTTGTCCGAGATTCAATCGTCGGTATCCAATACCTAGTTCAATCTCGTTACCGGCAAGTCTCTTTACTCGTTCCGTAATACATCATCTCACAACTAACATATTAGTTGCAGTGCTTGCAAGGCTTATGTGATGTGCATTACCGAGAGGGCCCAGAGATACCTCTCCGACAATCGGAGTGACAAACCCTAATCTTGAAATACGCCAACCCAACATCTACCATTGGAGACACCTGTAGTACTCCTTTATAATCACCCAGTTACATTCTGACGTTTGGTAGTACCCAAGGTGTTCCTTCGGTAAACGGGAGTTGCATAATCTCATAGTTATAGGAACATGTATAAGTCATGAAGAAAGCAATAGCAACATACTAAACGATCGGGTGCTAAGCTAATGGAATGGGTCATGTCAATCAGATCATTCAACTAATGATGTGACCTCGTTAATCAAATAACAACTCTTTGTTCATGGTTAGGAAACATAACCATCTTTGATTAACGAGCTAGTCAAGTAGAGGCATACTAGTGACACTCTGTTGGTCTATGTATTCACACATGTATTATGTTTCCGGTTAATACAATTCTAGCATGAATAATAAACATTTATCATGATATAAGGAAATAAATAATAACTTTATTATTGCCTCTAGGGCATATTTCCTTCAACGATTTGGTAAAGGTAGCGGTGAGAGGCCATGTAGGAGTACATGGTGGGTTGTCTCATTGCAGCCGTTCTCAGGAACTGAGTTCTGTGTTTGTGATCCATGAACAATTACTACCACACATTGGGTTCCGGTAACTCGGCCCCTCTCAGCTTATTAATCAACTCGATCTCTGTCCAGGAGTTGCAACTAGTTTCTGGTGTTTGTAGGTAGTGTTAATAGTCTACCAAGTGGCACCCGATACAGGTGGGCTTAGGACAGACTAGGCACAGTGGCACGGTGTACCAAGTGGCACCCGGATGGTGGGCTTGGGAACCCTGCACACATCGTTTGGGGCCGTGAGCGACACCCCGGCCGGATCTCCTTGCGGATGGAACCCGAATAGGCGATAAACCTGGACTAGAGACTTGTTGGTAGTCAGGTCATGGCCGACTCCCTCGCCCGGCTTCCGCTTGAAGGTTGCCGAGGTACATGACGTGTACAGGGCGATAAGTGGCGAGAGCGTGTGTGAAGAAGTACACCCCTGCAGGGTTATCATTATCTATTCGAATAGCCGGATTCCTCGGATATGGAAACTTGGACCCCTTGCATAGTTCATAGACAAGCGAAAGTGGATACTCTAAAATGCGCAAGATAAGTGTGAGTGCTATGGATGGCGTTCTCGCAGGGAGAAGGGAGCGGATCCATAGTGGTGTATTGGTATGGTGAATTTGTGGACTCGTGTGTGCCACCTCAAAGAGTTACTTGCAGTCATAGTTCAGGATAGCCACCGAGTCAAAGCTGGCCTGCTACAGTTAAACTCCACCACCCCCTTTGTTGATACCGATGCATATGTAGTTAGTTCTGATGTAAGTCTTGCTGGGTACATTCGTACTCACATTTGCTTATTTTATGTTTTCCAGAGAGACTTCAGTCCGGTAGTAGTTCCGCTTGGACTTCGACGTTTAGCTCGTTACCTCAGCTACGATCTTGTACCTTGGGAGGGTCTGGTAGATAGTCAGGCTCCTCAGCCTTCTTCATTTTTAGTTGTCTGTACTTAGACAAGTTAAGCTTCCGCATGTGCTTTGACTTGTATGCTCTGAATGTTGGGTCATGAGACCCATGTTTGTAATATCTCGCTCTTCGGAGCCTAATGAATAAATACTTGAGTCGTAGAGTTATGTTGTGATGCCATGTTGTATTTACACATATCGAGCATATTGTGTGTATGATTGAAATGCTTGGTATGCGTGGGATCCGACAACCTAGTTGTTTATCCTTGGTAGCCTCTTTTATGGGGAAATGCAGTCTTGTGCTTCCTTGAGCCATAGTAGTCCGCTACAGCCCGGTTCACCGGAGTCCTGCTAGCCCAGCACTACTGCTCAGGACACTTGACTGGCAGACATGTGTTTCACTTCGTTCCTGTGTATGTCCCTTCGGGGAAATGTCAAGCGGTGACATCCGGAGTCCTGCCTAGCCTGCTACAGCCTGGGTTACCGGAGTCCTGTTAGCCCAGTGCTACAGCCCGGATTCACACGCTGCTGACCGACATGCTCGAAGTTAATTCATGTATGCCTGTCCCCATGGGTTAGTGCCGCTTTGGGTTCACGACTAGCCATGTCGGCCCGGGTTCTCTGTCTTATGGATGCTAGTGACACTATCATATACGTGAGCCAAAAGACGCAAACGGTCTCGGGCCCTGGTAAGGCGACACCCGTGGGAATACCGTGTGTGAGGCCGCAAAGTGACATGAGGTGTTACCAGCTAGATCGATGTGACTTGGAATCGGGGTCCTGACACCGGCGCACCCCTACCTGGCGCGCCAAATGTCGGATTTCGGGTTCCAGCAGACCCTTGAGGTTCGAACACTGGGGTGCGCGCGGAGATCTCTCCCCTACCGATCTACGTCCAATCTCCTCGGGTGATCTAAGCTGGAAACAACGAACAACACAAGGGACACGAGGTTTATACTAGTTCGGGCCACCATTGTGGTGTAAAACCCTACTCCAGTGTGTGGTGTGGTGGATTGCCTCAGGGGGCTAATGATGAACAGTACAAGGGAAGAACAGCCTCGCGAGAGGTGTTCTTGAGCTGGTGCGATGAACTGCTAGGGTGAGTTCAGTCGCCTCTCTCTCTCTCTGCTAGGGCTTTACCAGATTTCTTGGTCTCCCTCTACTCTGTGTGGCTAGTTCTACTTATAGAGGCCCTGGGCCTCTCCCCAAATAATGAGCGGGAAGGGCGCCAACACTTGGCCATTTTGAAGGGGAACATATAGTACAAGTTATCCTGACCAAAGGTGGTCTTTGGCTGCCAAAAGTACTGGTGATGACGCTGTCTCGGGCTCTACGGTGACCTCCGTCCTGCCGCTTTGCTGGTCTTGGTCTCGTTGCACTGGAATGGTAACCTTTGCCCGATGCCTTGGCTTGTGCTTGCCCCCTTTGCACCAAAGGGGAAACAAGGACACTGCGCAGGCCGGCGCCCGCCTGGTCTCGATCGTCATGGCTTGCATCATGGGCTCCTCGCGAGGTATCCCCACCTTGATCTCTCCGCCTCCTCGTGAGCCTGCCGGATGAGGCCGCCTCTGAGGAAGCTTCCCGTCGTCCGCCCCGCGAGGCTTGGTCCCTCGCGAGGGTCTTGAGCTTGAGCTAATGAAGATGGGCCGCGCTGGGCCCCCACTTGAGCTATGCCGCAGGTCGCAGGCAGGCAAGTCTGGGGACCCCCGTTCCCAGAACGCTGACACCGTTTTCCCTAGAAAAAAAAATCAAAAGAGGAGTTTCAGGACTTTTTGTTGCCATGAAATCAGGGTAGGAGCACTTTTGCTCTCCAGCAGAGCGATTCCGTCAGGGATACTTCCTTCAGGGAGGGAGAAATTGAAGCGTTCATCATCGTCAGCGTTCCAATCATCATGGTGATCATCATCTTCACCAGCACCATCTTATCTCCAAATCCTAGTTATCTCTTGTGTTCAATATTGGTACCAGGGAGTGCTAGTAGTGTTAATTACATCTTGTAGTTGATGCTTGTTGGATTAATTGGTGGAAGATTATTATGTTCAGATTATCGATCATATATTTATACCCACTGATCATGATGCATATGATGAGTTGTGAGTAGTTCTACTTATTCTTGAGAACATGGGAGAAGTCTCGTTACTAGTAATCATGTGAAGTTGATCACCGTTCAATGTTACAATATTATGTTGTGTTATTCTTTCTCTGGTGGTGTTATGTGAACATCGAGTACATGAAGCTTCATCATCATTGGGCTTAGGGGAAGGCATCATGGAATTAGTTTGTACATGATGGGTGGCGGGGGTGATAAAAACATAAACCCCAGTTTATGAATTGTTCCGCGAGGGACTGTTTTGGATCCACATGTTTAATGTTATGGTTAGATTTACCTTAATTACTTATCATGTATTTGTGGATGCTTGCATGGAGGGTACAATCATAAGCAGGTACGTGTTCAAGTAAGAACAATACCTTAGCTCCGGATCACCCACATAACACATATCAAGCCAATGGACATTAGGTCGATGAATCGTGGTGAAAGTAACTTGGTCATATTCTGGTGTGTCCTCAAGAGCATTTTAGTCACTATAAGAAGTATCACCGGCTTGTCCTTAGCACAATAAAGGATTGGGCCACTTGCTGCACCTTGCTACTTTCTACTTATTACCAATTATCTTGCTATCACATTATCTATCAAAACTATCACTACTAGGGAAAACCTTATACACAGAATCTTAGCAGTAGCGCTTGTTAAAAAAGGGCGCTAGTGCTAAATAGCAGCAGCGCGTGCAGGTTAAACACGCTACAGATACACATGTAGCAATAGCGCATCTCCCTTTAAACGCGCTACTACTAAAATTCTCATTACTAAGCCGATGTGGTACATATAGTAGCAGCAGTCTTTTAGAAACAGCGCTACCGCTAAGATTATTTTAGCAGCACGTTTACGGTGAAAGACGCTACTGCTAATAAAAATAAAATAGTATGAAAAACAAATATAAAAGTAAATGAAAATAAAATAAATTGAAAAAGGAGAAAGGAAAAGATAAAATGTAAAGAAAAATAAATGAAAAAGGAAAAAAAATGGAGAAAGGCATAGCAGTAGCGTCTGTTCAGAAGAGGCGCTATAGATAATGTAGCAGTAGGGCCTGTTTAGACCCCCGCTATTGAAAGAGAAAAGGAAATAAGAAAAGGAAATAAGAAAAGGAAAGGAAAATACATAGCTATAACAGTAGCACGTTTAGTAAAAATCGCTATAGCTAACTTAGTTATAATGCTTTTTCTGAAACGCGCTACTCCTAAGTTTGACTTAACCCAAAAACGGTTCCCCCCGGCCACCACTTCTCCCCCAAATCCCTCGCCCGACTTCACCGCTGTCTCCTCAATTCATAGTCGCCCCACTTTGTCGCCGTCTCCTGCCGGCGTCGACAAACGCCACCGGAGCCACCCTCGCCACAACTGCCTTCCTCACCGTCACAGGAGACGCCCCTTCCTCCCTCGCCACCACTGCCTCCCTCGCCACCAATGGAGCCATCCTCTATAAGCCCCCACCCTTCCTCTCTCTCTCATGCATAGCACAAACATTGGACACAGAACTAGCTAGCTAGGTTAACTAGTTTAATTAGGTTAATTATCTAGGTTAGTGCAAAATTTTAGTAAGGGCTTTGACAGAGAACTAGTTAGGTTAACTAGTTTAATTAGGTTAATTATCTTGGTTAGTGCAAAAAATTATTTAGGGCTTTGACACCGAACTAGCTAGGTTAACTAGTTTAATTAGGTTAATTATCTAGGTAAACTAGCCAAGTTAAATAGCTCGGTTAATTAGGTTCGTTAGGTTAACTAACTAGGTTAAATAGCTAGGTTAATTAGGTTCGTTAGGTTAACAAGCTAGGTTAAATAGGTTCGCTAGGTTAGAGGAAAAATTTATTTTAGAGCATTAGGTCAGAAGGGTTAGAGAAATGGAGTTCCTTTGCAATTTAATTGGGTTATGTCCTAGGCAGAGAAGGGTTAGAGAAAATAATTGTCAGGACCCTGATCCTAAGTCACACCGATCTAGCATGAAACACATCATATCACTTTGCGGCCTTACGCACGGTATTCCCACGGGTGCCACCTTACATGGCCCTGGACCGTTTGCGCCTTTTGGCTCACGTATATGATAGTGTCGCTAGCATCCATATGACAGAGAACCCGGGCCGACGTGACTAGTCGTGAATCCAAAGTGGCACTAACTTACAGGGACAGACATACATGACCCAACAAGGAACGTGTCAGTCATCAACGTATGAACCCAAGTTGTAGCAAGCTACAAGGACTTAAAGGAATAACGCGTGACATTTCCCCAAAGGGAGAGACACAAGAACAAAGAAGGACACATGCCGGTCAGCCTAAGTGTTCCGGAGCAGTAGCAACCTACCATGGCTCGGTGGAAGCACTAGGAGACATTTCCCGGTAAGAGAGGCTACCAAGAATAAACAACTAGGTTGTCGGATCCCACACATACCAAGCATTTCAGTAACATACACATAATATGCTCAATATGTGCAAATACAACATGGCATCACAACAAAACTCTATGACTCAAAGTATTTATTCATTAGGCTCCGAGGAGCCAGATATTACAAACATGGTTCTAATGACCCATCATTCAAGTCATACAAGCAATAAGCACATGCAGAAGCTTAACTTGTCTGAGTACAGACAACTACAAATGAAAAGGATGAGAGCCTGACTATCTACAAGACCCTGCCGAGGGCACAACATCGTAGCTGAGGTAACAAGCTAAACATCGAAATCCACGCAAAACTACTAGTGAGACTGAAGTCTCTCTGCAAAAACATAAATTAAGCAAACGTGAGTACAAATGTACCCAGCAAGACTTACATCAGAACTAGCTACATATGTATCAGTATCAACAAAGGGGTGGTGGGGTTTAACTGCAGCAAGCCAGCTTTGACTCGGTGGCTATCCTGAATTATGACTGCAAGTAACTCTTTTGAGGTGGCGCACACGAGTCCACATATTCACCATATCAATACACCACTATGGATCCGCTCCCGTCTCCCTACGAGAAGGCCATCCATAGCACTCACGCTTATCTTGCGTATTTTAGAGTATCCACTTTCACTTGTCTATGAATTGTATAGGCAACCCAGAAGTCCTTTACCACGGACGCGACTATTCGAATAGATGATGTTAACCCTGCAGGGGTGTACTTCTTCACACACGCTCTTGCCACTTATCGCCATGTACACGTCATGTATCTCGGCAGCTTTCAAGTAGAAGCTTGGCGAGGGTGTCAGCCACGACCTGACTAACCACACAAGTCCCTAGTCCAGGTTTATCACCTATTTAGGTTCCATCCGCAGGGAGTCCGACTGAGGTTTCCACTACGGCCCCGAACAATGTGTGCAGGGTTCCCGGGTCACCAAACGGGCGACTCGGTACACCATGCCACGTGCCTACTGCATCATAGCCCACCCCTCGGGTCAGCGCTGCGCATGGCCTCCAGCATACTACAAACACCAGAAACTACTTGCAACTCCTGGACAGAGGACAAGGGCGGTTAATAAGTCGAGAGAATTACTTAAGGATCCCAATGTGTGGTAGTAGATGTTCATGGATCACAAACACAGAACTCGATTCCTGAGGACGGTTTCAATAAGACAACACACCATGTACACCTACATTGCCTCTCACCGCTACCTTTACCAAATCGTGTTCACACACTTAGCTCTCAGCAGTAGGACATGTTCACAACTTTCCAATTTATCCCCGATGAATCAGATCTGACACAACTCTAAGCAATAGCAGGCATGACAAACAAGCATGAATGAGTAGGCACATCAGGGCTCAAACAACTCCTAGTCATGCTAGTGGGTTTAATCTATTTACTGTGGCAATGAAAAGTCATGCAGAGGAAAGGGGTTCAACTACCGCATCATGTAACAGTTGAATTGTTGTTGTCCTAATGTAGTAAAAGAGAGTAGGAGCAAGAGAGTGGGATTGTATCGGAATGAACAAGGGGGTTTTGCTTGCCTAGCACTTCTAAAGATAGTATAGCTCTTCATCGGTGACATCGAACTCATCGTCGAAACTACGTCCACTGAGAAGGGAGAAATACTGGCAAACACTGAAATAACACAATCAATGCAATGCAACAATATGATGCATGATCATGACATGGCAATATGCTGTGGTTTGAGCTAATGCATCTAGCAACAATTTAAATGAAGTTGGTTCCAATCCAAGATTCAAATTCAAACTCCATATGTGAAATTCAAATGCCAATCAATTTATTTGACCTGATTAGCAGGCATAAGTTGCTCAAACATGCATGGAAATGCAATAAACAAATTCTTTGTATGTTTCTGATCATTTTTCATATATAAATTATTTCACTCTGACCTACGGTTGAATTTCTATGATTTTTAGAAGTTTAGGACATTTTCTAAAATAAATAAATCATTTTGGATTTATTTAAAATCCCAGAAAACATTTACAGCGTCAGCATTGTGTCAGCCTGACGTCAGCAAGTCAACTCGGCCAACAGGGTCAAACCTGACGAGTGAGGCCCACTGGTCAGTGACCCAGTGTCATTTGTGTCGCGGACAGGTGGGTCCGGTCAACAGCCATGCCAGCAAAGTCAATGCTGACGTGTGGGTCCCACTAGGTTATGAACTAATCTAAACAGAGATTAAGTTAACCTAAGCAGGCGTAGAGGCCCACAAGGTAGTGGCTCAAGGGGTGTTTAGCAATGTCATTAGTGCTAATTAAGCGTACCACGTCGGCTGTCGCCGGAGTTCGGCCGATGGCGACCAAAAGCGCGGCGGGAACTCGCCGGAAAACCACTACGGGGCTTGGTTTTGAGTGCGGCTTGTGGCTATGGGACCTGGGAGTGCGCCGTGTCCGACAAAGCAGGCGGCTGGGCGAGGGGAGGCCTGCAGCGATGGCAGCAACGACGAAGGCGGCGGCCGGAGCTACGCCATCGATGGAAACGAGGCTAGGGTGCTCGACTGCTTGTGTGCATAGGCTCTATGGCCTCCTCGTGTCACCAGGAGCACAATGGTACAACGCGTTCGAGTGGAGAAGCTCGAGAGCGTCGAGCTCATCAGCAATGGCGGATGGCAGCTTCGGGTGCTCGCAGGGCGGTGGCTAGCGCGCAAATTAGAGCACGGGGGTGAGGGGTAGAAGGAGGTGCTCACTCCGATTCCAATGGAGGACTGAGCGGGCTCGGGGAGGCACTGTGGATGATGAACGGGCGCCGACGATCTCAGTTGCTCGAGGTAGAAGACGACCGCGGTGGCGATGAAGCAGGGCCTCCGGCGTCGTGTAGCTCGGTGGAGAGGACGATGAAGCGAGGTCTAAGCTTGGGGAGTTGATACGTCCATTTTGCATCATGCTTTTATATCGATATTTATTGCATTATGGGCTGTTATTACACATTAGGTCACAATACTTATGCGTATTCTCTCTTATTTTACAAGGTTTACACGAAGAGGGAGAATGCCGGCAGCTGGAATTCTAGGCTAGAAAAGGAGCAAATATTAGAGACCTATTATGCACAACTCCAGAAGTCCTGAAACTCCACGGAAGTCAGTTTCAGAATATATAAAAATATTGGGCGAAGAAAGCACCAGAGTGGGGCCACCCACCATCCACGAGGGTGGGGGGGCGCCCTACCCCTGGGTGCGCCCCCCTGTCTCGTGGGCCTCCCGGCAGGCCTCCGGTGCCCATCTTTGGCTATATGAAGTCTTTTTCCCTAAAAAATCGGAAGCAAGCTCTCGGGACGAAACTCCACCGCCACGAGGCGGAACCTTGGCAGAACCAATCTAGGGCTCCGGCGGAGCTGTTGAGCCGGGGAAACATCCCTCCGGGAGGGGGAAATCAGCACCATCGATCCTCTCATTGGGAGGGGGTCAATCTCCATCAACATCTTCACCAACACCATCTCATCTCAAACCCTAGTTCATCTCTTGTATCCAATCTTCGTCCCAAAACCTCATATTGGTACCTGTGGGTTGCTAGTAGTGTTGATTACTCCTTGTAGTTGATGCTAGTTGGTTTATTTGGTGGAACATTATATGTTCAGATCCTTTATGCATATTAATACCCCACTGATTATGAACATGAATATGCTTTGTGAGTAGTTACGTTTGTTCATGAGGACATCGGAGAAGTCTTGCTATAAGTAGTCATGTGAATTTGGTATTCGTTCGATATTTTGATGAGATGTATGTTGTCTCTCCTCTAGTGGTGTCATCTGAACGTCGACTACATGACACTTCACCATTGTTTGGGCCTAGAGGAAGGCATTGGGAAGTAATAAGTAGATGATGGGTTGCTAGAGTGACAGAAGCTTAAACCCTAGTTTATGCGTTGCTTCGTAAGGGGCTGATTTGGATTCATATGTTTCATGCTATGGTTAGGTTTACCTTAATACTTCTTTTGTAGTTGCAGATGCTTGCAAGAGGGGTCAATCATAAGTGGGATGCTTGTCCAAGGAAGGGCAGTACCCAAGCACCGGTCCACCCACATATCAAATTATCAAAGTAACGAACGCGAATCATATGAGCGTTATGAAAACTAGCTTGACGATAATTCCCATGTGTCCTCGGTAGCGTTTTCCTTTATATAAGAGTTTGTCCAGGCTTGTCCTTTGCTACAAAAAGGATTGGGCCATCTTGCTGCACCTTATTTACTTTGTTTACTTGTTACTCGTTACAAATTACCTTATCACAAAACTATCTGTTACCGATAATTTCAGTGCTTGCAGAGAATACCTTACTGAAAATTGCTTATCATTTCCTTCTACTTCTCGTTGGGTTCGACACTCTTACTTATCGAAAGGACTACGATAGATCCCCTATACTTGTGGGTCATCAGTGCGCACCCGGGAGCAACTTCCCGGTCGGTCACCCATCCTGAAATTACTCCAAGCTGAGCATGCTTAATTTCGGAGTTCTGCCAGAATGGGCTTCCGGAAAAGAAGGAATTACTTATTGATAAGGGTAGTCTATCATCCCCATTATGCTAGGCTATCACATACACCCCCACTCAGAGGAACCGGCGTCCTCGTCAGGCCACAGGAACGTTCCCTCTTGGCACATACGTCTGTGCATCCAGTCCGGTACATTTGCCATGCCGTGTGCCATGATGGGTCACAAACGTCATGAACAACATGACCGTGCACATGTCCGCAAACATCCGTGTAACCGCGAGGGTCGGCTCTGGTACCAAAGCTGTCAGGACCCTGATCCTAAGTCACATCGATCTAGCATGAAACACATCATATCACTTTGCGGCCTCACGCACGATATTCCCACGGGTGCCACCTTACCTGGCCCTGGACCGTTTACGCCTTTTGGCTCATGTATATGATAGTGTTGCTAGCATCCATATGACAGAGAACCCGGGCCGACATGACTAGTCGTGAATCCAAAGTGTCACTAACTTACAGGGACATGCATACATGACCCAGCAACGAACGTGTCGGTCATCAACGTATGAACCCAAGTCGTAGCAAGCTACAAGGACTTAAAGGAACAACGCGTGACATTTCCCTGAAGGGATAGACACAGGAACGAAGGACACATGCCGGCCAGCCTAAGTGTTCCGGAGCAGTAGCAAGTTACCATGGCTCAGTGGAAGCAATAGGAGACATTTCCCGGTAAGAGAGGCTACCAAGAATAAACAACTAGGTTGTCGGATCCAACACATACCAAGCATTTTAATAACATACACACAATATGCTTGATATGTGCAAATACGACATGGCATCACAACAAAACTAAACGACTCAAAGTATTTATTCATTAGGCTCCGAGGAGCCAGATATTACAAACATGGGTCTGATGACCCAGCATTCAAGTCATACAAGCATTAAGCACACGCGGAAGCTTAACTTTTCTAAGTACATACAACTACAAATGAAAAGGCCGAGAAGTCTGACTATCTACAAGACCCTGCCGAGGGCACAAGATCTTAGCTGAGGTACCAAGCTAAACGTCGAAGTCCACGCAGAACTACTAGTGAGACTGAAGTCTCTCTGCAAAAACATAAATTAAACAAACATGAGTACAAATGTACCCAGCAAAACTTACATCAAAACTAGCTACACATGCATCAATATCAAAAAAGGGGTGGTGGGGTTTATCTATAGCAAGCCAGCTTTGAATCGGTGGCTATCCTGAATTACGACTGCAAGTAACTCTTTTGAGGTGGCGCACACGAGTCCACATATTCACCATATCAATACACTACTATGGATCCGCTCCCGTCTCCCTACGAGAAGGCCATCCATAGCACTCACGCTTATCTTGCGTATTTTAGAGTATCCACTTTCACTTGTCTATGAACTGTACAAGCAACCCAGAAGTCCTTTATCGCGGACGCGGCTATTCGAATAGATGATGTTAACCCTGCAGGGGTGTACTTCTTCACACATGCTCTCGCCACTTATCACCATGTACATGTCATGTATCTCGGCAACCTTCAAGCAGAAGCCTGGCGAGGGTGTCGGCCACGACCTGACTAACCACACAAGTCTCTAGTCCAGGTTTATCGCCTATTCAGGTTCCATCCGCAGGGAGTCCGGCCGAGGTTTCCACTACGGCCCTGAACGATGTGTGCAGGGTTCCCGGGTCACCAAACGGGCGACTCAGTACACCGTGCCACGTGCCTACCGCATCATAGCCCAACCCTCGGGTCAGCGCTGCACATGGCCTCCAGCATACTACAAACACCAGAAACTACTTGCAACTCCTGGACAGAGGACAAGGGCGGTTAATACGTCGAGAGAGTCAATTAAGGATCCCAATATGTGGTAGTAGTTTTTCATGGATCACAAACACAGAACTCGGTTTCGGAGGACGGTTTCAATGAGACAACCCACCATGTACTCCTACATGGCCTCTCACCGCTACCTTTACCAAATCGTGTTCACACACTTAGCACTCAGCAGTAGGACATGTTCACAACTTTCCAATTCATCCTCGATGAATCAGACCTGACATGACTCTAAGCAATAGCAGGCATGGAAAACAAGCATGAATGAGTAGGCACACCAGGGCTCAAACAACTCCTACTCATGCTAGTGGGTTTCATCTATTTACTATGGCAATGACAAGTCATGCAGAGGAAATGGGTTCAACTACCGCATCATGTAACAGTTGAATCGTTGTTATCCTAATGTACTAAAAGAGAGCAGGAGCGAGAGAGTGGGATTGTATCGGAATGAACAAGGGGGTTTTGCTTGCCTGGCACTTCTGAAGATAGTATAGCTCTTCATCGGTTTCATCGAACGCATCGTCAAAACTACGTCCACTGAGAGGGGACAAATACTGGCAAACACAGAAAGAACACAATCTATGCAATGCAACAATATGATGCATGATCATGACATGGCAATATGCTATGGTTTGAGCTAGTGCAACTAGCAACAATTTAAATGAAGTTGGTTTGAATCCAAGATTAAAATTCAAACTCCATATGTGAAATTCAAATGCCATTTAATTGATTTGACCTGCTCAGCAGGCATAAGTTGCTCAAACATGCATGGAAATTCCATAAACAGTTTCTTTGTATTTTTCTAATCATTTTTCATATATAATTTATTTCATTCTGAGCAACGGTTGAATTTCTATGATTTTTAGAAGTTTAGGGCATTTTCTGAAATAAATAAATCATTTCTAATTTATTTAAAATCGTAGAAAACATTTATAGAGTCAGCATTGGGTCAGCCTGACGTCAGCAAGTCAACTCGGCCGATAGGGTCAAACCTGACCAGTAGGGCCCACTGGTTAGTGACCTAGTATCATTTGTGTCGCGGACAGGTGGGTCCGGTTAATGCTGACCTATGGGTCCCACTGGGTTATGAACTAATCTAAACAGAGATTAAGTTAAACTAAGCAGGCGTGGGGGCCCACATGGCAGTGGCTCAAGGGGTGTTTAGCGAGGTCGTTAGTGTTAATTAAGCATGCTACGTCCGCTGTCGCCGGAGGCGACCAAAAGCGCGGCGGGAACTCGTCGAAAAATCGCTTCGCCGCTTGGTTTTGAGTGCGGCTTGTGGCTTTGGGATGCTGGGAGTGCGCCGCATCCAACAGAGCAAGCGGCTGGGCGAGGGGAGGCCCGCAGCGATGTCAACAATGATGAAGGCGGCGACCGGAGCTACGCCATTGACGGAAACGAGGCTAGGGTGCTCGACTGCTTGCGTGCGTAGGCTCTACGGCCTCCTCATGTCACCAGGAGCACAGTGGTACAACTCATTCGAGCAGAGAAGCTCGAGAGCTTCGACCTCGTCGGCAATGGCAGATGGCGGCTTCGGGTGCTCGCGGGGCGGTGGCTAGCGTGCAAATTAGAGCACGAGGGTGAGGGGGAAGACGGAGGAGCTCACTGGGATTCCAATGGAGGACTCAGCGGGCTCGGGGAGACACCGTGGACGACGAACGGGCACCGGCGATCTCGGTTGCTCGAGGTAGAAGACGACCGCGGTGGCGATGAAGCGGGGCCTCCGGCATCGTGTAACTCGGTGGAGAGGACGAGGAAGACACGGTGGTGCTCCTGGGCTCAGCGGCAGGGCGAGGGGTGGCCGGTGGCCACGGGTACGACGATCGGCGTCAGCGAGCTCGCTCGGGCACGAGGTATCGAGCGAAAGAGAGGAGGGGATGAGGACAAGGGGGTGGGCGAGAGGGTTCGGGGTGATGTGTGGCGTTGTCCAGACGCGTCGGGGCAGTGGCGGGAAGCAGGAGGTGGCGGGGCGGGTGCTCGCGCGCGGCGACCACGTGCGCGTTGTCCTCCAGGCGGGAGGTAGGTGCTGAGTGGGAGAGGCCAGTGGGCTGGGCCTCAGCTGGGGCGCCAGGTAAGCCTAGGTGAGGTTCCTCTCTCTCTATCATTTCTTTTATGTTTTCTATTTTATGTAATTTGTTAGATTTGATTTGAAGCATCAAATCATTTAGAACTTTCTGTAAATTTTTATGTGAGCTCAGGAAACTAATCGAAGGCCACATGTAGACTTACAAAAATTATTTGAACTTTATCTCTTATATAACAGAAATAAATCCAACTCAAATATGTTATTGATTTAATTCAAAGGCCCAAAGTAAATATTTTAAAGTCTCCAAAAATATTGGTTTGAATTTTATTCTTGCTAATATTTTTCAAGGTTTAACAGGAACATTTTCTTGGGCTTCTTTGAGAAGATTTTAATGTTGATCATTTTTAAAAGGTTTCTGAGGCTTTGAAAATTCCTCAATTCAAATTTCATTTGAATTTAAACATGATGACATGAAGATGAAGCAAAGACAACAGGGGCTGAGCTAGGGCTGTGACAATAATGTGTGTGTTTGTGTGAGAGAGAGAGGAATAGCTAGAACAGAATTTGGGTTCTGTCCTAGGCAGAGAAGTGTTTAGTGAGGTCATTTTGCAAAGGTTTTTGATTTTTGAAAAGAACACTATTTTTCTAGGAAAAGAATTTAGTCAAGTTTTATTTTAAAGACGATCCCTTCGTAGACTTTTATTGTTGATTATATCTTTTCATTGAAGTGGTCATGTTATATCTTTTTATTGAAGTGGTTCGATTGTGCCCAAGTGGCCTTTGTTGTTTCTAGGGAATGAAGCCAAGTGGCCTATGTTTTGCCGGAATGTTGATTCATTTCCGTTCCGGCAAATTTCAGGTGCTCGATTTGTCCACTTTTTAGCAAAGGTCATGCCGAAATTTTCCATCAATTTCGGCATGACTTATGCTACAAACTAGGACATATCGAGTGCCTGAGATTTGCCACACCGGGAAGGAGTCAACGTTCCTGCAAAACATAGGTGAGGGAGTCCTGGATTAGGGGGTCTCCGGACACCCAGACTATCTCCATTGGTCGGACTGTTAGACTATGAAGATACAAGATTGAAGACTTAGTCTCGTGTCCGGATGGGACTCTACTTGGTGTGGAAGGCAAGCTAGGAAATACGTATATGGATATCTCCTCCTTTGTAACCGACCTTGTGTAACCCTAACCCTCTCCGGTGTCTATATAAACTGAAGGGTTTTAGTCCGTAGGACAACAACCATAACATACAATCATACCATAGGCTAGCTTCTAGGGTTTAGCCTCTTTGATCTCGTGGTAGATCTACTCTTGTACTACCCATATCATAAATATTAATCAAGCAGGACGTAGGGTTTTACCTCCATCAAGAGGGCCCGAACCTGGGTAAAACATCGTGTCCCCTGCCTCCTGTTACCATCCGGCCTAGACGCATAGTTCGGGACCCCCTACCCGAGATTCGCCGGTTTTGGCACTGACATTGGTGCTTTCATTGAGAGTTCCTCTGTGTCGTCACCGTTAGGCTTGATGGCTCCTACTATCATCGATAGCGATGTGGTCCAGGGTGAGACTTTTCTCCCCGGACAGATCTTCGTATTCGGCGGCTTTGCACTGTGGGCTAATTCGCTTGGCCATCTGGAGCAAATTGAAAGCTACGCCCTGGCCGTCAGGTTAGATTTGGAAGTTTGAACTACACGGCCGACATCCGTGGAGACTTGATCTTCGACGGATTCGAGCCACAGCCGGGCACGCCGCACTGTCGTGATGGGCATGACCTAGCTCTGTCGCCGAACAGTACCCCAGAGGCCGCGCCCGCATCAGCCCCAACCCTTAGATCGGAGCCAACTGCGCCAATCAAGGACGGGTGGTTAGACACCGCCTCAGGGGATGCAGTCTCAACGACGATCGAGCCGAACACCAGCCTAAACCTCTGCGCAGCCCGTGACTCCAAGGTGCCGGACTCTTTCCCGAACTCCGAACCATCCGCGCCCCTGCCAATTGAATCCGATTGGGCGCCGATCATGGAATTTACCGCTGCGGATATCTTTCAGCACTCGCCCTTCGGCAACATTCTGAATTCACTAAGGTCTCTCTCTTTGTCAGGAGAGCCCTGGCCGGATTATGGCCAACTGGATTGGGATGCGAATGACGAAGAAATTCGACGCCCACCCACCACCCACTTCGTAGCCACTGTCGATGATTTAACCGACATGCTCGACTTTGACTCCAAAGACATCGACGGTATGGACGACGATGTAGGAGACGAACATGAACCAACACCTATAGGGCACTGGAAAGCCACCTCGTCATATGACATATACATGGTGGATACACCCAACGAAGGCAATGCCGACGAGATAGCGGAGGATGACCCCTCCAAGAAACAACCCAAGCGCCGACGTCAGCGGCGCCGCTCTAAGTCTCACCAAAGCAAAAGTGGTGATACCGGCACATGAGATAATAATACTTCGGATAGTGACAAAGACAACAACAATCCCCTCCAGCAAGATTTAGAGCAGGAGGATGAAGGAGCCAGCTCTCCTTAGAGAGCGGCAGATGGAGAGAAGGAGGATGACAATTACATCCCCCCTCCGAAGACGAGGCAAGCCTCGGCGACGATGAATTCGTCATCCCAGAGGATCCCGTCAAACAAGAGCACTTCAAGCGCCGGCTTATGGCCACGACAAATAGCCTGAAGAAAAAGCAGCAGCAGCTTCAAGCTGATCAAGATCTGCTAGCTGACAAATGGACTGAAGTCCCCACGGCCGAGGAATATAAACTCGAGCGCCCCTCCAAGAGTTACCCAAGGCGCAGCTTACTACCCCGACTGGAGGAAGAAGCGTATGATATGGCTGATCGGCCACCTCATGGCCGCGATAGAGAGGCATTGTAGCCAAAAGCTCAGCCTCTACCCCAATGCCATTCAAATAAGAAGGCATGGGGAGATACGCCAGACCTGCGAGACATATTGGAGGACAGGGCAAAGCATTCAAGATCGATCTACGGATCACGAGGGCGCACCACTTTGCGAGACGACAAACGTCACGCCGGCTATAGTAAAAGCAACTCCGGTCGGGCCAAACACAGCGGGCAAGACCCATTCGAGCTGCGTCGAGATATAGCCCAATACAGAGGCGCCACACACCCCTTATGCTTCACAGATGAAGTAATGGAACATCAATTCCTAGAAGGTTTCAAACCTGTAAACATTGAATCATACGACGGCACAACAGATCCCGCAGTATGGACTGAGGACTTCCTCCTCCACATCCACATGGCCTGCAGTGATGACTTACACGCCATCAAATACCTCCCACTAAAACTCAAAGGACCAACACGGCATTGGCTTAACAGCTTGCCAACGGACTCCATTAGCTGTTGGGAAGATCTAGAAGCCGCATTCCTCGACAACTTTCAGGGCACTTATGTGCGACCACCAGACGCCGATGATTTGAGCCACATAATTCAGCAGCCAGAAGAGTCAGCCAGGCAATTCTGGACTCGGTTCCTTACAAAGAAAAATCAAATCGTCGACTGTCCAGATGCGGAGGCCTTAGCGGCTTTCAAGCACAACATCCGAGACGAGTGGCTAGCCTGTCACCTTGGTCAAGAAAAGCCGAAACCTATGGCAGCTCTTACGACGCTCATGACCCGCTTTTGTGCGGGAGAAGACAGCTGGCTGGCTCACAGTAATAACATATCAAAGAACCATGGTACCTCAGATACCAAGGACGACAATAGCAGGTCATGTCGCAACAAGCATAAGTGCCGCATTAACAGTGAAAATACTGAGGATACGGCAGTCAATGCCGGATTCAAAGGCTCTAAACCCGGTCAGCGGAAAAAGACATTCAAACAAAGTACGCCGGGTCCGTCCATCTTGGACCATATACTCGATCGCTCATGTCAAATACACGGCACCCCACACAAACCAGCCAATCACACCAACAGGGATTGTTGGGTGTTCAAGCAGGCCGGCAAGATAATTGCCAAAAACAAGGAAAAGGGGCCGCATAGCGATGACGAGGAGGAGCCCCGGCAGCCGCACACTGGAGGACAGAAGAGGTTTCCCCTGCAAGTGCGGACGGCGAACATGATATACGCAACTCATATCCCCAAGAGGGAGCGGAAGCGTGCGCTCAGGGACGTATATGCGTTGGAGCTAGTCGCCCCAAAGTTCAACCCTTGGTCCTCCTGTCTGATCACCTTCGATCGTAGGGACCACCCCATTAGTATCCGTCATGGAGGATTCGCTGCACTGGTCCTAGACCCAATAATCGACGGATTTCACCTCACTCGAGTCCTTATGGACGGCAGCAACAGCCTGAACCTGCTTTATCAGGACACAGTACGCAAAATGGGTATAGACCCCTCAAGGACCAAACCCACAAAAACGACCTTTAAGGGCGTCATTCCAGGTGTAGAGGCCCATTGCACAGGCTCCATTACACTGGAAGAGGTCTTCGGATCCCCGGATAACTTCCAAAGCGAAGAGTTAATCTTCGATATAGTCCCGTTCCGCAGTGGTTATCACGCGCTGCTCGGGCGAACCGCATTTGCTAGATTCAATGCGGTACCGCATTATGCATACCTTAAGCTCAAGATGCCAGGAGCTCACGGAGTTATTACAGTCAATGTAAACACAGAGTGCTCTCTCCGAACTGAGGAGCACACCACGACCCTCGCAGCAGAAGCGCAAAGCAGCCTCTCAAGGCAATCAACCAGTTCAGCGCTTCAAAGCCCGGACACCTTTAAGCGTGCTCGGGGCAATCGGCAAATAGACCGCCTGGCGCGATCTAAGCTCGCGTAGCAATACGGCGGCCACCCCAATCCCAGCCCAACGGCGATATTCGTGTCGCGCGTACATAATTACGCATTAAAAATACCATGGGCACAAGTGGGGAGGGGGGCACAACGGCGGCACGCCCCAAAACGCGGCCTAAACCGCACTAGGGGCTTCCCGTTTGGTTATTTTTCTTTTTCTTTCAGGACCTTTATCTCTGGAAACACTGTCCGGCAGCACTATGGCGGAACACATGATGCAGCAACCAAGGAGGCAGATAGCTATGTTATACCATGGAATTCCCAGGTTGATTACAGTAACGAGTGAAATATTCAATTCAATATCATTCCTCAGCTTGCCCTTGGAAGGGACATAGTCCTACTCGTTGCTTATCGCACTATCTGTATCACTCTGCTTTAACGCAATTTTTTAATAAATAATGCATGCCATTATGACTATTATTGCATTCTTGTTATATATATATATATATGTGTGTGTGTGTGTGTGTTCATTAATGACGCCTTGCAACCGTACACTCTGGTACGACCAATACACCAGGGGCTTACGTACCCCACAATGTGGTGTGAAAAGTCTGAACACTTTCACAAGTGCGGCACCCCGAACTTATAGCATTATATGCATCAGCTCCGAATCATGTCTTTGGTCAAATGTTGGGTTTGCCCGGCTCCTATGTTTTGGTCCCTTACGTTCTGCTCTATCGGCTAAGGTAGCGCTAGGAGAACTACTGTGATTGTGCCCCGGTTCTGCCGGCTTAGCACCTCAGTAGAGAAAGCTAAAACTGACTGTCATGATAAGGCGAGAGACTGGTCGCTGTTCGGCGAGGTTTTTCAAGTCCCTAAAGACTTATGCCGCTTAGGGCGAGGGGCCGGCCCTGTCCGGCTTACAGGCATGTATCGCGCCCCGAATTCGGCCTTCCGAATACCAGGGGCTTCGCCGAAATTTAAAATTATAGAATTCTATGGCTAAGTGAGAGTGATAAAGCATTATTAGTCCGGTTGCCTTGTTCGTTTTGCTGAGCACCTCCCTCGAAGGACCCAAATATGGGAACAAGAGTGCTCAGGTTTATCCCGAACACCCCAGCACTAGTGGCATGGGGGCAGAAGCCGAGGACTAGCCATCTCTCAGATTGGATAAACGGCCAAACAGAAGGTAATATTTTAAATTCCAACAAGCGTTGCATAGCGCATATGAAACAAGTTTTCATACATACAGGATAAAACGAGCAAGTCTCATTCAAATATTACATCTTTTGAACACTCATCCGCGATAAGACGGGAACCCGGCAGAACACCCTCGTAGTACATCTCGGGGTGGCGGTGCTCCTTGCCCTTCGGCGGCCCCTCCTTGATCAGCTTCATGGCGTCTAGCTTGACCCACTGCAATTTCACATGGGCAAAAGCCCGACGTGCACCTTCAATGCAGACATATTGCTTGACGACCTCCAGCCGCGGGCAGGCATCCACAAGCCCCCTCACCAGGCCGAAAAAGTTGTTCGAAAGGGCGTCGCCAGGCCATAGCCGGACTATAAAGCTCTTCATGGCCTGATCGGCCGCCTTATGCACCTCGACCATCTGCTTCAGCTGGTCGCTCATTGGCACCGGATGTTCGGCCTCAGCATACTGAGACCAGAACAACTTCTCCGTCGAGCTTCCGTCCTCAGCCTGGTAAAATTGTGCAGCATCAAACACACTGCAGGGCAAACCTGCGAATGCTCCTGAAGAGCTCCGGATCTGGGTAAGTAATCGGTAATTTACTTTTACATGCTTGCTTTGCATATAGAAAGCCTTACCCGCTGCTATCTTCTTCATCGTGTCGATCTCTTGGAGGGCCTTTTGGGCTTCGGCCTTGGCACTCTTTGCGCTCTCAAGGGCCGCGGCAAGCTCAGACTCTCGCGTCTTCGAGTCAAGCTCCAACGCCTCGTGTTTTGTCACGAGAGCCTGGAGCTCTTGCTGCACCTCGCCCACTCGAGCCTCGTGCTTCTCTCGCTCGGTGCGCCCCTTGGCCGCTGCATCTTCGGCCTTGGTTAGCGCTTGCTTCAGGGTCGCCACCTCGGTCGTGGCCCCTGGCAAACATACAATGATCCTGTCATTTTGCAATCGCGTCCCTTTTTATATATACATATCTATAGACGGGGTATTACTTAACCTTGTTCTCCTCGAGCTGCCTCTTGACAAGGCCGAGCTCTTTCCTGGACCCCTCGAGGTCCTGCTTCAGTACGGCGACCTCCGCAGTCAGTGCGGCGGACGCCAGTAGCGAAGCCTGCATACGCATATTAACATACTTATATTAGACTCCTGCGATATTATTTGATCCTCTGTTCGGCTTTTCTTTGTGAACACCGAACAAAGCATCGGGGGCTACTGTCTAGGCGGTAATATTTCTACTACATTTCAAAACACTTACCTCGAAGCTTGTTAGAAGGCTGGCACAGGCTTCAGTCAATCCGCTCTTGGCGGACTGAACCTTTTGGATCACCGCACTCATGATAGTGCGGTGCTCCTCGTCGATGGAAGCGCTGTGAAGCGCTTCCAGCAGATTGTCCGGCGCCTCTGGATGGACAGAGTCACCGGCACAGGCATCTTGCCCCTCTTAGAAGGAGGTCGCCTGCCCGAGCCCGAAACCGCTGGAGGGTCCGGCGCGGTGTTCGGCTAAGGGCCGAACTCAGAGCTCTCGGGGGCCCCGTCCACTCGGCTCCCGGAGTCGGAAGGTCGCCTTGAGGCGCCTCCGGGACTATCTCCCCTCGATCCGGTGCCTCTTGAGACAACACCTCGGCGTCGTCGGCAGGATGAGGGGAGGTGGCGGTCGGGACTAGATCGCTATCCATGTCCCACGAGCCCAGAGAGCCGTCCAATGATACATCGATGCTGGTTCGCGGCGGCCTGCATAATCATGTTCGGTGTTAGGGAAAGTAGTGCGACAAAGGAATTATATGAGTTACTCTAGTGTTTGAATACTTACGATCTCCTCGGGGCTTGGCCCGGGGCAACCACTCGTCTTCGCCCTCGTCGGCGGTGGTGGAACTGTCCGGAAAGAAAGTCCTCCCCTTCTTGTACCCTCCGGCCTCCCCAGTTGGGGCGGCCTTCCTTTTCTTATCTCCCCCGCCTGGAGGGGGAGCATCTTCTTCCTCCTCCTCGTCTTCGGGGGAGGAGTGTGTCGCAGAGTTATCGGGCGATGAGTCTGATAACACCTGGCGCCGGGAACTCTTTCGGGCTCCCTTGGCCTTCTTGGTCTTCTCCGGCACCTTGTAAGGAGCCGGAGTCAGCATCTCCGTCAGTAGAGCGCTCGCAGTGTCTTCGGGCAAAGGGGCCGGACAGTTAATCTGCCCCGACATCTCCACCCAGCCCTATCAAAGGCAGGGAGATTAGACCCCGCACATAATTAACCTGGGGAAAATAAATAACCTACGGGACATATTGAACTCACCGAACGCGCTAGGCACTTTGCGCTTAGTCCTCGGTCCTCGACGAGAGAAGGGGGGACCTCGGCGCCCTTGAACAGCACCTTCCAGACGTTCTTGAGTGTCGTGTCGAAGAGCTCGCTCAAAGTCTGGTGCTGGGCCGGGTCGAACTCGCACAAGGTAAAATCCCGTTGTTGACATGGGAGGGTCCGGCGGATGAGCATAACTTGGATTATGTTGACAAGCTTGAGCTTCTTGCTCGCCATGCTCCGGATACATTTCTGGAGTCCATCCAGCTCCACCGATGAACCCCACGACAAGCCCTTCTCTTTCCAGGAAGTGAGCCGTGTTGGGAATCCGGATCGAAACTCAGGGGCTGCCGCCCATTTGGCGTTGCGCGGCTCGGTGATGTAGAACCACACCGATTGCCATCCCTTTATTGTCTCCACAAAGGAGCCTTCGAGCCATATGACGTTGGGCATTTTGCCCACCATGGCTCCACTGCATTCTGCTTGTTGGCCTCGTACTACCTTCGGCTTGATATTGAAGGTCTTTAACCATAGGCCGAAGTGAGGCCCGATGCGGAGGAAAGCCTCACACACGATGATGAACGTCGAAATGTTGAGTATAAAGTTCGGGGCCAGATCATGAAAGTCCAGCCCGTAGTAGAACATGAGACCACGGACGAATGGATGGAGGGGAAACCCTAGTCCGCGGAGGAAGTGGTGAAGGAAAACTACCCTCTCATAAGGTTCTGGGGTAGGGACGATCTGCCCCGCAGCGGGCAGCCGATGCGCGATGTTCGCGGCTAAGTATCCGGCTCCGCGCAGTTTCTTGATGTCTCCCTCCGTGACGGAGGAGACCATCCACCTCCCTCCCGCCCCGGACATGGTTGGAGAAGGTTGAGGTTGGAAGTGAGGACTTGGGCGCTAGAGCTCGAGTATACGAAAATGGATGAGCAAAGGAGGAAGAAGGCGTGGATAGAAAGGTGAATCCTTATCCCTTTATATGGGCGGACGAAACTAAGCGTCCCCACTTGCCTAGTAAAACTCGCTTAACCCCCAAGCACCGCAATTGATGGCACGGTTCGGTTACCCACGCCCGTATTGATGAGAATCCCGTAATAAGGGGACACGATCTCTGCTTTGACAAGACGTGTCAAAAAACTGCCTCGCATTATGTGCGGGGCTGGTTAAAGGAAACGGTTCGAATAATCACCGGGCCATGACATAACGTCATGCTGCCAAAACAAGCCAGAAAATTAGATCTGCGAAAACATTATTCTCTCTACGGTGGAATGTGGAACTTATTTTGCAGGGTCGGACACTATCCTCGTATTCAAATTCTTCTGATATACTCGGAGAAGGAACCCGCCTTGCAATGCCAAAGACAATACTACGCGCCGGACTCATCGTCATTGAAGCCTGGTTCAGGGGCTACTGAGGGAGTCCTGGATTAGGGGGTCTCCGGACAGCCGGACTATCTCCATTGGCCGGACTGTTAGACTATGAAGATACAAGATTGAAGACTTCGTCTCGTGTCCGGATGGGACTCTACTTGGCGTGGAAGGCAAGCTAGGCAATACGTATATGGATATCTCCTCCTATGTAACCGACCTTGTGTAACCCTAACCCTCTCCGGTGTCTATATAAACTGAAGGGTTTTAGTCCGTAGGACAACAACCATAACATACAATCATACCATAGGCTAGCTTCTAGGGTTTAGCCTCTCTGATCTTGTGGTAGATCTACTCTTGTACTACCCATATCATCAACATTAATCAAGCAGGACGTAGGGTTTTACCTCCATCAAGAGGGCCCGAACCTGGGTAAAACATCGTGTCCCCTGCCTCCTGTTACCATCCGGCCTAGACGCACAGTTCGGGACCCCCTACCCGAGATCCGCCGGTTTTGACATCTGCAATAGGCCTTTTTTATGTCATTATTCATTTTATTAGGTCTAGAATTAATTGACTAGATTTAATCATAGGAAACATGGCTAGCAACGATGAAGGACAGAGTTCTGGTGATTGCGACAACGTCTACCTAGCGGCAGATGAATTTTTGAGCCTTGCCGACGATCAACGGATGTTGTTGCTGGGCCCACCTATCGCATCGGAGACTGACACCGACATCCAGACCAACGCTGAGACTAAGACTGGCGCCGAGACCGGCATCGAGTTTTGCGGAGCCGGTATAGAACCAAAAGCAAAGAGGCAACGACGCCCAAACCAGCTCATGACTACTAGACTGGTGGTCACGGAGGTGGACAACATCATTTTTGAGACAACAACGCCCACGGAAGCGCGAATGTGCTACGACAATCAAATAGGCTTGTCGGCGTTCTGGGCACGGGGGTCCCGAGACATGCCTGCCTGTGGCCCGCAGCGTGGCTCCACCAGCTGCCCCGTACGGCCCATCTTCACCAGCAAACATTCAATACCCTCGCGAGGGGCCAAGCCTCGTGAGGCAGATGACGCAAGACCTCCTCAGGGGTGGCCTCACCAGGCTAGCTCGCGAGGGGCGGAGAGATCAAGGCGAGGGGCACCTCGCGAGGTTCCTGTGATGCAAGCCATGACGACTAGAACCAGGTAGGTGCCAGGCGGGCGCCAGCGCACGCAGTGTCCTCATTTCCTCTTTGGTGCTAAAGGGGCAAGCGCAGGCTAGGAGTCCCGAGGCATCAGACAAAGGTTTCCATATCGGTGCAACAAGACCAAGACCAGCAGGACGGCAAGATGGAGGTCATCGTCGAGCCCAAGACGGCGTCACAACCAGAGCCTTTGGCAGGTGAAGACCACTTTTGTCAGGATAGCTTGTACTAGTTGTCTCCCTTCGAATTTGGCCATTGTGGGATCCCTTCCTGCTCAATATTTGGGAAGAGGAGCGGGCCCTCTATAAATAGGACTAGCTAACACCAAGGGAGGCAAGCTGATTGAGACCCAGATCACCCCAAACCACACAAGTTCACCAAGCACAAGAACACCTCTCCTCAGGAGGTTGTTCTTCCCTTGTACTGTTCATCCTCAGCCCAAAAGACAATCCACCACACCACACTGGAGTAGGGTATTACACCACAATGGTGGCCCGAACCAGTATAAATCTTGTGTCTCGTATTCTTTGGGTTCGTCGAGCTAGGCCGTGAGATCATAGAGTGCACGAGCTAGAGAGGGGGAGAGATCTTCGTGCGCACCCCAGTGTTCGAACCTCAAGGGTTTTGCTGAAACCCGAAATCCAACATTTGGCGCGCCAGGTAGGGGTGCACCGAAGCTTTCCTCTTTGTCGATCCGCGCTTCCCCGCTTCGCCAAGTTCATGGCCGACGCTCGCCGGGCCCGCGCTGAGCGCCGGGCCGCTCTCGCCACCTGTGTCGCTCAGACCGCCCCTGTCGGCGGACCTCCCCGCCATTCTCCGTCACCCGCCGTCAACGCTGCCACTAGCCCGGCGGCAAACGAGTAGCAAGCCTCCTCACTGTACCCCTCTGTGCGGCGAAATGGTCGCACCGCCACCCCGTCGCTGACTCCGGCTATCTCATCGTCTCACGCTCGCCGCGCCCCCACGGACACGCAGGCCGCGCTGCTCATGGCATGCGAGCTCCTGCGCTACCACCTGCCCGACGACCTCTACGAGGAATGGTTGGACCACATCGCCGAGCTCGTCAGCGCCGCGGGGGGCTCTCCAGCGCCATCCCTCTCGCTGCCTCGCCCGCCCCGACTACAGGCGATGTGGCTCATGGAGCACCTACACCCCCTCAGCGCCAAGACGGCACCCTCACACCGAGGCGGGCGGCCCAGGCAGCGCCTCAGCCTCCCCCGCGTCAAGATGGCGTCCTCGCTCCGAGATGCGCGGCCCAGCAGCGTGATCTCCCGCGCCGAGTGCCCGCGCACAAAGAAAGAAGTTGCCAGGAGGTTCCCCGTCCGCAAGGAGATGCTCCACCGCTTCCAACACCGCCGCGTTAGGACCGCTTGCTGCGGCAGAGCCATGTGCCACTTGCCTTAGCGGCATAGGGACACCAAGGTCAAGCTCCACCTCCACGACGGGCCCCGGTGGCCATGACGGGCTGCCGTGCCTTCACCCCTGAGCTGTGTAGCGTCGTCTGGCCGGGCAAGTTCAAGCCGGATCCGCCTCCACACTACGACGACACCCCTGACCTTGCGGAGTTTCTGCAGCTCTACGAGATGAGCATCGAGGCGGCCAACGGCAATGAGAAAGTCATGGCAAATTGGTTTCCCATGGCTCTCAAGGACGGCGCCCGCTCATGGCTCCTGAACCTGCCCCCAGGCTCGATTTCCTCCTGGGATGAGATGCGCAGCCACTTCATCGCCAACTTTCAAGGCACTCGCGACTGCCCCCCGGTCGCGGGTGACCTGCGCGGCATCAAGCAACAACCAGGAGAAACCCTGCAGAAATACATCCAGCGCTTCAACAGCGCGCGTATCAAGATCCCCAAGGTGACGGACGAGGCCATCATTTCAGCGTTTTCCGATAGCGTCCACGACATCAAGATGAAGGAGGAGCTCGCCATCCATGAGGAGTTATGCACGACCTTGGAGCTGTTTGACATAGCAACCAAGTGTGCAAGGGCTGAGGAGGGGCGTTGTAGCGACCAGACCTCAAACGGTCAGCTCTCTGTGCTCCGGTGTCATCCCTGGATCAGTAATGCTGACACCACACAGTACTCGGAGGATTTATAACAGAGTAGCAATCACACACTTATTACATCGAGTGTCTCAAAAGAGAACTTATTACAATAAATATGGCTTAAGGCCATCTAATAACGATAACAGCGGAAGGCTTGGAAGATAAGTGAGTCCATCAACTCTAACGGCATCACTGAGTATAGGACCACGACCTAAAAACTCCTTAATCGTCGTCTGAAAAGTCTGCAACATTAACATTGCAGCCCGAAACGGGTTAGCACATGGAATATGCTGGCAAGGTAACACATAGAGAGTAATGAAATGAAATAGCTATACTATATGCATATTTGGCTGGTGGAAAGCTCTATGGTTACAGTTTTGCGTAAAGCCAATTTTTCCCTACTACAAAGGAATAAATTTTATTTATCTATCATGGTGGTTGTTAAACATTGAGAATGGTTGACAGCATCCTCAATCCCAATTAAACATCATCATTACAAAACCCAACAAAATTAATTTAGAGTAACATGTTGAGATTCACATGATAATCCAGGTACTAGATACTCAAGATGTCCATAACCGGGGACACGGCTAACCATGATTAGTTCAATACACTCTACAGAGGTTTGCGCACTTTTCCCCACAAGACTCGATCGCCTCTGTTTGGTTTCTCGCACGACATGGTGTTTGAGAAGACGGATGACTGAGACATAGTCTTTCAGAAGCGCTAACACCTTACGATCGGGTAGACCGTACCACCTACATCCCCTACATCTGCTAGTCTACCATTGTAAGAGTTTGCACGACTTAGTCAACTATGCTAGAGCCCATAATAGCTTGTGGCTGCACACGGAAGTTTCTAGCATGAAAAATCTCATGATCCCTTTGAGCCTGGGTGGCGGTCCAAAAGAAAACAGGCAAATCCTGGATTACCCAGGTGCCTCAATCCACCCAGATGTGTGTTTAAGTTGCCACCTTAAATAAACCATTAATTAACAAACTCACATACGTCATGGATATCACTCACCCAATCCACGTCTACTAGCATAGCATGGCATAATGGCAAACGTAGAAGTAACTCCCAAAGGTTTGATAATATAACAGTTAATAGGTACTACCTCAACTACTTCCCATCCCACAATTTAATTAGATCCTAAGCATGCAATGTTTGAGGTTTGATCTAATGCAATAAAAGTGGGTAATAGGAAAGGTATGATCAAGTGTTACTTGCCTTGCCGATGATCCGCGAAACCTAGAGATTCGAAGTAACAGGCGGCGCACTCCGGGTATTCCATCGCAGACAAACAAACAAGCATACAATAAATACTCATCTAATGCATAGGTGATAGTCAAATAAGAGAATTAACCAGAAAGTTCAACTTAACAACTCCGGTTTGCAAAAAGAATCAAATCGAACGAAGCAACGAAAGTCAAACGGCGAAAGAAAACAACTTCGTTCTACTAATCTGGATCTAAGTCAAATTTTACAGTAGAAAAAACTTGTTTAAGTTGGTTAAACGGATAGAGGGTTTCGAGACGAAACTCCAGGCGCTTGAATCGCCTGATTCCGATAAACGAGCGAAAAGTTATACTAAAATGAAAATCGGCTCAGAAATCGCGATCAGAAAAATCGCGGATTTAATCCGAGAAAAAGAAAAATGACGAACGTTCGCTAGAACGAACGAACAGACGAACGCTCGCTAATTAAATAAATTAGAAAACTGATCTATTTAAAAAACCGAAACTAAAAAAAACCGATGAAAAACCAAACGGTTTTTCGAAGAAAAAAATGGCAGCACGGATTTCAAGGTGAGGCGAACCTTGGGCGGCGGGACGGCGGCGGCGGCGAGGCGCGGCGGCGGCGAGGCGCGGCGGCGGCTGGCGGAGGCGTGGGCGGGGCGCTCGGGCGGCTAGGGTTTCGGGGGCGGCGGCTCGGCCTCGGGCTAGCTCCCCCCGGCTTATAAAGCCTTGGCGGGCCGGAGTCCTGGTTGGATACGGCCCATAGGTCGGTGCGCGTTTTTTTAAATATTAACGCGCAGAAGAAAAATAAAAAGAAATACTAAACGAACTCCAAAAATTCCGAAATATATTTTCCCGGGCTTCTAAAATCAAGCCGCACAAGGTGAACATTTATTTGGGGCCTAAGTGCAATTTTGAAAAACGCACATTCTTCCTAAATTCAAATAAAATAACAAAAAACTTCGAAATAAAATCTTGTTTGATTTTATTATTAAATCCTCAATATTTCTTTATTTTGGGAAAGTCATTTTATTCTCTCTCTCATATTTTTGTAATAGAAATAATTAACGATAAAATAATAAAAATCAAATGATCATATTCTCAAAATTTGAGAAAACTCAAATATGAAAATAACGAACTCCCCAACTCTCTCCGTGGGTCCTTGAGTTGCGTAGAATTTCTAGGATCAAAATCCAAAAGCAAATAAAATATGATATGCATTGGTGATCTAATGTATAACATTCCAAGTTGAAAATTTGGGATGTTACAAACCTACCCCCCTTAAGATGAATCTCGCCCTTGAGATTTGGGTTGGCTAGAAAATAGGTGAGGGTGGTCCTTGCGCAAATCTTCCTCTCGCTCCCAGGTGGCTTCATCCTCTATGTGGTGGCTCCACTGAACCTTGCAAAACTTGATAACCTTGCTGCGAGTGACTCGGCTGGCAAACTCGAGAATCTTGATTGGTTTCTCCTCATAGGTCAAATCGTTATCCAACTGAATTGTCTCCAATGGCACTGTGTCTCTCAAGGGTATGTCAGCCATCTCCGCGTGACACTTCTTCAACTGAGAAACGTGGAACACATTATGAACTCCTGACAATACTTCGGGCAATTCCAACTTGTAGGCCACTTCTCCCATACGCTCCAAAACTCGATATGGTCCTACAAATCGTGGCGCTAACTTTCCCTTAACAAACAGAACGCTTTGTTCCCCGATGTGGAGATACTCGAAGATAAGCTCTATCTCCAACTTCGTAAACTGTCTCGTTGCGTTTAGAATCTGCATAACTCTTCTGTCTGGACTGAGCTACCTTGAGCCTATCGCGAATCAATTTCACCTTCTGTTCAGACTCTTTAATCAAATCAGATCCAAACAACTGGCGGTCTCCAACTTCGTCCCACGACAACGGTGTCCTGCACCTCCGCCCCGTACAAAGCTTCGAAAGGGTCATCTTTAAACTGGTTTGGTAACTGTTGTTGTAAGAGAACTCTGCATATGGCAAATTGCCGTCCCAACTAGATCCGTAATCTAGCGCACAAGCTCTCAGCATATCCTCCAAAATCTGCTTGACTCTCTCGGTCTGTCCATCTGTCTGTGGATGAAAGGTTGTACTGAATTCTAGCCTGGTACCCAAAGTTTCATGCAACTGCTTCCAGAACTTTGAGGTAAATTGGGTTCCTCTATCTGATACGATACTCCTCGGAACTCCATGCAGACATACGATCCTGGTCATGTATATCTTTGACAACTTAGCACTGGTGTAAGTGGTCTTTACTGGGATGAAATGAGCTACTTTCGTCAACCGATCGACTATAACCCAAATCGAGTCATAGCCTGAACGAGTCCTGGGTAATCCCGTGATAAAATCCATGCCTAACTTATCCCACTTCCATTCGGGTATCGGCAATGGTTGTAACAATCCTTCTGGCTTCTGGTGCTCTACCTTTACTCTCTGACACACACCACAAACTGCTACACACTCTGCAATATCCTTCTTCATTCCGGTCCACCAGAAAATATCTTTCAAATCCAAATACATCTTGGTATTTCCTAGGTGAATCAAATATGGTGAATCGTGTGCCTCTTGCAGAATTAGCTTCCCAATTTCCGGGTGATTGGGCACATAAACACGGTCTTCAAACCATAGGGTGTCGTGCTCATCCTCACGAAATCCTTTAGCCTTTCCTTCGCTTATTTTCTCCTTTATAGAGGCAATCTCCTTGTCGGTCTTTTGAGCTTCTCTGATTCTCTCCATCAAAGTTGACTGAATCTCCAATGCTGCTACATAGCCTCTCGGAACTATTTCCAAACATAGTTCACGAAGATTGTCTGCTAACTCCCTTGGTATTTCTCCCGTCATTAATGTATTGACATGACTCTTATGGCTTAATGCGTCAGCTACTACATTAGCCTTTCTGGGATGGTAATGCAATCTCATATCGTAATCCTCGATGAGCTCCAACCATCTCCTTTGTCTGAGGTTTAACTCCTTCTGTGTGAAAATGTATTTCAAACTCTTATGATCCGTGTACACCTCACAATGGTTTCCAATCAGAAAATGTCTCCAAGTCTTCAATGCATGCACTACGGCTGCTAATTCCAAATCATGCATAGCATAATTCAACTCATGAGGTTTCAGTTGTCTTGAGGCATATGAAACAACTCTCCCTTCCTGCATAAGCACTGCTCCAAGGCCTCGACGTGAAGCGTCGCAATACACCTCATAGTCCTTGGTCTGATCTGGCAAAATCAACACTGGTGACGTAACCAAGCATTTCTTCAACTCCTAGAAACTAGCCTCACATTCCTCAGTCCATTTGAACTTGGTATCCTTCTTTAATAACTCCGTCATAGGCTTTGCAATCTTTGAGAAATTCTCAATGAATCTCCGATAGTATCCTGCGAGTCCAAGAAAACTCCGGATCTCTCCAACCGTGGTTGGTGCTTCCCACTTGGTCATGGTATCAACTTTTGTGGGATCAACTACTATTCCTTCTCCGGATATAACGTGTCCGAGGAATCCTACTTCCTTCAACCAAAACTCACATTTGCTGAACTTGGCATACAACTGATGTTCTCTGAGCTTACCAAGTACCAAACGCAAATGCTCCTTATGCTCCTCTTCATTTTTCGAGTAAACCAGGATATCATCAATGAACACCACGAGGAACTTATCTAAGAACTCCATAAACACTTTGTTCATCATGTTCATAAAATAGGTAGGTGCGTTAGTCAGACCAAATGACATAACAGTATACTCGTACAGCCCATACCTGGTGGTAAAAGCTGTCTTAGGAATATCCTGTTCTCGAATCTTCAACTGGTGGTATCCTGATCGAGATCGATCTTGGAAAATACCTTAGCTCCTTGCAATCAATCAAACAGATCATTGATCATTGGTAGTGGGTACTTGTTCTTGATTGTTACTTCATTCAATCCCCGATAATCGACAACCATCCTAAACGATCCATCCTTCTTCTCCACTAGAAGTACTGGCGATCCCCAAGGCGAAGAACTTGGGCGAATATATCCCTTATCCAGTAACTCTTTAATATGCTTCTTAATTTCCACCAAATCCTTTGCAGGCATCTGTTGGGGAACGTTGCAGAAAACAAAAATTTTCCTACGGTTTCACCAAGATCCATCTAGGAGTTCATCTAGCAACGAGTATTCAGATTTCATCTACATACCTTTGTAGATCGCGAGCGGAAGCGTTCGTTAGAACGATGTTGATGTTGTCGAACACGACGTGATCCAAATCACCGATGACCAGCGCCGAACGGACGGCACCTCCGCATTCAACACACGTACGGGACGGGAGACGTATCCTCCTTCTTGATCCAGCAAGGGGAAGGAGAGGTTGATGATGATCCAGCAGCACGACGGCGTGGTGGTGGATGCAGGGCGTCACGACAGCAGGGCTTCGCCGTGTACTACGAGAGAGAGAGATGTAACAGGGAGAGAGGGAAGCACCAAAAGTGTGGGGATCAAGTCCCTCCTTTCTCCCACTATATATAGGGGTGCCAAGGGGGGGCGCCGGCCCTAGTAGATGGCATCTACTAGGGGGGGCGGCGGCCAAAGGGTGGGGGGGCTTGCCCCCAAGCAAGGGGGCGCCCCCCTTAGGGTTTCCCCCCCCCAACCCTAGGCGCATGGGCCCTTGGGGGGTGGCGCCCCAGCCCACTAAGGGCTGGGTTCCCTCCTATTTCAGCCCATGGGGCCCTCCGGGATAGGTGGCCCCACCCGGTGGACCCCCGGGACCCTTCCGGTGGTCCCGGTACAATACCGGGTACCCCGAAACTTGTCCCGATGGTTGAAACTGCACATCCTATATATAATTCTTTACCTCCGGACTATTCCGGAACTCCTCGTGACGTCCGGGATCTCATCCGGGACCCCGAACAACATTCGGGTTACTGCATATACATATCTTCACAACCCTAGCGTCACCGAACCTTAAGTGTGTAGACCCTACGGGTTCGGGAAACAAGCAGACATGACCGAGACGACTCTCTGGTCAATAACCAATAGCGGGATCTGGATACCCATGTTGGCTCCCACATGCTCCACGATGATCTTATCGGATGAACCACGATGTCGAGGATTCAATCAACCCCGTACGCAATTCCCTTTGTCAATCGATATATTACTTGCCCGAGATTCGATCGTCGGTATCCCAATACCTCGTTTAATCTTGTTACCGGCAAGTCACTTTACTCGTACCGTAATGCATGATCCCGTGACCAGACACTTGGTCACTTTGAGCTCATTATGATGATGCATTACCGAGTGGGCCCAGTGATACCTCTCCGTCATACGGAGTGACAAATCCCAGTCTTGATCCGTGTCAACCCAACAGATACTTTCAGAGATACCCGTAGTCTACCTTTATAGTCACCCAGTTACTTTGTGACGTTTGGTATACCCAAAGCACTCCTACGGTATCCGGGAGTTACACGATCTCATGGTCTAAGGAAAAGATACTTGACATTGCAAAACTCTAGCAAACGAACTATACGATCTTTATGCTATGTTTAGGATTGGGTCTTGTCCATCACATCATTCTCTTAATGATGTGATCTCGTTATCAATGACATTCAATGTCCATAGCCAGGAAACCATGACTATCTATTGATCAACGAGCTAGTCAACTAGAGGCTTACTAGGGACATGTTGGTGTCTGTTATTCACACATGTATTACGATTTCCAGATAACACAATTATAGCATGAATAAAGACAATTATCATGAACAAGGAAATATAATAATAATGCTTTTATTATTGCCTCTAGGGCATATTTCCAACAGCATCCTATATGGTCTCTTTGATATTGGCCCTGTGCCTGGCAATAGCTCAATCAAAAACTCAATATCTCTATGCGGTGGCATGCCTGGCAACTCTTCTGGAAATACCTCATGGAATTCCCTTACCACTGGTACTTCCTCCTACACAACTCCTGTTAAACAATTTACTTGAGTCCTCTTTGGCACATGTCGGGATACATACTTGATCCTTCTCCCTTCTGGGGTGGTAAGTAAGATTGACTTACTAGCACATTCAATATTCCCTTCATACTTTGATAACCAATCCATGCCTAATATCACATCCAATCCTTGGGATTCCAATACTATTAGGTCTGAGGGGAAAACATAGTTACCAATCCTTAATGGTAACCGATCACACCATCAACTAGCCATATATTCTGCTCCAGGCGAGGTTACTAACATGGGTGACCTAAGGGTTTGGGTTGACAGGTTTTTCTTATCCACAAATCCCCTTGAGATGTATGAATGCGATGCACCAGTATCAAAAAGAACGAGTGCAGTAAATGACTTAACCAAAAACTTACCTATTACTGCATCAGGCTGAGCTTCGACCTCCTCCACACTAACGTGGTTCACCTGTCCCCTGTTGAAAGGGTTCGGCTTCTTCCCAGAGCTTCCATTGCTATTTCCATTTTGTAATTCAGGACATTCATTGGCATAATTCTGGTCTTCGAACACTTAAAGCAAGTGACTTGGCTCAGGTCTTTCTTGGCTGGGGTTGATGGGTTGGTGCGGTTCTGGCCGTTGCTTCCTCCATTACCATTACCATTCCTGGTGCCATTGTGATTGTGCGAGCTACCTCCTCCATGGGTATGCTGAAAATGTCCTCCCGGTCTAGGGGTAAAACATGGCTTCTGCTAAGCTCCTGAATTGTACTTTCCTTATCTATACTTCCTCTTGCGGTAATCAATTTGCTGCTGCTTGCCTTCAATCATAAGAGCACGATCTACCAACTCCTTGTAGTTGTTGAAGGTTGCCACCATCAACTGCATGCTCAACTCATCATTCAGTCCTTCCAGAAACTTCTCCTGCTTAGCTGCATCAGTAGCAACGTCATCTGGGGCATAACGTGCTAGCTTACTAAAGTCCCCACATACTGGCCAACTGTCCATCCTCCTTGGCGCAAGTTGCGAAACTCACGCTTCTTCATGGCCATAGCTCCTGCTGAAACATGGGCAGTACGAAAAGCCTGCTGAAACTGGTCCCATGTGACAGTGTCGATAGGGAAAGTGGCTGTGAAATTCTCCCACCATGATGCTGCGGGTCCTTCAAAATGATGTGCGGCAAACTTCACCTTCTCCGCATCCGTGCATCCTGCTGTGATCAACTCTCTAGCTGTCTTGCGGAGCCAATCATCTGCTACTATCGGATTCAGCCTAAGGAAACGGGCTAAGTGATCAACAGGTGGTGGTGGTGGGTTGTTGTTGTTGTTCCCCTGGTTCTGATTCTAGACTAGCAACTGCATCAATGTGTTCTGCTGCTGGATCAACTGGGTGAGCTCCGGTGGAAAGGTAAATCCGGGGTCACGTCTCGGAGGCATCTGAGGTTTTAGAAAAGATGAGATGTAAGAATAGAGGGGGTCTAAAGAGAAAACACTACCTATATGCACATGAGGCAAAAAGCAAACAATTCACTTCATTCAATCAAACAAGGGCATACAATCGATCTAACTATCGCAAAAGTGCTCGGACTACTATATTTACATGGTGGACTACTACTACTGATGGGGTGGTCTACCAGAAATATTCTTCGGTTGCAGACTCCATGATATCTGCTCCAGCTTCATCAACATAGTCATCATAGCTATCATCTAGGTCCGAGTCCGTGTCGTCGATGATGATGTAGTCTTCCGGGCGAATCTCCTTGGGTTCTTCGTCTTCATCTACTGGTGTAGGGCCTCCCATAAATATCCCGATCTTCATTGTTAGGTCGACATTCTTGTCCACTAATACTTCAATTTCTTCTTCATAATCTTCACGTGTAGCCTTGAGTTCTTCCTCCAGTTCCTTGATTCTTGTCCTTGCCTTCTTCAGGTCTATCATGTAGGCGCACATCTGGTTCTCCTATCGTCGAATGTGCTGGTTTAACTCCTGGATAAAAGTTGCAATTGATCTATCCTTCCTAGTGCTGATCATTCTCCCAGTGCTCATCTCGGCGCCCACAAATCTGGTAGATAGTATCCTTGAGATCATTGCGGTAGACTTCTCCAATGCGTCCCATGGCGATGTGAGGTGCCATGCTCTTTCCTAGACTCCAGGTTGGTGCATCAAAAGAAAACTCTATGGGCTCAGTGACTGGCATGAACGTCCTTCCTGGAACTTGAACTTGAATCATCCAACGCTCTTCTTCAGGTAGAGTGGCGTTGTAGGTTTCAGTGAAGCTTGGTACTCCTATGTTCAAGTATCTAGTGACTTCCTTCAAGTGACGTCCAAAGGGTGTATCTTCATCCGGTTGCGTGAACTTGTTCCTTGCATCCGCCATCCTAAAGAGTAGAAAAGATGAGAGGTCAGAAAAGAAGAGAATGATTAGTGATCTAGGTCTTTAGCTTAGTGGTCGTGTCCTACAGTCAGCGTGTACTCTGATACCATCTCTGTAGCGACCAGACCTTAAACGGTCTGCTCTCTATGCTCCGATGTCATCCCTGGATCAGTAATGCTGACACCACACAGTACTCGGAGGATTTATAACAGAGTAGCAATCACACACTTATTACATCGAGTGTCTCAAAAGAGAACTTATTACAATAAATATGGCTTAAGGCCATCTAATAACGATAACAGCGGAAGGCTTGGAAGATAAGTGAGTCCATCAACTCGAACGGCATCACTGAGTATAGGACTACGACCTAAAAACTCCTTAATCGTCATCTGAAAAGTCTGCAACATTAACGTTGCAGTCCGAAACGGGTCAGCACATGGAATATGCTGGCAAGGTAACACATATAGAGTAATGAAATGAAACAGCTATACTATATGCATATTTGGCTGGTGGAAAGCTCTATGGTTACAGTTTTGCGTAAAGCCAATTTTTCCCTACTACAAAGGAATAAATTTTATTTATCTATCATGGTGGTTGTTAAACATTGAGAATGGTTGACAGCATCCTCAATCCCAATTAAACATCATCATTACAAAACCCAACAAAATTAATTTAGAGTAACATGTTGAGATTCACATGATAATCTAGTTACTAGACACTCAAGATGTCCATAACCGGGGACACGGCTAACCATGATTAGTTCAATACACTCTGCAGAGGTTTGCGCACTTTTCCCCACAAGACTCGATCGCCTCCGTTTGGTTTCTCGCACTACATGGTGTTTGAGAAGACGGATGACCGAGACATAGTCTTTCAGAAGCTCTAGCACCTTACGATCGGGTAGACCGTACCACCTACATCCCCTACATCTGCTACCCTACCACTGTAAGAGTTTGCATGACTTAGTCAACTATGCTAGAGCCCATAATAGCCTGTGGCTGCACACGGAAGTTTTTAGCATGAAAAATCTCATGATCCCTTTGAGCCTGGGTGGCGATCCAAAAGAAAACAGGCAAATCCTGGATTACCCAGGTGCCTCAATCCACCCAGATGTGTGCTTAAGTTGCCACCTTAAATAAACCATTAATTAACAAACTCACATCTGTCATGGATATCACTCACCCAATCCACGTCTACTAGCATAGCATGGCATAATGGCAAACGTAGAAGTAACTCCCAAAGGTTTGATAATATAACAGGTAATAGGTACTACCTCAACTACTTCCCATCCCACAATTTAATTAGATCATAAGCATGCAATGTTTGAGGTTTGATCTAACGCAATAAAACTGGGTAGTAGGAAAGGTATGATCAAGTGTTACTTGCCTTGCCGATGATCCGCGAAACCTAGAGATTCGAAGTAACAGGCGGCGCACTCCGGGTATTCTATCGCAGACAAACAAACAAGCATACAATAAATACTCATCTAATGCACAGGTGAAAGTCAAATAAGAGAATTAACCAGAAAGTTGAACTTAAGAACTCCGGTTTGCAAAAAGAATCAAATCGAACGAAGCAACGAAAGTCAAACGGCGAAAGAAAACAACTTCGTTCTACTAATCTGGATCTAAGTCAAATTTTACAGTAGCAAAAACTTGTTTAAGTTGGTTAAATGGATAGAGGGTTTCGAGATGAAACTCCAGGCCCTTGAATCGCCTGATTCCGATAAACGAGCGAAAAGTTATAATAAAACGAAAATCGGATCAGAAATCGCGATCAGAAAAATCACGGATTTAATCCGAGAAAAAGAAAAATGACGAACGTTCGCTAGAACGAACCTACGGACGAACGCTCGCTAATTAAATAAATCGGAAAACCGATCTATTTAAAAAACCGAAACTAAAAAAACCGACGGAAAAACCGAACGGTTTTTCAAAAAAATGGCGGCATGGATTTCGAGGTGAGGCGAACCTCGGGCGGCAGGTCGGCGGCGGCGCGGGCGGCGAGGCGGCTGGCGGCGGCGGCTGGCGGCGGCGCGGGCGGGGCGCTCGGGCGGCTAGGGTTTCGGGGGCGGCGGCTGGGCCTCGGGCTGGCTCCCCCCGGCTTATAAAGCCTTGGCGGGCCGGAGTCCCGATCGGACACGGCCCGTAGGTCGGTGCGCGTTATTTTAAATATTAACACGCAGAAGAAAAATAAAAATAAATACTAAACGGACTCCAAAAATCCCGAAATAAACTTTCTCGGGTTTCTAAAATCAAGCCGCACAAGGTGAACATTTATTTGGGGCCTAAATGCAATTTTGAAAAACGTACATTTTTCCTAAATTCAAATAAAATAACGAAAAACTCCGAAATAAAATCTTGTTTGATTTTATTATTAAATCCTCGATATTTCTTTATTTTGGGAAATTCATTATATTCCCTCTCTTATATTTTTGTAATAGAAATATTTGACGATAAAATAATAAAAATCAAATGATCCTATTCTCAAAATTTGAGAAAACTCAAATATGAAAATAACGAAATCCCCAACTCTCTCCGTGGGTCCTTGAGTTGCGTAGAATTTCTAGGATCAAAATCCAAAAGCAAATAAAATATGATATGCATTGATGATCTAATGTATAACATTCCAAATTGAAAATTTGGGATGTTACAGTTGCCTCTCCCTCCTCGAACTTCCAGCTGCGGATCCAGAGGTGAAGAAGGCCAAGGTCAAGGACGTGAAGCGCAAAGGGGTGGCCGTACTCGCAGCAGAACCAGACACCAAGCGCGGCCGAGATCTTCCTGAGTCGTCCAAGGGCAGCCATACGTTCTGCACCTTCCACAAAGTGCGCAAGCACAACACCAACGATTGTCAAGAGATGAGGGCCATTCGAGATGGACGCTTCGGTCGGTGCCCCGAGCGCAACGACCGGGGCTACGGCCGTGGAGGTGGACGAGGTAGAGGACGTTGGGATGACCGTGGGCCCCGCCAAGAGTGGCGCGACCAACCTCACGAGGGCGCCTGGAGGGACCAGCCTCGTGAGGATCACCCTCAGGCCAACCCCGGTGTCCCTCAGCTGCCACCGTCAAGAAGGAACGACGACCATCAACAGGACAAAGGGGCCGGGGGCTTCCAGGACCCATGCACCATCACTTGCATCTTGGGTGGCGCTGAGGCCCCAGCCTCCCAGCGCATCTTCAAGCAGTTCTCCCAAGAAGTGAACGCAGCCCTCCCCAAGCTCGAGGCTACGCGCCCACTCAGGTGGCCCAAGTATGCCATCACCTTTAGCTCGGCGGACCAGCTCAAATGCGCGGCAACCGCCGGCGTTCTCCCGATGCTCTACCGCCATCAGCAATGTCTAAGTCACCAAGACCCTCATCGACGGCCGCGCATGACTCAGTGTCCTGTCCGTCGAAACGTTCGACAGCCTCAAGTGCCATACAATCAGCTCCAGCCCACCAAGCCTTTCTCAGGAGTGACAGACGGCTCCACCACCCCAATAGGGCAAGTTTGCCTCCCTGTCACCTTCGGCCAGCGCGACAACTACCACACCGAGCTCATCGACTTTGATGTCGCCCACATCTGCCTGCCATACAACGCCATCCTCGGGTACCCAGTGCTGGCCAAATTTATGGCAGTCACCCACCATGGCTACAACATCCTCAAGATGTAGGGAAGCGGTGGAATCATCACGGTCCCCTGCGAAGAAAGAGACGCGGTGTGCTCCCTCGAGCGCGCCTTCCAAGCTGCATCGATCGAAGACCCTAACAGCACGGGTGCGCAGTACCCTCCCGAGGCCAACCCCAAGAAGAAGAAGCAGCTACTCCGCGCTGGGCCTTAGGGGAGCAGCACCTCTAGCGGCACCACTTCAAGATCCGCGCCAGTGCCTGGGGCGCCTCCTTCCCTCGCATAGGGAGGCGCGCCAGACGCCCTCCTCGGGCAGGGCTCGGGGGCTCTCTTCTGGAGGGCCTCAAACCTGTCCAACATCACGAGGGAGGTGCTCGGGCACCAGGTGGAGGCGTGCTTCGCGGCACGTTTCCATCAGGAGGACACCGGGCGAAGAGCGCCCGACGCTCAGGAGTTCATCACCAAGGCATCTCAGGAGCTTCAGGAAGCAAGAGCAATACGCGGTGACCGCCACCCACCTGGCGCCGCTCCCCACCCAGGCGAGGGTGGTGAGTTGTGTGTCTGCATCGACATCTCAGGGCTCAACAGGGCCGCATCTCAGGAGCGCTTCTGGCCTTCGCGTGCTGGACGGTGTGAGGGCCTACCTCACAGCTACGTTCGCATGTTGTTCGGCCTGCCGAGCGTGGCTGCCGCCTTCCAGCGCAATCTGCGGAGCATCCTGGCAGGTCAGGAGGCCAGACATCACGCGGTCCTGGCGGAGATGGAGACGGCCCTCCGGAGGCCACCTGAGCCCCCAGAGGCTCAGGGCCCCAGCGGCTCGTGAGAAGCAACTTCTTCGCTACGTGTCCTCAGCTACCCCAACACTTCTTCGGCAACCAAACCAGGTGACATCTTTCCAAGTTCATTTAGCTGGGAGCGCCCCATGGGCTGCATCACCCCCAGGCCGCGTGGGTCTGTCCCTGCGGCATGTACCTGCTTGCATCTTCAGTTCACTTTGCTGGGAGCGCCCCTCAGGCCGCATTTACCCCAGGCCGCTCGGGTCCTACCCAGTGGCATGTATCGTTCTCGCATTTACCTAAGCTAGTTGCCTTTCATGCGTAATCTATCTATGGATATCACATGCTCGATTTTCACCTACCATGGGAGCCGCACGCCGATTGTCTTCCTTCAGGATCCTTCACATTAGAAGGCTAGGCACGACGTCTGTGCTCAGGCCCGTCCCTGCAGCGTCGATAAATCCAACGGCTGAGCTCTGTCTGTCGGGTCGGCCCCGTTTATGTCACCTCCTGGGGTCGTTGGTGCTTGCCCTTCTCGTGCGATAGCCTCAGGAAATCCAGTCAGCACGGGTTGTCTAACCATCTCGCAGGAGCGCCACAGCCATCAAGAATCAAGACCAGGCGCAACCCGCCTTGAGGTAGGGCCTCGTGAGTCCCGCGCTGGCTCACGAGTGCCTAGATACACCTCGCCTAGCCCTACCGTGCAAGCCCCGTGTCAGGGCGGGGTTGTACACGCCCCGGGGGATCCACTCAGAGGGAGCCCCTCCCATGTACCAGTGGAAGCACCATGCTCCGTGCTGGCAGTCGACACTGCCGAGGAGCGGCTATGCCCAGCAAGTGCAGAAGCGCCATGGCCTGTCCTGGTGATAAACAACTAAGGGCAGCCTCACGGCCGCATCAACCTCAGGGAGCCTCTGGGCTCGGTGTTTGACCTCATCGCAATGCCTCCCATCGAGAGAGCCGCGCGAGGGGGCTGGGCACGGGGGCTGCGCTTGGGTCACGCCCAAGCGTACGCCACCCTGCCAGGTCCCATGGACCTGGTTGTTGCACGCCCTCCCAAGCGGAGCTATGGTACGAAGGTCGTTTGAACGTCAAGGGGGACTCCTAAGCATCGCGACTTAGGAGCCTAACTGATCACGTAGCCCCTCACTCCTTGGTCCGTCCTGGTGATCCGGTCGGCACAATGGCGGCTGAGGTATGCGCGGGGTCGGGCCCTGCCGACATAGAACACTAGACCTACTCCCGGATCTCCTGTTTATAAGCTGTTTGTGTGTCAAGGGGGACTCCTGAGCATCATGACTCAGGAGCCTAACTGATCACGTAGCCCCTCACTCCTTGGTCCGTCCTAGCAATCCGGTCGGCCCAATGGCGGCTGAGGTATGCACGGGGTCGGGCCCTACCGACGTAGAACATAAAGCAAATAAAAAGGAAATCAAAGAATTTCAAAGCAAATATTATAGGACATATTGTTCCCCTGGAATCAAACGAGAGTTTAACGCCTCCACGAGGCATGGTGCATATTGCAGAAGTTAAAATAGGAAAGGAGCCGCCAGCAGGTCGCCTCGTCGTCCCTAGACGCCGCCATCGCCTGCAAGAGATTCTTCTTCTCCAATGGCGTCGCCTTCACCCGCACCACCAGCCGGAGTTGCAGGATCGGTAGCGCCACCGGTCGATGGCACGGGAGCGAAGGCGCGGAACCTCTTCAGCAGGGCCTCCACCTGACCCTTCACAGCCGCAGCGGCAACCTTGTAATGCTCGTCTTTCACAGGCTCCAGCAGCTCGTCAAGGCGGGCGGTGGGATCGCGAAGGTAGAGGTGGCTGAAGACGCACGTCAGCGCAGTAAAGGAGAGAACGCGGGCTTATCCCTCCGCCATGGGGGCGATGTCGCTCACGACGTCCTCAAGCGCGTCAACCAGGAAAGGAACCGGCTGGTTGGGGCCCTCGTCGCCGGTAACCAGCTGCTCCTCCAAACCCTTCTCGTAGAGCGACTTCAGCGTCGTCCGAGCCTTCTCTTCAAAGAGCTGGAAGGCCGCGCGGTCCTCAGTCAGGACTTTCGCCTTGGTGTGAAGCTTGACCTTCTCCGCCTTCAGCTTTTGCTCCAACTTTTCCAGCCGGCCGCGCTCTGCGGCCTGCGCCTTCGCCAAATGCTCCAGTTCGGCGTCGCGTCCCTTGACAGCGTCCTCTCGGGCTTTCATCTTCTCCTCCTCCGCCTTGCGGCCCCGGGCTTCCTCCGCGTGCTCCCTCCGCGCGGTCTCCAGCTCGGCCACCAGTGACCGGCAGCGGTCCTGGGCGGCCTTGGCGTCCTTCGGCGCCACCTCATGGGCGGCCACGGCCTTGGCAACGACCTCCATGTCCTTCTCGGAGTCAGCGGCAGCTTGGCTCAGTGTCGCCCGGATAGACACATCAGAATGCAGCCAGCCGAAGACCAATTCTAGGCGTCCAACCACCATGCGACGGTCGGCGCCTTGAAGGTCTTCTCGCAGCAGGGCCACCAAAGAAAGAGCCCGCTCCAAAATGTCAAGAGAAACGGAGGAACCTAGGGTCAGCAGCACGGCAGAAGGAGGAGGAAGAGGCGTTGTCGTCACCATGGCCTGGGAGGCTGGAGGCTCCTGAGCCTCTGGGACCCCGGCACCTCTGGAAGCAATGGTGCCTCGGGGGCTGTCTTCTCCCGAGGATGCTCCACCCAACCTCTCGAGGATGATCGGGCTGGAGAAGCACGAGCGCCGTCTCCACCTTTACTCATGGAGAGGGGTGCGACCGCAGGAGGCGATCTGGGCTCAAGCAGTACCACCTCGCCCTCCCTTCTCCTCTTCGCCGCGGGCGTCGGCCTAGTTGCACAACGAAGAAGCTAGCATCAGAAGCAAGAATAAGGCGGGACGAGAACACTTACTGGTCCACTGCGGCGTTGTCCCTCCACTTTGGGAGCTTGAAGCCGGAGAGCTTCGCGACCCGAGGCGCGGGTGCGCCAGCTCCGGGAGCATAAGCAGGGGCAGCAGCTGGGTCGGAAGCAGCTCCAGGCGACGGTGAGGCAGGAGCGTCGTCCCGGGAAAGCAGCGTCGACCTGCTCTTCGTCGGAACCATGGGCGACTCTCCCTTCTCTGGGAGGATATCATCCTCGCCATCATCGTCAGGCAGGAGGTAGAGGATGTCGGCCTTGCGCAAGGGGGAGGTCTCCCCCATCTCCTCGGGGGCTGCCTCTGGGTCGCGCTCCTCGTCCTCCTCCTCCTCCTCTCCGTCCCTGCGGGAATCACCAGAACACACGTTCACCATCGCCGTCACCACAGGAACCTCAGAAGGCGCTGGCAGCACCAGGTCGCGCCCGTCAAAGGTGGGCATGGCGGCCACGACCTGCGCCCCATCCTTCCAGAGGAACAAGGGAGCGTGGGGATTTGGCGGGTAGTCTTGGTCGTCTCCGACTACGAGACGGAGGGCCACGGCCAGCTCCTCGTCGAACAAGGCCTTCGGGCTCAAGCGGAGCTTGTCTTCTTCATCCACAAGTGTCCACAGGGGACGCATGCGCGCCTGGAGAGGAGCCACCCGCTGCGCCAGGAATTCCTTCAGGAGCATAGCCCCCATCAGCTTCGCCGCCTTTGCGTTGCCCGGCCTCAGATCAGTGTTCATCTTCTCCAGCACCAACTTCGCCCGGTCACCAGTAAGCTTCGCGCAGGACCACCCCTCATCAGGCCGGGGCATCCCCGTTGGCAGCTTCAGCCGTGGGTGGACGTGCTTCGCATCCATCATAACCCACTTGCTCCTGAAGCCCTCGGCCTTCTTCCCAGTCTTCGAAATCGCGTTGGCCTTGCCGGCAGCAATGAAGTTGGCGCACCCCATGGTGTGGCCTTTGTTGACCCGGAGGTAGAAGAAGTGGCACAGCAGTGCCACGAACGCCATCACCCCGACGTACGCCTCACAGTAGAAGGCAAAGATGGACAAGAGAAGAACGGAGTTCGGTGGAGATGAAGAGCCTGTAACTTGTAGTGTCGGAGGACCGCGTAGAAGAAGTCGGAGAAAGGGGGAACAAGGCCGGCGGCGACGCTACTCAAGAAGAAGGGGTAGAGGGAGCTCTTCGGATCTTCGGGTAGTTGTGTAACGGCAAGGTTCTTCGCCGAGACATTGGGCGCCTCCAGGCCCGGCTCATACCAGGCGGGCGGCGAGTCGACCTTGGTCTTTCGGGGCGCCATTGGTCGGAAGCTTGGAAGGAGATCGGAGCAGATCTAGAGATTTTGGAAGTAAGGAGCAAGAGAGGGGATCTGGAGCAAGGCTAAGGAAGGCGATGAAGGCAAGCGTTCCCCTCACCGGCCTTTTGTCAGTGGGGCAGTTGCCGAGCCTGCATGGGGAAGCGGAGACGCCCACGCCCAATCAGTCGCCACGCGCCAACCGTGGTCGCAGGCTTTAGGGGCTCGAGGTGCTCCGCGCTTGCCGGCTTCACCTCGAAGCCAAGCCCGAGTGTGCCTTGGGCCTAGGGGCTACTGTCGGCGTTCTGGGAACGAGGGTCCCCAAACTTGCCTGCCTGCGGCCCACAGCGTGGCTCCACCAGTGGCCCCGTATGGCCCATCTTCACCGGCAAACATTCAAGACCCTTGTGAGGGGCCAAGCCTCGTGAGGTGGACGACGCAATACCTCCTCAGGGGCGGCCTCACCAGGCTGGCTCACGAGGGCCGAAGAGATCAAGGCAAGGGGCACCTCGCGAGGTTCCTATGACGCAAGCCATGACGACTGGAACCAGGTAGGCGCCAGCATGCGCAGTGTCCTCGTTTCCTCTTTGGTGCTAAAGGGGCAAGCGCAAGCAAGGTGTCCCGAGGCATCAGGCAAAGGTTTCCATATCGGTGCAACAAGACCAAGACCAGCAGGACGACAAGACGGAGGTCATCGTGGATCCCAAGACGGCGTCACCACCAGAGCCTTTGGCAGGTGAAGACCACTTTTGTCAGGATAGCTTGTACTAGTTGTCTCCCTTCTAATTTGGCCATTGTGGGATCCCTTCCCGCTCAATATTTAGGAAGAGGACCAGGGCCTCTATAAATAGGACTAGCCACCACCAAGGGAGGCAAGATGATTGAGACCCAGATCACCCCGAACTACACAAGTTCACCAAGCACAGGAACACCTCTCCTTAGGAGGTTGTTCTTCCCTTGTACTGTTCATCCTCAGCCAAAGAGGCAATCCACCACACCACACTGGAGTAGGGTATTACACCACAACGGTGGCCTGAACTAGTATAAATCGTGTGTCTCATGTTCTTTGGGTTCGTCGAGCTAGTCCGTGAGATCATAGAGTACGCGAGCTAGAGAGGGGGAGAGATCTTCGTGCGCACCCCAGTGTTCGAACCTCAAGGGTTTGCCGGAACCCGAAATCCGACAAGGCTGCATCGTACGGACAACCACCACCATCAACGATAAGAAACTAAAAAAGATAGAAAATATGAGGGCCTCCCTCCTAAAGAAGCTGAACCAAATATTCTTGTTCCGGGGCCGGGATGAAAAGGAATATAAAAATCCAGATAAGGACCCGACAATGAAGAAGATAAACAAACACGCCATGACCAAGTTTAGTGATATGTTGGCCGCCTGGAAAGCAAGGGTGAAACATCGGATCGTCAACAATAAGGAACCCTACTCCGAGATTGTAAAGGATAATCCGACAATCATGGAAGAGCAGTTTGAAATATTCAAGGCGGCTTGCAAGGCCGAAGCTGCCAAAAAAAGTCGAAGTACGTGAAGGGGCTTCAACAGAGGAACATGGGGTGCCACCACCTCGGAAGCCGTGGTTACGGCGGGAAGAGGTCCATATGGGCCAAGGAGGACATAGAATGCGAAAGTCTGGGCATCCCAGACCCCTTTGCGGACTTCACCGTCCCGCAGGAGCGTGACGTCCTCAGGGCACGTCACCATTGGGACTCAGTCAAGAAGGTTTTCAAGACGGACCCAATCACGACAGAGTTCATGAGACTGCTGGTAATTTTAGTTTCTGATTAGTTCGACTGCACGTTTAGTCATATTTGTAAACGATCCTTGTTCCTTTTGCAGAGACACCAGCACGGGATTGCAGCCAAAAGCGACTCGCCGCCTGAGGCGTTGGGGAGGCCCAAGTGGGACGCCCCATTCAATCGGGCGTTGAACATATTGAAACAACTCCCGGTGGACACTCGGCCGTCCTATGGACGCGTGCATGGTGTCGAAGACGGCGCCACATGGAAGAAGTACTACCATGAGACCACGGAGGAGAGAAATCAAAGACGGAGGTTAACTTAAGAAAACATCGACAAGAAGGTTGAGATTGCGGTTGAGAAGAAATCAGCTGAGATAGTCGCAACAGCGGTAGCTGCCGCAAAATAGGTGATTGCAGATATGTCTAGTGTCTTGGTTCTGGCCGTTTTCAGTTGGAGCAGGCAAAATCCAAAAAAATGTAGCGGACTTTCCCCTTGCCGACTTCTTCGGGGGCAACTCGACTAGCGTTGCACCAGCACCTACACCTGCTCCTGCACCGGCTCCCGCACCTGCTCATAGCAACCCGTCCTCCATCTCGGACGTGCTCGGTGGTGCTTCGTCTTTGGCTGAGCTCGACGCCCTCACGGTATCTGTCACACCGGCCCTCTTCAATAAATGTATAATCTCCTGTTTTCGTTGCCTTTCGGATGTCTCACGTCGAAGACATGTCTTTGCAGGCCGACGTAACCCCGTGCACCACATTGTTCACCATCGGCGACCAGAAGGTGGATGTGGGGAAGGCGACGATAATGAAGCCGAAGGAACCATTGTTCCACAGCCGGCCGATCTCCCTGATGTCTTCAAGGTATCCATGATCAGTGTCAAACCGAGCCACGAGAATTTGGCTCCTCCGGTACTAGGGGGGATGATGACGAGACCCCGCGGCGGCTTGGTGGTTGCAATGGGTGGGTCCTGTTGTGGCCAAAGAGTTTGCTTCGTCTGGAGGTGGCCGGGAGCACACCCACGAGCACGCGGCCTCAGCAAGGTATGAACATCAACACCCCACCTACCCAATTAGCGTCGGCCGTCGTGTTGGGTGATAGCGAACGGCGTGAGGAAGAGGCTCCATTAGTCGCTGATGACGTCACTGTAGATGAGGATGACGATGACGATGACACTCAACAGTATCTCAATACTGGCGCCTATGATGAGTACTCAGGGTTTGAGTGTCATGAATTGGTGCCTGAATTGCCGCCTTCGGAGGCTGAACCTATTATAGACGAACTTCCAGTAGGAAAGAAGCATAGGAAGAGACGGAGGAAAGGCAACAAAGCTGCTTCTATGATCCGGCCGCCTCAGCAGCCTCGGGTTCAAGACCGTATACCTATCCCCGGTGCGGCAAAATGGCATATCACCGATGAACCAATCCTACCTAAGGCAGCGTTAGAGGCCACACACGGTGATCTAAGGAGACTTCATGATGATGTGCCGCGGAGAGAGAAAAGCCTCATTGCCTCGGAAAATCCAGGATACCCACTCTACATGGTTAACGTGCCGCGGCAAAGGTCATACGTCCACACATGCCCCGCGGACAAGTTCTTCCTTTGATTCAATTACATCTTCGACATGTTTCACTTGAAGAAGTTGGATTTTACGTTTATCCGCCTTTATGCCTTGTACATGAACTACATCATCGGGGTTGAGCAGATACCTTATATGTGTGTCGCTGACCCGTACTTCATGCACGAGGGCTTCTTGGCAGTCTGCGCACAACACCATGATTACGCGAGGGACTACATCGCCAGTTTCATGGTCGCCAATAAGGACAAGGAGGCGATTCTCGTGCCTTACCATCCCTTGTAAGTAACCCGCGCTGATATCCTTCCTTCGATTTCAATAATTCATTTGCACGGTGGAGGCTAAGGGGCTGTTTGGTTTCCAGCCACACCTTGCCACACTTTTCCACACCTAACATTAGGAAAGTTTGACTAAGTTAGGTAGGTGTTTGGTTCAAGCCACACCTAAGGCAAGTATTTTGTTTATGAGCAATGAACCCCACATGTCATAAACACAAAAAGTGTGGCAAGATTCCCTTAGGCAAGCCAAAGTGTGGCTAACAATTTGAGCAACTCAACTATGGCAAGTGTGGCAAGTGTGGCAAAAATAATGTGGCAATATAGGGCAAAGATAGTCACAATCCAAACAACCCCTAATTAATTTAAGGTATACTTATTTTGCGCAGCGGCGGGCGTGCCGTCCTCATCATCCTTTACCCCCGATACTCACACGCTCTTTACTTGGACTCATCAAAGAACATGAACAAAAAGGATTACACCCACATCAAGTCTGTTCTTGATAGTGCTATCTTTTACTATGGCGTACGGGGTGGAGAGATCAAGGACAAGAAGACAAGGGACAACAGGCCCGCCTTCGACCATAAGGCCGACTTCTGCTACATCCAGCAACCGAGTGATACTCTTAGTGATGGATTCTATGTCCTACACCACATGCTAGAGTACAGACAGGATCGGCAGGACCTTTGCGTGTCACCTAAATCCGGCGATGCCCATATTCTGCAATGGGCAAAGAACGTAAGAGATATCCCGGATCATCGACTTCGAGTTGAGTTATATCACATCCAACATGAACTTGCCCCCAAGTCATTGTGAAGGAGGTCCTCGACAAAACAGGCATGCTCTATGAGGAAGGGCAAATATCGCGGGAAGACATCCGAACACGCGTAGCCACTTGGTGTCTCGACCTGAAGCCATTCACTAAGCTTGGCGACTATCTCCCTGACTTGGGTGGATGGAACGACATGTTGGAGTGATTGTCAATATATGACAATGTGTCCGTTTAGTCCATACTTTCTGAATGACAAAACTTTGAATTATGCACGATGAAACTTTATTTGTGATGTAATTAAATCATCCTCCTCAACTAGCGAAGATCACTCTTGTTAGGGCATTTTGGGTACGATGAACTTTGTTATTTATGCTTATGATATGTTGCTTCTATTTTTATCAAGTCTGTCTCTTTATTTATGCTTATGATATGTTGCTTTGACACTTGGCTAAGCTATCCTACGGAACTCCACTAGTAAAATAGTTTTCGCACACGAGTCCACTACTCACCAACACAATACTCCACCGGGGATCCTCTCTCGTCATCCTACGAGAGGGCCATCCTCGGTACTCACACTTATCTTGAGTCTTTTAGTAGTAACCATTGACTTGCCTATGAACTGTATAGGCAACCAAGTAGTCCTTTACCATGGACGCGGCTATTCGAATAGATGATGTTAACCCTGCAGGGGTATACTTCTTCATACACGCTTTCACCACTTACCGCCGTTTACACGACATGTACTCGGCAACCTTCAAGCAGAAGCCCAGTGAGGGTGTCGGCCATGGCCTACCTAAACACTCAAGTCTCTAGTCCAGGTTTATCGCCTATCCAGGTTCCATCCGCAGGGAGTCCGGCCGAGGTTTCCACATACGGCCCCGAACGATGTGAACAAGGTTCCCGAGACACCAAACGGGTGACTCGGTACACCATGCCACGATGTATCTACCGCAACATAGCCCACCCCTAGGGTTAGCGCTACGCACGGCCGCCAACACATAACCTACAAACACCAAAAACTATTTGCAACTCCTGGACAGAGTACTAGGGTATTTAAGAAGCCGAGAGGGTCAATTAAAGATCCCAATGCATGGTAGTATCTGAATCTTAAAATCACACATACAGATCTCAGTTCTTAGGGACGGCCTCAATGAAACAACCCACCATGTACTCCTACATGGCCTCTCATCGATACCTTTACCAAAACATGTTCCACACATCCCTCACATTACCGACATAAACATTTCACTCTAGCCCATCACCGAGATGAACCAGACCTGACACAACTCTAAGCATAGCAGGCATAGCAAGGTAGGAATCACATACATGGCTCAATCAACTCCTACACATGCTAGTGAGTTTCATCTAGTTACTGTGGCAATGACAGGTCATGCAGAGGATAAGGGTTCAACTATCGTAGCACATAGCAGTTTGAATCGCGTTGTCTTAATGCAGTAAACAAGAGCAGAAGTGAGAACATGGATTGTATCGGAATGATCAATGGGTTGCTTGCCTATTGTAGAGGTAGTAGGGTACTGCCCTTCAGACGGATACTCGGGGTTATCCTCGGAGGTAGAACCTACCACGAAAGACACACCGAACATAATCAACACATGGCAATATGCAACAATATGATGCATGCTATGACATGGCAAGATGAAAGTGTCTTGGCCTAATGCAAGCTAAAACAGAAGGGGATGAACTCATTTCAATCAAAGATTCAAATATTAGCTCATTAAACATGGCCTTATTAGTGCATTACTTTATTCTTCTTAAACAGCAAGGTTAACTTGTTTTGTCATGCATGAAACCATTACAGATGGGTAGATTGAATTTTTCTGATCATTTTTCATATATAAATCTTTGCATTGGAGTTATGGTTGATTTTCTATGATTTTTAGAAGTTTTGACTATTTTCTGGAATTTCCTATATAAAAATAATTCTAGTAATTGAATTAATGTGTCAGCATGACATAGGTGTGATGTCAGCGGGTCAACTGGGTCGGCCAGGTCAAACCTGACTGGTGGGCCCTCTCTGTCAGTGTCACAACTAGTTAACAGAATTAGATTAACACTAATTAGCTATCAGTGGGACCTGGGCCCACATGTCAGTGTCTATACTAATTAGAATTAGTTAAAACTAATCTTAAACTAATTAGCAGACCGGCCCCACCTGTCATAGACTCAGGGGGGGTCTACCTGGGCCCTCACAGGGGTCAAACAGAGTCAAACTCGCTGGTGGCTTGACGCCGGCGACGACAGACGCGGTGGAGGGGCTCGGGTTTGCGTCTCCGGTGACCAAATCAACGGCGGAGAGCAGCAACGTGACGCGGGGAGTGAGCCGCCTCGTTTGGTGGAGAAAGTGGAGCTCGGGGAGGCTTGGAATGACGCCGGGGACGACCTTGGCGGTCGCCGGAGTTCGGGCAAGGATGAACGCGAAGCTACAGGGCACGACGAGGCGCGGGGAGTGGTGCATTAGGCTCCTGGGAGTGCGTGGAAGACAAAGGCGTGCTCGGTGGCGTCCCAACGTGGCTATGGCCACTACGGCGACGTGCGGTGGCGGCGGCGAGCTTCGGCTTCGATGGCAGAGGGGGTTAGAGGACGCGGACGAGCGCGGGGAGAGGAGGAAACGGTGGCGGAGCTCACAGCGGTTGCAGGGCAGCGATCGGCGAGCTCGGGGAAGGGCTGGAGCGAGCGGGGCGGCAAAGGGGATCTCCGGTGGCCGGAGTTGAGAATGAGCTCGGTGCAGCATCTCCGTGGCGAGCGAGCGCACGGGGCTCGGCCTACTTGATGCAGTCGACGACGGTGGAGCTTCCTGGCATGTCGGGGCAGCAAATGGACGGCGGTGGCTGCGGTGAAGCTTGTCGGCGGCGACGGCTGCACTCGGCAGGAAGAGGGGGAGAGAGCTAGAGAGGGAGAGAGGCCACGGGGAGTGTGGGAAGAAAGAGAGGGAGACGTGGGGGTGGCGTGGCACTCATAGACGCCTCCAGGGCGTCGGCGGAAGTAGGAGGTGGCCGGCGTGTGGCCGCGGGCGCCGGCCACGCGCTCCTCATCCTCCTGGGGAGAGGAGGAGGAGGACTGGCAAGGCCAGTCGACTGGGCCGAGACAGGTGGGCTGGTGGGCTGCACCTGGTAAGTTCTTTCTCTCTCCTTTTTTCTGTTTTGTTTTCTTTTATCTATTTTTCTGCAACTGTTGGGCTTTATTAAAAATACCTAGACATCTTTAAAAATCCTGAAAATAATCAGGGGCTCTGTTTAGATTATTTCCAATAGCCCACACTTATTTCCAGAATTATTTGAGCATTTAGATTATTTTATAGCATTTAAATGCCCAAATTCAAATACTTATGATTTAATTCAGAAAATCCAGAATGTCCTAGAAAAGAGTGCACCATTTTTGTGAGGGGTTTTAGCCTAATCCAGAAATGATGAACATTTTGTGAAGGGCATTTTGGGTTCATTGAAAATAATTTTAGTAAACCCTAGTTGTTTCCAGGGGGTGCTGGGGGTTCTGTCATCCCCATTTCAATTTTAAAAGGAATTTAAACATGATGCACACTCTAATGCTTGAACTAACTAGGGTGTGACAACTCACCCCCACTCAAAAGAATCTCGTCCTGAGATTTAGGATCCTCCGGAAAGAAGGTGGGGTACTCGAGTCGAAGACGATCCTCCCTTTCCCAAGTGGCTTCTTCCTCGGAATGGTGTGACCATTGAACCTTGAGAAACTTGATATTATAACGTCGAGTGGTACGCTCGGCTTGACCAAGGATACGAACGGGATATTCCCGATATGAGAGGTTATCTTGTAGATCAAGCGTTTCGTGGTCCACTCCACGGATAGGATCCGCGAAGCAACGCCTGAGTTGAGAAACGTGGAAGACATCATGAACTCTGGAAAGATGCGAACGTAGTTCCAATTGGTAGGCAACTTCTCCTCGTTTGGCAAGAATGCAAAAGGGTCCAATGTAACGAGGAGCCAATTTGCCTTTGATACCGAAACGATGGGTTCCATTTAATAGAGTAACCCGAAGGTAGGCCTTCTCGCCGACTTCATAAGTCATAGGCTTATGTTTACGATCATATTGACTCTTTTGGCGAGATTGGGCTGTTTTCAATTTCTCACGAATAACGCGAACCTGTTCTTCTGCTTCCTGAATCATAACCGGGCCAAAGAGTTGTCTTTCCCCGGTTTCTGACCAGTTAAGAGGCGTTCGACATTTTTGTCCATAGAGAACTTCGAAAGGAGCCTTGCCTAAGCTAGCTTGAGAACTATTGTTATAAGCAAACTCCGCGAATGGAAGGCATTTCTCCCAATCCATTCTGAACAAGATGACAGAAGCTCGGAGCATATCTTCCAGAATTTGATTCACTCGCTCTACTTGACCACTTGATTGAGGATGGAAGGCGGTGCTAAAAGAGAGATGAGTTCCCATAGCATTTTGGAAACTTTCCCAAAATCAAGAGGTGAAGAGACTCCCACGGTCTGAGTTAATTTCCAATGGAACACCATGAAGAGACACTATTCGGGAGATGTATAAATCGGCTAGCTGGCTAGCGGTGATACTCTCATGAACAGGTAGAAAGTGGGCTACTTTGGAAAGACGGTCGATCACGACGAAGATGGCATTATTCCCTCTCTTGGTCCTGGGAAACCCAGTGATGAAATCCATACTGATTTTATCCCATTTCCACTCGGGAATAGCCAAAGGTTGAAGGGTGCCAGCAGGCCGTTGATGCTCTGCCTTAACACGACGACAAACGTCGCAATTAGCAATGTATTGAGCGATTTCTCTTTTCATCCTAGTCCACCAAAACCTCTAGCGTAGGTCTTGATACATTTTAGTACTACTGGGATGAATGGTGAGAGGGGATTCATGAGCTTCCTTAAGGATCAACTGGTGTAGATGTTGTTTCTTGGGAACCACCAAACGGTTCTCGAAGAAGACAGCACCCCGCTTATCCATGGAAAAACATTTAGCAACTCCACTAGCAATGTTTTCCTTAATCCGGGATATGCCCTTATCATACCGTTGGGCGGTTATGATCTGATCCATAAGATTAGGCTTCGTCACCAGGGTGGATAGGAATCCTCGAGGAACAATGTGAAGATTAAGCTTACGAAATTCCTCATGGAGAAGTGGTTGAATTTGTTGTAACATCAGGTTGTTACAATAGGACTTACGACTTAGCGCATCAGCCATGACATTGGCTTTGCCCAGGGTGTAGGTTATTCCTAAGTCATAATCCGAGATCAACTCGACCCAACATCATTGCCTGAGATTCCAATCTGGTTAGGTGAAGATATATTTCAAGCTTTGGTGATCGGTGAAGATCTCGCAACGATTACCGAGGAGGTAATGTCGCCAAGTTTTAAGTGCATGGACTACAGCTGCAAGCTCTAGATCATGTGTGGGGTAGTTTTCCTCATGTGGGTGTAATTGCCGTGAAGCATAGGCAATTACCTGACGATCCTGCATGAGTATGCAACCTAGTCCTTGTCGCGAGGCGTCGCAATAGATAACAAAGTCCTTGGAGAAATCTGGTGGTACCAGTACGGGAGCAGATGTCAGGCGTCTCTTCAATTCCTGAAAGCTGAACTCGCACTGTGGAGTCCACTCGAACTTTTTATCTTTCTTGAGGAGTTCAGTTAGAGGTTTAGCAACCTTGGAGAAATTCTCGACGAAGCGGCGGCAATAGCTCGCTAAGCCAAGGAAGCTCCGAACTTGCTTGGCCGTCTTAGGTGGAGTCCAATCAAGGACAGCTTGAACTCGCTCAGGATTGACAGCAATACCCTTACCAGAGATTACATGGCCTAGATAGGTCACTTCTGGCAACCAAAATTCACACTTGGAGAATTTGGCATAAAGGCGATGCTCTCGAAGTTTCATCAATACCAGCCTTAGATGTTTAGCATGTTCCTCTTCATTCTTGGAGTAGATGAGTATGTCATCGAGGTATACTACGACGAATTTATCCAAGTACTCCATGAAGACCGAGTTCATTAACCGAGAGAAGGTAGCTGGGGCGTTGGTTAAACCGAAGGACATAATGGTGTACTCGTATTGGCCATAACGAGTAACAAAGGCCGTTTTGGGAATGTCCCTGTTTCTGATTTTGATTTGATGGTAGCCCAACCTCAAATCCATCTTGGAAAAGACTGAGGATCCAACGAGCTGATCATACAGATCGTTGATCCTGGGAAGAGGATACTTGTTCTTGATGGTGACCAAGTTGACAAGTCGGTAATCTACAACCATTCGATCCATTCCATCCTTCTTCTTGACGAAGAGGACGGGGCAAGCCCAAGGAGAGGAACTAGGATGGATGAAACCCTTTTTCAAGGACTCATCGAGTTGATTCTTAAGCTCGGCTAGTTCTAAGGGTGCCATCTTGTAGGGTCTTCTAGAAATTGGAACGGTTCCTGGAACAAGGTCTATCACAAACTCGACATCCCTGTCAGGTGGAACACCTGGCAGTTCTTCTGGAAAGACATCCGGAAAATCTCGGACTACCGGAACATCCTCAAGGTCTGGAAGGGGGTTGGCATTTAGGGAGTAAAGTTGGCGCTTGGCCACTCGAGTTAAGACATTGACTGTCTTGCCCGATGGGTGAGTAAGTTGAACGGTTCTAGTGGCACAATCAATCTTAGCATAATGAGCTGACATCCAGTCCATACCCAAGATGATGTTTATGTCCGAGGACTTGAGAGCTATTAAGGATGCAAGGAAGACAAGTCTATCGACAGGAATTTCGTTCCCATGGCTTACTCTAAAAGTTTGCCATTTGGAGCCCGGAGTTTGAATTGCCATGGAAGTGGGCATGTCACAGAATGTCGTGTTATGCAATCGAGCATAGTTCTCGAATATGAATGAATGAGATGCTCTAGTATCGAAAAGAACAGATGCCGGATGGCAGTTAACAAGGAGCATACCAAGGACGATGTTAGGATCCTCATGAGCCTCCTCGGCTGAAACATAGTTGACATGGCCACGGGCAGTGGTGACCGGCTTGGCGTAGAATGTCTTTCCCGCGGGCTTACCACGGCCAACAGGCTTTCCAGTATGATTGGGGTTATTGTTCTGGGGACACTCTCGGCTATAGTGACCCAGCTCTCCACACTTGAAGCATGTCACCACATTGGGGCGTGGAGCAGCATTAGCAGCGGGGCCACAATAGGGCTTGGGCGGTGCAAACTGTTGGTTGGGACGAGGCGCCTCAAAGGATGGCCTCGGGATGAACCTGGGTGCCAGTGTCGTGCTTGGGATCCACACCCAGCACTTCTGAGCTCCAGAGCCGGATGAAGAACCAAAATCACGTGAGTGCTTGTGTGAAGCATCATAATCAGACTAACCTGATTCGACACTGATAGCTTTATTGACCAACTTCTGAAAGGAAGTGCACTCGTGCAGACGAAGATCGCGGCGAAGCTCAGGGCTGAGTCCCTTGCGGAACCTTGCCTGCTTCTTAGCATCGGTAGATACCTCTTCAGGAGCATAACGTGCCAGATTCCCAAATTCACGACTATATGCATCCACAGTCAGTCTTCCTTGGGTGAAATTGCAGAACTCCTCCCTCTTGCGATCTATGAGACCTTTCGGAATGTGATGCTCACGGAAAGCCTCACTGAATTCAGCCCAAGTAGTAATTTGGCGGACCGGGCGCATCGCTTCAAAGTTTTTCCACCAAAGGCTAGCAGGGCCTTCGAGGTGATAGGCAGCATAAGTAACCTTGTCAGCTTCGGCTACGTTGGCAGAACGTAGCTTGTGGGTGATGCTGCGAAGCCAGTCATCCGCGTCGAGGGGCTCGACGGAATGGTTAAACTTTGGTGGGTACAGCTTGACAAAGTCATTGATTGACACCAAGTCATTTCGCTGATGGCGTGCAGTGTTCTGCTCAATCCGCTCTAGCAGGCGGTTAGTCTCACGCTTGTTTCTTTCCGCCTCCAGCATCACTTCGACCAGAGAGGGCGGGTGAGGCAGATTTTCACCCCTAGCTGCACCGGCTTCCCCCTGCTCCGGGGCAGCAGGGTTGTGTTGGGGAACGTAGTAATTTCAAAAAAATTCCTACGCACACGCAAGATCATGGTGATGCATAGCAACGAGGGGAGAGTCTGATCTACATACCCTTGTAGATCGCAACGAAAGTGTTGACACAACATAGAGGAAGTAGTCGTACGTCTTCTTCCCGATCTGACCGATCCAAGCACCGTTACTCCGACACCTCCGAGTTCTTAGCACACGTACAGCTCGATGAAGATCCCCGGGCTCCGATCCAGCAAAGCTTCGGGGAGGAGTTCCGTCAGCACGACGGCGTGGTGACGATCTTGATGTTCTACCGACGCAGGGCTTCGCCTAAGCACTACAACAATATGATCGAGGTGGAATATGGTGGCAGGGGGCACCGCACACGGCTAAGAAACGATCACCAATGATCAACTTGTGTGTCTAGAGGTGCCCCTTGCCCCTGTATATAAAGGAGCAAGGGGGGAGAGGTGCGGCCAGCCTTGGGGTGCGCCAGGAGGAGTCCTACTCCTACCGGGAGTAGGACTCCCCCCTCCAATCCTAGTAGGAATAGGAATCCTCAAGGGGGAAAGAGAGAGAGGGGGGCCGGCCACCTCTCCTAGTCCTAATAGGACTAGGGGAGGGGGGAGGCGCGCGGCCACCTTGGGCTGCCCCCTTCTTCTTTCCACTAAGGCCAATTATGGCCCATATGATTCCCGGGGGGTTCCGGTAACCTCCCGGTACTCCGGTAAAATCCCGATTTCACCCGGAACACTTCCGATGTCCAAACATAGGCTTCCAATATATCAATCTTTATGTCTCGACCATTTCGAGACTCCTCGTCATGTCCGTGATCACATCCGGGACTCCGAACAACCTTCGGTTCATCAAAATGCATAAACTCATAATAATTGTCATCGTAACGTTAAGCGTGCGGACCCTACGGTTCGAGAACAATGTAGACATGACTGAGACACATCTCCGGTCAATAACCAATAGCGGGACCTGGATGCCCATATTGGTTCCTACATATTCTACGAAGATCTTTATCGGTCAGACCGCATAACAACATACGTTGTTCCCTTTGTCATCGGTATGTTACTTGCCCGAGATTCGATCGTCGGTATCCAATACCTAGTTCAATCTCGTTACTGGCAAGTCTCTTTACTCGTTCAGTAATAAATCATCCCACAACTAACATATTAGTTGCAGTGCTTGCAAGGCTTATGTGATGTGCATTACCGAGAGGGCCCAGAGATACCTCTCCGACAATCGGAGTGACAAATCCTAATCTCGAAATACGCCAACCCAACATCTACCTTTGGAGACACCTGTAGTACTCCTTTATAATCACCCAGTTATGTTGTGACGTTTGGTAGCACCCAAAGTGTTCCTCCGGCAAATGGGAGTTGCATAATCTCATAGTCATAGGAACATGTATAAGTCATGAAGAAAGCAATAGCAACATACTAAACAATCGGGTGCTAAGCTAATGGAATGGGTCATGTCAATCAGATCATTCACCTAATGATGTGACCTCGTTTAATCAAATAACAACTCTTTGTCCATGGTTAGGAAACATAACCATCTTTGATTAACGAGCTAGTCAAGTAGAGGCATACTAGTGACATTCTGTTTGTCTATGTATTCACACATGTATTATGTTTCCGGTTAATACAATTCTAGCATGAATAATAAACATTTATCATGATATAAGGAAATAAATAATAACTTTATTATTGCCTCTAGGGCATATTTCCTTCAGTCTCCCACTTGCACTAGAGTCAATAATCTAGTTCACATCGCTATGTGATTAACACCAATAGTTCACATCTTTATGTGATTGGTTCACATCTCCATGTGACTAACACCCAAAGGGTTTACTAGATTCAATAATCTAGTTCACATCGCTATGTGATTAACACCCAAAGAGTGATCATGTTTTGCTTGTGAGAGAAATTTAGTCAACGGGCCTGCCAAATTCAGATCCGTATGTATTTTGCAAAATTCTATATCTATAATGCTCTGCATGAAGCTACTCTAGCTAATTGCTCCCACTTTCAATATGTATTCAGATTGAGACTTAGAATCATCTGGATCAGTGTCAAAAACTTGCATCGACGTAAACACTTTACGACGAACCTTTTTGTCACGTCCATAATCGAGAAACATATCCTTATTTCACTAAGGATAATTCTGACCGCTGTCTAGTGATCTACTCCTAGATCACTATTGTAATCCCTTGCCAAATCAGTGAAGGGTATACAATAGATCTGGTATACAGCATGACATACTTTATAGAACCTATGGCCAAGGCATAGGGAATGACTTTCATTCTCTTTCTATCTTCTGCCGTGGTCGGGCTTTGAGTCTTACTCAACTTCACACCTTGTAATACAGGCAAGAACTCTTTCTTTGACTCCTCCATTTTGAACTACTTCAAAATCTTGTCAAGGTATGTACTCCTTGAAAAAACTTATCAAGCGTCTTGTTCTATCTCTATAGATCTTGAAGCTCAATATGTAAGCAGCTTCACCGAAGTCTTTCTTTGAAAAACTACTTTCAAACACTCCGTTATGCTTTACAGAATAATTCTACATTATTTCTGATCAACAATATATCATTCACATATACTTATCAGTAATGCTGTAGTGCTCCCACTCACTTTATTATAAATACAGGCTTCACCGCAAGTCTGTATAAAACTATATGTTTTGATCAACTCATCAAAGCGTATATTCCAACTCCGAGATGCTTGTACCATTCCATAAATGGATCATTGGAGCTTGCATATTTTGTTAGCACCTTTAGGATTGACAAAACCATCTTGTTGCATCACATACAACTCTTCTTTAATTAATCCATTAAGGAATGCAGTTTTGTTTATCCATTTGCCAGATTTCATAAAATGCGGCAATTGCTAACATGATTCGGATAGACTTAAGCATAGATACGAGTGAGAGAATCTCATCGTAGTCAACACCTTGAACTTGTCGAAAACCTTTTGCGACAATTCTAGCTTTGTAGATAGTAACACTACTATCAGCATCCGTCTTCCTCTTGAAGATCCATTTATTTTCTATGGCTTGCCGATCATCGGGCAAATCCATCAAAGTCCATACTTTGTTCTCACACATGGATCATATCTCAGATTTCATGGCCTCAAACCATTTCGTGGAATCTGGGCTCATCATCGCTTCCTCATAGTTCGCAAGTTCGTCATGGTCTAGTAACATGACTTCCAGAACAGGATTACCATACCACTCTGGTGCGGATCTCACTCTGGTTTACCTACGAGATTTGGTAGTAACTTGATCTGAAGTTACATGATCATCATCATTAGCTTCCTCACTAATTGGTGTAGTAGTCACAGGAACAGATTTCTGTGATGAACTACTTTCCAATAAGGGAGCAGGTACAGTTACCTCATCAAGTTCTACTTTCCTCCCACTCACTTCTTTCGAGAGAAACTCCTTCTCTAGAAAAACTCCAAATTTAGCAACAAAAGTCTTGCCTTCAGATTTGTGATAGAAGGTGTACCCAACAGTCTCCTTTGGGTATCCTATGAAGACATATTTCTCCGATTTGGGTTTGAGCTTATTAGGATGAAACTTTTTCATATAAGCATCACAACCCCAAACTTTAAGAAACGACAACTTTGGTTTCTTGCCAAACCACAGTTTAGATTGTGTCGTCTCAACGGACTTAGATGGTGCCCTATTTTACGTGAATGCAGCTGTCTCTAATGCATATCCCCAAAACGATAGTGGTAGATCGGTAAGAGACATCATAGACCGCACCATATCTAATAAAGTACGGTTATGACATTCGGACACACCATTATGCTGTGGTGTTCCAGGTGGCATGAGTTTGTGAAACTATTCCACATTGTTTTTAACTGAAGGCCAAACTCGTAACTCAAATACTCTTCTCTACGATCTGATTGTAGAAACTTTATTTTCTTGTTACGATGATTTTTCACTTCACTCTGAAATTCTTTGAACTTTTCAAATGTTTCAGACTTATGTTTCATCAAGTAGATATACTCATATCTGCTCAAATCATCTGTGAAGATCAGAAAATAATGATACCTGTCGCGAGCCTCAATATTTACCGGACCACATACATCAGTATGTATGATTTCCAACAAATCTGTTGCTCGCTCCATTGTTCCGAAGAACGGAGTTTTAGTCATCTTGCCCATGAGGCATGGTTCGCAAGCATCAACTGATTCATAATCAAGTGATTCCAAAAGCCCATCAGTATGGAGTTTCTTCATGCGCTTTACACCAATATGACCTAAACTGCAGTGCCACAAATAAGTTGCACTATCATTATTAACTTTGCATCTTCTGGTTTCAATATTATGATTATGTGTATCACTATGATCGAGATCCAACAAACTATTTTCATTGGGTGTGTAACCATATAAGGTTTTATTCATGTAAACAGAACAACAATTTATTCTCTTACTTAAATGAATAACCGTATTACAATAAACATGATCAAATCATATTCATGCTCAACGCAAACACCAAATAACACTTATTTAGGTTCAACACTAATCCCGAATTTATAGGGAGTGTGCGATGATGATCATATCTATCTTGGAACCACTTCCAACACACATCGTCACTTCACCCTTAACTAGTCTCTGTTTATTCTGCAACTCCCGTTTCGAGTTACTAATCTTAGCAACTGAACTAGTATCAAATACTGAGGGGTTGCTATAAACACTAGTAAAGTACACATCAATAACATGTATATCAAATATACTTATGTTCACCCTGCCCTCCTTCTTATCTGCCAATCACTTGGGGTAGTTCCGCTTCCAGTGACCAGTCCCTTTGCAGTAGAAGCACTTAGTCTCCGGCTTAGGTCCAGACTTGGGTTTCTTCTCTTGAGCAGCAACTTGCTTGCTGTTCTTCTTGAAGTTCCCCTTCTTCCCTTTTGCCCTTTTCTTGAAACTAGTGGTCTTGTCAACCATCAACACTTGATGTTTTTCTTGATTTCTACCTTCGTTGATTTTAGCATCACAAAGAGCTTGGGAATCGTTTCCATTATCCCTTGCATACTATAGTTCATCACGAAGTTCTACTAACTTGGTGATGGTGACTAGAGAATTCTGTCAATCACTATCTTATCTGGAAGATTAACTCCCACTTGATTCAAGCGATTGTAGTACCCAGACAATCTGAGCACATGCTCACTAGTTGAGCGATTCTCCTCTATCTTTTTAGCTATAGAACTTGTTGGAGACTTCATATCTCTCAACTCGGGTATTTGCTTGAAATATTAACTTCAACTCCTGGAACATCTTATATGGTCCATGACGTTCAAAACGTCTTTGAAGTCCCGATTCTAAGCCGTTTAAGCATGGTGCACTAAACTATCAAGTAGTCATCATATTGAGCTAGCCAAACGTTCATAACGTCTGCATCTGCTCCTGCAATAGGTCTGTCACCTAGCGGTGCATCAAGGACATAATTCTTCTGTGCAGCAATGAGGATAAACCTCAGATCACGGATCCAATCCGCATCTTTGCTACTAACATCTTTCAACACAATTTTCTCTAGGAACATATCAAAATAAACGCAGGGAAGCAACAACGCGAGCTATTGATCTACAACATGATTTGCAAAATACTACCAGGACTAAGTTCATGATAAATTTAAGTTCAATTTAATCATATTACTTAAGAACTCCCACTTAGATAGACATCCCTCTAATCCTCTAAGTGATCTCGTGATCCAAATCAACTAAACCATAACCGATCATCACGTGAGATGGAGTAGTTTTCAATGGTGAACATCGCTATGTTGATCATATCTACTATATGATTCACGCTCGACCTTTCGGTCTCCGTGTTCCGAGGCCATATCTGCATATGCTAGGCTCGTCAAGTTTAACCTGAGTATTCTGCGTGTGCAAAAACTGGCTTGCACCCATTGTAGATGGACGTAGAGCTTATCACACCCGATCATCACGTGGTGTCTGGGCACGACGAACTTTGGCAACGGTGCATACTCAGGGAGAACACTTCTTGATAATTTAGTGAGAGATCATCTTATAATGCTACCGTCAATCAAAGCAAGATAAGATGCATAAAAAGATAAACATCACATGCAATCAATATAAGTGATATGATATGGCCATCATCATCTTGTGCTTGTGATCTCCATCTCCGAAGCACCGTCATGATCACCATCGTCACCGACGCGACACCTTGATCTCCATCGTAGCATCATTGTCGTCTTGCCAATCTTATGCTTCCATGACTATCGCTACCGCTTAGTGATAAAGTAAAGCATTACATCGCGATTGCATTGCATACAATAAAGAGACAACCATATGGCTCCTGCCAGTTGCCGATAACTCGGTTACAAAACATGATCATCTCATACAATAAAATTTAGCATCATGTCTTGACCATATCACATCACAACATGCCCTGCAAAAACAAGTTAGACATCCTCTACTTTGTTGTTGCAAGTTTTACGTGGCTGCTACGGGCTTAAGCAAGAACCAATCTCACCTACGCATCAAAACCACAACGATAGTTTGTCAAATAGACTCCGTTTTAACCTTCTCAAGGACCGGGCATAGCCACACTTGGTTCAACTAAAGTTGGAGAGACAGTCGCCCGCAAGCCATCTATGTGCAAAGCACGTCGAGGGAACCGGTCTCGCGTAAGCTTACGCGTAATGTTGGTCCGGGTCGTCTCGTCCAACAATACCGCTGAACCAAAGTATGACATGCTGGTAGGCAGTATGACTTATATTGCCCACAACTCACTTGTGTTCTACTCGTGCAAATAACATCAAAACCATAAAACCTAGGCTCGGATGCCACTGTTGGGGAACGTAGTAATTTCAAAAAATTTCCTACGCACACGCAAGATCATGGTGATGCATAGCAACGAGGGGAGAGTCTGATCTATGTACCCTTGTAGATCGCAACGGAAGCGTTGACACAACGTAGAGGAAGTAGTCGTACGTCTTCTTCCCGATCCGACCGATCCAAGCACCGTTACTCCGGCACCTCCGAGTTCTTAGCACACGTACAGCTCGATGACGATCCCCGGGCTCCGATCCAGCAAAGCTTCGGGGAGGAGTTCCGTCAGCACGATGGCGTGGTGACGATCTTGATGTTCTACCGACGCAGGGCTTCGCCTAAGCACTACAACGATATGATCGAGGTGGAATATGGTGGCAGGGGGCACCGCACACGGCTAAGGAACGATCACCAATGATCAACTTGTGTGTATAGAGGTGCCCCCTGCCCCTATATATAAAGGAGCAAGGGGGAGAGGTGCGGCCAGCCTTGGGGTGCACCAGGAGGAGTCCTATCCTACCGGGAGTAGGACTCCCCCCCTCCAATCCTAGTTGGAATAGGAATCCTCAAGGGGGGAAGAGAGAGAGGGGGGCCGGCCACCTCTCCTAGTCCTAATAGGACTAGGGGAGGGGGGAGGCGCGCGGCCACCTTGGGCTGCCCCCTTCTTCTTTCCACTAAGGCCCACTATGGCCCATATGATTCCCGGGGGGTTCCGGTAACCTCCTGGTACTCCGGTAAAATCCCGATTTCACCCGGAACACTTCCGATGTCCAAACATAGGCTTCCAATATATCAATCTTTATGTCTCGACCATTTCGAGACTCCTCGTCATGTCCGTGATCACATCCGGGACTCCGAACAACCTTCGGTACATCAAACTGCATAAACTCATAATAACTGTCATCGTAACGTTAAGCGTGCGGACCCTACGGTTCGAGAACAATGTAGACATGACTGAGACACATCTCCGGTCAATAACCAATAGCGGGACCTGGATACCCATATTGGTTCCTACATATTCTACGAAGATCTTTATCGGTCAAACCGCATAACAACATACGTTGTTCCCTTTGTGATCGGTATGTTACTTGCCCGAGATTCGATCGTCGGTATCCAATACCTAGTTCAATCTCGTTACCGGCAAGTCTCTTTACTCGTTCCGTAATACATCATCCCACAACTAACATATTAGTTGTTGTGCTTGCAAGGCTTATGTGATGTGCATTACCGAGAGGGCCCAGAGATACCTCTCCGACAATCGGAGTGACAAATCCTAATCTCGAAATACGCCAACCCAACATCTACCTTTGGAGACACCTGTAGTACTCCTTTATAATCACCCAGTTACGTTGTGACGTTTGGTAGCACCCAAAGTGTTCCTCCGGCAAACGGGAGTTGCATAATCTCATAGTCATAGGAACATGTATAAGTCATGAAGAAAGCAATAGCAACATACTAAATGATCGGGTGCTAAGCTAATGGAATGGGTCATGTCAATCAGATCATTCACCTAATGATGTGATCCCGTTTAATCAAATAACAACTCTTTGCCCATGGTTAGGAAACATAACCATCTTTGATTAACGAGCTAGTCAAGTAGAGGCATACTAGTGACATTCTGTTTGTCTATGTATTCACACATGTATTATGTTTTCGGTTAATACAATTCTAGCATGAATAATAAACATTTATCATGATATAAGGAAATAAATAATAACTTTATTATTGCCTCTAGGGCATATTTCCTTCAGGTTGCTGCAGGTGTTGACCATCCTAGGAGAAAACAAGACAATGGTTTAGATAAGGATGGCTCAAACTTAGCAAGGAAGTGCAGAATGTAATGGATAACACGGAATGCAGAGATGTTCATCCGTATGTCATGGTAATATAAAACTGCCATACATATACCAACGGTCATACACATCATACATAGTTTAGTACAAGCCCAGGCTACAGTACAACTATGATGAAAGACGTTACATCTCATCAGAGGCATTCCAAGCTCCTATACATTATTTGTCTACACCTCCGGAATTGATTACACACAAAGTCATATTCCACAAGTCACGCAAGACAGTGGAGATACAACTATTACAATACTAGTGATACTACTACTAACTCAGACAACTCCGTAGTAGTCCTCATAGAAGTCACCTCCATAGCCTGGAAGTTCAACATGATCATCCGGGAACAGACGGTCCTGAGGAGCTTGTGGACCATAGGGGCTAGGATGAGGTCTTGGACCAACAAACGGTGGTCTGCGGGGACCACGGGGTGGGGTGATGCCTCCCACATCACGCCAATCCACCATGTCTGGCAGAGCAGATCTCACAGGATAGAGATCCCTTGTATCCATACATCCAGCTTGCACCGCAGGTACAAACCGAGTCAATGTGGCCCAATGATCAGCACGGGTATTGAAAAGCTCCAGCCTCAAGGCCCGATTCTCTCGGTCCTTATCTTCGAGCATCTCGGCAGTGGTACGAGTTAATGAGTCCTCCTGAGTGGAGTCAGCATAGATAGCCTAAAGATACCCTTGCGCTCCCGGAAGTGAAGCTGGCATGTAACGGAAGTTGGTGTTCCGAAGCAAGCCAGTCCGGACTCGCATGATGGTCATCATGGAATAGACAGCATCCTGCACAGCCATCTCAACAGTAACCCCAAGTCCATAGGAACAGTGAAGGGGCTCGGTAGATCCAGGATAAGAAGGAAATATCCTGACGGTGCAGAAATATTGGCTTTGATTAAAGTCTCGGAATTGCTCTTCGACGGTGTATTCGGGATACCAACGGTAACCCGTCTCGATCATTACCCGGACTAACATAGCAGTATGACCGGGCACGTCGAGGCACCGGGTCAAGCGAACCACTTGGTTTTGAACACGGTTGGCCATCTGAAAGCACAACCACAAAGCAAAGACATTAGAATTTCTAGGGAAAATTGGACAGCATAACAGCTGTAAATGCTCAGAAAAAGATTTGAGACATCCACAACAGTTTGCAATACCACTCAACAACATCATATCAAGGTTCTAATTCAATTAGCAACATACTAAAAATAGTAGAAACTAAACTGGGGCTTGTAACAACAATCCTATAAGCTACTACGGATTAGTAACACGTGAGCCTGATAGAAGAAGAGAGCCTAGTCCTTAACCCACGTTGAATGAGAAGAGAATGACTCAGATCAGAGGCATAAGGTAAGGGAGTAAAAGAGCCTTACGTTCCCTCCCACAATCAATTCCCCTACATATAACTAAAGCATTTCTAGACTCGACATCGACCAGTTTGGCTCAACGAACCTATAGGCAGTCCGGCTCTAATACCAACACTGTCAGGACCCCGATTCCAAGTCACCTCGATCTAGCCGGTAACACCTCATATCACTTTGCGGCCTCACGCACGATATCCCATGGGTGTCGCCTTACCATGGCCCGGGAATGTTTGCGCCTTTTGGCTCACGTATATGATAGTGTCGCTGGCATCCATATGACAGAGAACCCGGGCCGACATGGCTAGTCATGAACCCAAAGTGGCACAGACCTATGGAGACAGGCATACATGAATCACATCGAGCATGTCGATCATCAGCGAGTGATTCCGGGCTGTAGCACCGGGCTATCAGGACTCCGGGGAACCCGGGCTGTAGTAGGCTAGGCAGGACTCCGGATGTCACCGCGTGACATTTCCCCAAAGGGACAGACATAGGAACGACGTGAAACACATGCCGGCCAGTCAAGTGTCCTGAGGAGTAGTGCTGAGCTAGCAGGACTCCGGTGAACCGGGCTGTAGCAGACTACTATGGCTCGAGGAACACTAGACTACATTTCCCCATAAGAAAGGCTACCAAGGATAAACAACTAGATTGTCGGATCCCACTCATACCAAGCATTTCAATCATACATACAATATGCCCGATATGAGTACATACAACATGGCATCACAACAAAACTCTACAACTCAAGTACTTTATTTAAAGGCTCCAGAGAGCCATACATAACATGCTCATACAGATAGGGGTCACATGACCCGACACTCAAGTCATACAATCATACAGGCACATGCGGAAGCAACTAGTCTGAGTACAGACACTAGAAAGAAAGAAGGCTTCTCGAAGCCTGTCTATCTACATAGGGCCCTCCATGGCCAGGATCACCACCTGGGTGGCTAGTCACTCGTCGACGTCAAGGTCTACATAGAACCCATCGGAGGGGGCGGTGTTGTCGTCTGAAAACAGTAATTAAGCAAACATGAGTACAAAGGTACTCAGCAAGTCTTACAACAGAACCTACTATACATGCTCATTCTCAAGAAGGTGGTGGGGTTATTGCAGCAAGCCAGCTTTGACACTTGACTAAGCTATCCTACGGAACTCCACTAGTAAAATAGTTTTCGCACACGAGTCCACTACTCACCAACACAATACTCCACCGGGGATCCTCTCTCGTCATCCTACGAGAGGGCCATCCTTGGTACTCACACTTATCTTGAGTCTTTTAGTAGTAACCATTGACTTGTTTATGAACTGTATAGGCAACCAAGTAGTCCTTTACCATGGACGCGGCTATTCGAATAGATGATGTTAACCCTGCAGGGGTATACTTCTTCATACACGCTTTCACCACTTACCGCCGTTTACACGACATGTACTCGGCAACCTTCAAGCGGAAGCCCAGCGAGGGTGTCGGCCACGGCCTACCTAAACACTTAAGTCTCTAGTCCAGGTTTATCGCCTATCCAGGTTCCATCCGTAGGGAGTCCGGCCGAGGTTTCCACATACGGCCCCGAACGATGTGAACAGGGTTCCCGAGACACCAAATGGGTGACTCGGTACACCGTGCCATGGTGTATCTACCGCAACATAGCCCACCCCTAGGGTCAGTGCTACGCACGGCCGCCAACACATAACCTACAAACACCAGAAACTATTTGCAACTCCTGGATAGAGTACTAGGGTATTTAAGAAGCTGAGAGGGTCAATTAAGGATCCCAATGCATGGTAGTATCTGAATCTTAAAATCACACATACAGATCTCGGTTCTTAGGGACGGCCTCAATGAAACAACCCACCATGTACTCCTACATGGCCTCTCATCAATACCTTTACCAAAACATGTTCCACACATCCCTCACATTACCGACATAAACATTTCACTCTAGCCCATCACCCAGATGAACCAGACCTGACACAACTCTAAGCATAGCAGGCATAGCAAGGTAGGAATCACATACATGGCTCAATCAACTCCTACACATGCTAGTGAGTTTCATCTAGTTACTGTGGCAATGACAGGTCATGCAGAGGATAAGGGTTCAACTACCGTAGCACACAGCAGTTTGAATCGCGTTGTCTTAATGCAGTAAACAAGAGCAGAAGCGAGAACATGGGTTGTATCGGAATGATCAATGGGTTGCTTGCCTGTTGTAGAGGTAGTAGGGTACTGCCCTTCAGACGGATACTCGAGGTTATCCTCGGAGGCAGAACCTACCACGAAAGACACACCGAACATAATCAACACATGGCAATATGCAACAATATGATGCATGCTATGACATGGCAAGATGAAAGTGTCTTGGCCTAATGCAAGCTAAAACAGAAGGGGATGAACTCATTTGAATCAAAGATTCAAATATTAGCTCATTAAACATGGCCTTATTAGTGCATTACCTTATTCTGCTTAAACAGCAAGGTTAACTTGTTTTGTCATGCATGAAACCATTACAAATGGATAGATTGAATTTTTCTGATCATTTTTATATATAAATCTTTACATTTGGAGTTATGGTTGATTTTCTATGATTTTTAGAAGTTTTGACTATTTTTTGGAATTTCCTATATAAAAATAATTCCAGTAATTGAATTAATGCGTCAGCATGACATAGGTGTGACGTCAGCGGGTCAACTGGGTCGGCCAGGTCAAACCTGACTGGTGGGCCCTCTCTGTCAGTGTTACAACTAGTTAACAGAATTAGATTAACACTAATTAGCTGTTAGTGGGGCCTGGACCCACATGTCAGTGTCTAAACTAATTAGAATTAGTTAAAACTAATCTTAAACTGATTAGCAGACTGGCCCCACCTGTCATAGACTCAGGGGGGTCTACCTGGGCCCACACAGGGGTCAAACAGAGTCAAACTCGCTGGCAGCTTGACGCCGGCGACGACAGACGCGGCGGAGAGGCTCGGGTTTGCGTCTCCAGCGACCAAATCGACGGCGGAGAGCAGCTACGTGACGCGGGGAGCGAGCCGCGTCGTTTGGTGGAGAAAGTGGAGCTCGGGGAGGCTTGGAACGACGCCGGCGACGACCTTGGCGGTCGCCGGAGTTCGGGCGAGGATGAACCCGAAGCTACGGGGCACGGCGAGGCGTGGGGAGTGGTGCGTTAGGCTCCTGGGAGCGCGTGGAAGACAAAGGCGTGCTCGGTGGCGTCCCAACGTGGCTATGGCCACGACGGCGACATGTGGTGGCGGCGGCGAGCTTCGGCTTCGATGGCAGAGGGGGTTAGAGGACGCGGACGAGCGCGGGGAGAGGGGGAAACGGTGGCGGAGCTCACAGCGGTTGCAGGGGAGTGATCGGCGAGCTCGGGGAAGGGCTGGAGCGAGCGGGGCGGCGAAGGGGATCTCCGGTGGCCGGAGTTGAGAACGAGCTCGGTGCAGCGTCTCCGTGGCGAGCGAGCGCACGGGGCTCGGCCTACTTGATGCAGTCGACGACGGCGGAGCTTCCTGGCATGTCGGGGCAGCAAATGGACGGCGGTGGCTGCGGTGAAGCTTGTCGGCAGCGTCGGCTGCGCTCGGCAGGAAGACGGGGAGAGAGCCAGAGAGGGAGAGAGGCCACGGGGAGTGTGGGAAGAAAGAGAGGGAGACGTGGGGGGCGGCGTGGCACTCATAGACGCCTTCAGGGCATCGGCGGAAGCAGGAGGTGGCCGGCGTGTGGCCACGGGCGCCGGCCACGCGCTCCTCGTCCTCCTGGCGAGAGGAGGAGGACGACTGGCAAGGCCAGTCGACTGGGCCGAGCCTGGTGGGCTGGTGGGCTACACCTGGTAAGTTCTCTCTCTCTCCTTTTTTCTATTTTGTTTTCTTTTATCTATTTTTCTGCAACTATTGGGCTTTATTAAAAATACCTAGACATCTTTAAAAATCCTGAAAATAATCAGGGGCTCTGTTTAGATTATTTCCAACAGCCCACGCTTATTTCCAGAATTATTTGAGCATTTAGATTATTTTATAGCATTTAAATGCCCAAATTCAAATACTTATGATTTAATTCAGAAAATCCAGAATCTCCTAGAAAAGAGTGCACCATTTTTGCCAGGGGTTTTAGCCCAATCCAGAAATGATGAACATTTTGTGAAGGGCATTTTGGGTTCATTGAAAATAATTTTAGTAAACCCTAGTTGTTTCCAGGGGGTGCTGGGGGTTCTATCATCCCCATTTCAATTTTAAAAGGAATTTAAACATGATGCACACTCTAATGCTTGAACTAACTAGGGTGTGACAGAAAGCAATGTTGCAAGTGAGGTAATCTTCACAACAACCCATGTAATGAATAAAGGAAAAGGTACATAGTTGGCTTACAATCGCCACTTCACACAATACATGAATTAAAGCATTACATTCATCCAAATACACACAAGGTCCGACTACGGAACCAAAATAAAAGAAGACTACCCCAAATGCTACACAGATCCCCGATCGTCCCAACTGGGCTCCACTACTGATCAACTGGACACTGAAACAACATAACGAACACGATCTTCATCGAGCTCCTCCTTGAGCTCGGTTGCATCACCTGCACGGTTTCACCGGCACCTGCAAACTGGTTTTGGAAGTATCTGTGAGTAACGGGGACTCAGCAATCTCATACCCTCGCGATCAAGACTATTTAAGCTTATAGGTAAGGCAAAAGTATGATGTGGAGCTGCAGCAAGCGACTAGCATATTTGGTGGCTAACATACACAAAAGAGAGCGAGAAGAGAAGCAAAGCACGGTCGAGAAACTATGATCAAGAAGTGATCCTATAACAACCTACGTCAAGCATAACTCCAACACCGTGTTCACTTCCCGGACTCCGCCGAGAAGAGACCATCACAGTTACACACGCGGTTGATGTATTTTAATTAAGATAAACTTCAGGTTTTCTACAACCGGACATTAACAAATTCCCATCTGCCCATAACCGCTGGCACGGCTTTCGAAAGTTCAAATCCCTGCAGGGGTGTCCCAACTTAGCCCATCACAAGCTCTCATGGTCAACGAAGGATATTCCTTCTCCCAGGAAGACCCGATCAGGCTCGAAATCCCGGTTACAAGACATTTCGACAATGGTAAAACAAGACCAGCAAAGCCACCCAGATATGCCGACAAATCCCAATAGGAGCTGCACATATCTCATTCTCATGGCACACCGGATGAGCAAGACGTCGGGTGGGCCAGCCCAGAGTTGCCCCTGGTAGCTCCGGACATCGCTCAGTTGGACCAACACTTAGAGAAGCACTGGTCCGGGGGGGTTAAAATAAATATGACCCTTTGGCAGGCCTACCCAAGGGAAAGAAAAGGCTAGGTGGCGAATGGTAAAACCAATGTTGGGCCTTGCTGGAGGAGTTTTATTCAAGGCAAACTGTCAAGGGGTTCCCATTATAACCCAACTGTGTAAGGAACGCAAAATCCGGGAACATAACACCGATATGACGGAAACTAGGGCGGCAAGAGTGGAACAAAACACCAGGCATAAGGCCGAGCCTTCCACCCTTTACCAAGTATATAGATGCATTAATTAAATAAGAGATACTGTGATATCCCAACAAAATATCCATGTTCCAAACATGGAACAAGCTCCAATCTTCACCTGCAACTAACAGCGCTATAAGAGGGGCTGAGCAAAGCGGTAACATAGCCAAACAACGGTTTGCTAGGGCAAGGTGGGTTAGAGGCTTGGCTTAATAATACGGGAGGCATGATAAGCAAGTGGTAGGTATCACAGCATAGTCATAGCAAAAGAGCGAGCAACTAGCAAGCAAAGATAGAAGTGATTTCAAGGGTATGGTCATCTTGCCTGAGATCCCGAAAGGAAGAAGAACGAGTCCATGAAGAAGGCAAACGGACGTAGTCGAACGAATCCTCACAACCGCGATGTTACCGGATTACCAAGAAGAAGTACACCAGAAAGAAGCAAACAACATAGTAAACAACCATCAGATAAACATGGCATGATGCACAATCAAGTATGATGCATGTCCGGTTTAATGAAGCATGGCATGGCAAAGTGCACAAACAACACTACAAGTTAAGTGGAGCTCAATATGCAACGAGTTGCATATTGACGGAACACCACATGCCTTATTTAGTTCTCTCTCATTTATATACTCAACAAAATTAAATGTTGGTTAGCATGGCAAGGGGTGAAGCAAAGAAAACTACCTATCTAGGCAAGTTTAAATGAGGCCGGAACAACAAACAACAAGTCCGGAAGAATCCTCATATGCATATATTTGGTTTGGTACTGTTTTTCCCTAAACACAATTTTAGAGTTGTTAAACATGCAAAGTGAAGCCACCATGTTAAACTAGGTCTTTTTCTACCCCAAATGCATATAAAGTTAAGCGTGCTCAGCTTGGAGTGATAGCCTGGCTTATTAGGGATGATAGACTACTCATATCATTAAGGAATTCCTTCTTTTCTGGGAGCCCATTCGGACAGAACTCCAAAGTTAAGCGTGCTCAGCTTGGAGTAGTGTCAGGATGGGTGACCGACCGGGAAGTTGCCCCCGGGTGCGCACGAGTGAGGACAAAGTGTGCAGAAAATACTAGTATTGATCTGTGGGGCCAGTCTAGATCCCGCCAGGAGTAACGACCACCGGCGGGTGTGTCCGGAGTGTTACAAGTTGGTAATCAGAGCCGACCCTCGCGGTTACATGGATGGTTGCGGACAGGTGCGTGGTCTTGTTGTTCATGACGTTTGTGACCTGTCGTGACACCCGGCATGGCACATGTACCGGACTGGAAGCACCAACGTTTGTGCCAAGAGGGGACGTTCTTGTGGCCCGACGAGGATATCGGTTCCTCTAAGTGGGGGTGTATGTGATAGCCTGGCTTATTAGGGATGATAGACTACTCATATCATTAAGGAATTCCTTCTTTTTCGGGAGCCCATTCGGACAGAACTTCGAAGTTAAGCGTGCTCAGCTTGGAGTAGTGTCAGGATGGGTGACCGACCGGGAAGTTGCTCCCGGATGCGCACGAGTGAGGACAAAGTGTGCAGAAAAGACTAGTATTGATCTGTGGGGCCACTCTAGATCCCACCAGGAGTAATGACCACCAGCGGGTGTGTCTGGGGCGTTACAACCCCATAGACACACAAGTTGATCATTGATCTCTTAGCCGTCTGCGGTGCCACCACCACCATAATCCACCTTGGTCATATCGTCATAGTGCTTAGGCGAAGCCCTGTGCTGGTAGCTTCATCACCACCGTCATCACACCATCGTGCTGACGAAGCTCCCCCTCGACACTCTGCTGGATCGTGAGTTCGTGGGACGTCACCGAGCCCAACGTGTGCAGATCGCAGAGGTGCCATACTTTCGGTGCTAGGATCGGTCGATCGTGAAGACATACGACTACATCAACCGCGTTGTCATAGCGCTTCCGCTTACGGTCTACGAGGGTACGTAGACAACACTCTCCCTTTCGTTGCTATGCATCACCATGATCTTCCGTGTGCGTAGGATTTTTTTAAAATTACTACGTTCCCCAACGGTGGCATCCGAGCCAGGTTTATCCGTAGATGTTATATGCACGAGTAGAACACAAAGGAGTTGTGGGCGTGGGTATATACATATTGCTTGCCGTCACTAGTTGTTTCTTGATTCGGCGGTATTGTTGGATGAAGCGGCTCAGACCGACATTACGCGTACGCTTACGCGAGACTGGTTCTCCCGACATGCTTCACACACAGGTGGCTGGTGGGTGTCAGTTTCTCCAAGTTTAGTTGAATCGGATTCAATGAACAGGGTTCTTTCTGAAGATCAAAAATCAATCACTATACCGCATTGTGGTTTTTGATGTGTAGGTAAGAACAGTTCTTCCTCAGCCCATAGCATCCACGTAAAACTTGCAACAACGGAGTAGAGGACGTCTAACTTGTTTTATTGCATAAGATGCAAGCGCCATACAATTGCTTTACTTTATCGCTATGCGATAGCAATAGTTGCAAAAGCAATAGTTGGTGAGACGACCATGTGACGACACGTTGATAGAGATCAAGATGATGGAGATCATGGTGTCATGGCGGTAATGATGGTGATCATGACGGTGCTTTGGAGATGGAGATCAAAGGCACAAGATGATGATGGCCATATCATATCACTTATATTTTGATTGCATGTGATGTTTATCTTTTATGCTTCTTATTTTGCTTAGTACGAGGGTAGCATTATGAGATGATCCCTTACTAAAATTTCAAGGTATAAGTGTTCTCCCTGAGTATGCACCGTTGCGACAGTTCATCGTGCTGAGACACCACGTGATCGGGTGTGATAAGCTCTACGTTCACATACAACGGGTGCAAACCAGTTTTGCACACGCGAAATACTCGGGTTAAACTTGACGAGCCTAGCATATGCAGATATGGCCTCGGAACACTGAGACCGAAAGTTCAAGCATGAATCATATAGTAGATATGATCGACATAGTGATGTTCACCATTGAAAACTACTCCATCTCACGTGATGATCGGACATGGTTTAGTTGATTTGGATCACATGATCATTTAGATGATTAGAGGGATGTCTATCTAAGTGGAAGTTCTTAAGTAATTTGATTAATTGAACTTAAATTTATCATGAACTTAATCCTGATAGCATTTGCATATCTATGTTGTAGATCAATTGCTCGTGTATAGCCTCCCTATTTTATTTATGATATGTTCCTAGAGAAAACTATGTTGAAAGATGTTAGTAGCAATGATCCGAATTGGATCCGTGATCTGAGGATTATCCTCATTACTGCATAGAAGAATTATGTCCTTAATGCACCGCTAGGTGATAGACCGATTGCAGGAGCAGATGCAGACGTTATGAATGTTTGGTAAGCTCGATATGATGACTACTTGATAGTTTAGTGCACCATGCTTTACGGCTTAGAATCGGGGCTTCAAAGACGTTTTGAATGCCATGGAGCATATGAGATGTTCCAAGAGTTGAAATTAGTATTTCAGACTCATGCCCATGTCGAAAGGTATGAGACCTTTGACAAACACTTTGCCTACAAGATGGAGGAGAATAGCTCAGCTAGTGAGCATGTGCTCGGAATGTCTGAGTACTACAATCACCTGAATCAAGTGGGAGTTAATCTTCCAGATAAGATAGTGATTGACAGAGTTCTCTAGTCACTATCACCAAGTTACTAGAACTTCGTGATGAACTATAATATGCAAGGGATAATGGAAATGATTCCCAAGCTCTTCGTGATGCTGAAATCGATGACGGTAGAAATCAAGAAAAGCATCAAGTGTTGATGGTTGACAAGACCACTAGTTTCAAGAAAAGGGCAAAGGGAAGACGTGGAACTTCAAGAAGAACGGCAAGCAAGTTGTTGCTCAAGTGAAGAAGCCCAAGTCTGGACCTAAGCCTAAGACTAAGTGCTTCTACTGCAAAGGGACTGGTCACTGGAAGCAGAACCGCCCCAAGTATTTGGCGGATAAGAAGGATGGCAAAGTGAACAAAGGTATATTTGATATACCTGTTATTGATGTGTACTTTACTAGTGTTTATAGCAAACCCACAGTATTTGATACTAGTTCAGTTGCTAAGATTAGTAACTCGAAACGGGAGTTGCAGAATGAACATAGACTAGTTAAGGGTGAAGTGATGATGTGTGTTGGAAGTGGTTCCAAGATTGATATGATCATCATCGCACACTCCCTATACTTTCGGGATTAGTGTTGAACCTAAATAAATATTATTTGGTGTTTGTGTTAAGCATGAATATGATTTGATCATGTTTATTGCAATACGATTATTCATTTAAAGTCAGAGAATAATTGTTGTTCTATTTACATGAATAAAACCTTCAATGGTCATACACCCAAGGTGAATGGTTTATTGAATCTCGATCGTAGTGATACACACATTCAAAATATTGAAGCTAAAAGATGCAAAGTTAATAATGATAGTGCAACTTATTTGTGGCACTGTCGTTTAGGTCATATTGGTGTAAAGCGCATGAGGAAATCCATGCTGATGGGTTTTTGGACTCAGTTGATGCTTGCGAACCATGCCTCATGGGCAAGATGACTAAGACTCCGTTCTTCGGAACAATGGAGCAAGCAACAGACTTGTTGGAAATAATACATACTGATGTATGCAGTCCGATGAGTGTTGAGGCTCGCGGCAGGTATCGTTATTTTCTGACCTTCATAGATGATTTGAGCAGATATGGGTATATCTTCTTGATGAAACATAAATCTGAAACATTTGAAAAGTTCAAATAATTTCAGAGTGAAGTGGAAAATCATCGTAACAAGAAAATAAAGTTTCTACAATCTGATCGTGGAGGAGAATATTTGAGTAATGAGTTTGGTCTTCATTTGAAACAATGCGGAATAGTTTTGCAACTCACGCCGCCCGGAACACCACAACGTAATGGTGTGACCAAACATCATAACCGTACTTTACTAGATATAGTGCAATCTATGATGTCTCTTACCGATTTACCACTATAGTTTTGGGGTTATGCATTAGAGGCAGCTGCATTCACATTAATTAGGGCACCATCTAAATCCTTTGAGACGACACCATATGACCTGTGGTTTGGCAAGAAACCAAAGTTGTCATTTCTTATAGTTTGGGGTTGCGATGCTTAGGTGAAATAGTTTCATCCTAATAAGCTCAAACCCAAATCGGAGAAATGTGTCTTCATAGGATACCTAAAGGAGACAGTTGGGTACACCTTCTATCACGGGAAAATTTTGTTTTTGCCACTCTAGATTTTGCCAATTTCCTCAAGCAACTTTAGATTTTGATATTTCACTTTTGCCACTCTTAGTTTTGACAATTATCACAATTGCCATTCCGGTGGCAAAATAAAAAAATTCAGAGTGGCAATTGTGATAATTGTCAAAAGCTAAGAGCGGCAAAACAAAATAAAATTATTTTGCTTTTGCCACTGAATGGCAATTGTGATAACTATCAAAAACTAAGAGTGGCAAAAGTGAAATGTCAAAATCTAGAGTGGCATAAGGAAAATAGGCAAAATCTAGAGTGGCAAAAACAAAATTTTCCCTTCTATCACAGATCTGAAGGCAAGACATTTGTTGCTAAGAATGGATCCTTTCTAGAGAAGGAGTTTCTCTCAAAAGAAGTGAGTGGGAGGAAAGTATAACTTGATGAGGTAACTGTACCTGCTCCCTTATTGGAAAGTAGTTCATCACAGAAATCTATTCCTGTGACTCCTACACCAATTAGTGAGGAAGCTAATGATGATAATCATGTAACTTCACATCATGTTACTACCGAACCTCGTAGGTCAACCAGAGTGAGATCCGCACCAGAGTGGTACGGTAATCATGTTCTGGAGGTCATGTTACTTGACCATGACGAACCTATGAACTATGAGGAAGCGATGATGAGCCCAGATACCGCGAAATGGCTTGAGGCCATGAGATGGGATCCATGTATGAGAACAAAGTGTGGACTTTGGTTGACTTGCTCGATGATCGGCAAGCCATAGGAAATAAATGGATCTTCAAGAGGAAGACGAACGCTGATAGTAGTGTTACTGTCTACAAAGCTAGACTAGTTGAAAAAGGTTTTTGACAAAGTTCAAGTTGTTGACTACGATGAGATTTTCTCACTCGTAGCGATGCTTAAGTCTGTCTAAATCATGTTAGCAATTGCCACATTTTATGAAATCTAGCAAATGGATGTCAAAACTACATTCCTTAATGGATTTCTTAAAGAAGAGTTGTATATAATGCAACAAGAAGGTTTTGTCAATCCTAAAGGTGCTAACAAAGTGTGCAAAGCTCCAGCAATCCATCTATGGACTGGTGCAAGCATCTCGGAGTAGGAATATACGCTTTGATGAGTTGATCAAAGCATATAGTTTTATACAGACTTGCGGTGAAGCCTGTATTTACAAGAAAGTGAGTGGGAGCACTACAACATTTCTGATAAGTATATGTAAATGAGATATTGTTGATTGGGAATAATGTAGAAGTTTCTGGAAAGCATAAAGGAGTATTTGAAAGGAGTTTTTCAAAGAAAGACCTCGGTGAAGCTACTTACATATTGAGCATCAAGATCTATAAAGATAGATCAAGACGCTTGATATATTTTTCAATGAGTACATACCATGACAAGATTTTGAAGTAGTTCAAAATGGAACAGTCAAAGAAGGAGTTCTTGCCTGTGTTGCAAGGTGTGAAGTTGAGTAAAGACTCAAAACCCGACCACGGCAGAAAATAGAAAGAGAATGAAAAGTCATTCCCTATGCCTCAGCCATAGGTTCTATAAAATATGCTATGCTGTGTACCAGACCTATTGTGTACCTCACCATAAGATTGGCAAGAGGGTACAATAGTGATCCAGGAGTGGACCACTGGACAACGGTCAAAAATATCCTTAGTGGAATAAGGAAATGTTTCTCGGTTATGGAGGTGACAAAGAGTTTGTCGCAAAGAGTTATGTTGATGCAAGCTTTGACACCGATCTGAATGACTCTAAGTCATGATCTAGATACATATTAAAAGTGGGAGCAATTAGCTAGAGTAGCTCCGTGCAAAGCATTGTAGACATAGAAAATTTGCAAAATACATACGGCTCTGAATGTGGCAGACCCGTTGAATAAATTTCTCTCACAAGCAAAACATGATCACTCTTTGGGTGTTAATCACATAAGCGATATGAACTAGATTATCGACTCTGGTATACCCTTTGGGTGTTAGTCACATGGAGATGTGAACTAATCACATAAGTATGTGAACTATTTGTGTTAAATCACATGATGATGTGAACTAGATTATTGAATCTAGTGCAAGTGGGAGACTGAAGGAAATATGCCCTAGAGGCAATAATAAACTTTTTATTTATATTTCCTTGTATCGTGATAAATGTTTATTATTCATGCTAGAATTGTATTAACCGGAAACTTAGTACATGTGTGAATACATAAAAACAGAGTGTCACTAGTATGCCTCTACTTGACTAGCTCGTTAATCAAAGATGGTTAAGTTTCCTAGCCATGGACAAAGATTTGTCATTTGATAAGTGGGATCACATCATTATAGAATGATGTGATTGACTTGACCCATCCGTTAGCTTAGCATGATGATCGTTACAGTTTCATTGCTACTGCTTTCTTCATGACTTATACATGTTCCTCAGACTATGAGATTATGCAACTCCCGAATACCGGAGGAACACCTTGTGTGCTATAAAACGTCACAACGTAACTGGGTGATTATAAAGATGCTCTACAGGTGTCTCCGATGGTGTTTGTTGAGTTGGCATAGATCAAGATTAGGATTTGTCACTCCGAGTATCGGAGAGGTATCTCTGGGCCCTCTCGGTAATGCACATCACTATAAGCCTTGCAAACAATGTAACTAATGAGTTAGTTATGAGATGATGCATTACGGAACGAGTAAAGAGACTTGCCGGTAATGAGATTGAACTAGGTAGTGAGATACCGACGACCGAATCTCGGGCAAGTAACATACCGATGACAAAGGGAACAACATATATCGTTATGCAGTTTGACCGATAAAGATCTTCGTAGAATATGTAGGAACCAATATGAGCATCCAGGTTCCGTTATTGGTTATTGACTGGAGATGAGTCTCGGTCATGTCTACATAGTTCTCGAATCCATAGGGTCCGCACGCTTAACGTTTTGTGACGATTTGTATTATGAGTTATGTGATTTGCTGACCAAAGTTTGTTTGGAGTCCCGGATGAGATCGGCGATATGAAGAGGAGTCTCGAAATGGCCACGACGTAAAGATTGATATATTGGAAGGCTATATTCGGACATCAGAAAGGTTCTGAGTGATTCGGGTATTTTTCGGAGTACCGGAGAGTATTGGGCCTTAATGGGCCATACGGAAAAGGAGAGAAAGGCCTCAAGGGTGGCCGCGCCCCTTCGCCATGGACTAGTCCAAATTGGACTAGGGAAAGGGGGCGCCCCCTTCCTTCCTTCTCCTTCTCCCTTCCCTTTTTCCTATTCCATGTGGTAGGTGGAATCCTACTAGGACTAGGGAGTCCTAGTAGGACTCCACACTTTGGGCGCGCCCTATGAGGGCCGGCCTCCTCCTCCCTCCATCCTTTATATACGTGGCAGGGGGCACCCCACAGACACACAAGTTGATCATTGATCTCTTAGCCGTGTGCGGTGCCCCCCTCCACCATAATCCACCTCAGTCATATCGTCGTAGTGCTTAGGCGAAGCCCTGCGCTGGTAGCTTCATCATCACCGTCATCACACCGTCGTGCTGAGGAAGCTCTCCCTCGACACTCTGCTGGATCGTGAGTTCGTGAGACGTCACCGAGCCGAATGTGTGCAGATCGCGGAGATGTCGTACTTTCAGTGCTAGGATCGGTCGATCGTGAAGACGTACGGCTACATCAACCGCGTTGTCATAACGCTTCCGCTTACGGTCTACGAGGGTACGTAGACAACACTCTCCCTTTCATTGCTATGCATCACCATGATCTTGCGTGTGTGTAGGTTTTTTTTGAAAATACTACGTTCCCCAAAGTGGCATCCGAGCCAGGTTTATGCGTAGATGTTATATGCATGAGTAGAACACAAAATGAGTTGTGGGCGTGGGTATATACATATTGCTTGTCGTCACTAGTTGTTTCTTGATTCAGCGGTATTGTTGGATGAAGCGGCTCAGACTGACATTACGCGTACGCTTACGCAAGACTGGTTCTACCGACATGCTTCGCACATAGGTGGCTGGTGGGTGTCAGTTTCTCCAACTTTAGTTGAATCGGATTCAATGAATAGGGTTCTTTCTGAAGATCAAAAAGCAATCACTATACCGCGTTGTGGTTTTTGATGCGTAGGTAAGAACGGTACTTGCTGCCCGTAGCAGCCACGTAAAACAAGCAACAACGAAGTAGAGGACGTCTAACTTGTTTTTGCAGGGCATGTTGTGATGTGATATGGTCAAGATGTGATGAGATATAAATTGTTGTATGAGATGATCATGTTTTGTTGAACTTATCGGCAACTGGCAGGAGCCTTATGGTTGTCTCACTATTGCATAAGATGCAAGCGCCATACAATTGCTTTACTTTATCGCTATGCGATAGCAATAGTTGCAAAAGCAATAGTTGGCGAGACGACCATGTGACGACACGTTGATAGAGATCAAGATGATGGAGATCATGGTGTCATGCCGGTAACGATGGTGATCATGACGGTTCTTTGGAGATGGAGATCAAAGGCACAAGATGATGATGGCCATATCATATCACTTATATTTTGATTGCATGTGATGTTTATCTTTTATGGTTCTTATTTTGCTTAGTACGACGGTAGAATTATGAGACGATCCCTTACTAAAATTTCAAGGTATAAGTGTTCTCCCTGAGTATGCACCGTTGCGACAGTTCGTCGTGCCGAGACACCACATGATGATCGGGTGTGATAAGCTATACATTCACATACAATGGGTGTAAGCTAGTTTTGCACAAGCGGAATACTCGGGTCAAACTTGACGAACCTAGCATATGCAGATATGGCCTCGGAACACTGAGATCGAAAGGTTGAGCGTAAATCATATAGTATATATGATCAACATAGTGATGTTCACCATTGAAAACTACTCCATCTCACGTGATGATCGGACATGGTTTAGTTGATTTGGATTACGTGATCATTTAGATGACTAGAGGGATGTCTATCTAACTGGAAGTTCTTAAGTAATTTGATTAATTAAACTTAAATTTATCATGAACTTAGTCCTGATAGTATTTGCATATCTATGTTGTAGATCAATTGCTCGTGTATAGTGATACGTCTCCAACGTATCTATAATTTTTGATTGCTCCATGCTATATTATCTACTGTTTTGGACATTATTGGGCTTTATTATCCACTTTTATATTATTTTTGGGACTAACCTATTAACCAGAGGCCCAGCCCAGAATTGTTGTTTTTTGCCTGTTTTAGGGTTTCAAAGAAAAGGAATATCAAACGGAGTCCAAACGGAATGAAACCTTCGGGAACGTGATTTTCTCACCAAATACAGCTTAGGAGACTTGGACCCTACGTCTAGCCAGCTAACAGGAGCCCACGAGGTAGGGGACGCGCCTACCCCCCCCCCCCCCCAGTCGTGCCCTCCACCCTCGTGGGGCCCCTATTGCTCCACCGACGTACATCTTCCTCCTATATATATCCACGTACCCCCAACCGATCAGAACAGGAGCCAAAACCCTAATTCCACCGCCGTAACTTTCTATATCCACGAGATCCCATCTTGGTGCCTATTCCGGAGCTCCGCCGGAGGGGGCATCGATCACGGAGGGCTTCTACATCAACACCATAGCCTCTCTGATGAAGTGTGAGTAGTTTACTTCAGACCTACGGGTCCATAGTTAGTAGCTAGATGGCTTCTTCTCTCTTTTTGGATCTCAATACAATGTTCTCCCCCTCTCTTGTGGAGATCTATTCGATGTAATCTTCTTTTTGCGGTGTGTTTGTTGAGACCGGTGAATTGTGGGTTTATGATCAAGTCTATCTATGAATAATATTTGAATCTTCTCTGAATTCTTTTATGTATGATTGGTTATCTTTGCAAGTCTATTCGAATTATCAGTTTGGTTTGGCCTACTAGATTGATCTTTCTTGCAATGGGAGAAGTGCTTAACTTTGGGTTCAATCTTGCGGTGTCCTTTCCCGGTGACAGTAAGGGCAGCAAGGCACGTATTGTATTGTTGCCATCGAGGATAACAAGATGGGGTTTTCTTCATATCGCATGAGTCTATCCCTCTACATCATGTCATCTTGCTTAAAGCGTTACTCTATTTTTAACTTAATACTCTAGATGCATGCTGGATTAAGGATGGCAATTTTATCCATGGACATGGATATCCATGGATATCCGACCCGAATGGATAGGGTTTGGATATGCTTTTGTGTCCATGGGCGGCGCCCAAACCCGACCCGATTGTTCGTGGGTAGGGCATGGATATAATCTTGTACCCATGGATATATCCAAACCCGACCCGATAGTATGACTTAATGGAAAAAATCTGCCATCCCTGCCCCACGTTCACATGTCCCATGGTAATTTTACACTTTTTTATCTAAAACATGCATAAGAAATTACACAATCCCCATCATAACTATTATAAGTTGACAATCAGTCCCCTCTATCACACACTCCAACACTCCTTTCATTATTTTTATCTCCTTCTTAAATGACTCGTCATTCTCATCTGTTAGAAAAATACTAAATGGTCTTAGGTTGTTACTGGATGTTAATTTACCATAAGTGAAGCCTAGCCTGCCACGGAGTGAAGAATGGAAGAGTTTATGTTAATATTGTGTTAAGTCTTATTTATATGTCTCGAGAGGACCCGATGGATATCCAGTGCATATGGATATCCATAGGGTTTGGACATTGAAATAATTTTTCACCCATGGATTTTTCCATGGGCGGGCAAAGAGTGTTTTCATGGATATGGATATGGATTTGATATTGTTCAACCCGATCCAAACCCGACCCATTGCCATCCTTATGCTGGATAGCGGTCGATGAGTGGAGTAATAGTAGTAGATGCAGGCAGGAGTCGGTCTACTTGTCTCGGACGTGATGCCTATATACATGATCATACCTAGATATTCTCATAACTATGCTCAATTCTGTCAATTGCTCAACAGTAATTTGTTCACCCACCGTAGAATACGTATGCTCTTGAGAGAAGCCACTAGTGAAACCTATGGCCCCCGGGTCTATCTTTATCATATCAATCTCCTACTACTTAGTTATTTACTTTGCTTTTATTTTACTTTGCATCTTTATCATAAAAACACCAAAAATATTATCTTATCATATCTATCAGATCTCACTCTCGTAAGTGGCCCTATAGGGATTGACAACCCCTATTTGCGTTGGTTGCGAGGATTTATTTGTTTTGTGCAGGTACGAGGGACTCGCGCGTAGCCTCCTACTGGATTGATACCTTGGTTCTCAAAAACTAAGGGAAATACTTACGCAACTTTGCTGCATCATCCCTTCCTCTTCGGGGAAAACCAACGCAGTGCTAAAAGAGGTAGCAAGAAGGATTTCTGGCGCCGTTGCCGGGGAGGTCTACGCAAAAGTCAACATACCAAGTACCCATCACATACCCTTATCTCCCGCATTACATTATTTGCCATTTGCCTCTCGTTTTCCTCTCCCCCCAAGTCACCATTGCCATTTTATTCGCCCTCTCTCTCTATCCTCCCTCTCTATTTGCCTCTTTTTGTCTGCTTGTTTTTTGTTTTCTTGTGATTTAGTTTGCTTGCTTGTCGTTATGGCTAGTCCCCTATCTTCTCCGTTGTCTCCTGAAAATGAAATTCTAAATTTTAAGCAAAGGAAGGGTGAAAATCTAAAAGATGCTTGGTATAGAATTTGCAATGCTCAAAATAGATCTGCTAGGAAGCAATCTACTACCATTCTCCTTCGCAATTTTTATGTAGGCATTACTCCTTGGCACCATTATGTTCTTGATACTATTACCGGAGGGAATTTTTTGGGTAGCCATACTTTTGATTCTTATAATGCTATGTTAGATTTATTTGGCTCCCCCCTCTTTTGGTTAATCGAACTATATTAACTTTGGAGCATGTAATGCAAAGGCTTGGAATTATTGAAAATAAGGTCGGTACCGTAGAGTTAATTGAAAATTTGGATAAAAAGATCCACAGCCGAATCTCTCAATATGGATCTAAAGTAGGAGTTACTTTGAAATATATTAAAGAAAAGGAACCCCTAGTTAATGAGAAAATAAATCACGGTTCCATTAGGATCGATAAACTTGAGAATATTATTAGCAATTTGGGAACCGCTTTTTCTTCCGTAAAGAATACTCCAAGTTCCTCCACTAAAGTTGCCAAGCTTATGTATGTTCCTAAAAATAAGGGTGAATCATCTAGTAAGGAAAATGTGGATCTTAAATCTATAAGTGTTCATCCCAATCTTTTTGCTATCATTAAGGAACCATTTGTTACAAATAAATTTTTCGATCTTGTGCCTAAAAGCTTGATAATTAATAAAAAGAAAGAAACTCCTAAAGATGGTAGATGCCTCATTGAAGAATTGCCTACCAAAGATGGCAATACCTAGATCTATTCGTGCTTGTTATGCCTAGCTAGGGGCGTTAAACGATAGCGCTTGTTGGGAGGCAACCCAATTTTATTTTTATTCCTTGCTTTTTACCCCTGCTTAGTAATAAATAAATTATTTAGCCTCTGTTTTGGTTGTGTTTTTTGTGTTTAATTAGTGTTTGTGCCAAGTAGAACCATTGGGAAGACTTGGGGAAAGTCTTGTTGAACTTGCTGTAAAAAAAGAAACTTTAGCGCTCACGAGAACTGCTGTCATTTTTATTTGGAAAGTGTTATTTAGTTAATTATTCTTGAATATGATTAATAGATAAATTCCTCACGTCCGGAAATTTATTTTAGAATTTTTGGGTTCCAGATCTTGCGCTAGCTACAGATTACTACAGACTGTTCTGTTTTTGACAGATTCTGTTTTGCGTGTGTTGTTTGCTTATTTTGATGAATCTATGGCTAGTAAAATAGTTTATGAACCATAGAGAAGTTGGAATACAGTAGGTATAACACCCATATAAATAAAGAATGAGTTCATTACAGTACCTTGAAGTGGTCTTTTGTTTTCTTTCGCTAACGGAGCTCACGAGTTTTCTACTTTAAGTTTTGTGTTGTGAAGTTTTCAAGTTTTGGGTAAAGATTTGATGGATTATGGAACAAGGAGTGGCAAGAGCCTAAGCTTCGGGATGCCCATGGAACCCCCAAGATAATCTAAGGACACCTAAAAGCCAAAGCTTGGGGGTGCCCCAGAAGGCATCCCCTCTTTCGTCTACTTCTATCGGTAACTTTACTTGGAGCTATATTTTTATTTACCACATGATATGTGTTTTACTTGGAGCATCTTGTATGATTTGAGTCTTTGCTTGTTAGTTTACCACAATCATCCTTGCTGTACACACCTTTTGAGAGAGCCATACATGATTTGGAATTTGTTAGAATACTCTATGTGCTTCGCTTATATCTTTTGAGTTATATAATTTTGCTCTAGTGCTTCACTTATATCTTTTAGAGCATGGTGGTGGATTTGTTTTATAGAAACTATTGATCTCTCATGCTTCACTTAGATTATTTTTGGGAGTCTTAATATCATGGTAATTTGCTTAAAACCCTAATATGCTTGGTATGCAAGATTAATAATAAAACTTTCTTATGAGTGTGTTGAATACTAAGAGAAGTTTGATGCTTGATGATTGTTTTGAGACATGGAGGTAATAATATCAAAGTCGTGCTAGTTGAGTAGTTGTGAAATTGAGAAATACTTGCGTTGAAGTTTGCAAGTCCCGTAGCATACACGTATGGTAAACGTTATGCAACAAATTTGAAACATGAGGTGTTATTTGATTGTCTTCCTTATGAGTGGCGGTCGGGGACGAGCGATGGTCTTTTCCTACCAATCTATACCCCTAGGAGCATGCGCGTAGTACCGAGGTTTTTGATGACCTGTAGATTTTTGCAATAAGTATGTGAGTTCTTTATGACTAATGTTGAGTCCATGGATTATACGCACTCTCACCCTTCCATCCTTGCTAGCCTCTTCGGTACCGTGCATTGCCCTTTCTCACACTGAGAGTTGGCGCAAACTTCGCCGGTGCATCCAAACCCCGTGATATGATACGCACTTTCACACATAAACCTCCTTATATCTTCCTCAAAACAGCCACCATACCTACCTATTATGGCATTTCCATAGCCATTCCGAGATATATTGCCATGCAACTTTCCATCATTCCGTTCATCATGACACATTCATCATTGTCATATTGCTTAGCATGATCATGTAGTTGACATTGTATTTTTGGCAAAGCCACCGTTCATAATTCTTTCATACATGTCACTCTTGGTTCATTGCATATCCCGCTACACCACCAGAGGCATTCATATAGACTCATCTTTTGTTCTAGTATCGAGTTGTAATCATTGAGTTGTAAATAAATAGAAGTGTGATGATCATCATTTTCTAGAGCATTGTCCCAAGTGAGGAATATAAAAAAAGAGGAAAGGCCAAAAACAAGAGAAGGCCCAAAAAAAAGAGAAAGGCCATAAAAAAGAAAAGGCCCAAAAAAGAAAAAAAATGAGAGAAAAAGAGAGAAGGGACAATGTTACTATCCTTTGCCACACTTGTGCTTCAAAGTAGCACCATGATCTTCATAGTAGAGAGTCTCTCATGTTATCACTTTCATATACTAGTGGGAATTTTTCATTATAGAACTTGGCTTGCATATTCCAACAATGGGCCTCCTCAAGTGCCCTAGGTCTTCGTGAGCAAGCAAGTTGGATGCACACCCACTAGTTTCTTTTGTTGAGCTTTCATACATTTATAACTCTAGTGCATCCGTTGCATGGCAATCCCTACTCATTGCATTAACATCAATCGGTGGGCATCTCCATAGCCCATTGATTAGCCTCGTTGATATGAGACTTTCTCCTTTTTGTCTTCTCCACATAACCCCCCTCATTATATTCTATTCCACCTATAGTGCTATGTCCATGGCTCGCCCTCATATATTGCATGAAAGTTTATAGGTTTGAGATTACTAAAGTATGAAACAATTGCTTGGCTTGTCATCGGGGTTGTGCATGATGATAGCATTCTTGTGTGACGAAAATGAAACATGACTAAACTATATGATTTTGTAGGGATGAACTTTATTTGGCCATCTTATTTTGAGAAGACATAATTGCTTAGTTAGTATGCTTGAAGTATTATCATTTTTATGTCAATATGAACTTTTGTCTTGAATCTTTCGGATCTGAATATTCATACCAAAATTAAGAAGAATTACATTAAAATTATGCCAAGTAGCACTCCGCATCAAAAATTCTGTTTTTATCATTTATCTACTCGAGGACGAGCAGGAATTAAGCTTGGGGATGCTTGATACGTCTCCAATGTATCTATAATTTTTGCTTGCTCCATGCTATATTATCTATTGTTTTGGACATTATTGGGATTTATTGTCCACTTTTATATTATTTTTGGGACTAACCTATTAACCAGAGGCCCAACCCAGAATTGATGTTTCTTGCCTGTTTTAGGGTTTCGAAGAAAAGGAATATCAAACAGAGTCCAAACGGAATGAAACCTTCGGGAACGTGACTTTCCCACCGAATACAACTCAGGAGACATGGACCCTACGTCAAGCCATCTAATAGGAGCCCACGAGGTAGGGGCGCGCCTACCCCCCCCCCCCAGGCACGCCCTCCACCTTCGTGGGGCCCCCTGTTGCTCCATCGACGTACTTCTTCCTCCTATATATATATCCACGTACCCCCAAACGATCAGAATAGGAGCCAAAACCCTAATTCCACCATCGTAACTTTCTGTATCCACGAGTTCCCATCTTGGGGCCTGTTCCGGAGCTCCACCAGAGGGGGCATCGATCACGGAGGGCTTCTACATCAACACCATAGCCTCTCCGATGAAGTGTGAGTAGTTTACTTCAGACCTACGGGTCCATAGTTAGTAGCTAGATGGCTTCTTCTCTCCTTTTGGATCTCAATACAATGTTCTCCCCCTCTCTTGTGGAGATTTATTCGATGTAATCTTCTTTTTGCGGTGTGTTTGTTGAGACCGATGAATTGTGGGTTTATGATCAAGTCTATCTATGAATAATATTTGAATCTTCTCTGAATTCTTTTATGTATGATTGGTTATCTTTGCAAGTCTATTCGAATTATCAGTTTGGTTTGGCCTACTAGATTGATCTTTCTTGCAATGGGAGAAGTGCTTAGCTTTGGGTTCAATCTTGCGGTGTCCTTTCCCGGTGACAGTAAGGGCAGCAAGGCACGTATTGTATTGTTGCCATCGAGGATAACAAGATGGGGTTTTCTTCATATTGCATGAGTCTATCCCTCTACATCATGTCATCTTGCTTAAAGCGTTACTCTGTTTTTAACTTAATACTCTAGATGCATGCTGGATAGCGGTTGATGAGTGGAGTAATAGTAGTAGATGCAGGCAGGAGTCGGTCTACTTGTCTCGGACGTGATGCCTATATACATGATCATACCTAGATATTCTCATAACTATGCTCAATTCTGTCAATTGCTCAACAGTAATTTGTTCACCCACCGTAGAATACTTATGCTCTTGAGAGAAGCCACTAGTGAAACCTATGGTCCCTGAAAGTGCGTTATATCGACTAGAGGGGGTGAATAGGCGATTTTTATGAAAGTCTTCAAAACATGGAAGTTATGAAGACAAACAGAGTAAACAAGCCTATCACTATGCAGCGGAAGGTAGATTACACAACGCAAGCCATAGTCAAATATACAATACAGTGAAAGCACAGAGACAAATAGCTTCAGTGTAATGAGGATCAGGTTGGAAGAAGTTATGAAGCCAAACAGATCATACAGTCAAGTTGTGAAGACAGAAGATAAAGCAAGCATGCAATAGCTTCACAATGTGTACCGGTAAGTAAAGGGAGGCGTAGATGAAACCAGTGACACGTTGAAGACAATGATATGTTGGACCAGTTCCAGTTGCTGTGACAACTGTACGTCTGGTTGGAGCGGCTAGGTATTTAAACCAAAGGACACACAGTCCCGGACACCCAGTCCTGAACACGCAGCTCAGGACACCCAGTCCTCACCATTTTCTCCTTGAGCTAAGGTCACACAGACCCCGCCCAATCACTCTGGTAAGTCTTCAAGGTAGACTCCCAAACCTTCACAGACTTCGTTCACCGGCAATCCACAATTCCTCTTGGATGCTCAGAACGCGACGCCTAACCGTCTGGAGGATGCACAGTCCTCAAGTGTAATAAGTCTTCAGATCACTCAGACAAGAAGACTTAAGTGATGCCCAATTACTCTGGCTCTGGGTGGTTAGGGCTTTTCTCCTCACTAAGGATTTTCTCTCAAAGGCTTCGAGGTGGGTTGCTCTCAAACGACAAAAGCCGTGCACTGAAATCTGAGCAGCCAACCGTTTATGGTTGTAGGGGTGGACTATTTATAGCCGCTTGGCAACCCTGACCTGATTTGTCCGAAATGACCTTGGGTCACTAAGGAACTGACATGTGTACTAACGGTCGGGTTTTGAACTCATACGGCAACTTTACTTGGGCTGCAAGTAAAGCTGACTTGTCTGACTCTAGACAAGATTTTCTCTCATTGTCTTCATTCGAAGACATAGGATTTGAATTAGGCATCACTTCAGTCATCCTGACTGGTTCTCTTGGACCCCACTTAACAGTACGGTGGTTCCTATGACACAACATGAATAAAATAAAACTGCGAAGGATCTAAGTCTTCGAGTTCCAAAGGCTTCATGGGGAGTCTTCATATGTCATTGTCTTCGACATGAATGTCTTCATGAACCACCATTGTCTTCAATGTCTTCGTACATTTTTAGGGGTCATCTCTGGTAACTAAACCGAATCAATGAGGGACTTCTACCTGTGTTATCCTGCAATTCTCACAAACACATTAGTCCCTCAACTAGGTTTGTCGTCAATACTCCAAAACCAACTAGGGGTGGCACTAGATGCACTTACAATCTCCCCCTTTTTGGTGATTGATGACAAACTAGTTGAAGTTTTCAACGGGGAATATAATTTGTGAAATTGTAAAGGAATTGTCTTCATAAGTTGCAAGGGCTCCCCCTGAGGATGTGCATATAAGTGATTTGCTTCTGGAGCAAGAATGCACATAGCAGGTTGTATTTGTGAGAATCCACTTCAACTCATGACGACAATCCATCATGCATGTAAAGATATAAGAAGATAATGATATGCATAATGAAAAATGGACGTCTGCGAAATGATATAAGTGCGGAAATTATCGTCGTACATGCGGAATTTATCTTCGCAAAAACACAGTGGCAAACATAGTAGCAGACGACCATCAAGTTTAAGTGTTACAACTCAAAGGACCAAATGTAGCAAAACGAGAGTTGTAAGCACAAAGCAAAATATAATAAAGCACCCGCCCTTATTATTGACCCGCTTGAAGACTATAAACATCATATGCTTCTCCCCCTTTTGTCAGTGATGACCAAAAAGGTTTGAAGACATAGAGTTTTCTATGCGTTCCCAGGCGCAGCAGGGTCGGTGGAGGCGTTTGGTGGAGCTGGCGAGCTTGGTGCAGTGACGACGCGCACCGAAGAAGGTGGTGGTGATGTAGCGTCGTCTTCTTCCTCAATGATTTTTCCCGTCACGGTGGCAGCAGAGGAAGAGAACTCGGATTCTTCAAGCGACGGAGTCCCACGCAACACAGCTCTTCTGGGGGGTGTGGAGTCAAACTTGAATCGCTCCTTGAAGCCATCCTCTTGCAATTCAGCTTCAATGCACATCATTGTGAGGCCTTTCCAAGTGCGGCGACAGGTTTCATGTGCGACGAAGGCCTTCTTGGTGGCCAGATTCCTAATGCGATTGACGTCTTGCATGATACTGCGCATCTGCCTTTTGAGCCAGTCGTGATGCCTATCTTGCTTTTGATGCAGAGCCATAAGAAGTTCACGGTCAGTGAGTGTACGAGCGCGTTTCTTGGGTCTCTGTGCAGCTGTGCTGTCAGTGGCTTCAGTTGATGCAGGGGCACGTGTGGTGCCAGCCATTGGATAGACTCTGGAAATGGCTTCAACACCTTCATCATGTTGAGTGAAGCTTTGGTGTTCTGCATTCTGAAGACTTAGTGGCTGTTTGGCAGGCTCAGGATAAATAGCTTCAGCAGAGGTGTCCACATCAGGTAAGAAGATTCTGTGGTTGCGGGCTGAGGGTTGATATGATATTGCAGAGTGGAGCTTGATGAGCCTCATAACCCATGGAGCATAAATCTTCAGACCAAAGAGATCTGAGCCAGACGCAGCAAGTTGTCTTATGAAGAGATCCTGGGCGTTGAAGCATTTGCCGTGCAGGATGCAGAAGATGAGAGTCTTCATGGCACCTTCAACCTTGGCATATCGAGAGTGCCCCTTAATGGGCCATAGAGTCCGCCTGAGGATGTGATAGATAGTTCTAGGCAGGTACTCTAAGTCTTCAACGAAGAACTCCACCGGGTAAGGTGCGTCAGAAGGCAATGGCTTCATCATTGAGAGCATCTGACTCATATTTGGCTCAGGTCGCTGAAATATGCTCTCGACTGCTTCAGCATGGAGTTGGCAGCCTTCTTCGAAGAGTTCGCCTGGAGTGGGTAGGCCGGTGAGCTCAATGATATCAAATGCATTGGCTTCATGATGGACGTTGCCGGTCATCCACTCCAGGACCCAAGTCTTCGGATCTCTGTTGTAGCCCTTGATGTGCAATGTGGCATAGAACTGGAGCAGAAGCTCTTCGTTCCAGTGCTCTTCATCCGTGACAAACGGCAGTAGGCCAACTTGCTTGAAGCAGTCCAGGGCTTCTTCCAGACCAGGCAGACCAACAAAAGCTTCAACTTCAAGGCGCTGATGTGGAAAGATACGGCCTTGGTTGTAGAGGATGCAGGAGTAGTAGCTGCGCTGTGGGTAGCTCCAGAACCTATCTGACACAATCTTTTCCCTTGAGTAAGGGTTCTTGGACCGGTTGAAGAAGGTGTTATCTGCCCTGAAGCTATTAACATTGAAGGAGCCAGGAGCGGTGGTTGGTCCTGGGAACCTTGGCAGTCTTGGAATTGGCTTCTGTACCTGGGGCCTGTGCGCAACATGATAGTTGAACTGTGGACCGGCAGCAGACTCAGGCGCAGAAGGGTCAGAGGCAGTAGCTTCAGTATCTCTTGAAGCTGTTGGTTGGTCGGGCTCCACAAATGCTTCAGTATTGGGTGTGGCAGCCGCAGTGGTGTCAGCCTCCTTGAGAACTTCTTCTTGTTGGTGTGGGGGAGATGGAGCTTGAGGTTCTTCGTGCTCTTCTGCATGTTCTTCGGCTGATGCAGCCGGAATGTCGTCAGCAGTCTGAGCCCTTGGTCCTTTGCAAAGCCTACAGAATGCAGGCGACGCTGGTGGAGTTGAAGTGGGTTGGGTCTCATCCTCTTCCTCCTGCGGGCGATCTGCCCATGATGCATCTTGGGTGATTGGCGTCAAGGGACGACCAATGCTGATCATTTCACTCGTTTCGAGCTGAGGAAGGACTGCATCACCTTGCACATTGTCTTGGAGACAAATGTCTTCAGCAGCGTTGGAGTCGGCTGCTGGAATGTCTTCAGCATGCAGAGCCTCTGTGAGAGCAGGCTCATGCACGGTCAGCTGATGATCTTCATGAGGAAAGCGAACGGAAAGGGGTTCGACTATCAAGGGCTCTGTGGGAGCAGCCCGAGACTTTTTGGTCTTGCGCTTCTTGATGGTGGGGTCTGAAGGAGAGGCTTCAGGGTGTTTCCTCTTCCTTACTTTGGCTTCGGCTGTCCTTGTCTTCTTTTGCTCTGAAGCGGTTGAGCGGTGCTTTGGCTTCGAGCCAGGCTTGGCAGTGGGGAAGACAATCGGAACAGCTTCTTGTTGTGGGGCCTCTTGTTCAGCCACAGTGGGCTTCTTCTTTTTCTTAGCGGCCATCCTGGGGTCGATGCCGGGACGCCCAAGTGCCTTTCGCTTCTCGGCCTCATTGTAGGCCTGCACGCAGAGATCAGCCAAATTCTTCATGCGCTCGCGTGAACCCTGAGCCTCTGCACGTTTCTGCATAAAGTTTTCCTTCAGCTCGTGCAGCATGACTTTGAAGTCTTTGACTTCTTGGACGCTGAGCGTGGCCATGTTCTGCTTGAACTGAGCCTTTTCAAAATCTATCTTCTGCTTCAGTTCCACTATGCGCTGGGCAATTGCGAGTTCTGAAGCAATAGCTCCTTGAAAGGCTACGCTGAGGCCAATGGGCAGCTGCAGATCATCGAAGCTGATGTTGGGTGTATCAAACCACTCATCAATGAAGTTGTGGATGATTGCTGCATCGAACAGAGGCAGATTGTTGAAGATTTCAGCCTCCTCCTTGCTCTTGATCAGCTGCTCAAGAGCGTCATCGGCAAGATCGTCGTCACTAGACAGATCAATGGCCTCGCAGCGAAGAACGGCAGCAGCAGTGAGCTCTTTGCTAGTGTGTGGCTGTGGCTTCTTGGCTTCTTGAGGCTTGGAGACTCGTGATAAGTCTTCAGACTGCACACTGGCTTCAGGAGGTGCAGTGGCCAATGGCTTCGCTCTGGAGATCTTAGGAGAAGCGGCTGGCTTGGAAGCTTTTGGCTTCTTCTTCATCTGCTTCGGCTCCGGGGCAGCAGGAGCGTCATCAGACTCAGTGTCTGCTGGAGGGTCATTCACGGCAGTCCCTTGGACTACAATGCGAGTGATGAGGCCTTCGAGATTGGCAAACGGCCCGATGACATTGGGATTTGCGTCGCGTGTGCCATCTGCCCTTGGTTTGGAGGGACCAGGGTTGAAGTCCAACCCAAACTCCTTCTTGTTTTGCTTCGCAGAGTTCTGGGCAAATTGGAAGTTGCGCTTGAACAGAGTGTCATCGCGACACCAGAGAAGGGATGACGGATGTGCGTCAGCTGGCTGTTGTCCCCTGACCATGCATGGAAAAAAGCCTTGAGCAATGGCTTCGTCTCTGGTTCGGGGTATGAGATTTTTGTACAAGGCATCTCCCCATGGCCTCTTGAGGGCGTACTTCTCTGCATATTCCTTGGTGACGAAGCAGTAATGGAACCACTGTTCTGCCCAATATCTTCGAATCCATTGTATTCGTGTCTTTCGCTGACCATAGCTCTCTTCAGGATCAGTTTGGTACATTTCTGCCAAATCTTCAGGCAGATCTTTAGATGTGTCACCACGTCTCTGTCTGCCTCCCTTCCTTGATTGTTTCTCAGTTGCCATGAAGCTTAACTTGGAAGGCTTCAAGAGATTCAAAGGCTTCAAAGGCTTCCTTTTGCTTGACCAACAGGAACTGGCTTCGGGTGAATTAATGTGACGCTGTAGGAACTCTGCAAATGAATGCAGACTATGAGAACCAAAAGATTCTCCCACGGACATGTACCTGTGACAGCATTAAGGTGCGAGGGAAGGGGAAGAGGTCATATGCATTCTCAGAAGATTTTGAAGATAAATCAGTTTAGAAGATATTGACCTCATCATGCGAAGACATTCACTTTATAGAAAAGAAGTTGGTTCCAGATTTGTACGAACCCTTAGATCAGTACAAGTGAGGAATCTAACTACTTCATGAAGAACAAGTGAATATACTAGGCAAGTTATGAGATACAGATGAGAGGAATGAAACTTGAGTGAATGGAAACCTCTTTTGGCAGAAAGTGATGGAGCAATAGGATCAAAAGAGGCTGTAAAAAGGCTTGTTATTTACCAGACTTGGAACTGCTAGACGAGATGAGAGTTGAGGCCGAGCAGTTCGATCCTCCGTGCCCTAACTTGGCGACGGAAGACACCTAGGGCGACGACAGAGAGACTGATGTCCGCTGTCGGCGTGAGAACGGCGTCGGAGAGGTCGCGGCAGTGAAGCACTTCGTCGCCGGCGTCGTTGAGAGTTAGCGGTGGCGCTAGGGTTTGTGCGAGGGTGGAAGAAGAGATAATGACCACAGTGAAACGTGTATTTATAGGGATATGGGCGGCACTGCGCTATTACTCAGGTGCCCCTGGCGATTCGCATCTGATCAGTACGTGGTCAGCATGCGGAATTGTGGGGGCAGTTTCACCCCACGCACGCCTGGTTTGTCGGGAGTCGTTCCTACTTCTCCGGAATTCTAGTTGATGGAAAAACATTGAAAGTTGTTTTAAAGTTTGTCTCTGTGTCTTCTTCTGACAAGGATGCAGTGAAGACATTCGACAGTTTCAATAGAGTGCATATGACTTGGAGAGATAGAGTTTGAGGTAGGAAGCATGGAGAGGTTAGGGTCCGATCACATTCACTTAGTTCAAAAGATTCAACCAAGAAGACATAGCTATAAGTGAATGCTATAGAGGACAGAACACCAGTACATATATAATCAACATAGTGAAGACAATCATGAAGACATGTTGAGATTGAAGCCAAACCAAATGTGAAGACATAGCAAATGTAATGCCATGAGTGAAACACTTCAAGTAGAAAAAAATTTGGTGGTGGCGCTACCCACCGTATAGGAAGTATTGGACCCAGACACGGCGCACAATTATCGTGGCGCTCCGAGGTCAAATTCCACGTTAATGTATTCACACTTAGAATGTATGTCTTCATTGATTGAAGATATACGTTACTTCGTGTGTTGCACATCTAAGTCATCATTATGCATAAGTGTTAGGATGTGTGCCTGATCACAGGACATTTGAGGATTCCAAGATATTTAGCTCACACCGTAACTTGCAAAATCTCTTCTCATCCAAGGGATTGGTGAAGATATCTGCCAATTGCTCTTCAGTGTTGACGTGTATGATATCAATGTCTTCCTTTGCAACATGATCTCTGAGAAAATGATGACGAATTTCAATGTGCTTTGTCTTCGAGTGCTGAACTGGGTTGTTGGCGATCTTGATGGCGCTTTCGTTGTCGCAGTAAAGTGGCACTTGCTTCGGATGAATGCCATAATCCTTGAGGGTTTGCTTCATCCATAGAAGCTGAGTGCAGCAGGATCCAACAGCAATGTATTCAGATTCAGCAGTGGAGAGAGATACACAGTTCTGCTTCTTTGAAGACCAACAGACAAGTGATCGGCCCAGAAAGTGACATGTGCCTGATGTGGACTTCCGATCAACCTTGTCACCAGCGTAATCAGCGTCCGAAAATCCAACCAGATCAAACTCTGAGCCCTTTGGATACCATAACCCTAGAGTTGGGGTGTGAGCCAGATATCGAAGAATTCGCTTCACTGCTAAGTGGTGCGACTCCTTTGGTGCTGCTTGAAACCGAGCACACATGCAAACACTAAGCATAATATCTGGCCTAGATGCACATAAATAAAGCAAAGAACCAATCATGGAGCGGTATACCTTTTGATCGAACTCTTTACCATTGTCGTCAGGACCCAGATGATGTTTGGCTGGCATTGGTGTTGTGAAGCCTTTGCAGTCTTGCATACAGAACTTCTTCAGGCAGTCTTTGAGATATTTCTCTTGAGATATAAAGATGCCATTGCGTTGTTGCCGTATCTGAAGACCGAGGAAGAATTTCAGCTCCCCCATCATAGACATCTGATATTGCTCTTGCATCATATATCCGAACTCCTCACTGTACTTCTGATTGGTGCAGCCGAAGATAATGTCATCCACGTATATTTGGCACACAAACAGTTCACCATCATATGTCTTTGTGAAGAGAGTGGGATCCAGGGAACCAGGTATGAAGCCTTTGCTCTTCAGGAAGTATTTGAGTGTATCATACCAGGCCCGAGGGGCTTGTTTGAGGCCATATAGTGCCTTGTTGAGCTTGTACACCATGTCGGGATGTTTTGGATCTTCAAACCCAGGTGGTTGTGCAACATACACTTCTTCTTCAATTTTGCCATTGAGGAAGGCACTTTTTACATCCATTTGATACAGGATTATGTTGTGATGATTTGCATAGGCCAGCAGTATACGGATGGCTTCAAGTCTGGCCACAGGAGCAAATGTTTCATTGAAGTCAATGCCTTCCACTTGAGTATATCCTTGAGCAACGAGACGAGCCTTGTTTCTGACGACTTGGCCATGCTCATCTTGCTTGTTGCGGTATATCCATTTGGTGCCTATTATGTTATGCTTCCATGGATCAGGACGCTTAACCAACTCCCATACATTGTTCAGCTCAAATTGTTGAAGCTCTTCTTGCATAGCTTGAATCCATTCAGGTTCCATAAAGGCTTCATCAATTTTCTTGGGTTCTGTGATTGAAACGAATGCGAAGTGTCCGCAAAAGTTTGCCAGTTGAGTTGCCCTTGAACGAGTCAGTGGACCAGGTGCATTGATGCTATCAATTATTCTGTCAATTTGCACTTCATTGGTAACACGAGGATGTAGGGGTCGAAGACTTTGCTCTTGCTGATCTACGTTGTCATGGGGAGGAATGTCTTCAGGCTGAGCATTGTCTTCATGTGGATCAGGTGCTGAGATGATAAGTTCTTCTTCAGGACGAGCTTTAGAAGGTACAATTTCTCCAGTTCCCATTAGCTTGATTGATTCACTGGCTGGAACTTCATCTAGCACATCTGGTAGTTGCTCTCTTTGTGACCCATTGGTCTCATCGAACCGCACATCCACTGTTTCAACCACTTTGTAGTGAAAGAGATTGAAGACTTTGTAGGAGTGCGAATCCTTTCCATATCCAAGCATGAAGCCCTCATGTGCTTTTGGAGCAAATTTTGAGGTGTGGTGAGGGTCCTTGATCCAGCATCTTGATCCAAATACTCTGAAGTAACTTACATTTGGCTTCTTGCCAGTCAGAAGTTCATAAGATGTCTTGTTCAGCAGCTTGTGAAGATATACACGGTTGATAGTATGGCATGTAGTGTCAATGGCTTCAGTCCAGAATTTTCTTGGTGTCTTGTACTCATCTAACATTGTTCTGGCCATCTCAATGAGTGTTCTGTTCTTGCGTTCGACGATGCCATTCTGTTGTGGCGTGTATGGAGCTGAGAATTCATGAGTGATGCCCAATGTATCAAGATATGTGTCAAGGCCGGTGTTCTTGAATTCTGTGCCATTGTCACTTCTGATGTGCTTTATCTTGGTGCCATAATTGTTCATTGCCCGATTTGCGAAGCGTTTGAAGACATCCTGCACTTCAGTCTTGTAAAGGATTATGTGCACCCAAGTATATCTAGAGTAATCATCAACAATGACGAAGCCATAGAGGCAGGCAGTAGTGGAGAAAGTTGAGTAGTGAGTGGGACCGAAGAGATCCATGTGAAGCAGTTCGAAGGGTTGAGTAGTGGTCATGATTGTCTTCGAAGAATGTTTTGCCCTTGTCATCTTCCCAGCTTCACAGGCACCGCATAAGTGATCTTTCTTGAACTTGACGCCCTCGATGCCTATGACATGCTTCTTCTTCGCAAGGGTGTGGAGGTTCCTCATGCCAGCATGCCCAAGTCTTCGATGCCAAAGCCAGCATTCTGAAGCCTTTGCGAGAAGACAAACTGCAAGCTGTGGCCCTGCTGAGAAATCTACCATGTACAAATCATCTTTTCGATACCCTTCAAACACTAGAGACTTGTCAGATTCCATTAGTACCAGACAACGATATTTTCCAAAGATTACAATCATGTTTAAATCGCAAAGCATTGAGACAGACATTAAGTTGAAGCCAAGGGATTCAACAAACATGACTTTATCCATGTGTTGATCCTTTGAGATTGCAACTCTACCTAGGCCCAGTACCTTACTTTTACCAGTGTCAGCGAATGTGATGTGGCTCTTGTCAGATGGACGTAAGGTTGAGTCCATAAAGAGACTTCTCTTGCCAGTCATGTGATTTGTACACCCACTGTCAATAATCCATTCTGAAGACTCTGAAGTCACTGGTGTCGTACCCTTGGCACCACGTGCCATGAAGCAGTAGGTAGGAGTAGATTCGTCCTTGTCATTTGCATCGGTGATGGTGATGGAGTCATTGTCTTCAGTGTTGAAGATGGACTTGGCGACATAGGCTGTAGCCAGACTCGCAATGCCTGAATCAGACTCCTCCTCAGACTCCACCTCTGCCTCCTCAGAAGCGGACTCCTCCTCTGAATCCATTTCCTTGCCAACAAACGCACGAGCCTTGCCAGATGAACTCTTCTTGTGTGATGAAGACTTTGAGGAAGACTTGGACGAAGACTTTGAGTATTTCTTTGTCTTCTTATCGTCAGAGTCATATTCCTTGCTCTTCTTCTTCTTTCTGTTCTCATTGTCCCACTGTGGACACTCAGAGATGAAGTGTCCAGTTTTCTTGCACTTGTGACAAGTTTTCCTCTTGTAGTCATGCGCAGAGGCTTCATCATTCCTTGAGCTTGATCGTGAAGACTTTCTGAAGCCTCTCTTCTTGGTGAATTTCTGGAACTTCTTTACTAGCATTGCAAGTTCCCTTCCAATGTCTTCAGGATCATCAGAACTGCTGTCAGATTCTTCTTCAGATGAGGACACAATTTTTGCCTTCAAGGCACGAGTTCGCCCATAGTTTGGGCCGTAGATATCTCTTTTCTCAGAAAGCTGAAACTCATGTGTGTTGAGCCTCTCAAGTATGTCAGACGGATCGAGTGTCTTGAAGTCTGGACGTTCTTGAATCATCAGGGCTAGGATGTCAAATGAACTGTCAAGTGATCTTAGCAACGTCTTGACGATTTCATGTTTGGTGATCTCAGTGGCGCCGAGGGCTTGAAGCTCATTTGTGATGTCAGTGAGCCGGTCAAATGTGTGCTGGACATTCTCATTGTCATTTCGCTTGAAGCGGTTGAAGAGATTGCGAAGAACACTGATTCTCTGATCTCTCTGGGTTGAGATGCCTTCATTGACCTTGGAGAGCCAGTCCCAAACCAGCTTGGATGTCTTCAAGGCACTCACACAGCCATACTGTCCCTTGGTCAGATGACCACAGATAATATTCTTGGCAGTGGAGTCCAGTTGAGTGAACTTCTTGACATCAGCCGCAGTGACACCTTCTCCAGCCTTGGGAACGCCGTTTTCGACGACATACCATAGGTCGACGTCAATGGCTTCAAGATGCATGCGCATCTTATTCTTCCAGTAGGGATATTCAGTTCCATCGAAGACGGGGCACGCAGCGGAGACTTTAATTATCCCTGCAGTCGACATAGCTAAAACTCCAGGTGGTTAAACCGAATCACACAGAACAAGGGAGCACCTTGCTCTGATACCAATTGAAAGTGCGTTATATCGACTAGAGGGGGGGTGAATAGGCGATTTTTATGAAAGTCTTCAAAACGTGGAAGTTATGAAGACAAACAGAGTAAACAAGCCTATCACTATGCAGCGGAAGGTAAATTACACAACGCAAGCCATAGTCAAATATACAATACAGTGAAAGCACAGAGACAAATAGCTTCAGTGTAATGAGGATCAGGTTGGAAGAAGTTATGAAGCCAAACAGATCATACAGTCAAGTTGTGAAGACAGAAGATAAAGCAAGCATGCAATAGCTTCACAATGTGTACTGGTAAGTAAAGGGAGGCGTAGATGAAACCAGTGACACGTTGAAGACAATGATATGTTGGACCAGTTCCAGTTGCTGTGACAACTGTACGTCTGGTTGGAGCGGCTAGGTATTTAAACCAAAGGACACACAGTCCCGGACACCCAGTCCTGAACACGCAGCTCAGGACACCCAGTCCTCACCGTTTTCTCCTTGAGCTAAGGTCACACAGACCCCGCCCAATCACTCTGGTAAGTCTTCAAGGTAGACTCCCAAACCTTCACAGACTTCGTTCACCGGCAATCCACAATTCCTCTTGGATGCTCAGAACGCGACGCCTAACCGTCTGGAGGATGCACAGTCCTCAAGTGTAATAAGTCTTCAGATCACTCAGACAAGAAGACTTAAGTGATGCCCAATTACTCTGGCTCTGGGTGGTTAGGGCTTTTCTCCTCACTAAGGATTTTCTCTCAAAGGCTTCGAGGTGGGTTGCTCTCAAACGACAAAAGCCGTGCACTGAAATCTGAGCAGCCAACCGTTTATGGTTGTAGGGGTGGACTATTTATAGCCGCTTGGCAACCCTGACCTGATTTGTCCGAAATGACCTTGGGTCACTAAGGAACTGACATGTGTACTAACGGTCGGGTTTTGAACTCATACGGCAACTTTACTTGGGCTGCAAGTAAAGCTGACTTGTCTGACTCTAGACAAGATTTTCTCTCATTGTCTTCATTCGAAGACATAGGATTTGAATTAGGCATCACTTCAGTCATCCTGACTGGTTCTCTTGGACCCCACTTAACAGTACGGTGGTTCCTATGACACAACATGAATAAAATAAAACTGCGAAGGATCTAAGTCTTCGAGTTCCAAAGGCTTCATGGGGAGTCTTCATATGTCATTGTCTTCGACATGAATGTCTTCATGAACCACCATTGTCTTCAATGTCTTCGTACATTTTTAGGGGTCATCTCTGGTAACTAAACCGAATCAATGAGGGACTTCTACCTGTGTTATCCTGCAATTCTCACAAACACATTAGTCCCTCAACTAGGTTTGTCGTCAATACTCCAAAACCAACTAGGGGTGGCACTAGATGCACTTACAGTCCCCTGGTCTATCTTTATCATATCAATCTCCTACTACTTAGTTATTTACTTTGCTATTTACTTTGCTTTTATTTTACTTTGCATCTTTATCATAAAAACACCAAAAAAATTATCTTATCATATCTATCAGATCTCACTCTCGTAAGTGGCCCTATAGGGATTGACAACCCCTATTTGCGTTGGTTGCGAGGATTTATTTGTTTTGTGCAGGTACGAGGGACTCGCGCGTAGCCTCCTACTGGATTGATACCTTGGTTCTCAAAAACTAAGGGAAATACTTACGCTACTTTGCTGCATCATCCCTTCCTCTTCGGGGAAAACCAACGCAGTGCTAGAAGAGGTAGCATATAGCCTCCATATTTTACTTATGATATGTTCCTAGAGAAAACTATGTTGAAAGATGTTAGTAGCAATGATGCAGATTGGATCCATGATCTGAGGATTATCCTCATTGCTGCACAGAAGAATTATGTCCTTGATGCACCGCTAGGTGATAGACCGATTGCAGGAGCAGATGCAGACCTTATGAACGTTTGGCAAGCTCGATATGATGACTACTTGATAGTTCAGTGCACCATGCTTTACGGCTTAGAATCGGGGCTTCAAAGACGTTTTGAACTCCATGGAGCATATGAGATGTTCCAAGAGTTGAAGTTAGTATTTCAGACTCATGCCCATGTCGAAAGGTATGACACCTTTGACAAGCACTTTGCCTACAAGATGGAGGAGAATAGCTCAGCTAGTGAGCATGTGCTCAGAATGTCTGAGTACTACAATCACTTGAATCAAGTGGGAGTTAATCTTCCAGATAAGATAGTGATTGACAGAGTTATCTAGTCACTATCACCAAGTTACTAGAACTTCGTGATGAACTATAATATGCAAGGGATAACGGAAACGATTCCCAAGCTCTTCGTGATGCTGAAATCGATGAAGGTAGAAATCAAGAAAAGCATCAAGTGTTGATGGTTGACAAGACCACTAGTTTCAAGAAGAGGGCAAAGGGAAGAAGGGGAACTTCAAGAAGAACAGGAAGCAAGTTGCTGCTCAAGTGAAGAAGCCCAAGCCTGGACCTAAGCCTGAGACTATGTGCTTCTACTACAAAGGGACTGGTCACTGGAAGCAGAAGCGCCCCAAGTATTTGGCGGATAAGAAGGATGGCAAAGTGAACAAAGTTATATTTGATATACTTGTTATTGATGTGTACTTTACTAGTGTTTATAGCAACCCCGCAACATTTGATACTAGTTCAGTTGCTAAGATTAGTAACTCGAAATGGGAGTTGCAGAATGAATAGAGACTAGTTAAGGGTGAAGTGTCGACGTGTGTTGGAAGTGGTTCCAACATTGATATGATCATCATCACACGCTCCCTATACTTTCGGGATTAGTGTTGAACCTAAATAAATGTTATTTGGTGTTTGCGTTAAGCACGAATATGATTTGATCATGCTTATTGCAATACGGTTATTCATTTAAAGTCAGAGAATAATTATTGTTCTGTTTACATGAATAAAACCTTCAATGGTCATACACCCAAGGTGAATGGTTTATTGAATCTCGATCATAGTGATACACATATTCATAATATTGAAGCCAAAAGATGCAAAGTTAATAATGATAGTGCAACTTATTTGTGGCACTGTCGTTTAGGTCATATTGGTGTAAAGCGCCTGAAGAAAATCCATGCTGATGGGTTTTTGGAATCACTTGATTATGAATCAGTTGATGCTTGCGAACCATGCCTCATGGGCAAGATGACTAAGACTCCGTTCTCCGGAACAATGGAGCGAGCAACAGACTTGCTGGAAATAATACATACTGATGTATGCAGTCTGATGAGTGTTGAGGCTCGTGGCAGGTATCGTTATTTTCTGACCGTCACAGATGATTTGAGCAAATATGGGTATATCTTCTTGATGAAACATAAATCTGAAACATTTGAAAAGTTCAAATAATTTCAGAGCGAAGTGTAAAATCATCGTAACAAGAAAATTAAGTTTCTACGATCTGATCGTGGAGGAGAATATTTGAGTTACGAGTTTGGTCTTCATTTGAAACAATGCGGAATAGTTTCGCAACTCATGCCACCTGGAACACCACAACGTAATGGTGTGTCCGAACATTGTAACTGTACTTTATTAGATATAGTGCAATCTATGATGTCTCTTACCGATTTACCACTATCATTTTGGGGTTATGCATTAGGAACAGCTGCATTCACGTTAAATAGGGCACCATCTAAATCCGTTGAGACAACACCATATGAACTATGGTTTGGCAAGAAACCAAATTGTCATTTCTTATAGTTTGGGGTTGCGATGCTTATGTGAAAAAGTTTCATCCTGATAAGCTCAAACCCAAATCGGAGAAATGTGTCTTCATAGGATACCCAAAGGAGACAGTTGGGTACACCTTCTATCACAGATCCGAAGGCAAGACATTCGTTGCTAAGAATGGATCCTTCTAGAGAAGGAGTTCCTCTCGAAAGAAGTGAGTGGGAGGAAAGTAGAACTTGATAAGGTAACTATACCTGCTCCCTTATTGGAAAGTAGTTCATCACAGAAATCTGTTCCTGTGACTCCTACACCAATTAGTGAGGAAGCTAATGATGATGATCATGTAACTTCAGATCAAGTTACTACCAAACCTCGTAGGTCAACCAGAGTGAGATCCGCACCAGAGTGGTACGGTGATCCTTTTCTGGAGGTCATGTTACTTGACCATGATGAACCTACGAACTATGAGGAAGCGATGATGAGCCCAGGTTCCGCGAAATGGCTTAAGGCCATGAAATCTAAGATGGGATCCATGTATGAGAACAAAGTGTGGACTTTGGTTGACTTGCCCGATGATCGGCAAGCCATAGAAAATAAATGGATCTTCAAGAGGAAGACGGACGCTGATAGTAGTGTTACTATCTACAAAGGTAGGCTTGTCAAAAAAGGTTTTGGAAAAAGTTCAAGTTGTTGACTACAATGAGATTTTCTCACTCGTAGCGATGCTTAAGTCTGTCCGAATCATGTTAGCAATTGCCACATTTTATAAAATCTGGCAAATGGATGTCAAAACTACATTCCTTAATGGATTTCTTAAAGAAGAGTTGTATATAATGCAACAAGAAGGTTTTGTCAATCCTAAAGGTGCTAACAAAGTGTGCAAAGCTCCAGCGATCCATCTATGGACTGGTGCAAGCATCTCGGAGTTGGAATATACGATTTGATGAGTTGATCAAAGCATATAGTTTTATACAGACTTGCGGTGAAGACTGTATTTACAAGAAAGTGAGTGGGAGCACTACATCATTTCTGATAAGTACATGTAAATGACATATTGTTGATTGCAAATAATATAGAATTTTCTGGAAAGCATAAAGGAGTATTTGAAAGGAGTTTTTCAAAGAAAGACCTCGGTGAAGCTACTTACATATTGAGCATCAAGATCTATAGAGATAGATCAAGACGCTTGATATATTTTTCAATGAGTACATACCTTGACAAAATTTTGAAGTAGTTCAAAATGGAACAGTCAAAGAAGGAGTTCTTGCCTGTGTTGCAAGGTGTGAAGTTGAGTAAAGACTCAAAACCCAACCACGGCAGAAAATAGAAAGAGAATGAAAAGTCATTCCCTATGCCTCAGCCATAGGTTCTATAAAATATGCTATGCTGTGTACCAGACCTATTGTGTACCTCACCATAAGATTGGCAAGAGGGTACAATAGTGATCCAGGAGTGGATCACTGGACAGCGGCCAAAAATATCCTTAGTGGAATAAGGAAATGTTTCTCAGTTATGGAGGTGACAAAGAGTTCGTCGTAAAGAGTTATGTTGATGCAAGCTTTGACACCGATCTGGATGACTCTAAATCACGATCTAGATATATATTAAAAGTGGGAGCAATTAGCTAGAGTAGCTTCGTGCAAAGCATTGTAGACATAGAAAATTTGCAAAATACATACGGCTCTGAATGTGGCAGACCCATTGACTAAATTTCTCTCACAAGCAAAACATGATCACTCTTTGGGTGTTAATCACATAAACGATGTGAACTAGATTATCGACTCTAGTAAACCCTTTTGGTGTTAGTCACATGGAGATGTGAACTAATCACATAAAGATGTGAACTATTCGTGTTAAATCACATGACGATGTGAACTAGATTATTGACTCTAGTGCAAGTGGGAGACTGAAGGAAATATGCCCTAGAGTCAATAATAAAGTTGTTATTTATATTTCCTTATATCATGATAAATGTTTATTATTCATGCTAGAATTGTATTAACCGAAAACTTAGTACATGTGTGAATACATAAAAAAGCAGAGTGTCACTAGTATGCCTCTACTTGACTAGCTCGTTAATCAAAGATGGTTAAGTTTCCTAGCCATGGACAAAGAGTTGTCATTTGATAAGCGGGATCACATCATTAGAGAATGATGTGATTGACTTGACCCATCCGTTAGCTCAGCATGATGATCATTACAGTTTCATTGCTACTGCTTTCTTCATGACTTATACATGTTGCTCAGACTATGAGATCATGCAACTCCCGAATACCGGAGGAACACCTTGTGAGCTATTAAACGTCACAATGTAACTGGGTGATTATAAAGATGCTCCACAGGTGTCTCTGATGGTGTTTGTTGGGTTGGCATAGATCAAGATTAGGATTTGTCACTCCAAGTATCGGAGAGGTATCTCTGGGCCCTCTCGGTAATGCACATCACTATAAGACTTGCAAGCAATGTGACTAATGAGTTAGTTATGGGATGATGCATTACGGAACGAGTAAAGAGACTTGCTGGTAACGAGATTGAACTAGGTAGTGAGATATCGACGATCGAATCTCGGGCAAGTAACATACCGATGACAAAGGGAACAACGTATATCGCTATGCTATTTGACCGATAAAGATCTTCGTAGAATATGTAGGAACCAATATGAGCATCCAGGTTCCGCTATTGGTTATTGACTGGAGATGAGTCTCGGTCATGTCTACATAGTTCTCGAACCCGTAGGGTCCGCACACTTAACGTTCTGTGACGATTTGTATTATGAGTTATGTGATTTGATGACCGAAGTTTGTTCGGAGTCCCAGATGAGATCGACGACATGATGAGGAGTCTCGAAATGGTCGAGACGTAAAGATCGATATATTGGAAGGCTATATTCGGACATCAGAAAGGTTCCGAGTGATTCGGGTATTTTTCGGAGTATCAGAGAGTTACGGGAATTCGTATTGGGCCTTAATGGGCCATACGGGAAAGGAGAGAAATGCCTCAAGGGTGGCCGCGCCCCTTTGCCATGGACTAGTCCGAATTGGATTATGGAAAGGGGGCGCCCCCTTCCTTCCTTCTCCTTCTCCCTTCCCTTTTTCCTATTCCATGTGGGAGATGGAATCCTACTAGGACTAGGGAGTCCTAGTAGGACTCCACACTTTGGGCGCCCTATGAGGGCCGGCCTCCTCCTCCCTTCATCCTTTATATACGTGGCCAGGGGGCACCCCATAGACACACAAGTTGATAATTGATCTCTTAGCCATGTGTGGTGCCCCCTTCTACCATAATCCACCTCGGTCATACGTCGTAGTGCTTAGGCAAAGCCCTGCGCCGGTAGCTTCATCATCACGATGTCGTGCTGACGAAACTCTCCCTCGACACTGTGCTGGATTGTGAGTTCGCGGGACGTCACCGAGCCGAACGTGTGCAGATCACGGAGGTGCCATACTTTCGGTGCTAGGATTAGTCGATCGTGAAGACGTACGACTATATCAACCGCGTTGTCATAATGCTTCCGTTTGCGGTCTACAAGGGTACGTAGACAACACTCTCCCTCTTGTTGCTATGCATCACCATGATCTTGCGTGTGTGTAGGGATTTTTTTTAAATTACTATGTTCCCCAACATATTGTATATAGCCTATTCGAATACAAAAAAAATATTCAGAAAAAACAAAAACAAATAAAACTAACAGTAGCAAGGGGAATAAAGTTAGCAGTAGCGCGCTCTTACAAGTAGCGCGTCCAAATTAAAAGCGATGCAGCTATTAGCAGTAGCGCGCCTAACTAAAGCTCGCTACTGCTAGCCATGTATAGCAGTAGCGTGGGGCAACAGACGCTACTGATACATGTTAGTTGTAGCGCTGTATCAGTAGCGCCAGACCCTGCGCTACTGATACACCAAATACCCGCGCTACTGATAGGCTTTTCTCTAGTAGTGTATCTTACAACACTTGCAGTGAAATCTTTGCTAAAAACTGCCAATCAATTTCTTCTGCTCCTCATTGGGTTCAACACTCTTACTTATCGAAAGGACTATGATTGATACCCTATACTTGTGGGTTATCCTCCCCCCATGTATAAGGGTGAAGTATCATAGCAATAAGCAATTTCCTTAGTAGAGAATCAAGGTTTATCGAATCAAAGAGAGTTCTTCTAGTAAACAAAGCCACTGGTACCTGCACACAAAACAGAAGACAAACTAATCCCAACACGTCAAGAAGGTTGTCAAACTTCTTGTCTTGCTAGTTACAAGATTAAATTGCATGGTATGATAGGAATTGATAGATAAATAAAATAAAAGAAGTTGTACAACAAGGGAAATTATTTTTGATGAGGTTTTTAGTAAAGTAAAGTAGATCCCCGGGGCCATAGGTTCACTAGTGGCATCTCTCCAAACATACAAATGGGGTGTGGTGAACAAATTACACTAGGACAATGATGAAATTGCAATATTTATATTTATGACTATGATCGTTCATGGTATAATGTCATATAGGCATTACGTCTGTGATATGTAGACCGTTATCCAATTGCGTCTACAACTAATACTCCACCACAAGACCGCTATCCAGGAGATGGAATAGTTCATCCTTATATGCACTTACTTCTTATAGATGAACTATGTGATTATTTAAGCTTGCAGGATTTTGAGGGGTGGAGTCAAAAGGAAGTTATCCCCTTTCTCTTTGGAGGAAAAAAAAACATCGGCATGATATATATAGGATATTGAATGATTCTCACTCATGGGACTGGAACCGACTGAAGCTGGAGTCTACAATAAATTTTATCCTATCCGCCCGGTTCACCGTGATTGGAATAATATTTACATTTTTTGCCTCATGAAGAAGAAAAAATCTCTCAAACTTAGGGGGGGGGGTTCTTAAAAACTTAATGCTCAAATGCCCCAATCATGAGCTATGGACTGATATTATTGTTCAAACCTTTTATGCCAGGGTTTCTCTTCGCGATAAAGAAATGCTCGATTCTTCTTCCACTAGTTCTTTCTCAAGTAAACAAACTGAATTCAAATGGGTTCTTATCGATAGAATTAAATGGAACGCTGAAGATTGGAGTCAACAAAGGTAAGAGTCGATTATAAACCTTGAATACGATTGTGTTAAGTCTTTTTTTTGTAGAAACCGAGATTTTTCTTGAGCTTAGTGCAAAATATGGACTTGATTCTGATATAGTTGTTATTTTTGTAAATCTTTTGCTACTTATATTGATCTCCCTAAGAAGAAATGGTTTAAATATCATGAACCCATTAAAAATATAATCCCTTCGTCCTAAAATTCTTGTCTTAAATCCGTCTAGATACGGATGTATCTAATTCTAAAATGTGACTTGATACATCAGTATTTAGACAAATCTAAGACAAGAATTTTGGGATGGAGGGAGTATGTGAAGAACCTATTATTGCTAATACTAAAATACAAGCTTATTCTGCTAATCTTGTTGTACCTACTGCTTATATTGAAAAGTCACATTTTCTTATTAGAATTAAGAAGCACTCTAAGGTTATGATTGTGGTTTATAAAAGTTATATTAAAGCACTTCAACATTTTGAAGAAATTAAAGTAAAACATTTTATTGCAATGGTTAAAGATCATTTGGTTGAAAATATTGACCGACATTTTATTTATTTATGTGATGCTGCTGCTAGAATGCCTAAACTCGTTAGAAATAAACATGATAAGAAAGATTAAAAAATCATTATTATCATGGTTTATGTGATAGTATAAGTGATATTTCTCTCTCTCGGTCAAGTAGTCATGCTTAATATTTCATTTCTCGAGATAGAAGAAATTGACGTCACTATTAAGCTTGCAAATAGTATACTATCTCACCTATTGGGATTGTAAGGGATGCCGAGGTCTTGTGTGCTAAGATCAAATATCCTACTGACTCCTTACTGCTTGGATCTGAATAAGATATTTTTTGTCTCATTATATTTGATACACCCTTCTTGAAATTGATTGTGTTAAGCAGAAAGTTAAAGTTAAATTTGATGATGAACCACATGAATTTAATTGTTCTAAGTTCACCAAACAACATCGCATTAAAGATCTAAATAATAAAGATATGGTTATTGGTCTTATTTGTATTGTTGTACCTCCTACTTATCCTTTAAAGGCATCATCACCATCCCTAAAATCCTGACCAAACGACTCCGACTTTACCATAGGCGATAGTCGACTCAACCCACATAGCAGAGGCCGAGTGAAGATATATGAAGATTCATGCCAAACCCAGCCTGCGACCAGACAGTGCAACTCCGGCTCTGACGACGAACTAGGAAGGACACAATCAGGCTGACGCCGCAGAAGCACTAAATATATGATTATCATAATGAACATTTGATGTAGAATTTTTTTCATTTTTGTGGTTGTTGATTGTTTGTACATTTGCACATATAATATAACACATATAATGTTGCTTCTTATAGGTTGTAGCAAATTATTTACTTCTTGTGTTGCGGTCGCTAATGCATTAAATTCTTTTTTCTAAATGGGTGATGCATTTAATTGTGGTGACAAAGACTTTCATTTACCCCATTGCAACACACATGCCTTTTTGCTAGTACATGATCTATATTCACAATATTCAGATTGCCTTTATCATATTCTTGCTCGTTATTTGATTGTTTGTAGGAATAGACCTTTATGTGGTCAGACTGATCGTGCTTCTGACATCGTAAGTAATTTAAGGAGATTGATTTAATGATTGCTAAGACGCAACACCGTGCATGTTTGTAGCCGGATTGTCAAAATCGGTTCCACCACCATCTCATCGAATCAGGACACTCCTCTTAGTAGACATACATACAAACACACACTCATGCATATGAACTCACGTTGTCGGAAGATCTGAAATAAACCTAGAAAATACAATCACTCATGCCCAATCTAGGACTTGAACTTTAAACTTTGATGGGTTGGCTCCAGCAAGGAACACGTTCGCATTTTTTCTCCCTCGTTAATATGATTATAAACTATTTTTTAAGAAAATATGTATATATGATTATAAACTACTTTCTTCATTTTGATAAAGTTGGATTATCTATTTTCGAACGGAGATAAATTTGGGTCATCTATTTCGGAACGGAGGGAGTAGTGTTTTGAGAACCGTAGCTGATTCCGGTCAAAAGAGAGGGAAAGATAGAACAGCAGCCGATTAGTACCTCGCTGACAGTGGGCCACAGACGCGTCGGCAAGCTGAGCGAGCGAGTCTCCATCCTCCCACCCAGGTCTCGGACGCCAACAGACAGCCACCGTAACCCTCTCGTCTGAATCCCCAAATTCGAATCAGACGATACATGTAGCTCGCTGCTTCTTCTCAATCCATCCCCCCGCGCGCCTCTTCCTACCCCGCGCGTGCTCTGGCGAATCTGTAGCCCCGTATCTCTGCGGGGGCGGCGGAAATGGCGAACCCCCTAGCCGGGCTGCAGGACCACCTCAAGCACGCGCGCGACTACGCGCTCGAGGGCCTCTACGACACCTCCATCATCTTCTTCGACGGCGCCATCGCGCAGATCAACAAGTGAGCTCCCTAGCCCCCCCTCCCGGATTCGCCGGCGGTTAGGTGCTGTGTAATTCGCGACGTCGTACCCGTGTGGATCTGTGCATTCGACCTCACGGCCTCGGATTTGGCCCGTGAGGATCCGTTTGATTGTTCTGGTATAGTGCGTTCAAGTCATTTTGCTCTGAGCGACAAGTCTTGCGGTTGGTAGTATGTTTGTTACGCTTATCGTTAGTTAGGGCCGAGAAAGCAATCGTCTATTTGCGCTGATCTGCCGTCAAAAAGCGTCCCCAGTAGTAGCTCATGTTCATGATTTGGGTGCTTCAGAATATCAGGTCATGTATGTAAAGTCTGCCTGGATTTGATGTCACGAGACACCTTGGTTATTGTAGAAGTGATACTGAGCTCTGTACGGTTGCACCTAATGAACGCCAATGCTTCATCTCATCTCGAAACTTTCAAAACAGTAGTCGTGTGTTTTCACTAAAACATTGCATTCACGTCAGAACCAGCCTTTTGCGGATCTGCTTTGAGTCGCATTGTGCGAGAGGCCCTGTTCTTGTTGATGTGTTACTCGATTGCAGGTTTGAAGGTAAAATGTTTGATGTGGCGAATGCTGTTGATATTTAAAACTAAGATAATGCATTTCCCCGTTGCTTTGTTATCTTTAGTACTTAGGAGTAAAACCTTAACAGATGTTTTTAATTTGTTGTCCTTCATGATGTGATAGTTGATCGTTAATATTTATGCAGGCATCTAGCTAATTTAGATGACACCTTTATCCGCACAAAATGGATGAACTGTAAGAAAGCTATAAGTGAAGAGGTAGAGATTGTGAGGCAGCTCGATGCCCAATTGAAGTCATTTAAAGAAGCCCCTGGAACAATGCGGTCCTCGTCGCCTCCTATTCGCTCTAATAATAAATCATTTCTGTTCCAACCATTGGACGAGTATCCAACATCATCGCCATCAACCTTTGACGACCCTGATGTGTGGGCACCTCCAAGAGATACAAATACACCAAACCGAAGGTCAGCAAGAGGCCAATCTAGTGCAAGAAAATCCTCCCAAGATGGAGCTTGGGCACGGGGTCCATCAAAGACTGGAACACCTAGCCGTGGTGCAAAACCCAGCGGAAGTAAAGCAACCTCTGCGGTAAGATCATCAACTGCTTCAAGCACTGGCGGGAGGAAAGGAAAATCAAGTTCAAGCAAGGCTGATTCAGCGGTAATTTCGTTCAAGCAAATATTCGTTACACTCTGAAATCTTTATTTGATCAAATATATTTTGTTGATGTTGTTAGTTACCTCTGTCTGCATCCGTGAGTGAGAAAAATATATGTTTGACATATGTTTGAGAATTAGACTTTTAGTGCTTCCTTTTCTGCTGGCAATGTTTACCTACCTATCTGCCTAGTGCCAAAAGAAGAAGAAAAGGGAGCTTCTCAATATCATCCAGGATACATACTTCTTATATATCATTAGTTTTTGTATGTGTATGGTTTCAAAATGTGGCTACATCTGTTATTTCCAACATATGTTGGTGTATGCAAAGTGGAGTTAACAATTTTCTGCAAAATACTACTGAAGTCGATCACATGGTGCCATTTAGTTAACCTTAGCCTTTTTTAGAAGATAGCCTTAAATATGTCGACTTTGGTTTTTCCATTTGCTCCTAAAATCATTTAGTTTGTCATACCAAGAAACATACCTTTTATAGTTATAGAAGACACTTTTTTTAACTCTATACTGAAGGAATACTCTATCATCATCTATTTCTAGCTCCTCGCTGTGCATATTCCATAGGCGCAAAGTATGATCGTGCACACAACAAGAATGATGTTGAAATCACCAAGCATCTCAAAAGCAATCACATACTGAAATAGGAGAGCATCTATTGTTACCTTCTAAATTAGGGAACTGGAATCCGCACATATACATTTTTTTTGCCTGCCTCTTGTTGGGTTTAGCTTTTTGATCAACTTGATGATATGTAACTACAGAGTACTGCTATATATGAATCGTGTTTCTAAATTTTTCTATTTTTTTCTTATCCTTTCCTTTCAGAGCAGCGATGCTGAAGAAGGTAAGTCCAAGAAGGCACAGTATGAAGGACCGGATGGGGACTTAGCTGCCATGCTTGAAAGAGATGTTCTAGACTCTACCCCAGGAGTGAGATGGGATGATGTTGCAGGACTTAGTGAGGCCAAAAGACTCCTTGAGGAAGCAGTTGTGCTTCCTCTCTGGATGCCTGAATATTTTCAGGTAATGATTTGGAATTTCAAACTATGCTATTCAATGAAGCGTCTGTTATTTTATCTGTTCATTCATTCTTGTTGCTATCTAACATCATGACCATGGACAAAGTTGCTGCCTTTCTTTGGTAGGTTGGTGCACATGAGTCATCTACACATGCACACTTATTAATTTTTCTTTAATATGGCTGGTTTATAATATGTCATTTAAAATCATGTATACCCAATCACACTAACTGCAATCTGAGTTTCTAAAATTAGTAACTCATGATATTAATGTAGTATATTTTCTCTTTTTCTGTGCCCTGTTCCATTCAGTCTAAAGTTACATGTACCCTCATCATACTCCTTCGGGTTCTATTTCTGTTCAGGGTATTCGTCGACCTTGGAAAGGGGTTCTTATGTTTGGCCCACCAGGTACTGGGAAGACCCTTTTAGCTAAGGCAGTAGCTACAGAATGTGGAACAACATTCTTTAATGTTTCTTCTGCAACATTGGCTTCGAAATGGCGGGGGGAGAGTGAGCGCATGGTCCGTTGTTTATTTGAACTTGCAAGGGCCTATGCTCCAAGTACAATCTTCATTGATGAAATAGACTCCCTATGCACATCTCGTGGGTATGTGACCATACATTTTGCTGTTCGCCATGCAAGTTCAAGTTCTATTAAGATAATGACAATTTTCCCAACAGCTTTGTACCTTAAACTTGAAGACATTCTTAATTGTTTTGTCTGGTAAATAAGTTACATGTCGCAGAGGAGAACATTCTTGTGCTTTTTATATATCTCTTTTTGATTAAGTTTGACAGGCAAATGGAATGAAAATACGAAACTGCCAGTTCTTATATTTTACTTATCTTCATTTAGAAAATACCGTGCCCAGATTTATCAATTTATGTATTTATTCAGAGCTTCTGGTGAGCATGAATCATCGAGGAGGGTAAAATCTGAACTTCTAGTGCAAATAGATGGTGTTAACAATAGCTCTACCAATGAAGATGGTCAGCCGAAAATTGTTATGGTTCTGGCAGCTACCAACTTTCCATGGGATATTGATGAAGCACTCAGGTTGACGAACTCTTTCACTCATATTTGCATTTATTATTAATTTAGAGGTGCTACTGGTAGTATCAAAACCCTTGGCATAATATCTGGATTTGTACAAGATGATTGATTTCTTGAGTTATGTTACTATTGGAGTGGACCGGATTGGTTTCTAGAATTGTGTTGGTATTGGAGTTAGAGAATGGATTGATTTCTAGAGTTGTGTTGCTTTTAGAGTTAGAGACAGGATTGATTTCTTCAGTTGTGTTACTATTGTAGTTAGAGATCACCAGAGGTGAAGCGTAGTACATATATCTATTCCAATATAAAAAGACCCAAAGGGGCAGATCCAACCAAATCTCAGCCATCAAATCATGTTAATCTAACGACCTTTATTGCTCCAACGGCAAGCACTCAACGTGTTTAACGTGCAATTAATATCATACCAAATATCGACGGATACACTATCCACGTAATTGACGCTTAATTGATATCCTACCAAAATATCAGTTTGCAATTAATTTTCCCCTTAATATTAACGTGCATCGCACATACACATTTACTAGTTTCCCTCAAATAAGGCAAATGATTCTTTTGTTTAGTTCATGCTACATTTGTCATGTCGCCGTTTTATAGGGTAAGATCATATCCTTGAACATCTGTAACTTGAGTTGTGTTTTTCTTCGCTACCTTTGCGGGCTAGAGTGGTATCTGGGTGTTTCTGAATTTTAACTGCTCTCATGCCTCTACATTGATTAATGTGCTGTTTTCCCTATTTGTACTGTCTACCGCAATAAACAGTTCTTTTCTGCAGTGGAACTACAGCTTTTGTTATTTATTTTTCCTGCCAATTTGTTTGTCAGTCAGTGTGCTAGCTACATGCTCTACTACTGTAACTATATTTATGTTACTATTCCTCTGGCACATATGGTTTTTTAACTCAATGAATCTTGATTGGCTCAGGCGGAGGCTGGAAAAGCGTATCTATATTCCACTTCCAAGTTTTGAAAGCAGAAAGTCACTCATCAGCATAAATCTTAGAACGGTTGAGGTATGATGTACTAAAGCATTTCTTGCTCATCTTTTCGTCATTTGGTCGTTGTGGTTTTATTTCATTCACGGATACTGTTCACTAATCATAGCATCATCTACGTTGATGATAAGTCACTAAGGCCCCGCTTTTATATCAACAGGTAGCTACTGATGTCAACATCGACGAAGTTGCACGAAGGACAGAAGGGTATAGTGGGGATGACCTGACAAATGTTTGTCGTGATGCTTCGATGAATGGTATGAGGCGAAAGATTGCAGGCAAGACCCGTGATGAGATCAAGAACATGTCAAAGGATGATATCTCAAAGGACCCGGTAGCCATGTGTGACTTTGAAGAAGCTTTGGTCAAGGTCCAGAAGAGTGTGTCGCCCTCTGATATCGAACGGCACGAGAAGTGGATGGCCGAGTTTGGATCTGCTTAAACCTTGGTTCCCATTGAAGGAGATTGCTGGATCTTGTCCACAACTTTTTGTTTGTTTGTGTTTTATTCCTGGCATTTGCCATATTTCCACCTTCCGTATGTTGTTTCAATGGCGGCAGTATGTATGTATGTTCAACTATGTTTCCTGAGCCGGTAGTTTATCACAAGAGGCAGACCGTAAACTCGGAAGCGAATTATTATTCGGTGAGTGTTTGTTGATTGATTTTCAGTGGTACTGGAAGTCTGGAACTGTGGAAGTGAAATTCTTTGTGCTTATTCTCGAAATGCTATGTATGGACATGACCATCACTGTATTTCCATCTCCCATCCATTTTCTAATTACTCCACGGAATAATTTTGAAGCTTTGGTGTCCGCCTTTTACAGCGTCAATGTTTCATGTACGGCGCTTTGTGTTGAAGGAGTTGCGTCTCTAGTGGCTACGGTTGTGCATCCCTGAAGGCGCCTCCGAGCACACGCAGATAGAAGAGAACCGATCGTGTGTGAAGCAATTTTTTGCTGGTCTCAGATGTGAGGCAGGGGCGGCCGGGCACCGAGACCTGGAATTGCTCTGGTACCAATATCATAACCTACTTCTCCTACCCTCAGAAAAATAAACCTACCTGTACTAGGGGATCTAGATGAAGACATGGAAGTCGTGTCCTTGACTTGCTTTCATGCGACCTCTGATAGCTCTACCTAATGCTCTTCATGGCTCAAGTAAAAAAAAAATGCTGTTCATAGCTACCTACAAAATGCAATTAACGGCGGTATAAATAAAAAACGCCGTTGCCGGGGATCGAACCCGGGTCACCCGCGTGACAGGCGGGAATACTTACCACTATACTACAACGACATTGGTGATAATTGTTAAGCAAGATAATCTCATGTTATAACATGTAGAACTCGCCAGCTATAGGAGCATAGGAACCGAGAATACCCAATGGGTCTTGCAAGATAGATCATCTCTGAATGTTTGGCGTTGTACATGTACTGCACACCCACAACTGTATAAATTTGTCGCAACCCGTTGTACCAGCCCCAGAAATGCCAAACCGAGGAATACCTCTACAGTTACCGGGCCAAGCAACACCACCATGCTTTGTACTACTGCACACATGAGCAATTTATGGCTCCTACGCGCCCCAGGAAACAATGCTTCAGAAAGCGCGCATGCACCGCATTTACCCCTCCTCTCTGCTCCCTTCTCCGATCCCCTCCGCTCCTCCCTCCTACGGCATGCACCGGCACGCAGTGACAACACGTACGCGCGCAGCGACCGTATAGTAGTAGTAGGAGTGTCAGAAAAGCCGCTAGGTCGCTAGGAGTGCAGCGCAGGAACAAAAGGAACGAATGCGAGCGTGCACAGTGCGTGGACTGCACCCGGAACGTGGCCGCGCCACTGTGCACCGGGTTGAAACGGAACAGTCACGGACTGGCGGGGGAGCAACCGGGTAAACCCGCAACAGAAGGCAAGCAAGCGGTGGCCACTGCTGCCGCCTGTGCGCACCGCGCGCTACACGGCGCCGTGCCGGTGCGCCACTGCTCGGGCTGGAGCTAGCTCGTACGCCCGGCACATGGGCGCAGCATGCAGCAGCGACCACCCGCACGCTGCACAACACGCTCGATATATAGCTCGACGCCGACCCGTCCATGCCACCGTACGTCTCTCCGTCGTGTACCTGCAGTGCCATAGCGCACTGGGGCACACGTACGTACGTCCGTCCGTGCGTCGCCGATGCCGTTGGGGGAAACCGAGCCTGGCGCGGCGCGGCGGCAGCGGTGCTGGCCTGGCCCTAAGACCAACTTCACCGCGTGATCCTATCCTGTTCACCCCGTTTGTTTGGGATAAAAAGGATAAGGGTCTGTCTAGGACACATCTAAATGTGACATAGTTATGTCATATCTAAGCTGATTTTTACTCTGTTTGTGGTCTATTTTTTGTCTTAATTTTTTTTGTTTCTTGTTGATGCATTATATACTTATGGGAGGTTAGATGTGACATCCTTAAAAAATATCTAGATGTGAATTAAACAAACTGAAAGGACAAATGAGACGGCCCAGCGCGCGACGGCCCGGACCCATCTGGTCCGTTTTGTGTCCGGGCCGACCCATTTCGAGCGCGAACTTGCGTCGGGTTTGGGTCGTCGCGGACACCGAACGGACGCGCCGCTTGTCCGCGTCTGGCCGTGTAGCGGGGCGGCCACCTACCTCCCATCCGTCAACATCAATGCACACGGGCGGCCGACCCCATCTATCATCGGCCCAGTGGAAGGTCGTCGTCCTTCTTAAATGGGACCCGTGAACCGGTTGTCGTCCTCACTTTCCACTCCGGCCCCTCTCTGCCCCCTCAAAAGCCGACACCCTAGAAACCCTAGCCACTCCCCGTCCTCGAACTCGCCGGCCGGCCGCAGCCATGGGCCTTTGGAACTACGGTCGCAAGGGGAAGCACGACCGCGAGGCCGGCTCCTCCTCGGGCTGCCGCCGCGGATCCGTGAAGGAGGAGCAGAACGCGTCACAGCCGCGCTCCTTCCGTCGAGCCCCCGCGTCACCGCCGCGCTCCTCTCGTCGAGCCCCCGCGCCGGCCCCCTTCACCATTGCCACTAGGCCCGCCGGCTACCGCGACCGGCAGTACATCTGCGCGGACGTGTGCCGGAGGTACTGGGAGACGAGGACGCTGGTCCCGTGGAGCGACGCCAACCTCCCCAACGGATGGCACCTCTCCGCGGACCGGGTCCTCATCCCGCCAGTGCCGCCGACCGGCCGGGCCCGGCGCGATGAGATCGCGCGCCGCCGCCGCCTCCTCCCCGACGACCTGTACTACGACCACAGGTATACCCCCGACTCCCCACCGTGGGACACATGGCTCCAGGATGAGCACGACACGCGGCGCGCGTCCTACTTCGCCGGCACCGTGTCGGGGCCGCGGAGGCCACGTGCAGAGGCGCGCGGGCGTACGCGGGTGCGTGGCCTGACGCCCACGTCGTCGCCTTCGCCGTCTCCGTCGCCCCCTTCACCTCCTCGCATGACAGCGGAGGAGGAGGCCCGTCTCCTGCAGCGTGTCATGGACGACTCCATGAACACGCACGACGAGCGGCAGTGGAACGGCCTGGAGGAGGCCATGGCGCTCTCTGCCGCCGAGGACGTCGCCTTCCCGGAGCTGCAAATGGCGGCCGTCACGGAGGAGGCGATGGAGGAGGACCCGCCGGCCGCGTTCCAGCAGCTGCTAGGCCAGGGTGCGGCTGGTCCTGCACTGCTCCGGAGATGGCCGCCGGCGTGGACGTGAACTGCTGCCCCACTCCGCCTCGCTCACCGGGGCGGGAGGCGTCGCCACGGGAGGAGGTGGTGCAGGCACGTCCGGCCGTCCAGCCCGCCCCCGTCCACCACGCACCTCCGGCCCACCTGTGGACGCCGCCGGCCTACGTCGACCTCGTCAGCGACGACGACGACACCGGCGGCCAGTGAAGACGGCGACAGCCACGGCACCGATGGGTGCGGCAGGAGCGCGCGGGAGGAGTTTTTTTTATTTTGTTTTTATATATTAATTATAAAACTGGGCCTTTTAAGTGATCGTGGAAACTGTGCCGTTTTGTGGCCGACCCCTATATATGTTTTTTTTTAAATATGTTTATTTATTTTTTAGTTATTTTTATATTTTTTTATTCATGTCCACTCCGGACACGATTTGAGATGCGGCCACGCGATGCGCGTAGGTACGACCTATCTGACAAAGCCGGACACGGGCGAATTCATTGACGCCTCAAAGGAATAAAATCCGGCTAATCCGAACGTTTGTTTGAGTTGTGCGGTGGAGTTGGCCTAAATGAAAGCGAGCGTCGCGCTAGCTGCGCATGCATGCATGCACGCACGCAGCGGCCGGCATCTCGCGATCTCTCTTGTCTTGTCCGTCGTCCTGCCGCTGCCGGCCGCCTCGATCCTCGCCACCAGCTAGCTAGTTAAGCTAGCTCGCGGCGGGGCAGCCTGCCCGGCCGGCCCCGGCTGCTGGTACTCCTCCTCCTTTCCCTTTATTCCTCTGAGCTGTGCAGGCGTGCGCCGGTACAGCGTCGCCGGCACGGCTTGCCAAGGCCGGACGCGCGGGTCCAATCGGGCGGGCGTGCATGCGGCGCGGGGCCGTTTTGTGCGTCCGTCAACAGAGCGGAATCAAAGCTTGATGTCCAGTGACAGTGTATATCACACGACAACATTGTACCGTGCTACAGAGCGTGACAGGACACATCACGGCGGCACGCGCGCCGTACGGGCGGACGGACGGCGTACGTAGCCGGGTTGATGGATGCGCCGTGAGCCAAGACGCGTACTACTGCTCCATCCAGAAGCACGCCACGCGTGTACCCGATGCACCGGCCGCTCGCGAAATCCCGCGGCACAAGAGAGCACGCCGTGCAATGGCGTCGGCCCTTTTGCTTAATCCAGGGGCCTGCCTGCCTGCATGCGCGCATGCAGCGCTCCTACTACTGGCGTCTGGGTCTCTAGCTTCATGCTTGTTCGTTTTGAGCTCAGCCCAGCCTTAGGTGGCTATAGCCGCCTACCCCGCCCCTCCTTGTCAGTCAGTTTGCGATTTGTCTCCTGACGAGAGATCGGGCCGTGTAGGGCCTATGCTTCGTTTAGATCGCCGGCCAGAATGCATGGCAGCGTGCAGGGAGATTGTGCTAGGCTCCTGACCCCTCTCTCAGCCATGGCCTAGCCCTTAACTAGGCCCATTTAATGCCCGTCCAGCTATATGTGTTTCACCGTTTTGAATCACGGGTGCGTTTGGTTGCAAGGATGATCACGGATGGATTGGGATCGTACAAAAAATATACTCTTCGTTCCAAAATTCTTGTTTTAAATTTGTCTAAATATGAGAGTACATGTTTGGTTATAAAGCACTTAAATGATTCAAGTCAAAAAAAAATGCCTCAAAGATACTGAACCGTTCCACCTAACGGAATTGGTTGAATCAAATGGCCACCCTCTGTATGCATGACCATGTGAGCATGACTGGTGCGCTAAATAATTAGCTCATCTTTTATATTGAGCTAAACACATGAATTGAATGGTTTAATCTAAAAAATGGGCGGTCCTAACCCATTCACACCACATCTTCAACCAAACACATTTTAGGACTTGACATGGAGCGAGTTTTCATTCAGATTCTCAGCCCTCACCTCCCGAACCCTGTCCCCTCCCGCGCGCGCTTCCCATGAGGCGACCTAGTTGATCCCCGCCGCCAACTCTCCTCCTACCTTGTCATCGCAGGGCGTGTCCGGGCAAAGCTCGATGGGAGCCAGAGGCGGCGGGGCTCTCCCTTCCTCTCGCCCCTACGCGTGATACTGGACAGGTTGATTCTGTGGGGAATTGGCCGGAGGGGTCCGGCCTCCGAGTCACCTCATCTCTCTCTGGTGAGGGTCTTGTGTCGCGGAGTAGAATTAAAGGGTTTTGCCACTCGGTTGTTTCGCTCACCCCAAACGTGATCCTAAATGTTGGCGCCCACCAATTGGGGGTCGACACATCAGCCACCCTGGCTTCTTTGTTGTCGGCAATTGCAAACACACGCGCGGAAGTTTCGCGAAGTGGTTGGTCCCCGCACTGCCATTCTTGTTTTTTTGGTCAGAATTTGCCATGCTTGGTGAGAAAAATCGCCATGCCAGGGACAACATGTTTTGCCACCTCAGATGTCAGATTTGCCATGCTTAAAAATCCAACCTTAGATTTGTAGGATTTTCATTTATTATTAGAAGAAGATACGAGAATTGCCTTGTCGGCGTATACGGATGTTCTCATAACTGCCCGGTTTCCTCTAATATTGTAGAGTTGCACTTTCTCGGTTCAACGGCGGAAGTAGAGGGTGGACAGGGTGCGCGGCATCGTGGTATGCCGCAGAGGATCAGTGAACTTCGGGAAGACCATGAAAAATCAAAATTACACAGAGAGAGAGAGAGAGAGATGTGGAGCAGCGACGTCTGACCGGATGGCCCCCAGCATTGTTGTCATTGATGAGGCCGTGGCGTCGTGTTGCGCGTGCACCGATCGAGCGTAGATCCGCAGGACAAGCGTTGGACGGGAGAGCGCGAAGTACGCGATACACACATGCTCCTGCTCGTCGTACTACGTCCCTCGCTGGAGTTAGTGATGCCCAGTGTCAATCCCGTGACGCTTGTTCCTTCTCCAGGTAGTTTTTACCCTTCATGTTCCCCTGTTAAATCAAGACGAAAAATGTTGCTAAGCTCCTATACTAAGAAAGTGATGCTAGTTACGGCTGAACCGAAAATACCACCACTATTACTACATTAAGATGAAAAATGTTAAGGTAAACAATTCTAGGTGGGTAGGGCAAACTCTTCCCTCAAGATTTTACCGGTAAGCTCGTGAATTCGCCTCCTCCCTGCTCCGGTCAGTTGCTTAGGACCATAGGTTATGTTTTTTTAGTCCTTGCATGTGCGGCGCACGAACAGATGGCGGAGTTTCTTCTTCGAGTTTGTCTTCCATGCTTCGATCGCCCTCGAGTACGTTCATTTAGACGTAGTCGACCGATTTTCGGTGTAGATTTGTGTCGTCCGCTCGGGTGGTGAGGTTAGGCTTTCTCGTCATGTGCTAAGATTTGGTGTCAGATGATTTAGATTTATGCAAGAGTTCAACGACTACGGCTACGGCTACAACTTCACGGCGCCGGTCCGTAGGGGCACATGCATGAAGACTTTCCAGCTATCATCGACAAGGTCAGATTGGCTCTGGTAGGGGAGCGGTGACAACGATGCATTCTGGCGGCAATACTTGTCGTTCGGTTATCCCGGGATGTCGATGTAATTTTCTTATGTTTGAGATGCTAGAATATGTATAGGATAGAGATATTTGTCTTCAAATTGTAATCTATCTCTATCTCCTTTTCTCCCTCTCTCATTCAACCTCTTGTAACCCAACTCCTTGAGATTGATCTTTGATCTCTTCTTGGACGCCAAGGCTTTGCCAATATATAAACACGTGACCCGAGACCAAAGGGTTCAACGCTTCCAACCTAATTTACATGGTAATCAGAGCATCTTCCTCTTAGATCGAAGATCGCATCTAGTTACCTTCCCGCGGCCGAGATCATGTCTTCCTCCGCAGCCCTATCTTCCACCATGAGTGCGCTCTCCACCTCTACGTCCTCCACCTTTGCATCATCATCATAATCATCCAGCAGCAGCTCTGTTCCTCTAGGACCGCCACCTCAGGAGAAGCTAACGAGGGGAAACTTCCTCTTATGGAAGGCCGACGTGCTCCCGCAGATCAGAGGCGCACAGATGGAACACCACCTCGATGGGAAGAGTCCGGAACCACCGGCCACCCTCACCATTACCAAAGACGGCAAAAGAAGAACAGGTCGCCAACTTCGCCCGAACCCTCTGGTATGCACATCAACAACAACTTCAGGGGTATCTGAAGGGATCTTTCTCCCGTGATATCCTTGCCCAAGTTGCCACACTCTAGACGCCGGCCGAAGTATGGAGCGCCATCAATGCCATGTTCGTCGCCCAGAGCCAAAGTCAGGCCATCAACACCCGCATCGAGCTCACGAACCTGAAGAAAGGTAACATGTCCATGGCATAATATCTTGGCAAAATCAAAACTCTTACAGATGAAGTCGCATGCTACACCGAAGTTCCTCTTCCTGACCCCGAGATCGTCTCCAAGATTATGGCTGGTCTCGATCTGGATTACAATCAAGTCGTGTCCGCTCTGGCTGCTAGGGTCGAGCCAGTCTCGGTTCAGGAGCTGTACAACCAGCTCTTGAGTTTTGATGCTCGCCTTTCTCTCCTTCACGGCACCAACATCAGACAATCCTCCGTCAACTCGGCATCTCGTGGGCGCGGCCGTGGGCGCGGTCACCAGGGACAGAATCGCAACACCAACGGCGGTGGTCGTGGCCGCGTCAACTACCAGGGCGAGGGCGCTCGATCTGGTGGTGGCGGCAACCCAGGAGGCGGCGGCTTCAACAACAACATGGGAGGTGGCGGCTTCAACAACAACAACAGTCGCGCCGCTTCCTCAACTCGCCGTCCTCGTTGTCAGCTGTGCAAGAAGTCAGGCCATGAGGTCATGGACTGTTGGCTGATACGTCTCCAACGTATCTATAATTTTTTTATTGTTTCATACTATTATATTATCTGTTTTGGATGTTAATGGGCTTTATTTTATACTTTTATACTATTTTTGGGACTAACCTATTAACCGGAGGCCCAGCCCAAATTGCTGTTTTTTTTGCCTATTTCAGTGTTCCGCAAAAAAGGAATATCAAACGGAGTTCAAACGGAATGAAACCTTCGAGAGCGTGATCTAGAGGACTTGGAGTGGTCGTCAAGCAATCAACAAGAAGGCCACGAGGCAGGGGGACACGCCTACCCCCTAGGCGTGCCCTCCACCCTTGTGGGCCCCTCATTGCTCCACCAACCTACTTCTTCCTCCTATATATATTCATATACCCCGCAAACATCCAAGAGCACCACGAAACCCTATTTCCACCGTCGCAACCTTCTGTACCCAAGAGATCCCATCTTGGGGCCTTTTCCGGAACTCCGCCGGAGGGGGCATTGATCATGGAGGGTCTCTACATCAACTCCATAGCCCCTCCGATGATGTGTGAGTAGTTTATTTCAGACCTTCGGGTCCATAGCTAGTAGCTAGATGGCTTCTTCTCTCTCTTTGGATATCAATACAAAGTTCTCCTCGATTCTCTTGGAGATCTATTCGATGAACTCTTCTTTTTGCGGTGTGTTTGTCGAGATCCGATGAATTGTTGGTTTATGATCAAGTTTATCTATGAGCAATATTTGAATCTTCTCTGAATTATTTTATGTATGATTGGTTTATCTTTGCAAGTCTCTTCGAATTATCAGTTTGGCTTGGCCTACTAGATTGATCTTTCTTGCAATGGGAGAAGTGCTTAGCTTTGGGTTCAATCTTGCGGTGTTCGATCCCAGTGACAGAAAGGAAAACGACACGTATTGTATTGTTGCCATCGAGGATAAAATGATAGGGTTTATATCATATTGCATGAGTTTATCCCTCTACATCATGTCATCTTGCTTAAGGCGTTACTCTGTTCTTATGAACTTAATACTCTAGATGTATGCTGGATAGCGGTCGATGTGTGGAGTAATAGTAGTAGATGCAGGCAAGAGTCGGTCTACTTGTCACGGACATGATGCCTATATACATGATCATACCTAGACATTCTCATAATTATTCGCTTTTTCTATCAATTGCTCGACAGTAATTTGTTCACCCACCGTAATACGTATGCTATCTTGAGAGAAGCCACTAGTGAAACCTATGGCCCCCGGGTCTATTTTCCATATTTTGCAATCTTTACTTTCAATCTATATCATAAAAATACCAAAAATATTTATTTTATTATTATTATCTCTATCAGATCTCACTCTTACAAGTGGCCGTGAAGGGATTGACAACCCCTTTATCATTGGTTCCGAGGTTCTTATTTGTTTGTGTAGGTACGAGGTAACTCGCGCGTGGTCTCCTACTGGATTGATATCTTGGTTCTCAAAAACTGAGGGAAATACTTACACCGCTTTACTGCACCACTCTTTCCTCTTCAAGGGAAAACCAACACAGTGCTCAAGAGGTAGCATTGGCACATGTATGATGAAGACTACGTCCCCGACGCTCGTCATGCATGTTGCTGCAGCCATCCATGAAGAGGGAGGAGATGGCGTCCGGTACGTGGACTCGGGTGCAACAAATCATGTCATCAGCGAGCTAGAGCAACTCGCGCTTCGTGAGTGATACCACGACAACGAGCAAATTCACACCGCGGCAAGTGGTGGAGGTATGGATATTTGTCACATTGGCCAAGCTTTCATTAATTCCCCTAATCTCAAACGTGATCTAGTTCTTAAAGATGTCCTTCATGTCCCACAAGCTGATAAAAACCTTGCATCTATGTCTCGTCTAGCCACCGATAATAATGTCTTCTTTGAATCTCGCCCTCGTTACTTTTTCATAAAGGACCGGGCAACGGGGGAACTTCTTCATCACGATAGATGCATTGGAGGGCTCTACCCCATCACATCCAGAGCACTTAGTCGCAAACATCGTCAAGTTTATTCCGCCATCAAACCCTCCTTGGCAAGGTGGCATCAATGATTAGGACATCCATCATCGATCATAGTTAAGAAAGTAGTCAATAAAGACAAACTTTCTTTGTCACATAGTCAAAACAATGAGTCAGTTTGTGAAGCTTGTCAGTGTGCTAATAGCCACCAACTTCCTTATCCCAAGTCAAATAGTGTGTCTCATGATCCTTTAGAGCTTATTTTCAGTGATGTATGGGGTCATGCAAGAGATTCTTTTGGAAGAAATAAATACTATGTTAGTTTCATTGACGACTATAAAAAGTTCACCTGGATTTATTTACTCAAATATAAATCTGAAGTCTTCTCCATCTTCCAAGAGTTTTAGAAACTTGTTGAAAGACACCTTAACAGAAAGATTCTGAGAGTCCAAAGTGACTGGGGAGGGGAGTACAAAAAACTCAACTATTTCTTCCGTAGCATAGGCATTCAACATCATGTTTCTTGCCCACATGCCCATCAACAGAACGGTTCTGCCGAGCGCAAACACCGTCACATTGTTGAAGTTGGCCTCTCATTACTTGCTCATGCATCTATGCCGCTCAAATATTGGGATGAAGCTTTTATTACAACAACATATTTCATTAATCGACTCCCTAGTAAAGTCGTTGGCAACTCTACTCCATTAGAGCTTCTCTATCATCAAAAACCCGACTACAACTCTCTCAAAATCTTTGGGTGTGCTTGCTACCCCAATTTACGTCCATATATTCATCATAAGCTTGAGTTCCGTTCCACCCAATGTGCATTCTTGGCTATAGTAATCTACATAAGGGATACAAGTGCCTAGAAATTGCAACTGGACGTATCTATATTTCTCGAGATGTAGTTTTCGATGAAACCCTTTTTCCATTTGCCAAACTTCATCCCAATGCAGGCGCACTTCTTCATGCTGAAATAGCATTTCTTCCGGACTTTGACACAATATCTGATCACGGGGGTGAATTATCTAAAGCTGACCATGTGAACAAATCCATAGAAAATTGCACCTCTAATGATGTATGTGCAGTTGCGGCTCATGATTTTATCTGTACAGGAACAACCAATGCAACCGTCGCTAGTCCCGAGCAGGATCTCGCCAGCAGGCGATCTGGCGCGCGATCCCAGGAAAATCCTGGCGCCAACGCAACCATTGGCGCACGATCCGAGGAGGATTCCTCCTTCCTGCAGCCGGCTCGTGACCCGGTGGCCGACAGCGCGGAGCCCACCAGCCCAGGGCGGGGCGGGGGCGACTCTCCGCTCGCCATGAGTCCACGGCCCGATGGGGTGGCCAACCAGCCGCCCGACTGGGCAACCGCGGCTGGGCCCAGCCCAGGGGCCCGACGCGCACATCCACTCGCACGGAACCGGGGGCGACACGCGTAGCGCTTCGGCTGGCAGATCGATCCCCAGGTTGATCCCGCCAGCAGGCGATCTGGCGAGCGATCCCTCAACGACTGGATTGGATCAGCCCGCTGGATCTTCTATGGCAGGTTCCTCTGCTGCACCAATAATCTCTCGACGTCACACAAGGTCTTAGTCAGGTATTACTAAGGAAAGGAATACAAAGATGGTACCATCAGGTATGATAAAAAACGTGCTTTCGTCACTACTATTGGTGAACCAGTTAATCTAGTTGATGCTCTTGCTCACAAAGATTGGAAAGAAGCCATGGATAGTGAGTATGATGCACTTTTGAAAAATAAAACATGGCACCTAGTATCACCAAAAAGTGGCATGAATGTCATTGACTGTAAATGGGTGTACAAGATAAAAAGAAAGTCTAATGGAAGTATAGACAGGTACAAGGCTAGATTAGTTGATAAGGGTTTTAAACAAAGGTTTGGTATTGATTATGAGGATAACTTTAGTACAATTGTTAAACCAACTACTATTCGGCTTGTCTTGTCTATTGCTGTTTCCAGAGGTTGGAGCTTAAGACAGCTAGATGTTCAGAACGTGTTCCTTCTTGCTGTTCTTGAGGGAGAGGTATTCATGCGGCAGCCACCAGGTTATGAAAATCGAAGCACACCACATTATGTCTGTAAGTTGGATAAAGCTTTATATGGTTTAAAACAAACCCCAAGAGCTTGGTATTCACGATTGAGTATGCAGCTACAACAACTTGGATTCGTACCATCCAAGGTAGACACCTTATTGTTCTTTTATAATAAAGGAAATGTCACTATTTTTGTGCTTGTTTATATTGATGATATTATTGTTGCTAGTTCAAGTTCAAGTGCCACCACTTGTTTGCTTAAAGATCTTAAGTTGGAATTTGCCCTCATGGATTTAGGAGATCTTCATTATTTTCTTGGCATAGAGGTCAAACAGATAAGAGATGGTATACTTCTAACATAGGAAAAATACACAGCTGACATACTCAGGAGAGTAGGTTTGGAAAAATGTAAACATGTGAGTACACCTATCTCAACTTCAGAAAAACTTTCTGTTGAAAGTGGAGAGGCACTTGGATCAGAGGATGCAACAAATTACAGGAGTGTTGTGGGTGCCTTACAATATTTAACACTCACATGTCCTGACATTTCTTATGCTGTTAACAAGGTATGTCAGTATCTACATGCTCCTAGCACTACTCACAGGACTGCAGTTAAGAGAATTTTGATGTATCTTAAGTTTTCAGAGGGACTTGGAATTCAGATTACCAATTCTTCTTCTATGCTTGTTACTGCCTACTCCGATGCAGACTCGACAGGATGCATTGATGGTAGAAGGTCTACTGGTGGATTTGTTGTATTTCTGGGATCCAATCTTGTGTCATGGAGTGCAAGAAAGCAGGCTACAGTCTCTAGATCGAGTACTGAGGATGAATACAAAGCTCTGGCAAATGCCACAACTGAAGTAATATGGATACAAACACTACTTTATGAGCTTGGAATTAAGACTCCAAAAGCAGCCAGACTATGGTGTGATAATATTGGTGCAACCTATCTGTCGGCTAATCCCGTCTTTCATGCACGCACGAAGCATATTGAAGTTGATTTTCATTTTGTCAGAGAAAGAGTAGCTAGAAAGCTTCTCGAGATTCAGTTCATTCCTACAGGAGATCAACTTGCTGATGGATTCACAAAACCTCTCACTATGAGGAGGTTAGATGAGTTCAAGTACAATCTCAACCTTGGCCAAAGTTCATGAGGTTTAGATTGAGGGGGAGTGTTAGAATATGTATAGGATAGAGATATTTCTCTTCAAATTGTAATCTATCTCTATCTCCTTTCCCCCCTCTCTCGTTCAACCTCTTGTAACCGAACTCCTTGAGATCGATCTCTGATCTCTTCTTGTACACCAAGGCTTTGCTAATATGTAAACACGCGGCCCGAGATCAAAGGGTTCAACGCTTCCAACCTAATTTACATGAGATGCTTTGTGCTTCCGGTGAACTTTTATAACATATCTGATATTTTCCTGATGTTTTTTAAATGTAGAAATTAAGCGGAAAAGAGCACCGGTTAACAAATCAATCTGTATTGCATTTTCCAAGGTATAAATGTTTGGTGTCGGCTGGCCGGCTAAGATTTGGGCCGTCCGCCTCACACGCACACGTCGGCCCCACCACCTGTTTATCTCCTCTACCTTATCTCTAACCCGAAAATGGCCTAGACCACTTATTCATCGTCTCCTACCTCCCGATCCCCTTTTTTCCTAGGCATCTTCTCTTCCCATGGAAACAAGCCGTCTCTAGTCTCCCATCAATCCACATGCCCGTGGTGCTATGATCGTTGGGGAACGTTGCATGGGAAACAAATATTTTCCTACCAACACCAAAGATCCAATCTAGGAGATGACCATCTATGAGAGGAGAGATTGGATCTACATACCCTTGTAGATCGCTAAGCAGAAGCGTTAAGAAACGCGGCTGATGTAGTTGAACGTCTTCGCGATCCAATCACGATCCGTCCCGCGAACGTCTTCGCGATCCAATCACAATCCGTCCCGCGAACTCCCGATCCAAGTGTCGAACGGATGGCACCTCCGCGTTCAACACACGTACGGCTTGATGACGCCTTCACTTCCTCGATCCAGCGAGCGATGGTGAAGTAGTAGCTCGAGTCCACCGGCAGTACGACGGCGTGGTAGCGGTGGTGGTAGAGAAATCTCAGCAGAGCTTCGCTAAGCACTACTTAGAGGAAGAGGGATGCGAGGGAGAGGAGAGGCAGCGCCATGGCGTAGAGATGTGCTCAAGGGTGCGGCTGCCCTCTCTCTACCTCTCTATATATAGGGGAAAGGAGGAGGGGGTGGCGCCCCTAGGGTTTCCCCCTAGGGAAAGGGGGGGGGCGGCCAGGGCAGATGGGATCTCCCCTAGGGTGACTTGCCCCCAAGCCGGGAGGTGGGAAGCCCTAGGGGGGCGCCCCAACCCTCCTAGTTACGTGAGATGGGCTGAGGGGGGTGCTCAGCCCCTTAGTGGGCTGGCTTGCCCCCTCCCCTTGGCCCATGACCCCCCCGAAACCCCTTTCGGTGACATTGGTCATCAGCTGGTACCCCGGAATAATTCCGGACTCCGACACCCTTCGTCCAATATATCAATCTTCACCTCCGGACCATTCCGGAGTTTCTCGTCACGTCCGGGATCTCATCCGGGACTCCGAACAACCTTCGGTAACCACCATAATGACTCAACTATACTTATATCGTCACCAAACGTTAAGTGTGTAGACCCTGCGGGTTCGAGAATTATGTAGACATGACCGAGACACCTCTACGGTCAATAACCAATAGCGGGACTTGGATGCCCATATTGGTTCATACATATTCTACGAAGATCTTATCGGTCGAACCTCGATGTCAAGGATTCAGCTAATCCCGTATGCAGTTCCCTTTGTCTATGTGTATGTTACTTGTCCGAGATTCGATCGTTGGTATCTCCATACCTAGTTCAATTTTGTTACCGGCTAGTCTCTTTACTCGTTCCGTAATACAAGATCCCGTGGCTAACTCATTAGTCACATTGCTTACAAGCTCATTGTGATACTGTATTACCGAGTGGGCCCTGAGATACCTCTCCGTCATACGGAGTGACAAATCCCAGTCTTGATCCATGCCAACTCAACAGACACCCTCAGAGATACCTGTAGAGCACCTTTATAGTCACCCCGTTACGTTGCGACGTTTGGTACACACAAGGTACTCCTCCGGTGTCAGTGAGGTGCATGATCTCATGGTCATAGGAACATATACTTGACACGCGTAAAACGATAGCAATAAACTTGATACGATCATATGCTACGTTTATAGTTTGGGTCTTGTCCATCACATCATTCTCCTAATGATGTGACCTCGTTATCAAATAACAACTCATGTCCATGGCTAGAAAACCATAGCCATCTTTGATCAACGAGCTAGTCCGGTAGAGGCTGACCAGGGACATCTTGTTGTCTATGTATCCGCACATGTATTTGAGTTTCCGATCAATATAATTCTAGCACGAATAATAAAGGATTACCATAAACAAGGAAATATGATAACAACCAATTTATTATTGCCTCTAGGGCATATTTTCAACAATGACCCCCAATCAAATTGCAACCATCCCTTGCGCTGCAAAGAGGACCCTGAGTGTACCCCCGCGGCAGAGGTGCTGAGACTGCGTCGGGCGCCCGTGCTGCGACGGACGACGATGGGGGGTGACCATGACTGCGGCTGCAACACGATGAGCGGACGACGATGCTGGAACCAACAACTAGTTTTGCTGCAACTCGCGAAGCAGGAGCTGAAACCAGCATCTCGTTTTATTGCAACCGAGAGCAGAGCTGGGAGCCAGCAGCTATTTTTGCTACAACCGTCATCGCACGGAGTTGCAACCGGCCACGGAGAAGCTAAAACCAGATGCGAGCGGGTGTGTTCATGATCGTTGGCTGTGGTAGAGGAGTTGCTGTTGCTTTTTTTGCGTCCAGGGGCGTAACCAATGCTACAAGCGGTGATTCTTTTTTTTCCTGGAACCGGCAACGCTTTGTGCTGGAACCGGCGACTTTTTTTTGCTAGATACAAGATGGTGAGTGGTTTTTTTGTTGCAACCGCTGGTTTTTGCTTCGGCCGTTGACATGTTTTGATGCTACCCCCTGCCCTATGCTCTTACTAGGATCATGGGCTCGTCATTAGTGCGCACAAGGCTAAGCAACCCCCTGCCCTATGCTCTCACTGGGATCATGGGCTCGCTATTAGTGCGCACGAGGCTATGATTCCCAATCATGTACTTTGTTCTCTCCTTCTATCAATGCAATGATACGCTAGCTTATCGTATTTGAGAAAAAATGTTTTGGTGCTACATTAGAAGAGGTTGTGCGTAATAGAATCGTGGGGCTAACACGTGACCAGCCCAAAGCTAGCCCCGGCCGACCGGCGCCTAGCCATTTTCTAATGTGGAAGATGCCTTTTTAAATTTACAGTGTGGCTCCTGTGGGCATCACAGCCTACTACTCACTGGTCGACGAAGAAATGGACAATGCACAAACAACAAAAGGGCCGTGGAGTCGCTTACACCACATGCCTAATTACTACTGCTCTACTGGCTGGCAGGAATGGCTTTTAAGAGAGATCTACAATCCAGTACTGTCAAGAGCAACACTACAGGTCGTGCACATAATATCTTCAAAGCCTTTTCTTGCCATAACCCCTTCTTTCCCTTACAAATGGCTCTCTGTCAGGGCCACGTGCCCTCCCACGCTCAAATGATCTGAGCAGCACGGCACGAGTCCAAACGAGCTAGGCAAAACATGTTTACAAAGATGGGAGGGGAGATATCACATTCACAACCACGTGGACATGGTAGCAGTGGCAGTTAGTAGTATGCATTGCTATGCCATTGCCATGCGTATGCTCCTCTTGTTTCCATGGCCCAGCAGTAGTATTATAGTAGAGCACAGTGAGCGCTGCCACGCCAATTAAAAGCAAAGGTATAAAGGGAGCACAGGCACAGTGCTTGCATGCATTAGACCCCTGCACAGCCGCTGAATATTCCCCTGCCCCGGCCCCCAAGCATTAACAGCAGCGCCCAGAGTTTGAATGGCGCTGCATCTCATCTCGGCAACACTGTGCTGTGCCTGTGCAGCCAGCCACCCCCATTCTGCTGCCACGCGACTAGTAACAAAGACCACACACCACAAGGCCCTAGCACTACTGCAGCACCAAGTATGACCAATCAGACCAGAGAGAGAGAGACAGAGAGAGAGAGAGAGATGGCACACAGCTCGTCTCATCCATCCACTTGCAGCTAGCGGAGATGTCATAGATGCAATCCGATCGTCTCATGCTAGTACATCTTGTTTGTTTGGCACTCATGCCCTGGTGGTACCACCACCACCGCATCCTCCTCTCTATCTTATTCCTGCCGTGCTGACCTAGAAGTGGAGAATGTCCCTAATGCTAATTGATTGATATGCAAACAGAAGCATTAAACACGAGCGTGCAGTGTGCACACCTGACCAGAGCCGCAGTGTGCACACCTGACCAGAGCCTACACTCCGGACGTGCATGCGCTTGTGGGGATGGGGAATTTGGCTGGTGCTGCCTCCGTCCCGGTTTATTAGGCCCCTTTTATTTTGAGCCGAAATTTAACCATGAATTTAACTAATAAAATGTAAATTATATGTCACGAAAACTATAGTATAGAAAAACCTCTTTTAAATACGAACCCAACAATGTAATTTGGGTAGAATATACTTTATATTTTTTTAATTATATACATGATCAAACTTGGACCCAAAATACAAAGGCGCCTAATAAACCCGGACGAGGTAGTACTGAACTTACTAATTTGAAAGATTGTTTCTTCTATTAAGGGCAGTGTGTCAAATTTGGAAGATGTGTTCACCTGGTGTTTGGAAATTAAGGAGCGACAGAAGAAACATCAATTGCCTGTACGATATGCATTGCAACATTGTGCTACTACCAGTGTGAGTAATTTTCAGTTACCCGCAGAAAAGGAGAGTGATTTTCAGTCTCAGACACCTTGGTTGCAGTGCACACAATGGCGCACAAAAATGACGGTCTAGTTACAAGAAACACAGTCAGGAACAAGAGCAAAAACATATTCCACTAAAAGCAGACAGATTACATGCATTACAAAGTGTAATCGATGCATTCCAGGCTCAACAAGACATTTACGAGCACATTGAGGTGCCTAACATCACAAACGAGCTCCTCCACGCCAAGAATGCGTCGCTTACAGCCTCTGGATAGTGGATACAAACAGAAGAAGAAGGAAGAAACACAGACGAAACGAGAGGAAGGGAGGATATTCTCGGAGGAGGAACAGATAACTAGTTAAAAGATGCCTAGAAAAGAGAGAGAGAAAGAGAGATATACATATATCTCGGACCATAACGCCTCAATTCCCCACCGCACGCTCGCACCGGACGCCTCATGCAAGCTCCTAGTCGTGGAGCAGAGGAGGACGACGCAGTGAGAGCTCAATGCGAGCCGCTAGCTCGCGCGCCCGCCCGCCATCTCCTATCTGCAAGGCTTGCCGCCGTCGGACTCCTCCGCTCTCGGGTCTCCAAATGCTGGCCAGGTCGCACCGGCTGCTGCTGCTGCTGCAGAAGCACCGAGGAGCTCCATTGCTGGGGTAGGAGGAAGACGGGGCATTTTCTTGAGAGGAGGAGATTACTATTCAAGTGTGAGGGCGAGAAGAAGATGCTAGAGAAAAAAGGATTAGTGGTGTTTATATATACTCACATTGCTAGAAGAGTGGGAGAGGGAGGGAGAGGCTGACAAAGTCCACACCTTTACGGGCCATTGCAAAATTCATTCATTGTGGCGTTGTACCACCGGTACCATGGCACAGTACATGCCTACATGCTCAGGCTATGTCCATTATGGTCTTGTCTTGGTCCATACGCAGTGCCAGAGGGCAGGGACATCTTCCTCACATGAGCTGTACGCCGCTGGTAATGTAGGAGCGGTAGGTTCAGTAAAATGCTTACATAGATTTGGTTAAGGCAGAATACTTTGCTTGGTTAAGCTTTGCATTGCTCGGTCATGAATTCATGGTGATCGTTGGAATGTTGCTGTGAGTTTGCGCAGGGACGCAGAGTGATTGGCTTCGCATTAAACAAAGGGAGATGTAAGGCATGTTCCTGGGAAAACGCGGAACCGCACCTACACGGACTACGGTGCACCTCGGGCTAGCAAAAAAACAAAAAAGTTTCATTATTATGTACTACTTTCTCTGTCTACGTGAATAAGAGGGTACTTGGATCCAATAAACTTATTTTAGTCTGACTAAAAATAGTCTCTTTAAGAGGCTAAAGTTTCAAGCACCCCTCACTAAAAAAGAGCTAAAACTAGTCTTGAGACTAAATTTTTTTAGTCAGGGATACCCTACTAAAATGTGGATTAGTCCTCTCTTTCCTTATTTAAGTCCTCTCATTTAACACAGGCGAGTTCTGGATTGGAGGTTTAGTAGTGGGACTAAAATTTGCTAGCCTCACCCATGCTTGGATCCAAATACTAAAGAGACTAAAATCAAGTTATTGAGCATTTATTATCCTCCAAACCCTCCAATCCAGAACTCGCATGTGTTAAAGGAGAGGAATTAAATGAGGAGAGAAAGGGCTAATACATATTTTAGTAGGTTTCCTATGACTAAAAAATTTTAGCCTCAAGACTAGTCCTAGCCTCTTTTTAGTCAGGGGTGCTTAGAACTTTAGCCTCTAAAAAAGACTATTTTTAGTCAGACTAAAAATAGTCCCTTGAATTTAAGCACCCTCTAAAACGTATGCAAGCACTCTCTAAGTCATTTTAGATTGTGCACCGCAACCAAGGTGGAAAGAAAACGAGAGAACTTGATATTTATTTGTTAATTAATACCATTGCATGCCATGAACTGACCACTGCATGTCATGTTTGGTAGTCTCAAGTCATTAAAAGCATACACGCCCCACATCTCTTATTGGTTGATTCTTTTATTCATGTCAAAACAAAAAACAACCTAAGAATTAATGCACCACGTCTATATGTTTTGGGATTATTTGATTTTCGTAAGGTGACTTACACATCTAGACGGAGGGAGTAGTAATATTAGGCTAGCCATTGTGGGGGTAACTTAGGTAGTACTCCCTCCGTTTCTTTTTACTTCGCATATAAGATTTGGTCAAAGTCAAACTACACAAAGTTTGACCAAATTTATATAAAAAATATGAACATCTACAATATTAAAACTATATAGTATGAAAATACATTTTGTGATGCATCTGATAATATTGATTTCATATTGTCAATGTTTATATTTTTTAATATAAAGTTAGTCAAACTTTATAAAACTTGACTTTGACTAAACCTTATATGCAGACTAAAAAGAAACGGAGGGAGTAACTTAACACACCCCAAGACAATTTTGCTTATGTGACAAGTATTTAATAAGGAGATAGGTGTTTCGAGTAACATAATATGTTACTGTAACATAGCGCTTCCTGAGGTAAAATGAGTCTATAAGGCAATAAATGAAACAATCTATGACACTACTACTAAGATACTTTGCACTATAGAGGTAGTAACTTAGACTAGTGTCATATGCATGACACTAGTATAAGTTACTCTCCACTATGACCAACCTATATCATGTACTCGCAAACATGTTTATGTGGCAGATAATTAAAGAAGAGAGATGGTTATAATAACATAGGTAGATACCGTAACATAATAAATATGGTGCTACTATGTGTCATGCATGAAAATAAATGAGGTCATCTATGATACTAATCTATAATATTATGCACTATGAAGGTAGTACTCCCTCCGTTTTTATTTAGTCCGCATATTAGCTTTGGTCAAAGTCAAGCTTTATAAACTTTGACCAAATTTATAATTAAAAATATTAACATATACAATAACAAATCAATATTATTAGATTTATTATTAAATGTATTTTCACATCATATAGATTTGTTACGGTAAAAGTTTATAATTTTTTCCATAAACTTGGCAAACTTTACGAAGTTTGACTTCAATCAACTTTAATATGCAGAGTAAATAAAAACGAAGAAAGTAATATAGACTAGTGATATATACATGTTACTAGTCTAATGTTGCCTCGCTTCTGCAATTCTTTTGGTGGCTTACTACTAATAAGTTGTACTGTAATGTTTTTTTATACATGTAGCTACTTGGATAAAAGCGATTTTTACCATGCAAATATACCTCGTGATGTCTAGGTATACTTTGTATTTGAAACTTGTAGCGTGATAAATTGCTGTCGGTTTATTTTATTAAATATGGACAATACCCTTCACATTCTACCATTAATTGGTTAGGTTTTGGAATGAAATTTAGCTGTTTGAACATAATTATTTGGAAATAATATTATGAAAACTGAAACCGAAAATACAGTACATATGATTCATTATAGTTGGTTGTTGCATACTATCCCTTTCTGGTTTATAAGGCTTATCTTAAAATTTTAGATTTTCCATTTCATAAGTCTTAATTTGATTGTTTCCCATCACATATTCAGATTTCAAGATGCATTGATTCATTGCATGCAAGGATTAAGAGAAAATTGACAAATGCATGTGCTTCATGCATGCATGCATTGCAATTAATAAATTGGTAAACACAAAATTTTAAGAAAAACAAGTGCATTACTTGAGTGCTTTTACAAACTACAAAAATTATTCCATCACTCATCATCTACCTTTGATGAGATTTTTGAATTAAGTCTATAAACTGAAAAGGAGACAGTAGTTGTAAGATGTTTATTAAATATAAGTAGCATACAATATTTTTACCCAAATGATAAGTGTCACACGTGTGGCACGAAGCACTACGAGCCTGACTTTTTTTACAACTAAAGTTGACATAAAAAAACTGAAACTTGCTATCCAAAAAAAAGTTGTCATGCTTGCTTGACAACCAAAGTTGCCATCCTCGCGTCACTAAATTTATCATAAAAAATATTCGGAATTGTCATGTATTCATGCCACATATGTGGCACTTATCATGATCCTATTTTATGCATGGTTGCATGTTGAGTGAACATTGTCTCATGAATGGTTGCGTGTTGGGTAGACCTTTCCTATTCATGATTACTACATATTAAGGTGACAACATTTGCGTGTTGAAAAAAAATAGGTCAATCCGATCACCTATTTAGTTCAAGCAACTCTAGCAGATTCTCCTAAAAGGGGCTCTTAAAACTATTTTACATTTCCTTTTAAAAATTTAGAGGCTTCGGAGCAACTTTGTAAAGTCAAATGCCCTAAAAACTACATCATTATAATTTTTCCTCTTCTACTCCTTCCGGACACGTTTGTTAGTCGCCTCATCACCCGAGGTATTCCCACAGTGCAAGTAACGTGTGTAATTAACCTCTCCACAACCAAAGCGTCTACCTCATTCTACTCCCATCTTCCCGGAGGCGCGGGCTGCCGGCGGGGTTGCAGGGACGACGTTTGCGCGGGGAGCGGCTAGATCCTGGCCGGGCTTGGCCGGATCTGACTTCTCCTCCCTCGGTGGCTGCGGCGGAGGGGCGCGCGATGCGTCGGCGGGCCGGTGCTCGGCGGCTCCATGACGGGGTTGTTGGCGCCGGCGAGGGGCTACGGCGGGCGGCGTGCGTCGACAACGTGGTGCTTGGCGGCTCCATGGTGAAGTTGTGAGCTCTGGCGGGCATCGAGGGCTGGCATCCGGGGCGGCGACCCCGCGAAGATGGTTGATGTTGGGGAACGCAGTATTTCAAAAAAATTCCTACGATCACGCAAAATCTATCTAGGTGATGCATAGCAACGAGAGGTGAGAGTGCGTCCACGTACCCTCGAAGACCGAAAGCGGAAGCGTTTAGTAATGCGGTTGATGTAGTCGAACGTGTCGGATTTCGGATTCCGGCAGACCCTTAAGGTTCGAACACTGGGGTGCGCGCGGAAATCACGTCCTCTACCTCCCCGTCTCACAAAGATCTAAACTACTAAGGGAACTGCATGAGAGACACAAGATTTATACCGGTTCGGGCCACCGTTGTGGTGTAATACCCTACTCCAGTGTGTGGTGGATGGATTGCCTCTTGGGGGTGATGGTGATGAGCACTACAAGGAAGAACAGCCTCGCGAGGGTCTGTTCTTGGCTGGGGGGACGAACTACTGGGAGAAGTTCAGTCACATCTCTCTCTCTCTCTCTCTCTCTCTCTCTCTCTCTCTCTCTACTTGCTAGTCAGGTCCACACGCCGAACCGAACCGTTTCTACCAACCGATCGAACCCCTTCTACGAACTGATCGACCCCCTATTTATAGGCGAAGGCCCTGGGCCTCTTCCCAAATATCGTGCGGGAAGGGAGCCAACAATGGCGGGCTAATTTGAAGGGGACAGCAAGTACTCTTATCTTGACTAAAGGTGGTCTTCGCCTGCGAAAGACTCTGCGGTGACGCCGTGCTGGGCTCCATGGTGACCTCCGTCTCGTAGTCCACTTGGTCCTGGTCTCGTTGCACCGAAATGGCAACCTTTGCCTGATGCCTCGGTACTCTGCGGCTGCGCTTTGCCCCTTTGCACCAAAGAGGAAAGAAGGACGCTGCGCGCACTGGCGCCCGCCTGGCACCCTCGATCGTCATGGCTTGCGTCATGGGCACCTCGCGAGGTACCCCGCCTTGATATCTCCGTCTCCTCGCGAGCCAACCTGAGGAGGCTGCGCCTGAGGATGCGCCGTGTCGTCCGCCTCGCGAGGCTTGGCCCCTCACGAGGGTCTTGAGTCTTGTGCTGATGAAGATGGGCCATGTTGGGCCCCCATTGGAGCCACGCCGCAGTCCGCAGGAAGGCAAGTCTGGGGACCCCCGTTCCCAGAACGCCGACAGTAGCCCCCGGGCCCAAGGCGTGCACGGGCTTGGCCGTGCCGAGAGGCGAAAGGGCAAGGGCAAAGCGCCGCGGGCCCTAACAGCCTGCGGCCTTGGGCGCTGCGTGGCGGTTGATTGGACGTGGGTGACTCCACTTCCCCGACGCCTTGGTGATCGCGTGAGTCAGACAAGTCCCTGCATGCAAATAGTGTCATGATTACCTGCGGTCGTGGAGGCCGGCGGTTGGCCTCCGCCGGCTATAAGTACGAAGCCGTGCGTGCCCTTCCAGTCCATTCCTCCTGGCTTCTCCTTCTTCCCAATCCTTGCTCCGCCTTGCTGGGATGGCTCCGATCCGCCGGTTCTCCGCAGCGGAGAAGGGAAAAGCTCCTCGAGAGGGGCCAGACCCGCTCCCGCCGAAGAAACGGCTCGCCCTTTGCAGCCGGGGCGAGGAAGACCGTCAGGTGGAGCCGAGGCCCCGGTGTGAGCGGGCTCCGCCGGGGTTCCCGCTTCCTTTGTACGCCCCCGCCGAGGGCCCCGAGGGTGTCGATGCTGATCTCCACGGCCGGCGCCGTCGGGTCATGCAGGCGTGGGTTGTTCCTCCTGGAGTCCACACCGAGGGCTCCTCCCTGGAGTTCGTGCTCCACGTCGTCGTTCCTCTTCAGTCCTGGATCCGTCTGCCTCCCTTCTTCGCCTCCATCGTCCCTCCAGGAGGGCCTCTGGAGCTCTGGCTGCAGCACGCTGGCTGCAGCGCCCTTGCGACAGAGGCAGAGGTCGTGGTCGCCGCCCCGGGCGAGGTCTACTTGTCCCGCGGCTAGAGAGTAGTCGCCCGGGTTTGCAAGGTGAGGGGCATCTTCGCGGTCCACCTGGAGTACGATGGCGCTGCGGTGATGTTCTTCAAGGTCTTCGACGCGATCGGGCGCCGGCTGGAGTGCTGCCCCGGGAGAGGTGGCCAGGACCTTGCCCTGGTGAGGGCCAGGCCCGTCGACCGCTCCCTTGACGGAGGCGTTGTGGGGTCCAGCAACTCCAGCGAAATCTTCGCGACTCCGGAGACGAGCGACGACAGCTACGAGCCCCCGAGCCGGCGCCGCTCTCGGAGCAGGGCGGGCTCCTCAGGTCGTCGCCGACCCTGATCTGGATGGGGTTGGCGCCGGTGCTTGACGGCCCACTGTTGATGATGGCATCTTTTGCAGGAGCCCGTGTAGTTACCACTCCTTAGGATCCGTTCCCTGCGAGGAATCAAAATGCGCCCACGGCGGCTTGTAAGGTGTCTGTAGTCCCGTTTGTTAATACATGACCTTCGCTATAGATTTGTGTGAGTTGCTGGTTTCGTCATAGCTTAGTTCTCCCTTTCGAACCTCGCGAGGGCTTGGTGCTCTACGCCGACAGGTCCTAGTCCCAAGGCGGCGTCAGCCGTCGCTGGTATGCTAGGTCGCGATGCCGTGGTCAAGGCCAGGAGGTGAGCGACCCGGGGTCCGGTAAGAGCCCCTGAGTCGCGATGCTCAGGAGGTCCCCTTTGGCGCCCAAGCAGCCGTTGCTTGGCGAGAAAGGGAAGCAACGTCGCTAGTACGGAATTGCTTTAGGTGCGGGGGTAGTGCCACGGTAACCAGCGCTGTGGGAGGTGACTTATCTCGAGAGCCGGGGATTATTCCTGGTGTGCCGTCGGGTTCGCGCGTCGGTAGGAGCGGAATCGCTCGGCAAGGTCCTCGCGAGCCCCTTCTCCCTCGCCTCTGCTCCCCTTTTTGCTCTACGTCCTCGGGTCCTGGCCCTCGAGCTGGTCTCAGCCGTCACTGGTATGCCAGGTCGTGATGCCGTGGACAAGGCCAGAGGGTGAGGGCTGGAGAGCCAGTAAGAGCCCTGAGTCGCGATGCTCAGCCACCCCCCTTTAACGTGCAAGCGGTTCGCGCGGGCGAGGGTGAAGGGAACCTCGTGAGGCCTTGGCTAGCGCAGTCCCCTCCAAGGATCCTGCAGGTTCATCACAGAAAGAAGATGGGGTTGCCATGGCAGTCATTAGTCGATCGTTAGTCGCTCAAGAGCTCGCTGGTTGGAGTAGGTGAGGTGTATCTGGGCACCCGTGAGCCAGCGCGGGACTCACGAGGCCCTACCTCTAGGCGGGTTGCGCCTGGCACTGGGCCGTATCTTGAGATGTTTCCCTGCAAAATTTGGTTAGATGCCGGTACTCTACGTCCTCGGGTCCCGGCCCTCGAGCTTGTCTCAGCCGTCGCTGGTATGCCAGGTCGCGATGCCATGGACAAGGCCAGAGGGTGAGGGCTGGAGAGCCAGTAAGAGCCCTGAGTCGCGATGCTCAGGCACCCCCCCTTTAACGTGCAAGTGGCCGACATGGAGAAGAAAGGATGCCGCGGACAGGCACCATGCAGTTAAGCGTGATAGGCAATGCATAGTTGGTAATAAACGCGAGGGAGATACACGCCGCTGGGTCTGGCTCGAGCGGCTTGGGGATGATGCAGCCCGAGGGGCGCCCCCAACAAGGCAAACTAACGACCGAAAGGTAAAAGGGGATACATGCCGCAGGGACGGACCCACGCGGCCTGGGAGTGATGCAACCCTGGGAGGGCGCTCCCAGCTGGGAATGGAACTTGAAAGATGTCACCTGAGGATGTTGTCGGTGAAGTGGCGTTGGTGCAGGAGACTCGGTGGGCTGTGGAAGCTGATCCTCACGAGTCCCCAGGCCCCGGGGCCTCGGGAGGCTCCGGAGGCACTGGTGACTCCTCGCGAGCTGCCTTCATCTCCGCCAAGGCCGCGGAACGTCTGTCTTCCTGAGCCTCCATGATGCCCCTTATGAGGCGCTGGTACGCTGCAGCCATGCTCGGCAGGCCGTAAGGCATGCGAACATAGCTGTGGGGTGGACTCCCGCAGCGCCCCACTTGTGAGGGCCAGAGGTGCTCCGTCGTGGCGATCTAATGAGCCCCGGTACATCGACGCAGACGCGCAGCCCACCATCCTCGCCTGGATGTGGGGCCACAGCTGGTAGGCGGCGGCAACCTCTCATGATCCTTGTCTCCTGTAGTTCTTGAATGGCCTTGTTAACGAACTCTTGCTGGTTTGACCTTCCTTGCCTGGCTCCTTCTCGGGGGAAACGTGCTTGGAAGCACGCCTCCACATGGTGCCCAAGCGCCTCCCTCGTGACCCTGGCTAGGTCGGTGGCCCTCCAGGTGAGAGCCCCCGAGCCCTGCCTGAGGAGGGCGCCGGGCGCGCTTCCCTATGCGATGGATGGGGGGTCCCCCTGGGCAGACACGGGCCCTGAGGGGCCTGCCTCCTGAGGGGCCGAGCCTGATGATGTCTTCTTCTTCTTGGGGGTGGTCTCAGGAAGCCTCCTGCTTCCGCGATCCGGGTCTTCTAGCGACGCGGCCTGATAGGCTCGCTCCAGGGAACACACTGCATCCTTCTCTTCACAGGGCACCATGATGACGCCGCCACTTCCTGACATCTTGAGGACGTTGTAGCCATGGTGAGTCGCAGCCATGAACTTGGCCGGCGCTGGGTACCCGAGGATGGCGTTGTACGGCAGGCGGATGTGGGCGACGTCGAAGTCGATGAGCTCGGCGCGGTAGTTGTTGCGAGCCCCGAAGGTGACAGGGAGGCGGACCTGCCCGATCGGGACTGTGGAACCATCGGTGATTCCGGAGAAAGGCTTGGTTGGCTGAAGCTGGTCATAGGGTACTTGGAGATTGTTGAATGTTTCCACGGACAGCACATTGAGCCCTGCCCCTCCATCGATGAGGGTCTTGGTGACCAGCACATTGCTGATGACTGGGGAGCAAAGCATCGGGAGGACTCCTGTCGTGGCCGCACACTTGAGCTGGTCTGCCGAGCTGAACGTGATGGCGCACGCCGACCACCTGAGGGGGCGCGTTGCTTCGAGCCTGGGGAGAACTGCATTCACTTCGCGGGCAAACTACTTGAAGATACGTTGAGAGGCTGGGGCTTGAGCTCCGCCTAGGATGCAGGCGATTGCGTGCGGCTCTTGGAAGCCCCCAGCCCCCTCGTCTTGATGGCGGTCTTCATTCCTCCTTGGCTGAGGCGGCAGCGGAGGTAGGCCTGCGTTGCCATGAGGGCGATCCTCACGAGGCTGATCCCTCCAGTCTCCCTCGCAAGGCAGGTCCCGCCAGCGGTCCTCGCGAGGCTGGTCGCGCCACCCCGGGCGCGGGCCGCGATCTTCCCAGCATCCTGGGTTTCTTCCTCCTCCTCGGCCGTAGCCCCGGTCAGCACGGTCAGGGCGACGGCCGATCCTTCCTTCTCGTACGGCGCGGAGTTCTTGACATTTGTTGGTGTTGTGGGTGTGGAGGTCATGGTACACACAGTACCGGCTGCCTCTGGAGGGTTCGGGCAGATCCTTGCCCCGCTTGGTGTCTGGTTCCGCGGCGAGTACGGCAGCCCCCTTGCGCTTCACGTCCTTGGCCTTAGGCATCTTCTCTTCTGGGTCCGCGGCAGGCAGCTCGAGGAGGGAGAGACGTCCCTCCTCAGCCCTGGCGCACTTGTTCGCCAAGTTGAACAGCTCCAGGGAGGTGCAGAGGTCTTCGTGCATCACCAGCTCCTCTTTCATCTTGACGTCGCGCACGCCGTCGGAGAAGGCTGAGATGATGGCCTCCTCGGACACCTTGGGGATCTTGAGGCGCGCGCTATTGAAGCGCTGGATGTATTTTTGCAGGGTCTCTCCGGGTTGTTGCTTGATGCGGCGCATGTCGCTCACGGCGGGTGGCCGGTCGCGAGTACCTTGGAAGTTGGCGATGAAGCGGGTGCGCATCTGGTCCTAGGAGGAGATCGTGCCTGGAGCCAGGTTCAGGAGCCAGGTTCGAGCTCCTTCCTTGAGCGCCACGGGGAACCAGTCCGCCATGACCTTTTCATCCCCGCTGGCAGCCTCGATGCCCAGCTCATAGAGCTGGAGGAACTCTGCGGGATCAGTTGTGCCGTCGTAGCGAGGAGGCAGGAAAGGCTTGAACTTGCCTGGCCCCGCGACGCTATGCAGCTCAGTGGTGTAAGCGAGGCAGCCCGCGGTGGCCACGAAAGGCTTCGGTTGGTGGAGAGCTTGGTCTCGAGGGTCCCCACGCGCTGCAGCTAGGAGCAGGGCGGGGTCTTGGCGCGCCGGAGCTGGAGCAGGGTCGCGGCGTGCCGGAGCAGGGAGCGCCCTGGCAGCCCCTTGCGGGCGAGGAACTTCTTGGCAGCTCCGTTCTTGCTGCGCTGGCGCCTGACGGAGCGGGTTCCGCCCAGGGGCCAAGCGCCTTGGAGCCATGGCATCTTCTTGGAGGGGAGGCGGCCGGTGCACCTCTGGAGCTTTGTTGCCCGCGCGGGGTGGAGTGTGGCGCAGAGGGACGGACGGCCCGGAAGAGCCCCCTGCGGCGCGGACAAGCTCGGCGACATGGTCGAGCCACTCTTCATAGACGTCGTCGATGGGGCGGTAGCGCAGGAGCTCGTTTGCCGCGAGGAGCGCAGCTCGAGCCTCCAAGGGTGCGGGGAGCGCGCGGGACAAAGAACCGGCTGGTGCGAGTGATGGGGTAGCGGTGCGGCCGTCTTGCCGCACGGACGGGTGCTGAGACGATGCCTGCTGCTCGCCCCCCCGCCGGACCGGTGGCGGCGTTGACGGCGGGCGATGGGGAATGACGAGGACGCCCACCGACGGGGGCCGTCTGGCCGACGCGAGAAGCGATGGCGGCCCGGCGCTCGGCGCGGGCCCGATGAGCATCGGACTTGGACGCGACGGTCGGAGGAGGGCGGAGCGGTGGAAGACGGATTCCGGCGCACCCCTACCTGGCGCGCCAAATGTCGGATTTCGGGTTCCGACAGACCCTTAAGGTTCGAACACTCGGGTGCGCGTGGAAATCACGTCCTCTACCTCCCCGTCTCACAAAGATCTAAACTACTAAGGGAACTGCATGAGAGACACAAGATTTATACTGGTTCGGGCCACCGTTGTGGTGTAATACCCTACTCCAGTGTGTGGTGGATGGATTGCCTCTTGGGGGTGATGGTGATGAGCACTACAAGGAAGAACAGCCTCACGAGGGTCTGTTCTTGGCTGGGGGGACGAACTACTGGGAGAAGTTCAGTCACATCTCTCTGTCTCTCTCTCTCTCTCTCTACTTGCTAGTCAGGTCCACACGCCGAACCGAACCCTTTCTACCAACCGATCGAACCCCTTCTACGAACTGATCGACCCCCTATTTATAGGCGAAGGCCCTGGGCCTCTTCCCAAATATCGTGCGGGAAGGGAGCCAACAATGGCGGGCTAATTTGAAGGGGGACAGCAAGTACTCTTATCCTGACTAAAGGTGGTCTTTGCCTGCGAAAGACTCTGCGGTGACGCCGTGCTGGGCTCCATGGTGACCTCCGTCTCATAGTCCGCTTGGTCCTGATCTCGTTGCACCGAAATGGCAACCTTTGCCTGATGCCTCGGTACTCCGCGGCTGCGCTTGCCCCCTTTGCACCAAAGAGGAAAGAAGGACGCTGCGCGCGCTGGCGCCCGCCTGGCACCCTCGATCGTCATGGCTTGCGTCATGGGCACCTCGCGAGGTACTCCGCCTTGATATCTCCGTCTCCTCGCGAGCCAACCTAAGGAGGCTGCGCCTGAGGATGCGCCATGTCGTCCGCCTTGCGAGGCTTGGCCCCTCGCGAGGGTCTTGAGTCTTGTGCTGATGAAGATGGGCCATGTTGGGCCCCCATTGGAGCCACGCCGCAGGCTGCAGGCAGGCAAGTCTGCGGACCCCCGTTCCCAGAACGCCGACAGAACGTCTTCGCGATTCAACCGATCCAAGTACCGAACGTATGGCACCTCCATGTTCAGCACACGTTCAACTCGATGACGTCCCTCGAGCTCTTCATCCAGTTGAGGACGAGAGAGAGTTTCGTCAGCACGACGGCGTGTTGACGGTGATGATGAAGTTACCGACGCATGAAAGGATCGAGAAGAGGTGTCTAGAGGGGGGGGGGGGGGGTGATTAGACACTAAGTGCCAAAAGTTACAGTTTTTAATTTTCTTAAGTTGAAGTGGAGTTTAGGCACAAGTTTAACAAACACAGTACATATCAAGCAAGCATGCAAAGAGTATATGAGCAGCGGAAAGTAAAGCATGCAACTTGCAAGAATGTAAAGAAATGGGATTGGAAGATTCAAACGCAATTGGAGACATAGATGTTTTTGTCGTGGTTCCGATAGGTGGTGCTATCGTACATCCACGTTGATCGAGACTTCAACCCACAACGGGTAACGGTTGCGCGAGTCCACGGAGGGCTCCACCCATGAAGGGTCCACGAAGAAGCAACCTTGTCTAGCCCACCATGGCCATCGCCCACGAAGGACTTGCCTCACTAGCGGTAGATCTTCACGAAGTAGGCGATCTCCTTGCCCTTACAAACTCCTTGGTTCAACTCCACAATCTTGTCGGAGGCTCCCAAGTGACACCTAGCCAATCTAGGAGACACCACTCTCCAAGAAGTAACAAATGATGTGTTGATGATGAACTCCTTGCTCTTGTGCTTCAAATGATAGTCTCCCCAACACTCAACTCTCTCACAGGATTTGGATTTGGTGTAAAGAAGATTTGAGTGGAAAGCAACTTGGGGAAGGCTAGAGATCAAGATTCATACGGTAGGAATGGAATATCTTGGTCTCAACACAAGTGCAGGTGGTTCTGTCTCAGAAAAAGTGAGTTGGAAGTGTAGGTTCGTTCTGATGGCTCTCTCCACGAATGAAGAGGTGGTGGAGGGGTATATATAGCCTCCACACAAAATCTAACCGTTACACACAACTTCCCAAAATCGGTGGGACCGAATAGTTAAACTCGGTCGGACTGATTCAGCAAAGCTAGTGACCGTTAGGGTTTTCGGTGGGACCGACATGCAACTCGGTAGGACCGATATGATTACGGTTAGGGCATAACGTAATATCGGTGAGACCGATTACACAAACTCGGTGGGACCGATTTTGGTAATAAGCTAACCAGAGAGTTGCTCAGGTAAACTCGGTGGGACCGATCGCTCATTTCGGTGATACCGAAACGTTACGAAGGGAAAACAGAGAGTTTACATTGCAATCTCGGTGGGACCGATCGCTCATCTCGGTGAGACCGAAATGTTACGAAGGGAAACAGAGAGATTACAACCCCATCTCGGTGAGACCGAGATCCCTATTGGTGAGACCGATTTGCCTAGGGTTTGTGGCAGTGGCCATGACATTTGAAACTCGGTGGCGCCGGATAGGAAGAATCGGTGGGGCCGAGTTTGACTTTTGGTTTAGGTCATATGTGGATGTGAGAAATTAGTTGAGGGCTTTGGAGCATATCACTAAGCATTTGAGCAAGAACCTCATTAAGCAACACCTCATCCCTCCTTGATAGTATTGGCTTTTCCTATAGACTCAATCTGATCTTGGATCACTAAAATGGAAAATGTAGAGTCTTGAGCTTTGAGCTTGAGCCAATCCTTTGTCCTTAGCATTTTGAAGGGGTTTCACATCCTCTAGTCCATGCCACTTCATTGTTGAACTTATCTGAAACATACTATATAAAAATGTTAGTCCAATAAGAGATATGTTGACATTAATTACCAAAACCACCTAGGCAGCACTTGTGCTTTCAATCTCCCCCTTTTTGGTAATTGATGACAACATACATCAAAGCTTTAGATCAAGATATTAAGAGTAGTAAGTAAAGCTTTGGAAAGACATGTAACTTCCATAGGCTCCCGCTATATGTATGCAATCATGTGAATATGGAATATAGGAGCATGTGAATGCATAAACATGACAGAGTAAGCAATGTGTTACATGTATCTTGGCTATATGCATGAGAGCAAATGATGAAAATATGAGAAATGTACCTTCATGCTCATGAGTCCTTCTTGCAAACAGTATGTACATCAGCAAGAAATTCTCGTTCACATGACTGTGATGCATACACTAACCTTGTGGTCTTGAGTTGGCTTAGGATGGGATGAACCTATGTAAACAAGGTTAGATAACACAAATACACCTGCTGGCCAGAGCAAACAAGAGAAACCACAAGAGTACCAAGACTGGGATGACATGTAGAGTGTGTACTAAGTACCACATTGGATAAAGACATGTCCCCGAAGGTAAAGATATGCAATAAATTCAAGGATTTCCTTCCCTTAGATGTCTTGCTCCCCCTGAATCTAACATGGGATATTGGGAGAAGATAGGGAACAGAAAATCAGAGCAAAGTCAGAGCTCAAAGGAAATAAACAGAGCTAATGCAATCGAGCAAATATGAACATGTCTTTCCCCTCTTGAAGACATGTGACTTCTCTCCTCTTGAACACCAAGCATCTGGGGTCTCTTTCTTCCCTAGAGTATTCTCTCCCCCTATAGATATGATTAAGCTTTGATGTGATAATCTCTCTCTCCCCCTTTGACATCAATTTCCAAGAAGGGTTCCTCTGGATTTTTTGTCATGATGGGTTTGGTCCTTGAGTCACAGAACAAAGCAGCAATTTGAGTAGGATGCTGGTCGAGGACAAGATTCATTGAGTGAAGTTGGATCAAAAAGAATTCAGAAACAAGTGGCAAGATGTTTTTCCTGTAGTGAAATCGGTAGCACCGAGTTTGGTGCTTCAGTGGCACCGAAAGGGTTCGGTTGGACCGAAGTAAACAGCCCGGTGTGACCGAGTTCATCGTAGAGAAGACACTTGTCACCTCAGCTCACTAGACAAGTAAGATCTCACAAGGATTTGCAAGGAATTTAACTGAAAGCTTTGCAATGAATTGGATGCAAGGAATGCAGAACAGAAAATAAAAGAGAAGAAACTAAAAAGAATCTAGATGAAGGTTTTTTTGAAGAGGGAAACAAATATGCATGAGACAAATGCAAGAGCACAGAAAAGAACACAAGAGAACTTCATCTAGAATCGGGCGGTAACAAAGTCACCTATGTTAGAGTATATTGACTTAGGAGTCAAGTGAGATCTCTTGATCTTTGGTCATACTCATTGTTTAAGCTCAAAATGGGGTTACCATTTTTCGTTAAAGCATCTTGATGTATTCACATCTTGTTGAGTTGCTTTATCCCATGACTTGGAGTAAAGCTTCTCTAAGATGGAATAACATACCTTGGGTGGTAGTGTTGATCATGATCATGTAGTTGAACTTGTGTGGGTTGGTCAAGGTTGATGTAGCTCATCAAGAGTTGGGAGCATGTAACACCCTCGATGCGACTATATCTCCCACGTGTCGAGGCACGACTTAGAGGCATAATCGCATTGAAGGCAATGTCGCAAGTGAGGTAATCTTCACACAACCCATGTAATACAATAAGGGAAAAAGGTACATAGTTGGCTTACAATCGCCACTTCACACAATTACATGAATAAGCATTACATCAATCAAATGCACTCATGGTCCGACTACGGAACCAAAATAAAAGAAGAACCCCAAATGCGACAAAGGTCCCCGATCGACCCCAACTGGGCTCCACTACTGATCAACTAGAACGGAACAACACACAGGACAATATCTTTATCGAGCTCCTCCTGAGCTTGGTTGCGTCATCTGCATGGTCTCATCGGCACCTGCAAACTAGTTTTGGAAGTATCTGTGAGCCACGGGACTCAGCAATCTCGCACCCTCGCGATCAAGACTATTTAAGCTTATGGGTAAGGTAAAGGTATGAGATGGAGCTGCAGCAAGCGACTAGCATATATGGTGGCTAACATACGCAAATGAGAGCGAGAAGAGAAGGCAAAGCACGGTCGATAAAAGTATGATCAAGAAGTGATCCTGGACTACCTACGTCAAGCATAACTCCAACAACCGTGTTCCTTCCCGGACTCCGCCGGAAAGAGACCATCACGGTTACACACGCGGTTGATTCATTTTAATTAAGGTCAACTTTAGGTTATCTACAACCGGACGTTAACAAATTCCCATCTGCCCATAACCGCGGGCACGGCTTTCGAAAGTTCAAATCCCTACAGGGGTGTCCCAACTTAGCCCATCACAAGCTCTCACGGTCAACGGAGGAATAGACCTCCACCCGAGACATTCCGATCAGACTCGGTATCCCAGTACAACAAGACATTTCGACAGGGTAAAACTAAACCAGCAACACCGCCCGAATGTGCCGACAAATCCCGATAGGAGCTGCACATATCTCTTTCTCAGGGCACACTCAGATTGTCTTAGGTACGGGTAATCCAGCCCAGAGTTGCCCCTGGTGGCCACTGGCAGCTGACAGGTGGACCAACACTCAGAGGAGCACTGGCCCGGGGGGGGGGGGGGTAAAATAATGATGACCCTTGAGCCGGCCGACTCAAGGGAAGAAAAAGGCTAGGTGGCAAATGGTAAAACCAATGTTGGGCATTGCTGGAGAAGCTTTACTTAAGGCGAACTGTCAAGGGGTTCCCATTATAGCCCAACCGCGTAAGGGACGCAAAATTCGGGAACATAACACCGATATGACGGAAACTAGAGCGGCAAGAGTGGAACAAAACACCAGGCATAAGGCCGAGCCTTCCACCCTTTACCAAGTATATAGATGCATTAATTAAATAAGATATATTGTGATATCCCAACAAGTAAATAAATGTTCCAACAAGGAACAACATCTCCATGTTCCAACAAGGAACAAACTTCAACCTGCACCTGCAACTAACAACGCTATAAGAGGGGCTGAGCAAAGCGGTAACATAGCCGATCAATGGTTTGCTAGGACAATGGTGGGTTAGAGGCTGAACATGGCAATTTGGGAGGCTGACAAGCAAGTGGTAGGCATCGTAGCAATGGCATAGCAAAAGAGCGAGCAAACTAGCATAGCAAAGATAGTAGTGATTTCGAGGGTATGATCATCTTGCCTGAGATCCCGCAAGGAAGAAGAACGAGTCCATGAAGAAGACAAACGGACGTAGACGAACGGGTCCTCACAAACTCGACATTATCGGAACCAACCCGAAGAAGCAATCACCGGAAAAGAAGCACACAACATAGTAAACAACCACGACATCAACATGGCATGATGCACAATCGAGTATGATGCATGTCCGGTTTAAATGTGCATGGCATGGCAAGGAGCACAAACAATCCTAAAAATTAAGTGGAGCTCAATATGCATCGGGATGCATATTGACAAAACACCACATCAATTATTTAGTTCTCTCTCGGTTAGGTACCCAACAAAATTAAATGTTGTTAAGCATGGCAAGAGGGTGAAGCAAATGAAAACTACCTATCTAGTCAAGGTTAAATGAGGCCGGAAGCAACGAACAACAATTCCGGAAAATCCTCATGTGCAAATATTAGGTTTGGTCCTGATCTGTCCTAAACACAATTTTAGAGTTATTTAACATGCAAATAAAGGTCACCACGATAAACTAGGCATTATTCTACCCCATTTACATATATAGATTAATAAAATCCGAGTTACGGTTATTTAGTTATGAATTAAAGCATTTTAGCATGGCATTTAAGCAAATTTAACCAAACATCAATTTAAACAATTTTAATTGTTGTTATCATGATGCGGATGACATGAACAAGTTTTTAAGCAATTTTTATGCAAAATGTTGATAAGAGCATTATGAAGCATTGTCGCCGTGGTGGAAGGAAAAAGGGGTGTCACGGCAACGAATCCGAAAATGATGCCACGGCAACATATCGGTTCCGGTAACTCGATTGAGATCCCGGTGCAAACGGAAGTGTGGCGGGAGCGTGACAAGTGATAGAAGGTGGGGTGATCCCGGTAACCGGGTTCCCACGGTTAGGGGCAAGGAAACGAGTGTCAAAACGGACACGGTGCAGACAAAGGGGTGCGCCTCATACAACACGAGCATTCGTTCACGGCGGTCGTCTCGGGGTTATACCTTCGAAGCGTGCGTTATCGGAGCGCTTCGGGTCAAGCGGGGTAGAGGAACTAGTGGAAGTAGACGTTCTCGGGCGTCAAGGGAAGTAGTGGTTCACGCGATGGCAGTCGAAGTAGTCGTTCTCGCACGCTCTAGGGTCGACGGTAGAGGTTCTCACGACGGTAGTCGTTCACGTTCGTTCGGAGAGGTACTTGATGACTCCAACATCTTTGGGGCGACGGTAGTTGTACACGGTCCACGAGACGTCGATCGTTCGGGGTCCGATTAGCGGGTCTTGCCGACATGAAAGGGTACTTGGCGTTTTGTGTAGACGAACTTGGCGCATCCGAAGGGGTACTTGGCGTACAACGGGCGTCGTGGTACTCGTCGTTCCATGAAGACGTTCTCGTAGAACTTGGCGATCTTGATGAATCCTGGACAGTCTTGGTGGCCTTCGGTGGAGGTGTGTTCGTTTGAACTAGGAAAACAGCGGCAGCAGCAAGCATCGCAGGAGCCAACGGGCTGGGTCGGAGATGCAGCAACAGAAGCAACACAGCAGCAGCAGCGAGGAATCCGACAGCGGCTGGAGCAGACCGGCGGAGCACTTGAGGGCGCAGGGCTGTGCAGGGCTCGTGCGACTGGAGAGTAAGGAGGGAGGCGACGACGTCGAGGAGGGTTGAGGGCGACGCGAAGAAGCAGTAGGAGAGGCAGGGCGACTGCGGTACAAGAAGCAACCGAGGCGCGGCTTCGGGCCATGGCGACAGCGAGGCGGGGCGGCGTCGGGCACGCAGGAAGATGGCGACTCCAGCCGGTGCGGGCACCCACGGCAAAACAGAGGAGGGCCGCGCGCGGGCAGGAGCTGCATCGGACGGCGAAGGCCCATGGGAGAAGAGCTCCAGAAGAAGCGGAGCGGGGCTGCTCGGGTTCGAGCCTTTGCTCTCCCGAGCAAGGAGGCGGCGATGATGGCGGTTCTTGGCCTGATCCGGACGGCGGGGTCGAGGAAGAAGGAGGCCGAGGCGCGGGGGTGCTCCGCGAGGAGAAGGAAGAGGAGAGGCGGCGCGGGAGGAACAGGGGCGCGCCGGGGAAAGGCTCGGTCGCTGGGGATCGAGGAGATGGGAGTTGGGGATCGAGCATGGGGCTCTCCTGGCGGCGCTAGGAGGAAAACGAAGGGGAGAGAGGATCGGGCTCGCGTGGGAACGAGAGGGAGATGAGGAATCGGGCCAGGGGTAGCGATGCGGGAGCGCTAGGGTTAGGGTTAGGTGGGCCTGCTGGGCCTTAGAGGCCAGCGCTGGGGTGGGCCGGCGCGGTGAGGTTGGGAGGCCCCTAGCTGCTGGGCTCCTTCCCTCTCTCTAATTCTCTTTCACTTCTTTCTTTCCCGATTTAACAAATAAACCAAGGAATAAGAAATGTAGAGAGAGATAGGAGAAGAATTTGAGCAGGGCGCCAATTTTCTTGGACTCATAAAAATGAGCTTGATCCAAGAAAAATACATTTGACACCGTTTGGAAGGATTGCATTCGAACACATTTGAATGTGATTCAAATGAGTTTGAATTAGGAAAACATTTTTGGAGAGTCCAAAAATGTTCGGAATATTGGTGGAGCTCCGGAAAATGGAGAAAGGATAAAAGCAAAGTTTGGGGACCAAACTCGAAGCGAGAAAAGGCATTGGGATTTTTGCAAGTGTTTTCCGGTTAATTCCAAAAGAATGGAATATTTATTATAGCTCCCTAATATTGGGAGGATATATTATAAAGAGAACTCACCATGTGAATTCCCTCAATTTAAATGGACCGAAGATCCATACGATTTATTTAGTTGAGTAGCAACAATTAATGATATGATGGCATGATGACATGATGCAATGCACATGATAATGCAACAACATCGAATAACTGCACGACACCTGGCACATCGGTCTCGGGGCGTTACAACACTCCACCACTACGAGAGGATCTCGTCCCGAGATCTAGAATGGTACGAGAGGGAAAACGGAAGAGAAAGAGAAGAGGTAAAACTAAGTTGCTTCATTGACAAACGAGTGAAACCACGAACCTTGAAGAGGTTGAACAAATTCGAGAAAAGAATACAACGAAGGTGAACAAAAGTCGAAAACACTCCGTTAGAAAAAGAGGGACAAAGAACATTGCAAAAAACCTTGAGGTTGAAGGGAAAGATATATATTGAAAACACTCCGGTTAAGACAAGATAGAGAAGGAATAAGACTTATATAATTTGGACAGCACTCCGGTTGAGAAGGGATGCAAAAATTGATAAGATGAGAAAGCTCGAAAGAAAACACGACACTCCAGTTGAATGGATAAGCAAAGAAAGAATACTATCATGACAAACCAAGAAGATGGGTTGAAGAGAGCAACATCACAAGCCTCCGGAACGAAGGGAAACAAGATCTTGAGAGAGCACGGTTACAACAAATGCTAGAACGGAGTTGTTGGAAAACCAACAACGAAAGAATATGCTTGTAGTGGGCTTATAGAAAAACATCTCGAAACTAGAGGTGATAACCTGCCACTCACGGGAAAAGAATTGTATTGATATGAACAAGTAGATGAGAAACTATATCACCGGGAGGATAGATGAAGAACTTGGATCATACACGAGCACAATTATCGCAACAATCCTTAGGGAAGGATTTAGGTGAAGTATAACCCAAGATAAATCCATGACGAGATTGATGGATTTAAAATATCTCATTCTTGACAACATGTGAATCATGAAAAATGAACTGAAATTATCAGAAATGACATAATATCACCTCCAATGACACGGTAGAAAGAATTGCACTCCGGATTACAATATGAAGGAAGCTTGAGTTTCTTAGAAAAGAATCTCAATGAACACTTGGAGAAGGGATATAAATCCTTGATGAACCAACATGTAGAACCTCCATGACGAACTCCGGTAATAAAAGAATGAACAAAAGAAAGAGAAGTTGAGAACATAAGGTGAATCCTTGTAATGACTTAGATGGATCTCCGTGAAGAAACAGTTGAAAAGGTTGGAACTCCGGGAAAAAGAGAAGATGAACAATTGGAAACAAGAATTTAATCATCGAGAACAAACTCCGGTAACAAAAGGATGATCAAACAGGAAGGAAAGAGAAGTTCAAAACATAAAGCGTCTCGAACCAAGAATGTGATATGATGCACCTCCGGAATAAGGAATTAATCATTTGGATGAAACAAGAATAAGAATTACATTATGCGCATCCTTCACCCAATTAAATTGATGACAATCCACGGATTTGGCATATTACTAATTCTTGTAGAAAAGATTAAGAGAGAAATCGCGTAAACTTGAGAAAGTCTTCAACGAAACACCGGTGGAATCGCAACAACGAATGAATTAATATGACAACGAATGACAAGAACTCTTGAACGAACCACCGTGAGAATTGAAAAGGAAAACGAAGAGAAGATAAAGAAACACCGGGAAGAATTATAAAATGAACGAAGATGCTTGAGAAAATTTAGATACAAGAGGACGAATAGTTCACGAACTGATTAGAGAATACTTAACTGATGCACCGGTAAGATTTGGCGAAAGAGAGGTGAAAGCTGAGGAATGAATAATTTCTGAGATGATGGGCTCCGAATAATCAAACTGAAAAGACTCTTGAATTACTCCGAATGGTTGAAAAGAATATCTCACAATTGCAAATAATTCTGAGAGGATGGCAACAAGACAGAATCACAAATCTTGAAGAGAACGGAGCAAGATTAAAGAGAAACTCTTCTTCGGTCTTCAAATGATGAGAATGACAATGAGAAACACCACCAAGAATTATTTAGGCACTCTGGAAGAATCAAAAACGAAGAGGTTGAGCCGACGATGAAAATAATTGTGAAAGATCTAGGAGATGGCATTTGACTGATGATAACTCATTCTTACGTCAAACTTCGAAAAGAATTTAGGATAGCTCCGGGAAAACATGAAGAGCCAGGTAAGATCCTGGGAATAGACCTGTGGGTTAGGGCCCACTCAAAAGATACACCGTTCAAATGATTTAGAGGAGAGGTTGCACCGGTTGAATTAAGTGACTTGAATGAGGGAACATCCTCGAAAGAACTTGAACGAAAGCAGAGTGGAGACACGAATCTTCGAGATATCTTGAGCACTCCGGAACAATTGAATAGCGAGAAGTGAACGATTAAGAATTACACCGGCATGAGAAAACATTGAAATGAGGAAAAAAAGAATATGATCAAACACCGAAAGCTTGAATTGGTTCCACCGGAGAAGAAAAGAACGAAAGATGATGAACTTGAGGCTCCGTTAGAATCTTCATGAGAATATCCGGATAACAATATTGATAGAAAAGAATGGAGAGACTTCACATCAATAAGATGGATACTTGAATAAGACATCGGATTCCTTGAAGAAACAGGGTGGGTGGGCGGGAAAACAAAGGAAACTTGGAGCGGATGAAACAAACACCGTTGAGAAGAATTGTAATTAATCTTGCGGAAGTTGAAATGATCGGATCCACTTGAAGAGAAGCACACTGATTAAAAGGGATTGACATGATAGTCTCGATGACCGAGAAGGATTAGTACTCACATCGGGGTATGAGAACACCACTTGAGGAAGGTATGGAATCAACATTTGACTTCGAAGCAACTCGAATATCACAACTCAGAACAAGACAAAGGGTTGGCTTGCAAAATAAGCCGGAACAAACATATGATAGAGATTTTGTCCGAAGTTTTCGTGGTGGGACCTTCACGGGCTCGATCGTACAAGACCATCATGTACAAGGCAGTGCACATGACATACGAAGCGTCCCCGAGTCAGCATAGCCAAGGACTCTTTAAGACACAACGAGACCACTGTAAAATCGACCGTGAATAGGCGAACCACTAAACGTCGAACCCCAATGTCATATCATACATCTATCGAAAGGATATCCTAAGAGCTACTTGAATTCCCACCTATGAAACTCCCGAAACTTTCCGGTTATGCAATCAGGTGTTGGGGATACAGGGGAAGCATAATATCTCACCCAAGCTAGCAAATCCTACATCCAGCTGTATCCATCCTTCAACACATAACCAAGAAACCTTCGGAAACCATCTACCTCAACCTTCGAAAAGCATCCGTTATACAAGTTATGGCGATACTCCCGAACTCCCACCCCAGTACTGGGTGGCGTCGAGGTTATCTCACCAACGAACTGCATAAAAGAGATTTTCGATGTCGCGCACATATCTCAAGTATACCAGAATTGCAACGACAGAATTATGATGACAACACCTCAGAGCTCAACTCCCCGGGACACTTCCACTAAACCCCTGACAGGAGGCACCAAGACAGTATTCTCATCATAAGCCATTGGAACAAATCCAAGATACTCGCGTGATCCTAAATTTTTTTTAGTGAAATTGAGAAGAGAAGAGTCAAAACTCTACGTCAGGATGCCTTACTAGAGCGATGAGGAGACTGGGAAGTAAAAAGAATTCCTAAGCTCTCCGATATATAATTCCTAAGGACTCAAAACATTTTTCTAGACACAACTCGGCTGCTAAAAACGATCAAGCAATGGGGGCTCCTAAGGTCGGGGAAGGCTCTGATTACCAACTTGTAACACCCTCGATGCGACTATATCTCCCACGTGTCGAGGCACGACTTAGAGGCATAATCGCATTGAAGGCAATGTCGCAAGTGAGGTAATCTTCACACAACCCATGTAATACAATAAGGGAAAAAGGTACATAGTTGGCTTACAATCGCCACTTCACACAATTACATGAATAAGCATTACATCAATCAAATGCACTCATGGTCCGACTACGGAACCAAAATAAAAGAAGAACCCCAAATGCGACAAAGGTCCCCGATCGACCCCAACTGGGCTCCACTACTGATCAACTAGAACGGAACAACACAAAGGACAATATCTTCATCGAGCTCCTCCTGAGCTTGGTTGCGTCATCTGCACGGTCTCATCGGCACCTGCAAACTAGTTTTGGAAGTATCTGTGAGCCACGGGGACTCAGCAATCTCGCACCCTCGCGATCAAGACTATTTAAGCTTATGGGTAAGGTAAAGGTATGAGATGGAGCTGCAGCAAGCGACTAGCATATATGGTGGCTAACATACGCAAATAAGAGCGAGAAGAGAAGGCAAAGCACGGTCGATAAAAGTATGATCAAGAAGTGATCCTGGACTACCTACATCAAGCATAACTCCAACAACCGTGTTCCTTCCCGGACTCCGCCGGAAAGAGACCATCACGGTTACACACGCGGTTGATTCATTTTAATTAAGGTCAACTTTAGGTTATCTACAACCGGACATTAACAAATTCCCATCTGCCCATAACCGCGGGCACGGCTTTCGAAAGTTCAAATCCCTGCAGGGGTGTCCCAACTTAGCCCATCACAAGCTCTCATGGTCAACGGAGGAATAGACCTCCACCCGAGACATTCCGATCAGACTCGGTATCCCAGTACAAAAAGACATTTCGACAGGGTAAAACTAAACCAGCAACACCGCCCGAATGTGCCGACAAATCCCGATAGGAGCTGCACATATCTCTTTCTCAGGGCACACTCAGATTGTCTTAGGTACGGGTAAGCCAGCCCAGAGTTGCCCCTGGTGGCCACCGGCAGCTGACAGGTGGACCAACACTCAGAGGAGCACTGGCCCGGGGGGGGGGGGAATAATGATGACCCTTGAGCCGGCCGACTCAAGGGAAGAAAAAGGCTAGGTGGCAAATGGTAAAACCAATGTTGGGCATTGCTGGAGAAGCTTTACTTAAGGCGAACTGTCAAGGGGTTCCCATTATAGCCCAACCACGTAAGGGACGCAAAATTCGGGAACATAACACCGATATGACGGAAACTAGAGCGGCAAGAGTGGAACAAAACACCAGGCATAAGGCCGAGCCTTCCACCCTTTACCAAGTATATAGATGCATTAATTAAATAAGATATATTGTGATATCCCAACAAGTAAATAAATGTTCCAACAAGGAACAACATCTCCATGTTCCAACAAGGAACAAACTTCAACCTACACCTGCAACTAACAACGCTATAAGAGGGGCTGAGCAAAGCGGTAACATAGCCAATCAACGGTTTGCTAGGACAATGGTGGGTTAGAGGCTGAACATGGCAATTTGGGAGGCTGACAAGCAAGTGGTAGGCATCGTAGCAATGGCATAGCAAAAGAGCGAGCAAACTAGCATAGCAAAGATAGTAGTGATTTCGAGGGTATGATCATCTTGCCTGAGATCCCGCAAGGAAGAAGAACGAGTCCATGAAGAAGACAAACGGACGTAGACGAACGGGTCCTCACAAACTCGACGTTATCGGAACCAACCCGAAGAAGCAATCACCGGAAAAGAAGCACACAACATAGTAAACAACCACGACATCAACATGGCATGATGCACAATCGAGTATGATGCATGTCCGGTTTAAATGTGCATGGCATGGCAAGGAGCACAAACAATCCTACAAACTAAGTGGAGCTCAATATGCATCGGGATGCATATTGGCAAAACACCACATCAATTATTTAGTTCTCTCTCGGTTAGGTACCCAACAAAATTAAATGTTGTTAAGCATGGCAAGAGGGTCAAGCAAATGAAAACTACCTATCTAGTCAAGGTTAAATGAGGCCGGAAGCAACGAACAACAATTCCGGAAAATCCTCATGTGCAAATATTAGGTTTGGTCCTGATCTGTCCTAAACACAATTTTAGAGTTATTTAACATGCAAATAAAGGTCACCACGATAAACTAGGCATTATTCTACCCCATTTACATATATAGATTAATAAAATCCGAGTTACGGTTATTTAGTTATGAATTAAAGCATTTTAGCATGGCATTTAAGCAAATTTAACCAAACATCAATTTAAACAATTTTAATTGTTGTTATCATGATGCGGATGACATGAACAAGTTTTTAAGCAATTTTTATGCAAAATGTTGATAAGAGCATTATGAAGCATTGTCGCCGTGGTGGAAGGAAAAAGGGGTGTCACGGCAACGAATCCGAAAATGATGCCACGACAACATATCGGTTCCGGTAACTCGATTGAGATCCCGGTGCAAACGGAAGTGCGGCGGGAGCGTGACAAGCGATAGAAGGTGGGGTCATCCCGGTAACCGGGTTCCCACGGTTAGGGGCAAGGAAACGAGTGTCAAAATGGACACGGTGCAGACAAAGGGGTGCGCCTCATACAACACGAGCATTCATTCACGGCGGTCGTCTCGGGGTTATACCTTCGAAGCGTGCGTTATCGGAGCACTTCGGGTCAAGCGGGGTAGAGGAAGTAGTGGAAGTAGACGTTCTCGGGCGTCGAGGGAAGTAGTGGTTCACGCGACGGTAGTCGAAGTAGTCGTTCTCGCACGCTCTAGGGTCGACGGTAGAGGTTCTCGCGACGGTAGTCGTTCACGTTCGTTCGGAGAGGTACTTGATGACTCCAACATCTTCGGGGCGACGGTAGTTGTACACGGTCCACGAGACGTCGATCGTTCGGGATCCGATTAGCGGGTCTTGCCGACATGAAAGGGTACTTGGCATTTTGTGTAGACGAACTTGGCGCATCCGAAGGGGTACTTGGCGTACAACGGGCGTCGTGGTACTCGTCGTTCCATGAAGACGTTCTCGTAGAACTTGGTGATCTTGACGAATCCTGGACAGTCTTGGTGGCCTTCGGTGGAGGTGTGTTCATTTGAACTAGGAAAACAGCGGCAGCAGCAAGCATCGCAGGAGCCAACGGGCTGGGTCGGAGATGCAGCAACAGAAGCAACACAGCAGCAGCAGCGAGGAATCCGACAGTGGCTGGAGCAGACCGGCAGAGCACTTGAGGGCACAGGGCTGTGCAGGGCTCGTGCGACTGGAGAGGAAGAAGGGAGGCGACGACGTCGAGGAGGGTTGAGGGCGACGCGAAGAAGCAGTAGGAGAGGCAGGGCGACTGCGGTACAAGAAGCGACCGAGGCGCGGCTTCGGGCCATGGCGACAGCGAGGCGGGGCGGCGTCGGGCACGCAGGAAGATGGCGACTCCAGCCGGTGCGGGCACCCACGGCAAAACAGAGGAGGGCCGCGCGCGGGCAGGAGCTGCATCGGACGGCGAAGGCCCACGGGAGAAGAGCTCCAGAAGAAGCGGAGCGGGGCTCCTCGGGTTCGAGCCTTTGCTCTCCCGAGCAAGGAGGCGGCGATGGTGGCGGTTCTTGGCCTGATCCGGACGGCGGGGTCGAGGAAGAAGGAGGCCGAGGCGCGGGGGTGCTCCCCGAGGAGAAGGAAGAGGAGAGGCGGCGCGGGAGGAACAGGGGCGCGCCGGGGAAAGGCTCGGTCGCTGGGGATCGAGGAGATGGGAGTTGGGGATCGAGCGTGGGGCTCTCCTGGCGGCGCTAGGAGGAAAACGAAGGGGAGAGAGGATCGGGCTCGCGTGGGAACGAGAGGGAGATGAGGAATCGGGCCAGGGGTAGCGATGCGGGAGCGCTAGGGTTAGGGTTAGGTGGGCCTGCTGGGCCTTAGAGGCCAGCGCTGGGGTGGGCCGGCGCGGTGAGGTTGGGAGGCCCCTGGCTGCTGGGCTCCTTCCCTCTCTCTAATTCTCTTTCACTTCTTTATTTCCTGATTTAACAAATAAACCGAGGAATAAGAAATGTAGAGAGAGATAGGAGAAGAATTTGAGCAGGGCGCCAATTTTCTTGGACTCATAAAAATGAGCTTGATCCAAGAAAAATACATTTGACACCGTTTGGAAGGATTGCATTCGAACACATTTGAATGTGATTCAAATGAGTTTGAATTAGGAAAACATTTTTGGAGAGTCCAAAAATGTTCGGAATATTGGTGGAGCTCCGGAAAATGGAAAAAGGATAAAAGCAAAGTTTGGGGACCAAACTCGAAGCGAGAAAAGGCATTGGGATTTTTGCAAGTGTGTTCCGGTTAATTCCAAAAGAATGGAATATTTATTATAGCTCCCTAATATTGGGAGGATATATTATAAAGAGAACTCACCATGTGAATTCCCTCAATTTAAATGGACCGAAGATCCATACGATTTATTTAGTTGAGTAGCAACAATTAATGATATGATGGCATGATGACATGATGCAATGCACATGATGACGCAACAACATCGAATAACTGCACGACACCTGGCACATCGGTCTCGGGGCGTTACAGAGCATCACTTGAAGTTTTAGTTATTCTACCTACATGTGTTAGTTTTTGCAAGGAAGAGCACTTGTGTATCCAAAATGACAATCATGATAGAAATTGTCAAAGGATATGTTTGAATGGTTGCGTGCTTCCTTGTCTTCATCCACCATTGTGTAGCGACTTGGTGATATAGAAATTGCTCAAGATGTGAGTCAGTTGCAATCTCATATATTTTGATTCATCCAAGTACCCACACGGGTTAGATAGCATGCAATGTGCAAATATATCCAAGACATAAGATAGTCAACATAAGAGAAATATCAAGGATTAGTCATAGGCTCATACCTTGCATGTATTAAATGGAGTTCCTACTCCAAGTTTGAAGCATCAATGATGTTCAATTCACCTCTTAACCTGCAAAACACTTTCTCATCAAGTGGTTTGGTAAATATATCCGCTAATTGCTTATCGGTGTGAACATGCTTAAGATTAATGTCCCCTTTGGCAACATGATCTCGAATGAAATGATGACGAACTTCAATATGCTTAGTTCGAGAATGTTGCACAGGATTGTGAGCAATCTTAATGGCACTTTCATTGTCACAAAGTAATGGAACATGTTTCACATATATCCCATAATCTTTAAGAGTTTGGGTCATCCAAAGTAATTGAGCACAACATGATCCAGCGGCAATGTATTCCGCTTTGGCGGTGGATAAGGATACCGAGTTTTGTTTCTTGGAAGACCAAGACACAAGAGATCTATCAAGAAATTTACAAGTACCCGAAGTGGACTTTCTATCAACCTTGTCACCGGCATAGTCCAAATCGGAGTAGCCAACAAGATCGAAGGAAGCCCTTTTTGGATACCAAATGCCAAAATTTGATGTATGGATTAAGTATCTCACTATCATTTTCACGGCCTTAAGATGACATTCTTTAGGAGCGGCTTGATATCGTGCACACATGCACACACTTAGCATAATATCGGGACGTGAAGCACATAGATATAACAATGAACCAATCATAGAGCGATAAACCTTTTGATCAACCGGTTCACCATCTTTGGTTAAATCAAGATGTCCACTGGTAGGCATGGGTGTAGTCATACCTTTGCATTCTTGCATATTGAACTTCTTGAATAAGTACCTGGTGTACTTCGTTTGAGAGACAAAAGTACCTTCCTTAGTTTGCTTGATTTGCAAACCAAGAAAGAATTTGAGTTCACTCTTCATCGACATCTCAAACTTCTCCGACATTAGCTTTCCGAACTTTTCACTAAAATGAGGGTTAGTTGATCCAAATATAATATCATCGACATAAATTTGGCATACAAATAGTTCTCCATTAACTCATTTAGTAAAAAGAGTAGAATCTATTTTTCCAATTTCAAAGCCTTTTTCAATAAGATACTTGGTCAAGCATTTATACCATGCTCTAGGAGCTTGTTTAAGACCATAAAGAGCTTTCTGAAGTTTGTAAACATGATTAGGTTTCTTAGGATTGACAAATCCGGGAGGTTGCTTAACATAAACTTCCTCCTCTATTTCACCATTCAGAAAAGCACTTTTAATGTCCATTTGGTACAAGGTGATATCATGATGATTAGCATAGGCAAGATGCGAATGGACTCAAGTCTAGCAACGGGAGCATATGTCTCACCATAGTCCATACCTTCGACTCGAGTGTAGCCTTGGGCGACGAGACGTGCTTTGTTGCGGACTACTTGTCCATCTTCATCTTGCTTGTTGCGAAACACCCATTTGGTACCAATGATGTTGTGGTTGTTGTCGGGCTTCTCAACTAATGTCCAAACTTGATTTATCTCAAAGTTGTGTAGCTCTTCATGCATGGCATTTATCCAATCCGGATCTTCCAAAGCTTCTTCAACCTTCATAGGTTCAATGCTAGAGATGAATGAATAGTGTTCACAAAAGTTAGCTAAACGAGTTTTTGAGCAAGTGATTCTCCCAGTTTGGATATCATTGTAGATTTGCTTGACGGGATGATCTTTAGCAATTCTTGCTCGAACACGTGAAAGCGTTTGCTTGGATCTTGGTTGAACAACTTCTTCATCTTGTTCTTCTTCTTGGCCTTCTTCGTTGTTGACGTTTTCATTCTCTTGTTGTGGTGGAGAAGGAGGTTGTTGGCGTTCATCTTGATGCACTTCCTCATTTTCTTCACCTTGATGTGTCCCACTTGTGGATGCTTCTGTATCAACTCTTGGTTCACCTTGTCATGAGGTAGAAGCTTCCACTTGGATGGACGAGGTACTCTCCTTCACCTCCGTTGGACGAATCTTGCCAATAGACAAGTCTTGGATTGCTTCCGAAGGGTCTTTGTCTCCTACATCAACTGGAAATTGCTCTACTTGCGAGCCATTAGATTCATCAAACTTCACATCTACCGTCTCTTCAACCTTTCGGGTGAAATTGTTGTAGACACGGTATGTGTGAGAGTTTGAGCCATAACCAAGTAGAAAACCTTCATGAGACTTAGGAGCAAATTTACAACGATGATGTTTATCAAGAATGTAGCACTTTGAGCCGAATACTCGAAAGTATCCAACTTGTGGTTTGTTATCGGTGAGGAGCTCATATGCTGGCTTGCCGAGTAGCTTGTCAAGATACAAGCGATTTGTTGCATGACAAGCTGTCTCAACCACTTCCGCCCAAAAGTGCTTTGGCGTCTTGTACTCATCAAGCATCGTTCTTGCCATTTCAATGAGTGTCCGGTTCTTCCTCTCAACAACTCCATTTTCTTGAGGTGTGTACGTAGCCGAGAACTCATGTGCAATCCCTTCTTTGTCAAGAAAGGTGTCCACATTTGCGTTCTTGAACTCCATTCCGTTGTCGCTACGAACCTTCTTGATTTTCACTTCAAATTGATTTTGGGCCTTCCTAGCAAAGTTTTTGAAGATCTTTTGGACCTGTGATTTGTCATCAAGAAAGAACACCCACGTAAATCTTGAAAAATCATCAACTATAACTAGACCAAAAGAATTTCCACCGAGACTTTTGTAAGAGTTAGGACCAAAAAGATCCATGTAAAGTAGCTCGAGTGGTCTCCTTGTGGTCATGATGTTCTTCACGGGATGCCTTCCTCCAACCTGTTTACCTGCTTGACAAGCACTGCAAAGTCTATCCTTACCAAATATGACATCGTTAATGCCAAGGATATGATTTTCTTTAATAAGCTTGTCAAGGTTTCGCATACCAACATGACCTAATCGTCTATGCCATAACCAAGCTTTAGAGGATTTAGCAATTAAGCAAGTTTTAGGTTGAGCCTTTTTAGTGAAATCAACAATGTAAAGATCACCTATGCGTATACCGGTAAAGACTATTTTATGATTATCTCTTCGAAACACTTGGCAATCTACTTCAGTGAATATAACATTGAAACCGAAATCAGCAAGTCTAGGTACTGAAAGTAAATTGTAGCCAAGTGATTCAACGAGCATGACATTTTGTATGGAGTTATCATGTGAGATGGCCACCTTACCGAGGCCAACCAACTTACCCTTTGAGTTATCACCAAAGGTGACATATTTTCGAGGGCCGTTGTTTTCAGCAAGCTCACAAAACATATCTTTATCTCCGGTCATATGATCAGTACATCCACTATCAAGGACCCATTCATTTCCTCCAGCCATGTAACCGCGAAGATTTGCCATAAGGCCAAAGTGTCTCATTGCATCATTAAGATCATAGTCACTGTCATCCTCATCCTCATCAGAGTATCCATGTTCAACATCATCTTGTGATTGATCAATTCCTAGAGAGGGTAATTCATTAGATAAATGATCATTTCTATAGTTATCTTTATGAATTCTAATAGCTCTGGAAATGATATTGCTAATGATTCCAACATCTCCTTTGGCACTCGTAAGATTAGTGAGCTCAAATAAGCAGTCACCAAATTTGGGATCATTGGAATTCATCTTAATCAAGGCAATGGATTTATGGAGAATTTCATCTAGATCTTTCAAGGAATAATTTGGAAAGAGTTCCTCAAGAAATTTCCATATGGTGTAGGTACACTTAAGAGTAGGCAAACATCCAATCAAGTTTCTAGGCAAGCCTCTAGTGATAAGATTAACAGTTCTAAGATTGCGAATCATGTCAATTGACTCATCAAGGGTAGGATGCATGGGATCAACATGAGGTGCACAAGGCTAGCAATATACTTGCTCAAATGATATTCATTGAGAATCTCAAGCATTTCATTTTTCCACTCATGAAAATATTCTCCATCAAAAATAGGCACTCTACGTCTAAGACTCCCCAAAGTAGACTCATCCATCTTCCTCCAATGGTGTTTAAACCAAGGCAATGGAGACCAAAGCTCTGATACCAATTGAAAGGACCGAGAAGAGGTGTGTAGAGGGGGGGGGGGTGATTAGACACTAAGTGCCAAAAGTTGCAGTTTTTAATTTTCTTAAGTTGAAGTGGAGTTTAGGCACAAGTTTAACAAACACAGTACATATCAAGCAAGCATGCAAAGAGTATATGAGCAGCGGAAATTAAAGCATGCAACTTGCAAGAATGTAAAGAGATGGGATTGGAAGATTCAAACGCAATTGGAGACACAGATGTTTTTGTCGTGGTTCCGATAGGTGGTGCTATCGTACATCCGCGTTGATGGAGACTTCAACCCACGAAGGGTAACGGTTGCGCGAGTCCACGGAGGGCTCCACCCACATAGGGTCCACAAAGAAGCAACCTTGTATATCCCACCATGGCCATCGCCCACGAAGGACTTGCCTCACTAGCGGTAGATCTTCACGAAGTAGGCAATCTCCTTGCCCTTACAAACTCCTTGGTTCAACTCCACAATCTTGTCGGAGGCTCTCCCAAGTGACACCTAGCCAATCTAGGAGACACCACTCTCCAAAAAGTAACAAATGGTGTGTTGATGATGAACTCCTTGCTCTTGTGCTTCAAATGATAGTCTCCCCAACACTCAACTCTCTCTCATAGGATTTGGATTTGGTGGAAAGAAGATTTGAGTGGAAAGCAACTTGGGGAAGGCTAGAGATAAAGATTCATATGGTAGGAATGGAGTATCTTGGTCTCAACACAAGTGTAGGTGGTTCTCTCTCAGAAAAAGTGAGTTGGAAGTGTAGGTTCATTCTGATGGCTCTCTCCACGAATGAAGAGGTGGTGGAGGGGTATATATAGCCTCCACACAAAATCTAACCGTTACACACAACTTCCCAAACTCGGTGGGACCGAACAGTTAAACTCGGTCGGACCGATTCAGCAAAGCTAGTGACCGTTAGGGTTTTCGGTGGGACCGACATGCAACTCGGTAGGACTGATATGATTAGGATTAGGGCATAACGTAATCTCGGTGAGACCGATTACCCAAACTCGGTGGGACCAATTTTTGTAATAAGCTAACCAGAGAGTTGGTCAGGTAAACTCAGTGGGACCGATCGCTCATTTCAGTGAGACCGAAACGTTACGAATGGAATAGAGAGAGTTTACATTACAATCTCGGTAGGACCGATCGCTCATCTCGGTGAGACCGAAATGTTACGAAGGGAAACAGAGAGATTACAACCCCATCTCGGTGAGATCGAGATACCTATCAGTGAGACCGATTTGCCTAGGGTTTGTGGCAGTGGCTATGACATTTGAAACTCGGTGGCGCCTGATAGGAAGAATCGGTGGGGTTGAGTTTGACTTTTGGTTTAGGTCATATATGGATGTGATAAAGTAGTTGAGGGCTTTGGAGCATATCACTAAGCATTTGAGCAAGAACCTCATTAAGCAACACCTCATCCCTCCTTGATAGTATTGGCTTTTCCTATAGACTCAATGTGATCTTGGATCACTAAAATGGAAATGTAGAGTCTTGAGCTTTGAGCTTGAGCCAATCCTTTGTCCTTAGCATTTTGAAGGGGTTTCACATCCTCTAGTCCATGCCACTTCACTGTTGAACTTATCTGAAACATACTATATAAAAATGTTAGTCCAAAGAGATATGTTGACATTAATTACCAAAACCACATAGGGAGCACTTGTGCTTTCAACGCAGGGCTTCGCGTAAGGGCTACAACGATATGACCGAGGTGTGTAACTGTGGAGGGTGGCACCGCACACGGCTAAGAGAAGAATTGGTGCCTCTTTGGGGTGCTCCCCTCCCACGTATATAAAGGGGGGAGGAGAGGTGGCCGGCCCAAGGGGGGGTGCGCCAAGGGGGCAGTCCTACTCGTACTCTCTGTCCAAGTAGGATTCGGCCCCCTCCTTTCCTTTCCGGAGAAGGGGGGAAGGGGAAAGAGGTGGAGGAGAAGAAGGAAAGGGCCCCCCTAACCCTAGTCTAATTTGGTTTGGGATTGGGGGGCACGCGCCTCCACCTGGCCGCCACCTCCTCTCTCAACTAGGGCTCATGAAGGCCCATTAACTCTGGGTGGGGGGTCCGGTAACCCCCCGGTACTCCGGAAAATGTCCGAACCTTTCCGAAACCATTCCGGTGTCCAAACATAACCTTCCAATATATCAATCTTAACGTCTCGACCATTTTGAGACTCCTCGTCATGTCCGTGATCACATCCGGGACTTCGAACAAACTTCGGTTCATCAAATCACATAACTCATAATACAAATCATCATCGAACGTTAAGCGTGCGGACCCTACGGGTTCGAGAACTATGTAGACATGACCGAGACACATCTCCGGTCAATAACCAATAGAGGAACCTAGATGCTCATATTGGCTCCTACATATTCTACGCAGATCTTTATCAGTCAAACCGCATAACAACATACGTTGTTCCCTTTGTCATCGGTATGTTACTTGCCCGAGATTTGATCGCCGGTATCATCATACCTAGTTCAATCTCGTCACCGTCAAGTCTTTTTACTCGCTCCGTAATGCATCTTCCCGTAACTAACTCATTAGTCACACTATTAAAGCGTATATGCCAACTCCAAGAGGCTTGCACCAGTCCATAAATGGATTGCTGGAGCTTGCACACTTTGTTAGCACCTTTTGGATCGACAAAACCTTCTGGTTGCATCATATACAACTCTTCTTTAAGATATCCATTAAGGAATGCAGTTTTGACATCCATTTGCCAAATTTCATAATCATAAAATGCGGCAGTTGCTAACATGATTCAGACAAACTTAAGCATCGCTACGGGTGAGAAGGTCTCATCGTAGTCAACTCCTTAAATTTGTCGAAAACCTTTCGCAACAAGTCGAGCTTTGTAGACAGTAACATTACCGTCAGCGCCAGTCTTCTTCTTGAAGATCCATTTATTCTCTATGGCTTGTCGATCATCGGTCAAGTCAACCAAAGTCCACACTTTGTTCTCATACATGGATCCCATCTCAGATTTCATGGCCTCAAGCCATTTCGCGGAATCTGGGCTCATCATCGCTTCCGCATAGTTCGTAGGTTCATCATGGTCAAGTAACAATGACCTCCAGAACATGATTACCATACCACTCTGGTGCAGACCTTACTCTGGTTGACCTACGAGGTTCGGTAGTAACTTGATCAGAAGTTTCATGATCATTATCATTACCTTCCTCACTGATTGGTGTAGGAGTCACTGGAACTGATTATTGTGATGAACTACTTTCCAATAAGTGAGCAAGTACAATTACCTCATCAAGTTCTACTTTCCTCCCACTCACTTCTTTCGAGAGAAACTCCTTCTCTAGAAAGGATCCATTCTTAGCAACGAATATTTTGCCTTCGGATCTGTGATAGAAGGTGTACCCAACTGTTTCCTTTGGGTATCCTATGAAGACACATTTCTCCGATTTGGGTTCGAGCTTATCAGGTTGAAGCTTTTTCACATAAGCATCACAACCCCAAACTTTAAGAAATGACAACTTGGGGTTCTTACCAAACTACAATTCATATGGTGTCGTCTCAACGGATTTAGATGGTGCCCTATTTAACGTGAATGCAACCGTCTCTAAAGCATAACCCCAAAATGATGGCGGTAAATCATTAAGAGACATCATAGATTGCACCATATCTAATAAAGTGCGATTACGACGTTCGGACACACCATTACGCTATGGTGTTCCAGGTGGCGTGAGTTGCGAAACTGTTCCGTATTGTTTCAAATGAAGACCAAACTCATAACTCAAATATTCGCCTCCATGATCAGATCGTAGAAACTTATTTTCTTGTTACGATGATTTTCCACTTCACTCTGAAATTCTTTAAACTTTTCAAATGTTTTAGACTTATGTTTCATCAAGTAGATATACCCATATCTGCTCAAATCATATGTGAAGGTCAGAAAATAACGATACCCGTCGCGAGCCTCAACACTCATCGGACCGCATACATCAGTATGTATTATTTCCAATAAGTCAGTTGCTCGCTCCATTGTTCTGGAGAACGGAGTCTTAGTCATCTTGCCCATGAGGCATGGTTCGCAAGCATTAAGTGATTCATAATCAAGTGATTCGAAAAGCCCATCAACACGGAGTTTTTTCATGCGCTTTACACCAATATGACCTAAACGGCAGTGCCACAAATAAGTTGCACTATCATTATTAAACTTGTATATTTTGGCTTCAATATTATGAATATGTGTATCACTACTACCGAGATTCAACAAAAATAGACCACTCACCAAGGGTGCATGACCATAAAAGATATTACTCATATAAATAGAACAACCATTATTCTCTGATTTAAATGCATAACCGTCTCGCATCAAAGAAGATCCATATATAATTTTCATGCTTAACGCTGGCACCAAATAACAATTATTCAGGTCTAAAACTAATCCCAAAGGTAGATGTAGAGGTAGTGTGTCGATGGCGATCACATCGACTTTGGAACCATTTCCCACGCGCATCGTCACCTTGTCCTTAGCCAATCTTCATTTAATCTGCAGCCCCTATTTCAAGTTGCAAATATGAGCAACAGAACCAGTATCAAATACCCAGGCGCTACTACGAGCATTAGTAAGGTACACATCAATAACATGCATATCAAATATACCTTTCACTTTGACATCCTTCTTATCCGCCAAATACTTGGGACAGTTCCGCTTCCAGTGACCAGTCCCTTTGCAGTAGAAATACTCAGTCTCAGGCTTAGGTCCAGACTTGGCCTTCTTCACTTGAGCAACAACTTGTTTGTCATTCTTCTTGAAGTTCCCCTTCTTCCCTTTGCCCTTTTTTCTTGAAACTGGTGCTCTTATTAACCATCAACACTTGATGCTCCTTCTTGATTTCTACGTCCGCAGCCTTTAGCATTGCGAAGAGCTCAGGAATCGTCTTATCCATCCCTTTCATATTATAGTTCATCACGAAGCTTTTGTAGCTTGGTGGTAGTGATTGAAGAACTCTGTCAATAACACTATCATCAGGAACATTAACTCCCAGTTGAGTCAAGTGGTTGTGGTACCCAGACATTCTGAGTATATGTTCACCGACAGAACTATTCTCCTCCATCTTACAGCAATAGAACTTATTGGAGACTTCATATATCTCAATTCAGGAATTTTCTTGAAATATTAGCTTCAACTCCTGGAACATCTCATATGCTCCATGACATTCAAAACGTCGTTGAAGTTCCGATTCTAAGCCGTACAACATGGCACACTGAACTATCGAGTAGTCATCAGCTTTACTCTCCCAGATGTTCATAACAGCTGGAGTTGCTCCTGCAGTGGGTTTTGCACCTAGCGGTGCTTCCAGGACGTAATTCTTCTGTGCAACAGTGATGATAATCCTCAAGTTACGGACCCAATCCGTGTAATTGCTACCATCATCTTTCACCTTTGCTTTCTCTAGGAACGCATTAAAATTCAAGGGAACGGTAGCACGGGCCATTGATCTACAACAACATAGACATGCAAATACTATCAGATACTAAGTTCATTATAAATTAAAGTTCAATTAATCATATTACTTAAGAACTCCCACTTAGATAGACATCCCTCTAGTCATCTAAATGATAACGTGATCCATATCAACTAAACCATGTCCTATCATCACGTGAGATGCAGTAGTTTTCAATGGTGAACATCACTATGTTGATCGTATCTACTATATGATTCACGTTCGACCTTTCGGTCTGAGTATTTCGAGGCCATATCTCCATATGCTATGTTCGTGAAGTTAACCTGAGTATTCTGCACGTGAAAAACTGGCTTGCACCCGTTGTATGTGAACGTAGAGCTTATCACACCCGATCATCACGTGGTGTCTTGGCATGACGAACTGTAGCAACAGTGCATACTCAGGGAGAACACTTATACCTTGAAATTTAGTGAGGGATCATCTTATAATGCTACCGCTGTACTAAGCAAAATAAGATGCATAAAGGATAAACATCACATGCAATCAAAATAAGTGATATGATATGGCCATCATCATCTTGTGCTTTTGATCTCCATCTCCAAAGCACCATCATGATCACCATCATCACCGGCTTGACACCTTGATCTCCATCGTAGCATCATTGTCGTCTGGCCAACTACTACTCCTACGACTATCGCTACCGCTTAGTTATAAAGTAAAGCAATTACATGGCGATTGCACTTCATACAATAAAGCGACAACCATAAGGCTCCTGCCAGTTGCCGATAACTTTTACAAAACATGATCATCTCATACAAAAATTTATATCTCATCACGTCTCGACCATATCAAATCATAACATGCTGTGCAAAAACAAGTTAGACGTCCTCTACTTTGTTGTTGCAAGTTTTACGTGGCTGCTACGGGCTTCTAGCAAGAACCGTTCTTACCTACGCATCAAAACCACAACGATTTTTCGTCAAGTGTGTTGTCTTAACTTTCAACAAGGACCGCACATAGTAAAACTCGATTCAACTAAATTCAGAGAAACAGACACCTGCCAGCCACCTATGTGCAAAGCACGTCGGTAGAACCAGTCTCATGAACGCGGTCATGTAATGTCGGTCCGGGCCGCTTCATCCAACAATACCGCCGAATCAAAGTAAGACGTTGTTGGTAAGCAGTATGACTATTATCGCCCACAACTCGTTGTGTTCTACTCGTGCATATAACATCTACGCATAGACCTGGCTCGGATGCCACTGTTGGGGAACGCAGTATGACAAAAAAATTCTACGATCACGCAAGATCTATCTAGGTGATGCATAGCAACGAGATGGGAGAGTGTGTCCACATACCCTCGTAGACCGACAGCGGAAGCGTTTAGTAACGCGGTTGGTGTAGTTGAACGTCTTCGCGATTCAACTGATCCAAGCACCGAATGTACGGCACCTCCGTGTTCAGCACACGTTCAGCTCGATGATGTCCCTCGAGCTCTTGATTCAGTTGAGAACGAGGGAGAGTTTCGTCAGCACGACGGCGTGTTTACGGTGATGATGAAGTTACCGACCAAGGGCTTCGCCTAAGCACTACAACGATATGAGTGAGGTGTGTAACTGTGGAGGAGGGCATCGCACACGGCTAAGAGAAGACTTGGTGTGTCTTTGTGGTGCTCCCCTCCCACGTATATAAAGGGGGGAGGAGAGGTGGCCAGCCCAAGGGGGGCGCGCCAAGGGGGGAGACCTACTTGGACTCCCGGTCCAAGTAGGATTCGGCCCCCTCCTTTCCTTTCTGGAGAAGGGGGGAAGGGGAAAGAGGTGGAGGAGAAGAAGGAAAGGGGGGCCGCCCCCAACCCTAGTCCAATTCGGTTTGGGCTTGGGGGGCGCTCGCCTCCACCTCGCCGCCGCCTCCTCTCTCCACTAGGGCCCATGAAGGCCCATTAACTCCCCAAGGGGGGGGTCCAGTAACCCCGCGACACTCCGAAAAATGTCAGAACCTTTCCGAAACCATTCCAGTGTCCAAACATAACCTTCCAATATATCAATCTTTACATCTCGACCATTTCGAGACTCATCATGTCCGTGATCTCATCCGGGACTCCGAACAAACTTCGGCTCATCAAATCACATAACTCATAATACAAATCGTCATCAAACGTTAAGCGTGCGGACCCTACAGGTTCGAGAACTATGTAGACATGACCAAGACACACCTCCGGTCAATAACCAATAGCGGAACCTGGATGCTCAAATTGGCTCCTACATATTCTATGAAGATCTTTATCGGTCAAACCGCATAACAACATATGTTGTTCCCTTTGTCATCGGTATGTTACTTGCCTGAGATTCGATCGTTGGTATCATCATACCTAGTTCAATCTCGTCACCGACAAGTCTCTTTACTCGTTCTGTAATGCATCATCCCGTAACTAAATCATTAGTCATATTTCTTGCAAGGCTCATAGTGATGTGCATTACCGAGAGGGCCCAGAGATACCTCTCTGATACACGGAGTGACAAATCCTAATCTCCATCTATGCCAACTCAACAAACACCATAGGAGACACCTGTAGAGCATCTTTATAATCACCCAGTTACGTTGTGACGTTTGATAGCACATTAGGTGTTACTCCGGTATTCGGGAGTTGCATAATCTCATAGTCAGAGGAACATGTATAAGTCATAAAGAAAGCAATATCAATAAAACTAAACGGTCATAATGATAAGCTAATGGATGGGTCTTGTCCATCACATCATTCTCTAATGATGTGATCCCGTTCATCAAAGGACAACACATGTTTATGGTTAGGAGACTTAACCATCTTTAATTATCGAGCTAGTCTAGTAGAGGCATACTAGGGACACTCTGTTTTGTCTACGTATTCACACATGCACTAAGTTTCCAGCTAATACAATTCTAGCATGAATAATAAACATTTATCATGATATAAGGAAATATAAATAATAACTTTATCATTGCCTCTAGGGCATATTTACTTCAGTTGACGTGTCGGCGGCTGTGGAGTTTGCGCGGGCGACGCAGTGGCCGTGCTGTGCTGGTAGTGGGAGGCTCGTCCTGCCTGTCTAGGCAGCTCGGTGACGGCTGTTCTTCGACGGATCACAGCTCTGGCGGCTCGGGCTATGGCGTCTGTGTTCTGTGCGGTCTTTGGACAACCAAATTTGGCCGGCGGGAGGATGCGGGGTGGAAGTCTGCCCTTCCCTGCTCGGAGGACGTGCATTAGTCTATGTGCTGGTGGTTTGCCATGGTTGACTCGACAGCAAGGCGTGGTGGTGGTCCCTGCACGGTCAAGGCGTTGTGGTTGTTCATGGGTGCACCGGTTAGTGGAGTTGCTTGCATGAGAGTGCTGGTGTCAATGATCCGAGCAAAATTTTGGCCGGTTCTTGCTGGCCGGCAGCGGCGGCACTCGTGGGCGTCGCTTTCTTCCTTGGAGGTGTCGTCGAGGTGATTTGGGCTTCCTGCACTCTCGGGTCAAGATCCTCGGGTGAAAGTCATGATCCTGGTTGGATCAGGCGACTACATCGTCTTCAATGTCATATTCCCTCTTGGGGCATCGTCTTGAAGATCTTGGTCCCATTTGTGATTCCTCCAGGCTGGATGTGCACTACATTGTTGTCGGCAAGTCCCCGACCGGCAATGAGGTGGTGTGGCATTGCGATGTGTGTGGCAACGACAATGGTGGCGAGGAGAGCTAGGTCGCGACTTGTCCTTCCGATGCCGAAGGTCCGTTGCACCCATGGGTGTGCCTATGTTGGCTTCTGGCTGTGACAGAGAAGTCGGAGCTGCGGGCGGCGGGGCCACTGCGGCAATGATGACTCCATGAGGGCGGTTTCAACAAGCGGTGCTCTTCGGGTGTTGCGCAGGAGTAGGTCGATGTGAGGCTTGTAACTTTCTCCTATGATGCTCATTGGCAAAATCGGAGCTGCCATGTCCTTGACGCTGTAGTCGACTATTTGGCGTTGCTTCCTTGTTTGGTGCTGCCTCTCGACGGTTGTGTTGTTGGTTGTGTTGTGATCTTGTTGGTGGCTAGGTCGTCCGCGTGTGCCTCTTGTGGGGTTTGTAATTTAGGTTTTCATCGGTTTTCCTCTAATTAACCGGGCAACTCTCTTCTTCTTAATCAATGAAAATGGAAAATCTTTTGCCTTGTTTCAAGAAAAAACATTTGCTAAACCATGTCGGTTGTCCATGATAAAAACCATCCGCCATGGACCAATATTTTGCTAAAATTGCTGCTCGCCATGTTGAAGGAATAGCCAAAAATATATTGGGTCCCACCCAAGTCCTACATGGCAGTACACATGGAAAGTCAATGACAGCCAACACAAGCTAAGGAGGCCAACAAAATCTCAAGCAAGCCCCTTGTGGGTCCCAATAAGCCACCCCGATCAATAAAAGTCCAAGAAAGTCTTCATATTCAATGTCAAAGCACTAGTAGAAAATAGGGCTTTGGTCCTGAGCTGATTAGAGCATTAGTACCGGTCGCGTTACAAACCGGTACTAATATGAGCATTAGTCCCGGTTCGAGCAGCTAGGACACCGGACAGGGCTCGGCTAGCTTTAGTCCCGGGTCAAACGCAACAATAGTCCCGGTTGGAGATACCAACCAGGACTAAAGGGGTAGCGGCGTAGGATGCGGCCGGTGCGAACCGGCTTTAGTCCCGATTGGAGATACCAACCGGGAATAAAGGGGTTTTGAAAGTTTCGTTTTTGTTTTATCATTTGTTTTTTGTTTTTAGTTTCTGTTTTAAATTGCTTATATGTTTTAGGATATTTGATATTTTTGGGTCATTCTTTTTGCATTACATTCAAAATTTTGTCTGGTTTCTGTTTGTGCAATTAGTTTTTAAATTTGCATGGTTTAAATTTGAATTTGTTTAAATTTTCTTCAAACCCTAGATTGTGAATAACTTGAGTTTAGAAATAGTTTTTAATTTAATTCTTTTTGCTCCCTAGTCACATGTTAGATTGTTGTCACGGTAAGATTTATTGGGTTATTTTTAGAATAATTTAAATTAGAATTTTAATTTAAACAATACTATTTTGCTTATATAGTTGTTTTAGTCATTTAATTGCTGTTTTTAATTATTTTAGTTAGTTCTTCCTGTAGATTTTAACATGTTGTAGTAACCTTAGTTGTGACTCTGGCTGGGACGGTGCTAGTAGATGTAGTTGACGGTAGGATTGGATGGACACCAATCCAGACTAAAGGGGTTCTATAGTTTTCAAACTCTACACCCCACCCCCGTATCGCCATATTAGTTTTGAAAAAACAAAAGAAAATGATAAAAACTTAAAAAATTAGAATCCTTCGAGATGTAGTTGTGTTACTACATCTACTAGTTAGGAAAATTAAAAAACATAAATTTTAACATGTTTTGCAAAAAAGTGTTTTCGGCTATAAATTTTGCATACGATGTCGAAAAAAGTATAATATATCAAAATGTTTAGCACGAGAAGCCGGTTCTGATTTTGACCGCCGTAGGCCATTTTGCAAATCTTTAGAATCCTCAAATTCTGAAAGGAAAAAAGTTATCCTCAAATTTATTTATTTTGAATTTTTGGTCAAACTATGGTCAAACTATGGTCAAACTACTTATTCAATAGATATTAGTGTTACTAAATAATTATTGTTTTCTAGAATAATAGTTTCAAACTCAAATGGTGAAAGTGTGACTTCATGCTCAAGTTCAACAACTAAAATCAAATAATAGCAGTTCCTTCAACTGGACAGACATTGTATATAGTGATTCACGGATTCACCATTTTATACTTGAGCTAGTATCAGATCAAAAATTATAACCATTTTATCAATGAATCCAGATTAGACACTTGTGCTTAGCTAAACATAGAAAGCTCATTAGTTCTCATCCTAATCACATCACCAAGAAGCAATTGATTCAAGCATATGAGAAATAATTTTGAAAATTAATGATGCCATATTTGGATTCCTCACATTTTTCTGATAATAATGGATATATTATTTGTCGAATTTCGATTTACAAATTTAAAGATATTAATTATGTCATATTAAACGAATAAATGGCAAAAAATGAACAAAATAATATTATTACTTATTTTAATTTCACTGGAATTCAATATTATTATTATTTAATTTATTTTAATAATTGTTTGGAATTCAAAAAATTAAATCATGTGACATCAAGACCTAAGGGTTAACATGACTGATAGCTTACTATTGTCAGGAAAACAACAAGTGCAGACTTGGATACTAGGGAAAATAGAACTAAGAAGTTAAGCGTGCTTAGGCTGGAGTAGTGAGAGGATGAGTGACCGTCCGGGAAGTTAGACGATTTGGAATGAGTGCTCCACGCTAGAGCAGTGAGCAGGGGTGATTAGAGGTTAAATTGTCAAACTATTTTAGCCCCGCTCTAGATAGCGGCCACGTGGAGCCCCTTTAGTCCCGGTTCGTAGCACAACAGGGACTAAAAGTGGTGGGCATTAGTCCCGATCGGTTTGTTCCAGTTGGAAAACCAGGACTAAAGGCCCTTACGAACTGGGACTGAAGGTCTGTTTTCTACTAGTGAAGAAAGAGAAGCACATAAAATAATAAGTCAAAAGTAAAGGCAAAGGACTAGAGTAGCCCAAGTCCCCCTCCTAGCCCAACTAGGGGTTCATAACACTAATGCAGGATGTTGCTAACGCGGCATTACGATCAGAGACCCTTCAACGAAACTGTGTGCCATGCAATAATCACAAATGGTGATGTAAAAATCCCGTCAAAAAGGTGCAAAACATTTGCGATGACGGATGCATCAAACATGATTTTAGTTGCGTGTGCGATGCAGGGCATACGATTCAATTCAATGAACTATTTGCGATGAGGTGGAATAATAGGAATGGGCAGCCATATGAAGGTGTGTGTGCAATATACGGCATACAGTTTACTCGGATGAACTGTTTGTGATTAGGCGGAACAAAATAAACAGTCAGCTAGATCAAGGTGTGTGCGATAGAGGGCAAACAGTTCACTTAGATGAACTGTTTGCATTGAGCCAAACGGTTCAATTTAACAAGATGTGTGTGATACACAACTAATAGGTCTGTAATAAAAATGTGTACGAAGACCGATAATAATACAGACGATTGCTGCTAATAAGACGTGTGTGTTGTGCGTTGGGATTGCATATAGAACAACAACATATATACACACACACTTATAAGGACATGGTTGCATAGCCAAATTAAACATCCAATTACATAGGTGGCTACTACACACATGACATTTGCACACACCAAAGTAAACTATTACATGTATAATTACATAGGTGGCTACTACACACATGACATTTCCACACACCAAAGTCAACTATATATTACATACATAATTAACTAGGATAAACGATCATCTAATCATCATCTACTTCTTATGACGCTTGCCGCTACTGCTATGCTTGTGGCTCAATCCGGCCTCGTTGATTTCAGTAACGAGGCACTTCCTTATGTCAACGATCCGCCTGCGCATCTCATAGCATGTGTACACGCTCTTGGCCGCGAAACTGAGGTGAGGTTCATCAGTTGCCGCATCCAGGCCCCGTGTTAGGATACGGGATGTGTTCTGTTGGCATCATCCTTCATCTTTTCGTAGTATGGATCGATGATGGCCGAGGCGAGTTCAACCAGGGAGTCCTTCTTCGTGCTGCCCCAAACCCTGTAGTGCTCATGAATTTCGACAAGGTTCTTGCAGGCCAAGCCCGTAACCCTGAGCGCTTTTACATCATCGGTGGTTTCCACCGTAGCGAACTTGTAGTCGGTGCTGTTGACAAACCTGGCAAAATGGCCGCAAGGCTCTGTGGCCATGCAGTAGTGGTAGATGAGGACAAGATGGCGCACACACAACTGGGCGACGGCAACCTTCTGATCTATGTTGGGACGACCGCCGGTATACTGGAGGTCGATGCCGACCACCTTGTACTTGTCTCGAGCAAGCAACTGCTCAACGGTGTTGGTGTAGTCGTCCACCACGGCCGGGTCGATGGTGTACCGATGTCGCTTGAAGCCACGTTGGTATTTCCCCAAAGAGGAAGGGATGATGCAGCACAACAGCGGTAGGTATTTCCCTCAGATATGAAACCAAGGTTATCGAACCAGTAGGAGAACCAAGCAACACAATGTAAACAACACCTGCACACAAATAACAACTACTCGCAACTCGACGTGTAAAAGGGGTTGTCAATCCCTTTCGGGTAACAACGCCTCAAGATAGGCAAAGAGACGTGAGATAAATTTGTAGTAGATTGATAAAACGAACGCCAAATAAAATAAGTAAGAATAAATTGCAGCAATGTATTTTCGGGTTTTTGGTTTAATAGATCTAAAAGTAGAAGCAAAGGAAAAGTAGATCGCAAAGGCAAATAATATGAGAAAGAGACCTGGGGGCCGTAGGTTTCACTAGTGGCTTCTCTCGAGAAAAATAGCAAACAGTGGATGAACAAATTACTGTTGGGCAATTGATAGAACTTCAAATACTCATGACGATATCCAGGCAATGATCATTACATAGGCATCACGTCCAAGATTAGTAGACCGACTCCTGCCTGCATCTACTACTATTACTCCACACATCGACTACTATCCGGCATGCATCTAGTGTATTAAGTTCATGGAAAAACATAGTAATGCAATAACAATGATGACATGATGTAGACAAGATCTATCTATGTAGAGATAGACCCCATCGTTTTATCCTTAGTAGTAACGATACATACTTGTCGGTTCCCCTTCTATCACTGGGATCAAGCACCGTAAGATCAAACCCACTACAAAGCACCTCTTCCCATTGCAAGATAAATAGATCAAGTTGGCCAAACAAAACCCAAATATCGGAGAAGAAGTACGAGGCTATAAGCAATCATACATAAAAGAGATCAAAGAAACTCAAATACATTCATGGATATAAAAAAGATATATCTGATCATAAACTCAAAGTTCATCAATCCCAACAAACACACCGCAAAAGAGTTACATCGTATGGATCTCCAAGTTGTGGCACCCCGGCTCAGAGCAACCGGTTTACCATGCATTGCCAGCCCAGAGACCATGTCTTTTGGTAACACACAACATCTTGGTACAGAAAACAACCGCTTTATTGATGTTAGCGGATCATAGTTCATATTACATGGTGCGACTGAACAATATGTACATTATTTAGTGAACATAAAGGGGCCTCGATCATAGCAACTACGCGGCAGCGGAACAACGTCGTAGCGGAACTCCATAGCACAGGGACACCAATGTGGACACGATCTAGACTCGGACAACACTCCTTTCGAATGAGACTTTCCTGAAAGTTGGCATGACACGCCAGGTTAGTACAATGAATGTACTTGCAAGCTCACAACAAACATAAACATAATGACAAACAATATCATGATATTTAACCGATTGATTTACTAATGCAACATCATATCATACATGTCGTGATCATGCTCTTGTGATATAAGTCCCTCGGACTTGCTTACCAATGGTGATCGTTCTAGGATCACAAACGGACCAACCTCGTGGTCTTTGATCGGGTTACCTCGTAACCAAAGGGTGATCTTTCCAGCGATCACAACCATGACCAACACTTGGTCGCCAACATCAAGATGATTTACCCACCTTAATCCTGTCAACAGTGCAAAGTTCATACATTAGTGTGCAAAATTAATTAAACGTTGACGCATGGTGTGACCTACTTTCGAGCGTGTCTGTAACCATGGACTCGGTTATCGATAGATTGAATACATTCTGCAGAGGTAGCGCACTATACCCACACCACGGAACCCATGGCCTCGCACTCCCATTCGTGTGGACCAACGGCGTTCCGACGAAACCCCTCCATTGCCATGACACTCTCCCGGCCATTCCGACTCACTCCCCACTGGGCTAGTCCTGGGTGGCCCTGTGTCTACCAAAGACACCAATGGCCACCATCGTGGCAAAACATAAACGGTCCCAAACGGGGACAAGGTACCATAACAACAACGGGCACACAAGGTTATGTATGCTTACCGGGCCACCGTACCGCACACCCGTAACCTTCCCTTGTTGGAGGCACCGACCAGAGGCATGACAACTGACCGAATAAAGGCAAATGTGGTTGCACTGGGAAAACTCGATTCAGTGGCACCATGACCCGGTCAACGATATATTCAAGTTGAGTTATTATCAGGTTAAACTTAAAGTGAAAGTAACCGGTGTCGTAATATGCCATGAAATGCAACACTAACATGTGCATCATATATCAACGGAAATAACTGGGTCAACTATATCCACACTAAGCATAAACATCAACAACTCATAACACTCCTCTGGTTATGATTAATCATCACTTTAAACAGAATCTTTACTTAGCAAATTTATCATTTTTCTCATCCAAGAAAATACTCAAAATAATTAATCATATCAACTTAAACAAGCAACCAACAGAATATAAACAATATTCTAGTGATTTAAATGCATGGATTGAACCATTAATTCAAGTTGAAAAGTCACAAATATTGTAATGGCACCATGAAAATGTTGATGTGGCTTGCCTTAGTGCAGATGAGGTTCACAACCCTCCTAGTGGTCCTCGAGACAAGCTTCACTATCTGAAAGCAATTATAAACACAAAAAGAAAACATCAAGAACCCTTCTGAAATTCACCAGAAAATATAGGCAAAAGAGAAAATTCTCATTTTTGGTGAGTTGCTAGATTTCTTCATAAAGAACACAATGCAAAAAGAATTAATTCATTTGGACTTATGGTTAAAAGTGTTGGTTTTTTTAAGCTCTCCGGATAGAATTGAATTTTTGAATTTAAATAAACAGAACCGGGGTGATGTCGAAGGCGTAAAACCTTGCAGGCGCCACCACTCGTACCGCTTCGGGCGCGTACAGAGTGGCTGACTAGCGGGCCCCGCTAGTCAGATGAGAGGGAGGGGAGGAGGGAATAGAGAGCGGCGCGGCTCCGCCGGAGCACACGCCGGCGAGGAGAGCTCCTTGGCCAGAACTAGAGGGAGGGATCGAAAGAGAAGATAGAGGCACACCTGCCTGTACCAATAGGTTAGCTAGGGGTGGTCGGACGGCGTCGGAAACGACCTCTCCAGCAGCGACAGAACACAGCGGTCGCCGGAGTTGAAGACGACGGTGACTAGAGGCGACACCACAGGCTCCAACCGGGCGGAACGGCACCACTGAGGCACGACGGAGGCCCTGGAAGGGTGGCCCGAGCCTGGGACGGGCTGGAGCCGCAGAGACGACCCGAGGGGATCGCCGACGAGCTGGATCTCGGGGATGGCGGCCCGCGGCCTGCCCGACTGGGCTACGGCTTTCTACGAGATCGTGGAGTGTGTGTCAGGAGTGGATGATGCTCGAGGAGGCTGGGAGGGCTCTATTTGTAGCCCAGCGATGAGTGGGGGTTCGGGCTCCACCAGAGGACACTTGGACACGGTGCCCGGTGACGAACGGCGTCAGTGAGCGAGGGGGAAGGCGACGTAGCTCACGCGGGCACTGTGGGCAAGCGAAGAAGAGCACAGGGGCAAGAGGGTGGCGACGAACACAGTGCGCAGCGCACTATTGCGTTGGACCGGACCGCGCCCGTGCTAGCTGCGGTGAGCTCCGCGTCGGTGAGCGCCAGGAGGGAGTTTAGAGGGTCAGGACGATGATCGTGGCGAAGTTTGGCAAGGTTTGGCAGTCGAGGAAACAAGCACGCGCGCAACAAAGCGCTTGGCGGCACTCAGAGCGCAGCGACATGCAGGTTGGCACCTTGCACACGCGTGGTCACCACCTGAACTCTGACCTCAGGCCGACCTAAGCCTAAACTTCATGTCTGGCATGTAGTTCATGGTAGATTGAGAGGTTACCACACTTTGGTTTGACCTCAGACGCAGTAGAATGGATTTCAACTCCCTGGTAAGTTTCTGGTCAGTAACTTTGAGAGCTTACTGTGGTCAAACTACTGAGAGAGTTGGGAGCTGGGCTTCGGAGGTTAGCAATCATCTACTAAGGTGATGATGCACAAGAAAAATCAGCCACAATAGAGCAAGTTAAATGGTAGTTGCTGTAGAAACCACCATTTCTGTCTAGAACAGAAAATATTTTCTGTAGCAAAAATATTCAAAAAGTGATGAAATATTTTTGCTCAGGAAGGTGCTCTAGGGTTCAAAGAATATTTGGGAATTTTCTCAGATTTTTGTGGGCAAGAAAAATTGGGGTTGCTTTGGAGCACTTTGAGCTAGCTAGGGTTTAAGAGAGGGAAATGAATATTTTTCATTTAAGAAAAATATTCAAAATATTATTTTGAGGTGAACCAGAGAGGAAATGATAGTTAGAGAGGGAAATGAGGCACTTGGGTGAAAGTCAAGGGGTACCCAAGTGTTTAAGTCCATTTGAAAAGATTCAAAACTCCAAATTTCAAAACCAAACCAAGTGAAAATCACGCAAAGAGGAGGGGGCAAGAACCAGGGTGTCACAAACCTCCCCCACTTAGGATGAATCTCGTCCTCGAGATTCGGTTTCTTGGGAAAACCATTCTGGATAATGTGCCTTTAGAAATTCTTCTCGTTCCCAAGTCGATTCTGCCTCTGTGTGATGCTCCCACTGAACTTTGTAAAACTTCCTTGCTTTACTATGAGTGACCATTTCCATCTGATCCAAAATTCTGACCGGTCACTCTTCATATGTTAAATCCTTTGCCAGCTCTATTTCTGTCATAGCAGTCTTTTTCTCAGACGGTGATATGCATCGCCTCAACTTTGAAACATGAAACACATTATGTACTTCCAAAAATTCTGGGGGGTAGTTCCAACTGATATGCAACAGTACCCACTCGGGACATAACGGGGAATGGACCAATAAATCTGGGTGCCAACTTTCCACGAGTCTGAAATCTCTTGACTCCTTTCATAGGGGTGACTCGACGGTATACGTGTTCTCCTGGTTCAAAACTGGTCTGTCGGTGCTTTGCATCATAATAACTCTTTTATCGCGATTTGGCCAATTGCAATCTGTCTCGGACTTCCTTGACTTTCTTCTCAGCTTCCATCATGAGATTCGTTCTGAAAATACGGCTATCTCTAGTTTGAGACAAATTTAAAGGAGTGTGGCACTTACGGCCATACAAAGCCTCATACGGTGACATCTTTAAACTGGTTTGGAAGCTGTTGTTATAAGAGAACTCGGCATACGACAGGCAGTCTTCCCATTTTGGTCCTTGGGACAAAGCATAGGCTCATAGCACATCTTTGATATTTGGTTTACTCGCTTAGTCTGTCCATCAGTCTGAAGGTGATAAGCGGTACTATATTTTAACATTGTTCCCAAGGCTTGGTGGAGACGTGACCAGAAAGAGGAGGTAAAAACTGACCCCCCCCCCCTGTCAGAAGTGATTGTTCGAGGTACTCCATGCATACTGACTATTCTGGATACATACAGTTGTGCTAGATGATATGCTCGATATGTGGTTCTGATCAGGATAAAGTGAGCAACCTTGGTTAAGGTGTCCACTATGACCCAGACTGCATTGTTACCTCACTGAGTCTTAGGTAGCCTTGTGACAAAATGCATGTAGACATCATCCCATTTCCATTGTGAAACTGGCAACGGTTGGAGAAGTCCGGCTGGCTTCTGATGTTCTGCCTTCACCTTGTTGCATATGTCGCAACAAGCCACAAAATATGCAATGTCTTTCTTCATTCCAACCCACCAAAATATTTGCCGAAGGTCTTCATACATTTTAGTACCTCCAGAGTGAATAGAATATGAGGATTCGTGTGCTTTCGACAGGATTTTCTTCCTTAAATCCGACTGACTGGGTACACAAATCCTTCCACGAAATCGGAGTGTACCATGTTGATCCTTAGAAAAATCTGGAGTCTGTCCTGCTATCTTACTCTTGGCACGTTTCTGCAGGACGGTGTCAGCTGGCTGGGCCTTGTGGATCTCTTCCTCAAGGGTAGGGGTAACTTCCATAATATTAGCAAGGACAGCATCAACTATGACCAGGTTGAGCTGAGCAATCGCCTCTTGAAGTTCAGGAGGCAAGGATTTCATTATGGCATTCAGGCCGACATGCTTTCGACTCAGTGCATCGGCAACCACGTTGGCCTTACCCGGGTGGTAATTTATTCCAAGATCATAGTCCTTGACTAACTCAAGCCATCTTCGTTGACGGAGATTTAAATCTGGCTGAGTAAATATATACTTGAGACTTTTGTGGTCGGTAAAAATTTGGCACCTCTTCCCGATGAGGCAGTGTCTCCAAATTTTTAGGGCATGAACCACCGCGGCCAATTCCAGATCATGAGTAGGATAATTCCCCTCGTGGGGTCGTACTGTCATGATGCATATGCTACCACTTTGCCGTCTTGCATAAGTACGCATCCAAGACCTTGTTTGGAGGCGTCGCAGTACACATCAAAGCTACGGTAGATGTCTGGAAGAGTCAACACAGGTGCGGTCGTCAGCCGTATCTTTAGCTCACTGAAACTTTTCTCACAGTCCTCGGTCCATTCATACTTCTTATCTTTCTTGAGCAGCTCCTTCATGGGTTTAGCAATCTTGGAAAACCCTTCAATGAAACGACGGTAGTATCCGGCTAATCCAAGAAAACTCCGGATTTGCGATACGGTTGTGGGTGGAAACACTTCGAGCACATCCTTTACTTTTCTCGGGTCCACGGCTATGCATTCGGCGGATAGCACATGTCCAAGAAATCCAACTTGCTTGAGCCAAAACTCGCATTAACTGAATTTGGCGTATAGTTGATGGTCACGGAGTTGTTGTAACACAGCTCTGAGGTGTTCTTTGTGCTCTTCTTCACCTTTTGAGTATATAAGTATGTCATCGATGAAGACTACCATGAATTTATCGAGGAAGTCCATGAATACTTTGTTCATCATATGCATGAAGAAGGCAGGGGCATTGGTGAGGCCAAAAGACATAACTGTATATTCATAAAGACCGTACCGAGTAGTGAATGCGATCTTAGGAATATCTTCCTTTTTAATCTTGAGTTGATGATATCCTGTCCTTAAATCAATTTTGGAGAATACCTTGGCCCCATTGAGCTAATCAAATAAGTCATCAATCCTGGGCAGTGGATATTTATTTTTGATGGTGACATCATTCAGCTGACGGTAATCCACACACATGCGAAGGCTGCCATCCTTCTTATCCACGAAGATAGCAGGTGATCCCTAAGGTGAAGAGCTGGGACGGATATATCCTTTCTGGAGCATTTCATCAAGTTGTTTCTTTAGCTCCACTAATTCTGATGAAGGCATCCGGTAATACTTCTTGTATAACGGTGCGGTTCCGGGCACAAGATCTATTGCAAACTCAAGTTCTCGATTTGGTGGCATGCCTGGCAGTTCTTCTAGAAATACATCAGGAAACTCACTGACCACAAGAATTAATTCCAACTCACCAGCCGCAATGGTGAAGACCATTTCTTTCTTGGGTATGCTCCTGCGAGCATAAAATTTTGTAGGCTGCCCCTCTTGACAGGTCAAAGTGACTTCTTGGGTCGTGCAGTTTGCGCATACTTGATATTGGGTCAGCCAATTCATACCCAAGATAACATCCAACTTTATAGACTCAATGATTATCAAGGAAGTTGGAAAACGGGCTCCGTTGATATTGATTTCCAGATTATAGCAGACCAAATTGCTCTTGATCAACGATCTCGGGATTGTACCAGCATATTCTTGCCCAAAAGCGAACAAGGAAATTTGTTTTGGGCAACAAAACTCTGCGAAATAAAAGAGTGGGAAGCCCCAGAGTCAAATAAAATTACGGTAGGTATGTTATTAACAGAGAACATACCAATGACGACTTCGGGGTTTTCTTGAGCTTCGTCTGCGGAGAGGTGATGAACGTGCCCAGTGATGTTTTGCTGGGTAGGGCATGACTCCATAAAGTTGACTTGTGGCTTGAATAGAGCATTTGCCTTGTCGTTCTTGGGACACTGCCTGGCATATGTCCAGTTTGCCCACAACTGAAGTAAGAATTGTTGCGCTGGCACTCTTATCGCACCGGGTTGGTCACGACATTCTTGACTTGTGTGGTGGTCTTGTTAACATTCTGCTGCAAATTGGGCTTGTCTTCCACCTGAGTATGCTGCCAGGTACAAGCCTTTTTGTACTGGCGTCACTTCCTTCCTTGGCTCGAACTTGTGCTTGTGATCGTTGTTAGCAGGCCTATTGTCCGATACGAGCTTGTGTTCCCTTTCAGCAATGAAAGCCTTGTTTACCAGAGTTTGAAAATCTGGGAAATCAAGCATATTGAGGGTACATCGGAGTTGCGGTTTTAATGCCCCAAGAAACCTATCAATCTTTCTTTCTTTGGTGGCCACGTCATAAAGGGAATAACGGGCCAGATGATTGAACTTTTGCAAATATTCACCCACAGACTGACTTCCTTGAAGGAGCGTGATAAATTCATGCTGGTTAACCTTCATAATTCTGGTAGGAATATGATATTTCTGGAACTGATCCTTGAATTTTTTCCCAGGCAGGCCACATGGCTTTTGCGTTTTCCCACCATATGGCGGCAACGCCTTCAAGATAATGAGTTGCAAATGGAAATTTATCATCTTCTTCAGTACGAGCAATCTCAAGCTTCCTCTCAATGGTTCATAACCAACCGTCTGCATCCAAGGGATCGATAACCTGACTGAAACTGGGAGGCTTGGTTCTCTAAAAATCTGACAGCTTGGAGTGGTGACCGTTCTGATTTCCATTATGTCCAACCATAGCTTGCACACTCCTTAATATTTCAATCAAATCATTATTCCTCCTTTCCTCAAATATACGCAGAATTTGTTTTGTGGAGGACGGATTTGGCGGTGGAGGCGGTGGTGGAACGTACGGCTCGGGGGAGTGTCCCACCTGTCGTGCGGAACGATGAACAGAAGCATCCTCATGAGCGTCGCTACTGCTGCCTCGCCGCGTCATCCTATAGTGGATTTTTCCCGAGACAACGCAACTGAGATGAGAAACATCCAAAATAATTGGGGAAAAGCCAGCAACAAATCCCGAGAGAAAATGAAATAGCGGAGAAAACACAACGAATAAAATAGAGTTCCAACATAATTATACATAGCCTCATACGTGAAAGATAAACAACATGCCAGGTTCAAATACTCTCATACATGAAACAGAGCATCATGACTACATCCGTACATCATCTTGATGACTGCAGATACTCAAACGCTCTACTGCTCTGCTGGTGCTGCGGGGCCCTCTCCTGAAGCGGACTCGGATCCTGAACTGACGATGTTAACTGAAACCTCTGGGTTAAAGGTAACATGACGACGCTGCCTCGAGGGCTCTCCCTCCGGGGCAAGTGCAGGGTGAAGCATCGGGGCTACAGGAGTAGTGAGAAGTGAAACCCACTCAGCACGAGCACTAAGAGGATTCACAATCGAGGCTCCCGAGATACTCAACGGAATAATCGGTGGAATAGGTGAACTAGAACTGGATGGAACATAAGGAGTAAAGCCCGTAGAGGATGGAGTAGTAAAAGATCTAGTAGCGGCTAAGGCAGTACGGGCACGGGTCAGCTCTCGAGCCAGTTCATGGATCATAAGGTAGCTAGTAGTGATATAACGAGAAAGGTGGCTAGCAACACTATCAGTCTCCGGATCGATGATAGGAAAGCGGACACGACCATTGTCGTGCAGAGAGGGATAGTAGTGGAAACCTTGGTGGTTATGCATCCGGACCTCGCTACAACGGAGCTCGACAAGGACCTCAAATGCAGCAAACTGGATAGTCTGAGAAGCAGTAGAAGCAAAACCGCTCTAAGAGGTACGAGTGTAAGTGCTGGAATCGGAACTGGTGTGCAGAGTAACCACTGCGTGATACTCATACACCGAGTCTGCTAGACGCTCCCGGTACACACGATAGACTGGGTCGTCACCGAGGGGGTAAAACCAACGCCACACGTTATGAAGGAGATGCGGCGACGTGTACGGCATCAGCTGCAACTGGCACGGATACGACACTGGAGCCATCTACACTCACAACCATTAGCAGGTTAGCATAAAAATAAAGTGAGCGCATACAATGCAGCAACCAGCTACAAATGCTACCGGCACTCAACTTAAACTCGTAACTAACGTCCATTTAACACGCCGTAGTCTAGCGTGGCCTAAAGTCAGCGTGGCTCTGACACCAAGCGTTGTGGCACCCCGGCTCAAAGCAACCAGTTTACCATGCATTGCCAGCCTAGAGACCATGTCTTTTGGTAACGCACAACATCTTGGTACAGAAAACAACCGCTTTATTGATGTCAGCGAATCATAGTTCATATTAAAACAGGTTATGAGGCCACGCGGCACACACGGTGTGGCTGAACAATATCTATATTATTTAGTGAACATAAAGGGGCCTCGATCATAGCAACTATGCGGCAGCAAAACAACGTCATAGCGGAACTCCATAGCACAGGGACACTGATGTGGACACGATCTAGACTCAGACAACACTCCTTTCCAACGAGACTTTCGAGAAAGCTGGCATGACACGCCAGGTCAGTACACTGAATGTACTTGCAAGCTCACAACAAACATAAACATAATGACAAGCAATATCATGATATTTAACCGATTGATTTACTAATGCAACATCATATCATACATGCTGTGATCATGCTCTTGTGATATAAGTCCCTTGGACTTGCTTACCAACAGTGATCGTTCTCGGATCACAAATGGACCAACCTCATGGTCTTTGATCGGGTTACCTCATAACCAAATGGTGATATTTCCGGCGATCACAACCATGACTAACACTTGGTCGCCAACATCAAGATGATTTACCCACCATCATCCTCTCAACAGTGCAAAGTTCATACTTTAGTGTGCAAAATTAATTAAACGTTGACCCATGGTGTGACCTACTTTCGAGCGTGTCTGTAACCATGGACTCGGCTATCAATAGATTGAATACATTCTGCAGAGGTAGCGCACTGTACCCACAGCAAGGAACCCATGGCCTCGCACTCCCATTCGGGTGGACCAACGGCGTCCCGACGAAACCCCTCCATTACCATGACACTCTCCCGGCCACTCCGACTCACTCCCCACTGGGCTAGTCCTGGGTGGCCCCGTGTCTACCAAAGACACCAATGGCCACCGTCGTGGCAAAACATAAACGGTCCCAAACGGGGACAAGGCACCATAACAACAACGGGCACACAAGGTTATGTCTGCTTACCGGGCCAGGGTACCGCACACCCATAACGTTCCCTCACTGGAGGCACCGACCAGAGGCATGACAACTGACCGAATAAAGGCCTTCCCATAAAGGCAAATGTGGTTGCACTGGGAAAACTCGATTCAGTGGCAGCATGACGCGGTCAACGATATATTCAAGTTGAGTTATTATCAGGTTAAACTTAAAGTGAAAGTAACCGGTGTCATAATATGCCATGAAATGCAGCACTAACATGTGCATCATATATCAACGGAAATAACTAGGTCAACTATATCCACACTAAGCATAAACATCAACAACTCATAACACTCCTCTGGTTATGATTAATCATCACTTTAAACAGAATCTTTACTTAGCAAATTTATCATTTTTCTCATCCAAGAAAATACTCATAATAATTACTTATATCCATAACCATATTACTTCTTCATAACAAATATTACTTCTAGTTACTTAACCAACTTAGTTAGCTTCAAACTTCTATAAATTAATCATATCAACTTAAACAAGCAACCAACAGAATATAAATAATATTCTAGTTATTTAGATGCATGGATTAAACCATTAATTCAAGTTGAAAAATCAAAAATATTGTAGTGGCACCATGAAAATGTTGTTGTGGCTTGCCTTAGTGCAGATGAGGTTCACAACCCTCCTGGTGATCCTCAAGACAAGCTTCACTATCTGAAAGCAATTATAAACACAAAAAGAAAGACATCAAGAACCCTTCAGAAATTCACCAGAAAATCTAGGCAGCAGAGAAAATTCTCATTTTTGGTGATCTGCTGGATTTCTTCATAAAGAACACAATGCAAAAAGAATAAATTCATTTTGACTTATGGTTAAAAAGTTTTGGCTGTTTGAAGCTCTCTGGATAGAATTGAAATTTTGAATTTAAATAAACAGAACTGGGGGGGGTGACGTCGAAGGCGTAAAACCTTGCGGGTGCCACCACTCATACCGCTTCGGGCGCGTATAGAGTGGCTGACTAGCGGGCCCTGCTAGTCAGGTGAGAGGGAGGGGAGGAGGGAACAAAGAGCGGCACGGCTCCGCCGGAGCACACGCCGGCGAGGAGAGCTCCTTGGCCAGAACAAGAGGGGGGATCGAAAGAGAAGGCGGAGGCGCACCTGCCCGTACCCGTAGGTTAGCTAGGGGTGGCCAGACGGCGTCGAAAACGGCCTCTCCAGTGGTGACAGAACGCAGAGGTCGCCGGAGTTGAAGACGATGGTGACTAGAGGCGACACCAGGGGCTCCAACCGGGCGGAACGGCACCACCGAGGCACGGTGGAGGCCCTGGAAGGGTGGCCTGAGCCTGGGAGGGGCTGGAGCCGCGGAGACGACCCGAGGGGATCGCCGACGAGCTCGAGCTCGGGGATAGTGGCCCGCGGCCTGCCCAGCCGGGCTACGGCTTTCTACGAGATCGTGGAGTGTGTGTGAGGAGTGGATGATGCTCAAGGAGGCTGGGGAGGGCTCTATTTATAGCCGAGCGACGAGGGGGGGGGTTCGGGCTTTGCGGGAGGACACCTGGACACGGTGCCTGGCGACGAACGGCGTCAATGAGCGAGGGGGAAGGCGACGCAGCTCATGCGGGCACTGTGGGCGAGTGGAGACGAGCACATGGGCAAGAGGGTGGCGATGAACACAGTGCGCAGGACAATATTGCATTGGCCAGACCGCACCCGTGCTCGCTGCGGCGAGCTCCGGCATCGATGAGCGCCAGGAGGGAGTTAAGAGGGTCGGGACAATGATCGTGGCGAAGTTCGGCAAGGTTTGGCAGTCGGGGAAACCAGCATGCATGCAACAGAGGGCTCGGCGGCACTCAGAGCGCGACGACATGCAGGTTGGAATCGTGCACATGCGTGGTCACCGCGTGAACTCTGACCTTAGGTCGACCTAAGCCTAAACTTCATGTCTAGCGTGTAGTTCGTGGTAGATTGAGATGTTACCGCGCTTTGGTTTGAGCTCAGACGCAATAGAATGGATTTCAACTCTCTGGTAAGTTTCTGGTCAGTAACTTTGAGAGCTTACTGTGGTCAAACTACTGAGAGTTGGGAGCTGGGCTTTGGAGGTTATCAATCACCTACTAAGGTGATGATGCACAAGAAAAATCAGCCACAATAGAGCAAGTAAAATGGTAGTTGCTGTAGAGACCACCATTTCTGTCCAGAACAGAAAATATTTTCTGTAGCAAAAATGTTCCAAAAAGTGATGAAATATTTTTGCTCAGGAAGGTGCCCTGGGTTCAAAGAATATTTGGGAATTTTCTCAGATTTTTGTGGGCAAGAAAAATTAGGGTTGCTTTGGAGCACATTGAGCTAGCTAGGGTTTAAGAGAGGGAAATGAATATTTTTCATTTAAGAAAAATATTCACAATATTATTTTGAGGTGAACCAGAGAGGAAATGATAGTTAGAGAGGGAAATGAGGCACTTGGGTGAAAGTCAAGGGGTACCCAAGTGTTTAAGTCCATTTGAAAAGATTCAAACCTCCAAATTTCAAAACCAAACCAAATGAAAATCAGGCAAAGAGGAGAGGGCAAAAACCAGGCTGTCACAAACCTCCCCCACTTTGGGACTAATTTTCATGTGTTGCTTTTCATAAGCTCAAACAAATATAAGTGAAGATGATGAGGATAATATTTCTTTCTCTCAAATTAATTTTAGTGAAGCATGAGAGAATTTCTTGAAAATTTTACTAACTCTCAAATAAATCTAAGTGAAGCAAGAGAGCATTTCTTCAAAAATACTAAAGCACACCATGCTCAAAAAGATATAAGTGAAGCACTAGAACAAGTCCATAGCTCATAAAATTTTAAGCGAAGCAAAGAAAGCAATTCTAACAAGTCATGACATAATTTTGGCTCTCTCAAATGGGTGTGTCCGGCAAGGGATCAAGACTTAAAACTCAAAATAAAACAAGCAAAGATTCATATCATACAAGACGCTCCAAGCAAAACACATAGTATGTGACGAATAAAAATATATCTTTGAGTAAAATATCGATGGTCGTTAGAAGAAAGAGGGGATGCCACTCGGGGGCATCCCCAAGCTTAGTTGCTTGCTCATTTTTGGATAATAGCTTGGGATGCCGGGGCATCCCCAAGATTAGGCTCTTCTACTCCTTATTCCTTCACCCATCGTTGCGGCGACGGCAGCCTGACACCGCAGCGAACCAGTGAACCCTCGTACTCCTCTATGCGTGGGCATCTAATGCCGCGTCTTCCCCGGCTCCGCGTCATCCCCTTCTTAGGCCTTGCCATCGTCCATCGCCCTGGTGCTCTCGGCGTGGCGTGATCAACATGGTCAAGGAACGCTTCCATCGGACATGGACTGTACGTGGAGAGGCTGACAGCTGGGTCCACGGCCACAGCAAGGAAATGCCTCCTTATTACGTGCAAAATAATTATTCCTCCACCAGACAGCGGGGACCCACCGGTCGGGCCACCGTATTTCGCAAAAAAAACATTTGCCCCTGACTGCTGGGACCCACCGGCTCCATCTTCGCACGCAAGGAAGTTCGTCCGGAAAAAAAAAACGATTCGCTGAAGGAAATATGCCCTAGAGGCAATAATAAAGTTATTATTTATTTCCTTAAATCATGATAAGTGTTTATTATTCATGCTAGAATTGTATTAACCGGAAACATAATACATGTGTGAATACATAGACAAAACAGAGTGTCACTAGTATGCCTCTACTAGACTAGCTCGTTAATCAAAGATGGTTATGTTTTCTAACCATTAAAAAAGAGTTGTTATTTGATTAACGAGGTCACATCATTAGTTGAATGATCTGATTGACATGACCCATTCCATTAGCTTAGCACCCGATCGTTTAATATGTTGCTATTGCTTTCTTCATGACTTATACATGTTCCTATGACTATGAGATTATGCAGCTCCCGTTTACTGGAGGAACACTTTGGGTACTACCAAACGTCACAATGTAACTGGGTGATTATAAAGGAGTACTACAGGTGGCTCCAAAGGTAGATGTTGGGTTGGCGTATTTCGAGATTAGGATTTGTCACTCCGATTGTCGGAGAGGTATCTCTGGGCCCTCTCGGTAATGCACATCACATAAGCCTTGCAAGCACTGCAACTAATATGTTAGTTGTTAGATGATGTATTACGGAACGAGTAAAGAGACTTGCCAGTAACGAGATTGAACTAGGTATTGGATACCGACGATCGAATCTCGGGCAAGTAACATACCGATGACAAAGGGAACAACGTATGTTGTTATGCGGTCTGACCGATAAAGATCTTCGTAGAATATGTAGGAGCCAATATGGGCATCTAGGTCCCGCTATTGGTTATTGACCGGAGACGTGTCTCGGTCATGTCTACATTGTTCTCGAACCGTAGGGTCCGCACGCTTAACGTTACGATGACAGTAATTATGAGTTTATGCATTTTGATGTACCGAAGTTAGTTCAGAGTCCCGGATGTGATCACGGACATGACGAGGAGTCTCGAAATGGTCGAGACATAAAGATTGATATATTGGAAGCCTATATTTGGACATCGGAATTGTTCCGGGTGAAATCGGCATTTTACCGAAGTACCGGGGAGGTTACCGGAACCCCCCGGGGAGTTATTGGGCCAACATGGGCCTTAAGGGAGAGGAGGAGAGGAGGCAAGAGGTGGCTGCGCGCCCCTCCCCTTCCTAGTCCGAATAGGACAAGGGAAGGCCCCCCCCTTTCCTTCCTCTCTTCCTCCTATTCTCCCCCTTCTCTCCTAGTCCAACTAGGAGTCCTACTCCCGGTGGGAGTAGGACTCCCCTTGGCGCGCCACACCTTGGCCGGCCGCCTTCTCCCCTTGCTCCTTTATATACGGGGGCAGGGGGCACCCCATAGACACACAAGTTGATCCTTGAGATCGTTCCTTAGCCGTGTGCGGTGCCCCCTGCCACCATATTCCACCTCGATCATATCGTTGCAGTGCTTAGGCGAAGCCCTGCGTCGGTTGAACATCAAGATCGTCACCACGCCGTCGTGCTGACGGAACTCCTCCCCGAAGCTTTGCTGGATCGGAGCCGGGGGATCGTCATCGAGCTGTACGTGTGCTAAGAACTCGGAGGTGCCAGAGTAACGGTGCTTGGATCGGTCGGATCGGGAAGAAGACGTACGACTACTTCCTCTACGTTGTGTCAACGCTTCCGTTGCGATCTACAAGGGTACGTAGATCAGACTCTCCCCCTCGTTGCTATGCATCACCACGATCTTGCGTGAGCGTAGGAAATTTTTTGAAATTACTATGTTCCCCAACAGTGGCATCCGAGCCTAGGTTTTATGGTTTGATGTTATTTGCACGAGTAGAACACAAGTGAGTTGTGGGCGATACAAGTCATACTGCCTACCAGCATGTCATACTTTGGTTCGGCGGTATTGTTGGACGAGACGACCCGGACCAACCTTACGCGTACGCTTACGCGAGACCGGTTCCCTCGACGTGCTTTGCACATAGATGGCTTGCGGGCGACTGTCTCTCCAACTTTAGTTGAACCGAGTGTGACTATGCCCGGTCCTTGAGAAGGTTAAAACGGAGTCTATTTGACAAACTATCGTTGTGGTTTTGATGCGTAGGTAAGATGAGTTCTTGCTTAAAGCCCGTAGCAGCCACGTAAAACTTGCAACAACAAAGTAGAGGACGTCTAACTTGTTTTTGCAGGGCATGTTGTGATGTGATATGGTCAAGGCATGATGCTAAATTTTATTGTATGAGATGATCATGTTTTGTAACCGAGTTATCGGCAACTGGCAGGAGCCATATGGTTGTCGCTTTATTGTATGCAATGCAATCGCGATGTAATGCTTTACTTTATTACTAAGCGGTAGTGATAGTCGTGGAAGCATAAGATTGGCGAGACGACAACGATGCTACGATGGAGATCAAGGTGTCACGCCGGTGACGATGGTGATCATGACGGTGCTTCGGAGATGGAGATCACAAGCACAAGATGATGATGGCCATATCATATCACTTATATTGATTGCATGTGATGTTTATCTTTTTATGCATCTTATCTTGCTTTGATTGACGGTAGCATTATAAGATGATCTCTCACTAAATTATCAAGAAGTGTTCTCCCTGAGTATGCACCGTTGCCAAAGTTCGTCGTGCCCAGACACAACGTGATGATCGGGTGTGATAAGCTCTACGTCCAAATACAACGGGTGCAAAACAGTTGCACATGCGGAATACTCAGGTTATACTTGACGAGCCAAGCATATACAGATATGGCCTCGGAACACGGAGACCGAAAGGTCGAGCATGAATCATATAGTAGATACGATCAACATAATGATGTTCACCATTGAAAACTACTCGATCTCACGTCATGATCGGTTATGGTTTAGTTGATTTGGATCACGTGATCACTTAGAGGATTAGAGGGATGTCTATCTAAGTGGGAGTTCTTAAGTAATTTGATTAACTAAACTTAAACTTATCATGAACTTAGTACCTGATAGTATCTTGCTTGTTTATGTTGATTGTAGATAGATGGCTCGTGTTGTTGTTCCGTTGAATTTTAATGCGTTCCTTGAGAAAGCAAAGTTGAAAGATGATGGTAGCAATTACACGGACTGGGTCCGTAACTTGAGGATTATCCTCATTGCTGCATAGAAGAATTACGTCCTGGAAGCACCGCTGGGTGCCAGGCCTGCTGCTGGAGCAACACCAGATGTTATGAACGTCTGGCAGAGCAAAGCTGATGACTACTCGATAGTTCAGTGTGCCATGCTTTACGGCTTAGAATCGGGACTTCAACGACGTTTTGAACGTCATGGAGCATATGAGATGTTCCAGGAGTTGAAGTTAATATTTCAAGCAAATGCCCGGATTGAGAGATATGAAGTCTCCAATAAGTTCTATAGCTGCAAGATGGAGGAGAACAGTTCTGTCAGTGAGCATATACTCAAAATGTCTAGGTATAATAATCACTTGATTCAATTGGGAGTTAATCTTCCGGATGATTGCGTCATTGACAGAATTCTCCAATCACTGCCACCAAGCTACAAGAGCTTCGTGATGAACTATAATATGCAAGGGATGAACAAGACTATTCCCGAGCTCTTCGCAATGCTGAAAGCTGCGGAAGTAGAAATCAAGAAGGAGCATCAAGTGTTGATGGTTAACAAAACCACTAGTTTCAAGAAAAAAGGCAAAGGGAAGAAGAAAGGGAACTTCAAGAAGAGCAGCAAGCAAGTTGCTGCTCAAGAGAAGAAACCCAAGTCTGGACCTAAGCCTGAAACTGAGTGCTTCTACTGCAAGCAGACTGGTCACTGGAAGCGGAACTGCCCCAAGTATTTGGCGGATAAGAAGGATGGCAAGGTGAACAAAGGTATATGTGATATACATGTTATTGGTGTGTACCTTACTAGAGCTCGCAGTAGCACCTGGGTATTTGATACTGGTTCTGCTGCTAATTTTTGCAACTCGAAACAGGGACTACAGAATAAGCGGACACTAGCAAAGGACGAGGTGACGATGCGCGTGGGAAACGGTTCCAAAGTCAATGTGATCGCGGTCGGCACGCTACCTCTACATCTACCTTCGGGATTAATATTAGACCTAAATAATTGTTATTTGGTGCCAGCGTTGAGCATGAACATTATATTTGGATCTTGTTTAATGCGAGACGGTTATTCATTTAAATCAGAAAATAATGGTTGTTCTATTTATATGAGTAATATCTTTTATGGTCATGCACGTTTGGAGAGTGGTCTATTTTTGATGAATCTCGATAGTAGTGATACACATATTCATAATGTTGAAGCCAAAAGATGCAGAGTTGATAATGAAAGTGCAACTTATTTGTGGCACTGTCGTTTAGGTCATATCGGTGTAAAGCGCATGAAGAAACTCCATACCGATGGACTTTTGGAACCACTTGATTATGAATCACTTGGTACTTGCGAACCGTGCCTCATGGGCAAGATGACTAAAACACCGTTCTCCGGTACTATGGAGAGAGCAACAGATTTATTGGAAATCATACATACCGATGTATGTGGTCCGATGAATATTGAGGCTCGCGGCGGATATCGTTATTTTCTCACCTTCACAGATGACTTAAGCAGATATGGGTATATCTACTTAATGAAACACAAGTCTGAAACATTTGAAAAGTTCAAAGAATTTCAGAGTGAAGTTGAAAATCATCGTAACAAGAAAATAAAGTTTCTACGATCTGATCGTGGAGGAGAATATTTGAGTTACGAGTTTGGTGTACATTTGAAAAATTGTGGAATAGTTTCGCAACTCACGCCACCCGGAACACCACAACGTAATGGTGTGTCCGAACATCGTAATCGTACTTTACTAGATATGGTGCGATCTATGATGTCTCTCACTGATTTACCGCTATCTTTTGGGGATACGCTCTAGAGACGGCCGCATTCACGTTAAACAGGGCACCATCAAAATCCGTTGAGACGACACCTTATGAACTATGGTTTGGCAAGAAACCAAAGTTGTTGTTTCTTAAAGTTTGGGGCTGCGATGCTTATGTGAAAAAGCTTCAACCTGATAAGCTTGAACACAAATCGGAGAAATGTGTCTTCATAGGATATCCAAAGGAAACGATTGGATACACCTTCTATCACAGATCCGAAGGCAAGACTTTTGTTGCTAAGTTCGGAAACTTTCTAGAGAAGGAGTTTCTCTCGAAAGAAGTGAGTGGGAGGAAAGTAGAAATTGACGAGGTAACTATACCTGCTCCCTTATTGGAAAGTAGTACATCACAAAAAACCGTTTCTGAGACACCTACACCAATAAGTGAGGAAGCTAATGATGATGATCATGAAACTTTAGATCAAGATACTACTGAACCTCGTAGGTCAACCAGAGCGAGATCCGCGCCAGAGTGGTACGGTAATCCTGTTCTGGAGGTCATGCTACTAGATCATGATGAACCTACAAACTATGAAGAAGCGATGGTGAGCCCAGATTCCGCAAAGTGGCTTGAAGCCATGAAATCTGAGATGGGATCCATGTATGAGAACAAAGTATGGACTTTGGTTGACTTGCCCGATGATCGGCAAGCAATTGATAATAAATGGATCTTTAAGAAGAAGACTGACACTGATGGTAATGTTACTGTCTACAAAGCTCGACTTGTCGCAAAAGGTTTTCGACAAGTTCAAGGGATTGACTATGATGAGACGTTCTCACCCGTAGCGATGCTTAAGTCTGTCCGAATCATGTTAGCAATTGCCGCATTTTATGATTATGAAATTTGGCAGATGGATGTCAAAACTGCATTCCTGAATGGATTTCTGGAAGAAGAGTTGTATATGATGCAACCGGAAGGTTTTGTCGATCCAAATGGAGCTAACAAAGTGTGCAAGCTCCAGCGATCCATTTATGGACTGGTGCAAGCCTCTCGGAGTTGGAATAAACGTTTTGATAGTGTGATCAAAGCATTTGGTTTTATACAGACTTTTGGAGAAGCCTGTATTTACAAGAAAGTGAGTGGGAGCTCTGTAGCATTTCTAATATTATATGTGGATGACATATTACTGATTGGAAATGATATAGAATTTCTAGATAGCATAAAGGGATACTTGAATAAAAGTTTTTCAATGAAAGACCTCGGTGAAGCTGCTTACATATTAGGCATAAAGATCTATAGAGATAGATCAAGACGCTTAATTGGACTTTCACAAAGCACATACCTTGACAAGATTTTGAAGAAGTTCAAAATGGATCAAGCAAAGAAAGGGTTCTTGCCTGTGTTACATGGTGTGAGATTGAGTAAGACTCAAAGCTCGACCACTGCATAAGATAGAGAGAAAATGAAAGATGTTCCCTATGCTTCAGCCATAGGCTCTATCATGTATGCAATGCTGTGTACCAGACCTGATGTGTGCCTTGCTATAAGTTTAGCAGGGAGGTACCAAAGTAATCCAGGAGTGGATCACTGGACAGCGGTCAAGAACATCCTGAAATACCTGAAAAGGACTAAGGATATGTTTCTCGTATATGGAGGTGACAAAGAGCTCACCGTAAGAGGTTACGTTGATGCAAGCTTTGACACTTATCCGGACGATTCTAAGTCGCAAACCGGATACGTGTTTACATTAAACGGTGGAGCTGTCAGTTGGTGCAGTTCTAAACAAAGCGTCGTAGCGGGATCTACATGTGAAGCGGAGTACATAGCTGCTTCGGAAGCAGCGAACGAAGGAGTCTGGATGAAGGAGCTCATATCCGATCTAGGTGTCATACCTAGTGCATCGGGTCCAATGAAAATCTTTTGTGACAATACTGGTGCAATTGCCTTGGCAAAGGAATCCAGATTTCACAAAAGGACCAAACACATCAAAAGACGCTTCAACTCCATCCGGGATTTAGTCCAGGTGGGAGACATAGAGATTTGCAAGATACATACAGATCTGAATGTTGCAGACCCGTTGACTAAGCCTCTTCCACGAGCAAAAACATGATCAGCACCAAGGCTCCATGGGTGTTAGAATCATTACTGTGTAATCTAGATTATTGACTCTAGTGCAAGTGGGAGACTGAAGGAAATATGCCCTAGAGGCAATAATAAAGTCATTATTTATTTCCTTAAATCATGATAAGTGTTTATTATTCATGCTAGAATTGTATTAACCGGAAACATAATACATGTGTGAATACATAGACAAAACAGAGTGTCACTAGTATGCCTCTACTAGACTAGCTCGTTAATCAAAGATGGTTATGTTTTCTAACCATGAACAAAGAGTTGTTATTTGATTAACGAGGTCACATCATTAGTTGAATGATCTGATTGACATGACCTATTCCATTAGCTTAGCACCCGACCGTTTAGTATGTTGCTATTGCTTTCTTCATGACTTATACATGTTCCTATGACTATGAGATTATGCAGCTCCCGTTTACTGGAGGAACACTTTGGGTACTACCAAACATCACAATGTAACTGGGTGATTATAAAGGAGTACTACAGGTGGCTCCAAAGGTAGATGTTGGGTTGGCGTATTTCGAGATTAGGATTTGTCACTCCGATTGTCGGAGAGGTATCTCTGGGCCCTCTCGGTAATGCACATCACATAAGCCTTGCAAGAACTGCAACTAATATGTTAGTTGTTAGATGATGTATTACGGAACGAGTAAAGAGACTTGCCAGTAACGAGATTGAACTAGGTATTGGATACCGACGATCGAATCTCGGGCAAGTAACATACCGATGACAAAGGGAACAACGTATGTTGTTATGCGGTCTGACCGATAAAGATCTTCGTAGAATATGTAGGAGCCAATATGGGCATCTAGGTCCCGCTATTGGTTATCGACCGGAGACGTGTCTCGGTCATGTCTACATTGTTCTTGAACCGTAGGGTCCGCACGCTTAACGTTACGATGACAGTAATTATGAGTTTATGCATTTTGATGTACCGAAGTTAGTTCGGAGTCCCGGATGTGATCACGGACGTGACGAGGAGTCTCGAAATGGTCGAGACATAAAGATTGATATATTGGAAGCCTATATTTGGACATCGGAATTGTTCCGGGTGAAATCGGCATTTTACCGAAGTACCGGGGGGGTTGCCGGAACCCCCCGGGGAGTTATTGGGCCAACATGGGCCTTAAGGGAGAAGAGGAGAGGAGGCAAGAGGTGGCCGCGCGCCCCTCCCCTTCCTAGTCCGAATAGGACAAGGGAAGGGGGCCGGCGCCCCCCCCCCCTTTCCTTCCTCTCTTCCTCCTATTCTCCCCCTTCTCTCCTAGTCCAACTAGGAGTCCTACTCCCGGTGGGAGTAGGACTCCCCTTGGTGCGCCACACCTTGGCCGGCCGCCTCCTTCCCTTGCTCCTTTATATACGGGGGCAGGGGGCACCCCATAGACACACAAGTTGATCCTTGAGATCGTTCCTTAGCCGTGTGCGGTGCCCCCTGCCACCATATTCCACCTCGATCATATCGTTGCAGTGCTTAGGCGAAGCCCTGCGTCGATAGAACATCAAGATCGTCACCACGCCGTCGTGCTGACGGAACTCCTCCCCGAAGCTTTGCTGGATCGGAGCCCGGGGATCGTCATCAAGCTGTACGTGTGCTAAGAACTCGGAGGTGCCGTAGTAACGGTGCTTCGATCGGTCGGATCGGGATGAAGACGTACGACTACTTCCTCTACGTTGTGTCAACGCTTCCGTTGCGATCTACAAGGGTACGTAGATCAGACTCTCCCCCTCGTTGCTATGCATCACCATGATCTTGCGTGTGCGTAGGAAATTTTTTGAAATTACTACGTTCCCCAACATTCGCCCCCTGACTGCTGGGACCCACCAGCTACATCTTCGCACGCAAGGAAGTGCCTGACAGTCGGGACCCACCTGGTCGAAGCGTATGTAGCGTTGTTATTGTGGTCGCAAACGTGTACGTACATATATACTGGTGGATGTAGAGGCGCGCACGTGTCATAGTAGAGGCGCGTACTTTTCGTAGTAGAGGCGCGCATGTAGCATGTACGCGTACGTACAGCGGCCAGGGTGCAAGAAAGGAAATACGGCCACGTATGTGTACATACGGGCGGGGTCTTGAACGCCTACTCGTGCATACGTACGGCCAGGGCTCATGTACATGGCTGGGTCGGAACGGAGAAACAACGTCGTCGTCGTGTTCATGGGGAGGCAACGAAATGCGTCGTGTTCATCGGGAGGCAACGGAACGCGTGGGAGCCAACCGGCTGGGTCGGAACGGAATGCGTGGTCGTGTTCATCGGGAGGGCTTGGACGGAACAGGCGATGGAAACAAGACCTGGCGTACCGCACAACAGAGGAAACGGACCTCCTACGTTCGGAACGGGGTCCTGTTGATCGGGAGGGGTCTGGCGTACCGCAAAACGGAGGAAACAGACCTCCTACGGTCGAAACGGGGGTCCTGTTGATCGGGAGGGGTGTGGCGTACTGCAAAACGGACGAAACGGACCTCCTACGATCAAAACGGGGGTCCTGTTGATTGGGAGGGGTGTGGCGTACCGCAAAACGGATGAAACGGACCTCCTACGGTAGAAATGGGGGTCCTATTCATCGAGAGAGGTGTGGCGTACCGCAAAACGGGACTCCATGGGATATTGTTCATCTCCACCGTCGACCTCCTCCAGCCTCCACGGGCTCCTGTTCATCCAGCCTCCACCGCACGCTGCTCCACCGGCTACTGCTCAACCACCCCTCCACGGGCACCCCTCCATCGTCTACTGTTCATCCAGCCCTCCACACCACGGGGTCCTGTTCAACCACCCCTCCACGGGCACCCCTCCACCATCTACTGTTCATCCAGCCCTCCACCACACCACGGGGTCCTGTTCATCCAGAGGCAATGCCACCGCTCACTGTTCATCCACCCCCCACCCCCCGCAACGCTCACTGTTCATCCCAGAGGCAGCATCGATCGACTTCATTTAGCAGCAGTAGCGAAGGAATCACTCGATTGGGTTCAGTTAACAGCCATCGATCGATCGCTCAGGTTCAGTAACGCGTAGCCTGCAGTGCAATCGCTCGGGTTCAGTTTGAGCCCAACGCCTCGCTCGGGTTCAGTTAGAGCGAACGCCTCGCACACACGCGTGTACCTGTATGAGAGAAACGCGCATCGCTCGGCCCCCGACCTCCCACCGTAATTGGGAACTCCCCGAAATTTTCCTCGCCCTCGCTTCTACCACGGTTTTTTCCGTCATGGACGGCCCAAAGAATGTCATGCAGCTGCGTCTCCAGCCCGCCCAGGACGAAAAGCCCATTTTCTGTCATGATTTTTTGTCATAGAAGTAGGAGCCCACCACATCTATAACTATACCAGGTTTTCTCACAATTATTGTCATAGAAGTGTCATATGTATGACAGAAAAAAAATTGTTCGGCCCTAAATGTCACGGATGTGTCTTTTTTTTGTAGTGCGGAGGCATTCATATAGAGTCATATTCTGTGTGTAATTGCTGAGTTGTAAGAAAATAAAAGTGTGATGATCATCATTATTAGAGCATTGTCCCAGTGAGGAAAGGATGATGGAGACCATGATTCCCCCACAAGTCGGAATGAGACTCTGGACGAAAAAAAAGAAAAAAAAGAAAGAAAAGAGGCCATAAAAAAAGAGAAAAGGCCCAAGTAAAAAAATGAGAGAAAAAGAGAGAAGGGACAATGTTACTATCCTTTACCACACTTGTGCTTCAAAGTAGCACCATGATATTCATGATAGAGAGTCTCTCATTTCATCACTTTCATACACTAGTGGGAAATTTTCATTATAGAACTTGGCTTGTACATTCCAATGATGGGCTTCCTCAAAATGCCCTAGGTCTTCATGAGCAAGCAAGTTGGATGCACACCCACTTAGTTTCTTTTGTTGAGCTTTCATATACTTATAGCTCTAGTGCATCCGTTGCATGGCAATCCCTACTCACTCACAATGATATCTATTGATGGGCATCTCCATAGCCCGTTGATACGCCTAGTCGATGTGAGACTATCTTCTCCCTTTTTGTCTTCTCCACAACCACCATTCTATTCCACTTATAGTTCTATATCCATGGCTCACGCTCATGTATTGCATGAAGATTGAAAATGTTTGAGAATGTAAAAAGTATGAAACAATTGCTTGGCTTGTCATCGAGGTTGTGCATGATTTAAATACTTTGTGTGATGAAGATAGAGCATAGCGAGACTATATGATTTTGTAGGGATAACTTTCTTTGGCCATGTTATTTTGAGAAGACATGATTGCTTTGTTAGTATGCTTAAAGTATTATTATTTTTATGTCAATATTAAACTTTTATCTTGAATCTTTTGGATCTGAATATTCATACCACAATTAAGAAGAATTACATCAAAATTATGCCAAGTAGCACTCTGCATAAAAAATTCTGTGTTTATCATTTACCTACTCGAGGACGAGCAGGAATTATGCTTGGGGATGCTTGATACGTCTCCAACGTATCTATAATTTTTGATTGCTCCATGCTATATTATCTACTATTTTGGACATTATTGGGCTTTATTATCCACTTTTATATTATGTTTGGGACTAACCTATTAACCGGAGGCCCAGCCCAGAATTGTTGTTTTTTGCCTATTTTAGGTTTCGAAGAAGAGGAATATCAAACGGAGTCCAAACGGAATGAAACCTTCGGGAACGTGATTTTCTCACCGAACATGATCCGGGAGACCTGGACCCTACGTCAAAAAACAAAGGAGGAGGCCACGAGGTAGGGGGCGCGCCTACCCCCCCCCCCCCCCCCCAGGCGCACCCTCCACCCTCGTGGGCCCCCTGTTGCTCCACCGACGTACTCCTTCCTCCTATATATACCTACGTACCCCCAAACAATCAGAGATGAAGCAAAAACCCTAATTCCACTGCCGTAACTTTCTGTATCCACGAGATCCCATCTTGGGGCCTGTTTCGGAGCTCCGCCGGAGGGGGCATCGATCACGGAGGGCTTCTACATCAACACCATAGCCTCTCCGATGAAGTGTGAGTAGTTTACCTCAGACCTTCGGGTCCATAGTTATTAGCTAGATGGCTTCTTCTCTCTTTTTGGATCTCAATACAATGTCCCCCCCCTCTCTTGTGGAGATCTATTCGATGTAATCTTCTTTTTGCGGTGTGTTTGTTGAGACCGATGAATTGTGGGTTTATGATCAAGATTATCTATGGACAATATTTGAATCTTCTCTGAATTCTTTTATGTATGATTGGTTATCTTTTCAAGTCTCTTCGAATTACCAGTTTGGTTTGGCCTACTAGATTGATCTTTCTTGCAATGGGAGAAGTGCTTAGCTTTGGGTTCAATCTTGCGGTGTCCTTTCCCAGTGACAATAGGGGAGCAAGGCACGTATTGTATTGTTGCCATCGAGGATAACAAGATGGGGTTTTCATCATATTGCATGAGTTTATCCCTCTACATCATGTCATCTTGCTTAAGGCGTTACTCTGTTTTCATGAACTTAATACTCTAGATGCATGCTGGATAGTGGTCGATGAGTGGAGTAATAGTAGTAGATGCAGGCAGGAGTCGGCCTACTTGTCTCGGACGTGATGCCTATATACATGATCATACCTAGATGTGATAGCCTGGCTTATTAGGGATGATAGACTACTCATATCAATAAGGAATTTCTTCTTTTCCGGGAGCGCATTCGGACAGAACTCCAAAGTTAAGCATGCTCAGCTTGGAGTAGTGTCAGGATGGGTGACCGACCGGGAAGTTGCTCCCGGGTGCGCACGAGTGAGGACAAAGTGCACAGAAAAGACTAGTATTGATCTGTGGGGCCAGTCTAGATCCCGCCAGGAGTAACGACCACCGGTGGGTGTGTCCGGGGCGTTACAAGTTGGTATCAGAGCCGACCCTCACGGTTACACGGATGGTTGTGGACAGGTGTGTGGTCATGTTGTTCATGACGTTTGTGACCCGTCGTGACACCCGACATGGCACATGTACCGGACTGGAAGCACAGACGTTTGTGCCAAGAGGGAACGTTCCTGTGGCCCGACGAGGACGTCGGTTCCTCTGAGTGGGGGTGTATGTGATAGCCTGGCTTATTAGGGATGATAGACTACTCATATCAATAAGGAATTCCTTCTTTTTTGGGAGCCCATTCGGACAGAACTCCAAAGTTAAGCGTGCTCAGCTTGGAGTAGTGTCAGGATGGGTGACCGATCGGGAAGTTGCTCCCGGGTGCGCACGAGTGAGGACAAAGTGCACAGAAAAGACTAGTATTGATCTGTGGGGCCAGTCTAGATCCCGCCAGGAGTAACGACCACCGGCGGGTGTGTCCGGGGCGTTACACTAGATATTCTCATAACAATGCTCAATTCTGTCAATTGCTCAACAGTAATTCGTTCACCCACCGTAAAATACTTATGCTCTTGAGAGAAGCCACTAGTGAAACCTATGGCCCCCGGGTCTATCTTCATCATATTAATCTTCCAATACTTAGCTATTTCCTTTTCTTTTTTACTTTGCTTTTATTTTACTTTGCATCTTTATCATAAAAATACCAAAAATATTATCTTATCATATCTATCAGATCTCACTCTCGTAAGTGACCGTGAAGGGATTGACAACCCCTTATCGCGTTGGTTGCGAGGAGTTATTTGCTTTGTGCAGGTATGAGGGACTCGCACGTAGGCTCCTACTGGATTGATACCTTGGTTCTCAAAAATTGAGGGAAATACTTACGCTAGTTTGCTGCATCATCCTTTCCTCTTCAAGGAAATCCAACGCAGTGCTCAAGAGGTAGCAGTCTGCCTATGCACGTTTCATGGCTCGACCGTTTTACGTGTACCTCAAATTGAAAATGCCTAGTCCGAGAGGAGTGATCACTATCACTGGCAATTGGCAGAAAGCAGAAGAGTGCTTCCGGAAGGGCTCAAAAATTGCCGATGCACAAATGGCGGCGGTCGAAATGCAAGAATACCAGAAAAATGCAGATCCGAGTGATTTGCTGCACTCCAAGAAGCCTGCCACTGATTCTGCATTTCAGTCATCCGGTGAAACCAAGCCGATTCATATTCACCTGACCGATCCTAATGTTGCTCCTACTCATATTTCAACTTCACTCGACAGCAAATAGGCAGAAGCGCTCATCCAGTTCCTCCATGAGAACTGGGACATCTTTGCATGGAAACCTTCTGACATGTCGGGTGTACCTAGGGGATTGGTTGAGCATCGTTTGTGAGTCGATCCAAAAGTGAAACCAGTCAAAGAACATCTTCGACGGTCCACCGTACAGAAGATAAAAGCAATTGGTGAAGAAGTGGCTCGGCTCCTGGCAGCTGAGTTCATTCGCGAGATTTACCACTCCGAGTGGTTTGCCAATGTTGTTATGGTCCCCAAGAAGGACGACTCACTTCGCATGTGCATTGACTTCAAGCATATCAATCGGGCCTGCCCGAAAGATCATTTTCCTCCCCCTGCATCGACCAAATTGTCGATTCGACTTCAGGGTGTGAGTGTTTGTCTTTCCTAGACGCCTATTTTAGGTACCATCAGATCCGACTGTATGGACCCGTTGAGATAAAAACAGCTTTCATCACTCCATTCGGGTGCTTTTGTTATGTCACCATGCCATTCGGTCTCAAGAACACTGGGGCCACATTCATGAGGATGATTCAGAAGTGTCTGCTCACACAAATCTGTCGGAATGTGGAAACATACATGGATGACATTGTGGTCAAGTCGCGTAAAGGTTCTGACCTGCTGACTGACCTTGCTGAAACCTTTGCTAACCTGAGAAGATATGATATCAAGATTAACCCATCAATGTGTACTTTCGGAGTTCCTGGCGGAAAGTTACTCGGCTTCCTCGTTTCCGAACGAGGGATCGACGCAAACCCAGAGAAATTTGGTGCCATACTCCGGATGAAGCGCCCCGTGTGCGTGCATGATGTCCAAAAGCTTACTGGTGGTTGGGCCGCCTTGAGTCGATTCATTTCTCGCCTCGGTGAAAAGGCATTGCCTCGTTACCGACTGATGAAGAAATCTGACAAGTTCGAGTGGACTCCTGAAGCTGATGCAGCGTTTGCAGATCTCAAAGCCCTGCTTTCCACCCAGCCGGTGCTCGCTGCCCCAATCAGCAAAGAGCCTTTACTGCTTTACATTGCAGCCACTGGATAAGTTGTCAGTACAGTACTCACGGTCGAGCGGGAAGAAGAAGGAAAAGCCTATAAAGTTCAGCGCCCAGTATACTATGTTTCTGAAGTTTTAACTCCATCCAAGCAAAGATACGTACCCACATTATCAGAAGCTTATTTGTGGGATTTACATGACCACGAAGAAGGTTGCACATTATTTCTCTGATCACTTCATTACAGTCATCAGTGACGCACCATTGTCAGAAATTCTGAACAACAGAGATGCAACTGGTCGAGTGGCAAAATGGGCGATTGAACTCCTTCCCTTAGATATCAGGTTTGAAGCAAAGAAAGCTATCAAGTCCGAGGCAATAGCAGATTTCCTCGCCGAGTGGATCGAACAGCAACTGCCGACTCGGATTCACTCGGACCATTGGACCATGTTCTTTGATGGATCCAAGATGCTGAATGGTTCTGGTGCTGGGGTGGTATTGGTATCCACCCGAGGTGACAAGCTCCGCTATGTTCTCCAGATTCATTTCAATTTCTCTAACAACGAAGCTGAATATGAGGCTCTTTTGTACCGGTTGCGTATGGCCATTTCACTCGGCGTCCGTCGCCTCATGGTCTACGGCGACTCAGATTTGGTGGTGAATCAAGTGATGAAGGAGTGGGACGTCAAAAGCCCAGCTATGATTGGATACTGCAATGCAGTGAGAAAGTTGGAGAAGAAGTTTGAAGGTCTAGAACTCCATCATATACCCCGGCTGAAAAATCAAGCAGTGGATGATTTGACGAAGATAGGTTCCAAGAGGGAAGCCATTCCCAGTAATGTGTTTTTGGAGCATATTCATACACCTTCAGTCCAGGAAGATCCTTTCACTGAAGAGCCCCCGCAACCAAAGAGCACCACTGATCCGACTGAAGTCGAAGTCTTGGTCGTGGTCGACTTGAACATGGAGGTTTTGGTCATCACTCCCAATTGGACAGTGTCGTACATTGCGTACATCCTCAGGAAGGAACTCCCAAAGGATGAAGAAGAGGCCCGACAGGTCGTCCACTGATCCAAAGCTTTTACTATAATAAGAGGGCGGCTGTTCAGAGAAAGTGTGACTGGAGCCAGCCAAAAATGCATAACACCAGAAGAAGGTCGAGTGATCCTCAATAACATACACTCGGGGACCTGTGGTCACCATGCATCCTCTCGGACCATTGTGGCCAAAGCATACCGAGCAGGATTTTATTGGCAGCGGGCAAATGAGATGGCACAAGAAATAGTCGACAAATGTGAAGGCTGCCAGTTTTACTCCAACATGTCTCACAAGCCCGCGTCAGCTCTGAAGACCATTCCTCTCGTCTGACCCTTTGCTGTTTGGGGTTTGGACATGGTTGGACCTCTGAGAATAGGTAGGAGCAGCTTCACTCATGTACTCGTGGTAGTCGACAAATTCACCAAATGGATTGAAGCCAAACCTATCAAAAGTCTTGAAGCCAGTACTGCAATCAGTTCCATCAGAGAGTTAACATTAAGATATGGTGTTCTGCACAGCATCATCATTGACAACGGCTCGAACTTCGATTCAGATGAGTTCAGAGCCTTCTGTGCTTCCCAAGGCACTCGAGTCGACTATGCTTCAGTCGCCCACCCCTAGTCGAATGGACAAGCTGAAAGAGCAAACGGGTTGATCCTCAAAGCACTGAAACCCCGACTGATGCGTGATCTCAAGCATGCGACAGGTGCCTGGGTCGATGAACTTCTGTCAGTACTTTGGGGTTTGAGGACGACTCTGGATCGGTCTACTGGTCGAACTCCATTCTTCTTAGTCTATGGAGCTGAAGCTGTGCTTCCGAGTGACTTACTTCACAATGCACCCAGAGTCGAGCTCTTCTCAGAAGATGAAGCAGAACAGGCTCGGCAAGACGCAGTTGATCTCCTGCAAGAGGAAAGAGAGATGGCTCTGATCCAATCGACCATTTATCAGCAGGACCTGTGCCTATTCCACGCCAGAAATGTGAGAGGTCGAGCATTTCAGGAAGGAGATTTGGTTCTTTGAGTGGATCAACAGAAGCCACACAAGCTCGCCCCTACTTGGCAAGGTCCTTTCATCATCACCAGAGTGCTCCACAACGGAGCGTATGACCTCTACAACGGCGAGCATAAGAAAGACGAGCCACGCGCTTGGAATGCGGAGTTGCTCCGCCCCTTTTACACTTAAGCATTCAGACTGTTGAGATGTAATAAGAAATACCCTTTAGTTTGATTATCAAAGACACGGTTTTACAATTTCGTAAATGATCGTTGTTCCTTTTTTGTATGTTCTAAATCCCCCAGTGGGTGCCTTAGATGCGAATCCGTTTCGCCTAAGTTTATCAAATCCTACCGAGTGATGAGCAAGCCTCTCACTCGGGGGCTTAGCTGCGAATCCGTTTCGCCTAAGTTTAAAAAATCATACCGAGTGGTGAGCAAGCCTCTCACTCGGAGGCTTAGCTGCAGTCTAGTACTCGCCTAAGTTTAAAAAATCCTACCGAGTGGTGAGCAAGCCTCTCACTCGGAGGCTTAGCTGCAGTCCTGTACTCGCCTAAGTTTAAAAAATCCTACCGAGTGATGAGCAAACCTCTCACTTGGAGGCTTAGCTGCAGTCGAGTACTCGCCTAAGTTTTTAAAAAATCCTATCAAGTGATGAGCAAGCCTCTCACTCGGAGGCCTAGCTGCAGTCCAGTACTCGCCTAAGTTTAAAAAATCCTACCGAGTGATGAGCAAACCTCTCACTCGGAGGCTTAGCTGCAGTCCAGTACTCGCCTAAGTTTAAAAAATCGTACCGAGTGATGAGCAAGCCTCTCACTCGGAGGCTTAGCTGTAGTCCAGTACTCACCTAAGTTTAAAAAATCCTACCGAGTGATGAGAAAACCTCACACTCGGGGGCTTAGCTACAGTCCAATACTCGCCTAAGGTTAAAAAATCCTACCATGTGATGAGCAACCCTCACACTCGGGGGCTTAGCTGCAGTCCAGTACTCGCCTAAGGTTAAAAAATCCTACCGAGTGATGAGCAACCCACACACTCGGGGGCTTAGCTGCAGTCTAGTACTTGCCTAAGTTTAAAAAATCCTACCAAGTGATGAGCAAACCTCACACTCGGGGGCTTAGCTGCAGTCCAATACTCGCCTAAGTTTGAAAAACATCCCTATCCGCAAGGACAACGAGGTGCAAGTCGACTGCAACCCTCTCTTCGGAGCTGTGCCACAAGTATGATGTGCGCTCCATCCCTATCCACAAGGACGACGAGGTGCAGGTCGACTGCAACCCTCTCTTTGGAGCTGCGCCAAAAGTACAACATGCGCTCCATCCCTATCCGCAAGGACGACGAGGTGCAGGTCGACTGCAACCCTCTCTTCGGAGCTGCACCACAAGTACAACATGCGCTCCATCCCTATCCTCAAGGATGACGAGGTGCAGGTCGACTGCAACCCTCTCTTCGGAGCTGCGCCACAAGTACAATGTGTGCTCCATCCCTATCCGCAAGGACGACGAGGTGCAGGTCGACTGCAACCCTCTCTTCGGAGCTGCGCCACAAGTACAACGCGCGCTCCATCCTCATCCGCAAGGACGACGAGGTGCAGGTCGACTGGGACATCCTTTTCATAATTGCGTCTCAAGTTCAAAGAATATTCCCAGTAAAGAACAAGTCCCACTCGAAGGCAAAAGCAAGCACATTCAGAAGATAAACCAAGTTCGAATAAATCTTAAAAGTTCTGGGACGAAGATAAAGGTACTCGGGCATCGGGCCCGAAGGAGTTTAACGATTACAAAATCACTCGGCATTCCGAGGCAATTTAAGGCGAGGTATCAACTTTGTTCACTCCGCAGGAGGAGGGCTTGCAGGCTCGACGAACTCATCCAGATCAATCCCGTCAGTGATCCGAGTGGCAGCAGCGATGAAAGTTTCCATGAAGGATTGGAAGTCATGTCTTTTGGTGTTAGCAACCTTGATCACCGCCAGCTTCTCTTCTCGAGCTTCTTTGAAGTGGACCCTAACCAGCGACAGAGCCACGTCAGCACCACATCGGGCAGAAGACTTCTTCCATTCCTGCACTCGACCGGGAACCTCATTGAGTCGAGTCATCAGAGACTCGAGGTCGTTCTGAAACATTGCCCTTGGCTAGAGTGATGTATCAATGCGCGACACCGCCACCTTCAGGCGAGCAAGATAGCTGGTAACGCTAGCTACGCGAGATTCCAGTCGAAGCACATTCATGGCGGCCTCATCGCCGACTGGAGAAAGGATAGGATGCAAGCCCGTATCGATCCGTCCAGTTTCCTCTTCAAAGTTTTGGCAGTATTCTGCAGATTCAAGGAGTTAATGAGTCGACTGATCCGTAGTGACTTGTAAATAGTAAAACAATCGGATAAAGAAAAAAGGGTACCTTCGAGCATAAGGAAGAGCTTCTTGGCGAGGGCTTTCAGATAAGCTTCCAAGTCGTTTCTCCTATGAGACATGCTTTCCAGTTGCACGTTCAGAGTCACCTTATCTTTCTTCAGACGAGTCGCCTCTCGGTTGGATTCAGTAAGAGACGACTTCAGCTTGGTTATTTCCTCCTCTAGCACTCCGACCGAAGCCAGCTTTTTGTCAGCAAGGGCAGTCTTCTCCTGAGCCTCCTTTTGCGCAGCTGCAAGGTCGAGGTCCTTCTTCGCCAGAGCAAGCCTCATTTTCTCTGCAAAATACGCATTTGGGTCAAACAGAAGAACGAAGGAGTAACTTGAACGATGGTCGAGATAAGCAGTCGACAGGCCGTTACCCTCTGTACCAGCAACTTCATCTTGAGCCTTTTTTAAGTTCTATTGGGCCAGCTCCAAGTCAAGGTTGAGTTGCCTCTGCTTTTCCTCAAATTCAGCGAACTTGTAGATAAGCGCACACGATTTCTACAATGAGTAAAAGACATGTCAATGGACAAGATCAAAGATTATTTACTTCTGAGTGAATAAAACTTTAAGACCACTACAGAATCAAACATTCTACAGAAGTCTCGGGGACTACACCTAGTGGGTGCACTTAGCATGCCCCCACTGGTTCAGATTCCACTCGACTCGGTCCGCCCAGGCCGAGTGGAAAAAAGAGAGAGAGAAAGAAGTACTCAGACCCCAACCGACTGCCAGCAGTCGACTGTGGTCTTGGGGACTACACCCAATGGGTGCACTTAGCGTGCCCCCACTGGTTCAGATTCCACTTGACTCGGTCCGCCCAGGCCAAGTGGAAAAAAGAGAGAGTGAAAGAAGTACTCAGACCCCAACCGACTGCCAGCAGTCGACTGTGGTCTCGGGGACTACACCCAGTGGGTGCACTTAGCATGCCCCCACTAGTTCAGATTCCACTCAACTCGGTTCGCCCAGGCCGAGTGGAAGAGTGAAAACAACAAAGATTTCAAAACACCTAGTGGGTGTGCAGATACGAAGTGCAGGACAACAAGAGATTGCACGGAGAAAAGTATTCAAGTAGCATATCCTAACAGAACAAGTTCAGTCGGAAGCCAACTTACTTGGACATTGGCTCGAAGGGCCGCGCTGGCGTCGTAAGCAGCTTGACTGTTTTCGTGCACCGCCTTCACCCGCTCCATCATTATGCCAGCCTGGCGAATGGCTTCCGCAGCGGCGTCCGCTTGGCTTTATGGAACGTGATGAGTGGTGACGAATGGGATTGACGGTCCAGACACAACAGCTTGATGTTCTGAGGTATGAAGTTGGACGGTTGAAACAGGCACTGGCACGGTCGACGATGGGGGCGTACACTCGACACTGGATCAGCAAAAGTAACAGAAGCCCTGCTCACATCTTCAAGCTGTTGAACCACTGGCTCTATTGCCGGTTCCGATTGGGATGTCTTGCCAGCTGAGGCCTTCGTGTTCCTCCTGGGCCTCAGCGGCACGTCCTCATCATCATCTGGAAGCTCAATGATATTGGGAGGGGCTGCAAAGAGATCAGTCGACCCCATATCAGTCGTCAGAATTTAATCGACCAAGTAACCAAAGACAAGATTGCGAGAGTTGTACCTGGGTTGGAGGTGACCGCATCTTCCATTTCTTCATCTTCATACTTGCAGGTGGAAGTCCCGGAGGTAGCAGCTCTACAAATTTCAATATTCAGTTGGTCACATCTACCGCACCGAGTCAACCAAAGAATCAGGCCTGATTATTACCCAGAGACAGTAGGGATGGCCACTTTGATCTTGGGCAAAGCCTTCGGCGGTTTGGATGACGCAGCTTTCAGTTGTTTCGACGCCTTATCAGTCGGCGCTGGAGACGGGGCAGCTTTCGGTTGCTTCGGTGCCCTCTCAGTCGGCACAGGAGAAGACGTCCGAGGGCGCTTCGACGACTGTCCAATCGGAGCGATCGCTCTATCGCGGATGCTTGCCGGGTCATGAGCGTGCTTGGATCGTTTTTCCCTACGAGGAGGTGAGTCGACCTCTTCTTCATCACTCGGGTCGTCACTCTCCTCGTCCTCCTCTTCATCAGAGTGCCACTTGCCACTCTCGCCTCCGCTCGGCTCCCCCTCCGGATCCTACTCCTGTGCCCCGTTGGGCGTCGAGTACATCTGAGTAAGAGTCTGAAAGATGAAAAGTGAAGCAAAAATCAGTCGGTTGTCAACAAGCAATTACATGATGAATAGAGAGAACACTCGGCAATTTAGAGTCGGACCTTGTCTGTTTGGCGTGAGTTGTCGAATGGAGGGACTCTCCTGGACCCCCTGGGGTTATCCTTGTTGCCAGTGATGCTCTTCAGCCAACTCTCCACCATGTCCTCGTCAACCTCCTCCGGGTGGATCCGAGTGGAAGCCTCAATACCCGAGTACATCCACATCGGATGGTCACGGGCTTGGAGTGGCTGGATGCGTCGTTTAAGGAAGACCTCCAATAGATCCATACCGGTCACACCGTCCCGGACGAGCTGGACCACCCGCTCGACCAACACCTTCACCCGCGCTTTCTCCTCTGGGATCACTTTCAAGGCGGAGGGCTTCTCGACCCGAGCCATGGAGAAAGGAGGAAGTCCGGTCGACTAACCAGGAGTCAGCTGGTCTTTGCAATAAAACCAGGTCGACTGCCATCCTCGCACCGACTCAAAAAGGATCATGGCTGGGAAAGTGCTTTTGCCCCTCATTTGAATCCCAAGACCCCCGCACATCTGAATCATGTGCGTCCTCTCATCACTCGGGTTGGCCTTCTTGACCGACTAGGAACGACACATGAAAATGTGCTTGAAAAGACCCCAGTGTGGCCTACAACCTAAGAAGTTCTCGCACATGGACACGTAGGCAACGAGATATACGATGGTGTTGGGGGTAAAATGGTGGAGTTGTGCTCCAAAGAAGTTCAGGAATCCCCGGAAAAAAGGATGGGGAGGCAAAGAAAATCCACGGTCAACATGGGTGGCGAGGAGAACGCACTCACCCTCTCGCGGATGCGGTTCGGTCTTGCCTTCTAAGAGCCGCGCCAATTCGTGGGGAATCAGCCCCCCTTGACCAGATCGTTGATGTCGTCCTGACTAATCGTCGACCGAATCCAGTCGCCCTGGATCCAGCCGCGCGGCAGGCCCGACTTCGACGAAGATCCGCCCCGGCTGGACTTCTTCCCCTTCGCCTTTGTCGTTGCCTTCTTCGCGTGCTCCAGAGCCACAGTCTTCTCCTTCCCCATGGCCGTGGGCAAAACTCGAACAGAGCAGCGATGCCGGGAGTAGAGGTGGATGTGGCGGAGAAAGCAAAGGAGAAAGAAGGATAATGGGAACACACCGTGCAGAAAACCCCAATCCGGCACCTTATATGAGGCCGCTTCCGAGTGGCTGACCTGTGGGTCCGGACGATCCTATCAAATCACGCAACAGTCGCGCGCGAGGTACGTGACGAAAAAGGTGGTGCGGTGATCGAGGCAGCCTTGCCTAATCCCGTCCGATTACTGCGGCCTCCTTCGTCCCGCGCGCTTCCCCAAAATTTGAATCCCACAATATCCGCGAGCAGTAGGGCAACCTGTCAGACGAAAGATTTTTTTCCATATCAGTACTCAAAACATCGCAGTAAAAGTACACTTGGCAGAACCAAGAATGGATCAAGGTGACTGAAAAAGAAGTTGAAGTCATCATGATTGTTCATTTAGTCCCAATAAGACGCTTCCGAAGAGCGAAAATTGAATCGGAGGTGTTCTCAACTCCTTCTCCACTCAAGCCTTGAATCATTCGGGGGCTAATGATGAAGCTATGTACCTAGGGTAGGGTCATAGGCCTGACCTAGACACCCTCCCCTAGGATGCCATCTTAAAACCAGAAGCATTCAAGGGATAGCATCATCCACTCGACTACAAGTCATTCCACTCGGAAGATTCAAGGTCAGTCGACCGCAACAATTATCACTCGACGAACAGAAGACCTAAAGTCACTCTGCACGACAACGGTCGGACGTTTACTTCATAGACTTAATAGGCATTTATGCCACTTAATTACTAGCATTACTAGTAACGCCCCTTCTTAATGTACTTTAAACCCTTTGTAACGTGGGCTAGCTAGGGTCCTGGCACACTCTATATAAGCCACCCCCCTCCACTCGCACAAGGGTTCGCACCCCTGTAAGCACACATGCATAATCCAGTCGACCGCCTCCGGGCACCGAGACGTAGGGCTGTTACTTCCTCCACGAAGGGCCTGAACTCGTAAAACTCGTGTGTACAACATCATCATAGCTAGGATCTTGCCTCCTCATACCTACCCCCATTCTACTGTCAGTCTTAGATCCATGACAGCGCGCCCCCCACAGGGAAGGAGGCCGAATAGTACTAGGAGAGGGGGCGGCGCCCCCTTTCCTTCTCCCCCTCTCTATCTTTCCCCCTTTCCCCCTCCAGTAAAAGGAAGGGGGAGAATCCAACTAGGAGCCCAAGTAGGATTCCTCCTACTTGGGCGCGCCTAGGGCTGGCGTCCTCCCCCTCCCTCCTTTATATACGTGGGGGCGCCTACAACACACATCAATTGTTCCAAGCCGTGTGTGGCGCCCCCCCTCCACAGTTTACGCCTCCGGTCATATTCACGTAGTGATTAGGCGAAGCCCTGCGCGGATCACTTCACCATCACCATCATCACGCCGTCGTGCTGACGAAACTCTCCCTCGACACTTTGCTAGATCAAGAGTTCGAGGGACATCATCAAGCTGAACGTGTGCAGAACTTGGAGGTGCCGTACGTTTGGTTCTTGATCGGTCAGAACGAGAAGAAGTTCGACTACATCAACCGCGTTAACAAACGCTTCCGCTTTCGGTCTATGAGGGTAGTGGACACACTCTCCCCCACTCGTTGCTATGCATCTCCTAGATAGATCTTGCATGAGCATAGGAAATTTTTTGAATTGCATGCTACGTTCCCCAACATGTTTGACCCTTTTTGCATATGTGGAAATGAGTTGTCCATTAATATCAGTCAAGTCAAGACACTCAGAAATATTGTTACGATAAAGAAATTAGCGACAAAAAATAACAAGATCTTCGTGTGCACAATGAAGAAGACATCAGTTCACTACGGGATGGTACTAACTGTTATACCTTGTCTTTTTAATTCCTTTGCGCCATTTCAAATCTGGAGAAGATATTTATGCATATCCTTGTTTTCAGGCCTTTCCAAAGAAGTTCACCGATGATTACCTCTCAAACCACTTGCATGGTCAGGAGGCGAGGAAGGTTTTCATACAACACCCACAGTTCAATATTGAAGTGTTCTTGAAGAGGATGAAGGATGGACGGTCAATCATCCACAGACACTGGCCTAAAGTTGCAAAGACCTTCAACATCAATGAAGGCTCAATATTCGCCTTCCGCTTCAGCAGTTTTCCAGATGAGATTCATCCGTCTATGTTCCGTCTATGATGCTAATTTCGAAAGGTTGTAGATGTTGCATGTGAAACTTGGTGGTGGTGTAGCTATGTAATGGGGTAGTTGAGTGTTGAAGCTATATGATGTTGTACTTTGATCTATTTCAATTATGAAATATCGCTTCCTTAATATGGAAATGAAATATATTGTGTGCTTAATATGAAATGTCAATTAGATTAATAAATGGATTATTAATAATAGGGCAATTAACCTGCTAATGGCCAATTAGCAGGTTTTTCTATTGCAAACGGTTATTGAGAAAACACCGTGGGCGATGACCTCAGGCAACGCACGCATTTTCTTGGAATAAACCGTGTTGGATCAATGAACAATCACACACGACATCCTCTTGAAAACTGTTTGCGTTAGGCCACCTTGCGCAAACGTTTACCACATTAAAAGTGTGTGTGATGAACAACCTTTGCCACACAGTTTCTTCTACGCACTGTGTGTGATGCATTCAATAACGGAAACGATAAAATTGTTAATATAGTGTGCAATGGCAATGCTATCACAAATGATTTAATGGGGGAAATTGTGTGTGATGTACCTACGAACGGAAATGTTTTCCTTGGAGCGACTGTGTGGGATGTATATATGAATGGAAACGTTTAGCATGGACTGACTGTGAGGGATGTAATATGACCAGAAATGATTACGCCTGAATAATTGTATTTTTTAGCACAACTGTACGTATAACCGTATTTGATCGCTCGCCGGTCGTGCATGACCTCATTTTGCCGAGCGTGTGTACCAGGAAGGCATATTTCCGATGGTTTCTGGGTCGTGTGGGAAGGACCCCCCTATTTTAGTCACTCACTAGGCAACGGTTCAGAACGCCATCGCGAAAAGGGATTAAAAACCATTTGTATAACACCTCGTTGTACCGGTGTAAACCCAAGGACAAAAGAATAGCTAGTTCTACTATTCTACATCCTCTTTTCAAGGGTGGCATTTGGACCCCTAGCCTATATAAGAACACCCCCCATGGGTATGTAAATCATTCGCTCTCTACTTAAATAAATTCTAGAGGAGGGTCACTCTTCACCTTTCCTAGAGCTCGGGCTCAATCGAAGGCCAGGAATCAGAGTCCGAGGGACTTAATAAGGCTTGGACTAGTCACAAGTCATGGAACTTCGGAAGAGGTAACACGCTCAGTGTTTCATGCGTCAAGCACTACTCTCGATGTCCCTTCTTTATAGGACGTAGGGCGTGTTCCCACGAGGTGACTGAACCTATTTGAAAAGCATCGTCGTGTCCCTTTGTTGCAACTTGGCCAAATTGGTTTGGCAAGTGGTAGGTTGTGCATTTAATCTTGGAAGACCACCTGTATTTCTGACTACCAAGGGCTACAGAGCTATGGTACAAATTGTGGGATCGAAAGGATAGGTCTAGAGGTAGCCTTGGGAGTTTGATTATCGAACTGATAAACCGAACCGAAATTAACCAAACCGTAACCAGACAGTCGGTTAGTCTGGTTCCTGGTTATTGGTATGTTTAACAAATCAGGAACCGCTGAAGCTTCAGTTGCATCGGTTAGAAACCGACAACCATCGGTATTAACTAACTAACCGACAAGTAGATAGGCCCCTCGGCGTCGACTCGGCTGATTTGGGGATGCTGCTGGCCCAGCCCAATTCATTTCCCCCGTAGATGGCTCCCACATGCCATAATGCAACCGACGCTCTGAAGCCTAGTCGCGGCAGCGGCTCTGAACCCTAGTCTCGTCCAAGTCCAGCCGCCCCTCTCATCCGGCCACCCCTCCCATCCGGCCGTCCCTCGACCTCGACCGGCGATAGCTCGACTCCCTCCCCCAAATTGGCAAGCCTCCCATGTCGTTCCATCTAGCTCCGTCGCCGGCCGGCCATTCCCGTCGCGTTGGTTTGGACTAGCGAAGTGCGGTCGACGGCCAGCAAGGTGAGACACGTCGAGCTGCTCGCGTCGGTGATACTGTAGACTAGAAGCACATCCATGGCGGACGAGGTGCATTCTCAATGTGAATCTCATTTGTGTGCTAGTGTGTCTAAGTGCTTTTTATATAAAATCCGGTATAGTCATCTCTAGCTCTCTGCTAATTTGTATAGCCATATGTGACCATATCTAACTATTTGGTATAGTCATCTCATCCATATGTGACCATATATATTCTTTTTTAGATGTATAACTCCTACCTCTTGACCACTGCGTTGGTTTTCCCATGAAGAGGAAAGGGTGATGCAGCAAGTAGCGTAAGTATTTCCCTCAGTTTTTGAGAACCAAGGTATTAATCCAGTAGGAGGCCACACGCAAGTCCCTCTTACCTCCACAAACAAATAAGAACCTCGCAACCAACGCGATAAAGGGGTTGTCAATCCCTTCATGGTCACTTACGAGAGTGAGATCTGATAAAGATAATAATGATAAGATAAATATTTTTGTTATTTTTTTGATATAGATTGAAAGTAAAGATTGCAAAGTAAAATAGATTCGAAACTTATATGATGGAAAATAGACCCGGGGGCCATAGGTTTCATTAGTGGCTTCTCTCAAGATCGCATAAGTATTAAGGTGGGTGAACGAATTACTGTCGAGCAATTGATAGAAAAGCAAATAATTATGACAATATCTAGGCATGATCATGTATATAGGCATCACGTCCGCGACAAGTAGACCGACTCCTGCCTACATCTACTACTATTACTCCACAAATTGACCGCTATCCAGCATGCATCTAGAGTATTAAGTTCATAAGAACAGAGTAACGCCTTAGATAATATGACATGATGTAGAGGGATAAACTCAAGCAATATGATATAAACCCCATCTTTTTATCCTCGATGGCAACAATACAATACGTGTCGTTTCCCTTTCTGTCACTGGGATCGAGCACCGCAAGATTGAACCCAAAGCTAAGCACTTCTCCCATTGCAAGAAAGATCAATCTAGTAGGCCAAACCAAACTAATAATTCGAAGAGACTTGCAAAGATAACCAATCATGCATAAAAGATTTCAGAGAAGAATCAAATATTGTTCATAGGTAGACTTGATCATAAACCCACAATTCATCGGATCTCGACAAACACACCGCAAAAAGAGTTACATCGAATAGATCTCCAAGAAGATCGAGGAGAACTTTGTATTGAGATCCAAAGAGAGAGAAGAAGCCATCTAGCTAATAACTATGGACCCGAAGGTCTGAAGTAAACTACTCACACATCATCGGAGGGGCCATGGAGTTGATGTAGAGGCCCTCTGTGATCAATGCCCCCTCCGGCGGAGCTCCGAAAAAGGCCCCAAGATGGGATCTCTTGGGTACAGAAGGTTGCGGCGGTGGAAATAGGGTTTCATGGTGCTCCTGGATGTTTTCGGGGTATACGAACATATATAGGAGGAAGAAGTAGGTCGGTTGAGCCACGAGGGGCCCATCAGGGGGGAGGGCACGTCCAGGGGGTAGGCGCGCCCCCTGCCTCGTGGAGACCTCGTCCGTTTCTTGACGTCCACTCAAAGTCCTCTAGATCACGTTTGTTCCAAAAATCACGCTCCCGAAGGTTTCATTCCGTTTGGACTCCATTTGATATTCCTTTTCTGCGAAACACTAAAATAGGCAAAAAAAATAGCAATTTGCACTAGGCCTTGGGTAAATAGGTTAGTCCCAAAAATAATATAAAAGTGTAAAATAAAGCCCATTAACATCCAAAACAGATAATATAATAGCATGGAATAATAAAAAATTATAGATATGTTGGAGACGTATCAATAATTCTCACAATTTGGTACCAAACTGTGGCCAATTCTTTGGTATTGGACCTACTTCTGCCATTGAGATTGAAGAAGATGACGATGTAGTTATGGCTACACCTGACAGTGGCAAGAAAGTGAGGAGAAAACTGCCCCTAGAGCTGAGATGTGGAACCATTACACGAAACTGAAAGACGACCCCGATCATGCTACGTGCAACTATTGTGGTAGTTTGCTTGTCTGTCATGCGCAAAGGAATGGTACTTCCTCTTTGAATAATCATGTTAGGTATTGCAAACATCATCCTAGCAAGATAAGTGGCATTCAAACTGAACTTAATTACCAAGACAATGTTGATGGTCCGTTTGGTACTTGTTGGCAATACAATGCTAGAAATGTTAGGGAAGCGTTTGCTCGCATGATAGTCATAGATGAACTACCGTTCATTTTCTCAGAAAAGAAGGTTTTAGAGCCTTTATGAAAGTAGCTTGCCCCTGGTTCAATGTTCCATCTACGAAAACTATGCATATAGATGTTATCAACCTTTATGGTGTTGAGAAAGCAAAGCTTACGAAATACTTTAAGGACTCTCAGCAAACAGTTAGCATCACAACTGACACTTGGTGTTCATCAAGGCTTCAAACTTACATGGTTCTCACTGCACACTACATTGATATTAACTGGAAACTTAACAGGAAAATTCTTAGGTTGGTTTTAGTGGGCAACCACAAAGGGGAGGAAATTGGGAAGGCTCTAGATAAATTGTTAATTGAATGGGGCATTGAGACTGTTTGTACTATCATTGTCGACAACGCAAGCTCAAATGACACTGCGCTACTCTACATGAAGAGTTCTTTGACTAACCGGGGTGGTACTCTTGTGGGTGGTGAGAATCTTCACATGAGATGTGTGGCACATTTTGTGAATCTCATGGTCCAAGATGGGCTGAAGATACTGTGTCATCCTATAAACCGGATCCGAAATGCAATCAAATATGTATGGAGTTCCACTTCAAGAATGAATAGTTTCAAGAAATGTGTCAAGATTAGCAAGGTAGAGAGCAAGGGTTTGGTGTGTCTCTATGTATGCACTAGATGGAATTCCACCTATCTAATGCTCGAGACAGCCGTGCTATTTGAGAGGGCATTTGATCAACTAGGACTCGATGATCCCTCCTACAATCCAGAACTAAATTTGCTTGGGGAAGTGGGGCGGCGAGGTCCTCCAACACATGATGTTGGGTGCATGCTCGTGAGTTCAATTTGTTTCTCAAACACTCCTACGACTTAACAAACAAGGTTTCCGACACTAAATACATTACTTTGAATGTATTCTTAGAAGAGATTGCTGGCATTAATTACCAATTGGGCAAACGGAGTGAGCGAGTGATATGTGATCATGATACAACCTTGAAGGAGATGGTTGTTAAGATGAAGGATAAGAATGATAAGTATTGGGGTGATCCAAAGAAAATGAACACGTTCACATTTATTGATGCAATTCTTGATCCTAGGTACACACTTTTGCTTTCTTCCTTTATTCATTTAACTTATGGTTGTCTGATGTCTACTACACAACTTGTTCTTGTAGACTCGTGTTGGGCCTCCAAGCATAGAGTTTTGTAGGACAGTAGCAATTTTCCCTCAAGTGGATGACCTAAGGTTTATCAATCCGTGGGAGGCGTAGGATGAAGATGGTCTCTTTCAAACAACCCTGCAACCAAATAACAAAAAGTCTCTTGTGTCCCCAACACACCAAATACAATGGTAATTTGTATAGGTGCACTAGTTCGGCAAAGAGACAGTGATCCAAGTGTAATATGGATAGTAGATATTGATTTTTGTAATAGGAACAATAAAAAACAGCAAGGTAACAATTGATAAAACGGAGCACAAACGGTATTGCAATGCTTGAAAATGAGGCCTAGGGTCCATACTTTTGCTAGTGCAATCTCTCAACAATGCTAATCTAATTGGATCATATAACCATCCCTCAACATGCGATGAAGAATCACTCCAAAGTTCCTATCTAGCGGAGAACATAATAAGAAATTGCTTGTAGCTATTCTCTCCGATCGATCTATCCAAGAGTTCGTACTAAAATAACACCAAGTTATTCTTTCCGATCGATCTATCAAGCGTTCGTACTAAAATAACACTAAGTTATTCTGTCCGATCGATCTATCAAGAGTTCATACTAAAATAACATCAAAACAAATTCAGATTCATAATACTCAATCCAACACAAAGAACCTCAAAGAGTGCCCCAAGATTTCCACTAGAGAAACAAAAGACAAGAACATGCAATAACCCCTGTGCATAGATATCCCCAATGTCACCTCGGGGATCCGTGAGTTGAGTGCCAAAACACATATCAAGTGAATAAATATGATACCCCATTGTCACCACGGGTATTCATTGCAAGACGTACATAAAGTGCTCTCAAATCCATAAAAGTATTCAACCCGATAAAATGAAATCTCAAAGGGAAAACTCAATTCACAACAAGATAGAGAGGGGAAACACCATATGATCCAACTATATTAATAAAGCCTGCGATACATGAAGATCGTGACATCTCAAGAACACGAGAGGGGGAGATTAAACACAAAGCTACTGGTACAAACCCTCAGCCCCGAGGGTGGACTACTCCCTCCTCATCATGGTGGCCGCCGGGATGATGAAGATGGCCACCGAAGATGATTTACTCCTCCGGGAGAGTGGTGGAACGGGGTCTAGATTGGTTTTTCGTGGCTACAGAGGCTTGCGGCGGCGGAACTTCTGATCTAGGGTTATCTTCGGGGGTTTTGGAATATTTGGGAATTTTTAGGCCGAAGAGGCGGTGCGGGAGGCCACCGAGGTGGGCACAACCCACCAGGGCGAGCCTGGGCCCACAGGCGCGCCCAGGTGGGTTGTGCCCCCCTTGGGGCACCCCTCTGGTACTTCTTTGTCCCACTAGATGTCTTCTGGTCCAAAAACAATCTCCAACAAGTTTCGCCGCGTTTGGACTCCGTTTGATATTGATTTTCTGCGAAGTAAAAACAAGCAAAAAACAACAACTAACACTTGGCACTATGTCAATAGTTAGTCCCAAAAATGATATAAAGTTGCTAAAAAATGGTTGTAAAACATCCAAGAATGATAATATAACAACATGGAACAATCAAAAATTATAGATACGTTGGAGACGTATCATTGTCCTGTTCTTATTGAATGTTAATGTCTAAGTGATGTTCCTTGTTTTTGTATGGCAGGACCAAGGAGGCTGATTTCTTCAAGTACATGATTCAAACAACATATGGTGTAACTATGGGTATTGAAGTTTGGGAATCTGTTCACAAAGGTTTTGTATCTCTTTTCTGCAATTATCGAATTTTGTATGGTCAACCTGGAAAAATTGTGATACTGAAGTAGCAAGACCATCTAGTGTTAGAGAGGATCTAGCATATCTATCTGATACAATGCTTATGAGATCCTTACATGCGAAGAAAATGAAACTTGCTGGTGGAGGAGGTAGTTGCAAATAACAAAACTGAAGTAGATAAGTATCTAGCTGAAGAAGTAGAAGACAACGTGCCTGAATTTAAGATCCTCAGTTGGTGGAAAAACAATGCACTTCGCTTCCCTATCCTTTCAAGAATGGCTCGTGACGTATTAGCAATTCCAATATCAACGATTGATTCAGAGTTGGCTTTCAGTACTAGTGGTCGTATTCTTGATGATTTTAGAAGCTCTTTGACTCCATTCACCCTCCAAGCATTGATCTGCACACAAGATTGGTTGCGTGTTAAGCAAATAAATGTTGAGGCTGATCTTGCAGAGATATCTAAACTAGAAGAAGGTACTAAAGTCTAAAAGCTGATATTTATGTTTATGAATTATGCAACTACTTAAGTTTACTGATTGTTATTTTGCTTTTGTGTCATGTCGAACTTGTTACCGAGGGCCTCCAAGGGACAGTTGGTGGTGATGAAGTCATTCCGATTGACTGATGTTCCTGCCAAGAAATGAAGCTTTTGTTTTGGTTACGTACTTAAGTGGGCTTGTCATTGTAGGCCTCTAGGTGACTTGCTTCTGCGTGTATAGTTGGTTCTATTTTGGCATTCTACTCTTCTTGTGGACTTTGGACTTGTAGAGACGAGAAGAGTAGATTTGTGCTACTATGCAGTGCCTGATCTAATTTTGGACTTCTATTAGTGGTAGATTGGTGCCTCTGCCTTGGTGCTTGCAAAAGACTGAAAGTGCTATAGTGCAGCTATTATAAAGTGTACTGCTATTCCAAACAATTCTATGTATGGTGTACTGTTCTGTTATGTTTGGACTTGTGGTTGTCCTGATGTCATATGTAGCATGTCCTCTCTAGCATTAATTATCATTGGTGTATCATACGTATTTTTTTTTGCTTACTTCTGTACTGTACTATGGCTAGCTAGCTACTTGTACTTACCTTGTTTTTTGTTTGTTCTGTTCTCATGTACTCCTATACCAATGTGGCTAGTAAATTGTGTGATGCGTTGCTGTCCGATCATTCTTAAATTCGCGTCAACTTTGGTTTGATTGGTATTTACCGAAATCGTACCGAAATAGTATGGTTTTTACCGAACCGAACCGTATAGCTGTTTTGTACTGTATTAACCATTGTATCAAAACCGTATTTACCAAATTACCATATTTACTGAACCATATTAACTGAATGCCCAGGGCTATCTAGAGGGGGGGGGTAAATAGACACTAACAAGGCAAAAGGTGCAATTTTCGGTTCTCTTGAAAATTATGTAGATTTTAGCACAAGTAAGATAGCAAGCAATACAACCTACACATCATATCTAGAGTATGGGAAGCGGAAAGTAAATTACATGCAAGTGCAAGAAAGTAAGGAGTGGATTTTATGAGAATTTGCAAACCAAGGGTGACACGCAGATTTTTCATGTGGTTTGGATAGGTGTTGTTGTACATCCACGTTGATGGATACTTCAATCCCCAAGGGGATAACCGCTGCGCGAGTCCATGGAGGGCTCCACCCACGAAGGGTCCATGAAGAAGCAACCTTGTTTATACCATCATGGCTTACGCCCATGATGGACTGGCCTCACTTGGGTGGATCTTCATGAAGTAGGCTACCTCTTTGCCCTTTCAAACTCCTTGGTTCACTCCACAAGCATAAGAGGCTCCTAAGTGACACCTAACCAATCTAGCAGACGCCACTCTCTAGAAGATAGTAGATGTTGTTGTTGATGATGAACTCCTTGCTCTTGTGCTTCAAAAGATAGTCTCCTCAGCACTTAAATACTCACTCACATATTTGACTATGTGGTAGGATAGGGATTGGAGTGGAAAGAAACTTGGGGAGGCTAGAGATCAAGGATCAAAGGTTGGAGTGGAATCCTCTTGATCTCAACACAAGTGTATGTGGTTCTCTCTCAGAAAAATGAATATAAGAAGTGTAAGCTTTGAAACAGTTGGTTGCCCATATAAGAGTTGGTGGAATGGATGGGGTATATATATAGGCAGCACCAAAAATCCAACCGTTACACGCCTTTATGAACACTTGGAACAGGGTGAAACCACTCGGTGAGAACGACCTCCTACAAAAAGTTTGAACTTTAGGCTTTTCGGTGAGACCCGATGATCGGTGGGGTCGAGGAAAGCTGACTAAGCACTTTCCACACTTTGGTGTCATCGAATGAAACCATTCGGAAATTTTGATTGAATTTCAGTTGACAACAGAAGGTTGGCAAGTGCTCTTCCGTGGGACCGAAGGGTCAACTCGTTGAGACTGAGACGCTAGGGTTTAGGCAGTGGCTATGTCAAGTTTATCTTGCTGAGTCCGACTGAATGTGTCTCAGTGGACCAAGATGAGCGATGTCTCCTACACAACCTTCTTCTTGTAGACGTTGTTGGGCCTCCAAGTGCAGAGGTTTGTAGGACAGTAGCAAATTTCCCTCAAGTGGATGACCTAAGGTTTATCAATCTGTGGGAGGCGTAGGATGAAGATGGTCTCTCTCAAACAACCCTGCAACCAAATAGCAAAGAGTCTCTTGTGTCCCCAACATACCCAATACAATGGCAAATTGTATAGGTGCGCTAATTCGGCGAAGAGATGGTGATACAAGTGCAATATGGATGGTAGATGTAGGTTTTTGTAATCTGAAAATATAAAAATAGCAAGGTAACTAATGATAAAAGTGAGCACAAATGGTATTGCAATGCTTCAAAACAAGGCCTAGGGTTCGTACTTTCACTAGTGCAAGTTCTCTCAACAAGGATAACATAATTAGATCATATAACTATCCCTCAACATGCAACAAAGAGTCACTCCAAAGTAACTAATAGCAGAAAACAAACGAAGAGATTATTGTAGGGTACGAAACCACCTTAAAGTTATGCTTTCTGATCAATCCATTGGGCTATTCCTATAAGTGTCACAAACAGCCCTAGAGTTCATAGTAAAATAACACCTTAAGACACAAATCAACAAAAACCCTAAAGTCACCTAGATACTCCAATGTCACCTCAAGTATTCGCGGGTATGATTATATGATATGCATCATACAATCTCAGATTCATCTATTCAATCAACACAAAGAACTTCAAAGAGTGCCCCCAAAGTTTCTACCGGAGAGTCAAGACGAAAACGTGTGCCAACCCCTATGCATAGATTCCCAAGGTCACGGAACCCGCAAGTTGATCACCAAAACATACATCAAGTAAATCAATAGAATACCCCATTGTCACCACGGGTATCCCGCGCAAGACATACATCAAGTGTTCTCAAATCCATAAAGACTCAATCCGATAAGATAACTTCAAAGGGAAAACTCAATCGATTACAAGAAGGTAGATCGGGAGAAACATCATAAGATCCAACTATAGTAGCAAAGCTCGCAGTACATCAAGATCGTACCAAATCAAGAACACGAGAGAGAGAGAGAGAGAGAGAGAGAGAGAGAGAGAGATCAAACACATAGCTACTGGTACATACCCTCAGCCCCGAGGGTGAACTACTCCCTCCTCGTCATGGAGAGCGTCGGGATGATGAAGATGGCCACTGGTGATGATTCCCCCCTCCGGCAGGGTGCCGGAATAGGGTCCCGATTGGTTTTTTGGTGGCTATAGAGGCTTGCGGCGGCGGAACTCCCGATCTAGGTTTCTTTTTGGGGGTTTCTGTATTTATAGGAATTTTTGGCGTCGGTCTCACGTCAGGGGGGTCTCCGAGTCATCCACGAGGCAGGGGGCGCGCCCAGGGGGTAGGGCGTGCCCTCCACCCTCGTCGATGGCTCGGGACTCTTCTGGCCCAACTATTTTACTCCGGAGGCTTCTTTTGGTTCATAAAAAATCATCAAAAATTGGCACGTCAATTGGACTCCGTTTGGTATTCCTTTTCTGTAAAACTCAAAAACAAGGAAAAAATAGAAACCGGCACCGGGCCTCCGGTTAATAGGTTAATCCCAAAAATAATATAAAATAGCATATTAAAGCCCATTAAACATCCAAAACAGATAAAATAATAGCATGGAACAATAAAAAATTATAGATACGTTGGAGACGTATCAATGAACTTTAGGATTATGGACATAGTGAAATACGAGCGGGTGGCTGAGGGTTTTGGAGCAATATCTCTAAGTAGTTGAGCAGTTAGATCATCATCAAAACCTCATCTCCTTTCAATAGTATTGCCTTTTCTAAGGACTCAATGTGATCTTGGATCACTTAACTAAAAATATAGTCTTGAAGTTTTACCAACACCATTCCTTAGCATCTTGAGGGGTCCACTTCTCAATCCTAAGGTTTGCCTAAGTTGAACTCTTCCTGAAATACATTCAAGCAAAACATTAATCCAACAACATGTATGTTGACATGAATTATCAAAACCACCAAAGGAGTGAATGTGCTTTCAGAATCCGTTGTCAAGAGGCCCGAGCTATGAATGAATCTTAAGCACGGTGCAATGATGTTCTTACTGTTATGATCTATATGCTTTACATTTGAGTTTGTTGGATGTATTGGTTGTTGAATATGTAATTTAGATCTCCCCAACTGATGGAGCGCTTGGGGTGTTGGGTTTGTTCTTGCCGTGCATGGTACTTATCTACATTAGAACTCCATCCTAGTAGTTTTTGAGTTCTTTCTTTTGGTAGTGTCGTTGTATCAAACACGTGTGGCAGTTTTATTTAACGGATATCGACAAGGTGGCTCGTTGCTTCTATATATATTTTCCCCTAACCACGTAGACCAAAAGATGAGAGACACTGTGTCAAAAATAAGTATGTGAAGAGACTTTTCAACACACCAGATCCAACACCTAAAAACATGTGGCATGTTACGGAGAGGAGTAATATTGGGCACAAATTAAACAACACGCCAAGTAGATCGTGCAAAAGGACATTTGAAATAATAAATACCGTATATTTTTTTGTTCAGAATGGCATGAGCATCTCGCTAAATTGTCTTACTAAGGGTAATTTCTTAGCATAGAAATTGCAATACCCCATTTGATCCATATTACTTTTCGCTCCTTTAGTATAACTAAGTTGTAAGCAACAACAAGGAATATAGATTGGAGGGAGTAATACTTTCAGTTAGAATATACTTTAAGCCAGTCTATTGGACTGCCACTGACTTGAGCATCAAACATAGGCTCGTATATTGAATGTATGAAGAAAAATCACGTGACACGTGTGGTATGCAATCCAAACTATTAAAGAGAGAATGTATGCAGGAAAAAACGCTTCGGATGGAGTACGACATTTGCGTCCTTGAATGGTCTACTTCTCCTTTATATTTAATGGCAGTTCCACATCTGATTTATTCTCTAAAGTCTAGTTGGACTCCCAACGGAATTGAGCTATGAGTATACCTTGTAAATTTGGATAGAATCAACATTACATTGGTGGTGCTTGAACTTGGTGCAAAAAGTCACTTTAATGTTAGAATTTCTGGTATACATCTAAGTGGTGCAAAAACTTGGCTTTGTCGTGCAAATACAGTGTTGATCACGTTTGGATACGAAATTGACGCTGACTAAGCTCATCACGTGGCGCGAGGCCCGCTGTCAATGACTAGATGGCGAAGGGGGCATGTGGCCTATTATTTTGAAAAAAAAAAGATACTTGGACCTTTTCTCAAGAAAAAGCCTCCAGCTGGGCGGGGCTCGCCTGTCGGTACAAAGGGGAAATATACACAAAAAATCATGTGCCTGGATCTCGAACTAAAGATCTATGGTTACAAATGATACTATGCTGGCCAATCCGGCCTCCACATTTCAGGGAAAGTATTTGGTGCACCGGTGCTTGTGGTGCTACGGTGCACGGGACGCCCATAGGGTATTCAAAAATGTTTTTTGTTTTTGGTTTTTAGCACATTCACACAACATCAGCCTATGTTGTCCCTAACTTTCAACTCAAAATTGGAAACATTACTCGAGGTACAAAAATGAAAAAATTGTCACTAAATAGTGTAAAACATAAGTTGGCCTTTAAATTTGGCCCATTATCACATTGATGCTAAATTTGTCATTTTTGTATCTTGCCCAATGTTTTAAACTTTGATTTGAATTTTTGTGACAACATAGACCAATGTTTTGTCAACGTGCTACATTTTTTCAGTTTTTTTGAAGCATTTTGAACACGCTACAGTGCCCGGTGCACCGGTAGCACCGCAAGCATGGGAGCACCAGATACTTTCCCCCACATTTCGATGTCCGATATGGATAAGAAGACCTAATATATTAAAAGAGACCCGCTGGGCTTAAATGGACCGCGGTTAGTGCGACCCATTTTGCACGCGTTAGTCTTTTTAATACATTTCTAAAACATATGTAAGTTACAAAAATGTGCGTAAAAATATTGAAATGTTTCTATAATTAAAACAATATTTATGAACTATAATTTTAGAAATATATTATTATTACTACAAAAATTTATCTTATAACTCATAAACAGTATTTGAAATATATGAATATTTTTAAAATAATACGTGAACCTTTTTTAAATAATTTTTTGTTTGCATGTATAATATTTGTAGTACACCAATATTCATATGTATATATACGTCAATATTTTCTGAAATTAAATGAAAATTTTCTAAATGTATTTTATTTTGTGTGTGTATGTTATTTATAACACATATTTGTCTTCGATTGGAATGGTATGCTTGGGTGCATGATTTCATGTGGTGGCTAGTTCGAGTCCCCAAGCCATCTTTTTTATTCGGATTACAAAATTTAATTTACTTCACTGAAAATGATATAAATACAATGTATTCATATTGGGCATCAAATGGATTTGGCTGGACTGGCTAGGCGCACAAGCTCATTACCTTATTATTTTCATAATATGTAGGCCACTGACCGGTGGGCCCATGTGGGCAACTACTATTTATTTTGACCAAGCCAGGGGCTTTTTTGTAATAAAACCATATTGAGGGTTTTTTCACAAAAAAAGCAGGCCACATGCCCAAGTCTCCACCTTCAGGTCACTGACAGCGAGCCCCACGTTACGCCGGCACGCCTATGCAGCATCGTTGGCACAATTTGCACGCCTAAACCAAGTTTTTGCATCACTTTGATGTATACCGCAAGTTCTATCACTAAAGTGGTCGTTTGGTCAAGTTCAAGCACCACTGATGTAGTTGACTCGGCTCATTTAGATACTCCTATTCATTATCCATGCTGGAGCATTCGGAGTCCCTGCCCTTTTTTCAAAAAGGGGTTCACCCCGGCCTCTGCATCAGAACGATGCATACGGCCCTCTTATTAAAACAAATAAAGAGGTTTCAACAAGGTCTTAAAAGTCTCGAACTGTAAAGAAAGGCTCACACAGAGCCATAAAGGCTAGAACGACAAACTAGCCAAAAAGGAACGCCACAACCGGCTGGCTAAAAACAGATAGGTAAACTAATTGCCTATCCTATTACATGACCGACATCCAAACCGGTTGAAGATATCCCGAGCTACCATCTCCCAACGGATAGATCCAGTAACCAAATACTCCCTGACCTTCATCGGAGTGAGTAGCGACCACGAACAGATCAATGCCGTGGCCGGAAGATAACCTGCAAAAAATGAATGCATGATGTTCTGTTAAAAACCAAATCATTTCTGTAATTCCATATAGTCCACAGCAACGCGCATACTCCCACACGAATATGTCTCGCTAAGTCAGGCTCAATCCCATTAAGCCACACCCCAAATAACGTGTTAACAGTATGCGGTGGCGTAATATTGAAAGCAATGTGTATTGTCCGCCAAAGAACTTTGGCTAGCGGGCAATCAAGAAAAAGGTGCTTAATCGTCTCATCCCGATTACAGAAACTACACCTAGTAGATTCTGTCCAATTACGCTTAATCAGGTTGTCCTTGGTTAATATAACTTGTTTATGGACAAACCACATAAACACTTTTATCTTCAAAGGTATTTTGACAGCCCAAACGTGCTTAGAGGTAGGAATGAAGCTCGAGTTGATGACATCAATATACATTGATTTAGCTGTGAATACTCCAGACCTAGTAAGCTTCTAGCGTAATTCATGGGTTGTTGGGAAAGTTGAACCTCCATCAGTCTCCTAACTAGATGGAGCCATTCTTCCCAACGATTGCTCGCTAGCGACCGTCGAAATTGAATATTAAGGGGGATAGATTGAAATATCGTTGTAACGAACACCTCACGATGTTGAACAATCCGATATAAAGACGGGTATTGAATGGCCAAGGGTGTCTCTCCGAGCCAAGTATCCTCCCAGAAACGCATACTAGTACCGTTGCCAATAATAAACTTTGTCCTACTAAATAAGGATTGTTTGACTTTCATCAGTCCTCTCTGGAAAGACGAATCGCTCGGCCTAACCGTCACCTGGGACAAAGTTTTAGTCTGAAGGTACTATGCCCTATGCCCTATGCTAGTGAGTCAATCAACCAAGTCTCGGACAAACAAACTGCCTAGATGGATTGAATAAACAATGAGTAATTAATCATGAGCCTTGTGTAGGCACAAATCAAGCAACTACTCGTTTTTAAGCACGGCTAATGAGGCAGGTGCCAGGGGCTGGATACCACCTTTACCGGTTAGTGTGAGGAGCTGCGATTTGAGCTTATTTGCGTATAGGCTTTGGGTTACCAATGCACTGCCAGTCACTCACTTGGAAAGGATAGAAGCTTCACCCTCTCTCCTTTGGTCTGTACTCAGCATTCACACTGCGGAGTAGGGGTGATGCTAATACTCTATGATACTTGCTTTCCTAAAGCTGCAGCGCTTGGTTCACGTAGAATAGGATTCACGCCATGACACCTCGTGTAAGGTGGTTTCAAATCATGATGTTATCATTGGAGAGAATGTATACATCGTGTAATCGAGTAAATTGCATAAAACCACCAGTTTGAAGGTTAGGATTGAGAAAAACACTAGGATACAGTTTCTTCGCAGAAAACATCACATCTTGCGTAATTTTTTTGCAAAAACCACCGATCGGCAATTAGAGCACTTTGAGCAAGTTTATGACAGGTGGGCCCCATTCGTCAGGCTGACTTGGCAAAAAGAATGCCACCGCCCACCTGGGCACTTTGACTAGTCAAAATGCCCTTCCTGGCGCAATCCACGTCGTCCCTCCCCATCTCCCACGCCAACTTCCTCACGGCGGGCAGCCAGACACGAGCCCGGCTACATCTTGCCCCGCCGGCGTGGTCCCTGCTCGTCCCCACGCTCCGCCTTCTTCCCTCGCCCCCGAATCCGGCTCAATCGTGATGCTCCGCCACCGCGCCGTCCTCGATCTGGTTCGAGCTGCAATCGTGTCGTCCTCGATCTGGATCGAGCCACCGCCGTGCCGTCCTCAATCTGGATCGAGACATCGCCGGTCCTCTCCTCTTCTCCGTCCCACGACGACAGCAAACGGCGGGGAGGCCCAAGAACAACTAATGCACACATGGAGGAAGGGGCGGACGGCAAATACCCCGCCTTCTCGGAGAGCCCGCCACCAAAGTAGACCAGTAGATCAACCCGTCGTTAGCGGCGCATGCGCCATGGCTCGCTTCCACACCACCAGCGGCAGGCCGAAGAGAGCCAGCTGGGGCGAGCCCCACGCCGCCGAGCAGGTGGTGCCCTGCCGTGGGTGGGAGCCGTTGGTTCGCCAAGTTCTGCAACGGGGCGGCGTCTCCGGTATACCTGGACATACCTTGGGCCGGGCCGAGCTTTGGGCCGGGCCTAGCCAAGCCCGATGCAAAAAACCCAGACCCGGGCCCGGCCCGGCCCGGCCATCGGGCCTGTTTTCTGAGCCCGAGCCCGGTCCAAACATGTAAAAGCCCGTCAGGCTCTGGCCCTGCCCGGCCCGACCTTCAGAAAAATGCAAAAACAATGGGCCCGGGCCCGGCCATTGGGCTCAAAATCTAGGCCCGAGCCTAGCCCGGGAGCAGCGACGGGCCGGGCCGGGTCGGGCTTTTTCGGGCCGGACTTCCCATGGCCAGGTATAGTCTCCGTCCACCGGCGCGAAGTTTCGCGGCGGGGATGGCGTCTTCGGCCACCGGTGCGAAGTTCCGCGGCTGGGAAAGCATCTCCGGCACCGGCGCGAAATTGCGAGCGAGTTGCATCGCTGGGTCAACGCAGCTGGGCAGCGGCCTGCTCGTGTCCACATGGCGTTTTTTACTAGTCAAAGTGTCCAGGTGGCGTTTTTCTTGCCGAGTCAGCATGACAAGCGGGACCCGCCTGTCATAAACATGCTCAAACGAGGTTTTTCCGTTGATCAGTGGTTTTTGCAAAAGAATTACACAAGATGTGGTGTTTTCCGCACAGAAATTGTATCCTAGTATTTTTCACAAACCTAACCCTCAAACGGGTGGTTTTATGCAATGGTTCAGTAGTAAGAAAACACAGACGGCGCACTAGGGAGAGAGGAAAGCTAGCATGCATCGAACGTCGCAATTCCCTCCCCTTCTGGTACGAAATTCATAGACGCGCGGTGGCATACGAGAAAAAGCTCATAGGAGAACATGCTGAGCTCGGAGACAAGCGTTACGTACGTGCAGAGGAAAAGCGAAGGCACGAGCTAGTGGAGATTCAGCAAGGCCATGTCACCTCTCAGCTAATCAAGGGGGGCGAGAGGACGATGCATCGTGCATGCATGCGCACACCGATGCTCCTGTGTACGTAGTGTAGTGCATGCATGTCGACCCGATCGATCGCCGTGCTGCATGCATGCATGCATGCGGATTGCTAGCAGGGATTCCCTGCCCGCGTTTCGGAAATCACGCACATTGCATCATTTCGACGGGTAAATTATAAGAACGATTGATTCTGCCCGTAGCCGTCTACTCTACGGTATACCTCTGCATCACCGTCAAGTAGCCAGACCGAGAGGCGAGAGATAGATCGTTGTACGTAGCGCCGCACCAAGCCATGAAACCAACCCCCACTAGCTGAGAGGAAAGCTTCAACAGCTAGTGGTCAAGACCAAGACGGCCAGAGCTCCCGCAACCGGCACTAGTGGTGGCAAAGCGTGGTCGCGCAGCAGCTCGCGTGTGCTCGTCGATCGTGTACGGGGCAGACAGGCAGGCAACCCGCGGCCTCTTCGATCAGAATGATGGCCGCTTTAGGACGACGGAGAGGAGTCCAAAAGGCGCAGCCGCTTTTGCAGCCGTTTCGGAATATATATGCCAGCTCGCTGCGTGCCTACTACGGTAGCTCTTTTTATTCCTTCTTGGCCGGCATTTCCCCTTCTTTTTCTGGTTCGGTGTGGGCGTGCATTCGTGAGACTGAGACCGGAGGTCTCTTTTTTCTCATGCTCCTCCTTCGGTTTGGAGATGATCTCCAAGTGTGTGCGATAGTCTCTCTCCACAAAGCATCTCAACCTCTTCAAGAGCAATGCCATCGACGTAAACATATGGCCAACCCCGAGGCCCCCAAAGTTCAAAGCTATTTCTTCCTCATAAAAAAACAATCATTGGGCACTCAACACACGATCTGTGCCACCGGCCAATGGCTCCTCGACACGGCGGACGTGCGCTGCCGGGCCGTCCGCGACACACGAGCGGCGCGTGCGGCCGCCGGGGCCCGCCCACGAGGGAACCCGCACGCGCGCGGAGGCGGAGCCACGAGGCCTTTTCTTCCTCTCCTTTCCGATTTTGGTAGGCGCGCGCGTGCACGCCATGTGTTGCCATGTATACTGCTCGCCTCCATTCCCATTCCTCGTTGCACCTTTGCCCATGGGCGGAGCCAGGGGTAAATTCCCATTCCTCGATGCTCCAGCCTCCACTCCACGAGATCCATCTGCCGCTTCAAGTAAATTCCTCTTCTGATTTAGGATGAGTCCAAATCGTCTTTATGAAAATTAGAACAATTCATTATATTCCTTGATGAAATTTAGAATAAGTCTTTATCGTTCAGGCCATTGCCACTAAGGTTGGTTGTAATGGGAAGTATCATATACTAGTATCATACATATGATACTAGTGTGTGATACTATCTCCGTAATGCATAATATTATAAATTAGTATATTAGATTGTCTTATTAATTGACATGCATGACATAAACTAGTAGAGCATTTAATATGATATGGTATCATGATATGATACTACATCCTTTTTGTCCTTATTTAATTATGTGCCACATCATCCGAAAAGTCTAGTTGACATGCATGATACTACTTAGGCTGGCCACAATGGGGAGGAACTTAGGAGTAACATCACACACTCCAATATAACTTTGCTTATGTGTCACATATTTAATGAAGAGAGAGGTGCTTGTGGTAACTAGCTAAGTTACCGAAACATCACACACTCCAAGAAACAATGAGTCTATAACCTAATAAATACATTGTTGCATGACACTACATAGATGTTCCTACCCACTGTGGAGGTAGTAACATAGTCTAGGGAAGTGTGTAAGTTACTAGACTATGTTCTTGCCCATTGTGACCAGCCTTATGATACTTCCACTACAATCAGCCTAAGGCTGGTCATAGTGGAGAGTAATTTAAATTAGTGTCATGCATATGACACTGGCCTAAGTTACTATCTTTATAATGCAAAGTAATAGTAATATCTTAGATGGTTTCATTTATTAGCTTGTACACTCATCTTGTCTTGGAAAGCGTTATGTTACAGTAACATATTATGTTACCATCTCTAATTAATTACTTGTCACATAAGCAAAAATTTCTTGGGGTGCGCTATGTTATTAGCTAAGTTACTCCCACTATGACTAGCCTAATGGCTACTCCCTCCATCCCATAATTTAGAGGGAGTAGCATTTTTGTTCATGCCAGCGCAACTAGCTTACTGCACATTTGTTGTCCTATCTGCAATAAATTTATATTAAGCACGTGGTATGGAGATGTTTCTTGCTCACGGCTTGGCCTCCTCTCCAAGAAAACTTAGGGTTCCTTTGCCTCCCGCCGTCGGTCCGCCTCGTCTCTAGTGGCCTTAGGGCCATGTCGGCGTGGTGGATCCCCGCCCTTGCTGGCGGGAGGGCTTCGTTTTTATATGTTTCTTCAACTTTTGTTAGGGTTTATATCCTGCTCAGGAAGACGAAACGGCGGCGGCTCCCTGAAGATGGAATAAGGTTCTCCTCGCCTAGCCCCAATTCTTGTGGTGTGCCTAGCATCGTCGATGGGCTTGTGGAGATGTGTCTCCGGTGGATCTATCGTTGGTGGATTTGCTTGGATCTGGTCGTAGTTCGTCTACGTTTGTGTTTCTTCAGGTTGGATCCTTCCGATCTACGCTACTCTTCATCGGCGGCGGTTGTTGTTCTGCTGCGCTGGTTCTATGGGACCTTAGCACGACGACTTTCCGTCTGTCTACTACAACAAGTTTTGCCCGACTCCGGCGAGGGAGGGGCAGTGACGGTGGCGCACCTTCGGCTCGCTTCAGTGCTTGTAGTCGTCCCTAGGTGGTCTATGGACCTGAATGTAATTTTTATTATTTCTGGTGTTCGTTGTATTGCCATGATTGGAGATGAATAGATTGGAAGTTTTCTCGCAAAAAAAAAATTTATATTGCATTACAACTTTTTTTATAAATGAATACCTAACAACCAACTTCTAGCTCAGCCACTGCCTTTGCCTCATCAAAATGCAAACCCCGCGTAGGGGCACCAAGGTTTTGGATCCCAAATTTTAAAAATCTGGTGGGGCACCAAAATTTTCAGTTACCGCGGTACCGACAAATACCGAGCGGTTACCCAATGAAATTTTTAAATGAATTATGAGTCAGATAAAAGTTGTCCAAATTTCAGTTAAAATCATTTAAATTAAAAAAATTGGGTTACTTTGCCCGGTAAGTTGATTTCTTGTGGGGCATCGAGATATGCAGTTACCACCCGGTAATCAAATGTCTCGAGCGGTAACCAAAACCCTGAGGGGTGTCAGTCGCGTACCGTGATTCATGGGTAGAATCCGGAGGAGAAGGTCGCTATTCACATGTCATAAAAATTACACAACTTTTTTTGAGGGGTGGAAAACATTTATTCATCACCAAAATCCACATGTTGTGGGATACATCAAGGGTCATGGGGATTGCCCAGCCAGACATGGCGGCCCGTACCCTGAGAAAGAGAAAATCAAGCTAATCATGTGCTTCATAATTAACAGCACGCCCCTCGAAAATGAAAACAGAATTAAACAAAGTAGCTTTGGCCCTAATCTCGCTGATGATCGCCCCATGAGCCCCTAGTGTTCCTTTTGAGATGTCGGACACCACTTGCTTGCAGTCGGTGGAGATCACAAAGTTCGTCAAGTTTAGATCCTCCGCAAGGGCTAGTGCCTCCCGACAAGCTATGGCCTCCAGCTTTGTTGGGTTGCAAACACCATAAACGACCAGCGCCGAGCTACCCAGGTAATTTCCTCTGTCATCCCAACGGACAGCAGCTGCTGCTCCCCCTCGCTCATGCCGAACAGCAGCGTCAACATGGATTTTAGCGTATCCCTGTGGTGGTGCCTTGGCTCTAGTCCGGGTAGCTGTAGGAGGTATAGTTGCCCGGGCTGCTGATGGGTTTTGTTGTCCTGCTATTATCTGTAGATCATCGATAAACCTGTGAATGAAGGCTTGAGTTGACTGTGGACTCTGAAAAATCCCTTCGTGTATTGCTTTCCTCCTGGACGACCAGATGGCCCACAAGGTGACTGATAACAGCACAAACATGTCATGCGCCAGCGTTTCCTTCAATGTGAACAACCAATGCTTGGCAGAAGGCTTAGTCACCATCATCATTTTATGTGCTAGCTCGTTGTCGCTCAGCACCCAAACGCATCTGGACGCCGAACATTCCACAAGTGAGTGCCTCCATGAATCTAGAGCTCCACACACCCCGCAGTTGGCCCAGTCAATCATATGTCGGTGTGCTCTTACATCGTTGGTTGGCAAGGAATGTTTTGAAAGACGCCAGAGGGACATTCGAACCTTTGCAAGAACACTCGTTTTCCATAGAAATTTCCATGCACCTTCCTCAGCATTTGTACTTGACGAGCCAGATTTGCCCTTAAGCTAGGCCTCTCTCCGTTGCTTGGTGGCCACAAGCATTCTGTATGCAGATTTCACTGAAAAATGCCATGCTTCTCATGATGCCAATTCCGGAAATCAGGCAAGTTGCGGGTACATAGGGGAATCCCCATTACCACTCGAGCGTCCATTGGCAGAAAAGTCACTTCAACCTTAGCCCTGTCCCATGACGCGGACGTGTGCTCGATTAACTCTGACACTCTGGAAGGCGGGGTTGCTATCAAACACCCATACGGGCGCATCATCTCGTCCCGTGGTAGCCAATTGTCATGCCATATGTATGTTGTCTCTCCGTTGCCGACCCGCCTGATCAATCCTTGTTTTAGGGTATCTCTTCCTTCCACTATAGCTCTCCAAACTTGGCTAGGATTGAAAGATCGTGGATGTCGCCTAGAGGAGGGTGAATAGGCGCTTTAAAATAATTACGGTTTAGGCTTGAACAAATGCGGAATAAACCTAGCGGTTAATTTGTCAAGCACAAAACCTACAACAACTAGGCTCACCTATGTGCACCAACAACTTATGCTAAGCAATATAAACTACTAGGTGATAGCAAGATATATGACAAGAAACAATATGGCTATCACAAAGTAAAGTGCATAAGTAAAGGGCTCGGGTAAGAGATAACCGAGGCACGCGAAGACGACGATGTATCCCGAAGTTCACATCCTTGCGGATGCTAATCTCCGTTTGGAGTGGTGTGGAGGCACAATGCTCCCCAAGAAGCCACTAGGGCCATCGTAATCTCCTCACGCCCTCGCACAATGCAAGATGCCGTGATTCCACTAAGGGACCCTTGAGGGCGGTCACCGAACCCGTACAAATGGAAACCCTTGGGGGCGGTCAACGAACCCATACACTTTGGCAACCCTTGGGGGCGGTCACTGAAACCCGTCAAATTGCTCGGGGCGATCTCCACAACCTAATTGGAGACCTGGACGCTTGCCCGGAGCTTTACACCGCAATGTTTGTGCTCCGAACACCACCAACCGTCTAGGGCGCCCAAGCACCCAATAGGAACAAGCTCAAGGGTACGAAGCACCCAAGAGTAATAAGCTTCTCAACTTGTAACTTCCACGTATCACCGTGAACAACTCAAACCGATGCACCAAATGCAATGGCAAGGGCACACGGAGTGCCCAAGTCCTTCTCTCCCAAATCCCACCAAAGCAACTAATGCTAGGGAGGAAAATGAGAGGAAGAACACGAAGAACTCCAAGATCTAGATCCAAGGGGTTCCCCTCACATAGAGGATAAAGTGATTGGTGGAAATGTGGATCTAGATCTCCTCTCTCTTTTCCCTCAAAAACTAGCAAGAATCCATGGAGGGATTGAGAGTTAGCAAGCTCGAAGAAGGTCAACAATGTGGAAAGAACATGAGCGAAAGAGATGAAGTTCATTGGGGAAGAAGACCCCCTTTTATAGGAGGGGGGAAATCCAACCGTTATGCTCACAACCGCACAGAGCGGTACTACCGCTCCTACGAGCGATACTACCGCTAGGGCGGCAGAAGCCCAATGAAACAACACTGCAAAGGGGCAACAGGGTGGTACTACTGCAGGAGTGGTACTATCGCCTACCCTTGCGGTACTACCACACGACCACGGATGAAAAGAAAAACTGCCGCACCTACAACCGCTGGAGCTAGCTACGGGAAAAAGTCGGCACGGTACTACCGCTCACAGGGAGCGGTACTACCGCATAAGGGCGGATGTAAAAAATTACATCTGCGCCTACTACCGCACGCAACTACGCCAGGACACGAGGCAGCGGTACTACCGCTCACCAGGAGCGATACTACCACGTAGGGTGTGGAAGTAAAAAATTACTTCCGCGCCTACTTCCGTGCGCGCCAGTGTTCTGGGCTAGAGGCAGCGGTACTACCGCTCACCAGGAGCGATACTACCGCTGGCCCCTGCGGTACTACCGGTCCCTTGAGCAGTACTACCGCACGCCACAAAGGCTTTAGCACTTGGATGCCTTCAAAACGTAGCTAAAGACAACATACGGATCCAATAAAACCAGAACTGCCATAACTTCTGCAAATGATCTCCGAATTGAGCAAACTCAAGCTTGTTGGATACAAGACGACGAGTAGAATCAAAACAGTGAAAACCTCCAACAAATGGAGGAGTGAAACCTCCAACAGAGAAGAACGGGCATAACCTCCAACAGAGAAAACATCATAGAAGATGCAAGTGAACTTCGTTTTCGATGAACTCGAGCTTGTCATCAAGATGACCATAAGCTCCAAAACTCACAAAGAGAACCAAACAAGAATCAAGAAAGATGATGCAAGGATAAAGTGGTTTGAGCTCTCTATGAACGATACGATCAAGCTACTCATCGAGAGCCCCCCTTGATAGTACGGCAATCAATCCTATAACCTGGTCTCCCAACTACCACCATGAGACCTGTAAAATAGAAACCCTATCAAGGGTAAACCTTTGCCTTGCACATGGTCCACTTGAGCTAGATGATGACGATCTTGACTCCCTCAAGTTGGACCACCTTTCTTGATTGCGTTGGCTCGATGAAGACTAGTTGATTGCTCCCCCATACTCCACTATGGGTGAGCCACTCTTTCGCACATCTTCATAAGTCCATTGTCACCATAATGGATGGAAAGCTTCAAGCATTTGATCTCTTCATGATGCTCCACTTGAACTTGCACACCGCAACCTAACCCCACAAATAACTCTCACATAGACCATGGGTTAGTACACAAAGCGTAATTGACAATGCTTACCATACCATGGGATCACTTGATCCCTCTCGGTACATCTTCTACACTTTGTGAGTTGATCAACTTGATTCACTCTTGACTTAGTCTTGAACTCTTGATCAACCTTAAACCTTTCCAACTCTCTTCATTTGGATGATGCCTTGAAGGTAAGCATGAATGATCACACAATCTTCTTCTTCAAGACATACTTGCGATAACTCAACACTCACATGACCAAACTTTGGATAATTCCTTAATATCACCTTGGTCAACTTATAAACTCCTTGAAACCAACACATGGACTTCAAGAAATGCCTATGGACAAATCCTTCAAATATAACTCAATGCAACCATTAGTCCATAGAGATTGTCATCAATTACCAAAACCAAACATGGAGGCACCACATGTTCTTTCAAGGATGACCACCAAGGTTTGCTTGGAGAATGTTAGATTGTGGATAGTAAATTCTTCTCAAAAGTCTAGCACTTAAAGTCTCGGGATGCTGTAATAACCGCCACGCTTGCCTGGCTAGCATGGCAAGGTTGAACAATTCAAAGTCCTTGAAACCGAGACCGCCCATCCCTTTTCGTTGTGTCATTGTTTGCCAGGAGACCCAATGTGGTTTCCTTTTCCCTTCCTTGCTACCCCACCAAAACTTCCTTATCAACATATTCAGATGTTCACATAAACCTCTAGGCAGTTTGAAGCATGACATGGAGAAAACAGGCACCGCTTGAGCAACTGATTTGACTAGAACTTCCTTGCCAACTATTGACATGGTATTTTCAATCCATCCCTGCACCTTGCTCCACAAACGGTCCTTTAAATACTTGAAAGCCCCATTTTTTGAATTCCAATGTCTGACGGCATCCCCAAGTATTTCTCATTGAGAGTTTCATTGGGAACATTCAACAAACCTTTTATCTCCATCCGTATGCTCTTGGGGACCCCCTTGCTAAAGAAGATCGAGGATTTTAAGTAATTAATTTGTTGCCCTGTTGCCTGACAATGAATATTCAGCACCTGGTTTATCTCAGTAGCACCCACACTATTGGCCTTGAAGAACAGCAGGTTGTCATCTGCAAATAGAAGATGATTCACTGGTGGTGCCGTAGGTGCTACGTGTAAACCATGCAAATTGGATGACTCTTCTCTGGATTTTAAAAGGCACGAAAGGCCCTCTGCTGCCAACAAGAATAAGTATGGAGATATTGGGTCCCCTTTCTGATTCCTCTCGAAGGTATAAACTCTTGCAATTTCTTCCCATTAAATAGAACAAAAAACTTCACTATAGTTACTAGGCTCATCACAATATCCACCCATCTGTCAGTGAAGCCCAACTTAAGCATTATAGCCCTCAGGTACTCCCACTCGACCCTGTCATAGGCTTTCATCATATCAAGCTTCAAAGCACAAGACTCATGCTTTTTGGCTTTGTTCATTTTCATAAAATGCAAGCATTCATAAGTTGTGATGTTGTCTGTGATCAATCTGCCCGGGACAAAGGCCAACTGCTCCTCAGAAATGATGTCAGGTAAGACTGCTTTAAGCCTGTTATCTATTACCTTTGATGATATCTTATACAAGACATTGCATAAGCTAATGGGATGAAACTGAGCCAGTAGTGTAGGGTTTTTTTACCTCAGGGATCAAAACCAGTCCCGTTTCATTGATGCACTCAGCTAACTCGGTGCCCTCCACTATTTTCAGTACCACCCTTGTGACGTCATCGCCACACACTTCCCAATGGCGTTGAAAAAATGTGCAGGATATCCATCAGGGCCTAGAGATTTAATAGGGAACATTTGGAATAGTGCGGTCTTGACTTCATCTCAACTGTACGGAGCATTGAGTGTGTCATTCATAGCCTGAGTTACTTTGCAAGGGACAGTATCAAGAACCTCATTCATATTAGAGACCCCCTCTGAGGTGTACAAATCCTCATAAAAAGAAGTTGCTAGTGCCTCCATCTCAGCTATGTTCTTTATCATTTGTCCATCTGGGCGCTGTAGCATTTTAATTGATTTTTCCTTCTTCTCCTACTAGCACGCAAATGGAAAAGGTATGTGTTTTTGTCCCCATGCACAAGCCACTCCAACCTGGCCTACTGCCGCCAAAGCATTTCCTCACGATGACAAAGCTCTGTCAGACGGTCAATCAATTTTGTTTCCAAATGATTGGGACCAGATCTTCCTGGGGATCCCCCGTAGCTCCTGTAGTTGTTTCTTTAATTGCGCTATTTCCTGCCTGACGTTACCGAAATGCGTGCAGTCCCAATGCGACAAATCACCTGCCAGCGACTGCAGTTTACCCTGTAGTGCACTGACCAAATCAGTCGCCGCTCCTTCCCATGTTGTCTCCACTACTGCCGGCAATGCCTCATCCCTCTCCCAGCATATTTCATACTTAAATGGTCGTGGGCCCCTTCTGCATGCATGCACGTCACTATAACACAACATCAACAGTACGTGATCTGAGGCTGCCATGGTCAAGTGTTTTAGCTTTGCTCCTGGAAAAGCAATGGACCAAGCTGGGTTGGCCACTCACCTATCCAATCTGACTCTTGTGTATGTACCTCCTATAACCTTCTTTTCAAACGTCCAGCTTGTCCCCGAGTAACCGATGTCAGAAAGACCGCAAGTATCTAGTGCATCGCGGAACAGATCCATCTGAGCTTGGATTGGATTCCCTACACCATCATGTTCATGTGCGTGGATAACCTCATTAAAATCACCCACCACCAGCCACAGCATGGTGCTTGTTCCTGCAATACCACGGAGCATATCCCACGTTTTGTAACGTCCATTGGTTTTCGCCTCTCCATAGTCCAAAGTAACCCTAGTCTAAATGACAGCCATCTCATCAACTATAACATCAATGTGATACTCTGAGTAACCCACAACCTCAAGCTTTATTTCTTCATTCCAAAAAATACCTAATCCTCCACTTCTACCAGAACTGCTTACATCAAAGCTTTTATTGTAGCCTAAACAACCAACCAAATTTTCAACTCGAGAACCCTCTATTTGTGTTTCAAGGATACATGTGATAGAGGGGGCATGTTGCCTCGTGAGATCAAGAAGCTCATGAACTGTCGCGGGTTTGCCAGCCCCACGACAGTTCCAACACAAAAGACTCATTGCGCTAGGCGTGACCCCACTTGGGAGCCCGCCAAACGTGCATCATTATTAATGGTCAGAACTAGGTTCTTCACCATGGTATTGTCACTAGTGGGTAGAGTCGTCTTAGTCATCTTTGGTTCTTGCTTTGATGGGGAGCTAGCTGTGGTCTCTGGTGGAGGTGGCAGAAGTAATTGATCGCTTGCAAGCATTGCTGATGTTGAGCTGTTAAGCACTACACCCCCCTTCCTATTGTTGTCTGCTTCCTCCATAGAAACATCTCCCATAGGATCTTCAGGCTCCTCCTGGTCCTGCCAGTCCCGCCGGTTCCTCTGTGAAGCTCCACGTCCACGTCCACGGCCACGTCCCTGACAACCGCGTCCTCTTCCCTCTCCCGGCCCCCAACCCGGGCCTCTGAACCATGACGCCCTCAGGTTTTTGAAAATTGAGGCTTGAGGTGGGTGGACGCCATTGATAACCCATAAGTATAGGGGATCGCAACATTTTTCGAGGGTAGAGTATTCAACCCAAATTTATTAATTCGACACAAGGGGAGCCAAAGAATATTTTCAAGTTTTAGCAGCTGAGTTGTCAATTCAACCACACCTGGAAACTTAATATCTGCAGCAAAGTGTTTAGTAGCAAAGTAATATGATAGTAGTGGTAACGCTGGCAAAAGTAATGGCAGCAATTTTGGTTTTATAGTGATTGTAACAGTAGCAACGGGAAAGTAAATAAGCAAAGATCAATATATGAAAAGCTCGTAGCCGATGGACAAGTGATGGATAATTATGTTGGATGTGATTCCTCATGCAATAGTTATAACATAGGGTGACACAGAACTAGCTCCAGTTCATCAGTGTAATGTAGGCATGTATTCCGAATGTAGTCATACGTGCCTATGGAAAAGAACTTGCATGACATTTTTTGTCCTACCCTCCCGTGGCAACGGGGTCCTATTGGAAACTAAGGGATATTAAGGCCTCCTTTTAATAGAGTACCGGACCAAAGCATTAACACATATTGAATACATGAGCTCCTCAAACTACGGTCATCACCGGTAAGTATCCCGATTATTGTCACTTCGGGGTTAACGGGTCATAACACATAATAGGTGACTATAGACTTGCAAGATAGGATCAAGAACTCACATATATTCACGAAAACATAATAGATTCAGATCTGAAATCATGGCACTCGGGCCCTAGTGACAAGCATTAGGCATAGCAAAGTCATAGCAACATCAATCTCAAAACATAGTGGATACTAGGGATCAAATCCTAACAAAACTAACTCGATTACATGATAAATCTCATCCAACCCATCACCGTCCAACAAGCCTACGATGGAATTACTCATGCACGGCGGTGAGCATCATGAAATTGGTGATGGAGAAAGGTTGATGATGACGATGGCGATGGATTCTCCTCTCCGGAGGCCTGAACAGACTCTAGACCAGCCCTCCCGAGAGAGATTAGGGCTTGGCGGTGGCTTCATATCGTAAAACGCGATGAATCCTTCTCTCTGGGTTTTTTCTCCCCGAACATGAATATATAGAGTTGGAGTTGAGGTCGGAGGAGCACCAGGGGGCCCATGAGGCAAGGGAGCGCCTAGGAGCGTAGGCACGCCCCCACCCTCGTGGACAGGGTGTGGGCCCCTGGCCTTGATTCTTTCGCCAGTATTTTTTATATATTCCAAAAATAATCTCTGTTGATTTTCGGTTCATTCCAAGAACTTTTATTTCTGCACAAAAATAACACAATGGCAATTCTGCTGAAAATAGCGTCAGTCCGGGTTAGTTCCATTCAAATCATGCAAGTTATAGTCTAAAACAAGGGCAAAAGTGTTTGGAAAAGTAGATACGTTAGAGACGTATCAACTCCCCCAAGCTTAAACCTTTGCTTGTCCTCAAGCTGAAAGTGATAAAGAAAAACTTTTACAAACTCCATTTGCTCTTCTTGTTGTAAATATGTAAAGCCAACATTCAAGTTTTCAGCAAAGATTATGAACTAACCATATTCACAATAACATTTAGTTCTCATGTTTACTCATATCAATGGCATAATCAACGAGCGAGCAATAATAATAAATCTCAGATGACAATACTTTCTCAAAAGAATCATAATATGATATAACAAGATGGTATCTCGCTAGCCCTTACTGAGACCGCAAAACATAAATGCAGAGCACCCCTGAAGATCAAGGGCTGACTGGAAATTGTAATTCATGGTAAAAGAGATCCAGTCAAGTCATACTCAATGTAAACTAACAATAATACATGCAAATGGCAGCGGTGCTCTCCAACTGGTGCTTTTTAGTAAGAGGATGATGACTCAACATAAAAGTAAATAGATAGGCCCTTCGCAGAGGGAAGCAGAGATTTGTAGAGGTGCCAGAGCTCGATTTTGAAATAGAGGTGAATAATATTTTGAGCGGTATACTTTCATTGTCAACATAACAACTGAGAGATCTCGATATCTTCCGTGCTACACACATTATAGGCGGTTCCCAAGCAAAATGGTAAAGTTTATACTCCTCCACCACCAACAAGCATAAATCCATGGATTGCCCGAAACAACGGGTGCCTCCAACTAACAACAATCTCGGGGGAGTTTTGTTTACATTTTTTTTGATTTGATTTGAGCGTGGGACTGGGCATCCTGGTGACCATCCATTTTCTCGTGAGTGAGGAGCGGAGTCCACTCCTCTTGAGAATAACCCGCCTAGCATGGAAGATACAGACAACCCTAGTTGATACATGAGCTATTCGAGCATACAAAATAGAATGTTTATTTGAAGGATTAGAGTTTGGCACATACAAATTTACTTGGAACGGCAGGTAGATACCGTATATAGGAAGGTATGGTGGACTCATATGGAATAAATTTGGGGTTTATGGAGTTGGGTGCACAAGCAGTATTCCCGCTTAGTACAAGTGAAGGCTAGAAAGAGACTAGGAAGCGACCAGCTAGAGAGCGACAACGGTCATGAACATGCATTAAAATTAATCAACACTGAATGCAAGCATGAGTAGGATATAATTCACCATGAACATAAATATCGTGGAGGCTATGTTGATTTGTTTCAACTACATGCGTGAGCATGTGCCAAGTCAAGCCACTCGAATCGTTCAAAGGAGGATACCACCCTATCATACCACATCACAACCATTTTAATAGCATGTTGGCACGCAAGGTAAACCATTATAAACTCTAAGCAAATTAAGCATGGCATGGACAACTATAATCTCTAATTGTCATTGCAAATATGTTTCATTCATAATAGGCTGAATCAGCAACGATGAACTAATCATATTTACAAAAACAAGAGAGGTCGAGTTCATACCAGCTTTCCTCTTCTCAATCAGTTCATCATATATCGTCATTATTTCCTTTATCTTGCACGACCGAATAGTGTGGATAATAATAGTAGTGCACGTGCATTGGTCTAAGATGGAATCTACAAGCATTCAACTCAAGAGATAAGACAAGGCGATATGGGCTCTTTGTTAGATCAACAATAATGCATATGAGAGCCACTCAACATTTTCATTAAGGTCTTCTCCTCTCGACCTCCCAACAAGCAAAAAGAAGAACGAGAAATCTTTTTGGGTTTTCTTTTTAATTACTACTACTACAGGCATGGAAAGTAAACTAGCTAAAAGCCACAACTAATTTTTTTGGTTTTTTATTAAGGTTTTTCAAACACACAAGAAGAAAGCTTAAAAAGAAAATAAACTAGCATGGATGATACAATGAAAAAGTATGAGCACCGACAACTGGCATGAGTGTGTGAACATGAATGTAATGTCGGTGAGAAATACGTACTCCCCCAAGCTTAGGCTTTTGTCCTAAGTTGGTCTATGCCCATGGATCAAAGTTATAGCTGGGGTCGTACTGAGATGCAGCGGCAATTGCCTCATGAGCTGCAGCTTGGAGGCGAGCTACCTCCATTCTCATCTCGTACTTGCTCGCCTCCTCCCTGGTTATAACATATCTCCCTTTTTTCTGGAAATCAAAGAAAGCAGGAGCAGGCAGAGCAACATGGACGGTGCACCGTCTGTCAAAGATTAGTCGGTACTGGAGGAACTGATCATTCCTCTCAACAAACTGATGACGAACCATAGCATTATAATCTAGATAAGCAGGAGGCAACTCAATATCATATCCACGTATGGGTACCTCAAGAAAACTAGCTAAACGAGTAGCATAAATTCCACCATACAAATCTCCATTAATACTATTATTATGCAACCTACGTGCAACAATGGCCCCCAAGTTATATTGTCTATCTCCTAATACAACACTCTTGAGAACACTAAGATCCGGAACACACATATGACATGCCTCATCTTTACCGTTAATGCACTACCCATGAAGAGAGCAAAATAATGTATGGCAGGAAAATGAATGCTCCCTATAGTAGCTTGTGTTATTTCTCTAGATTCCCCCCACAGTGATACTAGCAAGGAATTCTTTAAATTCAGATTTGCAAGGTTCACTAGCACTACTCCACCGCGGGAGTTTACAAGCAGTATTAAAATCTTCTAAGTCCATGGTATAAGACTAGTCATAAAGATCAAATAGGACATTGGGAGAATTGTGCGAGGATGTAAATTTAAACCTTCTCACAAATGAATCAGTTAAGTAGAGGTATTGTCGGCACTTATCTGCCTCGAAGCTCTCAAGATCAGCGTTACGCACATATGCGTCAAATTCTTCCTTGATGCTTGCATGAACCATGAAATCCTCTGACGGCCATTCACAAGGCCGCACTTGAGCCTCCCTTGGTAGTTCATTGTCCGGCTCACATATCGCGGGCCTTGGGCCTTGCTTCCTTGAGGAACCACCTTGGTACATTTTCCTAAACATATTTCTTCCTCTGAAAAATTTCTGAAATTTTAGTGACTCAAAATAAAAGTGAACCAAACTCAACAAAATTGATAGCAACTACTCCTACAAGTGTCTAGAGGCTATATCATGCATTAAAACTACTTTTGACCACATAAATTTGACATGCAAGCTCAAGAACAGGGTCACCTAAGCAACAAAATTTTGCAATAAATAAAGCACTAAACAAAAAATAATTGGACCATTGGAGGAGTCACATACCAAAGAACAATCCCCAAAGCAGTTTTGCGAATGGAGCTTTGAGCAAGGAGATCGAAAATGGCAGCAAGATGAGCTAGAACTCGGGTTTGAGCTGGTGGGTGATTTTTTCTGGAGCAAGACAAAGTGTGTGGGTGCAAGGATAAGTGGAGGGGACCCACGTGGGGTCCACGAGGCAGTGGGGCGCCCAGGGGGGTGGCGCGCCCTCCACCCTCGTGGGCACATGGTGGGTCCCCCCGGTGTGTTCTTAGTGCCAATAATTCTTAAATATTCTGGAAAAAATCATATTTCATTTTCAGGGCATTTGGAGAACTTTTATTTTCAGGGTATTTTTTATTGCAAGGATAATTCAGAAAACAGACAAAAAAAATACTATTTTTACTTTATTTAATATAAATAACATAAAGTAAAAAGAGGGTACAGAAAGTTGTGCTTTCTAACTTCACCCATCTCATGCTCATCAAAAGGAATCCACTAACAAGGTTGATTAGGTCTTGTTAACAAACTCATTTCGAATAACATGAAACCGAAGAAATTTCGAATAACACTAGGTTACCTCAACGGGGATATGCACATCCCCAACAATAAGAATATCATATTTCTTCTTGACAATAGGAAGAGGAAATTCAAAACCTCCAATAGTGATTGTTGAAAGTTTTCCAATAGAATTGCTACTATGGAGTTGAGGTTGTTTCCTCGGAAAGTGCACCGTAGCTCATTACCATTAACATGAAAAGTGACATTTCCTTTGTTGCAATCAATAATAGACCCTGCAGTATTCAAAAAGGTTCTACCAAGGATAATCGACATACTATCGTCCTCGAGAATATCAAGAATAACAAAGTCCATTAAAATAGTAACGTTTGCAACCACAACAGGCACATCCTCACAAATACCGACATGTATAGTAGTTGACTTATCAGCTATTTGCAAAGATATTTCAGTAGGTGTCAACTTATTCAAATCGAGTCTACGATATAAAAAGAGAGGCATAACACTAACACCGGCTCCAAGATCACATAAAGCAGTTTTAACATAGTTCCTTCTGATGGAGCATGGTATAGTTGGTACTCCTGGATCTCCAAGTTTCTTTGGTATTCCAACCTTAAAAGTGTAATTAGCAAGCATGGTGGAAATTTCAGCATCCGGTACCTTTCTTTTATTAGTAACAATATCTTTCATATACTTAGCATAAGGATTCATTTTAAGCATATCAGTCAAACGCATACGCAAAAATATAGGTCTAATCATTTCAACAAAGTGCTCAAAATCCTCATCATCCTTTTTCTTGGATGGTTTGGGAGGAAAAGACATGGGTTTCTGAACCCATGGTTCTCTTTCCTTACCGTGCTTCCTAGCAATGAAGTCTCTCTTGTCATAACATTGATTCTTTGATTGTGGGTTATCAAGATCAACAGCAGGTTCAGTCTCTACATCATTATCGTTGCTAGGTTGAGCATCAACATGAACATCATCATTAACATTATCACTAGGTTCATGTTCATTACCAGATTGTGTTTCAGCATCAGAAATAGAAATATCATTGTGATTCTCAAGTGTGTCGACAATAGGTTCACTAGGAGCATGCAAAGTCCTATCATTTTTATTTTTCTTCTTCTTAGAAGAACTAGGTGCATCAACATTAGTTCTCTGAGAATCTTGCTCAATTCTCTTAGGGTGGCCCTGAGGATACAAAGGTTCCTGAGTCATTTTACCCCCTCTAGTCATAACTCTAACAACATTATCATTTTTCTTATTATTTAATTCATTCAGCAAATCATTCTGAGCCTTAAGTACTTGTTCTACTTGAGTGGTAACCATAGAAGCATGTTTACTAATAAGTTTAAGCTCACCTTTAACTCTAGACATATAATCACTCAAGTGTTCAAGCATATCAGCATTGCATTTCAATTGTCTACCAACATAAGCATTGAAGTTTTCTTGTTTAACAATAAAATTGTCAAACTTATCTAAACATTGGCTAGCAGACTTATAACGAGGAATATCACCTTCATCAAATCTATAGAGAGAATTTACCTTTACTACCTGTGTCGGGTTATCAAGACCATGTATTTCTTCAATAGGTGGTAAATTCTTAACATCTTCAGCTTTAGTACCTTTTTCTTTCATAGATTTCTTTGCCTCTTGCATATCTTCAGGACTGAGAAATAGAATACCCCTTTTCTTTGGAGTTGGCTTAGGAGGTTTTTCAGGAAGTGTCCAATCATTTTCATTACTCAACATATTATTCAATAGCAATTCAGCTTGATCAACAGTTCTTTTCCTGAAAATACAACCAACACAACTATCCAGGTAATCTCTGGAAGCATTGGTTAGTCCATTATAAAAGATATCAAGTATTTCATTTTTCTTGAGAGGATGATCACGCAAAGCATTAAGTAATTGGAGAAGCCTCCCCCAAGCTTGTGGGAGACTCTCTTCTTCAATTTGCACAAAATTATATATTTCCCTTAGAGCAGCTTGTTTCTTATGAGCGGGGAAATATTTAGCAGAGAATTAATAAATCATATCCTGGGGACTACGCACACAACCAGGGTCAAGAGAATTAAACCATCTTTTAGCATCACCCTTTAATGAGAACGGAAACAACTTAAGGATAAAGTAATAGCGAGTTTTCTCATCATTAGTTAACAGGGTGGCTATATCATTTAATTTAGTAAGATGTGCCACAACAGTTTCAGATTCATAGCCATAAAAAGGATCAGATTCAACCAAAGTAATTAACTCAGGATCGACAGAGAAATCATAATCCTTATCAGAAATAAAGATAGGTGAAGTAGCAAAAGCAGGGTCATATTTCGTTCTAGCATTCAAAGATTTTTCTTTAAGGTTAACTAATAATTTCTTAAGATCAGATCTATCATTGCAAGCTAAGAAGTCTCTAGCAGTTTCTTCATCCATAACATAACCCTCAGGAACAATAGGCAATTCATATCTAGGGGGAGAATCTTCATCATCACTTTCATCAATATTATCAGTTTCAATAATTTCATTCTCTCTAGCCCTAGCAAGTTGTTCATCAAGAAATTCACCTAGTGGCACCATATTATCAAGCATAGAAGTAGTTTCATCATAAGTATCATGCAAAGTAGAAGTGGCATCATCAATAACATGCGATATATCTATGTGTCACAAGTTTACTCAAAACAGAAGGTGAATCAAGTGCAGAGCTAGATGGCAGTTCCTTACCTCCCCTCATAGTTGAGGGAAAAATCTTGGTTCTTTGATCTTTCAAGTTCTTCATAGTGACCAGCAGATATAAATCCCAAGTGACTCAAAGGATAGAGCTATGCTCCCTGGCAACGGCGCCAGAAAATAGTCTTGATAACCCACAAGTATAGGGGATCGCAACAGTTTTCGAGGGTACAATATTCAACCCAAATTTATTGACTCGACATAAGGGGAGCCAAAGAATATTCTCAAGTATTAACAACTGAGTTTTCAATTCAACCACACCTGGACACTTAATATCTGCAGCAAAGTGTTTAGTAGCAAAGTAATATGATAGTAGTGGTAATGGTGGCAAAAGTAATGGTAGCAGTTTTGGTTTTATAGTGATTGTAACAGTATCAACGGCAAAGTAAATAAGCAAGGATCAATATATGAAAAGCTCGTAGGCAATGGACCAGTGATGGATAATTATGTCGGATGCAATTCCACATGCAATATTTATAACATAGGGTGACACAGAAGTAGCTCTAGTTCATCAATGTAATGTAGGCATGTATTTCGAATATAGTCATACGTGCTTATGGAAAAGAACTTGCATGACATCTTTTGTCCTACCCTCCCGTGGCAGCGGGGTCCTATTGGAAACTAAGGGATATTAAGGCCTCCTTTTAATAGAGTACTGGACCAAAGCATTAACACATAGTGAATACATGAACTCCTCAAACTACGGTCATCACCGGTAAGTATCCCGATTATTATCACTTCGGGGTTAACGGCTCATAACACATAATAGGTGACTATAGACTTGCAAGATAGGATCAGGAACTCACATATATTCATGAAAACATAATAGGTTCAGATTTGAAATCATGGCACTTGGGCCCTATTGACAAGCATTAGCATAGCAAAGTCATAGCAACATCAATCTCAAAACATAGTGGATACTAGGGATCAAACCCTAACAAAACTAACTCGATTACATGATAAATCTCATCCAACCCATCACCGTCCAGCAAGCCTATGATGGAATTACTCACGCACGGCGGTGAGCATCATGAAATTGGTGATGGAGAAAGGTTGATGATGATGATGGTGACGGATTCCCCTCTCCGGAGCCCTGAACGGACTCCAGATCAGCCCTCCCAAGAGAGATTAGGGCTTGGCGGCGGCTTCGTATCGTAAAACGCGATGAATCCTTCTCTCTGGTTTGTTTCTCCCCGAACACGAATATATAGAATTGGAGTTGAGGTCGGAGGAGCACCAGGGGGCCCATGAGGCAGGGGCACGCCCAGGGGGGTAGGCGCGCCCCCACCCTCATAGACAGGGTGTGAGCCCCCTGGCCTTGATTCTTTTGCCAGTATTTTTATATATTCCAAAAATAATATCCGTTGATTTTCAGGTCATTCCAAGAACTTTTATTTCTGCACAAAAATAACACAATGGCAATTCTGCTGAAAACAGCGTCAGTCCCGGTTAGTTCCATTCAAATCATGCAAGTTAGAGTCCAAAACAAGGGCAAAAGTGTTTGGAAAAGTAGATACGTTAGAGACGTATCACCCATCACCATGTTCCTTGAATTGATGACCCAAATGTCCACACACAACACACCAATCGGGCAATCGTTCATATTTAACCAGGAAAAACTGCCTCTTGCCTTCCTTCACCACCGAGACAACGTTCTTGAGTGGTTTGTGGACATTTATCTTGACCCTGACACGCAAAAAATTCCCTTAAAAGTCTTGAGATTTTGGTTAAGCATATATGAGTTCACCAATTTTTCCAGCAAGCGCTTTCACCATCGGGAAGTAGCCATCAGGCAAATCGTGTATCTGGACCCAGATGTCCAGCATATCCAAGTTAACCTCCGATGGATTTGTGAAGCCATCGTACTCAGCCAGGACAAGCGCATTGCCCTTAAAAGTCCATGGATCATCGGCCATTACACGCTCCCAATCGCCCAAGCAAGAGAACTGCAGCGTGTATAGATTACCTTCAAGCGGACGGATTTTTACTTCCTGGGCCAGATCCCATGCTGCCCTCATGTTGCGGAAGAACCAATACTGGTTGTAGTCTTTTGGAGTATGGACCCTTGCTATGGCCATCCACCTGATAGCAGCATCTGCTGGAGCCTATTGCTCCTCAAAAACCACGTCATCTAGATCATCTTCCGTTAAGCCCAGATTCTTCATCATCTACTCAACATCACCGGTTCCTAAGCCCACGCCTGAAGCCAAACTCGCCATTATTGCAAAACCCTAACTCGACGAACAAGAGAAATCACCGGGTGGAGAAACCCTAGCTACCCTCTAACACCCCAAACCCTAGCTAGTTCAAGACCGGGCAGCCATGCGAGATCGCCCCGATATCAGTCCAAGTCCGGCCAGGGCTTAGGGGAAAGATCGGTGAGGGGAGAGGTAGATCTCAACAGCGGCTCGCAGAGTCGCCGAGAGGATGGGTAACCCTAACGAGAGGGGAATAGTTGTTTACAATCTGCTAAATAAATAAATTACACAACTAGTTTTACATGCATGCTCACTTTTGGAGATATGCCCTAGAGGCAATCATGTATGATGATATTTCCTATGTGTTTATGAATAAAGATAGTCCTTGGACATTATCAATGATGTGTACCAGCAAGTATGTGACTTGTTTGTGGGACCGTGCATTGTATGCTGAACGTCCTAAAAGGTCCCTAGTCGAAAGGGCTGTGTGGACGTGCAACCAACTAGACTAGCATATGACACGGTCGATGGCTTGGTCTCACTAGCCATGGGGCATTGGATGCTAACCAGATAATATGGACTCAGACGGATCTGGTCGGATTCGACGTAGCCGAATCCGAGTGGAGATAAGGTCCGAGTTGGACAGACCCAACTATGAGACGCAGTGATATGTCATCTGTGCGTCTCTAGTACAACATACGTTCTATGTCCTAAGACCTGAGCTGGCGCATATATTCGGGATGGTAACAGACTTGCTTTGGGCCAACCAAACGCTGCTTCGTGACTGGGTAGTTACAAAGGTAGGTTTCGGGCTTGTCCGGACCCATGCTGCGAGACATGGTCGAGCAAGATGCGATTTGCCCCTACGATTAGGAGAGATATACTCTGGGCCCCTCATGTGATCCGACCAGGATAAGCATGGCCATGCGACAAGGATTATGAGATAATCTAGTTTGTGGTCGGCATCACTGGAACAAGAAAGAGGTCGGGCTAGCACAAGGATGACAGACTCGCCTTGAGCCCGACAACATATATCGTGTGGCAAAAGGAATGGAAGTGTGATGTACAGGTTCGCCTAACCAGCTTCATCGTCTGCTTGGTGGTTGGCACGCCTTGCTAGAGGCCGCTACCATCCATGTAGTCCAGAGGTGATCCGAACTGCGACCAAGCCGGCTTGAACCAAAGGGGTCGCGTGCTTAAGGGTAGGAACCTACGAGGTCGGATCCGAGGACACTGGTCGAATGTGATCCGAGCTGTATTCGGATTGTGGCTGAGTAGACTTATGGGCTTTAGGGTTCGTGCGAGACCCCAGTATTAGCCCGCGACAGACGCCTATATAAAGTGGGGTGCGGCAAACTCATGTAGTTGACCGCTTCGGCGCTGTCACTAGGGTTTGCATGTGTTGCGAATAGACACCTCCACTAGTCGCTGGTTGTCTGATCGGACCTAGTAGTCCATCGCACGATGTTCCTCCTGCACGCGTGGATACCGTTAGAGGCGGTGCACTTGCGCCGCTCCGGCGAACCTGTACGTGGGAACCGACGACAGGCTGTACGAGGGAGATCGGACGAAGAGGAGACGATCCATGCGGATGTGCTGCCCCAACTTCCGCTGCACGACACTGCACGTCTAGTGGTAACGAACTGTGATCCATCTCCCATAGCATGTTCTTGGTTGTTCCGCTCGTAGGAAAAATTTAATTTGCAGTCGATGCACCCTAGCGTAGGAAATATTTGTCTCTTCTCGGACAGCGGAGACTCTCTCAATAAAATCATCAATATCGGAATTGAATTCATAATTTTCATAGCAATATTTAAGTATAGAAAAATTTTCAGGTCTGTAAACAACATCATCAAGATTTTCACACTCTTTAAACAAAGATTCAATTTCATAAGCACCCATAAAAGCAACGAATTCTTCTATTTGTTCCACATCATAGTAATCATATATACCATTAGCATAAGAAGCCAAGGTTTTATCAACATTAAATTTGCATGAAAAGGGAAGGTGTGGAGCCTTCATCCTAGAGCAACAAGTATAATCATATCTCAAGCATAGTTGCCTAGTATACCAATACAACATATAAATTTGATCCCATAATAGTCTCCCTTTTTGAGTCAAGTGATAATAACTAAAGTATTCACGTTGATCCAACGTGTCTCCCATAACATAATTGGATGGGGTTTTCTCAGGATTATCAAAGTAGTACATAATCTCTTTCACATAATGAGCACTAAGGGTTTTAGGAGGTTCCCCATCTCCATGAGTAGCAAGTAAACCTAATTTTTTTTGGTATTTCGTGTTCCATATCCATAACTAAAGATAGAGAACAACTTAGAACAGCAAATAAAATTTACTTAGTGATAAAGCAAACAAGCACACACGAGAATATTCACCCCACGTTATAACTCCCCGGCAACGGCACCAGAAAAAGGTCTAGATAACCCACAAGTATAGGGGATCAATTGTAGCCTCTTTCAATAAGTAAGAGTGTCGAACCCAACGAGGAGCTAGAGGTAGAACAAATATTCCCTCAAGTTCTATCGACCATCGATACAACTCTACGCACGCTTAACGTTCGCTTTACCTAGAACAAGTATGAAACTAGAAGTACTTTGTAGGTGTTTTTGGATAGGTTTGCAAGATAATAAAGAGCGCGTAAATAAAAAGTATAGGCTGTTTAGATAAAGACACAACTAAGTTAGTTTTAGTAGAGAGCTTGTTGTCACACAAGAAATTTATTTGTCCCTAGGCAATCGTAACTAGACCGGTAATCATTATTGCAATTTTATTTGAGGGAGGGGCGTAAGCTAACATACTTTCTCTTCTTGGATCATATGCACTTATGATTGGAACTCTAGCAAGCATCCACAACTACTAAAGATCATTAAGGTCAAACCCAACCATAGCATTATAAGGCATCAAGTCCTCTTTATACCCATACGCAAAGAACCTACTTACTCGGGTCCGTGTTTCTATCACTCAGGCCACCCACCATAAGCAAATCATGAACATATTGCAAACCCTACAGAAGGGATCCCTCACGCTTGCGCGACACGGAGAGCAGCATAGGACAGCACCAATAATAAAACATGCAACTCAAACCAATCACGATCATCAATTAACCCATAGGACAGATCTACTCAAACATCATAGGATATCCATACATCATTGGGAAACAATATATAGCGTTGAGCACCATTTTAAGTAGAGATTACAACGGGTAAAAGAGGGGTTACACCGCTGCATAGAGGGGGAAGAGTTGGTGATCATGGCGGTGAAGTTGTTGGTGTAGATTGCGGTGATGATGATGGCCCCGGCGGCGTTCCGGCGCCACCGGGAGAGAGGGGGAGAGAGCCCCCTTCTTCTTCTTCCTTGACCTCCCCCTAGATGGGAGAAGGGTTTCCCCTCTGGTCCATGGCCTCCATGGCATGGGAGGGGCGATAGCCCCTCCGAGATTGGATCTGTCTCTTTGTCTCTGTTTCTGCGTTCCAGATTTTGCCCTTTCACCATTTCTTAGATTCCCGGAGATCCGTAACTCCGATTGGGCTGAATTTTGGACACGGTTTTTATCCGGATATTAGCTTTCTTGCAGAGAAAGAAGGGAACCAACCGCCTTACGGGATGGCCACGAGGGCCCAAGGCGCGCCTGACCCCCTAGGGCGCGCCGCCCTGCCTCGTGCCCCCCTCGGGCATTGTCTCGCGTTGATTTTTCTTCCCAAAAATCACATATATTCCAAAAAAATCGCTGTCAGTTTTTATCCCGTTTGGACTCCGTTTGATATGGATTTACTGCAAAACAGAAAACATGCAACAAACAGGAACTGGCAGTGGGCACTGGGTCAATATGTTAGTCCCCAAAATAGTATAAAAAGTTGTCAAAAGTATATAAAAGTTGTAGAATATTGGCATGGAACAATCAAAAATTATAGATACGGCGGAGATGTATCAGCATCCCCAAGCTTAATTCCTGCTCGTCCTCGAGTAGGTAAATGATAAAAAAGATAATTTTTGATGTGGAATGCTACCTAGCATAATCTTGATCATGTAATCTAATCATGGCATGAATATTAAGACACGAGTGATTCAAAGCAATAGTCTATCATTTGACATTAAGACAATAATACTTGAAGCATAGTAATAAAGCAATCATGTCTTTTCAAAATAACATGGCCAAAGAAAGTTATCCCTACAAAATCATATAGTCTGGCTATGCTCCATCTTCACCACACAAAGCATTCAAATCATGCACAACCCCGATGACAAGCCAAGCAATTGTTTCATACTTTTGATGTTCTCAAACCTTTTCAACTTTCACGCAATACATGAGCGTGAGCCATGGATATATCACTATAGGTGGAATAGAATATGATGATGGAGGTTGTGTGGAGAAGACAAAAAAGGAGAAAGTCTCACATCGATGCGGCTAATCAACGGGCTATGGAGATGCCCATCAATTGATGTCAATGCGAGGAGCAGGGATTGCCATCCAATGGATGCACTAGAGCTATAAGTGTATGAAATCTCAAACTGAAACTAAGTGGGTGTGCATCCAACTTGCTTGCTCATGAAGACCTAGGGCATTTGAGGAAGCCCGTCGTTGGAATATACAAGCCAAGTTATATAATGAAAATTCCCACTAGTATATGAAAGTGATAACTCAAGAGACTCTCTATATGAAGAACATGGTGCTACTCTAAAGCAGGAGTGTGGTAAAAGGATAGTAACATTGTCCTTCTCTTTTTTTCTTTTTTTTTTCTCTTTTTTGTAGGCTTGTTTGGCCTCTATCTTTTTGGGGGGGCGGGGCTTCTTTGGCCACTTTTATTTTGATCATGGGACAATGTTCTAATAATGATGATCATCACACTTTTATTTACTTACAACTCAATATTACAACTCGATACTAGAACAAAGATATGACTCTATATGAATGCCTCCGGCGGTGTACCGGGATGTGCAATGATCTAGCGTAGCAATGACATAAAAAAACGGACAAGCCATGAAAACATCATGCTAGCTATCTTACGATCATGCAAGGCAATATGACAAGAAATGCTCAAGTCATGTATATGATGATGATGATGGAAGTTGCATGGCAATATATCTCGAAATGGCTATGGAAATGCCAAAATAGGTAGGTATGGTGGATGTTTTGAGGAAGATATAAGGAGGCTTATGTGTGATAGAGTGTATCATATCACGGGGTTTGGATGCACCGGCGAAGTTTGCACCAACTCTTGAGGTGAGAAAGGGCAATGCATGGTACCTAAGAGGCTAGCAATGATGGAAGGGTGAGAGTGCGTATAATCCATGGACTCAACATTAGTCATAAAGAACTCACATACTTATTGCAAAAATCTATTAGTCATCGAAACAAAGTACTATGCACATGCTCCTAGGGGGATAGATTGGTAGGAGAAGACCATCGCTCGTCCCCGACCGCCACTCATAAGGAAGACAATCAATAAATACCTCATGCTCCAACTTCGTTACATAACGGTTCACCATACGTGCATGCAATGGGAATCACGAACTTCAACACAAGTATTTCTACAATCCACAACTACCCACTAGCATGACTCTAATATCACCATCTTTGTATCGCAAAACTATTGCAAGGAATCAAACATATCATATTCAGTTATCTACAAGTTTTATGTAGGATTTTATGACTAACCATGTGAATGGCCAATTCCTGTCATCTCTCTAAATAGATATAAGTGAAGAAGAGAGTTTAATTCTTTCTACAAAAGATATGCCCACGCTCTAAAAAATATAAGTGAAGCAAAAGAGAATTCTACAAATGGCGGTTTTCTATGTGAAGAGAAACATGCAATCCAAACTTCAAAAGATATAAGTGAAGCACATGAAGCATTCTATAAAGCCATACTCAAAAGATATAAGTGAAGTGCAATGAGCATTCTATAAATCAAGCAAGGACTATCTCATACCAGCATGGTGCATAAAAAAAGTGAAAACTAAATGCAAAAGACGCTCCAAGATTTACGCATATCATGTGACGAATAAAAATATAGCTCCAAGTGAAATTACCGATGATTGTTAGAAGAAAGAGGGGATGCCTTCTGGGGCATACCCAAGCTTGTGTTGCTTGGGAGTCCTTGAATATTTTCTTGGGGTGCCTCAGGCATCCCCAAGCTTAGGCTCTTGCCACTCCTTATTCCTTCATCCATCGTGATCTCTCCCAAAACTTGAAAACTTCAATCACACAAAACTTAACGGAAAGTTCGGTAAGATTCGTTAGTATAATAAAGCAAATCACTACTCTAAGTACTATTGCAAACCAATTCATATTTTTTTGCATTGTATCTACTGTAATATTACTTTTCCATGGCTTAATTCACTGACAGAAATTGATAGTTTCATCAAAACAAGCAAACTATGCATCAAAAACAGAATCTGTCTTAAACAGGACAGTCTGTAATAATCTGAACATTCACCATACCTCTGGTACTCCCAAAATTCTGAAATAATTAGGAAAAATAAAAACTTTGTATGGAAATACAGTTCAAAAAGTTTCAGGACCTTTTGACGTTCCAGTAAAAAATGTAAAATCACGCACTACATCCAAAGTTTCTGTTCTGCACCGCACAAACCAACAAGCAATGTAACATCCTAAAGGCAAATCTTGGCACATTATTTTTATAATGCAATGGAATTGTACAAGGGGATAATTATTTTTGTTGAAAATTTTCTGTAATCAAGATTCACAAAGTTTCCGTGAGCATGAACAAAGTTCAAGGAGCTCCCCCACTTCAACAATGCTTGTCTCTCTCACTTTCACTTTCCTTTTTGAAAAATTTTGGGTTTCCCTCTTTATTTTTTTGTTTTTAAACTATATAAAAGCACTCAACAGAAATAAATGACTCTCTAAAGTTTCCGGGTTGTCTCCCTGGCAGCGCTTTCTTTGAAGCCATTAAGCTAGGCATATAGTGCTCAAGTAATGAATCCACCCGGATCCCAAGGTATATCAAAGCCAATTTTAATTAACAATGATTTGGAATTTAGTAGTGAGAACAAAGCAACATATATCATGTAATGATGAAGTCTAACTCTCTTCCTATGCATCGGCATGTCATAAAAGAACAATTCATGCACACAAAGTAAAGGCCAATGCATAGCATAAGAAGTTTCTTGCAATTTTATCATATTGGAAACATAGAGAGGCGGAGATGTAGTTCCTCTCTCATAATAATTGCAAGTAGGAGCAGCAAGCACATGCATATTATATCTATCAAAATCATCATGTGTAGTAGTGAAATGCAACCCATCAATATAATCCTTAATAAGGGCAAACTTCTTCGATATAGTGTAGTCGGGAGAATTCAAATAGATAATAGGACTATCATGCGTGAGTGCAATAGCAACAATTTCATGTTTAACATAAGGAACTATAGCAAGTTCGTCTCCACGAGCATAATTCATATTGGTATCTTGGCCACAATCATAGCAAGCATCATCAAAAAAGGATATTTCAAAAGAATCAACGGGATCATAACAATCATCATAGCAATCATCCTTCGGTAAGCACAAAGGGAAATTAAACAATGTATGAGTTGAAGAGTTACTCTTATTAGAAGGTGGGCACAGGTAGCTAATCTGCTCTTCCTCCTTTTGTTCTTCCCTCTCCTCATCATATTTTTCATCCAATGAGCTCATAGTTTCATCAATTTCTTCTTCCATAGACTCCTGCAAAATATTAGTGTCTTCTCGGACAGCAGAGACTCTCTCAATAAAATCATCAATATCGGAATTGAATTCATAATTTTCATAGCAATATTTAAGTATAGCAAAATTTTCAGGTCTGTAAACAGCATCATCAAGATTTTCACACTCTTTAAACAAAGATTCAATTTCATAAGCACCCATAAAAGCAACGAATTCTTCTATTTGTTCCACATCATAGTAATCATATATAACATTAGCATAAGAAGCCAAGGTTTTATCATCATTAAATTTGCATGAACAGGGAAGGTGTGGAGCCTCCATCCTAGAGCAACAAGTATAATCATATCTCAAGCATAGTTTCCTAGCATACCAATACAACATATAAATTTGATCCCATGATAGTTTCCCTTTTTGAGTCAAGCGATAATCCCTAAAGTATTCACGTTGATCCAACGTGTCTCCCATAACATAATTGAATGGGGTTTTCTCAGGATTATCAAAGTAGTACATAATCTCTTTCACATAATGAGCATCGAGGGTTTTAGGAGGTTCCCCATCTCCATGAGTAGCAAGTAAACCTAATTTTTTTTGGTATTTCGTGTTCCATATCCATAACTAAAGATAGAGAACAACTTAGAACAGCAAATAAAATTTACTTAGTGATAAAGAAAACAAGCACACACAAGAATATTCACCCCACGCTATAACTCCCCAGCAACGGCGCCAGAAAAAGGTCTTCATAACCCACAAGTATAGGGGATCAATAGTAGCCTCTTTCGATAAGTAAGAGTGTCAAACCCAACGAGGAGCTATAGGTAGAACAAATATTTCCTCAAGTTCTATCGACCACCGATACAACACTACGCACGCTTAACGTTCGTTTTACCTAGAACAAGTATGAAACTAGAAGTACTTTGTAGGTGTTTTTGGATAGGTTTGCAAGATAATAAAGAGCGCGTAAATGAAAAGTAGGGGCTGTTTATATAAAGACACAACTAAGTTAGTTTTAGTAGAGAGCTTGTTGTCACACAAGAAAGTTATTTGTCCCTAGGCAATCGATAACTAGAACGGTAATCATTATTGCAATTTTATTTGAGGGAGAGGCGTAAGCTAACATACTTTCTCTTCTTGGATCATATGCACTTATGATTGGAACTCTAGCAAGCATCCGCAACTACTAAAGATCATTAAGGTAAAACCCAACCATAGCATTATAAGGCATCAAGTCCTCTTTATTCCCATACGCAAACAACCCACTTACTCGGGTCTGTGTTTCTATCACTCACGCCACCCACCATAAGCAAATCATGAACATATTGCAAACCCTACAGCAGGGATCCCTCACACTTGCGCGACACGGGGAGCACCATAGGACATCACCAATAATAAAACATGCAACTCAAACCAATCACGATCATCAATTAACCCATAGGACAAAACAGATCTACTCAAACATCATAGGATAGCCATACGTCATTGGGAAACAATATATAGCATTGAGCACCATGTTTAAGTAGAGATTACAGAGGGTAAAAGAGGGGTTACACCGCTGCATAGAGGAGGAAGAGTTGGTGATGATGGCGGTGAAGTTGTTGGTGTAGATTGCGGTGATGATGATGGCCCCGACGGCGTTCCGGCGCCACCGGGAGAGAGGGGGAGAGATCCCCCCTTCTTCTTCTTCTTCCTTGACCTTCCCCCTATATGGGAGAAGGGTTTCCCCTCTAGTCCATGGCCTCCATGGCATGGGAGGGGCGAGAGCCCCTCCGAGATTGGATCAGTCTCTCTGTCTCTCTCTGTTTCTGCGTTCCAGATTCTGCCCTTTCACCGTTTCTTAAATTCCCGGAGATCCGTAACTCCGATTGGGCTGCATTTTGGACACGATTTTAATCCGGATATTAGCTTTCTTGCGGAGAAAGAAGGGCACCAACTGCCTTATGGAGTGGCCACGAGGGCGCAGGGCACACCTGACCCCCCTGGGGCGCCCCTGCCCCGTGGCCCCCTCGGGCATCGTCTCGCGTTGATTTTTCTTCCCAAAAATCACATATATTTCAACAAAATCTCCATCGGTTTTTATCCCGTTTGGACTCCGTTTGATATGGATTTACTGCGGAAAAAAAACATGCAACAAACAGGAACTGGCACTGGCACTGGATCAATATGTTAGTCCCAAAAATAGTATAAAAAGTTGCCAAAAGTATATGAAAGTTGTAGAATATTGGCATGGAACAATCAAAAATTATAGATAAGATGGAGACGTATCAAGGAGCCATACTATTTCGCAATATATGTTTTACTTGTGATTGTTATGCTTCTTTGTTTCTATGCATGATTAGAATGGTAGAAATATCCCTCATGAATATCAAGTAAATTGCCATTCCCGATGTTGCACCTTCGCACGTCAAGTACGTCTAGTGGTGGGCTCATAAAATTGGGGTGCTGCTAGGTGCCCTTGAACTGAAGAGTTCGTGTCGGACACGGACATGCACTGCATTAGGTTAACTTGACAAGGCTATCAAAACGGTTTTGGGCCTTGTGGCAAAAGAGGTCGGGAGCCGAGGTATGAGATATCTACCCGACCGACATGAGTCGTATAGATATACGATTAGCAAGGAGTTTCTTACCAGATAGGCATGTTTTCTAGCAGTGATGCTAAAGCTCACTAGTCGCATGTGCTAGTCGGATCCTGAATCACTGAGAGTTTGCGGAGGCATGTTGACTTCAGTGGGAGTATTTTTGTTTAAGGCTAGAATTACTCTACACAAACACATTGCTTAGTGATTGCATATTTTCTGTTATTGAGAGTTTGCGGAGGCATGCTGACTTCAGTGGGAGTATTTTTGTTTAAGGCTAGAATTACTCTACATAAACACATTGCTTAGTGATTGCATATTTTTTTTGTTGTAGATCAATGGCACCACCTTCTCAACCCAACTTTGCATTGAAATCAATTCTGGAAAAGGATAAACTGAATGGAACAAACTTTACTACCTGGTATAGAAATTTGAGAATTGTTCTCAAGCATGATAAAAAGGAACATGTTCTAGAGGATCCGCTTCCAGATGAACCTGCCGATAATGCTAGTACGACAACCAAGAATGCCTACCAGAAACTCGTTGATGAATCAAACGAGATCAGCTGCCTCATGCTGGCTTGTATGGAGCCCAATTTGCAGCAGCATTTCAAAGATGTTGGGGCTTTCGATATGATCGAGAGTCTCAAGAGCATGTTTCAGGTGCAGGCTAGGACCGAAAGGTTCAACGTTCGGCGATCCTTGATGGATTGTAAGATGAAGGAAGGTGATCCTAAGCCCGCATGTGATCAAGATGATCGGATATGTGCAAGCTTTGGATCGGTTGGGCTTCCCGCTCTTGGATGAGCTGGCAACTGATGCAGTTCTGGGTTCTCTTCCTCCCACCTATGGGACGTTCATCTCAAACTATCATATGCATGGCATGGATAAGAAGCTCATTGAATTGCATGGAATGCTCAAAGTGGCAGAGTAGGATATTAAGAAAGGCATGCATCAAGTGTTGATGGTGCAGAAATCGGCTAAGTTCAAGAAGAGTTGGTCCAAGAAAAAGGCTAAGGCAAAGGGCACGGAGACGGTAACCTCCGCCGTTGCGCCAAAGTCTGGACCGGACTCAAAGACCATTTGCTATCATTTCAAGGAAACTGGTCACTAGAAGAGGAACTGTAGCAAGTGGCTTGCAGAGCATGTGAAAGTGCAACTATCCCTAGGTGGTTTTGGTAATTTATAACAACATATAGCTCATTGAGCTAATGCTATTTCAAGATGATTATTTCAAGAAAGCTCAATGATTGGCATGGCATGGATGTGAAAGTGGAACCCTCAAAATGCTAAGGACAAAGAATTGGCTCAAGCTCAAAAGTTCAAGACTCTTCATTTTATATTTTAGTGATCCAATATTATCATTCTATCTATCGTTTGTGATCATTCACTATTCTTGGTGATGAGTGCATGTATTTCAATCTTATCATTTTTTAGCGCTCCACCAAGATGTATGTGACATGGAAGAGTAACCCATGATTCTAACTCCTTGCGCATTTGCAGTCCAAAGCAAATTTTAAATATGCACAAATTTAGGGGGAGCTCTTATTTGTCACATACTTCTCAAAGCGACGATATATTTCATGCTTATTATCATTTATCGAAGCTTTGATCTATATGTTGTCATCAATTACCAAAAAGGGGGAGATTGAAAGTGCAACTATCCCTAGGTGGTTTTGGTAATTTATAACAACATATAGCTCATTGAGCTAATGCTATTTCAAGATGATTATTTCAGGAAAGCTCAATGATTGGCATGGCATGGATGTGAAAGCGGAACCCTCAAAATGCTAAGGACAAAGAATTGGCTCAAGGTCAAAAGTTCAAGACTCTTCATTTTATATTTTAGTGATCCAAGATCACATTGAGTCTTTAGGAAAAGCCAATACTATCAAGGAGGGATGAGGTGTTGCTTAATGAGCCTCTTGCTTTATGTGCTTAATGATATGCTCCAAAATCCTCAACTACTTCTCCATAGCCACAAATGACCTAAACCCTAAGCCAAACTCGGTCATACCGATTCTTTCATTCCGGCGCCACCGAGTTTCACTTGTCATTTGCCACTGCCAAACCCTAGCAATTCGGTCCTACCGATAAGGATCTCGGTCTCACCGAGATGGGCTTGCAAACTCTTTGTTTCCCTTTCGTAACTTTTCGGTCTCACCGAAAGAGCGAATCGGTCCCACCGAGAATGCAAGGTAAACTCTATGTTTCCTTCTTGTAACTTTTCGGTCTCACCGAAAGAGCGAGTCGGTCCCACCGAGTTTGCCTGACCAACTCTCTGGTTAGCTTATTGCCAAACTCAGTCTCACTGAGTTTGCGCAATCGGTCTCACCGAGATTACGTTATGCCCAAACCCTAACCGAATCGGTCCTACCGAGTTGCATGTTAGTCCCACCGAAATTCCTAACGGTCACTAGGTTTACTAGATAGCTAAAAACTGCCAAGAACTAAAATTGGGAAAAGGTTAAGTTTTTATTTGGTCAAGTAGTCTAATCACCCCCCATCTAGACATACTTTCGATCCTACAAGTGGTATCAGATCTTTGGTCTCCATTTGCCTTGATCTCCATAGCTTTTGGTGGTCATAGCCTTGGTTTCACAACCTAGGAGAGTATGGCGTCTAGCGAGGGAAATTATCACCGTAGAGGTCCTTACTTTGATGGTACTAATTTTGCTAGTTGGAAGCATAAAATGAAAATGCATATTCTTGGACATAACCCCGCCGTATGGGCTATTGTTTGTGTTGGCTTGCAAGGTGAGTTCTTCGATGGGAGGGAACCAAACCGTGAAGCTACCGCGGATGAGTTGAAGATGTTGCAATACAATGCTCAAGCTTGTGATATTCTCTTCAACGGATTGTGCCCCGAAGAATTCAACAAAATCAGCCGCCTTGAGAATGCAAAGGAAATTTGGGACACTTTGATTGATATGCACGAAGGTACCGACTCCGTCAAGGAATCCAAGTTGGATGTGCTCCAAAGTCAACTTGACAAGTTCAAGATGAAGGATGGTGAAGGTGTCGCCGAAATGTACTCTACGCTTACTCTCATCACAAATGAGATTGCCGGCTTAGGAAGTGAAGAGATGACCGATAGATTCATCATCAAGAAGATCCTAAGAGCCTTGGATGGGAAATATGATACCGTGTGCACATTGATTCAAATGATGCCCAATTACAAAGATCTCAAGCCAACGGAAGTGATTGGAAGGATTGTTGCTCATGAGATGTCACTCAAGGATAAAGAGGAACTTCACAACAAATCAAGTGGTGCCTACAAAGCCTCGTGTGAAGTCCCCACATCATCAAGTGAGAAACAAACCTTCAATGAAGAATTGAGCTTAATGGTGAAGAACTTCAACAAGTTCTACAAGAGTAGAAGCAAAGAAAGAAGCTTCAAGTCAAGGTCATACAATGACAAAAGATCTTCTAGTCGAGAGCGAAACTGCTACAATTGTGGAAGACCCGGACACTATTCCAATGAGTGTACGGCTCCCTACAAGAGAAGAGAAGATTCTCCAAAAAGAAGAAGCAAAGAATCACCACCAAGAGAGAGAAGGAGTAGAGATGATCGTTATGAACGGAGATACTCACGGAGAAGCAAGGATTCGGAAAGGAAGGAAAAATCATCAAGGAGCTACACAAAACGAAGACATCAAGCTCATGTTGGTGAATGGGTATCCGGCTCCGACTCCGACAGCCACTCCGAGAGAAGTTATCACTCCGACTCCGAAGATACTCAAGATGAAGGTGTTGCCGGTCTAGCACTTGTGTCAACCAACTCCTACGACATATTTGACTCACCAAATGAAGGAATTGGAAGATGCTTCATGGCCAAAGGTCCTAAGGTAACACACCCCGAGTATGTTGATTTTAATAGTGATGAAGATGACTTGTTAGGTGATGATGACTTGCCTGTTGACAACTCTAGTGATGAGTACTATGATGAAACATCAATTAATCATGCTAAAACGAATGACAATGATAAGGAGAAGATTGAGGCTCTAACTAAAGAACTAAACACTCTTAAGTTAGCTCATGAAACTATCTTCGAAGATCATCGAGAACTTTTAAGAGCTCATGAGAAATTATGCTTTGAAAAGCTCAATCTTGAGCAAGAGCATGAGTTCTTAAAAGCAATCAATGATGATCTCCACAAGAAAAGTTCTTCTTACATTGCCAAGCGTTTACTATTATCCACTTACATTCCTCAAGTCAAGTCTAGTAACAAGAACAAGAAAGATTCTTCCTCTAGTAGTAACAATGATCATGCCAAATCCAATATTGTTGCTTCTAGTAGTTCTCTTGATTCCACTAATGATTCTCTTAGCCAAGTTACACTTGAGCAAGAAAATAGCTTATTGAAGGGGATCATAGAGAAAGGAGTGTACAAGAGCCTTGCCGGGAGCAAGCAATTCGAGGAAATTGTGCGCAAGCAAGGAATGCACCGGAAGAATCAAGGTGTTGATTTTGAACGAAAGTTCAATGCCAATGGAGTTGAATGGGAAGAAGATCAATACCCCAAGACAAAGTTTGTTCCTCAACAAGAGAAGTATGACACTTCTTTCAAGGGGACACAAGCTCAAGATGATCTTCCACCACAAGACTACAAGCAAAAAGGCAACGACAAGCTTCAAGAGGAGATTGATGCATTTGAAGAAGCTCCTAAGACCTTAGTCAAGTGGATTCCCAAGACCACGTCAAGTTCCACTTCATCAAGTACGACTACAACTCCAAGGATTCCCATCAAGATGGTGTGGATCCAAAATAAGAAGAACTAGAGAGTTCTTGAGGGTGACTCCGCCAACATATTTCACTCTCATCATTTTGGCAAGAACAAGTGCAATCAACTTCCACATCATGCACTAGTTCAAGGAGTCACAAACCCTCTTGTTGGTAAGACAAGGGACAAGGTAACCTAAAGTTTTCATGGACATCATCTTGTGTATGCATCACTCTATGTCTATGGATATCCTTGTTTGTTCCTTGTGGGACTAACCCATGTAGGTATTGAAAGTGCAATTCACTCAAATGGATAGCTCCAAGTGATGTACATCAACATTGAGCATCCACATCTTGAACATCTACATGAAGTCATCATCGACAAAACCCAAGGTTAGTTCATCCCTCTTAGGGGGATATCACATCTAGGGGGAGCTTTACTCTAAGACTTGAGCTAAAGCAACTCTAAAGATGTGAATACAACAATGCTTTATGTAAAAGTGGTAACCCCACTTGAGCTTAAACGATGAGTATGACCTACGATCAAGTGTTCTCACTTGACTCCTAAGTCAATATACTCATATATAGATGACCTAGTCATCGCAAATTGCTTGATAGATGCTAGAATTGTTTGTGCATGCGTTGCCACATATTTCATTTGCCATCTTATTGTGTGAGCATGTTGGTTGCATATTTTACTCATTCGAGGACATCAACTTGTTGTTTTGATTGTTTGGCTTTATCTTCTTTTGCCAAGTGGATGGACAAGAATGCCTAAGAACCTCCTCTAGCTATCTATGCTTTTCTCGTCTCAAACTCTATTCACGCTGCATCACAAAACTTGATCAAGTCAGATTCGAACCACTCTATGTGAGGAGCGCTCGGAGTCCCCGATTCGTCATAGACTTAAACTTCCAAAACCTCTTTGTGATTCTTGGTCTGACCGATACCATACTTTCGGTCCTACCGAGATCATTAAGTTGATCTAGGTTTTCGATCTCGGTGCAACCGATTTGAACCACTCGGTCACACCGAGTTGCAATAACTGTATACAGTTTTGCATCTCGGTGCCACCAAGTTGTTCCACTCGGTCACACCGATAGGGTCGGGCTATATATAGTGACGGGCAGAATTTTGGAAATTTCTCCGAAACCTCTTTGCCCGCGCATAGCTCGCTCTGCCTCCTGGGTCTCCGGATCGTCCTCCTCGCCGCCAGCAGCCTCCAGTCGTTGGTCTCCGCCGCCGTCAACGGAATTCTGCCCCGCCGTTGCTGCCGTAGCGAGTCTCTGCCGAACTAGGGTATGGACTCGATCTTTGTGCTATTCTTCAATCCGATTCCTAGCACATTGTGATCATCATGATTCTTGCCACGTTTGATAAACTCCTATCCAGTCAATGAACTCGTAGATTAGGTGTAATTCGAAAATTTTAGGGTTAGGTTTCCGCCGAAACCATCTCGGACCCACCGAGTTGAAAAACTCGGTCCCACCAATTTGGCTTATGCCATTGCACAAGTAAAACTCGGTCTGACCGAGAATTACTTATCGGTGTGACCGATTTTGGAACTCTGTGAAACCCTAGCAGTCTCGGTGCCACCGAACTGTGACTCGGTCTGACCGAGTTCACTAGTTCTGGTGCCAACACTGCTTCGGTGTCACCGAGTTTGAAAATCGGTAGATCGGAGATGATTTCAGTGGGAAACTAAAACTAAGTTTTTGAATTATTCTTTTGCAAAAATCTCTGCATTTTGTGATGCTCATCCACTCTATCTCATCTATAATCTATTCACAGGGTCAGCAGTCAGTTTGCATCATGTCAGACCAGAGTGACAGCCAGAACTTGTTAGAGCAGCAAGTGCAGTTGAGTGAGGGCACTAGCCCCTCAAGTTCCTCAGATGATGGCAGTAGGAGCACACCCAGCAACCTGCCTAAAGCTGCCGCTAGACAAAGGAAAAAGAGAACCTCAGATTCTGAAGATGAGGACTATGTGGCAAAGGAAGAGGCCACATCAAAGAGAGTTGAGCCAGCTCAAGGCACAAAGCCAGGCCTGAAAATCAAAAGGCCAGCAGGCAGGCAGCCCATGTCAAAGGCTAGAGCTTCAATTGTGAAGCCTGCTCCCATTGAGCCTGTTACTGCTGAGGGCAAAAAGAGGAAAGAAAGAGTGAAGAAGACTATAGCCAGAGTGCTTGGGAAGGCCTCCATCATGGTAGATGAGGAGGAAGAAGAAGAAGAGGTTGCTGCACCAGCACCCAAGGCAGCCAAACTTATGGGAGATGCCATTAGGTCAGGGACAACTGCATCCAAGCCCAAGGAAGCACCCAAGGCTGCATCTAAGCCTAAGAGTGCACCAAAGAGAAACACCAGAAGCATCCCAGCCACTGAGAAGAACAAGGCCCCAGTGCCTGAAGCTGCAGAGTTAGAGCAAGAGAATGTCCTTCGGAAGCTCAAGCCCAAGATTCCAGACCACAACGATGCTCATCCTGTGGCTGAGGATATGAAGCTCAGGAGAGATTCAGGGCTGAGGAAGTGGAGAGAAGCAGATCCGTATGCTTCTAGGAGAAGGACTGCAGTGGACTACAGGTTTCATACCAAGGAGCAGCAGGATTTCTATGAGACTGTTTTGCTTGACAAGAAGCCAATTGTGTGTGACATGAGATGGGTCGACTGGACCTACATGAAGGAGAATGAGGAACACTACCCTGGAGTATATGACAGCTTTAGTGCGTGTGGAGTGGCAGACTTTGTTGGGCAGAAGCTCACAAAGTGGAACAAAGAGCTAATCATGCAATTCTACTCCACAACACACTTTTATCCGGATGGCAGGATCACTTGGATGTCAGAGGGTACAAGGTACCAATCAACTGTTGAGGAATGGGCGAAGTTGATCAATGCCCCAGAGGAGCAGGATGATGACCTGGACATTTATGCCAAGAAGAAGATGGACCACAACTCTATGTCCAACATGTACAAGGAGATTCCGAATGAAGCACTTGACACGTTCAAGTTTGGCTCAGTGCACTATCTTCTGTCAGGATTGCCTACGATCAACTGGATCCTTAGGCACACTCTTCTGCCCAAGTCTGGAGATCACAAGATGATCAGAGGTCACGCGATCAATTTGCTCCATGTCTTTGACGTGCCTCAAAAATTCAAAGTCATGAGTCTCATAGTGGAAACAATCAAGAGGACAGCAGCAGACCAGAAGAGGAGTTGTGGATATGCCCCACAGATTCAGGAGCTCATCAACTCCAAGATGGGCACAGGCATATACCGCTTGGATAAGGAACATCTGCCCATCCGTCCAGACTTTGAAGATAACCAAGTGGTCATGACTGAGAATGAGCCATCATCTGTCCATGCACAAGCTCAGAAGGAGAAGGCGAAGAAGGAGAAAGCTGCCAGGATGCCTACTCAAGCGGAGGCATCTGATTACTTCCTGAAAACCAAACAAGAGCAACTTGGTTACCTGATTGCGTCCACCCTGCGGATTGAGCAAGGACTTGCCACCCTGACTCAGAACCAGGCAAGCCTAGAGAGGATCATGGAACAGAGGTTCTATGACTTGGACATCAAGGTGACAGAGATACAGACTGTCATGGAGCAGCTCCAGGAGGACATGAATGAGAGGAGAGGCAGGACCACGACTGATGCTTTAGCCAGGGTGCCACGAGGTCCAAGGTCGTCTGCACTGCCAGTTGCTGACACCAGAGCTACAACGTCTGCGCCAGCCACAGCCTCAGTTCCACCAGCTCCAGCACCCACTTCAGCCTCAACTCCGACCACGTCTACCGAAGGCTTCGTCCTTGGAGTGCTCCGGACTCCACCACCACCTGAAGATCAAGCCTAAGCGTCGACTTAGCACTATGCATTTTCTAGGAACTTTTTGGTAACTTGTTGCCAAAGGGGGAGAAAATGTATAGATCATAGGCTTCGAGAGAGAGTGTTGCTTTTATTCTCTCTTGTTTTATTTGGTGGTTTTTCGAACTTTTTTTGCTTGTGTGTGAGATACTACGTCCTTATGTTTGTGAGACATCGATGATCATGTGTTTGATCATAAGCTACAGTTAATGTTTGCTTAATGCTTGCTTAAATATTATCATTCTATCTATCGTTTGTGATCATTCACTATTCTTGTTGATGAGTGCATGTATTTCAATCTTATCATTTTTTAGCGCTCCACCAAGATGTATGTGACATGGAAGAGTAACCCATGATTCTAACTCCTTGTGCATTTGCAGTCCAAAGCAAATTTTAAATATGCACAAATTTAGGGGGAGCTCTTATTTGTCACATACTTCTCAAAGCGACGATATATTTCATGCTTATTATCATTTGTCGAAGCTTTGATCTATATGTTGTCATCAATTACCAAAAAGGGGGAGATTGAAAGTGCAACTATCCCTAGGTGGTTTTGGTAATTTATAACAACATATAGCTCATTGAGCTAATGCTATTTCAAGATGATTATTTCAGGAAAGCTCAATGATTGGCATGGCATGGATGTGAAAGTGGAACCCTCAAAATGCTAAGGACAAAGAATTGGCTCAAGCTCAAAAGTTCAAGACTCTTCATTTTACATTTTAGTGATCCAAGATCACATTGAGTCTTTAGGAAAAGCCAATACTATCAAGGAGGGATGAGGTGTTGCTTAATGAGCCTCTTGCTTTATGTGCTTAATGATATGCTCCAAAATCCTCAACTACTTCTCCATAGCCACAAATGACCTAAACCCTAAGCCAAACTCGGTCATACCGATTCTTTCATTCCGGCGCCACCGAGTTTCACTTGTCATTTGCCACTGCCAAACCCTAGCAATTCGGTCCTACCGATAAGGATCTCGGTCTCACCGAGATGGGCTTGCAAACTCTCTGTTTCCCTTTCGTAACTTTTCGATCTCACCGAAAGAGCGAATCGGTCCCACCGAGAATGCAAGGTAAACTCTATGTTTCCTTCTTGTAACTTTTCGGTCTCACCAAAAGAGCGAGTCGGTCCCACCGAGTTTGCCTCACCAACTCTCTGGTTAGCTTATTGCCAAATTCGGTCTCACCGAGTTTGCGCAATCGGTCTCACCGAGATTACGTTATGCCCAAACCCTAACCGAATCGGTCCTACCGAGTTGCATGTCAGTCCCACTGAAATTCCTAACGGTCACTAGGTTTACTATTTCGGTCCGACTGAGTTTTCTGATTCGGTCCCACTGAGATTGATAAATTGTGTGTAACGGTTGGATTTTGTGTGGAGGCTATAAATACCCCTCCACCTCCTCTTCACTCGTGGAGAGAGCCATCAAAACACATACACCATTCCAACTCATATGTTATGAGAGAGAACCACCTACTCATGTGTTGAGACCAACATATTCCATTCAAACCATATGAATCTTGATCTCTAGCCTTCCCCAAGTTGCTTTCCACTCAAATCTTCTTTCCACCAGATCCAAATCCCATGAGAGAGAGTTGAGTGTTGGGGAGACTATCATTTGAAGCACAAGAGCAAGGAGTTCATCATCAACACACCATTTGTTACTTCTTGGAGAGTGGTGTCTCCTAGATTGGCTAGGTGTCACTTGGGAGCCTCCGACAAGATTGTGGAGTTGAAGCAAGGAGTTTGTAAGGGCAAGGAGATCGCCGACTTCGTGAAGATCTACCGCTAGTGAGGCAAGTCCTTCGTGGGCGATGGCCATGGTGGGATAGACAAGGTTGCTTCTTCGTGGACCCTTCGTGGGTGGAGCCCTCCGTGGACTCGCGCAACCGTTACCCTTCGTGGGTTGAAGTCTCCATCAACGTGGATGTAGGATAGCACCACCTATCCGAACCACAGGAAAAACATCCGTGTCTCCAATAGCGTTTGAATTCTCCAAACCCTTCCCTTTATATTCTTGCAAATTGCATGCTTTACTTTCCGCTGCCAATACACTCTTTGCATGCTTGCTTGAATTGTGTAATGATTGCTTGACTTGTCCTAAGATAGCTAAAAACTGCCAAGAACTAAAATTGGGAAAAGGTTAAGTTTTTATTTGGTCAAGTAGTCTAATCACCCCCCCTCTAGACATACTTTCGATCCTACAGCATGGCAAGAAGGTCGGGAATGCTGCTTCAGGCAACGGTACACTTGTTGCATATGTTATAGACATTTACCTTCCTGACATACCTAGCAGCTCTTGGGTATTTGATACCGGATCGGTTGTTCACATTTACAACTCGATGCAGGGGCTAGTAAGAACTAGGCGTGTGGCACAAGGGGAGATTGACATCAGGGTCGGCAACAAAGTAAGAGTTGCTGCGTTGGAGGTCGGCACGATGCAGCTCCATCTTCCTTCTGGATTTATTTTGGAATTGAATAATTGTTATTACATTCCTGCGCTTAGTCGGATAATTATTTCTGCCTCGTGCTTGATGGGTCAAGGTTATGAATTCAATTTAAAGGACAATGGTTGTCTGATTTTTTTGAATGGTATGTTCCATGGCTATGCACCCATTGTTGATGGGTTATTTATATTGAATCTAGAACAGGAACCGTTCTATAACATGAATGTCAAGAGGCATAAGCCTAATGAGATAAATCCGACATACTTCTGGCATTGCCGGCTTGGACACATTAGTCTGAAACGCATGAAGAAGCTCCATGATGATGGACTCCTAACTTCGACCGACTTTGGGTCGTTCGAGACATGTGAATCATGCTTGCTCGGCAAGATGACTAAGTCTCCTTTCGCAAAGAGTTGTGAGAGGGCATCCGAGCTGTTGGAACTGATACACAGTGATGTGTGTGGACCAATGAGCACAACTGCCAGAGGTGGCTATCAGTACTTCATGACTTTTACCGACGACTTGAGTAGATATGGATATATCTATTTGATGAGGCACAAGTCGGAAACTTTTGAAAAGTTCAAAGAGTTTCAAAACGAGGTTGAGAATCAGCTCGGCAAGACTATAAAACTTCTACGATCTGATCGTGGAGGTGAGTACATGAGCCAGGAGTTTGATGATCATCTGAAAAGCAGAGGTATAGTACCTCAGCTCACACCCCCGGGTATGCCACAGAGAAATGGTGTATCGGAACGGAGGAACCGTACCTTGTTGGACATGGTTCGATCTATGATGAGCAAATCGGATTTACCATTGTCATTTTGGGGATACGCTCTAGAAACTGCAGCTTTCACACTTAACAGTTACCATCAAAATCAGTAGATAAGAGACCACATGAGATGTGGACCGGGAAGACTCCCAGTTTGTCTTTTCTAAAGATTTGGGGTTGTGAAGCATTTGTCAAGCGACTTATGTCAGACAAGCTTACACCCAAGTCGGACAAATGCATATTCATGAGATATCCGAGGGAAACCTTGGGATATAGCTTCTACAACCGGGAATAAAACAAAGTGTTTGTTGCTCGGAACAGGGTTTTTCTTGAGAAAGAGTTTCTCAGTCGGGAGGCCAGTGGGAGGACGGTCCGACTCGAAGAAATTCAAGTACCACTCGGGAACGGCTCGGCGGGTGATGAGATCATACCGGAGTCACTCAGGGAACCCGTAGTGGAAGCGGCACCAAAACCACGGAGGTCAGAAAGATTGCGCAGAGTGTGTGACATATTGTGCTAGAAAGCGATGAGCCGACCACGTATGCGGAAGCGATGATGAGCCCGAATTTCGAGGCATGGTTAGAGGCCATGAGATCCAAGTTAAAGTCCATGGATGAAAATCAAGTCTGGGACTTGGTTGATCCGCCGCCTGGCGTAAAGGCCATTGGCTGCAAATGGGTCTTTAAGAAGAAAACCGATGTGGATGGAAATGTTCAGATCCACAAAGCTCGGCTTGTCGCTAAAGGTTATGGAAAAGTTCAAGGAATTGACTACGACGAGACTTACTCGCCGGTAGTGAAGCTGAAGTCGGTAAGGATCGTACTAGCTATAACTGCATATTTCGATTACGAGATATGGCAGATGGATGCCAAAACGGCTTTCCTTCATGGAAATTTAACTGAGGACGTGTATATGATACAACCCGAGGGTTTTGTCGATCCGACTAGTAGTAGTAAAGTATGCAAGCTCAAGAGATCCATTTATGGGTTGAGGCAAGCATCTCAGAGTTGTTACATTCGTTTTGATGAGGTCGTCACTGGTCTCGGTTTCATTAAAAGCGCTGAGGACGCTTGTTTATACAAGTAGTTAAGTGGGAGCTCGATTGTGTTTTGATCTTGTATGTGGATGACATACTACTGATCGAAAATGATGTTTCAATGCTGAACTCGGTCAAGGTATCATTGAATGGCAAGTTTTCGATGAAGGACCTCGGTGAGGCAGTTTACGTTTTAGGCATCAAGATCTATAGAGATAGATCGAGGAGGCTTCTCGGCTTGAGCCAAAGCACGTACATAGATAAAGTGTTGAAGCGATTCAACATGAGTGAGGCCAAGAAAGGGTTCTTGCCTGTCTCACATGGTATAAGGCTAAGCGAGACTCAGAGTCCTTCGACATCTGATGAGCGAAGCAGGATGAGTCGGACTTCGTATGCCTCGGCAATTGGATCCATCATGTATGCCATGATATGTACACTGCCTGATGTTGCTTTTGCAATAAGCCTAACAAGTAGATACCAGGCCAACCCAGGTGAGAGTCACTGGGCAGCGGTAAAGACTATTTTGAAGTACCTGAAAAGGACTAAAGAGATGTTCCTAGTTTATGGAGGTGAGGAAAAGCTCGTCATAAGGGGTTACACCGATGCTAGTTTCCAAACCGACAGAGATGATTGTCGATCATAGTCCGGATTCGTGTATGTCATGAACGGAGGAGCAGTGAGCTGGATGAGCTCCAAGCAAGATACGGTGGCCGATTCTACCACAGAAGCCGAATACAATGCGGCTTGTGAAGCTGCAAAGGAAGGTGTTTGGATCCGGAACTTTCTGGATGATTTTGGTATTTTCCCAGCCTCCGTAAAACTGTTGGACCTTTATTTTGATAATCCGGGTGCCATCGCACAAGCCAAGGAGATGAGGGATCACCACAAGACCAGACACATAGATCGGAAATATCACCAGATATGAAAGGTTGTAAAGAATGGTGATGTTGAGTTATGCAAAATTCACATGGATGCAAATGTTGCAGATCCATTGACTAAGCCGCTTCCACAATCCAAGCATGAGGGGCATGTTAGAGCTATGGGCATTCGATGTCTATTTGATTGACTCTAGTGCAACTGGGAGACTGTTGGAGATATGCCCTAGAGGCAATCATGTATGATGATATTTCCTATGTGTTTATGAATAAAGATAGTCCTTAGACATTATCAATGATGTGTATCAGCAAGTATGTGACTTGTTTGTGGGACTATGCATTGTATGATGAACGTCCTAAAAGGTCCCTAGTCGAAAGGGTTGTGTGGACGCGCAGCCAACTAGACTAGCATATGACACAGTCGATGGCTTGGTATCACTAGCCATGGGGCATTGGATGCTAACCGGATAATATGGACTCGGAAGGATCTGGACGGATTCGATGTAGTCGGATCCGAGTTGAGATAAGGTCCGAGTCGGATAGACCCAACTATGAGACGCAACGATATGTCATCTGTGCGTCTCTAGTACAACATACGTTCTATGTCCTAAGACCTGAGCTGGCACATATACCCGGGATGGTAACAGACTTGCTTTGGGCCAACCAAATGCTACTCCGTGACTGGGTAGTTACAAAGGTAGGTTTCGGGATTGTCCAGACCCATATTGCGAGACATGGTTGATCAAGATGGGATTTGCCCCTCCGATCAGGAGAGATATACTCTGGGCCCCTCGTGTGATCCGACCAGGATAAGCATGGCCATGCGACAAGGATTATGAGAAAATCTGGTTTGTGGTCGGCATCACTGGAACGAGAAAGAGGTCGGGCTAGCACAAGGATGACAGACTCGCCTTGAGCCCGACAACACATATCGTGTGGCAAAAGGAATGGAGGTGTGATGTACAGATTCGCCTAACCAGCTTCATCGTCTACTTGGGGGCCGGCATGCCTTGCTAGAGGCCGCTACCAGCCATGTAGTCCAGAGGTGATACGAACTGCGACCAAGCCGGCTTGAACCTAAGGGGTCGCGCTCTTAAGGGAAGGAACCTACGAGGTCGGACCCGAGGACACTGGTCGGATGTGATCCAAGTTGTATTCGGATTGTGGCCGTGTAGACTTATGGGCTTTAGGGTCCGTGCGAGGCCCAAGTATTGAGCCCGCGAAGGACACCTATATAAAGTGGGGTGCGACAAACTCATGTAGTTGATTGCTTCGCTACTGTCACTAGGGTTTGCATGTGTTGCGAATAGACACCTCCACTCGCCACCGGTTGTGTGATCGGACCTAGCAGTCCGCCGCACGACGTTCCTCCTGCATGCGCAGATACCGTTAGAGGCAGTGCACTTGTGCCGCTCCAATGAACCTGTACGTGGGAACCGACGACTGGCTGTACGAGGGAGATCGGACGAGGAGGAGACGATCCACGCAGGCGTGCTGCCCCAACTTCCGTTGCACGACACTGCGCGTCGAGTGGTAACGAACTGTGATCCATCTCCCATAGCGTGTTCTTGGTTGTTCTGCGCATAGTAAAATTTTAATTTGCAGTCGACGCACCCTAACGTAGAACCCTACTGTGAGTGGGAAGCGACACCTATGGGGTCACTGGGATCTCTTCTACGGTTGGCGGGCGCGGGGTTGTGCAAAGAGCGGGTCTGGCGGTCAGCACATAAATCGTTTACCCAGGTTCGGGCCGCGGAGACACGTAAAACCCTAGTCCCGCTTTGATGTATATTCAGGTGTTCTTGTGTTCTTGCTGCAGTGGCTCTCTAGTCCAAAAGATCCGGATCCCCCTCCAGTACGCCTCGGGCCTCCTTTTATAGACAAAAAGGGGTCGCCATACTAGCGCACAGGAGGTGGAAAGGTGTATAGGGGCTGAGTCTATCCCCTAGCATCGCCGGACAAACGCATTTAATGTGCTGCCAATGTGCCCCTCTTACTTTATTGGGGACGACAAAGAAGTTTGTCCCAGTTGTTGTCACCTCGCCTGGCTCCGACGTGCGTCCAAGCTGACGAGGCGTTGTAGCGCCACGTTGGCTAGCTGCTGGGCTGGCGCAGTGGTCGAACCTTCACGAAGATCTGCATGCTACCACGCAGGTGCTTGCTGAGTTGGTTTAGAGGCCGCGCGCTGCCACGCAGATGCCTGCCCAGCTGATCGAGTTGGCAGCTACATGGGAGCGGTGGTGGAGTCTTTGGCAGACGCGGGCCTGGCTGCACCCCGCAGGCGTCCTCGGCAAGGGTCTTGCTGTGGCACGCGGTCGTCCACGGCAAGGATCTTGCCGGTGGTCTCGTGGATCCCCTTGGCAAGGATCTCACCAAGGATCGTCGTCTTCTAGTTTCCATCTGATCTTGTGTGTCTATGATCTCTACAAAGATCTGCATGCCACCACGGAGGTGCCTCTCGAGCCTTGGTTCCAATATGGTGTTGGAATCCCTTGGGCTCAAGGGTGGCGCGCTCTGCTGGCGTCAGGCAAGTTGCCCCGGCAAGGATCTTGCCGAGGCTGCGGAAGCCACCCCGGCAAGGGTCTTGCCGGGGGAGTCCACCTCGCCCCCTTGCTCTATTTGCGCCTCTGGTCTTGGCGTTGCTTTGGTTGTCTTGTGCTCTGGCATCCCTCCTTTGCCCTTCTTAGTGTGGCCATGGGCGCGGCTCTGACTGCCCGTGCACAAGTAAAGGGGTGCAAAAGGAGAGCCCCCTACTTTTGTACACCGACAGGAGCCCCCGGGCCTTGGCCACACATAAGCGCGACGCGTTGTTGGGCTAGGCCCAGAACGGTGGGCGGGAAGGTGGGGCGGATTTCGAAGGGCGCGTCACCGAGGCGCGGGCTTGGTTCCGCCAAGCCTGTGAGGAATTCAAGGCCGCTCAGGACCAGCTGGCCGAGCACCAGGCCGAGCTGAACTCCTAGGAGGAGGACCTTGCCGCTCGCGAGGAGAAGCTCGCCGCGACACTCCGCGGCAAGGACAAGGAGGTCCAGGAGCTCATCGTGTAGCGGACCCGGGAACTGGAGCAGAGGCACGAGGAGGCCCTCAATGCTCAGGCCCAGGTCCATGCCGGCAAGATGAACGAGCTGGAGGCAGAGCGTGACGGGCTGAAGAGGCAGGTCCAGGAGCTGACGGGGGAGAGGGACGCGTCCAAGGGCGCTTTGGCTGACGCGCAGGCCACAGTCCTCGAGAAGGCCGAGCTACTCTCCACGACCAACGAGTCCATCAAGGACCTGAAGCTGAAGCTGAAGGGTCTTTAAGGGACGCTCTCAGAGGTCAGGGTCGGGGAGGAGACCCTGACCAAGAATCTGGAGAAGGAGAGGCAGTTGCGGAAGAACGATGACGCCAACCACGCAGAGTTCATGGCGGGCGAGAAGCTCTCGATCAGCCGCCTCGCCGATGTCGCCGGCAGGATCACCAGGCAGCTGGCTGATACATCTCCAACATATCTATAATTTGTGATTGCTCCATGCTATATTATCTACTGTTTTGGACATTATTGGGCTTTATTATCCACTTTTATATTATTTTTGGGACTAACCTATTAACCGGAGGCCCAACCCAGAATTATTGTTTTATTGCCTATTTTAGGGTTTCGAAGAAAAGGAATATCAAACGGAGTCCAAATGGAATGAAATCTTCGGAAACGTGATTTTCTCACCGAACATGATCTAGGAGACTTGGACCCTACGTCGAGAAACAAAGGAGGAGGCTGATACGTCTCCAACGTATCTATAATTTTGTTTGCTCCATGCTATATTATCTACTATTTTGGACTATATTGGGCTTTATTTTCCACTTTTATATTATTTTCGGGACTAACCTATTAACCGAAGGCCCGGCCCAGAATTGTTGTTTTTTTGCCTATTTCAGTGTTTCGAAGAAACGGAATATCAAACGGAGTCCAAACGGAATAAAATCTTCGGGAACGTGATTTTCTCACTGAACGTGATCCAGGAGACTTGGACCCTGCTCCAAGGAACAAAAGAGGCGGTCACGAGGGTAGGCCCCCCCTAAGGCATGCCCCCCTGCCTCGTGGGCCCCTCGTTGCTCCTCCGGCGTACTTCTTCCTCCTATATATGCACACGTACCCCCAAACGATCATGGGGGAGCCAAAAACCTAATTCCACCGCCGCAACTTTCTGTATCCACGAGATCCCATCTCGGGGCCTGTTCCGGAGCTTCGCCGGAAGAGGGCCGTCATCACAGAGGGCTTCTACATCACCATAGCCCCTCCGATGAAGTGTGAGTAGTTTACCTCAGACCTTCAGGTCCATAGTTAGTAGCTAGATGGCTTCTTCTCTCTCTTTGAATCTCAATACAAAGTTCTCCCCCTCTCTTATGGAGATCTATTCGATGTAGTCTTCTTTTTGCGGTGTGTTTGTTGAGACCGATGAACTGTGGGTTTATGATCAAGTCTATCTATGAATAATATTTGAATGTTCTCTGAATTCTTTTATGCATGATTGGTTATCTTTGCAAGTTTCTTCTAATTATCCGTTTGGTTTGGCCAACTAGATTGGTAGTTCTTGCCATGGGAGAAGTGCTTAGCTTTGGGTTCGATCTTGCGGTGTCCTTTCCCAGTGACAGAAGGGGCAGGAAGGCACGTATTGCATCGTTGCCATCGAGGATAACAAGATGGGGTTTATTTCATATTGCATGAATTTATCTCTCTACATCATGTCATCTTGCTTAAGGCGTTACTCTGTTTTAAACTTAATACTCTAAATGCATGCTGGATAGCGGTCGATGAGTGGAGTAATAGTAGTAGATGCAGAATCGTTTCGGTCTACTTGTCATGGACGTGATGCCTATATACATTATCATGCCTAGATATTCTCATAATTATGCTCAATTCTATCAATTGCTCAACAGTAATTTGTTCACCCACCGTAGAATACTTATGCTCTTGAGAGAAGCCACTAGTGAAACCTATGGCCCCAGGGTCTATTCTCATCATATCAATCTCCATCACTTTAATATTGTTTTGCTATTTACTCTGCCTTTACTTTTTACTTTGCATCTTTATAACAAAAGTACCAAAAATATTCCATCTATCAGATCTCACTCTCGTAAGTGACCGTGAAGGGCTTGACAACCCCTAATCGCGTTGGTTGCGAGTAGCTATCGTTTTGTGCAGGTACGAGGGACATGAGCGTGGCCTCCTACTGGATTGATACCTTGGTTCTCAAAAACTGAGGGAAATACTTATGCTACTCTGCTGCATCATCCCTTCCTCTTAGGGGAAAACCAACGCAAGCTCAAGACGTAGCAAGAAGGATTTCTGGCGCCGTTGCCGGGGAGTCTACGCAAAAGTCAACATACCAAGTACCCATCACGATCCTTATCTCTCACATTACATTATTTGCCATTTGCCTCTCGTTTTCCTCTCCCCCCCAATTCACCCTTGCCGTTTTATTCGCCCTCTCTCTCTCTATCCTCCCTCTCTATTTGCCTCTTTTTGGCCCACTTGCTTTTTGTTTGCTCGTATGGTTGGAATAGTCGTTTATTTATTACTAAACAGAGAACCTAAGATCTATGGATCCTCATCTGCTTGCTAATCTTTTTAAGAGATCCAGTTGTGTTGAACCAATTGCTAGTGAGTTTTGTGCACTAGATTATCTTTATGAGGTTTTGCTTGAAATTCGTGAATTTGAAAAGTGTGATGAAGTACTTCATGCAGTGATTCACGATAGATCTTTGAATAAAAATCATGATTGCAATGATGATAGTATAAATTCTATTAATATAAATTGTGCTAATAATATGCAAAACCCTAAGCTTGGGGATGCTAGTTTTGCTATGTCCTCTACTTGTTGCAATGATCATGATTGGGGTGATTCTTCTTATGATCTTGAAAATTTATTTAAGCCCCATGATGAATATGAGATTGATTATAATGTTTGCAAAAATATTAAAAGTGGGTTTGGAAGAATGCCAACTTTAGATCCCACATATTTGGAGAATGTTCAATCTTATGAAGTTTTTGATAAAAGTGTGTTTGGAAAGGTCATGACTTTAGTTAATGTTAATCCCACTATTTTGGAAGAGTGTCAACTTTACATGCATGTGGATCATGTTGAAAGTATTCTATGTGATAGCTATTTTGTTGAATTTGATTATGATACTACATGTAATTATTACGAGAGAGGGAAATATGGTGGTATAAATTTCCGTGTTACTAAATTACCTCTCGTTATGTTGAGATTGCTATTGTTTCTTTCCGCTTTCTTGCATATGCTAGTTTTTGCTTGCCTTGATAATTTGTTTTCCTATAAGATGCCTATGCATAGGAAGTATGTTAGACTTATATGTGTTTGTCACGTGTTTTATGATGCTCTCTTTGTGCTTCAATTCTTGTCTTTCATGTGAGCATAATTGAAATATCATGCCTAGCTATAAGGCTTTAAAGAAAAGCGCTTGTTGGGAGACAACCCAATGTTTATCCTTGCTGTTATTTAATAAATAAATTATTTAGCCTCTGTTTTGGTTGTGTTTTTGTGTTTAATTAGTGTTTGTGCCAACTAGAACCGTTGGGAAGACTTGGGGAAAGTCCTGTTGAACTTGTTGTAAAAGACAGAAACTTTAGCGCTCACGAGAACTGCTGTCATTTTTATTTGGAGAGCACTATTTAGTTAATTATTTTTTCATATGATTAATAGATAAATTCCTCACGTCCATCAATTTATTTTAGAATTTTTGGGGTTCCATATCTTGCGCTAGCTACAGATTACTACAGACTGTTCTGTTTTTGACAGATTCTGTTTTTTGTGTGTTGTTTGCTTATTTTGATGAATCTATGGCTAGTAAAATAGTTCATAATCCATAGATAAGTTGGAATACTTAGGTTTAACACCAATATAAATAAAGAATGGGTTCATTACAGTACCTTGAAGTGGTCTTTTGTTTTCTTTCGCTAACGGAGCTCACGAGTTTTCTATTTTGAGTTTTGTGTTGTGAAGTTTTCAAGTTTTGGGTAAGAATTTGATGGATTATGGAACAAGGAGTGGTAAGAGCCTAAGCTTGGGGATTCACATGGCACCCCCAAGATAATCCAAGGACACCAAAAAGTCAAATCTTGGGGATGCCCCGGAAGGCATCCCCTCTTTCGTCCACTTCCATCGGTAATTTACTTGGAGCTATATTTTTATTCACCAACATGATATGTGTTTTGCTTGCAGCATCTTGTATTATTTGTGTCTTTGTTTGCTAGTATACCACAATCATCCTTGCTGTAAACAACTTTTGAGAGAGCCATACATGAATTAAAATTTGATAGAATACTCTATGTGCTTCACTTATATCTTTTGAGCGTTATAATTTTGCTCTATGCGCTTCACTTAGATCTTTTAAAGCACGGTGGTGGATTTGTTTTAAAGAAACTATTGATATCTCATGCTTCACTTAAATTATTTTGAGAGTCTCTTAATAGCATGGCAATTTGCTTAATAATAATATGCTTGGTATTCTAGATTTGTGAAACTTTCTTTTGAGTGTGTTGAATATTAAGAAAAGATTGAAGCATGATAATTGTTCTGAAATATGGAGGTGATAATATTAAAGTCATGCTAGATGAGTAGTAGTGAATTTAAATAATACTTGTGTTGAAGTTTGTGATTCCCGTAGCATGCACGTATGGTGAACCGTTATGTGATGAAGTCGGAGCATGATTTATTTATTGATTGTCTTCCTTATGAGTGGCGGTCGGGGACGAGTGATGGTCTTTTCCTACCAATATATCCCCCTAGGAGCATGCGCGTAATACTTTGCTTTGATAACTTCTAGATTTTTTCAATAAGTATATGAGTTCTTTATGACTAATGTTGAGTCCATGGATCATACTCACTCTCACCCTTCCACCTTTGCTAGCCTCTCTAATACCGCGCACCTTTCGCCGGTATCATACACCTACCATATACCTTCCTCAAAACAGCCACCATACCTACCTATTATGGCATTTCCATAGTCATTCTGAGATATATGCCATGCAACTTTCCACCGTTCCGTTTATTATGACACACTCCATCATTGTCATATTGCTAGCATGATCATGTAGTTGACATCGTATTTGTGGCAAAGCCACCGTTCATAATTCTTTCATACATGTCACTCTTGATTCATTGCATATCCCGGTACACCACCGGAGGCATTCATATAGAGTCATATCTTGTTCTAAGTATCGAGTTGTAATTGTTGAGTTGTAAGAAAAATAAAAGTGTGATGATCATCATTATTAGAGCATTGTCCCAGTGAGGAAAGAATGATGGAGACTATGATTCCCCCACAACTCAGGATGAGACTCCGGATGAAAAATAAAATAAAAATAAAAGAGGCCAAAGAAGCCCAAATAAAAAAAAGAGAAAGGCCATAAAAAAGAAAAGGCCCAAATAAAAAAATGAGAGAAAAAGAGAGAAGGGACAATGTTACTATCCTTTTACCACACTTGTGCTTCAAAAGTAGCACCATGATCTTCATAGTAGAGAGTCTCTCATGTTATCACTTTCATATACTAGTGGGAATCTTTCATTATAGAACTTGGCTTGTATATTCCAATGATGTGCTTCCTCAAATTGCCCTAGGTCTTCATGAGCAAGCAAGTTGGATGCACACCCACTTAGTTTCTTTTTGAGCTTTCATATACTTATAGCTCTAGTGCATCCGTTGCGTGGCAATCCCTACTCACTCACATTGATATCTATTGATGGGCATCTCCATAGCCCGTTGATACGCCTAGTTGATGTGAGACTATCTTCTCCTTTTTGTCTTCTCCACAACCACCATTCTATTCCACCTATAGTGCTATATCCATGGCTCACGCTCATGTATTGCGTGAAAATTGAAAAAGTTTTGAAAAAGTTAGAGTATGAAACAATTGCTTGGCTTATCATCGGGGTTGTGCATGATTTAAATACTTTGTGTGGGGAAGATGGAGCATAGCCAGACTATATGATTTTGTAGGGATAACTTTCTTTGGCCATGTTATTTTGAGAAGACATAATTACTTTGTTAGTATGCTTGAAGTATTATTATTTCTTATGTCAATATAAACCTTTGTCTTGAATCTTTCTAATCTGAATATTCATACCACAATTAAGAAGATTTGCATTGAAATTATGCCAAGTAGCACTCCACATCAAAAATTCTCTTTTTATCATTTACCTACTCGAGGACGAGCAGGAATTAAGCTTGGGGATGCCTGATACGTCTCCAACGTATCTATAATTTTTGATTGCTCCATGCTATATTATCTACTGTTTTGGACTATATTGGGCTTTATTTTCCACTTTTATATTATTTTTGGGACTAACCTATTAACCGGAGGCCCAGCCCAGAATTGCTGTTTTTTGCCTATTTCAGTGTTTCGAAGAAACGGAATATCAAACGGAGTCCAAACGGAATAAAATCTTCAGGAACGTGATTTTCTCACCGAACGTGATCCAGGAGACTTGGACCCTGCTCCAAGGAACAAAAGAGGCGGTCACGAGGGTGGGGGCGCACCCCCTGCCTCGTGGGCCCCTCGTTGCTCCTCCAGCGTACTTCTTCCTCCTATATAAACACACGTACCCGCAAACGATCATGGGGGAGCCAAAAACCTAATTCCACCGCCGCAACTTTCTGTATCCACGAGATCCCATCTTGGGGCCTGTTTCGGAGCTCCGCCGGAAGAGGGCCGTCATCACGGAGGGCTTTTACATCACCATAGCCCCTCCAATGAAGTGTGAGTAGTTTACCTCAAACCTTCGGGTCCATAGTTAGTAGCTACATGGCTTCTTCTCTCTCTCTTTGAATCTCAATACAAAGTTCTCCGCCTCTCTTGTGGAGATCTATTTGATGTAATCTTCTTTTTGCGGTGTGTTTGTTGAGACCAATGAATTGTGGGTTTATGATCAAGTCTATCTATGAATAATATTTGAATCTTCTCTGAATTCTTTTATGCATGATTGGTTATCTTTGCAAGTCTCTTCGAATTATCTGTTTGGTTTGGCAAACTAGATTGGTAGTTCTTGCCATGGGAGAAGTGCTTAGCTTTGGGTTCGATCTTGCGGTGTCCTTTCCCAGTGACAGAAGGGGCAGCAAGGCACGTATTGCATCATTGCCATTGAGGATAACAAGATGGGGTTTATTTCATATTGCATGAATTTATCTCTCTACATCATATCATCTTGCTTAAGGCGTTACTCTGTTTTTAACTTAATACTCTAGATGCATGCTGGATAGCGGTCGATGAGTGGAGTAATAGTAGTAGATGCAGAATCGTTTTGGTCTACTTGTCACGGACGTGATGCCTATATACATGATCATGCCTAGATATTCTCATAATTATGCTCAATTCTATCAATTGCTCAACAATAATTTGTTCACCCACCGTAGAATACTTATGCTCTTGAGAGAAGCCACTAGTGAAACCTATGGCCCCCGGGTCTATTCTCATCATATCACTCTCCATCACTTTAATATTGTTTTGCTATTTACTCTGCCTTTACTTTTTACTTTGCATCTTTATACCAAAAATATTCTATCTATCAGATCTCACTCTCGTAAGTGACCGTGAAGGGCTTGACAACCCCTAATCGCGTTGGTTGCGAGTAGCTATCGTTTTGCGTGGCCTCCTACTGGATTGATACCTTGGTTCTCAAAAACTGAGGGAAATACTTATGTTACTCTGCTGCATCATCCCTTCCTCTTTGGGGAAAACCAACGCAAGCTGAAGACGTAGCAGAGGCCACGAGGTAGGGGGCGCGCCTACCCCCCCCCCCCCCCCCCCCCCCCGCCCAGGCGCGCCCTCCACCCTCGTGGGCCCCCTGTTGCTCCACTGACGTACTCCTTCCTCCTATATATACCTACGTACCCCCAAACGATCAGATACGGAGCCAAAACCCTAATTCCACCGCCGCAACTTTCTGTATCCATGAGATCCCATATTGGGGCCTGTTCCGGAGCTCCGCCGGAGGGGGTATCCATCACAGAGGGCTTCTACATCATTACCATAGCCCCTGTGATGAAGTGTGAGTAGTTTACCTCAGACCTACGGGTCCATAGTTATTAGCTAGATGGCTTCTTCTCTCTTTTTGGATCTCAATACAATGTTCTCCCCCTCTCTTGTGGAGATCTATTCGATGTAATCTTCTTTTTGCGGTGTGTTTGTTGAGACCGATGAATTGTGGGTTTATGATCAAGTCTATCTATGAACAATATTTGAATCTTCTCTGAATTCTTTTATGCATGATTGGTTATCTTTGGAAGTCTCTTCGAATTATCAGTTTGGTTTGGGCTACTAGATTGATCTTTCTTGCAATGGGAGAAGTGCTTAGCTTTGGGTTCAGTCTTGCGGTGTCCTTTCCCAGTGATAGTAGGGGCAGCAAGGCACATATTGTATTGTTTCCATCGAGGATAACAAGATGGGCTTTTCATCATATTGCATGAGTTTATCCCTCTACATCATGTCATCTTGCTTAAGGCGTTACTCTGTTTTCATTAACTTAATACTCTAGATGCATGCTGGATAGCGGTCGATGAGTGGAGTAATAGTAGTAGATGCAGGCAGGAGCCAGTCTACTTGTCTCGGACGTGCTGCCTATATACATGATCATACCTAGATATTCTCATAACTATGCTCAATTCTGTCAATTGTTCAACGGTAATTTGTTCACCCACCGTAAAATACCTATGCTCTTGAGAGAAGCCACTAGTGAAACCTATGGCCCCCGAGTCTATCTTCATCATATTAATCTTCCAATACTTAGTTATTTCATTTGCTTTTACTTTTCTTTTATTTTACTTTGCATCTTTATCATAAAAATACCAAAAATATTATCTTATCATATCTATCAGATCTCACTCTCGTAAGTGGCCGTGTAGGGATTGGCAACCCCTTATCGCGTTGGTTGCGAGGATTTATTTGTTTTGTGCAGGTGCGAGGGACTCACGGGTAGCCTCCTACTGGATTGATACCTTGGTTCTCAAAAACTGAGGGAAATACTTACGCTACTTTGCTGCATCATCCCTTCCTCTTTGGGGAAAACCAACGTAGTGCTCAAGAGGTAGCAAGAAGGATTTCTGGCACCGTTGCCGGGGAGTCTACGCAAAAGTCAATATACCAAGTACCCATCACAATCCTTATCTCCCGCATTACATTATTTGCCATTTGTCTCTCGTTTTCCTCTCCCCCACTTCACCCTTGTCGTTTTATTCGTGCTCTCTCTCTCTCTATCCTCCCTCTCTTTTGTCGTACGCCTCTTTTTCGTTTGCTTGTCGTTATGGCTAGTCCCTTATCTTCTCCATTGTATCCCGAGAATGAAATTCTAAATTTTAAGCAAAGGGAGGTAGAAAATCTAAAATATGCTTGGTATAGAATTTGCAATGCTCAAAATAGATCTACCAGGAAGCAATCTACTTCCGTTCTTCTTCGCAATTTTTATGTAGGCGCTACTCCTTGGCACAGATATGTCCTTGATACTATTACTGGAGGGAACTTCTTGGGTAGCCATACTTTTGATTCTTATAATGCTATGATAGATTTGTTTGGCTCACCTCCTCTTTTGGTTAATGGAACTGTATTAACTTTGGAGGATGTAATGCAAAGGCTCGAAATGATTGAAAAAAAAGGTTGCTACCGTAGAGTTAATTAAAAATTTGGATAAAAAGATCCACAACCGAATATCTCAATATGGATCTAAAGTAGGAGTCACTTCGAAAAACATTAAAGAGAAGGAACCCATAGTTAATGAGAAAATAAATCACGATTCCACTAGGATCGATAAACTTGAGGATATTATTACCAACTTGGGAACCGCTTTTTATTCCGTAAAGAATACTCCAAGTCCTCCCACTAAAATTGCCAAGCTTATGTATGTTCCTAAAAATAAGGGTGGATCCTCTAGTAAGGAAACTGCGGATCTCAAATCTATAAGTATTCATCCCAATCTTTTTGCTATCATTAAGGAACCATTTGCTACAAATGAATTTTTCGATCTTGTGCCTAAAAGTTTGATAATCAATAAAAATAAATAAATTCCTAAAGATGGTAGATGCCTCATTTAAGAATTGCCAACCAAAGATGGCAATACCAAGATCTATCCTTGCTTTTTATGCCTAGCTAGGGGCGTTAAACGATAGCGCTTGTTGGGAGGCAACCCAATTTTATTTTTATTCCTTGCTTTTTTCTCCTTTTTAGTAAAAAATAATTTATCTAGCCTCTGTTTAGGTTGTATTTTTTTGTGTTTAATTAGTTTTTGTGCCAAGTAGAACCGTTGGGAAGACTTGGGGAAAGTCTTGATATCTTGCTGTAAAAAACAGAAACTTTAGCGCTCACGAGAACTGCTGCCATTTTTATTTGGAAAGTGATATTTAGTTAATTATTTTTTCAGAGGATTAATAGATAAATTCCTCACATCCACCAATTTATTTTAGAATTTTTGGGTTTCCAGATATTGCGCTAGCTACAGATTACTATAGACTGTTCTGTTTTTGACAGATTCTGTTTTTTCGTGTGATGTTGCTTATTTTGATGAATCTATGGCTAGTAAAATAGTTTATAAACCATAGAGAAGTTGTAATACAGTAGGTTTAACACCAATATAAATAAAGAATGAGTTCATTAGAGTAACCTGAAGTGGTCTTTTGTTTTCTTTCGCAAACGGAGCTCACGAGATTTCCTACTTTAAGTTTTGTGTTGTGAAGTTTTCAAATTTTGGATAAAGATTTGATGGATTATGGAACAAGGAGTGGCAAGACCCTAAGCTTGGGGATGCCCATGGCACCCCCAAGGTAATCTAAGTATACCTAAAAGCCAAAGCTTGGGGATGCCCCGGAAGGCATCCCCTCTTTTCGTCTACTTCTATCGGTAACTTTACTTGCAGCTATATTTTTATTCACCACATGATATGTGTTTTGCTTGGAGTGTATTGTATGATTTGAGTCTTTGCTTTTTAGTTTACCACAATCATCCTTGCTCTACACACCTTTCAAGAGAGCCATACATGATTTGTAATTTCTTAGAATACTCTATGTGCTTCGCTTTATATAGTTTTGCTCTAGTACTTCACTTATATCTTTTAGAGCACTGTGGTGGATTTGTTTTATAGAAACTATTGATATCTCATGCTTCACTTAGATTATTTTGAGAGTCTTAAATAGCATGGTAATTTTCTTAAATAACCCTAATATGCTTGGTATTCAAGAATAGTAAAAACTTTCTTATGAGTGTGTTGAATGCTATGAGAAGTTTGATGCTTGATAATTGTTTTGAGATATGAAGATGGTGATATTAAAGTTATGCTAGTTGAGTAGTTGTGAATTTGAGAAATACTTGTGTTAAGGTTTGTGATTCCCGTAGCATGCACGTATGGTGAACCGTTATGTGATGAAGTCGGAGCATGATTTATTTTTTGATTGTCTTCCTTATGAGTGGTGGCCGGGGACGAGTGATGGTCTTTTCCTACCAATCAATCCCCCTAGGAGCATGCGCGTAATACTTTTCTTTGATAACTTGTAGATTTTTGCAATAAGTATATGAGTTCTTTATGACTAATGTTGAGTCCATGGATTATATGCACTTTTCTTCCTTCCACCATTGCTAGCCTCTCTAATACCGCACACCTTTCGCCGGTATCATACACCCACCATATACCTTCCTCAAAACAGCCACCATACCTACCTATTATGGCATTTCCATAGCCATTCTGAGATATATTGCCATGTAACTTTCCACCATTCCGTTTATTATGACACACTCCATCATTGTCATATTGCTTAGCATGATCATGTAGTTGACATCGTATTTGTGGCAAAGCCACCATTCATAATTCTTTCATACATGTCACTCTTGATTCATTGCATATCCCGGTACACCGTCAAAGGCATTCATATAGAGTCATATTTTGTTCTAAGTATCGATTTGTAATTGTTGAGTTGTAAGAAAATAAAAGTGTGATGATCATCATTATTAGAGCATTGTTCCAGTGACGAAAGGATGATGGAGACTATGATTCCCCCACAAGTCGGGATGAGACTCTGGACGAAAAAAAGAAGAAGAAAGAAAAGAGGCCATAAAAAAGAGAAAAGGCCCAAATAAAAAAATGAGAGAAAAAGAGAGAAGGGACAATGTTACTATCCTTTTACCACACTTGTGCTTCAAAGTAGCACCATGATATTCATGATAGAGAGTCTCCTGTGTTATCACTTTCATATACTAGTGGGAATTTTTCATTATAGAACTTGGCTTGTATATTCCAATGATGGGCTTCCTCAAAATGCCCTAGGTCTTCATGAGCAAGCAAGTTGGATGCACACCCACTTAGTTTGTTTTGTTGAGCTTTCATATACTTATAGCTCTAGTGCATCTGTTGCATGGCAATCCCTACTCACTCACATTGATATCTATTGATGGGCATCTCCATAGCCCGTTGATACGCCTAGTTGATGTGAGACTGTCTTCTCCCTTTTTGTCTTCTCTACAACCACCATTCTATTCCACTTATAGTGCTATATCCATGGCTCACGCTCATGTATTGCGTGAAGGTTGAAAAAGTTTGAGAATGTCAAAAGTATGAAACAATTGATTGGCTTGTCATCGGGGTTGTGCATGATTTAAATACTTTGTGTGATGAAGATAGAGCATAGCCAGACTATATGATTTTGTAGGGATAACTTTCTTTGGCCATGTTATTTTGAGAAGACATGATTGCTTTGTTAGTATGCTTGAAGTATTATTATTTTTATGTCAATATTAAACTTTTATCTTGAATCTTCCGGATCTGAATATTCATACCACAATTAAGAAGAATTACATTAAAATTATGCCAAGTAGCACTCCGCATCAAAAATTCTGTTTTTATCATTTACCTACTCGAGGACGGGCAAGAATTAAGCTTGGGGATGCTTGATACGTCTCCAACGTATCTATAATTTTTGATTGCTCCATGCTATATTATCTACTGTTTTGGACATTATTGGGCTTTATTATCCACTTTTATATTATTTTTGGGACTAACCTATTAACCGGAGGCCGAGCCCAGAATTGCTGTTTTTTTTGCCTATTTTAGGGTTTCGAAGAAAAGGAATATCAACGGAGTCCAAACGGAATGAAACCTTCGGGAACGTGATTTTCTCACCGAACATGATCCAGGAGACTTGGACCCTACGTCAAGAATCAAAGGAGGAGGCCACGAGGTAGGGGCGCGCCTACCCCCCCCCCCCAAGCGCGCCCTCCACCCTCGTGGGCCCCCTGTTGCTCCACTGACGTACTCCTTCCTCCTATATATACCTACGTACCCCCAAACGATCGGATACGGAGCCAAAAACCCTAATTCCACCGCCGCAACTTTCTGTATCCACGAGATCCCATCTTGGGGCCTGTTCCGGAGCTCCGCTGGAGGGGGTATCCATCACGAAGGGCTTCTACATCATCACCATAGCCCCTCCGATGAAGTGCGAGTAGTTTACCTCAGACCTACGGGTCCATAGTTATTAGCTAGATGGCTTCTTCTCTGTTTTTGGATCTCAATACAATGTTCTCCCCCTCTCTTGTGGAGATCTATTCGATGTAATCTTCTTTTTGCGGTGTGTTTGTTGAGACTAATGAATTGTGGGTTTATGATCAAGTCTATCTATGAAAAATATTTGAATCTTCTTTGAATTCTTTTATGTATGATTGGTTATCTTTGCAAGTCTCTTCGAATTATCAGTTTGGTTTGGCCTACTAGATTGATATTTCTTGCAATGGGAGAAGTGCTTAGCTTTGGGTTCAATCTTGCAGTGTCCTTTCCCAGTGACAGTAGGGGCAGCAAGGCACGTATTGTATTGTTGCCATCGAGGATAACAAGATGGGCTTTTCATCATACTGCATGAGTATATCCCTCTACATCATGTCATCTTGCTTAAGGCGTTACTCTGTTTTCATTAACTTAATACTCTAGATGCATGCTAGATAGTGGTCGATGAGTGGAGTTATAGTAGTAGATACAGGCAGGAGTTAGTCTACTTGTCTCGGACGTGATGCCTATATACATGATCATACCTAGATATTCCCATAACTATGCTCAATTCTGTCAATTGCTCAACAGTAATTTGTTCACCCACCGTAAAATACCTATGCTCTTGAGAGAAGCCACTAGTGAAACCTATGGCCCCGGGGTCTATCTTCATCATATTAATCTTCCAATACTTAGTTATTTCATTTGCTTTTACTTTGCTTTTATTTTACTTTGCATCTTTATAATAAAAATACCAAAAATATTATCTTATCATATCTATCAGATCTCACTCTCGTAAGTGGCCGTGTAGGGATTGACAACCCCTTATCGCGTTGGTTGCGAGGGTTTATTTGTTTTGTGCAGGTGCGAGGGACTCACACATAGCCTCCTACTGGATTGATACCTTGGTTCTCAAAAACTGAGGGAAATACTTACGCTACTTTGCTGCATCATCCCTTCCTCTTCGGGGAAAACCTACGCAGTGCTCAAGAGGTAGCACTGGCTACAATGGGGATGCCAAACGTGAGGTACGTCCCGGAGCCGAACGTGAGTCCTGATGACCCACAAGTATAGGGGATCTATCGTAGTCCTTTCGATAAGTAAGAGTGTTGAACCCAACGAGGAGCAGAAGGAAATGATAAGCGGTTTTCAGCAAGGTATTCTCTGCAAGCACTAAAATTATAGGTAACATATAGTTTTTTGATAAGATAATTTGTAATGAGCAACAAGTAACAAAAGTAAATAAAGTGCAGCAAGGTGGCCCAATCCTTTTTGTAGCAAAGGGCAAGCCTGGACAAATTCTTATAAAGAAAAGCGCTCCCGAGGACACATGGGAATTATCGTCAAGCTAGGTTTCATCACAATCATATGATTCGCGTTCGGTACTTTGATAATCTGATATGTGGGTGGACCGGTGCTTGGGTACTACCCTTACTTGGAGAAGCATCCCACTTATGATTAACCTCTATTGCAAGCATCCGCAACTACAACAAAAGTATTAAGGTAAACCTAACCATAGCATGAAACATGTGGATCCAAATCAGCCCCTTACGAAGCAACACATAAACTAGGGTTTAAGCTTCTGTCACTCTAGCAACCCATCATCTACTTATTACTTCCCAATGCCTTCCTCTAGGCCCAAATAATGGTGAAGTGTCATGTAGTCGACGTTCACATAACACCACTAGAGGAGAGACAACATACATCTCATCAAAATATCGAACGAATACCAAATTCACATGACTACTAATAGCAAGACTTCTCCCATGTCCTCAGGAACAAATGTAACTACTCACAAAGCATATTCATGTTCATAATCAGAGGGGTATTAATATGCATATAGGATCTGAACATATGATCTTCCACCAAATAAACCAACTAGCATCAACTACAAGGAGTAATTAACACTACTAGCAACCTACAGGCACCAATCCCGGACTTAGAGACAAGAATTGGATACAAGAGATGAACTAGGGTTTGAGAGGAGATGGTGCTGGTGAAGATGTTGATGGAGATTGACCCCCTCCCGATGAGAAGATCGTTGGTGATGACGATGGTGATGATTTCCCCCTCCCGGAGGGAAGTTTCCCCGGCAGAACAGCTCCGCCAAAGCCCTAGATTGGTTCAGCCAAGGTTCCGCCTCGTGGCGGTGGAGTCTCATCTCGAAAGCTGGCTTATGATGTTTTCCTCATCGAAAGACTCCATATAGAAGAAGATGGGCATCGGAGGGCCACCAGGGGCCCCGCAAGGTAGGGCGCGCGCCCTGGGGGGGAGGGGGGTAGGGCATGCCCCCCACCCTCGTGGGCAGGGTGTGGCCCCCCTCTGGAATTCTTGCGCTCAGTGTTTTTTATATATTCTGAAAAGGACTTCCGTGAAGTTTCAGGACTTTTGGAGCTGTGCAGAATAGGTCTCTAATATTTGCTCCTTTTCCAGCCTAGAATCCCAGCTGCTGGCATTCTCCCTCTTTATGTAAACCTTGTAAACTAAGAGAGAATAGACATAAGTATTGTGACATAATGTGTAATAACAGTTCATAATGCAATAAATATCGATATAAAAGCATGATGCAAAATGGACGTATCAAGTCTTAATGCCAGGCTGAATCTGTTCTTCGAGGGTGTTCTCGGGGCCCTGGAGCGGTTCCACTCCAACAGGGCGGCCTCTCTGGCCGAAGAGGCCCGGAGGCTTTGTTGGGGTTCCATGACCAAGGTCCTCACCAAGATGGCATACTGGAACCCTGACCTCGACTTCGAAGCTTCACTGGATAGCTTGTCGGACGATGTGGACCCCATGCCGCTCGAGGAGCGCATCGAGCCCGTCATCGACCGCATCGACGGAGTTTGGAGGGTACAAGGCCAGCGCCGGGACTAGGCACCCCGTTTCTTATCGCCGCTTCAGGTTCATGACCAAAACAATTTCTATCTTTAGTTAGAACCGCAACAACAAATGATGTAATATAACTCTACAGTATTTTTGAAATTATGCATGTTATTTTCCCGTTTGATCTCCCTTTGTATGTCCACCCTACATTAATCGGGTAGGTTTGCCGGCGCGGAAACCCAGGCGGCGCTTTGAGGACGGATCCTCAATGGCCTGCCGGGTATGCTTGCTGCCGGGCAAACCACCTCACTGCTCTTGATGCGGCCGCTCGAGCTGTCGAGCGGACTCGAGACAGAACGAGAGCGTTGCCAATCGCAGAAGGTCACCCTGCCGTTCTCGACGCAACCGCTCGAACTGTTGAACGGACTCGAAATAGAACGAGAGCGTTGCCAATAGTCGTAGGGCCCCATTGCGTGCAGGTTTTCCATACACAAGGCAGGATCATCGAGGACGATAACCATATATAGAAAAAGGAATTACTCAAAGTTTTGCATGACTTAGCTTTTCTGCCGCTGCGTGAGCGTTCGCCGCGTTCACCGAGGACGTCATTTGTTTGGTCGTCTTCTTGCTTGAAGTGACGACCACGATGAAGCCGTTGCTTCAACCAGACCAGATTTTCACAACTGCGCACCCCCTACCTGGCGCGCCAGAGATGTCGGAGGGAAACGACACCTATGGGGTCATTGGGATCCCTTCTACGGTTGGCGGGCGCGGGGTTGTGCAAAGAGCGGGTCTGGCGGTCAGCACACAAATCGTTTACCCAGGTTCGGGCCACAGAGACGCGTAAAACCCTAGTCGTGCTTTGATGTATATTCAGGTGTTCTTGTGTTCTTGAACTAGCTGCAGTGGCTCTCTAGTCCAAAAGATCCGAATCCCCCTCCAGTACGCCTCGGGCCTTCTTTTATAAACAAAAAGGGGTCGCCACAGTGGCACACATGAGGTGGAAAGGTGTACAGGGGCTGAGTCTATCCCCTGGCATCGCCGGACAAACGCATTTAATGCGTTGCCGACGTGCCCCTCTTGCTTTATTGGGGACGACAAAGAAGCTCGTCCCAACTGTCGTCGCCTCGCCTGGCTCCAACGCGCGTCCAAGCTGACGAGGCGTTGTAGCGCCATGTTGGCTGGCTGCTGGGCTGGCGCGGTGGTGGAGCCTTCACGAAGATTTGCATGCCACCACGCAGGTGCTTGCTGAGTTGGTGTAGAGGCCGCGCGCTGTCACGCAGATGCCTACCCAGCTGGTCGAGCTGGCAGCTGCATGGGAGCGCGGTGGAGTCTTTGGCAGACATGGGCCTGGCTCCGGCCCCGCAGGCGTCCTCGGCAAGGGTCTCGCTGCGGCACGCGGTCGTCCTCAGCAAGGATCTTGCCGGGGGTCTCGTGGATCCCCTTGGCAAGGATCTCGCGAAGGATCGTCGTCTTCTGGTTTCCATCTGATCTTGTGTGTCTATGATCTCTACAAAGATCTGCATGCCACCACGGAGGTGCCTCCCGAGTATTGGTTCCAATATAGTGTTGGAACCCCTTGGGCTCAAGGGTGGCACGCTCTGCTGGCGTCAGGCAAGTTGCCCCGGCAAGGATCTTGCCGAGGCTGCGGAAGCCACCCCCGGCAAGGGTCTTGCCGGGGGAGTTCACCTCGTCCCCTTGCTCTCTTTGCGCCTCTAGTCTTGGCGTTGCTTTGGTTGTCTTGTGCTCCGGCATCCCTCCTTTGCCATGCTTAGTGCGGCTCTGACTACCCGTGCACAAGTAAAGGGGTGCAAAAGGAGAGCCTTCTACTTTTGTACACCGACACCAGCACTCACTATAAAAAATTAAGGCCCAAGTTATGAATGTCATGTAAACAAAGACGGAGAAAGTATATTCAATATTTTTTTTGCGGGTAAATATTAATGGCCCTTTAGAACTAAACCACAACAAATCTCGTGTACCTAACTCCATGACTCAGATCATTTTTGTTGTTGTTGACGCATTAGGAGCAACATGTTAACGAGATTTTCATTTTTGTATTACATCCTCTCCTCAAAATGTATTCTTTTGCGAGAAAATTTTCGATCTATTCATCTTCAATCATATGGCAGTATAACGAACACCAAAAATAATATAAATTACATTTAGATCCGTAGACCATCTAGCGACGACTAGTTATTATTGTTACCCCGTCCGGTTTAGAATACAAGTTCACTACTTGTATAAAAAAAATACAATTCTTCTTAGGAGACAAATTGATTAGACTTTTGCCTCCGATGATATTGGTTATTAATGCAATATTTGCATGTATTTATAGAAAAAGAGACATGCAACATATTTAGCCCGGAACACGAGCGATTTTTCACACAATTAATTGTGTTACTTATTATAGTTGTCTTTTTTTTCTTGGTGTCTACAAAGTGGGATAGTCACCTTGTATGCAAAAACGGAAGAAGTGCCATTTAAGAGACACATAATAGAGAAATGGACCTGGACTTCAAGTTCCACGGCAATTACACATTTCAATTGTCAAAAGGAAAACGACACTGTTGACGCTCAAAAGTGGCACGTTTATAAAAAGTGGCTTGAAGCTATGTCAAGATTAATTCAAACTTACTATTGAAAGTCATCATGAAATGGCTCTTTTCGAGAAGATGAAGATGAATATGAAGATGGTCTAAAACGGAGTTTGGATGTAAAAATTATGACAAGTTCAGAGATCCTCCTGTCGACACAAGATTAAAGAATGTTCAGCAACCCAATGAATATGACTTAAAATGGAGAAAGTTTTAACAAGAAAGTTGTGCGTCTCGTCGAAACGATCGATTTTGATATAAAGATCGTCTCAATCCGAGGTCGTATGCAAAAGTTAGAGCCCGTACAGCGAGACCCTCCAGCGAGCAAAATATGACGCCCGGAATCAGACACATATGTGGGTATGTCTGATGAGCTGCGTGAGTAATTAGCTGTTTTGCACGAGTGATTTGACCCTCGAGATGACCTCTGATGAAAAAAACGTTCAACATGAAAGATATTCTTCTCGTCGAAACGGTCAAGATTGCTTTTGGGCTCGTTTCTTTTTTTTTGAGCCGAAACCGTAGAACAATCGTTCTACGGTATTTTCTATATTAAATTAAAAGTATAAATACAAATGCTAAAGCTAAAGAGCTAACTAGCAGGACATCAACCAACACCAGTTTTAGGAAACAAAACTATCATGAGGAAATTAGAGATTATGCTCAACCCAACTGGTAATCAGCTCAGCTTTCTTCGTCTTAGCTCTCAGCCTAGTCATTTCCATGCTTTCCCGGAGATAATGTAGCCAGGACCCATAACTTATTGGTACCTTTTTGAAGATTTTATCATTTCTGATCATCCAGGTGCTCCAACAGCCCATAATCACCACATCCATGGCAATATCTTTGGGTAGCTATCTGAGAGTGAAAAGAACTTCGTCATAGGTTGATGTGCCTCTGTGTTTAGCAGGAGTAATTCTATACCAGCAGTAGCTAGCAAATTGGCAATCCCAAAAAAGATGTGTGCTGGTTTCAACAGTAGAGTCTGCACAAAGGGCACAGTTGTAATCATCTAGATGCATACTTCTGCGTTGAATCATATTCCTGGTGCTGAGTCTGTCATGAAGCAAAAGCCAAAAGAAAATTTTGTGCCTGAGCCTACAAGACGTTTTCCATACTTTCTGAAAGATCTCATGAGCATTGTTAGGGCCAGACATGGCTTTATAAATGTTCATTGCTGAGAATTTTGGATTATTGCTTGCCATGATCCAAGAGTCCTTGATTGTTATGTTTGTCCCAGTTGTCAGGATGTTGTGTAGTATATTGAACTGTTGGTATGCCTGGAGAGATAAAGGTCTATGAAACATGGTGCTCAAGTCTACATTCTGCTGTGCCTCAGCCAAGGTGGTGTTAGCCGAAATAGCAAAAGAGTGTAGTTCAGGGAACTGTGTGTTGAGAGGCATGCTTAAGCACTTATCTGACCAGAAAAGTATTGTGTCTCCTCTGCCTGCCTTGCATTTTGTATGTGCCTTGAAGGTAGGAAGCAGTTTAAGTATTCCTCTCCACCAGAAGGAACCAATCATTTTATCTCCTGGCAGGCTGCTTTGATAATAAGCTTCCCAGACAATATTGACCCAGGGGATGTCCTCTCTGTTGAGGAACTTATGCAGAAATTTCATGAGAAGGGCTTGATTATGAGTCTGCAGATCTAGAACACCCAATCCACCATGGGATTTAGGAAGGCAAACTTTATCCCAAGCAATCAGAACCATGCCTCTGTCCTGGGTCCCATATTTCCTCCAGAAGCAATTCATCAGGTAGGAGTTGATTTGTTTAAGCACAGTCTTTGGGAGCATGAGAGTACACATGAAGAATGTAGGCATACTGGAGAAAATAGATTTGAGAAGAATTTGCTTGTCCCCAGAAGATAGCATGGTTGAGCAACTAAGCAATCTACTCCCAATTCTCTTCAACATAGGCATGAAGTCTTGAACTTTGGGATTAGAAGAGCTCAAAGGTAGGCCCAGATAAGTGTGGGGCCAAGTTCCAATCTTACAACCAAGCAAGGTTGATAGTGCCAGCATATTCTCATGAGCAGTGTTAATTGAGATGAGAGTGGACTTGGCATAGTTAATCTGAAGGCCAGAAAATTCAGCATAGTGCAAAAGCAGGTTCTTGATATGCATAACTTGCCTAAGATCAGCCCTAGCTATAAGCACAGTGTCATTTGCATACTGTACAATTGGGAAATCAGTAGCAGAATTGTGTTGCAGAGGAGACTCAATCAGCTGATTTCTCATGGCCTCATTAAGCATGCTTTGTAAGATGTCAGCAGCAAGTACAAAGATGAGGGGGGATAGTGGATCTCCTTGCCTGACCCCTTTTAAGCATAAAAATTGTTTCCCAGGTACACCATTCAGAAGGATAGAGGAATATCTAGTGCCATAAATCATCTTGATCCAGTTAATCCACTTCTCACCAAATCCTTTGGCTTGCAAAGTCTGGACAACAGTATCATGGCTAAGCATGTCAAAAGCTTTCTCAAAATCCAGTTTCAGCATGATAAGCTCTTGTTTACTCTGATAACACTGATGAATATATTCATATGCCCATGCAAGACAATCTTGTATGCACCTCTTGTTCAGAAATCCATACTGGTTCTTATGCACCATATTTAGCATGTAACCTTGCAGTCTATTTGCCAGCAGCTTTGTGATGATCTTAAGAGTGCAGTTGAGTAAAGAAATTGGCCTAAAATCTGATGGGCAAACAGCAACATCCTTTTTAGGGATGAGAGTAATGAAAGAATAGTTTATGCTTTGAAGATTAACTATTCCAGAGTGAAAGTCCTCAATCAACTTATAGAAATTAGCAGCAATAATGTCCCAACAGTTTTTTAAGAAAGCAGCATTAAATCCATCAGGCCCTGGGGATTTATCTGCAGGCATGTTATGCACCACCTTATCAATTTCTTCTTTGGAAAAAGGGGCTTCTAGAGCAGAGAGTTCATCCAAGGGGTTTAATAGTTGGTGGATTTGGAGAGGGTTGCTGGTGACTGCTGCAGTGCCCATTCTTGCTTTAAAAGCCCTTAGAAGTATGGCAGCCTTGGCATTGTGTTCATGATGCTCAAATCCATTCTCATCCTTCGGCACTGCAATACAATTATTCCTCATTTTGATAGTGGCCTTAGCTTGAAAGTATTTAGTGTTGGCTTCTCCCACTTTGATCTGCCTAATAGTTGCTCTTTGTTTCCAATAGACTCTTTGATGCTCAAGTATGACTTGTAAATGTTCCTTAACAACATCTCTGCCTTCTTTTTCATCAGTGGTCAAGCTTCTGTATTCCTCAAAATAATCATATAGCAGAGAATGAGGAAATTGGAATTGTCTATGACCTTCTTCAAATCTGAGAGACCCCTAGCCCAGTTCTTCGGACCTTTCCTCAATCTTTTAAACTTGGTAGCAATCACTTTAGCACTGTCTTGTACATCCACTGGCTGTGTCCAAATATTCTGTACAACCTCTCTGAACTGATGATGTTCTAACGAGTAGTTCTCAAATCTAAAGACCTTGGACTTTGGGATGTTTGTGCCAATAGAAATCATAATAGGAATATGATCAGATGTAGTTTTTGCAAGAGGAAGAGCCATGGTGCTAGGGTATTTAAGAGTCCATGCTTCTGAGGTAAAACACCAGTCCAATTTCTCCAGCAAAGGAGCATCTTGCATATTACTCCAAGTATAATTTCTGCCCTTTAAAGGGATTTCAATCAATGCCTGCCTGTTTATAGCTTCATTGAAGGAGAGCATATCATCAATGGATCCTCCTTCTCTGCTTCTATTATGTGGGTACCTGATATAATTGAAATCACCCATAATAATCCAGTTTACATCATCAGCCATAGGAAAGTTCTGAAACCAATTGATGAACTCTGCCCTCTCATTGGGTTGACATGGGCCATAAACATTTGTCAGAAACCAGGAATCACCATCCAACTTAGATGAAAATTGGATGGCCAAAGAGAAATCATTGATATGGTGGAGTTGGCCAGAGAAGATGTTGTCGTTCCAAGCAATCAATAGACCCCCAGAGGCACCCACAGAAGGAAGATAAGAGAATTTCGAGATAGTTCTAGGACAGAAGTTCTTGAGATAGGCCGGGTCAATCTGCTCCCTCTTGGTTTCCTGAAGACAAAGGATGGCACATCTTGATTCCTGCACTTTGTTAGAGATGGTCGTCCACTTTTTTGGATCATTGAGACCTCGAATGTTCCAATTTAGAATATTCCAATTTCTGTTCATCAGGGGGATATAGCTGAGAACAAGCTTTCACAACACTTGAGGGAGGAGAAGTAAGGCATGAAATCCAGGACAAGCAAAAAGGATAGATCTTGCAGTGGGAAATGCCCAAAAGTCTGCTCCAGATTAAACATATGAATAGTGTTCCAACAACTGTTCACTAGAGACAAGGACAGCAGACACATCAGACACATTGCATACATAAAGGTCTGATAGAGGAACTGAGACTCTCAAGCACTCAGGGATGGCTTCAGAGCCATTTCTTGCTCTTCTCCTTGGAGCCCTTGCCACCTTCCATCTCCTGGCCTTCTCCTTTTCCTTTCTTAGATCTCTTACTGGGGAGACCTCCTGAAATCTCCTTGTCCGGAACCTTACAGAAGGAGGAGTTCAGAGATTTAACTATTTTAGTAGATAGAGTAGGTGGAGAAACATGGCAAGCCAGACAATTCTTATCTTTACATATGGCTTGCTTGAAACCTTTAGATAGTTTTTGCAGTCTGCAGCTCCTCCTTACCTTAGTTTCCACCATGGGGATGTTATCCTTCCTCTTCTTGTTTTTATGGAGAGCAGAGGTCGACGAGGCTGACATAGATTCAGAAGCACACTTGTCCTCTGATGCTTCCACAGCATGATCCTGAGAATCCTGGGAAGGAGTAGAAGCAAGACATGCCAACACGTCACTACCATGACAGGTCTCAGGGACAGAGAAAGGAAGAGTAGATTTACAAGAAGATGCTTGTTTGATGATTTCCCAAACTATAGATGAGATGAATTTCTTTGCCCAAGGGAGTTTTTCTAGATTGAGGAAGTTAACTGAAAGAAAGTTAACCCAGTCTGATGGTACCTAAATAATATTGTCACTGTTAGGTTTTGGAGCAAAGTGCTGCTTCCAGATCCTTGCACCTTCCTTACCAAGCAGGTCTTCCTCATTGACTTTTTGCAGAACCTCATGGTCTCTGACAGATGAGGATTCTGAGCAAAATGTGTGGATCTGATTAGCATAGGCTTTGATAGGGAAGCCAGGTGGAGCAGATAATTCAGAAAAGTTGGCTGTACCTGTATTCTCCTTAGCCAGCTCTAACTCTAAGTCATTAATCTGAGCAGTTACAGGCAGAGTGTGACTAGTGTCCTTCACTGTTCCTATAGCCACCTCAGGGTACTCTGCCACCTCAAGTCTCTGCATATTATCAGGCTGAGAGATTGATTTCAGTTTACTAGCATTAGCCAGTACTTCAGAGAGCATAGGGTCCTCAAGAGAGTTTTTGTTGTCCCAAATCGCCTCAGTGGTAAGAGTTTCAATCATGGGGTCTGCCAGCTGGGCCAGTAGCTGCCCATGGTGGGCATGTTGATGCACAGGCAAGAGATTATTGTGTTGGGCTCCTGGTAACTCCTGTAGGCCCAAGACTGGCAAAGGTATATCTTGTTGGGCCAAATTCTGTTCTAGTTCTGGTCCATTGGGCTGCACTTCATTCAAATCAGGTATCAATGCAGGTATTGTCGCCAAAGGGCCATTGGCAGATGCATCAGAGCTCATACTGTTGTCAGGTGGAACTTGAGAGCCAGTGAGAATACTGTTAGCTTCCTATGCCACATTAACTTCCTCTTCCATTGGATCCATCAGATCATTTAGAGCCAGAAATTCACCTGCATGAAGCTCAATATCTGCAACTGGTGGTAAAGCCCAATGCCCCCAGCCTGGTAAATCCTCTTCCTCATCTTCTCCAACCTCCTGTAACTGATTGGCCACTTGTTCTTGTACTGATTGCAGAGCAAGTTGGAGATCAAGCTGGGGGTTGTTCTGCTGGTCATGAATGTGAACATCATCATGCTCATGCTGCTGCAGTGGTCCAAGAAAATGGTTATGCTGATTTGGATGGAAATTGAGTTGTGCAGGAGCCGGATGTGGATTACCAAAAGGATCAATTGGATCTTCATCAGGTGCCTCAGCTCCCAGAATCTGATGCTGCAGAATAACTACTGGGATAGTGAGGGAGTCAGTCTGAAAGTCATAACCCTCCCCAAAGACAAGGCTAGCAGGGATGTCACTCAACTGCTCAACTCAAGGCTAGCAGGGCTCGTTTCCACCCGAGGCCGTTTGTCACCACAAAAAGGACCCTCAAAGTACAGCCAATTTAAACCGAACAGTTTTGGAAAGTTCGGATAAAACCAGTCCGAATTTGACTAGGGTTTTGGACATGAATTGATATAATTTTCTTGTAAGGAAAGCCTAGATAAATCCTTTGCTTGTACGGGAAGTCCAGCCGCCTCTTATATATGCAACACACAATCGACATATCAATCTATCACTTTTTACCTTTACCTTTATCCTTCTCCCTTGTTCTTCTTCTTCCTCGTTCTTCGTTCGTTCTTCGTTTGCAGGGCGGCATACCTCGAGGCCCTAGGGGCGATCGGGTCGATCTAGGGCAGCCCATAGCCGCCGCGCGCTCTGACGGGGTCCCTCCCGGGCGTGTGGGGTTTCGAGTCCTCAAAAGCACTCACCGGATTGTCTTGCACCGCGCTTCCGGTGGGTCTCCTTCGACGTGAGCTACGGTGCATCACCCCCGATGTCGAAGGTACACGGTGACGTGTTCGTGTGCGAATAGATACAAGCCATATCACAATCCGTATCAGATCCTAGATTATGACAAGAAGAACAATCTCTTGTTAAAAAAAGAGCAATATGAAACTAGAGAAAGATCTACAAAAAACAATTAACTCTGTAAACCAGTGACTCGTCTTGCTTGTAATGTATTCAAACATATCAGTTGCCACAAGATCGCCCATAGTATATCAGAGACATGCGGAATCGCACAAGCTTCACCTAAACATCATAAGTAGATCATGACGCTGGCCTTAGCAACTTGGAATTTTTGGAAGAAGCCACAAATTGTATGAGGTGCACTGCACACAAGTACTTACATGGAGATGCACCTACACCAACATTGTCACTGGTTTCCCCGCGTCGCACCCAGCAAGTAAGACTGCTTGCATAGGCTCTTCGAACCATCAATTTTATTACAAATGGAAAGGAGAGAGACAAATGATGGGGAGTAAAACTATTTGTTAATCCATTAACGATGATAACATATAAACTGGAAATGATATTTTTTGCGGGGAATATAAACAGGAAATTATGAGATTGTTTCTAAAAGAATCTTCACATACTTAAAAAAATGTAAAAGAAATACTCAACATTTTAAAATATTTTTTTATGAATAAAAACTAATAAAAACCTGTGCAAACTGAAGAGACCAACGAAAAAAGGAATCCCTGAAACTGGATGAACGCTCCGCGCCGAACTGGGCTCGCCCATATGCAGGCTCATTCTGGCTCAAGGCTGAGGCAGAGGCCCACGCACCACTAATCCAACCAAGCCGAAAAAAACGCCACTCCAGGGCTTGGCTCGTTTACAACTTTCCATCAGCGCACGCGCCGCCCGCTCCTCGGCTGCTTCCGTCTCCCGCGCACACCGCTGCTCTTGCCCTTGCCTGGCGCCTTCCCGGCTGCCCCAGTTCGCCGTCCGTCGCGCTGCAGGCTCTCCCGGTCGCCGCCCCGCCTCCCTCCTCCTCCGCAGCTCGGCAGGTCCGCGCGACGCTTCTTCTTGCTCGCTCCATTTGTTCTTGTGTACATTTGGTTGGACATTCTGTTATCATTTGTGTAGAAATACGTAGAAATCAAGAGATTTCCCCCCATCGGTTCCCATACTGTTTTATGCTTTCATATGAGTTTTTTTTTTAGTTTTTCACCGGGGTTTACTTCAATCTTGGCTCCGCCACTGCCAACAGCTCACTCCCATGGCGGCGGCGCCGGCGGCGCCCGTGGCGAGTCAAGCACAGGCAGTGCTGCGCGGCCGGCTCTGCGACCCGGCCTTCGTCCACTCCCGTCTCAGATCCTCGCCCGACACCAACTACAGGTGAGCCGAATCGATCCCATCCCAGCCCCCATCGCGCATCGCCAGAAATAGCCTCGAACTCATCTCTAACCGGCGCGCTCGGTATTGTGTGGCGCAGCAAGCTGAAGTACCTCGTGTCCAGCTCCGTCTCCGAGGCCTGCAACAACTCCGTCCTCCTCCTCGGACCCCGTGGCTGCGGCAAAGGAGCGGTGAGGTTCCCCTTTTCTTCCCCCCTTCCCTGACTCGCCGAAATGCAGGTGTCGTGTTTGATGAAACGTGCATGTGGGCAATTGACTCTATGTCCTGATTTTTTTGTTCTCAGTTGGGAGGCTCATGTTTTATTTCTTTACAGGTCCTCGACATGGTTCTGGAGGACCTAAAGGAGGAACATCCTGATGCCATATCTGTGGTATGTCTACAATGTGTCGCTACAAATGTGCCTGATTAATCATGACGTGAAACGCAAGCGATGCTTTAGTTGCATCTCACAAAAGTGAACCTGCTCAATTTTTCCCTTCTGTGTTCTCAAATCTACTGCTCTCTCTTTCTATTAAGAGCAATAGCATTTAGTCATTTACTCGCTTGTTAAACTTGCTCTTCAGGTTGATAATTATGTAATGTTTTCAGATCAGGCTGAATGGCATGTTACATAGTGATGACAACTGCGCTACAAAGGTTAACACTTCCGCTGACTATATCCAAGCTCGCTTCTTCCAATCTTTATGTGGCACCTCTCAACTCGCGTCTTTTACTGTTTTACTTGACTCTGTACCGTGGCTTTGCGTTCTTCGCTACCATCGTGCCATGCTGATATTTTTGCTAGTTTGTGTTTTTAGGAAATTGCCAGGCAGCTGTGTCTGGAGCATCAGTTGTCATTTTCCAAAATGGTGCATACTCGTCTACCTTTTCCTTTACTCAATGATTTTTTTGTTCTGCCATTTCAAATGGGCTGAAGGTAGACTGAAAGTCTTCTTATTTAGGCTTCTTCAGATGACAACACTGAATTCATGATTGACATGTTACGGTCAGTACTGCATTAAAATGATGAACACTTCTCAGTATAAAGTGATACTCCTTATTTCAGTTTCTGTGTAATTTTATGAGTGCTCATTTATATCTTTCTCTTTTGTAGAGAGTGTGGACTAGCTCACAAGACAGTAATTTTTGTCCTGGAAGAGTTTGACCTCTTTGCTCAGGTTGAAATGAATATACTTTGTACATGCCTTCTGCTCCTATACCGCATTTAACTCCCAATCGCTGTCCATTTTATTGAATATCAGCTGCATTAATTTTCACACGAATGTGTGTCATGAGTTGTCTAATTGTAAACAGAAAAGGTCATAACATGCTTTCACGTACCGCTACTGGCATTTTTACATGAGAGGATGGCTGATGTTCATAATGTTCTATACAGGGGAAGCAGCGGTTACTCTATAGCTTACTTGATGCAATGCAATCTCTTACATCACAAGCTGTCGTCATTGGTATGAGTTGCCGATTGGTATGGACTGAGCTTTCTCATGCTTTAGTCGCATTTTCACCAAGCAAGTCGGAGAACTATTTCTTATGAGCCGATTTCTTGTTTTGTGTATGGATGCACAATGCTGCCCCCAAATTCTTATTTTCTTAGTAATAATAAACACTTGATGGTGTAATAGTAGCCATTGTACGTCAGCAGCATACTTCACATGCAGTTTGACAATATTACACTAGCGCTGAAGTTGGATTGAGGTGCCATGTATTTTTCTATCAGCAAATGAGGGCATGCTTGATATGTTGAAGGAGGATTGAAGTGGATCATAATTTGACTTTTAATTCTGTAGTTCCATAGGAAACATGCAATTTCCTTTATCCGCAGCGTATTGGAAAAGTCCAGTTGGAGTAGTTGCTCAAGCGGTCATGCTTTGTAAATATTTTTTCTTGTAGGATGCAGATCAATTGCTAGAAAAAAGAGTTCGATCTCGCTTCTCTCATAGGAAGCTTCTTTTTGTTCCTTCTTCATTGGATGATATACAGAGGTCTGTCTTGTTCTTTCTCAGTTTTTCTCTAACAGTGATAATGCATTGTTGATCTAGTTCTCTTCTTTAAACAACCTTTTAACAGTTGAGGTGCTACAGGTTAATGGAACATCTGCTAATACTAGACAAAGGCTCGAGCTTACCAACAAACTACGTTACGGAGTACAATTCAACGCTTACTGTATCCTTTCTACAATGTAACGTTTCACTGCATATGCTTGCAGACCAGTATTGGTTATTTCTTTGAATGTTTGTTCTCGTCTTACTTGGTAGTACTGAACTAATAATAGAACATGATCATGCTAGATAATAAAAAATCTGGTCTCTTAAGAGTAAAGTCTATGTTTGATATATGACATTGCTAAAAGAACTAAGAAAGACATGGTGGGGACTGTAGAATTGTTAAGAGTGAGCAGAACTGTATATATGGTATCATTCCAGTAAGTTGCCTTGAGGCGAGGCATATTTCCGTTGTTCCATTGTCCAAAACAAATTGTGTTAAATTTCTGTTATCCTATATGCCGTAGAGCATTTTCAGCAATAAGAAGTTTAAAGGAATTCTCGACTCTCTCACGGATACGGATGCAACAACCAGCAACATCCTGAGATTTCTGTAGGTTTTTCAGCAGTTTGTTTGGTCCTTTTCCTCTTCACAATTTCAAGGTTTTGGTTATTAACTAAATGTGGAAATTGTTCAGCTTCAGAGTGGTGTCATATATGGATATGGAATCTGGACTTCTGTCAATGGAATGCTTTACGAATGCGCTTTCCTCCATGCAGAGGCAACCCAAGATGGACAGCTTGCAAGGTCTCTTTGTTGGCCTTAATTTACTGACAGCTCTTTACTAAGTATTATTTCAGTGTCATTTCAAACAACACAAAAATTATGAAAAACCTATTAGTCTACTACTGTTAGTCGTGTTTTATGATCTTGTTGATCTCGTAGTCAGGTCCTTTTGTACATGTACTTCCTATGATTTAGTACGCTGAAATGGGGGTTGGTATGAGTTTGACTGGATTGTGTCTAGGTTGAATATGTTTGGGATTAGAACACCACTCAATGGAAATTAAGTTTAAAGTCAAAATGGACTAATCATTCTTCACACTAATAGGGGCACTAACGGTGATTATAGATGGAAAAGGTTGTGTTAATAGCATTTCCATGTTGTTTTACTGTTTGGAATGGTACTTAGCAAAGAGGCACTTTTGGAGTAGTATCTGTCCAATTTCCTTTTTGGGGAGTGGTACCTGCCTAATTTTCTCCACATTTGTAGCTGTAGGGTTCTTTCTAGTGATTTGATACTAAAGAAGGCATGCTTCCCAGCAAAAGGTTGTGTTAATAGCATTTCCATGTTGTTTTACTGTTTGGAATGGTACTTAGCAAAGAGGCACTTTTGGAGTAGTATCTATCCAATTTCCTTTTTGGGGAGTGGTACCTGCCTAATTTTCTCCACGTTTGTAGCTGTAGGGTTCTTTCTAGTGATTTGATACTAAAGAAGGCATGCTTCCCAGCAAAAGAAAAATCAACTAACATGTTATACTGTTGCCCTGAGCTTGACCTCATTTTTGTCATTTCGTGTTCAGTATATCGAGTTGCAACAATGCAATAGCATCACATCCATGCCACTAAATTTTGATGTCAGATCTGTCGATTTTGGAACTGTACATACTTGTATGCATGAACAGACTAGAAGATAAGGAGCAAAAGTCGTACAACTTCAACACTATAATAAAAGGTACAGTATGATTTGCTCTCCTCCCTTCATGATCAGCCCTAGACAAAAAAACTGACGGTTGAATGGTTGATGGACTGGCTGTAATGTCAGAATACAAATCCATACAGGATGCCTACAAAACTTCTGATAAGTATGCAACCACTGTTTGCTTCAGGGTAAGTATTTGGCATCATCGAGAACTAATGATAGCTGTACTGTATTTAGTGTCTGAAAAGCTCACATGCTTCATTGCTGCAGGCTTTTGAACATCTTTTGGATCGCGAGTTGATCACCTTCGCGGACTCCAAAGGCAGAAATGTGGCACTTGAATATCGGCCTGTCAAACTTCTGATATCTTCTCGCGAGCTCGCACAATCGCTCAAGTTGAACACTACCTGCCCCGTGAGTCCCTGTCCCCATGCAACTATTTATCTCTGCTCCGCCTGGCATTCGTTATTCAAAACATGAAGAGATTAATGGGCTGTCATGTTTTGTGAATGATGGTGTTTCTCTTGGTTGCTTTGCAGGCTGTGCTGCAAAAGCTGCTTGACCGTGAAAGATATATGTAGAAGAAGTTCCGATGTGTTTGCTGAAACTGTGACGCTGTTTCAGTGGTTCAAGTAGTAATGGTTTAGAAAGCTGCAAAATTACAAACTTGAACGTGTAGACTGATGCACCAGTGACTTGGCCAATCGTTGGCAAGTAGGGTTTTCGATCTTTTTGAGCAGCGATCACGTGAGGTAGTAGTGGGTGCTTGATCAATTGCTGCTGATGGGATGTAAACATGTAAAATTGGAGCAAACTTGGCCGTTAAGTGAGATCGCGTCATTGCTGAAAAAGAAAAGATTTTGTTTTTATCTACCACTCCATTCATGTGGATGTCCTACCTACAGTATATTTTTGTAAGATCGCATGATGATCATGAAACCACCTGCATCAAACTTGGCTGTAAAGTGAGATCTCTGAAGCTGGTTGTGAATGTGGAATTTATTCCAAAGTTGTTATTACCACCGCCACTTGGTGCGTGCTGGCGAAGAGTTCAAGTTGAACCAGCACTGCGCCAGCAAAGGTGTAGTACGTGGGTCGATCCAGGCACTCGCACCTGTCAAGCTGCGAAGTCGAGGGCAACTGAGCCACGCATACTATGTCATATCCATCAAGGCATCCGGAGGCGTGATCGCGATTCGCCCGCCGGGGAATCGCTTCGCTCGTAACCCCTGGCGAGGTTGCTTCCTTCCTTTCTTTGGTGGCGGTATATTCGTGCTACCCTACCCGGTACATAGGTATTTCGTTCTGTTCTGATTCCAGCTCAGAAGAGACAGAGAGATTGTGCGGAGAAGAAGCAGAGAGAGGATCGAGGCGACAATGGTTCGGGAGGAGGATCTTGATCTGGTGCTGGTGCCCCTGGGGCTGGCGGTGCTGGCCGGCTACCACCTGTGGCTCCTCCACGCCATCCTGCGCCACCCGACCCGCACCGTCGTCGGCCTCAACGCCCTCGCCCGGAAGCGCTGGATCGCCGTCATGATGGCCGTCGGTACCACCGCCGCCCCCAAAAAATTCCCCATCTCCCCTTGAGCGATAACGATTCTAACCCGGCCCCCCGCCGTTTCTCGGAGCGCGGAGCAGAACACGGAGAAGAACGGGGTGCTGGCCGTGCAGACGCTGCGGAACAACATCATGGCGTCCACGGTGCTGGCCACGACGGCCATCACGCTCGTCTCCGTCATCAGCGTCTTCATCGGCGCCACGGCGGGCCGCTCCCCGGCGTCGCCCTCGTCCTCGCCGCTGCTGGTGTACGGGAGCAAGACGGGGCGGGTGTTCGCGGTCAAGTACCTGGCCATCTCGCTCTGCTTCATGCTCGCCTTCGTGTGCAACGTGCAGGCCATCCGGCTGTACGCGCACGCCAGCTTTCTGCTGGGCCTGCCGCCGGGGGGAGGCGAGGACGGCGGCGGCGCGGCGGAGCAGTTCAGGGCGTACGTGGCGCGCACGGTGAACCGCGGCAGCCACGCCTGGTCGCTCGGCCTCCGCGCCTTCTACGTCTCCCTCGCGCTCTTCATGTGGACCTTCGGCCCCATCCCGATGCTCGCCTGCAGCGTCCTCATGTGCGCGCTGCTCTACTTCCTCGACACCTCCGCGGACTACGCCAAGGGGATACAGCACATGCACGGCGAAGGCGGAGGGGGCACACGCAAAGACGGCGCCGTGTGAGCTCTGGCGCATCGAGCGTGTCCGGCCAAAACGAACTCGGGAGAAGACGATGTGATAATCCTCTGCTGAGTTTTGTATAGAGAGCAGTGGTAGAAACGACGACATACAGCAGGAAGTGGGTAGCGAGTGCTGGAATTTTGTCTATTTTGGGCCTAGCCCAAGAATTCCTAATAAATTCTAGAGGTTTACGCAGCCTATTCGTGTAAAGCAAGAGGTGGAACAAAAGTTTAATCCCATATTGCTAGTTTAGAGGGAGTTGGACCTCTTTATAAGGGAGGTTCTTTTCCCACATGTATGAGCAATGATAACAAAAGGGACATCCACGCGTGTTCCTCCTCCGCAGCCCGACGTCCACGACCTCCTCGACGACATGTCAGGCAAGGACACCGACCCCTAGTCCAGCGCTTCTGCTGCTGCTGTTGTCAATGCTGTTTATCTTCTCTTTGTCAAATCGCATGGCTTGTTTTGTCACTGTTATATTAGTCATGCTTTATCTAATATTTCTGCTAATAAAATCATTTGATAAATTGCTTATATTCCCAACAATCCAAAAACCTTATCATAGGCAATTTACCCCAAGTGGTTTTGCTGCTTCCATGAGACCTCCTATGTTTGAGGGTATCCACTATAAGAGATGGCGCATGAGAGCAGTCTTATGGTTTCAAACCATGAGTTGCTATGACGCCACTCTCGGCAAACCTGAAGAAGAGCTTGATGCTCAACAGGCACAAGCTTTTCAGAAAATGGATACTCTGTTTATGGCTGCTCTCTTGAGTGTTCTTGGTGACAACATAGTTGATGCTTATGCGTCAATTGATAACGGAAAAGATATGTGGGATGCACTCGAGGCCAAGTTGGGGTCTCGGATGCTGGCACTGAGCTGTACATCATGGATCAATTCTATGATTACAGGATGACTGAAGAGCGCTCCGTGGTTGATCAAGCTCATGAGATACAGTCATTTGCTAGAGAACTTGAGCACTTCGGTTGTATGCTACCAGACAAGTTTGTTGCCGGAGGTATCGTCACTAAGCTTCCTCCTTCATGGAGGAACTTTGCTACCTTGCCGAAGCATAAGAGGCAGGAGTTTTCCGTCCTGGATCTCATTGGCACTCTTGACGTGGAAGAAAATGCGAGAGCAAAGGACACACGTGCTCGAGGTACTGAGGGAGGATCTAGTGCCAATGTGGTACAGAAGCAGAACTTCCAGCCCCACAAGTTCAAGAATAAGGGCAAGTTTGATGGTAAAACAAAGTTTGATGGGAAGAACAAGGATGTCCAGCACAAGAACTTCAAGAAGAAGAATGACAAGAAGAAAGGTGTCTGTCATGTGTGTGGGGATCCTGATCATTGGGCTCCTAGTTGCCCTAATCGCTATGACAAGCGTCATCCTGAAAAAGGCGGCAAGACCGCCAATGTTGTCATTGGAGACATTGATACGAAGGATGATGGGTATGGTATATTTCCCACTATTCTTTCAGTATGTCATTCTCCTGATTGGTTGATTGACACGGGTGCTAATGTGCATGTATGCGGTGATATTTCATGTTTTCGTCTTATCATACCGCAGGGACTTCAACCGTGCTGATGGGCAACGGTTCAAGTGCTTCTGTTCGTGGTGCTGGCCCGGTCGATCTGAAGTTTACTTCGGGGAAGATCATGCGGCTGAAGAACGTGCATTACGTCCCTTCCGTCAATAAAAACCTTGTTAGCGGATCTCTTCTGTGTAGAGATGGCTACAAGCTTGTCTTTGAGTCGAATAAATTTGTAATATCCACGTATAGAACCTTTGTTGATAAAGGCTATGAGTCAGGAGGCCTGTTTCGTTTATGCTTATCAGACGTTTGCAGTAAAGTTGTTAATCATATTTGCAACAATAGTGAATCAAATGTGTGGTATTCACGTCTTTGTCATGTTAACTTTGGTTGCATGTCGCGACTAGCGAAATTGAACTTAATCCCTGATTTCACCACTGTCAAGGGATCCAAGTGTCAAGTGTGTGTGCAAGCTAAGCAACCTCGTAAGTCTCACACGACTGCGGAAACGAGAAATCTTGCACCACTAGAACTCATACATTCAGATCTTTGTGAAATGAATGCCGTTTTGACAAAAGGTGGAAAGAAATATTTCATGACGTTAATTGACGACTCCACTAGATACTGCCGTGTGTATCTTCTGAAATTTAAGGATAAGGCTTTGAACTTTTTCAAGATCTATAAAGCTGAAGTGGAAAACCAACTTGATCGGAAAATCAAGAGGCTTAGGTCCGACCGTGGTAGAGAGTATTTTTCCAATGAATTTGATGCTTTTTGTGCGGAACATGGTATAATCCATGAGAGGACGCCTCCCTACTCACCTCAGTCAAATGGGGTGGCCGAAAGAAAGAACCGTACTCTAACAGATTTGGTTAATGCCATGTTAGACACATCGGGTCTCTCCAAGGCATGGTGGGGGGAGGCGATATTGACGGCGTGTCATGTCCTAAACCGAGTTCCCACAAAGAACAAAGAGATAACTCCATTCGAGGAATGGGAGAAGAAAAGGTTAAAACTCTCTTATCTACGAACATGGCGTTGTTTGGCGAAAGTCAATGTTCCAATTCCAAAGAAGCGAAAGCTTGGACCAAAGACTATGGATTGTGTTTTCCTGGGATATGCTTTTCATAGCATTGGATATAGATTCTTGGTTGTAAAATCTGAGGTACCTAACATGCATGTCGGTACAATCATGGAGTCGAATGATGCGACTTCCTTTGAAGATATCTTTTCCATGAAGGATATGGCTACCTCATCTAATCAGGAGATGCCTAGTTCATCGAATCAGGCACCAGTTACAATTACCAAACCTGCCATTTCGATAGAACACTTTGAAAGTCCTGTGGAGGAAAACAATGAAGTTCCTACTAGGAGCAAGAGACAGAGGACTGCAAAGTCCTTTGGTGATGATTTTCTTGTGTATCTCATAGATGACACTCCCAATTCTATTTCAGAGGCTTATGCATCTGAAGATGCTGACTACTGGAAGGAAGCGGTTCGTAGCGAGATGGATTCCATCTTAGCGAATGAAACTTAGGAGATAACTAATCGTCCTTATGGATGCAAACCTATAGGATGCAAATGGGTATTCGAGAAGAAGCTTAGGCCTCATGGTACTATTGAAAAGTACAAGGCTCGGCTCGTGGCTAAGGGTTATATCCAAAAGGAAGGTGAAGACTTCTTTGATACTTACTCACCTGTGGCTCGACTGACCACTATTCGAGTTCTACTTTCACTAGCTGCCTCACATGGTCTTCTCGTTCATCAAATGGATGTTAAGACTGCTTTCCTAAATGGAGAGTTGGACGAGGAAATTTATATGGAACAACCAGATGGGTTTGTACTAGATGGTCAGGAAGGAAAAGTGTGCAAGTTGCTGAAGTCTTTGTATGGACTCAAGCAAGCACCCAAACAGTGGCATGAGAAGTTTGAAAGAACTTTAACAGCTGCAGGCTTTGTTGTAAACAAAGCTGACAAATTTGTGTACTATCGCCATGGTGGGGGCGAGGGAGTTATCCTTTGCTTGTATGTTGATGACATACTGATTTTTGGAACAAATCTGAATGTTATTAAGGAGGGAAAAAATTTCCTATCTCGTTGTTTTGAGATGAAGGATTTAGGAGTGGCTGTTGTCATTCTGAATATCAAGTTGTTGAGAGATGATGATGGTGGGATTACATTGCTTCAATCTCACTATGTGGAAAAGATCTTGGGTCGCTTTGGCTATAGTGACCGCAAGCCCTCTCCAACACCATATGATGCTAGTGTGTTGCTTCAAAAGAATCGAAGAATTGCTAGAGACCAATTGAAGTATTCTTAGATTATTGGCTCACTTATGTACTTAGCCAGTGCTACAAGACCTGACATCTCTTTTGCTATTAGCAAACTGAGTCGGTTTGTTTCAAAACTAGGAGATGTGCATTGGAAAGCTCTAGAGAGAGTTTTGCGTTATTTTAAAGGCACTGCAAATTATGGAATTCACTACACCGGGTACCCAAAGGTGCTTGAAGGGTATAGTGGCTCAAACTGGATCTGAGATGCTGATGAGATAAAGGCCACGAGCGGATATGTATTCACTCATGGAGGTGGCGCTGTTTTTGGAAGTATTGCAAGCAGACCATCTTAACGAGGTCAACATTGGAAGCAGAACTCACAACACTAGATACAGTTACGGTCGAAGCAGATTGGCTTCGTCAGCTCTTGAATGACTCGCCGGTTGTTGAGAAACCTGTACCAGGTGTCCTTATGAACTGCGACAATCAAACTGTGATCACGAAAGCGAGCAGTTCAAGGGATAACATGAACTCATCAAGACACATTCAGAGAAGGTTAAAGTCTGTCAGGAAAATGAGAAATTCCGAAGTTATTGCATTGGATTATATCCAAACGTCTAAGAATCTGGCAGATCCTTTTTCTAAGGGTCTATCACGTAATGTGATAGATAATGCATCGAGGGAGATGGGTATGAGACCACAATATGAGTTGTTCACAGTGGTAACCTGTTCTTTATGATCGGAGATCCCATGAATTAGGTGTGGAAGACAAGCTATTGGTCAACTGAGAGGAGAGTATCCTTACCATCAACAATACCACTCCATGAAGATGCAATACTCTCCTAATCTGCATGACAGGTTGATGTATATCTTAATGTGTTCTAAGGGGCTCATTGAAGCAGAGATGTCGTCCTGCAGAACATCTTTTGAAGAACACACCTATATGAGTCTGATTGTTAAACGTCGCAATCTATGAGAGTAGGGTTCTCTCTAGTAAACTCATGAAAGGTCTCGAAGTATGACGCATAAGCTCCACCCGCGGGGAAGACCCACGGTAGCCACGTATCGGTCAAGGCTTTATGTGAAGCTAGATTCGCAGAAAACTTGCAGTTCAAGGCCCAGTCTACTGTTCAAGTTGCTTACTAGTGTAGCATAGAGTTCTAGGTGGAAGTTCAACTTAACAGTCTCCACCGCAGTACCGGTATATAAAATAGTGTTTTGGAACCAAATGCAAATTTTGTGTGCCTCTGGGATCTGGTGGGGGATTGCTGGAATTTTGTCTATTTTGGGCCTAGCCCAATAGCAGTTTCAGAAATTCCTAATAAATCTAGAGGCCCACGCAGCCCATTCGTGCAAGGCAAGAGGTGGAACAAAAATTTAGTCCCACATTGCTAGTTTAGAGGGAGTTGGACCTCTTTATAAGGGAGGTTCTTTCCCCACATGTATGAGCATGAGAACAAGAGGGACATCCACGTGCGCTCCTCCTCCGCCGCCCGCCTCGCCACGCCACGCCACGCCTCGTCACGACGTGCCACGGGTTGCGGGAATGAGCCGAGCCGATGTCTAAATTTTTGCCACGCACGACGGGTATACGAAAGGTCATGTGGGAGTTGAAATGTTTTCTGTAGTGGACACTGAATTCGAACGGCGCGCCTCTTCGGCCGCTGCCTGTTCGCTTCATCTCCCTTCGTTGCTTCACCTCCCGCCGCAGCCTCTTCGCATCCTTCTCCTGTGCCTATATAAGAGAGGTCGCTCCTCTCCAGAGAGACACAACAGAAGCTCCTCTTCCTCTCGCCACAAAGTTCTGATCACTGCGCTGCTGCTACATTCTTCCCCATCCCGTCTTGTGGCGTGCACCGTAGGTCGGGACAGTAGGCCTCCGGAACCACACCTTTTGAGTCCTGTACGGGAGAAGGGTGATAAGGTTTTTGGGGAGCGCTCCGCGTGACTACTTCCCCGACGACGACTTCTTCCCCGACCTCTACGACCTCCTCGACGACATGGTAGGCGAGGACACCGACCCCAAGTCCAGCGCTTCTGCTGCTGCTGTCCCATACGTGTTCTTCTCCTTTCTGTTAGAGGTCCTGCTGCAGTTCCTTGTTCTAGTATTTGCCCTACATATGTTAGACTCTATTTCATATATGCAACTTGCTATACTGGTTGCTCTAGATATGTTCAGTTACAGTTCATATATGAAGATGTTGTTTACCTTCTCTTTGTCAAATCGCATGGCTTGTTTTGTCACTGTTATATTAGTCATGCTTTATCTAATATTTCTGCTAATAAAATCATTTGGTAAATTGCTTATATTTTCGACAATCCAAAAACTTTATTATAGGCAATTTACCCCAAGTGGTTTTGCTGCTTCCATGAGACCTCCTATGTTTTAGGGTATCCACTATAAGAGGTGGCGCGTGAGAGCAGTCTTATGGTTTCAAACCATGAGTTGCTATGACTCCACTCTCGGCAAACCTGAAGGAGAGCTTGATGCTCAACAGGCACAAGCTTTTCAAAAAATGGATACTCTGTTTATGGCTGCTCTCTTGAGTGTTCTTGGTGAGAACATAGTTGATGCTTATGCGTCAATTGATAATGGAAAAGATATGTGGGATGCACTCGAGGCCAAGTTTGGGGTCTCGGATGCTGGCACTGAGCTGTACATCATGGAGCAATTCTATGATTACAGGACGACTGAAGAGCGCTCCGTGGTTGAGCAAGCTCATGAGATATAGTCATTTGCTAGAGAACTTGAGCACTTCGGTTGTATGCTACCGGACAAGTTTGTTGCCGGAGGTATCATCACTAAGCTTCCTCCTTCATGGAGGAACTTTGCTACCTTGTTGAAGCATAAGAGGCAGGAGTTTTCCGTTCCGGATCTCATTGGCACTCTTAATGTGGAAGAAAATGCGAGAGCAAAGGACACACGTGCTCGAGGTACTGAGGGAGGATCTAGTGCCAATGTGGTACAAAAGCAGAACTTCCAGCCCCGCAAGTTCAAGAACAAGGGCAAGTTTGATAGTAAAACAAAGTTTGATGGGAAGAACAAGGTTGTCCAGCACAAGAACTTCAAGAAGAAGAATGACAAGAAGAAAGGTGTCTGTCATGTGTGTGGGGATCCTGATCATTGGGCTCCTAGTTGCCCTAATCGCTATGACAAGCGTCATCCTGGGAAAGGCGGCAAGACTGCCAATGTTGTCATTGGAGACATTGATATGAAGGATGCTGGGTATGGTATATTTCCCACTATTCTTTCAGTATGTCATTCTCCTGATTGGTTGATTGAGACGGGTCATAATGTGCATGTATGCGGTGATATTTCCATGTTTTCGTCTTATCAGACCGCAGGGACTTCAACCGTGCTGATGCGCAACGGTTCAAGTGCTTCTGTTCGTGGTGTTGGCACGGTCGATCTGAAGTTTACTTCGGGGAAGATCGTGCGGCTGAAGAACGTGCATTGTGTCCCTTCCGTCAATAAAAACCTTGTTAGCGGATCTCTTCTGTGTAGAGATGGCTACAAGCTTGTCTTTGAGTCGAATAAATTTTTAATATTCAAGTATGGAACCTTTGTTGGTAAAGGCTATGAGTCAGGAGGCATGTTTCGTTTATCCTTATCAGACGTTTGCAATAAAGTTGTTAATCATATTTGCAACAATAGTGAATCAAAAGTGTGGCATTCACATCTTTGTCATGTTAACTTTGGTTGCATGTGCGACTAGCGAAATTGAACTTAATCGCTAATTTCACCACTGTCAAGGGATCCAAGTGTCAAGTGTGTGTGCAAGCTAAGCAACCTCGTAAGTCTCACACGACTGCGGAAACGAGAAATCTTGCACCACTAGAACTCATACATTCAGATCTTTGTGAAATGAATGGCGTTTTGACAAAAGGTGGAAAGAAATATTTCATGACGTTAATTGACGACTCCACTAGATACTGCCATGTGTATCTTCTGAAATCTAAGGATGAGGCTTTGAACTTTTTCAAGATCTATAAAGCTGAAGCGGAAAACCAACTTGATCGGAAAATCAAGAGGCTTAGGTCCGACCGTGGTGGAGAGTATTTTTCCAATGAATTTGATGCTTTTTGTGCGGAACATGGTATAATCCATGAGAGGACGCCTCCCTACTCACCTCAGTCAAATGGGGTGGCCGAAAGAAAGAACCGTACTCTAACAGATTTGGTTAATGCCATGTTAGACACATCGGGTCTCTCCAAGGCATGGTGGGGGAGGCGATATTGACGGCATGTCATATCCTAAACCGAGTTCCCACAAAGAACAAAGAGATAACTCCATTCGAGGAATGGGATAAGAAAAGGTTAAAACTCTCTTATCTACGAACATGGGGTTGTTTGGCGAAAGTCAATGTTCCAATTCCAAGAAGCGAAAGCTTGGACCAAAGACTGTGGATTGTGTTTTCCTGGGATATGCTTTTCATAGCATTGGACATAGATTCTTGGTTGTAAAAATCTAAGGTACCTAACATGCATGTCGGTACGATCATGGAGTCGAATGATGCGACTTTCTTTGAAGATATCTTTCCCATGAAGGATATGGCTACCTCATCTAATCAGGAGATGCCTTGTTCATCGAATCATGAACCAGTTACAATTACCAAACCTGCCATTTCGATAGAACACTTTGAAAGTCCCGTGGAGGAAAACAATGAAGTTCCTACTAGGAGCAAGAGACAGAGGACTGCAAAGTCCTTTGGTGATGATTTTCTTGTGTATCTCACAGATGACACTCCCAGTTCTATTTCAGAGGCTTATGCATCTGAAGATGCTGACTATTGGAAGGAAGCGGTTCATAGCGAGATGGATTCCATCTTAGCGAATGAAACTTGGGAGATAACTGATGGTCCTTATGGATGCAAACCTATAGGATGCAAATGGGTATTCGAGAAGAAGGTTAGGCCTGATGGTACTATTGAAAAGTACAAGGCTCGGCTCGTGGCTAAGGGTTTTACCCGAAAGGAAGGTGAAGACTTCTTTGATACTTGCTCACCTATGGCTCGACTGATCACTATTCGAGTTCTACTTTCACTAGCTGCCTCACATGGTCTTCTCGTTCATCAAATGGATATTAAGACTGATTTCCTAAATGGAGAGTTGGATGAGGAAATTTATATGGAACAACCAGATGGGTTTGTACTAGATGGTCAGGAAGGAAAAGTGTGCAAATTGCTGAAGTCTTTGTATGGACTCAAGCAAGCACCCAAACAGTGGCATGAGAAGTTTGAAAGAACTTTAACAGCTGCAGGCTTTGTTGTAAACGAAGCTGACAAATTTGTGTACTATCGCCATGGTGGGGGCGAGGGAGTTATCCTTTGCTTGTATGTTGATGACATACTGATTTTCGGAACAAATCTGAATGTTATTAAGGAGGTCAAAAATTTCCTATCTCGTTGTTTTGAGATGAAGGATTTAGGAGTGACTGATGTCATTCTGAACATCAAGTTGTTGAGAGAGGATGATGGTGGGATTACATTGCTTCAATCTCACTATGTGGAAAAGATCTTGGGTCGCTTTGGCTACAGTGATTGCAAGCCCTCTCCAACACCATATGATGCTTGTGTGTTGCTTCGAAAGAATCAAAGAATTGCTATAGAACGATTGAAGTATTCTCTGATTATTGGCTCACTTATGTACTTAGCCAGTGCTACAAGACCTGGCATCTCTTTTGCTGTTAGCAAACTGAGTCAGATTGTTTCAAAACCAGGAGATGTGCATTGGAAAGCTCTAGAGAGAGTTTTGCATTATTTGAAAGGCACTGCAAATTATGGAATTCACTACACCGGGCACCCAAAGGTGCTTGAAGGGTATAGTGACTCAAACTGGATCTCAGATACTGATGAGATAAAGGCCACGAGCGGATATGTATTCACTCACGGAGGTGGCGCTGTTTCTTGGAAGTCTTGCAAGCAGACCATCTTAACAAGGTCAACAATGGAAGCAGAACTCACAGCACTAGATACAACTATGGTCAAAGCAGATTGGCTTCATCGGCTCTTGAATGACTTGCCGGTTGTTGAGAAACCTGTACCGGGTGTCCTTATGAACTGCGACAATCAAACTGTGATCACGAAAGTGAGCAGTTCAAAGGACAACATGAAGTCATCAAGACACGTTCAGAGAAGGTTAAAGTCTTTCAGGAAAATGAGAAACTCGAGAGTTATTGCATTGTATTATATCCAAATGTCTAAGAATCTGGCAGATCCTTTTACTAAGGGTCTATCATGTAATGTGATAGATAATGCATCGAGGGAGATGGGTATGAGACCACAATATGAGTTGTTCACAGTGGTAACCTATTCTTTGTGATCGGAGATCCCGTGAATTAGATGTGGAAGACAAGCTGTTGGTCAACTGAGAGGAGAGTATCCTTACTATCAACAATACCACTCCATGAAGATGCAATACTCTCCTAATCTGCTTGGCAGGTTGATGTATATCTTAATGTGTTCTAAGTGGCTCATTGAAGCAGAGATGTCATCCTGCAGAACATCTTTTGAAGAACACACCTATATGAGTCTGATTGTTAAACGTCGCAATCTATGAGAGTAGGGTTCTCTCTAGTAAACTCATGAAAGGTATCGGAGTATGATGCATAAGCTCCACCCGCGGAGAAGACCCACGGTAGCCACATATCGGTCAAGGCTTTATGTGAAGCTAGATTCGCAAAAAAACTTGCAGTTCACGGCCCAGTCCACTGTTCAAGTTGCTTACTAGTGTAGCATAGAGTTCTAGGTGGAAGTTCAACTTAACAATCTCCACCACAGTACCGGTATATAAAACAGCGTTTTGGAACCAAAGACAAATTTTGTGTGCCTCTGGGATCTGGTGGGGGATTGCTGGAATTTTGTCTATTTTGGGCCTAGCCCAATAGCAGTTTCAGAAATTCCTAATAAATCCTAGAGGCCCACGCAGCCCATTCGTGCAAGGCAAGAGGTGGAACAAAAATTTAGTCCCACATTGCTAGTTTAGAGGGAGTTGGACCTCTTTATAAGGGAGGTTCTTTCCCCACATGTATGAGCATGAGAACAAGAGGGACATCCACGCGCGCTCCTCCTCCGCCGCCCGCCTCGCCACGCCACGCCACGCCATGCCTCATCACGACGCGCCGCGGGTTGCGGGAATGAGCCGAGCCGATGTCTAAATCTTTGCCACGCACGACGGGTATACGAAAGGTCACGTGGGAGTTGAAACGTTTTCTGTAGTGGACACTGAATTCGAACGGCGCGCCTCTTCGGCCGCTGCCTGTTCGCTTCGTCTCCCTTCATTGCTTCACCTCCCGCCGCAGCCTCTTCGCGTCCTTCTCCTGTGCCTATATAAGAGAGGTTGCTCCTCTCCAGAGAGACACAACAGAAGCTCCTCTTCCTCTCGCCACAAAGTTCTGATCACTGCGCTGCTGCTACGTTCTTCCCCATCCTGTCTTGCGGCGTGCACCGCAGGTCGGGACAGTAGGCCTCCGGAACCACACCTTTTGAGTCCTATACGAGAGAAGGGTGATAAGGTTTTTGGGGAGCGCTCTTCGCGACTACTGGCTTCTTCATCACGGACTCCGACGACTACTTCCCCGACGTCCACGACCTCCTCGACGACATGGCAGGCGAGGACACCGACCCCAAGTCCAACGCTTCTGTTGCTGCTGTCCCGTACGTGTTCTTCTCCTTTCTGTTAGAGGTCCTGCTGCAGTTCCTTGTTCTAGTATTTGCCCTACATATGTTAGACTCTATTTCATATATGCAACTTGCTATACTGGCTGCTCTAGATATGTTCAGTTACAGTTCATATATGAAGATGTTGTTTACCTTCTCTTTGTCAAATCGCATGGCTTGTTTTGTCATTGTTATATTAGTCATGCTTTATCTAATATTTCTGCTAATAAAATCATTTGGTAAATTGCTTATATTTCTAACAGTGAGCAGGTTTCTGTGCCCCCATGTGGACTTACCGCGCATGATTTATTGCTGGATTACTTTACATTGTTCTGCGGAATTTCATCTGACTAAGCTTGCTAATTGCGGTGAATTATAATACTTCTAACTATATGAATATCCTTTTCTGAGCCCGAACTCATATACACTTGGTTAAGAGAAAATTCAAAACAAATACTAATTTTTAAAAAATAAATCCAAATTTAACATATATTGTTCAAATCACTTTAACGTATCAAACTAAGCCAAGACGTGCTCACGTGCATGTGTTCAGTCAACTTGATGTATGCTTGGTTGATGGCTGTTAGAAATATATTTGGGTTACATGTATTTGGTAGTTTAGAATTCCTATCTTATCTTTAGGAGAGGCATCTTGTCTTTCAAATCTTGTACTCAATATATACTCGCCCTCGAGGCTCAATAATACAGTACCTCCATCATATTCCGCAACAATCTTTCTCCCCCTTCTAACATGGTATCGGGGCCAAGAAGTTTAAGACCCGGCTGGCGCAATTAAATTGCAGCCCACTTTTGGTCCACGTTTAGGCCTGAGGGAGCCACACGTGACTACGTGAGGGGGAGTGTTGACGTATTATGTGCTGCCTAATCTCTTATATCAGATCGGTCTTTTGGTTGCATTGGCTAGAGCATGCATAGAGCATGCACTTCTACAATAGCTAGTTTTGCACGTGTGCAAGCTCGGCGGTTTTGGTCGGTGCTCCATGGCCGTTGGCGGCTGGTGGTCTGCCGGCTTGTCTGCGGAGGATGAACGAGCCTCCCTATGTGCTGCTTGCGTCCAGATTTGGCGTGCCAGAGGAGGCGCGACTGCGGCCATAGTTTTTTTTGAGACAAAACTGCGACCATAGTTGCTTCGGTTCTGGTGGAGGTCGGCTGGATCTGGACGCACACCCATAGACCTCGTGCGTGGTGGGCCAGATGCGAGCCCTGCCTCCCATGGCGCTTCTATCACCTGGGTCATTCCTGGATGGGATGCGGCGGCCATCGTCGGTATGGTTGCTTGCTCTAGAGAACAATGATTTATGCTGCCGGCTGGCATGTTATGGAGGTGGGCGCCATGGATGGGATGCGGCGGCCATCATCGGTATGGTTGCTTGCTCCAGAGAACAATGATTTGTGCTACCGGCTGGCATGTTATGGAGGTGGGCGCCATGGATGGGATGCGGCGGCCATTGTCGGTGTGGTTCCTACGCCGAAATCAGACGCGCGGCTGCCTGCTGGGCCTCGTCAGTGGCTGGGTAATCTCATCCTGTTAGCGGCCTCGCCGTGGATTGCAGTGGTCACTAAAAGGTCTTTGTGGACCCCCACGACTCCCGTGTCGTCCACCCCGCGGGCAACCCAAGAGGGCGGCGGTGCCGCCGCCTAGGGATTCCCTTCCGCGCTACCCTTCCCCTCGCCACCGCCGACGGGCGCCATCGGGCAAAGCCCTCGTGGCGTTGGTGGAGGCGGGGCTGCTCGTCACCTGTTCTGGGAGGTAGGATGCGGGGCTCCTTCTCCTCAACAACGTCGTAGGGCAGCAGATCACTTTCGTCCCCAGCGTCGTCCCCAGCACCTTCCCCTGACGCCCTGCTATCCCTTCCGGTGGTGCGGCATCCCTGGCATGGGCGCTGCCTCCTGGCAGCGGATCTGGGTACTCCCAGATTGGATTGGGGATGGAGGCTTTGGAGATGGGGGTGGCCGGTGGCCCTGCGGGATGGCGGTGCCGGTGGTGGTGCATCTAATGGCTAGGCTCCGCCGGTGACTTCGATCGTGGAGGTGCCGGCGGCAGCATGTGCTTAGCCTGGTGGTGGCGGCGGCCGTGCATGGGAGTTGAATTCATTTGAACAGATCTGGGTGAAAACTTTCTTTCGACTACTGCCAAGGCCGGCGGTGGCGGCGTTATCTGCATCATTCCCTTCTTGAAGGCATCGCCGTGGAGAAGTTCAAGGCATTCTCTGCTACCTCCGGGGGAAACGCTAGATCGGATGATCGGATGACGGCGGTGCTCTGGTGTTGTTCCCCTCTTGGGGGCGTCTTTCTTGGAGGTACACACGTGATTGAGGGACCAGAGGATGGATTCTTTGGTGGATCGGTGCGTCATCTCACTCATTGATGGCGGCGGGTCTCGGCGGCATGGCGCTGTGGTGACTCGGTGTCCGTTGCGCGAAGATGGACTCGCGCAGGAGGGTGACACGGTCTGGCATCATGATGGCGTCGACGACAGCTAGACCGGGCAAGGTAGATGCAGCAGTACAACTTTGAAGATGGATTGGTGGCAGGTGGCTGTGGCGGCCTCATACCCGGCAGGCGTCCTGGTTTAGGAGTGCGCCGGACCGGTGGGTGACCCATACCCTCAGGTCTTAGATGTTAGGTTTGGCTGCGAGGTCTGTTTGGTATTAGGCCCAGACTATCAGCATCCCTTCATCAATTGGATAGGAGTAGCCACAGATGTTGCCTACACGGTGGCTTTAGTCTTACCGTTGTATTACTTTATAAGGTCTTGTGTGAACAATTAATAAAGTGGCTGCATGCATCGTCCGGATGCAAAGGCCGGGGTCTTCCTCCTTTCCAAAAAAAGAAAAAACTAAAAGGTCTTCGTGAGGGTTTGTCACTCCAGATTCAGTAGTTGACTTCAGCTGTGAGATGCAAATTATGGACAATGGCTTGATGCAAAGAGATGGTGGTGCAATGGCGGCGCTCACACATCACATGTAGCTGTTGGGATCATGGAAAAGTGGTGACGACAACACATGAATGACTTGATGATGGTGCTTCTTTAGCACCCGGCCTCGAGCTCCGGGGTGAAAGCCTAGGTGACTCAGTAAATTGGATCACTGCACATATGTGATGGTACCAGCACTCAATAAATTGCAGCAATAAATACTCCATGTTTTAAAAAAAGGAATCGGGTGAATGTAATTCTTTTGTTCTTTTAGATTTCTAGTGTATTTTGTAAATATTTTATAGTTATTAATGAAAATTACCGTAGAACAATTGTGCCTAAAAAAGTCTAGGTTACCAGAGTGGCTTACGCTTGACAATGACGATGTTATTACGTCGCGACCTTGTAGAGGCATTGCTCGGATATGCTTGAACTGGTTCCTCAAAGGTGAAACCTTAGATTTGATCTTGAGTGGTTGGATCCGGTGACAAAAGCTATTGAGCGTCGCTCCCTTCATGAAAGTGTTTGACGAAACAATGAATACTTGGGTATACATATAGTTAAGTATACAAGCCTCCTCGAAAATAATCTGACATAGGATAAAGTAAAGTACTATAAAAAATACCCCTTGGTGAAAGTACTTTGTGCAGGAATTACATATTACAGATCACACACAATAAAACAAGTCATAGAAGAACCCCAAAGAGGCATGTCGAGGGAGTCCTGGATCGGGGGGTCCTCGGGCTACCGACATAACTCTAATGGGCCAGACAGGAGGGCCGCATTGTTAACTATTGGAAGACCAAACTATGAAGAGAGTTTGTATCTGTCGGCGTTCTGGAAACGGGGGTACCCAGACTTGCCTGCCTGCGGCCCACGGCGTGGCTCCGTCAACGGCCTGATACGGCCCACCTCCAACATCAGCAACTCAAGACCCTCGTGAGGGGCCAAGCCACGCGAGGCGGACGACGCCAAGACCTTCAGACGGAGCGGCCTCTTCAGGCTGGTTCCTGAGGAGCGGAGATTTCTATGCAAGCCTCCACCTCGCGAGGTTCGGATGACGCAAGCCATGACGACCAAGGCCAGGCAGGCACCAGCGGGCGCAATACAACAGTTTCCTCTTTGGTGCTAAAGAGGCAAGCACAGATGCGGAGTCCCGAGGAATCAGCCAAATGTTTTCCTTTCCATGCAACAAGACCAAGACCGCTAGGACGGCAGGATGGAGGTCATCGCCGAGCCCACCACGGCGTCACGATTAGAAGCTTTGCTGGCAAATACCACCTTTCGTCAGGATAAGATGTACTAGTTGTCTCCCTTCGAATTTGGCCGTTGTGGGATCCCTTCCCGCCTCCATTTTGGGGGAAGAGGACCAAGGCCACTATAAATAGGGCCTAGCCACCACCATAGCAGGGGATCGGATCCACTCCTCCCTCACCAGCTCACACGAACACCAGAACACGCCTCCTGAGGGTGTTCTCCCACTGTACTAGTTCATCCTCAGCCCACCTCGAGGCTAATCCACCACAAAGCAGGAATAGGGTTTTACACCGCAAGGTGGCCCGAAGCTGGGTAAACTGCCTTGTCCCGTTTCCTTCCAGTTCATCAAGCTAGGCCGTGAGATCGACGAATAGGCAGACTAGGGAGGTTGAGTTCTTCGCACGCACCCCGGAGTTCGAATCTATCTAGGGTCCGCGGAGCCCGGAATCCGACATTTGGCGCGCCAGGTAGGGGTGTGTCGGAGCCTCTCTTCCTCTAGTCGATTCGCTGCTGTCGTCCCCATGGCTGATGCTCGTCGAGTTCGTGCTGAGCACTGGGCCTCCCTCGCCGCTCGCGTTGCCTGCAGGCGACGATGCTCCCCGTCATTCTCCATCTCCTACAGCCAACGCTGCCACCGGCCCTGCGGCCCATGAGCAGCAGGCTTCGTCGATGCAGCCTTCTGTGCGGCATGATGGGTGCACTGCCACTCCGTCACTGACCCCGGCGGCTGCTTCGTCTTCTCATGATCGCTGCGGGTTAGCGAACACGCAGGCGGTGTTGCTCATGGCATGCGAGCTCCTGCGCTACCGCCTGACCGATGACCTCTACGAGGACTGGCTGGACCGCATCACCGAGCTCATCAGCGCCGCTGGAGAGGCCCCTGCATCGTCCCGCTGGCTGCCTCCCGCACCGCCTCTCGCAGGCAATGTGGCCCATGGTGCGCCTCCTCCACCTCCCAGGCAAGACGTCATCCCCGAGCCAAGGCGTGAGGCTCCACGGCGCAAACCGACGCGCTGGGCGCCGGTGTGCGACGAGGAAAGCTGCCAAGTGGTGCACCGGTCGCAAGGAGAGGCGCGTGCGCTCCCAGCACTACCACGTCAAGACCGCGTGCCGCCCGAGGCAGTGGTGCACAAGCGCCAAGATCAGGCTCTCCACGGCGGGCTCCCGTGACCACGCGGGATGCCGCGCGTTCACTCCGGAGCTGCGCCGCATCGTCTGGCCAGGAGAGTTCAAGACCGATGTGCCTCCGCACTACGACGGCACCCCCGACCCTGTAGAGTTCCTGCAGCTCTACGAGCTGAGCATAGAGGCGGCCAGCGGCAACGAGAAGGTCATGGCGAATTGGTTCCCCATGGCTCCGAAAGATGGCGCGCGCTCGTGGCTCCTGAACCTCCCCGCGAGATCGATCACCTCCTGGGATGAGATGCGAGAGCGCTTCGTCGCCAACTTCCATGGCACTCGCGACCACCCACCGGCCGCGGGTGACCTGCGGCGCATCAAGAAGCAGCCAGGAGAGACCTTGCACAAATACATCCAGCGCTTCAACAACGTCCGCCTCAAGATTCCCAAGGTGTCGGACGAGGCCATCATCTCAGCGTTCACTGATGGCGTCCGAGATGCCAAGATGAAGGAAGATCTCACCATCCATGAGGACCTGTGTACGGCTCTGGAGATGTTCAACATGGCAACCAAATGTGCGAGAGCTGAAGAAGGTCGCCTCTCCCTCCTAGAGCTTCCAGAGGCTGACCCAGAAGACAAGAAAACCAAGGCCAATGATGTGAAGCGCAAGGGGCCAGCCGTGCTCGCAGCCGAACCAGAGATGAAGTGCGGCTGCGACCACCTGGAGTCATCCAAGGGCAGCCGCCCATTCTGCGTCTTCCACAACATACACAGCCACAACACTAATGACTACCAGGAGCTCAGGGCCATCTGTGATTGGCACCTTGGTCGTTGCCCCGAGCACAGCGATCGAGGCTACGGTCGTGGAGGAGGCCGAGGTGGAGGACACTGGGACAACCGCGACCCCTGTTAGGACTGGCGCGATCAGCCTCGTGAGGGTCCCTAGAGGGATCACCCTCGTGAGGACCATCCTTAGGGCAATGCTGGCCTTCCTCCGTCGCTGCCACCGCCAAAAGGTAATGATGACCACCTCCAAGATGATGGGGCTAGGGGCTTCCAAGAGCTTGGTGCCATCGCGTGCATCCTAGGTGGTGCTCAGACCCCTACCTCCCATCGCATCTTCAAGTAGTTCACTCGTGAGGTGAACGCGGCCCTCCCCAAGCTTGAGGCGACGCGTCCGCTCAGGTGGTCCAAGTACGCCATCACCTTTGACTCTTCTGACCAGCTCAAGTGCGCCGCCACTGCCGGCACCCTCCCGATGCTTTTCTCACCTACCAGTAGCAACTTCCTCGTCACCAAGACACTCATCGGCGGTGGCGCGGGGCTCAACGTTCTCTCTGTCGAGACGTTCGACCAGCTCTAGGTGCCTACGACCAGCTTCAACCTACCAAGCCCTTCTCAGGAGTGACCGACGACTCCACCACCCCGATAGGGCAGATATGCCTCCCTGTCCCCTTCTGCAAGCGTGACAACTACCGCACTGAGCTCATCGACTTCGACGTTGCCCACATTCGCCTCCCGTACAACGCCATCCTTGGGTATCCGGCTCTGGCCAAGTTCATGGCTGCAACTCATCATGGCTACAATGTCATCAAGATGCCAGGGAGCTGCGGCGTCATCACAGTCGCCTACGACGAGAAGGACGCGGTGTGCTCTCTCAAGCATGCCTACTAGGTTGCGGCTGTCGAGGACCCAGATGACGAGGGTGCTGTCTACCCTCCTGAGGCCGTCCCCAAGAAGAAGAAGCAGCTACTCCGCCTAGAACCTCGGGAGGATGGGGCAGCCGGTGGCCCTGCCTCAGGGCCTGCGCCCACTGACGGGGCACCTTCCCCTCTCGCATAGGAAGGCGCGCCCGGCGTCCCTCTCAGGCTGGGCTCTCCTCTGGAGGGCCTCAGACTTGGACAACGTCATGAGGGAGGCGTTCGGGCACCATGTGGAGGCGTGCTTCAACGCGTGCTTCCGCGAGGAGAGCGTAGGGTGCGAGGCGCCAGGCGCTCAGGAGTTCATCACCAAGGTGACCGTGAAGCTTCAGGAGGCAAGAGCCATGCGAGGCGAGCGTCGCCCCGCACCACCTGGCGCAGCTCCCTCCCCCAGCGAGGGCAGCGAGCTACGCGCCTACGTCAACATCCCAGGGCTCAACAGGGCCGCGTCTCAGGAGCTCTTCTAGCCATCCCACGTTGGACGGTGCGAGGGCCCACCTCAGAGCTATGTTCGCACGCCATTCGGTTTGCTGAACAGCGCTGCCACACACCAGCGCCATATGCGGGGCTGAAGGAAATATGCGCTAGAGGAAATAATAAAGTTGTTATTTATATTTCCTTGTATCATGATAAATGTTTATTATTCATGCTAGAATTGTATTAACCGGAAACTTAGTACATGTATGAGTACATAGAGAAAACAGAGTGTCCCTAGTATGCCTCTACTTGACTAGCTCGTTAATCAAAGATGGTTAAGTTTCCTGACCATAGATATGTGTTGTCATTTGATGAACGGGATCACATCATTAGAGAGTAATGTGATGAACAAGACCCATATGTTAGCTTAGCATAATGATCGTTTAGTTTTATTGCTATTGCTTTCTTCATGACTTATACATATTCCTCTGACTATGAGATTATGCAACTCCCGAATACCAGAGGAACACCTTGTGTGCTATCAAACATCACAATGTAACTGGGTGATTATAAAGATGCTCTACAGGTGTCTCCAAAGGTGTTTGTTGAGTTGCAATAGATCAAGATTAGGATTTGTCACACCATGTATCGGAGAGGTATCTCTGGGCCCTCTCGGTAATGCACATCACTATAAGCGTTGCAAGCAATGTGACTAATGAGTTAGTTGTGGGATGATGCATTACGGAACGAGTAATGAGACTTGCCGGCAACGAGATTGAACTAGGTATGATGATACCGACGATCGAATCTCGGGCAAGTAACATACTGATGACAAAGGGAATGACGTATGTTGTTATGCGGTTTGAACGATAAAGATCTTCGTATAATATGTAGGAACCAATATGAGCATCCAGGTTTCGCTATTGGTTATTGACCGGAGATGTGTCTCAGTGATGTCTACATAGTTCTCGAACCCGTAGGGTCCGCATGCTTAACATTTGATGATGATTTGTATTATGAGTTATTTGTTTTGGTGACCGAAGTTTGTTCGGAGTCCCGGATGAGATCACGGACATGACGAGGAGTCTCGAAATGGTCGAGAGGTAAAGATTCATATATTGGAAGGTTATATATGGACACCAGAATGGTTCCGAAGAGGTTCGGGGATTTTTTGGAGTACCAGGAGGTTACCGGAACCCCCCGGGAAAGTTAATGGGCCTCATGGGCCATAGTGGAGAGAGGGAGGCAGGCCACAAGAGGTGGCGCGCGCCTCCTCCTTGCCCAATCTGAAGCGCGCCACCCTAGGGCCAGCCACCTCCTCCTCCCTCCTTTATATATGGGGGCGGGGCACCCCAAAGGCAAAACAGTTATTCTCTTAGTCGTGTGCGGTGCCCCCTCCACAATTTACTCCTACAGTCATAGTGTCCTAGTGCTTAGGCGAAGCCCTGCGCGGATCACATCACCATCACCGTCACCACGCCGTCGTGCTGACGGAACTCTCCCTTGACCCTCTGCTGGATCAAGAGTTCAAGAGACGTCATCGAGCTGAACATGTGCTGAACACGGAGGTGCTGTATGTTCGGTACTTGGATCTGTTGGATCGTGAATACGTTCGACTACATCAACCTCGTTAACCTAACACTTCCGCTTTCGGTCTACGAGGGTATGTGGACACACTCTCCCCCTCTCGTTGTTATGCATCTCCTAGATAGATCTTGCGCAATCATAGGATTTTTTTTGAAATTGCATGCTACGTTCCCCAACAGTGGCATCCGAGCCAGGTCTATGCGTAGATGATATTCACGAGTAGAACACGAAGAGTTGTGGGCGATAATAGTCATACTGCTTACCACCAACGTCTTACTCTGATTCGGCGGTATTGTTGGATGAAGCGGCCCGGGCCAACATTACATGACCACGTTCATGAGACTAGTTCTACCGACGTGCTTAGCACACAGGTGGCTGGCGGGTGTTTGTTTCTCCAACTTTAGTTGAATCGAGTTTGACTACAGCCGGTCCTTGTTGATGGTTAAAACATCACACCTGATGAAAAATCAGTGTGGTTTTGATGCGTAGGTAAGAACGGTTCTTGCTAGAAGCTCGTAGCAGCCATGTAAAACTTGAAACAACAAAGTAGAGGACGTCTAACTTGTTTTCGCATGGCATGCTGTGATGTGATATGGTCAAGACATGATGAGATATAAATTGTTGTATGAGATGATCATGTTTTGTAAAAGTTATCGGCAACTGGCAGGAGCCTTGTGGTTGTCGCTTTATTGTATGAAATGCAATCGCCGTGTAATTGCTTTACTTTATCACTAAGCGGTAGCGATAGTTGTAGAAGCAATAGTTGGCGAGACGACAATGACGCTACGATGGAGATCAAGGTGTCAAGCCTGTGACGATGGAGATCATGATGGTGCTTTGGAGATGGAGATCAAAGGCACAAGATGATGATGGCCATATCATGTCACATATTTTGATTGCATGTGATGTTTATCTTTTATGCATATTATTTTTCTTAGTACGGTGGTAGCATTATAAGATGATCTCTCACTAAATTTCAAGGTATAAGTGTTCTCCCTGAGTATGCACCGTTGCTACAGTTCGTCGTGCCGAGATGCTACCTCTTGAGCACTGCGTTGGTTTTCCCTTGAAGAGGAAAGGGTGATGCAGTAAAGCAGCGTAAGTATTTCCCTTAGTTTTTGAGAACCAAGGTATCAATCCAGTAGGAGACCACGCACAAGTCACCTCGTACCTACACAAACAAATAAGAACCTCACAACCAACGTGATAAAGGGGTTGTCTAGCCCTTCACGACCACTTGCAAGAGTGAGATCTGATAGAGAAGATAATAATAAGATAAATATTTTTGGTATTTTTATGATATAGATTGAAAGTAAAGATTGCAAAATAAAATAGACGGGAAACTTATATGATGGAGAATAGACCCGGGGGCCATAGGTTTCACTAGTGGCTTCTCTCAAGATAGCATAAGTATTACGGTGGGTGAACAAATTACTGTCGAGCAATTGATAGAGAAGCGAATAATTATGAGAATATCTAGGTATGATCATGTATATAGGCATCACGTCCGTGACAAGTAGACCGACTCTTGCCTGCATCTACTACTATTACTCCACACATCGACCGCTATCCAGCATGCATCTAGAGTATTAAGTTCGTAAGAACAGAGTAACACCTTAAGCAAGATGACATGATGTAGAGGGATAAACTCATGCAATATGATATAAATCCAATCTTTTTATCCTCGATGGCAATAATACAATATTTTCGTTTCCCTTTCTGTCACTGGGATCGAGCACCGCAAGATTGAACCCAAAGCTAAGCACTTCTCCCATTGCAAGAAAGATCAATCTAGTAGGCCAAACCAAACTGATAATTCGAAGAGACTTGCAAATATAAACCAATCATACATAAAAGAATTCAGAGAAGATTCAAATATTGTTCATAGATAAACTTGATCATAAACCCACAATTCATCGGATCTCGACAAACACACCGCAAAAAGAAGAGTTACATCGAATAGATCTCCAAGAGAATCGAGGAGAACTTTGTATTGATATCCTTAGAGAGAGAAGAAGCCATCTAGCAACTAGCTATGGACCCGAAGGTATGAAATAAACTACTCACACATCATCGGAGGGGCCATGGAGTTGATGTAGAGGCCCTCCGTGATCAATGCCCCCTCCGGCGGAGCTCCAAAAAAGGCCCCAAGATGGGATCTCTTGGGTACAGAAGGTTGCGGCGGTGGAAATAGGGTTAAATGGTGCTACTGGATGTTTGCAGGGTATATGGATATATATAGGAGGAAGAAGTAGGTCGGTGGAGCAACGAGGGGCCCACGAGGGTGGAGGGTGCACCCAGGGGGGTAGGCACGCCCCCCTGCCTCGTGGCCTCCTCGATTGTTTCTTGACGTCCACTCCAAGTCCCCTGGATCACGTTTGTCCCAAAAATCACGCTCCCGAAGGTTTCATTCTGTTTGGACTCCGTTTGATATTCCTTTTTGGCGAAACTCTAAAATAGGCAAAAAACTGCAATTTGGGCTGGGCCTCTGGTTAATAGGTTAGTCCCAAAAATAGTATAAAAGTGTAAAAATAAGCCCATTAACATCCAAAATAGATAATATAATAGCATGGAGCAATCAAAATTATAGATACGTTGGAGACGTATCAAGCATCCCCAAGCTTAATTCCTGCTCGTCCTCGAGTAGGTAAATGATAAAAACAGAATTTTTGATGTGGAATGTTTCCTAACATATTTCTCAATGTAATTTTCTTTATTGTGGCATGAATGTTCAGATCCGAAAGATTCAAGATAAAATTTTAATATTGACATAAAAATAATAATACTTCAAGCATACTAACTAAGCAATCATGTCTTCTCAAAATAACATGGCCAAAGAAAGTTCATCCCTACAAAATCATATAGTTTGGTCATGCTCAATTTTCGTCACACAAGAATGCTCTCATCATGCACAACCCCAATGATAAGCCAAGCAATTGTTCCATACTTTAGTAATCTCAAACTTTTTTCAACTTTCACGCAATACATGAGCGTGAGCCATGAATATATCACTATGGGTGGAATAGAATATAATGAAGGGGGTTATGTGGAGAAGACAAAAAAAGAGAAAGTCTCACATCGACGCGGCTAATCAATGGGCCAGGGAGAGGCCCATCAATTGTTGTCAATGCAAGGAGTAGCGATTGCCATGCAATGGATGCACTTAGAGCTATAAATGTATGAAAGCTCAAAAAAGAAACTAAGTGGGTGTGCATCCAACTTACTTGCTCACGAAGACCTAGGGCACTTGAGGAGGCCCATTGTTGGAATATACAAGCCAAGTTCTATAGTGAAAAATTCCCACAAGTATATGAAAATAACAAAACAAGAGACTCTCTATCATAAAGATCATGGTGCTACTTTGAAGCACAAGTGTGGAAAAAAAGGATAGTAGCATTGCCCCTTTTTATTTTTTTATTTTTTGGGCCTTTTTTTATTATTTGGCCTTTTTATGGGACAATGCTCTATTACAGATGATCATCACACTTCTATTTATTTACAACTCAATGATTACAGCTCAATACTAGAACAAGATATCAATCTATATGAATGCCTCCGGCGGTGTACCGGGACTGCGATGAATCAAGAGTGACATGTATGAAAAAATTATGAACGGTGGCTTTGCCACAAATACGATGTCAACTACATGATCATGCAAAGCAATATGACAATAATGATGCGTGTCATAATAAATGGAACGGTGGAAAGTTGTATGGCAATATATCTTGGAATGGCTATGGAAATGCCATAATAGGTAGGTATGGTGGCTGTTTTGAGGAAGATATAAGGAGGTTTATGTGTGATAGAGCGTATCGTATCACGGGGTTTGGATGTACCGGCGAAGTTTGCACCAACTCTCAAGGTGAGAAAGGGCAATGCACAGTACCGAAGAGGCTCGCAATGGTGGAAGGGTGAGAGTGCGTATAATCCATGGACTCAACATTAGTCATAAAGAACTCACATACTTATTGCAAAAATCTACAAGTCATCAAAAACCAAGTATTACGCGCATGCTCCTAGGGGGATAGATTGGTAGGAAAAGACCATCGCTCGTCCCTGACCGCCACTCATAAGGAAGACAATCAAATAACACCTCATGTTTCAAATTTGTTACACAACGTTTACCATACGTGCATGCTATGGGACTTGCAAACTTCAACACAAGTATTCCTCAAATTCACAACTACTCAACTAGCACAACTTTGATATCACTATCTCCATATCTCAAAACAATCATCAAGTATCAAACTTCTCTTAGTATTCAATGCACTTATATGAAAGTTTTTATTATGCCTAAAAGCAAATTGCCATGTTGTTCTAAAGGACTTTCAAAATAATATAAGTGAAGCATGAGAGATCAATTATTTCTATAAAATAAAACCACCACCGTGCTCTAAAAGATATAAGTGAAGTACTAGAGCAAAAACTATATAGCTCAAAAGATATAAGTGAAGCACATACAATATTCTAATAAATTCCAATTCATGCGTGTCTATCTCAAAAGGTGTGTACAGAAAGGATGATTGTGGTAAACTAAAAAGCAAAGACTCAAATCATACAAGACGCTCCAAGCAAAACACATATCATGTGGCGAATAAAAATATAGCTCCAAGTAAAGTTACCGATAGACGAAGACGAAAGAGGGGATGCCTTCCGGGGCATCCCCAAGCTTAGGCTTTTTGGTGTCCTTGTATTTTACCCTGGGGTGCCTTGGGCATCCCCAAGCTTTGGCTCTTGCCACTCCTTGTTCAATAATCCATCAAATCCTTACCCAAAACTTGAAAACTTCACAACACAAAACTTAAAAGAAAATCTTCGTGAGCTCCGTTAGTAAAAGAAAACAAACCACCACTTAAAGGTACTGTAATGAACTCATTATTTATTTATATTGGTGTTAAACCTACTGTATTCCAACTTTTCTATGGTTTATAAACTCTATTACTAGCCATAGATTCATCAAAATAAGCAAACAACACACGAAAAACAGAATCTGTCAAAAACAGAACAGTCTGTAGTAATCTGTAGGTTTCAAATACTTATGGAACCCCACAAATTCTAAAATAAATTGCTGGATGTGAGGGATTTATCTATTAATCATCTGCAAAAATAATTAAGTAAATATCACTCTAGAGTAAAAAATGGCAGCAATTCTCGTGAGCGCTAAAGTTTCTGTTTTTTACAGCAAGATCAAAAAGACTTTCCCCAAGTCTTCCCAACGGTTCTACTTGGCACAAACACTAACTAAACACAAAAAACACAATCAAAAACATAGGCTAGATAAATTATTTATTACTAAACAGGAACAAAAAGCAAGGAATAAAAATAAAATTGGGTTGCCTCCCAACAAGCGCTATTGTTTAATGCCCCTAGCTAGGCATAAAAGCGAAGATAGATCTAGGTATTGCCATCTTTGGTAGGCAATCCATAAGTAGATCTCATAATAGATTCATAAGGTAATTTAATTTTATTTCTATGAAAGTGTTCCATGCCCTTCCCTAATGGAAATTGGAATCTAATATTCCATTCCTTCATATCAATAATTGCACCAATCGTTCTAAGGAAAGTTCTACCAAGAATAATAGGACATGAAGGATTGCAATCTGTATCAAGAACAATGAAATCTACGGGCACATAATTCCTATTTGAAACAATAAGAACATCATTAATCTTTCCCATAGGTTTCTTAATAGTGGAATCCGCAAGGTGCAAGTTTAGAGAACAATCATCAAATTCACGGAAACCTAGCAAATCACACAAAGTTTTTGGAATCGTGGAAACACTTGCACCCAAATCACACAAAGCATAGCATTCATGATATTTAATTTTAATTTTTATTGTAGGTTCTCACTCATCATAAAGTTTTCTAGGGATAGAAACTTCCAACTCAAGTTTTTCTTCATAAGATTGCATCAAAGCATCAATGATATGTTTAGTAAAAGCTCTATTTTGACTATAAGCATGAGGAGAATTTAGCACCGATTGCAACAAGGAAATACAATCTATCAAAGAGCAATTATCATAATTAAATTCCTTGAAAACCAAGATAGTGGGTTCATTGCTATCTAAAGTTTTGACCTCTTCAATCCCACTTTTACCAATTTTTCTATCAAGATCTAAAAACTCCGAATTTTTGGGACGCCTTCTAACTAAAGTTCACTCATCTCCAGTCCCATCATTATCAAGATTCATATTGCAAAACAAGTATTTAATAGGGGACACATCAATCACTTTTAGATCTTCATCCTTATTATCATGAAAACTAGAAGAACACGCTTTCACAAAACAATCTTTCTTAGCACGCATCCTAGCGGTTCTTTCTTTGCACTCATCAATGGAAATTCTCATGGCTTTGAGAGACTCATTGATATCATGCTTAGGTGGAATAGATCTAAGTATCAAAGAATCAACATCAAGAGAAATTCTATCCACGTCCCTAGCCAACTCATGAATCTTGAGCAATTTTTCTTCAATCAAAGCATTGAAACTCTTTTGCGAAGTAATAAATTCTTTAATACTAGATTCAAAATCAGAGGGCATCTTATTATAATTTCCATAAGAATTGTTGTAGGAATTACCATAATTATTAGAGGAATTACTAGGAAACGGCCTAGAATTAAAATTACCTCTATACGCGTTATTACCAAAATTGTTCCTACCAACAAAATTTACATCCATGGATTCATTATTATTCTCAATCAAAGTAGACAAAGGCATATCTTTAGGATCAGTAGGAGCACTCTTATTAGAAAACAATTTCATAAGTTCATCCATCTTTCCACTCAAAACATTAATCTCTTCAATTGCATGCACCTTTTTACTAGTAGATTTTTCAGTGTGCCATTGAGAATAATTAACCATAATATTATTTAGGAGTTTGGTAGCTTCTCCTAAAGTGATTTCCATAAAAGTGCCTCCCGAGGCTGAATCTAAAAGATCTCTAGAATTAAAATTCAATCCGGCGTAAAAAATTTGTATAATCATCCATAAATTCAAACCATGTGTATGGCAATTACGTATCATTAATTTCATCCTCTCCCAAGATTGTGCAACATGTTCATGATCAAGTTGCTTAAAATTCATAGTATCGTTTCTAAGAGAGATGATCTTAGCGGGAGGAAAATACTTAGAGATAAAAGCATCTTTGCACTTATTCCATGAGTCAATACTATTTTTAGGCAAAGACGAAAACCAAGCTTTAGCACGATCTCTAAGTGAAAACGGAAATAGCTTAAGTTTAACAATATCATTGTCCACATCTTTCTTCTTTTGCATATCACACAAATCAACAAAGTTGTTTAGATGGGTAGCGACATCTTCACTAGGAAGGCCAAAAAACGGATCTTTCATGACAAGATTCAACAAAGGAGTATTAATTTCACAAGATTTAGCATCGGTAAGGGGAGCAATTGGAGTGCTAATAAAATCATTATTGTTGGTATTGGCAAAGTCACACAATTTAGTATTATCTTCAGCCATCATGACAAGCAAGCAACCCAACACACAAGCAAACAAGAAACAGGCAAAAGAGGCAAATGAAAAAGAGGCGAACGGAAAAAGAGGGCAAATAAAACGGCAAGGGTGAAGTGGGGGAGAGGAAAACGAGAGGCAAATGGAAAAATAACGCGAAGGATAAGAGTTGTGATGGGTACTTGGTATGTCTTGACTTGGCTTAGATCTCCCGGGCAACGGCACCAGAAATCCTTCTTGCTACCTCTTGAGCACTACGTTGGTTTTCCCTTGAAGAGGAAAGGGTGGTGCAGTAAAGCAGCGTAAGTATTTCCCTCAGTTTTTTAGAACCAAGGTATGAATCCAGTAGGAGACCACGTGCGAGTCACCTCGTACCTACACAAACAAATAAGAACCTCGCAACCAACGCGATAAAGGGGTTGTCAAGCCCTTCACGGCCACTTGCAAGAGTGGGATCTGATAGAGATGATAATAATAAGATAAATATTTTTGGTATTTTTATGATATAGATTGAAAGTAAAGATTGCAAAATAAAATAGATGGGAAACTTATATGATGGGGAATAGACCAGGGGGCCATAGGTTTCACTAGTGGCTTCTCCCAAGATAGCATAAGTATTACGGTGGGTGAACAAATTACTGTCGAGCAATTGATAGAAAAGCGAATAATTATGAGAATATCTAGGTATGATCATGTATATAGGCATCACGTCCGTGACAAGTAGACCGACTCCTGCCTGCATCTACTACTATTACTCCACACATTGACCGCTATCCAGCATGCATCTAGAGTATTAAGTTCATAAGAACAGAGTAACGCCTTAAGCAAGATGACATGATGTAGAGGGATAAACTCATGCAACATGATATAAACCCCATCTTTTTATCCTCGATGGCAACAATACAATACGTGTCATTTCCCTTTCTGTCACTGGGATCGAGTGCCGCAAGATTGAACCCAAAGCTAAGCACTTCTCCCATTGCAAGAAAGATCAATCTAGTAGGCCAAACCAAACTGATAATTCGAAGAGACTTGCAAAGATAAACCATTCATACATAAAAGAATTCGGAGAAGATTCAAATATTGTTCATAGATAAACTTGATCATAAACCCACAATTCATCCGATCTCAACAAACGCACCGCAAAAAGAAGAGTTACATCGAATAGATCTCCAAGAGAATCGAGGTGAACTTTGTATTGAGATCCAAAGAGAGGGAAGAAGCCATCTAGCTACTAGCTATGGACCCAAAGGTCTGAAATAAACTACTCACACATCATCGGAGGGGCCATGGAGTTGATGTAGAGGCCCTCCGTGATCAATGCCCCCTCTGGCGGAGCTCCGGAAAAGGCCCCAAGATGGGATCTCTTAAGTAATATGATTAATTGAACTTTAATTTATCATGAACTTAGAGCATCTCCAACAGCCGCGCAACGTGCCGCGTGCTAAAAACTCATTTGCCGCACGCCATTCGCCTGGTTTGGCGCGGCCGGCAGCGCTGGCTCCAGCAGCCGCGTCAAAATTGAGCGCGCGTGCCTAGCTCCAGCGGCCATGCTAAAATGCAGCGTGCGCTAAACATTGCGTACATTTTTAAAATGATAAATAAAATACATAGAAAAAAATGATACATAGATATTTTACATAGTTCCATAGCATAGATAGATAAAAAAAACTACGGTGCAACGACATAAAACTACTAGATAGTGCAACTACAGCCTACTCCCACTCATCGTCACCATCATCATCATCGCCATCCTCGCTGGTCTGGTCCGAGGTATCGAGCCACATGTCCTCCCAATGATCATCATCAGACATAAAGATCGTCTGCCCACCATTCTGAACGATATCGCACTGCGATATCGCCAGGGCCTTCCACTGACGCTTGTCCAACCGCTCATCGCGGCGCCTTTGTGTCTCCTGCTCGCGACGCCTTGCCCAGTAGGCTTGGTCATAGGTGACGTCCTCCGGGTGGCGCCGGCGCCACTTCGCCATGACCCGCTCATCCTCCTGGGCGACGAGGAGGCAGCGCTGCCGCTCAGCGTGCTCCGCACGGTCTTGTGTCGTGTTAAGACGAGGCGGCGGGGCAACATCCAGCGCCTGCTGGAGCGTGTCCAATTCCTGGAAGTTCATCTACGGGCGCGTCCTGCCTAGGCGCCACGCCTCCGCGTCATACGCGTGGGCGGCCTCGTGCGCCGTCTCGAAGGTGCCGAGGCTGAGCCGGAGTTTGCTGGACCGTATCTCGGAGTAGTACCCACCGTTGGGGCGCTGGAGCGGTGGAGGCGCGCATGGCAGCGGAAGCAACGAGGAAGCGATGGAGGTGCGCGTGGCAGCGGAAGAGGATGTGTGTGGAATAGGTGCGTGGCGAGTGCCGCAATTTAAAGGCGCGCCGGTAGCGGTGCACCAAAAATAGCGCGCGAGCTGCCGCCTTTTCCCGCGCACGCCCAAACGGTTCCCCCGCGCGCGAGTTTCCTGCCACCGCGGGAGCTCGCCGAAACGTCCCCCCCCCCCCCGCGCTAAAAACTCGGTTTACCATGCACGCACGCCTTTTGGGGCAGCTGTTGGAGATGCTCTTAGTCCTGATAGTTTTTTTTTGCATATCTATGTTATTGTAGATCAATGGCCCATGCTGCCGTTCCCTTGAATTGTAATGTGTTCCTAGAGAAAGCTAAGTTGAAATATGATGGTAGCAACTACACAGACTAGGTCTATAACTTGAGGATTATCCTCATTCCTGCACAGAAGAATTACATCCTGGAAGCACCGCTAGGTGCAAGACCCGATGCAGGAGCAATGCTATGTCTTGAGCATGCGTTGGTTTTCCCTTTAAGAGGAAAGGGTGATGCAACAAAGTAGCGTAAGTATTTCCCTCAGTTTTTGAGAACCAAGGTATCAATCCAGTAGGAGACAATGCACAAGTCACCTAGTACCTGCACAAACAATCAAGAATCTTGCAACCAACGCGATAAAGGATTGTCAATCCCTTCACGGTCACTCGCAAAAGTGAGATCTGATAAAGATAGTAATATAAATATTTTTTGTATTTTTGTTGCATAGATTGGAAAGTAAAGATTGCAAAACAGTAAATGAGATGCGATCTAAATAAAAGTGATGCAATATAATAAGAAAGAGACCCGGGGGCCATAGGTTTCACTAGTGGCTTCTCTCAAGATAACATGTATTACAGATGAACAAATTACTGCCGAGCAATTGATAGAAAAGCGCATAGTTATGAAGATATCTAAGATAATGATCATGAATATAGACATCACGTCCGTGTCAAATAGACCGAAATGATTATGCATCTACTACTATTATTCCACACATCGACCGCTATCCAGCATGCATCTAGAGTATTAAGTTCATAAGAATAGAGTAACCATTAAGCAAGATGACATGATGTAGAGGGATAAACTCAAGCAATATGATATAAAACCCATCTTTTTATCCTCGATGGCAACAATACAATACGTGCCTTGTTGCCCCTACTGTCACTGGAAAAGGACACCGCAAGATTGAACCCAAAGCTAAGCACTTCTCCCATCGCAAGAAAGATCAATCTAGTAGGCCAAACTAAACCGATAATTCGAAGAGACTTGCAAAGATATCAAATCATGCATATAAGAATTTAGAGAAGAACCAAATAATATTCATAGATAATCAAGTTCATAAATCCACAATTCATCGGATCTCGGCAAATACACCGCAAAAGAGTATTACATCGAATAGGTCTCCAAGAACATCGAGGAGAACTTTGTATTGAAGATCAAAGAGAGAGAAGAAGCCATCTAGCTAATAACTATGGACCCGAAGGTCGGTGGTAAACTACTCACGCTTCATCAAAGAGGCTATGGTGTTGATGTAGAAGCCCTCCGTGATTGATTCCCCTTTCGGCAGATCGCCAGAAAAGGCCCCAAGATGGGATCTCACGAGTACAGAAGGTTGCGGCGGTGGAAAAGTGGTTTCGTGGCTCCTCCTAATGTTTCTAGGGTATAAGAGTATATATAGGCGAAAGAAGTACGTCGGTGGAGCTTCGTGGGTCCCATGATGGTGGGGGGCGCGCCCTCCTACCTCGTGGCTGCCTCGCAGAGTTCCAGACTTCCACTCCAAGTCTCCTAGTTTGCTTTCGGTCTAAGAAAGATCATCGCGAAGGTTTCATTCCGTTTAGATTCCGTTTGGTATTCCTTTTCTATGAAACTCTAAAATAGGCAAAAACAGAAACTGGCGTTGGGCCTTCGGTTAATAGGTTAGTCCCAAAAATAATATAAAAGGGCATATTAAATCCCATTAAACTTCCAAAACAGATAATATAATAGCATGGAACAATCAAAAATTATAGATACGTTGGAGATGTATCAAGCATCCCCAAGCTTAATTCCTGCTCGTCCTCGAGTAGGTAAATGATAAAAACAGAATTTTTGATGTGGAATGCTACCTAACATATTTATCAATGTAATTTTCTTTATTATGGCATGAATGTTCAAATCCGAAAGATTCAAGACAAAAGTTTAATACTGACATAAACATAATAATACTTCAGGCATACTAACAAAGTAATTATGTCTTCTCAAAATAACATGGACAAAGAAAGTTCATCCCGACAAAATCATATAGTTTGGTTATGCTCCATCTTCGTCACACAAAATTTTCAAATCATGCACAACCCCATTGACAAGCCAAGCAATTGTTTCATACTTTAGTATTCTCAAACTTTTTCAACTTTCACGCAATACATGAGCGTGAGCCATGGACATAGCACTATAGTCTATAGGTGGAATAGAATGGTGGTTGTGGAGAAGACAAAAAGGAGGAAGATGGTCTCACATCAACTGGGCATATCAGTGGGCTATGGAGATGCCCATCAATAGATATCAATATGAGTGAGTAGGGATTGCCATGCAACAGATGCACTAGAGCTATAAATGTATGAAAGATCAACAAAAGAAACTAAGTGGGTGTGCATCCAACTTGCTTGCTCACAAAGATCTAGGGCATTTGAGGAAGCCCATCATTGGAATATACAAGCTAAGTTCTATAATGAAAATTCCCCACTAGTATATGAAAGTGACAAAATAAGAGACTCTCTATCATGAAGATCATGGTGCTACCTTGAAGCACAAGTGTGGAAAAAGGATAGTAGCATTGTCCCTTCTCTCTTTTTCTTTTCTTTTTTGTTTGGCTTCTTTGGCCTCTTTTTCTCTTTTTTTTGTTTCCTCACATGGGACAATGCTCTAATAATGATGATCTTCACACTTCTATTTATTTACAACTCAAAGATTACAACTCGATACTTGGAACACAAATATGACTCTATATGCGTGCCTCCGGCGGTGTACCGGGATGTGCAATGAATCAAGGGTGACATCTATGAAAAAATTATGAATGGTGGCTTTGCCACAAATACGATGTCAACTACATGATCATGCAAGGCAATATGACAATGATGGAGCGTGTCATAGTAAACGGAATAGTGGAAGGTTGCATGGCCATATATCTCAGAATGGCTATGGAAATGCCATAATAGGTAGGTATGGTGGCTGTTTTGAGAAAGGTAAATGGTGGGTTTATGGTACTGGCGAAAGTTGCGCGGTACTAGAGAGGCTAGCAACGGTGGAAGGGTGAGAGTGTGTATAATCCATGGACTCAAAATTAGTCATAAAGAACTCACATACTTATTGCAAAAGTCTACAAGTCATCAAAAACCAAGCACTACGCGCATGCTCCTAGGGGGATAGATTGGTAGAAAAGACCATTGCTCGTCCCCGACTGCCACTCATAAGGAAGACAATCAAAGAAATACCTCATGCTTCAAATTTGTTACACAACGGTTACCATACGTGCATGCTACGGGACTTGCAAACCTCAACACAAGTATTTCTCAAATTGTCAACTACTCAACTAGCATGACTCTAATATCACCATCCTCATGTCTCAAAACAATCATCAAGCATCAAACTTCTCATAGTATTCAACGCACTTTATATGTAAGTTTTTATTATACCCATCTTGGATGCCCATCATATTAGGACTAGTTTTATAGCCAAAGAAAATTACCATGCTGTTCTAAAAGACTCTCAAATAATATAAGTGAAGCATGAGAGATCAATAATTTCTATAAAATAGAACCACCACCGTGCTCTAAAAAGATATAAGAGAAGTACTAGAGCAAAATTGCATAGCTCAAAAGATATAAGTGAAGCACATAGAGTATTCTAATAAATTCCTATTCATGTGTGTCTCTCCCAAAAGGTGTGTACAACAAGGATGATTGTGGTAAACTAAAAAGGAAAGACTCAAATCATACAAGACGCTCCAAGCAAAACACATATCATGTGGTGAATAAAAATATAGCCTCAAGTAAAGTTACCAACAGACGAATACGAAAGAGGGGATGCCTTCCGGGGCATCCCCAAGCTTAGGCTCTTGCCTCTCCTTGTTCCAAAATCCATCAAACCTTTACCCAAAAACTTGAAAACTTCACAATACAAAACTCAACAGAAAATCTCATGAGCTCCGTTAGTATAAGAAAATAAACCACCACTTTAAGGTAATGTAATGAACTCATTATTTATTTATATTTGTGCTAAACCTACTATATTCCAACTTCTCTATGGTTCATACCCCCCGATACTAGCCATAGATGCATCAAAATAAGCAAACAACACGCGAAAAACAGAATCTGTCAAAAACAGAACAGTTTGTAGCAATCTGGATGTTTCGAATACTTCTGTAACTCCAATTTTTTTTCAAAAATTAGGAAGAATAGGAAAATTTGTATATTGATCTACTGCAGTTGGAATTGGTATTTTATCGCTTTCTGGTAAAAAACTAAAATTATTTCCGTGAGCGCATACTTTCTATTTTTATCAGCAAGATCAAACAATAATCACCCAAGAAGATCCTGAAGGCTTTACTTGGCACAAACACTAATTAAAACATAAAAAAACACAATCATAATAGAGGCTAGATAAATTATTTATTACTAAACATGAACAAAAAAGTAAAGAACAAAAATAAAATTGGGTTGCCTACCAACAAGCGCTATCATTTAACGCCCCTAGCTAGGCATAAAAACAAGAATAGATCTAGGTATTGTCATCTTTGGTATGCAATCCATAAGTGGCTCTCATAATAGATTCGTAAGGCAATTTAATTTTCTTCCTAGGAAAGTGTTCCATGCCTTTCCTTAATTGAAATTGGAATCTAATATTTCTTCTTCCATGTCAATAATTGCACCAATCGTTCTAAGGAAAGGTCTACCAAGAATAACAGGACATGTAGGATTGCGATCTATATCAAGAACAATGAAATCTACGGGCACATAATTCCTATTTGCAACAAAAAGAACATCATTAATCCTTCCCATAGGTTTCTTAATGGTGGAATCCGCAAGATGCAAATTTAAAGAACAATCATCAAATTCACGGAAACCTAGCACATCACACAAAGTTTTTGGAATCGTGGAAACACTAGCACCCAAATCACATAAAGCATAACATTCATAATCTTTAATCTTAATTTTAATAGTAGGTTCCGACTCATCATAAAGTTTTCTAGGGACAGAAACTTCTAGTTCAAGATTTTCTTCATGGGATTGCATTAAAGCATCAACGATATGTTTAGTAAAAGCTTTATTTTGATTATAAGCATGAGGAGAATTTAACACGGATTGCAACAAGGAAATACAATCTATCAAAGAGCAATTCTCATAATTAAATTCCTTGAAATCCAAAATAGTGGGTTCGTTGCTATGTAAAGTTTTGACCTCTTCAATCCCACTTTTATTAATTTTTGCATCAAGATCTAAAAACTATGAATCATTGGGACGCCTTTTAACTAAAGTTGACTCATCTCCAGTCCCATATTTATCAAGATTCATATTGGAAAGCAAAGATTTAATAAGAGTCACATCAATCACTTTTAGATCTTAATCATTATTATCATGTAGATCTTCCGGTTTAGCGGCCATCTTATTAACTAAGGTGGCTTGCTTATCCGAAATTTGGCCCACTAAATTTTCAGGATGAGCAAACTGAGATTTCAAACCATAAAATTCTGTAGACATATCATCGAGCTCTTTATTCATGTACTCCATAAAACTTTTTTGTTCTTTAAGCTTGTTTCTGAAGAAATTATTATGCTCAAATTGCAAAGACATAAAGCTTCTAACGTTGTTTTCAATTTCTTCCAACCTTCTAAGCTGCGTATCAACGCCTTTTGGCAGAGCCATCAAAGCAAACAGGCACACCAGAAGCAAGCGAAAAGAGACGAATGGAAGAGGGGCGAAGAAAAGGCAAAGGTTTTCGAAAATCATTTTAGAAGTGGGGGAGAGGAAAACGAGAGGCGAATGGCAAATAATGTAATGCGAGGGAGAAGAGTTTATGATGGTTACTTGGTATGTCTTGACTTGGCGTAGATCTCCCCGACAACGGCGCCAGAAATCTTTCTTGCTACCTCTTGAGCATGTGTTGGTTTTCCCTTGAAGAGGAAAGGGTGATGCAGCAAAGTAGCGTAAGTATTTTCCTCAGTTTTTGAGAACCAAGGTATCAATCCGGTAGGAGACAACGCACAAGTCACCTAGTACCTGCACAAACAATCAAGAACCTTGCAACCAACATGATAAAGGGGTTGTCAATCCCTTCACGGTCACTCGCAAAAGTGAGATCTGATAAAGATAGTAAGATAAATATTTTTGGTATTTTTGTTGTATAGATTGGAAAGTAAAGATTGCAAAATAGTAAACGAGATGCAATGTAAATAAAAGAGATGCAATATAATAAGAAAGAGACCCGAGGGCCATAGGTTTCACTAGTGGCTTCTCTCAAGGTAGCATGTATTATGGTGGGTGAACAAATTACTGCCGAGCAATTGATAGAAAAGCGCACAATTATGAAGATATCTAAGGCAATGAGAATGAATATAGGCATCACGTCCATGTCAAGTAGACCGAAACGATTTTGCATCTACTTCTATTACTCCACACATCGACCGCTATCCAGCATGCATCTAGAGTATTAAGTTCATAAGAACAGAGTAATGCATTAAGCAAGATGACATGATGTAGAGGGATAAACTCAAGCAATATGATATAAACCCCATCTTTTTATCCTCAATGGCAACAATACTATACGTGCCTTGCTGCCCCTACTATCACTGGGAAAGGACACTGCAAGATTGAACCCAAAGCTAAGCACTTCTCCCATTGCAAGAAAGATCAATCTAGTAGGGCAAACTAAACCGATAATTCGAAGAGACTTGCAAAGATATCAAATCATGCATATAAGAATTCAGAGAAGAACCAAATAATATTCATAGATAACAAGTTCATAAATCCACAATTCATTGGATCTCGGCAAACACACCGCAAAGGAGTATTACATCGAATAGGTCTCCAAGAATACCGAGGAGAACTTTGTATTGAAGATCAAAGAGAGAGAAGAAGCCATCTAGCTAATAACTATGGACCCGAAGGCCTGTGTTAAACTACGCATGCTTCATCGGAGAGGCTATGGTGTTGATGCAGAAGCCCTCCGGGATCGACTCCCCTTCCGGCAGATCGCCGGAAAAGGCCCCAAGATGGGATTCACGGGTACAGAAGGTTGCGGCGGTGGAAAAGTGGTTTCGTGGCTTCCACTCCAAGTCTTCTGGTTTGCTTTTGGTCCAAGAAAGATCATCGCGAAGGTTTCATTCCGTTTGGATTCTTTTTGGTATTCCTTTTCTAGAAACTCTAAAATAGGCAAAAAAACAAAAACTGGCATTGGGCCTCCGGTTAATAGGTTAGTCCCAAAAATAATATAAACGAGCATATTAAAGCCCATTAAACATCCAAAACAGATGATATAATAACATGGAACAATCAAAAATTATAGATGCGTTGGAGACGTATCAAGCAACTCCGGATGTTATGAACGTCTGGCAGAGCAAAGGTGATGATTACTTGATATTTCAGTGTGCCATGCTTTACGGCTTAGAATTGGGACTTCAAAGACGTTTTGAACGTCATGGAGCATATGAGATGTTCCAGGAGTTGAAGTTAATATTTCAAGCAAATGCCCGAGTTGAGAGATATGAGTATCCAACAAGTTCTATAGCTCCAAAATGGAGGAGAACAGTTCTGTCAGTGAACACATACTTAGAATGTCTGGGTACCATAACCACTTGACTCAGCTGGGAGTTAATCTTCGTGAAGATAGTGTCATTGACAGAGTTCTTGAATCACTACCACCAAGCTATAAAGGCTTCGTGATGAACTATAATATGCAAGGGATGGAAAAGAAAATTCCTGAGCTCTTCGCGATGCTAAAGGCTGCGGAGGTAGAAATCAAGAAGGAGCATCAAGTGTTGATGGTTAACAAGACCACTAGTTTCAAGAAAAAGGGCAAAGGGAAGAAGGGGAATTTCAAAAAGAATAGCAAGCAAGTTGTTGCTACCGGGAAGAAGCCCAAATATGGACCTAAGCCTGAAACTGAGTGCTTGTACTACAAAGGGACTGGTCACTGGAAGCAGAACTGCCCCAAGTATTTGGCGGATAAGAAGGATGGCAAAGTGAAAGGTATATTTGATATACATGTTATTGATGTGTACCTTACTAATGCTCGTAGTAGCGCCTGGGTATTTGATACTGGTTTAGTTGCTAACATTTCCAACTCGAAACAGGGGCTACAGATTAAGCGAAGATTGGCAAGGATGAGGTGACAATGCGCATGGGAAATGGTTCCAAAGTCGATGTGATCGCCGTTGGCACGCTACCTCAATAACATGTATATCAAATATGTGTGAAACGGATTAAACGATAGCATGTCAAGGGCGAGGTGATGATGCACGTCGGAAATGGTTCCAAGGTTGATGTGATCGCCGTTGGCACTCTACCTCTACATCTACCGCTGGGATTAGTTTTAGACCTGAATAATTGTTATTTGGTGTCAGCGTTGAGCATGAACATAATATCTGGATCTTGTTTGATCCGAGACGGTTATTCATTTAAATCAGAGAATAATGGTCATTCTATTTATATGAGTAATATCTTTGATGGCCATGCACCCTTAATGAGTGGTCTATTTTTGTTGAATCTCGATTGTAGTGATACACATATTCATAATATTGAAGCCAAAAGATGCAAAGTTAATAATGATAGTGCAACTTATTCGTGGCACTGTCGTTTAGGTCATATTGGTGTAAAGCGCATGAAGAAACTCCACGCTGATGGACTTTTGGAATCACTTGATTATGAATCACTTGATGCTTGCGAACCATGCCTCATGGGCAAGATGACTAAGACTCCATTCTCCGGATCAATGGAGAGAGCCACTGACTTATTGGAAATAATACATACTGATGTATGCGGTCCGATGAGTGTTGAGGCTCGCGACGGGTATTGCTATTTTCTGACCTTCACAGATGATTTGAGCAGATATGGGTATATCTACTTAATGAAACATAAGCCTGAAACATTTGAAAGGTTCAAAGAATTTCAAAGTGAAGTGGAAATTCATCGTAACAAGAAAATAAAGTTTCTACGATCTGATCATGGAGGTGAATATTTGAGTTATGAGTTTGGTGTTCATTTGAAACAATGTGGAATAGTTTCGCAACTCACGCCACCTGGAACACCACAGCGTAATGGTGTGTCCGAACGTCGTAACCGTACTTTATTAGATATGGTGCGATCTATGATGTCTCTTATGGAATTACCGCTATCGTTTTGGGGTTATGCTTTAGAGCCGGATGCATTCATGTTAAATAGGGCACCATCTAAATCCGTTGAGACGACATCATATGAACTGTGGTTTAGTAAGAAACCTAAGTTATCGTTTCTTAAAGTTTGGGGCTGTGATGCTTATCTGAAAAAGCTTCAACCTAATAAGCTCGAACCCAAATCGGAGAAATGTGTCTTCATAGGATATCGAAAGGAAACTGTTGGGTACACCTTCTATCACAGGTCCGAAGGTAAGATATTCGTTGCCAAGAATGGATCCTTTCTAGAGAAGGAGTTTCTCTCGAAAGAAGTGAGTGGGAGGAAAGTAGAACTTGATGAGGTAATTGTACCTTCTCCTGGGTTGGAAAGTAGTTCATCACAGAAATCAGTTCCAGTGATTCCTACACCAATTAGTGAGGAAGCTAATCATGATGATCATTAAACTTCAGATCAAGTGACTACCGAACCTCGTAGGTCAACCAGAGTACGGTCCGCACCAGAGTGGTATGGTAATCCTATTCTGGAGGTCATGTTACTTGACCATGACGAACCTACGAACTATGAGGAAGCGATGATGAGCCCAGATTCCACAAAATGGCTTGAGGCCATGAAATCTGAGATGGGATCCATGTATGAGAACAAAGTGTGGACTTTGGTTGACTTGCTCGATGATCGGCAAGCCATAGAGAATAAATGGATCTTCAAGAAGAAGACTGACGCTGACGGTAATGTTACTGTCTACAAAGCTCGACTTGTTGCGAAAGGTTTTCGACAAGTTCAAGGAGTTGACTACGATGAGACCTTCTCACCCGTAGCGATGCTTAAGTCTGTCCGAATCATTTTAGCCGCATTTTACGATTATGAAATTTGGCAAATGGATGTCAAAACTGCATTCCTTAATGGATTTCTTAAAGAAGAGTTGTATATGATGCAACCAGAAGGTTTTGTCAATCCTGAAGGTGCTAACAAAGTGTGCAAGCTCCAGTGATCCATTTATGGACTGGTGCAAGCCTCTCGGAGTTGGAATATACGCTTTGATAGTGTGATCAAAGCATATGGTTTTATACAGACATTTGGAGAAGCCTGTATTTACAAGAAAGTGAGTGGGAGCTCTGTAGCATTTCTGATATTATATGTGGATGACGTATTGTTGATTGGAAATAATACAGAATTTCTGGATAGCATAAAAGGATACTTGAATAAGAATTTTTCAATGAAAGACCTCGGTGAAGCTGCTTATATATTGGGCATCAAGATCTATAGAGATAGATTGAGACGCTTAATTGGACTTCCACAAAGCACATACCTTGATAAAGTTTTGAAGAAGTTCAAAATGGATCAGTAAAAGAAAGGGTTCTTGCCTGTGTTACAAGGTGTGAAGTTGAGTCAGACTCAATGCCTGACCACTGCGGAAGATTGAGAGAAAATGAAAGTCATTCCCTATGCCTCAGCCATATGTTCTATCATGTATGCAATGCTATGTACCAGACCTGATGTGTGCCTTGTTATAAGTTTAGCAGGGAGGTACCAAAGTAATCCAGGAGTGGATCACTCGACAATGGTCAAGAATTTCCTGAAATACCTGAAAAGGACTAAGGATATGTTTCTCGTTTATGGAGGTGACAAAGAGCTTGTTGTAAATGGTTACATCGATGCAATCTTTGACACTGATCCGGATGACTCTAAGTCGCAAACTGGATACATATTTATTTTGAATGGTGGAGCTGTAAGTTGGTGCAGTTCCAGGTAGAGCATCGTGGCGGGATCTACGTGTGAAGCGGAGTACATAGCCGCTTCGGAAGCAACAAATGAAGGAGTTTGGATAAAGGAGTTCATATCTGATCTAGGTGTAATACCTAGTGCATCGGGTCCCACTACTGCAGGATGGTCCAAACACGACACTACGATCAGAGACCCTTCGACGAAACTGTGTGCGATACCATAATCGCAAACAGTGGTGTAAATGAACCGTCAAAAAAGGTGCAGAACGTTTGCGATGGCGGAGCTATCAAACATGGTTCAGATTTTAGTTGCGTGTGCGATGCAGGGCATACGGTTCAGTTCAATGAACTGTTTGCCATGAGGCGGAACAAAAGAAACAGGCAGCCTGATGAAGGCGTGTGCGATATAGAGCATACGGTTCACTCGGATGAACTATTTGTTATTAGGCAACACAAAAGAAACGGTCAGCCAGATCAAGGTGTGTGTGATACGCGGCAAACAGGTCCATAATCAGAAATGTGTGCGAAGACCAATAATAACACAGATGATTGCAGCTAATAAGCCGTGTGAATTGCTCTGTCTACAGTAGAATAACATGTATATATATATATAACTGAAATAAACATCCAATTACATAAGTGACTATACAGATCATTCGCACGCACCTCAATAAACAATTGCATCCATTCTAAAGTAGGAGAAATGATCATCTAGTCATCTACTTCTTGTGGTGTTCCCGCCACTGCTATGTGGCTCGATCCCTTGTCTGGGTCAAGAAGAAGAGAATTCCTCATGTCAATGATTCGCCTATACATCTCGTAGCTTGTGTACGCATCCATGGCCGCGTACTTGACATGTTGTTCATCCAGTCTCTCATGCCACACACTGTGCCAGGCGTTCTTGTCCTTATTGCTCACTTCCTTCATCTTCGCGTAGTAGGGGTCGATGATGGCCAAGGCGAGGTCAACTCGGGAGTTCAGTTTGTTTTTGTCGCTGCCCGAGACCTTGTAGTGGTGCTGGATGTTGACAAGATTCGAGCATTTCAAGTCCGAAACCTTGAGCGCTTTTAGATCGTTGGTGGTGTCCACCGTATCGAAACTGTAGTTGGTGCTGTTGATAAACCTAGAGAAACGCTCGCAAGGCCTTGTGGCAAGGCGGTAGTGGTAGACGAGGATGTCATGTCCCACGCACAACTAGGCGACGACAACCTTCTGATCGTGCCCGACACGACCGATGGTGTACTCAAGGTCGAAGCCGACCACTCGGCACTTGTCCTTGGCAAGGAACTACTCCATAGTTTGGATGGAGCTCTCCACCGAGACCGGATCATTCGTGTACACCACCGAGAGGGCCTTCCCCCTCACATGGGTGTCCACTACGTGACACGTGGTGAACTGCCCGCCGTTGTCGTCGTCGGCCGCTGGGAGCGCCATTGGAGCCACGAGGAGCACCATTGGAACCGCTGGATGTCATCTCTGTATGTGTCCTCATGGGTGTGCTTATTGTGTCGTGTGAGACAAGAGATGAAGGTAAATAGCCGCAGGAATAAAAGGGGGCCGGGTGGCGTGGATTCTCGGCGCGTCCGCATGGCAGTTTTTGCTGCGGGTAACTGCATCGTCGCGTCGCGCCCGGCGCAACCGCTTGCACACGAACGTGCGTGATCGTGCGCCGGCCTCAAACACTGGCAGCGCGCGTGGAGGGACGAGGGCAGAGCACCCTGAGGGATGCAAGAGTAGAGCGCGCGCGGCGGGACACGAGCAGAGCGCGCCGCGGCCGCCTGAACCGCAAGCAACCACACGCATAGAGCAGTTGAACAGGGAGGAAATGGTCACCTACAAGCCGGCCGATAGTTGTGTCGCTGCGTAGAGAGCGGCAGTGTGCTACCACCTCCGTCTAGTCTATAGTCTCCTTTATATTCTGCGCCATACTTCGCCCTCAAATTTAACCAACAAAATGTTAATGCATGTTTAAAAAATTATATAATTGGAAACTATGTTCAAATACAAATCCAACTATATAATATTTGGCGACATGCATTCATATTTTATTAGTTAAATCATACTTATAAACCAGGATGGTGGTATAGTAGGTAATTAAATCACAAACATTCTTTTATTAACCGTATGTGTACGTGGCATTTCGTCCTCATCTCACACATCTTGTCACCCCGCTGCCGCAGACGGCTTACAGCGCAAGCTTGCACAGCACGCGGGGGCGTTCTTTTGGCTAAACGGTGGCGCCAATGAATCGTTGGTGAGCCCGTTCTCGTGCAACCTTCCCGCCCCACTCGGTGAAATCCCCCAAAATCTCAATGCTTACTGGCCTGCTATAAAAACCCTCACGACCGACGAGTCCTGCGTCGCATTTTCGCCTCCCTCTCTGTAGCTTATCTCGTCTGCTTCTCCCACAATCGCCAATGGCACCGGTCCATCGTTGTTGCTCAGCCACTCCGCTGTCATTAGAGGACAACTCCAGCTGGGAGGCTACACCGCGGCGGCGGTGCAGTCCCCGGCCTAGTGTAGTGTGCGTGGTGTCCCTGTTGGGTGTGCGCGGAACACCCACCACACCCTCCGCCACCGGTGCCCGTCGGCAACTGTTGCCGGCCGCCGTTGCCGCCACACCACCATCAAAAGCCAGGGCCATCGCATGCTCTGCCGCCGCGGCCCGAAGGCGGGAGGTGGTCATCGTGGCCGCCACCCCACTACCGGCCATTGTGGCCATCACCCGCTCTGCCACCGCGGTCCGAAGGCGGGAGGTGGTGGTCGTGGCCGCCACCCCGTCGTCGGTCGCCGTGGCCACCAGCCCACCATCGACCATCGGGGTCATCATCTGCTCCGCCACCGCCGCCCGAAGGCGAGAGGTTGAGGTGGATGCCCGCACGTGCGTCAGTGACCTTGCGCGCTACACCGAGTTCTTGCAGGAGGAGGAGGAGCGCCTCGTCGAGCATGCAAAGAGCCTTACCGCCGCCGTGCCCGCGGCACACGCCGCCTCAGAGGAGAAGAATCAGGAGATCTACGAGGAGAACCACCTCTTCGAGAGGGGTCATCTGGAGTGGCAGAGGGTGTTCGAGGTGAGCGTCGCTGAAGCTGCAACAGCGGCATGCACTGTATTGCGGTTGCCCATATCATCGGTAGGCTCCTCCTCCTCCGCCTCTTACTGAGCGTGCTCGCCAGAGGAGAGGCAGCCGGAAGTAGTAAAAGCCCCTCTGCAGTAGTAGTATTTAGGGGCTATTTTGTTCAGTTCATCTGACTATAGATGTGGTGGAACTGTACAACGTACTTAAAATTACCTAGTATATATAGTTGAATTAGCTATTTCAGTACGTGGTTGGCAACAATTGGGGAAAAGTTTGGTTGGTTCAGCTATCGAGTTGAACTGTTTGTATAAATTAAGAATAACTGCTTAATCTATGAATGAAATCTATGCTTAATTACTAAATTTTAGTTGCAAAAATTAGATACTGCTAGTGATTTTTAGCTCCATATTTTGACAAATTGCAGTGTTACAAGGATTGACAAATCTTACCAAATTGTTTGTATGTGGTTGCACACGGGTCATCCAAAACAAGCGTTTGTGTTGAAGGGATGCACAAATCCTGCGCCGCTCTCACTTTGCATATGGGTGTTCTATCTCAAATGTTTGCGATCAAGAGTAGCAGAAATCCTTCTCGACACATTTTCACTTGGCTTCAAGGGGAAGCTGTCAGTTTGCATATGGGTGTTCTAACTAAAATGTTTGCGATGATTATTTTATATTAAAAAAGTGAATTAAACTGCGGCTTGGACGCCATTAATGGAGAGGATGCGAGCAACGCGGGCAGCCATGGAAGTCAAAGGGCTCGCTTCCCAGTGAGCATGCGCAGCGTACAGCTCGCATGCTTCCCGGTGAGCCTGCGCATTCGAGGACAGCTTGCATGCCTCTCGGTCAGCGTGCGCATCGGACGGCGCTCGCACGCCTCTCATTCAGTCAAGGTCAAGCAACTGTCCGCACGACACCGCCTACAGCCATTAAAACCAAGACACATGGCGTCACGTGAATGGTTAACAGAACGCACACGGTTTGAATTATACAAACGTTTGAGATATTAAAGTGGCAGCTATTTCTTCAAAATGCCTTTGTTGCGTGTCATTATTCGAGTGTGCCTTCTCTCAAAATGGACACGAAGAATACCATAGCATGTCGGGTGCCATTCCATGATAGCATGCCAAGTTTCATGACTTTCAGATGAGTTTTGCATTTACTAAAATTTAAAAACCAGGCATCTCAATGTTTTGCCGGCGATCAACGGTGCCCTGGCATTTGAAATTCATTCCAATTTCTTGCATGGGGCCTAAGCATGCACCCAAGGACACAGATTTGATTTTTCAACCAATTTATATGCACTGGAGCATGTGCATGTAGTTCAAATTTGAATTATGCACATAAATGCATTGAAAACACAGTTAATGCATAACAAATGTCCAAATGAACCCCGAAAAATCATAAAAATTCACACAACACTCCTGTTGTTCTATGTTGACATGAGAAAAAATTTGAAAGCAATAAGAGGCAATGGAGATTGTTTCGTCCCGAAAGGTGGAACGTTCCCTACCGAAAACCATCATGCTTGTTGTGAGAACCTCCGGTTTGTGAGAAGCATATACCCAAACCTGCCCAAAATGGGATAATTTTTTTACCACGACATGTTGATGCTGCTCCATGATAGCATGCCAAGTTTCATGAATTCAGACGGGTTTTGGATTTACTATAATTTAAAAACCAGGCATCTCAATGTTTTGCCGGCAATCAACGGTGCCCTGGTGTTTGAAATTCATTCCCATTTCTTGCATGGGACCTGATGTCTACTACACAACCTTCTTCTTGTAGACGTTGTTGGGCCTCCAAGTGCAAAGGTTTGTAGGACAGCAGCAAATTTCTCTCAAGTGGATGACCTAAGGTTTATCAATCCATGGGAGGCGTAGGATGAAGATGGTCTCTCTCAAACAACCCTACAACCAAATAGCAAAGAGTCTCTTGTGTCCCCAAGACACCCAATACAATGGTAAATTGTATAGGTGCACTAGTTCGGCGAAGAGATGGTGATACAAGTGCAATATGGATGGTAGATATAGGTTTTTGTAATCTGAAAATATAAAAACAGCAAGGTAACTAATGATAAAAGTGAGCGAAAACAGTATTGCAATGCGTTGAAACAAGGCCTAGGGTTCATACTTTCACTAGTGCAAGTTCTCTAACAATAATAACATAATTGGATCATATAACTATCCCTCAACATGCAACAAAGAGTTACTCCAGAGTCACTAATAGCGGAGAACAAACGAAGAGATTATTGTAGGGTATGAAACCACCTCAAAGTTATCCTTTCTGATCGATCTCTTCAAGAGTCCATAGTAAAATAACACGAAGCTATTCTTTCCGTTCAATCTATCCTAGAGTTCGTACCAGAATAACACCTTAAGGCACAAATCAACCAAAACCCTAATGTCACCTAGATACTCCAATGTCACCTCAAGTATCCGTGGGTATGATTATACGATATGCATCACACAATCTCAAATTCATCTACTCAACCAACACCAAGAACTTCAAAGAGTGCCCCAAAGTTTCTACCGGAGATTCAAGACGAACACGTGTGCCAACCCCTATGCATAAGTTCACGAGGTCACAGAACTCGCAAGTTGATCACCAAGACATACATCAAGTGGATCACGTGAATATCCCATTGTCACCACAGATAAGCACATGCAAGACATAGATCGAGTGTTCTCAAATCCTTAAAGACTCAATCTGATAAGATAACTTCAAAGGTAAAACACAATCCATTACAAGAGAGTAGAGGGGGAGAAACATCATAAGATCCAACTATAATAGCAAAGCTCGCGATACATCAAGATCGTGCCGAATCAAGAACACGAGAGAGAGATCAAACACATAGCTACTGGTACATACCCCCAGCCCCAAGGGTGAACTACTCCCTCCTCATCATGGAGAGCGCCGGGATGATGAAGATGGCCATCGACGAGGGATCCCCCCTCCGGCAGGGTGCCGAAACAGGGTCCTTGTTGGTTTTTGGTGGCTATAGAGGCTTGCGGGGGCGGAACTCCCGATCTAGGTTATTTTCTAGAGGTTTCTGTATTTATAGGAATTTTTGGCGTCTGGAACAAGTTAGGGGGTTCCTCGAGTCATCCACGAGATAGGCCGGCGCACCCAGGGGGGGGGGGGGGGTAGGGCGCGCCCCCACCCTCGTGGACGGCCCGAGACTCTTCTGGCCCAACTCTTTTACTCCGGGGGCTTCTTTTGGTCCATAAACAATCATCAAAAATTGGCACGTCAATTGGACTCCATTTGGTATTCCTTTTCTGTAAAAATCAAAAATAAGGAAAAAACAGAAACTGGCACTAGGCTCTAGGTTAATAGGTTAGTTCCAAAAATCATATAAAATACCATATAAATGCATATAAAACATCCTAGATGGATAATATAATAGCATGTAACAATCAAAAATTATAGATACGTTGGGGACGTATCAAGCATCCCCAAGCTTAATTCCTGGTCGTCCTTGATTAGGTAAATGATAAAAACAGAATTTTTGATGTGTAATGCTACCTAGCATAATTATCAATGTAATTTTCTTTATTGTGGCATGAATGTTCAGATCCGCAAGATTCAAGACAAAAGTTTAATATTGACATAAAAATAATAAAAGTTCAAGAATACTAACCAAGCAATTATGTCTTATCAAAATAACATAGCCAAAGAAAGCTCATCCCTTCAAAATCATATAGTTTTTCCATGCTTCATTTTCATCACACAAAATGCTCCTATCATGCACAACCCCGATGACAAGCCAAGGAATTGTTTCATACTTTAGTATTCTCAAACTTTTTCAACATTCACGCAATACATGAACGCGAGCCATGGACATAGCACTATAGGTGGAACTGAATATGATGATGGAGGTTGTGTGGAGAAGACAAAAAAGGAGCAAGTCTCACATCGACGCGACTAATCAACGGGCTATGGAGATGCCCATCAATTGACGTCAATGCGACGAGTAGGGATTTCCATGAAACGGATGCACTAGAGCTATAAATGTATGAAAGCTCAACAAAAGAAACTAAGTGGGTGTGCATGTTGGAAATATGACCTAGGGGCAATAATAAATTGATTATTATTATATTTCCTTGTTCATGATAATCGTTTATTATCCATGCTATAATTGTATTGATAGGAAACTCAGATACATGTGTGGATACATAGACAACACCATGTCCCTAGTAAGCCTCTAGTTGACTAGCTCGTTGATCAATAGATGGTTACGGTTTCCTGACCATGGACATTGGATGTCGTTGATAATGGGATCACATCATTAGGAGAATGATGTGATGGACAAGACCCAATCCTAAGCATAGCACTAGATCGTGTAGTTCGTATGCTAAAGCTTTTCTAATATCAAGTATCATTTCCTTAGACCATGAGATTGTGCAACTCCCGGATACCGTAGGAATACTTTGGGTGTGCCAAACGTCACAATGTAACTGGGTGGCTATAAAGGTGCACTACGGGTATCTCTGAAAGTGTCTGTTGGGTTGGCACGAATCGAGACTGGGATTTGTCACTCTGTGTGACGGAGAGGTATCTCTGGGCCCACTCGGTAGGACATCATCATAATGTGCACAATGTGATCAAGGAGTTGATCACGGGATGATGTGTTACGGAACGAGTAAAGAGACTTGCCGGTAACGAGATTGAACAAGGTATCAGGATACCGACGATCGAATCTCGGGCAAGTATCGTACCGCTAAACAAAGGGAATTGTATACGGGATTGATCGAATCCTCGACATCGTGGTTCATCCGATGAGATCATCGTGGAACATGTGGGAGCCAAAATGGGTATCCAGATCCCGCTGTTGGTTATTGACTAGAGAACGTCTCGGTCATGTCTGCATGTCTCCCGAACCCGTAGGGTCTACACACTTAAGGTTCGATGACGCTAGGGTTATAAAGGAATTTTTAATGTGGTTACCGAATGTTGTTCGGAGTCCTGGATGAGATCCCGGACGTCACGAGGAGTTCCGGAATGGTCCGGAGGTAAAGATTTATATATGGGAAGTCCTGTTTTGGTCACTGGAAAGGTTTCAGGTTTTATCGGTAACGTACCGGGACCACCGGGAGGGTCCCGGGGGTCCACCAAGTGGGGCCACCAGCCCCGGAGGGCTTCATGGGCCAAGTGTGGAAGGGGACCAGCCCCAAGTGGGCTGGTGCGCCCCCACAAGGGCCCAAGGCGCAAGGGAGAGGAGAAGGGGGCAAACCCTAGGGCAGATGGGCCCTAAGGCCCATCCTGGTGCGCCTCCCTCTCCCCCTCCCCCTTGGCCGCCTCCCTTAGATGGGATCTAGTCTGGCCGCCACCCCTAGGGGTGGAAACCCTAAAGGGGGCGCAGCCCCTCCCCTTCCCCTATATATACTTGTCCTAGGGGCTGCCCAATACACGCGATTTGATCTCTCTCGTTGGTGCAGCCCTCCCTCTCTTTTCTCCTCATATCCCGTGGTGCTTGGCGAAGCCCTGCAGGATTGCCACGCTCCTCCACCACCACCACGCCGTTGTGCTGCTGCTGGATGGATTCTCCATCAACCTCTCCTCGCCCCTTGCTGGATCAAGAAGGAGGAGACGTCGCTGCTCCGTACATGTGTTGAACGCGGAGGTGCCGTCCGTTCGGCGCTAGGATCATCGGTGACTTGGATCACGACGAGTACGACTCCTTCAACCCCGTTCTCTTGAACGCTTCCGCTTAGCGATCTACAAGGGTATGTAGATGCACTCGCCTTCCCCTCGTTGCTGGTTTCTCCATAGATAGATCTTGGTGATACGTAGGAAAATTTTGAATTATTGCTACGTTCCCCAACAGTGGCATCATGAGCTAGGTCTATTGCGTAGATTCTATGCACGAGTAGAACACAAAGTAGTTGTGGGCGTTGATTTTGTTCAATATGCTTGCCGTTACTAGTCTTATCTTGATTCGGCGGCATCGTGGGATGAAGCGGCCCGAACCAACCTTACACGTACGCTTAGGTGAGACCGGTTCCACCGACTGACATGCACTAGTGTCATAAGGTGGCTGGCGGGTGTCTGTCTCTCCCACTTTAGTCGGATCGGATTCGATGAAAAGGGTCCTTATGAAGGGTAAATAGCAATTGACATATCATGTTGTGGTTTTGCGTAGGTAAGAAACGTTCTTGCTAGAAACCCATAGCAGCCACGTAAAACATGCAAACAACAATTAGAGGACGTCTAACTTGTTTTTGCAGGGTATGCCATGTGATGTGATATGGCCAAAAGGATGTGATGAATGATATATGTGATGTATGAGATTGATCATGTTCTTGTAATAGGAATCACGACTTGCATGTCGATGAGTATGACAACCGGCAGGAGCCATAGGAGTTGTCTTTATTTATTTATGACCTGCGTGTCAACTTAAACGTCATGTAATTACTTTACTTTATTGCTAACCATTAGCTGTAGAAGTAGAAGTAATAGTTGGCGAGACAACTTCATGAAGACACGATGATGGAGATCATGGTGTCATGCCGGTGACGATGATGATCATGGAGCCCCGAAGATGGAGATCAAAAGGAGCTATATGATATTGGCCATATCATGTCACTATTTGATTGCATGTGATGTTTATCATGTTTACACATCTTATTTGCTTAGAACGACGGTGGTAAATAAGATGATCCCTCGTTAAAATTTCAAGAAACTGTTCCCCCTAACTGTGCACCGTTGCGACAGTTCGTTCGTTTCTAAGCACCACGTGATGATCGGGTGTGATAGATTCCAACGTTCACATACAACGGGTGTAAGACAGATTTACACATGCAAACACTTAGGTTAACTTGACGAGCCTAGCATGTACAGACATGGCCTCGGAACACAAGAGACCGAAAGGTCGAGCATGAGTCGTATGGTAGATACGATCAACATGAAGATGTTCACCGATGTTGACTAGTCCGTCTCACGTGATGATCGGACACATCCTAGTTGACTCGGATCATGTAATCACTTAGATGACTAGAGGGATGTCTATCTGAGTGGGAGTTCATAAGATGAACTTAATTATCCTGAACATAGTCAAAAGATCTTTGCAAATTATGTCGTAGCTCGCGCTTCAGTTCTACTGTTTAGTTATGTTCCTAGAGAAAATTTAGTTGAAAGTTGATAGTAGCAATTATGCGGACTAGGTCCGCAAATTGAGGATTGTCCTCATTGCTTCATAGAAGGCTTATGTCCTTAATGCACCGCTCAGTGTGCTGAACCTCGAACGTGGTCTGTGGATGTTGCGAACATCTAACATACATGTTTTGATGACTACATGATAGTTCGGTAATGTTAAATGGTTTAGAATTGAGGCACCGAAGACATTTTTTGAAATGTCACGGAACATATGAGATGTTTCAAGGGCTGAAATTGGGATTTCAGGCTCATGCCCACGTCAAGAGGTATAAGACCTCCGACGATTTTCTTAGCCTGCAAACTAAGGGAGAAAAGCTCAATCGTTGAGCTTGTGCTCAGATTGTCTGAGTACAACAATCGCTTGAATCAAGTGGGAGTTGATCTTCCAGATGAAATAGTGATAGTTTCTCCGAAGTCATTACCACCAAGCTGCTAGAGCTTCGTGATGAACTATAATATATCAGGGACATATATGATGATCCTTGAGATATTCGTGATGTTTGACACCATGAAAGTAGAAATCAAGAAGGAGCATCAATTGTTGATGGTTAGTGAAACCACTTGTTTCAAGAAGGGCAAGGGCAAGAAGGGATACTTCATGAAACGGCAAATCAGCTGCTGCTCTAGTGGAGAAACCAAGGTTGAACCCAAACCCGAGACTGAGTGCTTCTGTAATAAGGGGAACAACCACTGGAGCAGAATTACCCTAGATACTTGGTAGATTAGAAGGCTGGCAAGGTCGATAGAAGTATATTGGATATACATTGGGTTGATGTGTACTTTACTAGTACTCCTAGTAGCACCAGGGTATTAGATACCGTTTCGGTTGCTAAGTGTTAGTAACTCGAAATAAAAGCTACGGAATAAACGGAGACTAGCTAAAGGTGAGCTGACGATATGTGTTGGAAGTGTTTCCAATGTTGATATGATCAAGCATCGCACGCTCCCTCTACCATCGAGATTGGTGTTAAACCTAAATAATTGTTATTTGGTGTTTGCGTTGAGCATAGACATGATTGGATTATGACTATCACGATACGGTTATTCAATTAAGGAGAATAATGGTTACTCTGTTTATTTGAATAATACCTTCAATGGTCTTGCACCTAAAATGAATGGTTTATTGAATCTCGATCGTAGTGATACACATGTTCATGCCAAAAGATATAAGATAGTAATGATAGTACCACCTACTTGTGGCACTGCCACTTAAGTCATATCGGTATAAAACGCATGAAGAAGCTCCATGTTGATGGATCTTTGGGCTCACTCGTTTTTGAAAAGTTTGAGACATGTGAACCATGTCTATTGGTGTGTATGCATGAAGAAACTCCATGCAAATGGACCGTTTTGACTCACTTGATTTTGAATCACTTGAGACATGCAAATCATACCACATGGGCAAGATGACTGAAAGCCTCGTTTTCAGTAAAATGGAACTAGAAAGCAACTTGTTGGAAGAAATACATTTTGATGTGCGCAGTCCAATGAGTGCTGAGGCATGTAGTGGATATCGTTACGTTCTTACTTCACAGATGATTTGAGTAGATGTTGAGAATGTTTACTTGATAAATCATGAGTCTGAATTATTGAAAGGTTCAAGTAATTTCAGGGTGAAGTAGAAAGATCGTCGTGACAAGAGGATAAAATATCTATGATATGATCATAGAGATGAATATCTGAATTACGAGTGTGGCACAGAATTAAGACATTGTGGAAATTGTTTCATAACTAATACAGCCTGGAACACCATAGTGTGATGGTGTGTCCGAACATCATAGCTGCACCCTATTGGATATGATGCATACCATGATGTCTCTTATCGAATTACCACGATAGTTTATGGGTTAGGCATTAGAGACAACCACATTCACTTTAAATAGGGCACCACGTAATTCTGATGAGATGACACCGTATGAACTATGGTTTAGAGAAACCTAAGCTGTCATTTCTTAAAAGTTTGGGGCTGCGACGCTTATGTGAAAAAGTTTCAGGCTGATAAGCTCGAACCCAAAGCAGATAAATGCATCTTCATAGGACACCCAAAACAGTTGGGTATACCTCCTGTCTCAGATCCGAAAGCAATAAGGGATTGTTTCTAGAATCGGGTCCTTTCTCGAGGAAAAGTTTCTCTCGAAAGAATTGAGTGGGAGGATGGTGGAGACTTGATGAGGTTATTGAATCGTCTCTTCAACTAGTGTGTGGCAGGGCACAGGGAGTTGTTCCTGTGGCACCTACACCAATTGAAGTGGAAGCTTATGATAGTGATCATGAAACTTCAGATCAAGTCACTACCAAACCTCGTGGGATGACAAGGATGCGTACTACTTCAGAGTGGTACGTAATCCTATCTTGGAAGTCATGTTTCTAGACAACAATGAACCTACGAGCTATGGAGAAGCGATGGTGGGCCTGGATTCCAAAATGGCTCGAGGCCATATAATCCGAGAGAGGATCCATGTATGAAAACAAAGTGTAGACTTTGGAAGAACTACTTGATGGTCGTGAGGCTGTTAGGTACATGTGGATTTTAAAAGGAAGACGGACAATGATGGTAAGTGTCACCATTAAGAAAGCTCGACTTGTCGTTAAGATGTTTCCCAACAAGTTCAAGGAGTTGACTGCGATGAGACTTTCTCACTCGTAGCGATGCTAAGAGTCTGTTGGAATTATATTAGCGATTACTGCATTATTTATGAAATCTTGCAGATAGGATATCAAAACATTGTTTCCTCGACAATTTTCTTGAGGAAAAGTTGTATGTGATACAAACGGAAGGTTTTGTCAATCCTGAAAGATGCTAATAAGTATGCAAAGCTCCAGCAATCCTTCTAAGGACTGGAGTAAGCATCTCGGAGTTGGAATGTATGCTTTGATGAGATGACCAAAGATTTTGGGTGTATACAAAGTTTATGAGAAACTTGTATTTCCAAAGAAGTGAGTGGGAGCACTATAGAATTTCTGATGAGTATATGTTGTTGACATATTGTTGATCAGAAATGATGTAGAATTTCTGGAAAGCATATAGGGTTATTTGGAAAGTGTTTTTTCAATGGAAAGCCTGGATTAAGCTACTTGAACATTGAGCATCAAGATCTATAAGGATAGATCAAAACGCTTAATGGTACTTTCAAATGAGCACATACCTTGACATGATCTTGAAGGTGTTCAAGATGGATCAGTTAAAGAAGGAGTTCTTGCCTGAGTTGTAAGGTATGAAGTTAAGACTTAAAGCTCCACCACGGCAGAACAGAGAGAAAGGACGAAGGTCGTCCCCTATGCTTAGACATAGGCTCCATAGTATGCTATGCTGTGTACCGCACCTAATGTGTGCCTTGCCACATGTCTGGCTAGAGGGTACAAAGGTGATCTAGGAGTAGATCACTAGATAGCGGTCAAAATTATCCTTAGAGGAATAAGGATATGTTTCTCGGTTATGGAGGTGATAAAGAGTTCGACGTAAAGAGTTACGTCGATGCAAGCTTAACACCTATCCGGATAGCTCTGAGTAGAGATACCGGATACGTATAATGGAGCAACAATTTGGAATAGCTCCAAGTAGAACAGTTATTTGAAATGGCTCCAAATGTAGCATAGTAGTTGCATCTACAAGATGACATAGAAATTTGCGAAGTACATACGGATCTGAAAGGTTCAGACCCATTGACTATAACCTCTCTCACAAGCATAACATGATCAAACCCAGAACTCTTGGGTGTAAGTCACATGGGGATGTGACCATGAGTGTTAATCACATATCGATGTGAGCTGGATTATTGACTCTAGTGCAAGTGGGAGACTGTTGGAAATATGCCCTAGAGGCAATAATAAATTGATTATTATTATATTTCCTTGTTCATGATAATCGTTTATTATCCATGCTATAATTGTATTGATAGGAAACTCAGATACATGTGTGGATACATAGACAACACCATGTCCCTAGTAAGCCTCTAGTTGACTAGCTCGTTGATCAATAGATGGTTACAGTTTCCTGACCATGGACATTGGATGTCGTTGATAACGGGATCACATCATTAGGAGAATGATGTGATGGACAAGACCCAATCCTAAGCATAGCACTAGATCGTGTAGCTCGTATGCTAAAGCTTTTCTAATGTCAAGTATCATTTCCTTAGACCATGAGATTGTGCAACTCCCGGATACCGTAGGAATACTTTGGGTGTGCCAAACGTCACAACGTAACTGGGTGGCTATAAAGGTGCACTATGGGTATCTCTGAAAGTGTCTGTTGGGTTGGCATGAATCGAGACTGGGATTTGTCACTCCGTGTGACGGAGAGGTATCTCTGGGCCCACTCTGTAGGACATCATCATAATGTGCACAATGATATCAAGGAGTTGATCACGGGATGATGTGTTACGGAACGAGTAAAGAGACTTGCCGGTAATGAGATTGAACAAGGTATCAGGATACCGACGATCGAATCTCGGGCAAGTATCGTACCGCTAAACAAAGGGAATTGTATACGGGATTGATCGAATCCTCGACATCGTGGTTCATCCGATGAGATCATCGTGGAACATGTGGGAGCTAACATGGGTATACAGATCCCGCTATTGGTTATTGACCGGAGAACGTCTCGGTCATGTCTGCATGTCTCCCGAACCCGTAGGGTCTACACACTTAAGGTTCGATGACGCTAGGGTTATAAAGGAAGTTTTTATGTGGTTACCGAATGTTGTTCGGAGTCTCGGATGAGATCCCGGACGTCACGAGGAGTTCCGGAATGGTCCAGAGGTAAATATTTATATATGGGAAGTCCTGTTTTGGTCACCGGAAAGGCTTCGGGTTTTATCGGTAATGTACCGGGACCACCGGGAGGGTCCCGGGGGTCCACCAAGTGGGGCCACCAGCCCCGGAGGGCTTCATGGGCCAAGTGTGGAAGGGGACCAGCCCCAAGTGGGCTGGTGCGCCCCCACAAGGGCCCAAGGCGCAAGGGAGAGGAGAAGGGGGCAAACCCTAGGGCAGATGGGCCCTAAGGCCCATCCTGGTGCGCCTCCCTCTCCCCCTCCCCCTTGGCCGCCTCCCTTAGATGGGATCTAGGCTGGCCGCCACCCCTAGGGGTGGAAACCCTAAAGGGGGCGCAGCCCCTCCCCTTCCCCTATATATACTTGGCCTAGGGGCTGCCCAATACACGCGATTTGATCTCTCTCATTGGTGCAGCCCTCCCTCTCTTTTCTCCTCATATCCCGTGGTGCTTGGCGAAGCCCTGCAGGATTGCCACGCTCCTCCACCACCACCACGCCGTTGTGCTGCTGCTGGATGGATTCTCCATCAACCTCTCCTCCCCCCTTGCTGGATCAAGAAGGAGGAGACGTCGCTGCTCCGTACGTGTGTTGAACGCGGAGGTGCCGTCCGTTCGGTGCTAGGATCATCGGTGACTTGGATCACGACGAGTACGACTCCTTCAACCCCGTTCTCTTGAACGCTTCCGCTTAGCGATCTACAAGGGTATGTAGATGCACTCGCCTTCCCCTCGTTGCTGGTTTCTCCATAGATAGATCTTGGTGATACGTAGGAAAATTTTGAATTATTGCTACGTTCCCCAACAGTGCATCCAACTTGCTTGCTCACGAAGACCTAGGGCATTTTGAGGAAGCCCATTGTTGGAATATACAAGCCAAGTTCTATAATGAAAATTCCCACTAGTATATGGAAGTGACAAAATAAGAGACTCTCTATCATGAAGATCATGGTGCTACTTTGAAGCACGAGTGTGGAAAAAGGATAGTAACATTGTACCTTCTCTCTTTTTCTGTCATCATTTTATTTTATTTTTTGGTGGGCTTCTTTGGCCTCTTTATTTTATTTGGGCTTCTTTGGCCTCTTTTATTATTATTATTATTATTATTATTATTATTATTATTATTATTATTATTATTACTATTATTATTATTTCGTCCGGAATCTCATCCCGACTTATGGGAGAATCATAGTCTGCATCATCCTTTCCTCACATGGGACAATGCTCTAATAATGAAGATCATCACACTTCTATTTACTTACAACTCAAGAATGACAACTCGATACTTAGAACAAATTATGACTCTATGTGAATGCCTCCGGTGGTGTACCGGGATATGCAATGAATCAAGAGTGACATGTATGAAAAATGAATGGTGGCCTTGCCACAAATACGATGTCAACTACATGATCATGCAAGGAAATATGACAATGATGAAGTGTGTCATAATAAATGGAACGGTGGAAAGTTGCATGGCAATATATCTCGGGATGGCTATGGAAATGCCATAATAGATAGGTATGGTGGCTGTTTTGAGGAAGATATATGGAGGCTTATGTGTGATAGAGCGTATCATATCACGGGGTTTGGATGCACCGGCGAAGTTTGCACCAACTCTCAAGGTGAGAAAGGGCAATGCACGGTACCGAAGAGGCTAGCAATGATGGAAGGGTGAGAGTGCGTATAATCCATGGACTCAACATTAGTCATAAAGAACTCACATACTTATTGCAAAAATCTACAAGTCATGAAAACCAAGCACTACGCGCATGCTCCTAGGGGGATAGATTGGTAGGAAAAGACCATCGCTCGTCCCCGACCGCCACTCATAAGGAGGGCAATCAAAGAACACCTCATTCTTCAAATTAGTCACACAATGGTTACCATACGTGCATGCTACGGGACTTGCAAACTTCTACACAAGTATTTCTCAATTTCACAATTATTCAACTAGCACGACTCTAATATCACCATCTTTATATCTTAAAACAATTATCAAGTATCAAACTTCTCATAGTATTTAATGCACTCTTTATGAAAGTTTTTATTATACCCATCTTGGATGCCTATCATATTAGGACTAGTTTCATAACCAAAGCAAATTACCATGCTATTTAGGACTCTCAAAATAATATAAGTGAAGCATGAGAGTTCATCTATTTCTTCAAAATAAAACCACCGCCGTGCTCTAAAAGGATATAAGTGAAGCACTAGAGCAAATGACAAACTACTCCGAAAGATATAAGTGAAGATCAATGAGTAGTTGAATAATTATGTAACTATGTGAAGACTCTCTAACATTTAAGAATGTCAGATCTTGGGATATTATTCAAACAGCAAGCAAAACAAAATGAAATAAAATGACGCTCCAAGCAAAACACATATCATGTGGTGAATAAAAATATAGCTCCAAGTAAAGTTACCGATGAATGAAGACGAAAGAGGGGACGCCATCTGGGGCATCCCCAAGCTTAGGCTCTTGGTTGTCCTTGAATATTATCTTGGGGTGCCTTGGGCATCCCCAAGCTTAGGATCTTTCCACTCCTTATTCCTTAGTCCATCGAATCTTTACCCAAAACTTGAAAACTTCACAACACAAAACTTAACAGAAAACTTGTAAGCTCCGTTAGTATATGAAAATAAATCACCACTTAGGTACTGTTGTGAACTCATTCTAAATTCACATTGGTGTAATATCTACTGTATTCCAACTTCTCTATGGTTCATACCCTCTGATACTACTCATAGATTCATCAAAATAAGCAAACAACACAATGAAAACAGAATCTGTCAAAAACAGAACAGTCTGTAGCAATATGGAGTTTTTGAATACTTCTATAACTCCAAAAATTCTGAAAATTAGTAAGACCTAAATAATTTGTATATTGATCTACTGCAGTTGGAATTGGTATTTTATCTGTAGCGACCCGACCCGAATGGATCAAGTCTACTGTGCTCCGGTGTCATCCCTGGATCAGTAATGCTGACACCACACAGTACTTCGAAGGATTTATAGTAGAGTGACAATCACACACTTATTACATCGATGTCTCAAAAGAGAACTTATTACAATAATATGGCTTAAGGCCATCTAATATCAATAACAGCGGAAGACTTGGAAGATAAATGGGTCCATCAACTCCAACGGCATCACTGAGTATAGAACCACGACCTAAAAGCACCTTAATCGTAGTCTGAAAAGTCTGCAACATTAACGTTGCAGCCCGAAACGGGTCAGCACATGGAATATGCTGGCAAAGTAACACATAGAGAGTAATGGAATGAAACAGCTATACTATATGCATATTTGGCTGGTGGAAAGCTCTATGGTTACTGTTTTGTGTAAAGCCAATTTTTCCCTACTGCAAAGGAATAAATTTATTTAACTATCATGGTGGTTGTTAAACATTGAGAATGGTTGACAGCATTCCCAATCCCAATTAAAAGTAATCATTAAAACCCAACAATATTAATTAGAAGTAACATGATGAGATTCACATGATATTCAAGTACTAGATACTCAAGATGTCCATAACCGGGGACACGGCTAATCATGATTAGTTTATTACACTCTGCAGAGGTTTGCGCACTTTTCCCCACAAGACTCGATCGCCTCCGTTGGATTTCTTGCAGTACTGGTGTTTGAGAAACGGATGACCGAGACACAGTCTTTCAGAAGCGCTAGCACCTTACGATGGATAGACCGGTACACCTACTTTCCCCTACATCTGCTAGTCTACCCTGTAAGAGTTCGCATGACTTAGTCAACTATGCCAGAGCCCATAATGGCTTGTGGCTGCACACGTAAGTATTTAGCATGAAAGATCTTATGATCCCTTTGAGCCTGGCTGGTGGTCCAAAATAAAAATAGGCAAGTCCTGATAGACATCAGGTGCCTCAATCCACCCAGATGTGTGTTTAAGATGCCACCTTAGATAAACCCTTAAAATTTTCAATCTCACATCTGTCATGGATATCACTCACCCAATCCACGTCTACTAGCATAGCACGGCATAATGAGCAAACGTAGAAGTAACTCCCAAAGGTTTCATAATAAACAGGTAATAGGTACTACCTCATCTACTTCCCATCCCACAATTTAATTAGATCCTAATCATGCAATGTGTGAGGATTGATCTAATGCAATAAAACTGGGTTGTAGAAAAGGTATGATCAAAGTGTTACTTGCCTTGCTGATGATCCGCGAGTCCTAGAGATTCGAAGTAACAGGCGGCGCAATCCGGGTAATCTATCGCAGACAAACAACAAGCATACAATAAGTACTCATCTAATGCACAGGTAAAACTCGAACAAGAGATCGAACCAGATAGTTCAACTTAAGAACTCCGGTTGCAAAGAAAGAAAGAACCGAACAAAACAACGAAAAACAAACGGCGGAAGAAAAACAACTCGGTTCTAGCAAGTTGAAACTAGGTCAAATTTTACCGTAGCAAAAACTTGTTTAAGTTGATTAGTCGGAACGGCGGTTTCGAAACGAAACTCCAGGCGCTTGAATCACCTGATTCCGATAAACGAGCGAGAAGATAGACTAGAACGAAGATCGGATCTGAGATCGCGATCGCGGAATAAATCCGACAAAAAGAAAAAGAAGGACGGTTAAACGAACGGACGTTCGTTAACCGGGAATAATCCGGTGATCACGTTCGTTAAGACGAACGGTCCGGCGAACGGTCTCTAGGAAACTAAATCGGAAAAGAAAACGAATCCGATCTAGGGTTTCGAGAAAAGAAAACCGAACAAAAAACCGATCTAGAAAACCGGAACGGTTTAGAGAAGAACCGGAAAGAAAACGAATTGGAAGAGAAGAAAAGAATCGGAACAGTTTATAAGAAAAACCGAACCGAGGGGAAAAAGAGACGCGGGGCAACCTCGGCGAGGCTCCAGGGAATGGGGCTCCGGCGGCAGCGTTGGGCGGCAGCGGCGATGCACAAGGGCGGCGGCGAGGCACTAGGGCGGCGGCGGCGGTGACGCAGGGCTGCGGCGGCGGCGCGGGGTGAGGGCGCGGCGCGGGCTTGGGGCTTGATGTGATGTTTAGAGGGGGGGTGAGTATTTATATAGGTGGGGGGAGAGATTGCTTGGGGGAGGGGGCAAGAAAAAAGAGAAGGAGAGGAAAGATTGGAGTCCAAGTAGGACTCCTACTTGGGCGGCGCACAAGGCAGGCGGCGGCCTGGCGCGCTAGGCGCGGCGCGGCGCTGGCGCGGGAGCCTGGCCCGGCCGGCTGGGCCTTTGGCCCAGGGCGCTGCGGAATTTTTTTTTTTAAATCGGTTACGCGTGCAGAAAAACAAAAGAAAAGAGAACTAAACGAACTCCAAAACTTCTAAAGTAAATTTTCCCCGACTCCTAAAATTGAGTCGAACAAAATGAACTTTTCTCGGGACCTAGAATGCAAATTTTGAAAACTCGCAATTTTTCCCTATCCAATAAAAATGCAAAAGAACTCCGACAAAACCAATGATCCTCTTTTCAAAATTTGAGAAGAACTCAAATATGAAAATGACGAAATCTCCAACTCTCTCCGAGGGTCCTTGAGTTGCGTGAAATTTCTAGGATCGACCAAAATGCAAGAAAATATGATATGCATGATGATCTAGTGTATACCATTCCAAATTGAAAATTTGGGATGTTACATTATCACTCTCTGGTAAAAAATGAAAACTATCTTCGTGAGCGCATACTTTCTGTTTTTATCAACAAGATCCAATAATAATCACCCAAGAAGATCCTAAAGGATTTACTTGGCACAAACACTAATTAAAACATAAAAACACAATAATAACAGAGTCTGGATTAATTATTTATTACTAAACAGGAGCAAAAGGCAAAGAACAAAAATAAAATTGGGTTGCCTCCCAACAAGCGCTATCGTTTAACGCCCCTAGCTAGGCATGATGATTTCAATGATGCTCACATAAAAGATAAGAATTGAAACATAATGGGAGCATCATGAGCATATGACAAGCACATTTAAGTCTAACCCACTTCCTATGCATAGGGATTTTGTGAGCAAACAACTTATGGGAACAAGAATCAACTTGCATAGGAAAGTAAAACAAGGATAACTTCAAGATTTTCAACACATAGAGTGGAAACTTGATATTATTGCAAATCCTACAGGCATATATTCCTCCCTCATAATGATTTTCAGTAGCATCATGAATGAATTCAACAATATAACTATCACGTAAAGCATTATTTTCATGAGCCACAGGCATAGAATTTTTATTACTCTCCACATAAGCAAATTTCTTCTCATGAATAGTAGTGGGAGCAAACTCGACAAAATAATTATCATGTGAGGCATAATCCAATTGAAAGTCAAAATCATGATGACAAGTTTCATGGATATCATTATTCTTTATAGCATACGTGTCATCACAATAATCATCATAGATAGGAGGGATGCTTTCATCATAATAAATTTACTCATCAAAAGTTGGGGGACAAAAAATATCATCTTCATCAAACATAGCATCCCCAAGCTTGTGGCTTTGCATATCATTAGCATCATGGGTATTCAAAGAATTCATACTAACAACATTGCAATCATGCTCATCATCCAAAGATTTAGTGCCAAACATTTTAATACATTCTTCATCTAACACTTTGGCACAATTATCGGAATCCTTATTTTCACGGAAGCCATTAAAAAGATGATGCATATGAGGCAACCTTAATTCCATTTTTTGTAGTTTTCTTTTATAGACTAAACTAGTGATAAAGCAAGAAACTAAAAGATTCAATTGCAAGATCTAAAGATATACCTTCAAGCGCTAACCTCCCCAGCAACGGCGCCAGAAAAGAGCTCAATGTCTACTACACAACCTTCTTCTTATAGACGTTGTTGGGCCTCCAAGTGCAGAGGTTTGTAGGTGATACGTCTCCGTCGTATCTACTTTTCCAAATACTTTTGCCCTTATTTTGGACTCTAACTTGCATGATTTGAATGGAACTAACCCAGACTGACGCTGTTTTCAGCAGAATTGCCATGGTGTTATTTTTGTGCAGAAATAAAAGTTCTCGGAATGACCTAAAAATCAACGGAGAATTATTTTGGAATATATAAAAAATATTGGAAGAAAGATCCACGTTAGGGGCCCACCACCTATCCACAAGGGTGGGGGTGCACCCTACCCCCTGGGCACACCCCCCTGCCTCGTGGGCCCCCTGATGCTCCACCGACCTCAACCCTGACTCCATATATTCACTTTCGGGGAGAGAAAAAATCAGGGAGAAGGAATCATCGCGTTTTACGATACGGAGCCACCGCCAAGCCCTAAACTCTCTTGGGGGGGGGGGGGCTGATCTAGAGTCCGTTGGGGGGCTCCGGAGAGGGGAATCCGTCACCATCGTCATCATCAACCTTCCTCCATCACCAATTTCATGATGCTCACCATCACGCGTGAGTAATTCCACCGTAGGCTTGCTGGACGGTGATGGCTTGGATGAGATTTATCATGTAATTGAGTTAGTTTTGTTAGGGTTTGATCCCTAGTATCCACTATGTTCTGAGATTGATTTTGCTATGACTTTGCTATGCTTAATGCTTGTCACTAGGGCCCGAGTGCCATGATTTCAGATCCGAACCTATTATGTTTTCATCAATATATGAGCGTTCTTGATCCTATCTTGCAAGTCTATAGTCACCTACTATGTGTTATGATCCGGCAACCCCGAAGTGACAACAATCGGGACCACTCCCGGTGATGACCGTAGTTTGAGGAGTTCATGTATTCACTATGTGTTAATGCTTTGGTACGATACTCTATTAAAAGGAGGCCTTAATATCCCTTAGTTTCCATTAGGACCCCGCTGCCACGTGAGGGTAGGACAAAACATGTCATGCAAGTTCTTTCCATAAGCATATATGACTATATTCGGAAATACATGCCTACATTACATTGATCAACTGGAGCTAGTTCTATGTCACCCTAGGTTATGACTGTTACATGATCGGATCCGACATAATTCTCCATCACCAATCCAATGCCTATGAGCTTTCCATATATTGTTCCTCGCTCATTTACTTTTCCGTTGCTACTGTTAGAATCACTACAAAACCCAAAAATATTACTTTTGCTACCGTTACCTTTTGCCACCATTACCACTACTATCATATTACTTTGCTACTCAATACCTTGCTGCAGATATTAATTTTCCAGGTGTGGTTGAATTGATAACTCAGCTACTAATACTTGATAATATTCTTGTGACACTGGGATAATTAAGCTACACTAATTCCCTGCTAATGATGCCACGTCATCACGGTTACTATTGTCGATCTCGCGATGGTTCGAAACCAATTCAAATTCAAATTCAAAATCAAGCAAACAATAAAACTTTTCAAATATTGAAACTAAAATGTTCGGGTTGTGCCAAATAATGCGTAGGTAATTATGGTGAAGAAACCACACTTCTATAAATTATTCCAATGCACTAAAATAATTAAAACAGCAGCTAAACCTATTATAAATGCCCTTTTGAAATTTATAAAAATGCGAACTAAATATTTTAAAAATACCAAAATATATTATGGAAGTGGGCTAATTTACAACCTCCATTTAGGTACTGGTCTTATAATTTTACAAAACTAAAAACTATTAAAAACTATAATAGAAAACAGAAAAGCAAAATAAATTAAAATAAATTATTAATTGATTATATAATTAAAGGATTAATTAACTTAATTAATCTTCTTTAATTAACCTAATCAATTAATTAAACTAATCAAACCTATTTAGTTAGCCTGAGTCTATGACAGGTGGGTCCCACTGGACCCACAGGCCAGGTTTGACTCTGGTTAGCTGGGTTTGACCTGCTGACGTCATGGTGATGTCATGCTGACATCACCTTTCACTGTTCTGGATAATGTTCTATTAAAATAATTAACTAAATGCTAAAAATGATTTAAATCTTTTAAAATCAATATAAAATAAATCGTAGCTCGGATGGAAAAACTTTGTACATGAAAGTTGCCCAGAACGACGAGACGAACCCGGATACGCAGCCTGTTCGTCTGCCAAGCATCCCTGGCATAGCGAACTTGCAACTTTCCCCCTCCGGCTCCTCTGCCCGAAAACGCAAAACACCGGGAATACTTTCCCGGATGTTTCCCCCCTTCACCGGTATCACCTCATACCGCGTTAGAACACGTCTAGCTCTGCCTGTTGTCCTGTTATGCACTTGCTTGCTATGTATTTACTGTTTTCCCCCCTCTTCTCTTCGGTAGACCCCGTGACGATGCTGATGCCCCTGTGGTCGACTACGTCACCGATGACCCCTCCTTCTTGTCTGAGCAACCAGGCAAGCCCCCCCCTTGATCACCATATATCGCCTACTCTCCTCTATACTGCTTGCATTAGAGTAGTGTAGCATGTTACTGCTTTCCGTTAATCCTATCCTAATGCATAGCCTCTCATTGTTGCTACAACTGTTGATACCTTACCTGCAATCCTAAATGCTTAATATAGGATGCTAGTTTATCATCAGTGGCCATACATTCTTGTCCGTCTGCCATGCTATACTATAGGGCCGTGATCACTCGGGAGTTGATCACGGGTATATACCTATACTTTATACATGATACATGTGATGACTAAAGTCGGGTTGGCTCGAGGAGTACCCGCGAGTGATTCACGGATTGGGGGCTGAAAGGACCTTTGTCCCGACGGCCCTCTAGGTGGATCTTTGTGGCGGAGCGACAGGGCAGGTTGAGACCACCTAGCAGAGAGGTGGGCCTGGCCCTAGTCGGCGTTCGCGGTATCTTGAAGATAACACATTTAACGAGATCTTGGTATTTGATCTGAGTCTGGCTACTGGACTATACGCACTAACCATCTACGCGGCGACTGTTATGGGCACTCGACGTCGTGGTATCAGCCGAAGCCTTCGTGACGTCAGCGACTGAGCGGCGCGCGCTGGGTTGGACCGCGTAATGCAACTTCCTTTGTAATGGAGGTTGCTAGGTCTGCTCACCGGCCGCGTTCGCAACGTGCAAGTGTGCAAAGGGCAATGGGCCCAGACCCCTGCGCCATAGGATTTAGACCGGCATGCTGACCTCTCTGTTGTACCTAGGTAGGGCTGCGACATGTTGATCTTTCGAGGCCGGGCATGACCCAGGAAAGTGTGTCCGGCCAAATGGGATCGAGCGTGTTGGGTTATGTGGTGCACCCCTGCAGGGAAGTTAATCTATTCGAATAGCCGTGTCCCACGGTAAAAGGACGACCCAGAGTTGTACCTTGACCTTATGACAACTAGAACCGGATACTTAATAAAACACACCATTCCAAGTGCCAGATACAACCGGTTATCGCTCTCTCACAGGGCGACGATTGTAGGATCATCGGTTAGTATTATGCTATGCGATGATACTTGGAGGACTTCAGTCTACTCTCTTCTACATGCTGTAAGACGGAGGCTGCCAGAAGCGTAGTCTTCGAAAGGACTAGCTACCCCCCTTATTCCGGCTTTCTGCAGTTCAGTCCACATATAATAGCCTTGTTCCAGTTGATACCAATGCATACATATGTAGTGTAGCTCCTTGCTTGCGAGTACTTTGGATGAGTACTCACGGTTGCTTTCTCCCTCTTTTCCCTCCTTTTCTATACCCGATTGCTGCGACCAGACGTTGGAGCCCAGGAGCCAGACGCAACCGTCGACGACGACTACTACTACTCGGAAGGTGCCTACTACTACGTGCAGCCCGCTGACGACGTCCAGGAGTAGTCTAGGAGGATCCCAAGCAGGAGGCCTGTGCCTCTTTCGATCCGTATCCCAGTTTGTGCTAGCCTTCTTAAGGCAAACTTGTTTAACTTATGTCTGTACTCAGATATTGTTGCTTCCGCTGACTCGTCTATGATCGAGCTCTTGTATTCGAGCCCTCGAGGCCCCTAGCTTGTAATATGATGCTTGTATGACTTATTTTAATTGTAGAGTTGTGTTGTGATATCTTCCCATGAGTCCCTGATCTTGATCATACATGTTTGCGTGTATGATTAGTGTACTGTCAAATCAGGGGCGTCACAAGTTGGTATCAGAGCCGACTGCCTGTAGGAATCCCCCTTCCACACTCATTGGCCGAAGTCGAGTCTCGTCATTACAAAACTTCAACTAACATGGCTGTGTGTCTTACGGACCCACGTCGCCATTGGGTGGTATTAGGATCCTTTATTTCTCGTCTATGCTCTGTGACTCTAATCTCTCTTCTATTCGGGTTAAATGAATTTTGCTAAATCTAACATTAGGATCTCGTTATCACTTTCACCCAGAGAGCCCCTTATTACCGATGACCGTCTGCTGCACGTGAAGACCCTGAAGATACTCTCCGCTGTTAACCCGAGAACTTGTGTTCATCGCATTTGCAATTCCCCTTTCACCGTCAACCCTTATGGATAACTACTTGTAGTTGTTATTCTTACATTCATCCCCAGTTGGTCTTGTTATTACAAGATACCCCGAAATACTCGTCGTTGTTTCGATAATGCTTTGAGCTTACTGCCTTGCTGTTCTTTGTCACCTGAATACCCCTATGGATAATTCTCGCACTTATCGAGTATCCGCTCATCCCCCAGTTGTTCATGTGCTTCACAATGGTCATCGAAATACTATTGGATCCTCCAAAAATCCTTAGTAGCTTATTGCTCGGCAATACTTGTCTGCCTGCATGATGGATGCTTTCCATATGTGTGGCAATATTCGTTAGTATCCTTAGGCACCGTCATTTTGATCCCTTTGCTTCAACATGAGTGCGAATGCACGCAATCATCAGTTGATCCTTTTAAATTATCTTTCCGGCTCAGACGTCATTTTAAACATGAGCTGGTTCTCAACAGATCCAATTGCCGTCGATTGTACCCCTAAGGCTATTCAACTTATCCATCCCTAATCAGAACATTGCTTCTGATCCCTTGATTTGAAAAACATAATTCCTTTGCATTTGAGCTCTGGATTAGTCAATTGTTCCCATAATCCAATGCCTTTGCATTGTTACTTCCTCTGGTTGTGTGCCGATGCTCACGTCAGCTCTGTTATGGACCGGCAGATCCTTTAATGGATTTTATCCAGCAGCGTCCTTCCTATTCAATAACCTTGTGAGCCTTCCCTCGGATACATAATGCCTTTGGTAAATTGTATCATCTACTTTCTCAACCTTGCTCTACTTTCGAGCTTGTGATATTTACTCTTGAAACTTGTGGTATATGTTTCTAAGAAGCCCCTATGGGTTGAACATATGCCTTCTCTAAACTGTGTGAACTCGAAAGTTTTCACGAGTCATACACTTCTGGTATTTTGCCAGATGAAATTTCAACACTACAACTTCTTCGAAAGTGAGAAGTGAATGAAAGGTTATGCATTGGAGAAGTGGGAGTCGACCTTGAACTTTGTGTTCATGCCCATGGACACGATGTAGATCTTATCGTTAAAGCTTCTCTTAAATTAAATTATTCCTTTGGTATAAGTTCATCTATTATCTGGGATCTGGCCTTTTACAATCGTGGTTCCGACCATGCCCTCCTTTAAATACCATTTCGCATGCAAGTTTAAGCGCTTATCTTCTATAGAGCAATACCCCAGTCCAACCTCTAATTTGATCTGTCATCGAGTATTACCCCCTCTGGTATCTCGAGATTATCACGGAACTGCATAACTTCTTATGAGTTCTTCTTCCAGTATTATTTGATTTTCGCTGCATCATCATTTGACTTGATGTCATCGCCAACCGATTACATCTTCATGAAATCTCTTGACAAATGTGTCGTGGTCATCATCAACATCCTGAGCTCTTCCAAGTTATATATCGAATTCTTGATGAGAAATACCATCCTCGCCCCTCAATGTTTTGTGTTAGACCTTGAGATCCTTGCTATCCAGCATTTGTTCTTCTTTACCTTGGAATTTTACCACCTCTTGAGAATTCTTGATATAGTAATATCTCTTGCCTTTTGCGTTCATTTCTTGGTCTCCGTGTTGTTTCTAACCGGAATACCGGCAAATGGTCTACGATGTGTAAATTCTAAACTTCTAGCAACCCTATTGCTTTGAAGTTATTGGTCTACAGTTTCATTCTAAGTCTATTGCTTTTTGAATCATCATTCAAACGTTGATCGTGTTACCTAGTCCGGATTCTTGGGTGCACCCTTCTATCATTGTTCAGTTGTGTATGTTTCCCTCGAGCATACATCATTATATCCTTTGATCCGACAAATGATATTTCCTTGTTCACATAATTGTGGAAATCAATCCTTTGGAAATCCTGATGATTTGTTGCTGAGCCTATCAGCCACCTCCTCATCCTCTCCTTGGTATAATGATGAACTCTTGTTTTGGAACTCGCTCCCATAGTTCATTTCCTAAGAATTTTACAAGTTCGTCTCGTCAATTGTGTTGCACCTTTTCTTCTCAGGCATCATAAGTCAGAGGTATCCTGACACCAATCAGATCTGAATCTCGGTCAGATATGATGGTTGGGAAATATTTCCAAGAGTTATAACACTGGTCCTTATATATCAGTAAGGTGATGTCATGCCCATCACACCTGGCTGGAGGACTTGTGGCTATAGTTTCCTGTTTAACAAGGTTAACCATTCCTCCATGAGAAAATTGTAACACTTATTCTATGGGTTGTTCCTGATGGATCCTTTGCGTATCCAAAGTCTGACCTTTGCTTAAAGACCTTGTCAACGCTATCTCGAAGCATGTATGTGGTACTCCAATTTTCAATATGAACATTTGAAGCACAATGCTAAAATTTCTTTATAAATTACCCCAAGCACCGTTGTATGGGTAATGTCATCAAATTTCTCTCCCTTTTCCTAAAGGGTTTTCTACGATATATCCTATCATGGATATCATACTCTGCTTGTCCTTGGGAAGGATATACCCTTGAAATATGTGTTTAAACACATTTTCCTTTCCATTGTTCTGTTTAATCTAATAATCACATTTTCCTTTTCATTGGTTGGGTTAACGTTTCTTGTGATCTAAATGATCTAAGCACTAATATTCTCCTACTTATGTAAACACCTCGGTGTACAATTCTGTCAGCAAGACCCTGTTACTATTGTTGATGACATTCCGGTAACCACGGATGGACGAGAACCTTGCCTATTGGTCCGCCTCATTTCAACGAGCAGGGAAATGGTTCTCTTCGTCCCTCGCCCTTGGTACCAACGTTGATGCCAACTTAACTGACAGGCTATCCTCTGACATACCTTACTATCTTGGCCGTGCACCTGATAGCGCTTTCCTGCTTTCAACCCACATGGTGGTCCCATAACCCACAGGTTCCAGGATCGAAACCTGACTCTCATGTACACACCCTGTTGTCAAAGTTATCCCTTATACTTGGCTTTGTAGGTAATTTGTGAGCCACCTTCCTACTGCTCTATTCTGGTATCAGACGCAATGCTTACTCTCGCCGCTCTGAACCCCTTTCTCACTCTGGTTCAGACCTTGAGCAGCTACCCATCCGCTTGGACCCTCTCATTGTACCTTCGCATCGTACTCTCGATGTATTTTATATGTTCAACTCGAGAGATAATCTTATGCTCATTCTTGGTTAACCCTAGATTGTTTCCCTCATAAGCATGCTGTCATAGCCGAGCTGCCCCTTACCTATTCGTATGTACATTGAAGTTCCCGAAGAAAAGGATGATGACTTCCTCATGATGACCTGAAGCAGAGGAACGAAGGCATCGATGTAATGGATCCAAGACCGAGAAGACCCGATAGAATTTCGAAGCCACATCTTTCCCTTACTTCCCTCCTAAATCTCGGGACGAGATTTCTTGTAGTGGAGGAGAATTGTGACGCCCGGATAATTAAAATACACTAATTCCCTGCTAATGATGCCACGTCATCACGGTTACTATTGTCGATCTCGCGATGGTTCGAAACCGATTCAAATTCAAATTCAAAATCAAGCAAACAATAAAACTTCTCAAATATTGAAACTAAAATGTTCGGGTTGTGCCAAATAATGCGTAGGTAATTATGGTGAAGAAACCACACTTCTGTAAATTATTCCAATGCACTAAAATAATTAAAACAGCAGCTAAATCTATTATAAATGCCCTTTTCAAATTTATAAAAATGCGAACTAAATATTTTAAAAATACCGAAATATATTATGGAAGTGGGCTAATTTACAACCTCCATTTAGGTACTGGTCTTATAATTTTACAAAACTAAAAACTATTAAAAACTATAATAGAAAACAGAAAAGTAAAATAAAATAAAATAAATTATTAATTAATTAATTAACTTAATTAATCTTGTTTAATTAACCTAATAAATTAATTAAACTAATCAAACCTGTTTAGTTAGCCTGAGTCTATGACAGGTGGGTCCCACTGGACCCATAGGCCAGGTTTGACTCTGGTCAGCTCGGTTTGACCTGCTGACGTCATGGTGATGTCATGCTGACATCACCTTTCACTGTTCTGGATAATGTTCTATTAAAATAATTAATTAAATGCTGAAAATGATTTAAATCTTTTAAAATCAATATAAAATAAACCGTAGCTCGGACGGAAAAACTTTGCACATGAAAGTTGCTCCGAACGACGAGACAAACCCGGATACGCAGCCTGTTCGTCCGCCAAGCATCCCTAGCATAACGAACTCGCAACTTTCCCCCTCCGGCTCCTCTGCCCGAAAACGCGAAACACCGGGAATACTTCCTGGATGTTTCCCCCTTCACCGGTATCACCTCATACCGCGTTAGAACACGTCTAGCTCTGCCTGTTGTCCTGTTATGCACTTGCTTGTTATGTATTTACTGTTTCTCCCCCCTCTTCTCTTCGGTAGACCCCCTGACGATGCTGATGCCCCTGTGGTCGACTACGTCACCAACGACCCCTCCTTGTCTGAGCAACCAGGCAAGCCCCCCCCTTGATCACCATATATCGCCTACTCTCCTCTATACTGCTTCCATTAGAGTAGTGTAGCATGTTACTGCTTTCCGTTAATCCTATCCTGATGCATAGCCTCTCATTGTTGCTACAACTGTTGATACCTTACCTGCAATCCTAAATGCTTAGTATAGGATGCTAGTTTATCATCAGTGGCCATACATTCTTGTCCGTCTGCCATGCTATACTATCGGGCCGTGATCACTCCTGAGTTGATCACGGGTATATACCTATACTTTATACATGATACATGTGATGACTAAAGTCGGGTTGGCTCGAGGAGTACCCGTGAGTGATTCACGGATTGGGGGCTGAAAGGACCTTTGTCCCGACGGCCCTCTGGGTGGATCTTTGTGGCGCAGCGACAGGGCAGGTTGAGACCACCTAGGGGAGAGGTGGGCCTGGCCCTGGTCGGCATTCGCGGTGTCTTCAAGATAACACGTTTAACGAGATCTTGGTATTTGGTCTGAGTCTGGCTACTGGCCTATACGCACTAACCATCTACGCGGGGACAGTTATGGGCACTTGACGTCGTGGTACCAGCCGAAGCCTTCGTGACGTCAGCGACTGAGCGGCGCGCGCCGGGTTGGACCGCGTAACGCAACTTCCTTTGTAATGGAGGTTGCTAGGTCTGCTCACCGACCGCGTTCGCAACATGCAGGTGTGCAAAGGGCGATGGGCCTAGACCCCTGCGCCATAGGATTTAGACCGGCGTGCTGACCTCTTTGTTGTGCCTAGGTAGGGCTGCGACATGTTGATCTTCCGAGGCCGGGCATGACCCAGGAAAGTGTGTCCGGGCAAATGGGATCGAGCGTGTTGGGTTATGTGGTGCACCCCTGCAGGGAAGTTAATCTATTCTAATAGCCGTGTCCCTCGGTAAAAGGACTACCCGGAGTTGTACCTTGACCTTATGACAACTAGAACCGGATACTTAATAAAACACACGCTTCCAACTGCCAGATACAACCGGTGATCGCTCTCTCACAGGGCGACAAGGGGAGGATCATAGGTTAGGATTATGCTATGCGATGATACTTGGAGGACTTCAGTCTACTCTCTTCTACATGCTGCAAGACGGAGGCTGCCAGAAGCGTAGTCTTCGAAAGGACTAGCTACCCCCCCTTATTCCGGCTTTCTGCAGTTCAGTCCACATATAATAGCCTTATTCCAGTTGATACCAATGCATACATATGTAGTGTAGCTCCTTGCTTGCGAGTACTTTGGATGAGTACTCACGGTTGCTTTCTCCCTCTTTTCCCTCCTTTTCTATACCCGATTGTTGCGACCAGACGTTGGAGCCCAGGAGCCATACGCCACCGTCGACGACGACTACTACTACTCGGGAGGTGCCTACTACTATGTGCAGCCCGCTGACGACGACCAGGAGTAGTCTAGGAGGATCCCAGGCAGGAGGCCTGTGCCTCTTTCGATCTGTATCCCAGTTTGTGCTAGCCTTCTTAAGGCAAACTTGTTTAACTTATGTCTGTACTCAGATATTGTTGCTTCTGCTGACTCGTCTATGATCGAGCTCTCGAGGCCCCTGGCTTGTAATATGATGCTTGTATGACTTATTTTAATTGTAGAGTTGTGTTGTGATATCTTCCCGTGAGTCCCTGATCTTGATCGTACACGTTTGTGTGTATGATTAGTGTACGGTCAAATCGGGGGCGTCACAATTCTTTGGCTCCCCTTGTGTCAAACCAATAAATTTGGGTTGAATACTCTACCCTCAAAAACTGTTGCGATCCCGTATACTTGTGGGTTATCAAGAACATTTTCTGGCGCCGTTTCCGGGGAGCATAGCTCTATTCTTTGAGTCACTTGGGATTTATATCTGCTTATCATTACGAAGAACTTGAAAGATCAAAGAACCAAGATTTTTCCCTCAACTACAAGGGGAGGTAAGGAACTGCCATCTCGCTCTTCACTTGATTCACCTTCTGTTTTGAGTAAGCTTGCGACACCTAAACCTACTTCTGCTATTGATTCTGATATGTCGCATGTTATTGATGATACCACTTCTGCTATGCATGATACTTATGATGAAAGTACTTCTATGCTCGATACTACTGTGCCACTTGGTGAATTTCTTGATGAACAACTTGCTAGGGCTAGAGAGAATGAAATTATTGAAACTGATAATATTGATGAAAGTGATGATGAAGATTCTCCCGCTAGATATGAATTGCCTGTTGTTCCTGAGGGTCATGTTATGGATGAAGAAACTACTAGAGACTTTCTTGCTTGCAATGATATAAGTGATCTTAAGAAATTATTAGCTAAGCTGAAACAAAAATCTCTGAATGCTAGAATGAAATATGATCCTGCTTATGCTACTTCACCTATCTTTATTACTGATAAGGATTATGATTTCTCTGTTGATCCTGAGTTAATTACTCTGGTTGAATCTGATTCTTTCTATGGATATGAATCTGAAACTGTTGTGGCACATCTTACTAAATTAAATGATATACCTACCCTGTTCACTAATGATGAGAAAACTCACTACTATTATATCCTTAAATTATTTCCGTTCTCATTAAAGGGTGATGCTAAGACATGGTTTAATTCTCTTGATCATGGTTGTGTGCGTAGTCCCCAGGATATGATTTACTACTTCTCTGCTAAATATTTCCCCGCTCATAAGAAACAAGCTGCTTTAAGGGAGATATATAATTTTGTGCTAATTGAAGAAGAGAGTCTCCCTCAAGCTTGGGGGAGGCTTCTCCAATTACTTAATGCTTTGCCTGATCATCCTCTCAAGAAGAATGAAATACTTGATATCTTTTATAATGGACTAACCGATGCTTCCAGAGATTACCTGGATAGTTGTGCTGGTTGTGTTTTCAGGGAAAGAACTGTTGATCAAGCTGAAATTCTATTGAATAATATGTTGACTAATGAAAATAATTGGACACTTCCTGAACCAACTCCTAAGCCAACTCTGACGAAAAGGGGTATTCTATTTCTTAGTCCCGAAGATATGCAAGAGGCAAAGAAATCTTTGAAAGAAAAAGGTATAAAAACTGAAGATGTTAAGAATTTACCACCTATTTAAGAAATACATGGTCTTAATTTGCCTCCTGTTGAAGAAATACATGGTCTTGATAACCCAACACAGGTAGTAAAGGTAAATTCTCTCTATAGATTTGATGAAGGTCATATTCCTCGTTATAAGTCTGCTAGCCAATGCTTAGATGAGTTTGATAATTTTATTGTTAAGTAAGAAGATTTTAATGCTTATGCTGGTAGAAAATTGGAACACAATGCTTACATGATTGAACACTTGAGTGATTATATGGCTAGTGTTAAAGGTGAACTTGAACTTATTAGTAAACATGCTTCTATGGTTACCACTCAAGTAGAACAAGTACTTAAAGCTCAGAATGATTTGCTTAATGAATCGAATAGTAAAAATAATGAATTTGCTATTAGAGTGGCAACTAGAGGAGGTAAAGTGACTCAGGAACCTTTGTATCCTGAGGGCCATCCTAAGAGAATTGAGCAAGATTCCGAGAGAACTAATATTGATGCACCTAGTCCTTCTAAAAGGAAGAAAAACAAAAATGATAGGACTTTGCATGCTTCTAGTGAACCTGTTGTTGACACACCTGGGAATCCCAATGATATTTCTATTTATGATGCTGAGACACAAGCTGGTAATGAACATGAACCTAGTGATAATGTTAATAACGATGTTCATGTTCATGCTCAACCTAGTAATGATAATGGTGTAGAGATTGAACCTGCTGTTGATCTTGATAACCCACAATCAAAGAATTAACGTTATGATAAGAGAGACTTTGTTGCTAGGAAGCACGGTAAAGAAAGAGAACCATGGGTTCAGAAACCCATGCCCTTTCCTCCTAAACCATCCAAGAAAAGGGATGATGAGGATTTTGAGCGCTTTGCTGAAATGATTAGACCTATCTTTTTGTGTATGCGTTTGACCGACATGCTTAAAATGAATCCTTATGCTAAATATATGAAAAATATAGTTACTAATAAGAGAAAGATACCGGAAGCTGAAATTTCCACCATGCTTGCTAATTACACTTTTAAGGGTGGAATACCAAAGAAACTTGGAGATCCAGGAGTACCAACTATACCATGCTCCATTAAAAGAAACGATGTTAAAACTGCTTTATGTGATCTTGGAGCCGGTGTTAGTGTTATGCATGTCTCTTCATACCGTAGACTCGATTTGAATAAGTTGACACCTACTGAAATATCTTTGCAAATGGCTGATAAATCAACTGATGTGCCTATTGTGGTTGCAAACGTTACTATTTTAACAGACTTTGTTATTCTTGATATTCCCGAGGATGATAATATGTCTATTATTCTTGGAAGACCCTTTTTGAATACTGCAGGGGCTGTTATTGATTGCACCAAAGGCAATGTCACTTTTCATGTTAATGGTAATGAGCATATGGTACACTTTCCGAGGAAACAACCTCAAGTCCACAGTATCAATTCTATTGGAAAATATTCAACAACTACTATTGGAGGTTTTGAATTTCCTCTTCCTACTGTCAAGAAGAAATATGATATTCTTATTGTTGGGGACATGCATATCTCCATTGAGGTAACATAGTGTTATTCGAAATTTCTCTGGTTTCATGTTACTCGAAATGAGTTTGTTAACAAGACCTGATCAACCTTGTTAGTGGATTCCTTTTGATGAGCATTAGATGGATGAAGTTAGAAGGCACAACTCTCTGTACCCTCTTTTTACTTTCTATTATTTATATTAAATAAAGAAAAAATAGTATATCTTGTCTGTTTTCTGAATTATCCATGCAATAAAAAAATACCTCGAAAATAAAAGTTCTCCAAATGCCTTGAAATTTAAATATGATTTTTTGGAATATTTGAGAATATCTGGCACTGAGAACACATGAGGGGGAGTAAGCACCTGGCCACGAGGGTCCAGGGCGCGCCCACCCCCCTGGGCGCGCGCCCTGCCTCGTGGGCCCACGGTGGCTCCCCTGCACTTATTCCAGCCACCACACACTCCTTCTTCCTCCCACGGAAATCACTAACCAGCTCAAGCACGAGGTCTAGTTCATCTTGCTGCCATTTTCGATCTCCTAGCTCAAAGCTCCATTCACAAAACTGCTTTGGGGGATTGTTCTTTGGCATGTGACTCCTCCAATGGTCCAATTAGTTTTTTGTTCTAGTGCTTTATTCATTACAAATTTTTGCTGCTTAGGTGACCCTGTTCTTGAGCTTGCATGTCAAATTTATGTGGTCAAAAGTAGTTTTGATGCATGATATTGCCTCTAGGCACTTGTAGGAGTAGTTGCTATCAATTTTGTTGAGTTTGGTTCACTTTTATTTTGAGTTGCTAAAAATTTCAGAAATTTTCAGAAAAAGATGAAGAGATTTTTGAGGGGCTCATCGAGCCGAAGCTCGAAGGATAAACAAAGTGAAGAGAACAATAAGCCCAAGTATAATCTCCCTCGTACTGCGGAGGTTCGGCCGTGTGAATGGCCTTGTGATGATTTCTTGAGAGAAGCCAGGATTCATGAAGATTTTTATTATTTGGTTGAGAATGCAGGCCTCACCGCCTTCCTCCATGACCAATGCGAATAGTATCTCTTACTCACCAATATCTTTGTGCAAAACTTTCATTTCCATGCTAGGAGCTCGCCATCTTCGGTGGAATTTTATTTATATGATGAGCATAAGGAGATGTCACTTCGTGATTTTTGTCGGGTTTGTTTTGATACCTTTTGAGGGCAGCATAGAGGAACCACATCGTGATGATGTGGAGGGATTTATTGATATGATTGTTGTAGGGGAAACGAGGAAAGTTTCCAATGCAAGAATCACTAGCATACATTTTCCTGTTCTACATTACTTTTCAACATTTGCTAGTAGATGCTTAATTGGTCACGGGAACTGTGGGAACCTTAGTGCTCCTGATATTGTTATTTTGCACCATGCCTTGTTTCAAGATACTACTTTCAGTTTAGGCGCTATTGTTGCTAAACGGTTAAACCTGAACCGTACTAAGGGCCCCGTCCTTGGAGGCATCTTTGCCTCGCGCCTAGCTGCACACATTAACATACCCAGCAGGCTTTATGAGAAAGAGGAAAAGTTGCTGCCTAATATTTTTCTAGATTATAAGAGCATGGTAGCACATGATTTTATTGTTAAGAATAAGAAGAAGTTGCTTAACTATAGACTGATTTTTGGTAAGAATAACTTTGAGACTATTACCTTGCATGCTCCCTCTTTGTTTAACATATTTTCAGGCAAGTACCTTGTTTTACCGGAGGACATTTATTCATACTCGTGTGTGACACCAGCTATAGAACCTGAGCCGGAACCACCCCAGGACCCATATCGACAGTCAGTTTATTAGTGGAATCCGGAGGAGATTACCAACCAGTGGCACCCAGAGGACACTCACCCTTAAACCGGAGAGGGCCACTTTGATCCTTGGGCATAGACCAACTTAGGCCAAAAGCCTAAGCTTGGGGGAGTACGTATTTCTCACCGACATTACATTCATGTTCACACACTCATGCTAGTTGTCGGTGAAGGAAATATGCCCTAGAGGCAATAATAAAGTTATTATTTATTTCCTTATATCATGATAAATGTTTATTATTCATGCTAGAATTGTATTAACCGAAAACATAATACATGTGTGAATACATAGACAAACAGAGTGTCACTAGTATGCCTCTACTTGACTAGCTCGTTGATCAAAGATGGTTATGTTTCCTAACCATAGACATGAGTTGTCATTTGATTAATGGGATCACATCATTAGGAGAATGATGTGATTGACTTGACCCATTCCGTTAGCTTAGCACTTGATCATTTAGTTTGTTGCTATTGCTTTCTTCATGACCTATACATGTTCCTATGACTATGAGATTATGCAACTCTCGTTTACCGGAGGAACACTTTGTGTGTCACCAAACGTTACAACATAAGTGGGTGATTATAAAGGTGCTCTACAGGTGTCTTCGAAGGTACTTGTTGGGTTGGTGTATTTCGAGATTAGCATTTGTCACTCCAATTGTCGAAGAGGTATCTCTGGGCCCACTCGGTAATGCACATCACTATAAGCCTTGCAAGCATTGCAACTAATGAGTTAGTTGCGGGATGATGTATTACGGAACGAGTAAAGAGACTTGCCGGTAACGAGATTGAACTAGGTATTGAGATACCGACGATCGAATCTCGGGCAAGTAACATACCGATGACAAAGGGAATAACGTATGTTGTTATGCGGTTTGACCGATAAAGATGTTCGTAGAATATGTAGGAGCCAATATGAGCATCCAGGTTCCGCTATTGGTTATTGACCGGTGACGTGTCTCGGTCATGTCTACATAGTTCTCGAACCCGTAGGGTCCGCATGCTTAAAGTTCGATGACGGTTATATTATGAGTTTATGTGTTTTGATGTACCGAAGGTAGTTCGAAGTCCCGGATGAGATCGGGGACATGATGAGGAGTCTGGAAATGGTCGAGACATGAAGATTGATATATTGGAAGCCTATGTTTGGATATCAGAAGTGTTCCGGGTGAAATCGGGATTTTACCGGAGTACCGGGAGGTTACCGGAACCCCCCGGGGACTTAATGGGCCTTAGTGGGCCTAGGTGGAAGAGAGGAGAGGCGGCTAGGGCTGGGCCACGCGCCCCTCCCCCCCAGTCCAAATAGGACAAGGAGAGGGGGGCGGCGCCCCCACTTCCTTCTTCTCCTCCACTCTTTCCCCCTCCCAAGTCCTAATCCAACTAGGAAAGGGGGGAGTCCTACTCCCGGTGGGAGTAGGACTCCTCCTGGCTCGCCTCCTCCCTGGCCGGCCGCACGCCCCTTGCTCCTTTATATACAGGGGTAGGGGGGCACCCCATAGACACAACAATTGATCGTTTGATCTTTTAGCCGTGTGCGGTGCCCCCCTCCACCATAGTTCACCTCGATATTACTGTAGCGGTGCTTAGGCGAAGCCTTGCGTCGGTAGAACATCAACATCGTCACCACGCCGTCGTGCTGATGAAACTCTCCCTCAACACTCGGCTAGATCGGAGTTCGAGGGACGTCGTCGGGCTGAACGTGTGCTGAACTCGGAGGTGTCGTACATTCGGTACTTGATCGGTCGGATCGTGAAGACGTACGACTACATCAACCGCGTTGTGCTAACGCTTCCACTTTCGGTCTATGAGGGTATGTGGACAATACTCTCCCCTCTCGTTGCTATGCATCACCATGATCTTGCGTGTGCGTAGATATTTTTTTGAAATTACTATGTTCCCCAACAGTGGCATCAGAGCTAGGTTTTATGCGTAGATGTCATATGCACAAGTAGAACACAAGTGAGTTGTGGGCGATATAAGTCATACTGCTTACCAGCATGTCATACTTTGGTTCGGCGGTATTGTTGGATGAAGCGGCCTGGATCGACATTCCGCGTACGCTTACGCGAGACTGGTTCTACCGACATGCTTTGCACACAGGTGGCTGACGGGTGTCAGTTTCTCGAACTTTAGTTGAACCGAGTGTGGCTACGCCCGGTCCTTGCGAAGGTTAAAACAACACCAACTTGACAAACTATCGTTGTGGTTTTGATGCGTAGGTAAGAACGGTTCTTGCTAAGCCCGTAGCAGCCACGTAAAACTTGCAACAACAAAGTAGAGGACGTCTAACTTGTTTTTGCAGGGCATGTTGTGATGTGATATGGTCAAGACATGATGCTAAATTTTATTGTATGAGATGATCATGTTTTGTAACCGAGTTATCGGCAACTGGCAGGAGCCATATGGTTGCCGCTTTATTGTATGCAATGTAATCGCCCTGTAATGCTTTACTTTATCACTAAGCGGTAGCGATAGTCGTGGAAGCATAAGAATGGCGAGACGAAAATGATGCTACGATGGAGATCAAGGTGTCGAGCCAGTGACGATGGTGATCATGACGGTGCTTCGGAGATGGAGATCACAAGCACAAGATAATGATGGCCATATCATATCACTTATATTGATTGCATTTGATGTTTATCTTTTATGCATCTTATCTTGCTTTGATTGACGGTAGCATTATAAGATGATCTCTCACTAAATTTCAAGATAAAAAGTGTTCTCCCTGAGTATGCACCGTTGCCAAAGTTCGTCGTGCCCAGACACCACGTGATGATCGGGTGTGATAAGCTCTACGTCCATCTACAACGGGTGCAAGCCAGTTTTGCACACGCAGAATACTCAGGTTAAACTTGACGAGCCTAGCATATGCAGATATGGCCTCGGAACACTGAGACCGAAAGGTCGAGCATGAATCATATAGTAGATATGATCAACATAGTGATGTTCACCATTGAAAACTACTCAATTTCACGTGATGATCGGTTATGATTTAGTTGATTTGGATCACGTGATCACTTAGAAGATTAGAGGGATGTCTTTCTAAGTGGGAGTTCTTAAGTAATATGATTAATTGAACTTAAATTTATCATGAACTTAGTCCTGGTAGTATTAGCATATCTATGTTGTAGATCAATAGCTCGCGTTTAGCTCCCCTGTTTTATTTTTTATATGTTCCTAGAGAAAACAAAGTTGAAAGATGTTAGTAGCAATGATGCGGATTGGATCCGTGATCTGAGGCTTATCCTCATTGCTGCACAGAAGAATTATGTCCTTGATGCACCGCTAGGTGACAAACCTATTGCAGGAGCATATGCAGATGTTATGAACGTTTGGCTAGCTCAATATGATGACTACTTGATAGTTTAGTGCACCATGCTTAAAAGACTTAGAATCAGGACTTCAAAGACATTTTGAACGTCATGGACCATATGAGATGTTGCAGGAGTTGAAGTTAATATTTCAAGCAAATACCCGAGTTGAGAGATATGAAGTCTCCAACAAGTTCTATAGCTAAAAGATGGAGGAGAATAGCTCAAGCAGTGAGCATGTGCTCAGATTGTCTGGGTACTACAATCGCTTGAATCAAGTGGGAGTTAATCTTCTAGATAAAATAGTGATTGACAGAATTCTCTAGTAACCATCACCAAGTTAGTAGAACTTCGTGATGAACTATAATATGCAAGGGATAACAGAAACGATTCCCAAGCTCTTCGTGATGTTGAAATCGATGATTGTAGAAATCAAGAAAAGCATCAAGTGTTGATGGTAAACAAAACCACTAGTTTCAAGTAAAGGGACAAAGGGAAGAAAAGGGAACTTCAAGAAGAATGGCAAGCAAGTTGCTGCTCAAGTGAAAAAACCTAATTCTGGACCTAAGCCTGAAACTGAGTGCTTCTACTGCAAAGGGACTGGTCACTAGAAGCGGAACTACCCCAAGTAATTGGCGGATAAGAAGGATGGCAAAGTTAACATAGGTATATTTGATATACATGTTATTGATGTGTACTTTACTAGTGTTTATAGCAACCCCTCAGTATTTGATACTAGTTTAGTTGCTAAGAATAGTAACTCGAAACAGGAATTGCAGAATGAACAGAGACTAGTTAAGGGTGAAGTGACGATGTGTAATGGAAATTGTTCCAAGATTGATATGATCATCATCGCACACTCCCTATACTTTCGGGATTAGTGTTAAACTTAAAATAAATGTTATTTAGTGTTTATGTTGAGCATGAATATGATTGGATCGTGTTTATTGCAATACGGTTATTCATGTAAGTTAGAGAATAATTGTTGTTCTGTTTACATGAATAAAACCTTCTATGGTCATACACCCAATGAAAATGTTTTTTCGGATCTCGATCATGGTGATACACATTTTCATAATACTGAAGCCAAAAGATGCAAAGTTAATAATGATTGTGCAATTTATTTGTGGCACTGCCGTTTAGGTTATATTGGTGTAAAGCGCGTGAAGAAAAACCATGCTGATGGGCTTTTGGAATCACTTGATTATGAACCAGTTGATGCTTGCGAACCATGCCTCATGGGCAAGATGACTAAGACTCCGTTCTCTGGAACAATGGAGCGAGCAACAGATTTGTTGGACATCATACATACTGATGTATGTGGTCCGATGAATATTGAGGCTCGCGGCAGGTATCATTATTTTCTGATCTTCACAGATGATTTGAGCAGATATGAGTATATCTACTTGATGAAACACAAGTCTGAAACATTTGAAAAGTTCAAAGAATTTCAGAGTGAAGTGGAGAATCATCGTCACAAAATAAAAGTTTTTACGATATGATCGCAGAAGTAAAATATTTGAGCTACGAGTTTGGCCTTCAGTTAAAACAATGTGAAATAGTTTCACTACTCACGCCACGTGGAACACCATAGTGTAATGGTCTGTCCGAACGTCGTAACCGTACTTTATTAGATATGGTGCGATCTATGATGTCTCTTACCAATTTACCACTATCATTTTGGGGTTATGCATTAGAGACAACTACATTCACGTTAAATAGGGCACCATCTAAATCCATTGAGACGACACCGTATGAACTATGGTTTGGCAAGAAACCTAAGCTGTTGTTTCTTAAAGTTTAAGGTTGCAATGCTTATGTGAAAAAGTTTCAACCTGATAAGCTCAAACCCAAATCGGAGAAGTGCGTCTTCATAGGATACCCAAAAGAAAATGTTGGGTACACCTTCTATCACAGATCCGAAGGCAAGATATTCATTGCTGAGAATGGATCCTTTCTAGAGAAGGAGTTTCTCTCGAAAGAAGTGAGTGGGAGGAAAGTAGAACTTGATGAGGTAACTGTACCTGCTCCCTTATTGGAAAGTAGTTCATCACAGAAATCTGTTCCTGTGACTACTACACCAATTAGTGAGGAAGCTAATGATGATGATCATGTAACTTCAGATTAAGTTACTACCGAACCTCGTAGGTAAACCAGAGTGAGATCCACACAAGAGTGGTACAGTAATCATGTTCTAGAGGTCATGTTACTTGACCATGACGAATCTACGAACTACGAGGAAGCGATGATGAGCCCTGATTTCGCGAAATGGCTTGAGGCCATGAAATCTGAGATGAGATCCATGTATAAGAACAAAGTATGGACTTTGATTGACTTGCCCAAAGATCGGCGAGCCATTGAGATTAAATGGATCTTCAAGAGGAAGATGGACGCCGATAGTAGTGTTACTATCTACAAAGCTAGAATTGTCGCAAAAGGTTTTTGACAAGTTCAAGGTGTTGACTACGATGAGAGTTTCTCACTGGTATCTATGCTTAAGTATGTCCGAATCATGTTAGCAATTTCCACATTTTATGAAATCTGGCAAATGGATAAGCAAAACTACATTCCTTAATGGATTTATTAAAGAAGAGTTGTATATGATGCAACAAGAAAGTTTTGTCAATCCTAAAGGTGATAACAAAATATGCAAGCTCCAGCGATCCATCTATGGACTGGTGCAAGCATCTCAGAGTTGGAATATACGCTTTGATAAGTTGATCAAAGCATATAGTTTTATACAGACTTGCGGTGAAGCCTGTATTTACAAGAAAGTCAGTGGGAGCACTACATCATTTCTGATAAGTATATGTGAATGACATATTGTTGATTGGAGATAATGTAGAATTATTCTGCAAAGCATAAAGGAGTGTTTGAAAGGAGTTTTCAAAGAAAGACCTCGGTGAAGCTGCTTACATATTGAGCATCAAGATCTATAGAGATAGATCAAGATGCTTGATAAGTTTTTCAATGAGTACATACCTTGACAAGATTTTGAAGTAGTTCAAAATGGAACAGTCAAAGAAAGAGTTCTTGCTTGTGTTACAAGGTGTGAAACTGAGTAAGACTCAAAGCCCGACCACGACAGAAGATAGAAAGAGAATGAAAGTCATTCCCTATGCCTTGGCCATAGGTTCTACAAAATATGCCATGCTGTGTACCAGATCTATTGTATACCCTACACTGATTTTGGCAAGGGGTACAATAATGATCTGGGAGTAGATCACTGGACAACGGTCAAAATTATCCTTAGTGGAATAAGGATATGTTTCTCGATTATGTAGGTGACAAAAAGGTTCGTCGTAAAGGGTTACATCGATGCAAATTTTGACACTGATCCAGGTGACTCTAAATCTCAATCTGGATACATATTGAAAGTGGGAGCAATTAGCTAGAGTAGCTCCATGCAGAGCATTGTTGACATAGAAATTTGCAAAATACTTACGGATTTGAATGTGGCAGACCCGTTGTCTAAACTTCTCTCACAAGCAAAACATGATCACACCTTAGTACTCTTTGGGTGTTAATCACATAGCGATGTGAACTAGATTATTGACTCTAGTAAACCCTTTGGGTGTTGGTCACATGGTGATGTGAACTATTGGTATTAAATCACATGGCGATGTGAACTAGATTATTGACTCTAGTAAACCCTTTGGGTGTTGGTCACATGGTGATGTGAACTATTGTATTTGAATCACATGGCGATGTGAACTAGATTATTGACTCTAGTGCAAGTGGGAGACTGAAGGAAATATGCCCTAGAGGCAATAATAAAGTTATTATTTATTTCCTTATATCATGATAAATGTTTATTATTCATGCTAGAATTGTATTAACCGGAAACATAATACATGTGTGAATACATAGACAAACAGAGTGTCACTAGTATGCCTCTACTTGACTAGCTCGTTGATCAAAGATGGTTATGTTTCCTAACCATAGACATGAGTTGTCATTTGATTAACGAGGTCACATCATTAGGAGAATGATGTGATTGACTTAACCCATTCCGTTAGCTTAGCACTTGATCGTTTAGTTTGTTGCTAATGCTTTCTTCATGACTTATACATGTTCCTATGACTATGAGATTATGCAACTCCCGTTTATCGGAGGAACACTTTGTGTGTCACCAAACGTCACAACTTAACTGGGTGATTATAAAGGTGATCTACAGGTGTCTTCGAAGGTACTTTTTGGGTTGGCGTATTTCGAGATTAGGATTTGTCACTCCGATTGTCGGAGAGGTATCTCTGGGCCCACTCGGTAATGCACATCACTATAACCCTTGCAAGCATTGCAACTAATGAGTTAGTTGCGGGGTGATGTATTACAGAATGAGTAAAGAGACTTGCCGGTAACGAGATTGAACTAGGTATTGATATACCGACGATCGAATCTCGGGTAAGTAACATACCAATGACAAAGGGAACAACGTATGTTGTTATTCGGTTTGACCGATAAAGATCTTCATAGAATATGTAGGAGCCAATATGAGCTTCCAGGTTCCGCTATTGGTTATTGACCGGAGACGTGTCTCGGTCATGTCTACATAGTTCTCGAACCCGTAGGGTCCGCACGCTTAAAGTTCGATAACGGTTATATTATGAGTTTATGTGTTTTGATGTACCGAAGGTAGTTCGGAGTCCCAGATGAGATCACGGACATGAAGAGGAGTCTCAAAATGGTCGAGACATGAAGATTGATATATTGGAAGCCTATGTTTGGATATCGGAAGTGTTCCGGGTGAAATCGGGATTTTATCGGAGTACCGGGAGGTTACCGGAACCCCCCGGGGGACTTAATGGGCCTTAGTGGGCCTAGGTGGAAGAGAGGAGAGGCGGCTAGGGCTGGGCCGCGCGCCCCTCCCCCCAGTCCGAATAGGACAAGGAGAGGGGGGCGACGCCCCCCTTCCTTCTTCTCCTCCACTCTTTCCCCCTCCCAAGTCCTAATCCAACTAGGAAAGGGGTTAGTCCTACTCCTGGTGGGAGTAGGACTCCTCCTGGCATGGTTCCTCCCTGGCCGGCCGTACCCCCCTTGCTCCTTTATATATAGGGGCAGGGGGGGTACCCCATAGACACAACAATTGATTGTTTGATCTTTTAGCCGTGTGTGGTGCCCCCCTCCACCATAGTCCACCTCGATATTACTGTGGCAGTGCTTAGGCGAAGCCCTGCGTCAATAGAACATCAACACCATCACCACACCGTCGTGCTGACGAAACTCTCCCTCAACACTCGGCTAGATCGGAGTTTGAGGGACGTCATCGGGCTGAACGTGTGCTGAACTCGGAGGTGCCGTACGTTCGGTACTTGATCGGTCGGATCGTGAAGACGTACGACTAGTCGACTACATCAACCGCGTTGTGCTAACGCTTCTGATTTCGGTCTACGAGGGTACGTGGACAACACTCTCCCCTCTCGTTGCTATGCATCACCATGATCTTGCTTGTGCGTAGAATATTTTTTTTGAAATTACTACGTTCCCCAACAGTCGGTGCTCGTACTTTTTCATTGTATCATCCATGATAGTTTATTTCATTTTTATGCTTTCTTCTTGTGTGTTTGATAAACCCTAAGAAAAAACAAAAAATTAGTTGTAGCTTTTAGTTAGTTTACTTTCCATGTCTGTAGTAGTAGTAATAAAAAAGAAAACCCCAAAAGATTTCTCGTTCTTCTTTTGCTTGTTGGGAGCTTTCCCATGTAAATAGTTTTGTTTCTTTTCTGTTTTTTGGGGTCGAGAGGAGAAGACCATGATTAAAATGTTAAGTGGCTCTTATATGCTTTATTGTTGATCTAACAAAGAGCCCATATTACCTTGTCTCCTCTCTTGAATCGAATGCTTGCAGATTGCAGCTTAGTCCAATGCACGTGCACTATTATTATTATCCACACTATTTGGTCATGCAAGTGAAAGGCAATAATGATGATTATATGATGAACTTATTGAGATGAGAAAAGCTGGTATGAACTTGACCTCTCTTGTTTTTGTAAATATGATTAGTCCATCATTCCTGATTCTGCCTATTATGAAAGAAACATATTTGCAATGACAATTAGAGATTGTAGTTGCTTATGCCATGCTTAATTAGCTAGGAGATTATAATGGTTTACCTTGCGTGCCAACATGCTATTAAAATGGTTGTGATGTGATATGATAGGGTGGTATCCTCTTTTGAACGATTCGAGTGGCTTGACTTGGCACATGTTCACACATGTAGTTGAAACAAAATCAACATAGCCTCTACGATATTTATGTTCATGGTGCATTATATCTTGCTCATGCTTGCATTTGGTGTTGATTAATTTTAATGCATGTTCATGACTATTGTCGCTCTCTAGCTGGTCGCTTCCCAGTCTTTTTCTAGCCTTCACTTGTACTAAGCAGGAATACTGCTTATGCATCCAATTCCATAAACCCCAAAGTTATTCCATATGAGTCCACCATACCTACCTATACACGGTATCTACCTGCCGTTCCAAGTAAATTTGTATGTGCCAAACTCTAAAGCTTCAAATAAACATTCTGTTTTGTATGCTTGAATAGCTCATGTATCAAGTAGGGCTGTCTGTATCTTCCATGCTAAGCGGGTTATTCTCAAGAGGAGTGGACTCCGCTCCTCACTCACGAGAAAATGGCTGGTCACCGGGATGCCCAGTCCCATGCTTTATGCAAATCAAATCAAAATAACTGCAACCAAAACTCCCCCCGGGACTCTTTTTAGTTGGAGGCACTCGTTGTTTCGAGCAAGCCATGGATTGATGCTTGTTGGTGGAGGGGGAGTATAAACTTTACCATTCTGTTTGGGAACCGCCTATAATGTGTGTAGCATGGAAGATATCAAGATCTCTCGGTTGTTATGTTGACAATGAAAGTATACCGCTCAAAATATTATTCATATCTATTTCAAAACCAAGCTCTGGCACCTCTACAAATCCCTGCTTCCCTCTACGAAGGGCCTATCCATTTACTTTTATGTTGAGTCATCATCCTCTTATTAAAAACCAACAGTTGGAGAGCACCACTATCATTTGCATTCATTACTGTTAGTTTACATTGAGTATGACTTGACTGGATCTCTTTTACCATGAATTACAATGTCTAGTCAGTCCTTGATCTTTAAAGGTGCTCTGCATTTATGTTTTGCGGTCTCAGAAAGGGCTAGCGAGATACCATCTTGTTATTTCATATCATGATTATATTGAGAAAGTGTTGTCATCCGAGATTTATTATTATTGCTCGCTAGTTGATTATGTCATTGATATGAGTAAACATGAGACCTAAGTGTTATTCTGAATATGGTTAGTTCATAATCTTTGCTGAAAACCTGAATGCTGGCTTTACATATTTACAACAACAAGAGCAAACAGAGTTTGTAAAAGTTTTTCTTTATCACTTTCAGTTTATCAACTGAATTGCTTGAGGACAAGCAAAGGTTTAAGCTTGGGGGAGTTGATACGTGTCTGTCGTCTCTACTTTTCCAAACACTTTTGCCCTTGTTTTGGACTCTAACTTGCATGATTTGAATGGAACTAACCCGGGCTGACGCTATTTTCAGCAGAATTGCCATGGTGTTATTTTCGTGCAGAAATAAAAGTTCTCGGAATGACTTGAAAATCAATGGAGAATTATTTTGTAATATATAAAAAATACTCAAAGAAAGATCCACGCCAGGGGCCCACCACCTATCCACGAGGGTGGGGGCGCGCCCTACCCCCTAGGCGCGCTCCCTGCCTCATGGGCCCCCTGATGCTCCACCGACCTCAACCCTGACTCCATATATTTACTTTCGGGGAGGAAAAATCAGGGAGAAGGAATTATCACTTTTTACGATATGGAGCCGCCGCCAAGCCCTAAACTCTCTCAGGAGGGCTGATCTGGAGTCCATTCGGGGCTCCGGAGAGGGGAATCCGTCGCCATCGTCATCATCAACCTTCCTCCATCACCAATTTCATGATGCTCACCGCCGTGTGTGAGTAATTCCATCATAGGCTTGCTGGACGGTGATGGGTTGGATGAGATTTATCATGTAATTGAGTTAGTTTTGTTAGGTTTGATCCCTAGTATCCACTATGTTCTGAGATTGTTGTTGCTATGACTTTGCTATGCTTAATGCTTTTCACTAGGGCCCGAGTGCCATGATTTCAGATCTGAACCTATTATGTTTTCATCAACATATGAGAGTTCTTGATCCTATCTTGCAAGTCTATAGTCACCTACTATGTGTTATGATCCGGCAACCCCGAAGTGATAATAATCGGGACCACTCCCGGTGATGACCGTAGTTTGAGGAGTTCATGTATTCACTATGTGTTAATGCTTTGGTACGGTACTCTATTAAAAGGAGGCCTTAATATCCCTTAGTTTCCATTAGGACCCCGCTGCCACGGGAGGGTAGGACAAAAGATGTCATGCAAGTTCTTTCCATAAGCACGTATGACTATATTCGGAAATACATGCCTACATTACATTGATGAACTGGAGCTAGTTCTGTGTCACCCTAGGTTATGACTGTTACATGATCGATCGCATCTGGCATAATTCTCCATTACCGATCCAATTCCTACGAGCTTTCCATATATTGTTCTTCGCTCATTTACTTTTCTGTTGCTACTGTTACAATCACTGCAAAACCCAAAAATATTACTTTTTCTACTGTTACCTTTTGCCACTGTTACCACTACTATCATATTACTTTGCTACTAAATACCTTGCTGCAGATATTAATTTTCTAGGTGTGGTTGAATTGACAACTCAGCTGCTAATACTTGAGAATATTCTTTGGCTCCCCTTGTGTCAAACCAATAAATTTGGGTTGAATACTCTACCCTCAAAAACTGTTGCGATCCCCTATACTTGTGGGTTATCAGTAGGACAGTAGCAAATTTCCCTCAAGTGGATGACCTAAGGTTTATGAATCCATGAGAGGCGTAGGATGAAGATGGTCTCTCTCAAACAACCCTGCAACCAAATAACAAAGAGTCTCTTGTGTCCCCAACACACCCAATACAATGGTAAATTGTATAGATGCACCAGTTCAGCGAAGAGATGGTGATACAAGTGCAATAGGGATGGTAGATAGGTTTTGTAATCTGAAAATATAAAAACAGCAAGGTAACTAATGATGAAAGTGAGCGAAAACGGTATTGCAACGCGTTGAAAGAAGGCCTAGAGTTCATACTTTCACTACTGCAAGTTCTCTCAACAATAATAACAGAATTGGATCATATAACTATCCCTCAACATGCAACAAAGAGTCACTCCAAAGTCACTAATAACGGAGAACAAACGAAGAGATTATTGTACGGTATGAAACCACCTCAAAGTTATCCTTTCTGATCGATCTATTCAAGAGTCCGCAGTAAAATAACACGAAGCTATTCTTTCCGTTCAATCTATCCTAGAGTTCGTACTAGAATAATACCTTAAGACACAAATCAACCAAAACCCTAATGTCACCTAGATACTCCAATGTCACCTCAAGTATCCGTGGCTATGATTATACGATATGCATCACACAATTTTAGATTCATCTGTTCAACCAACACAAAGAACTTCAAAGAGTGCCCCAAAGTTTCTACCGGAGAGTCAAGATGAAAACGTGTGCCAACCCCTATGCATAAGTTCACGAGGTCACGGAACTCTCAAGTTGATCACCAAAACATACATCAAGTGGATCACGTGAATATCCCATTGTCACCACAGATAAGCACATGCAAGACATACATCGAGTGTTCTCAAATCCTTGAAGACTCAATCCGATAAGATAACTTCAAAGGGAAAACTCAATCCATTACAAGAGAGTAGAGGGGGAGAAACATCATAAAATTCAACTATAATAGCAAAGCTCGCGATACATCAAGATCATGTCGAATCAAGAACATGAGAGAGAGAGAGAGATCAAACACATAGCTACCGGTACATACCCTCAGCCCCGAGGGTGAACTACTCCCTCCTCGTCATGGAGAGCACCGGGATGATGAAGATGGCCACCGGTGAGGGATCCCCCCTCCGGCAGGGTGCCGGAACAGGGTCCTCATTGGTTTTTGGTGGCCATAGAGGCTTGCGGCGGCGGAACTCCCGATCTAGGTTATTTTCTGGAGGTTTCTATATTTATAGGAATTTTTGGCGTCGGGAACAAGTCAGGGGGTCCCCGAGACGTCCAAGAGATAGGGCGGTGCGCCCGAGGGGGTAGGGCGCGCCCCCACCCTCGTGGACGGCCCAGGACTCTTTTGGCCCAACTCTTTTACTCCGGGGGCTTCTTTTGGTCCATAAAAATCATCAAAAATTGGCACGTCAATTGGACTCCGTTTGGTATTCCTTTTGTGTAAAACTCAAAAACAAGGGAAAACAGAAACTAGCACTCGGCTCTAGGTTAATAGATTAGTCCCAAAAATCATATAAAATACCATATAAATGCATATAAAACATCCTAGATGGATAATATAATAGCATGGAACAATAAAAAATTATAGACATGTTGGGGACGTATCAGGACCTAAGCATGCACCCAAGGGCACATATTTGTTTTTCCACCAATTTATTTGCACTGGAGCATGTGCATGTTGTTCAAATTTGAATTATGCACATAAATGGATTGAAAACTCAGTTAACGCATAAAAATGTCCAAACGAACCCTGAAAATTCACAAAATTTCACACAACACTCCTGTTGTTCTATGTTTGACGCGAGAAAAAAATTGAAAGCAATAAGAGGCAATGGATATCGTTTCGTCCCCCAAAGGTGGGACGTTCCCTACCGAAAACCACCATGCTTGTTGTGAGAAGCTCCGGTTTATGAGAAGTATATACCCAAACCTGCCCCAAATGGGACAATTTTTTTACCACAGCATGTTGATGCCGCTCCATGATAGCATGCCAAGTTTCATGAATTTCAGACGGGTTTTGGATTTACTAGAATTTAAAAACCAAGCATCTCAATGTTTTGCCGGCAATCAATGGTGAGTTGGTGTTTGAAATTCATTCCCATTTCTTGCATGGGACCTAAGCATGCACCCAAGGAGACAGATTTACTTTTCAACCAATTTATATGCGCTGGAGCATCTGCATGTAGTTCAAATTTGAATTATGCACATAAATGCATTGAAAACTCAATTAATGCATGAAATATCCAAACGAACCCCGAAAAATCACAAAAATTCACACAACACTCCTGTTGATCTATGTTGACACGAGAAATTTTTTGAAAGCAATAAGAGGCAATGGATATCGTTTCGTCCCCAATGGTGGGACGTTCCCTATCGAAAACCATCGTGCTTGTTGTGAGAAGCTCCGGTTTGTGAGAAGCATATACCCAAATCTGCCCCAAATGGGACAAATTTTTTACCACGGCATGTTGATGCCACTGCATGATAGCATGCCAAGTTTCATGAATTTCAGACGGGTTTTGGATTTGCTAGAATTTAAAAACCAGGCATCTCAATATTTTGCCGGCAATCAACGCTGCCCGGTGTTTGAAATTCATTCCCATTTCTTGCATGGGACCTAAGCATGCACCCAAGGACACAGATTTGATTTTTCAACCAATTTATATGCACTGAAGCATGTGCATGTAGTTCAAATTTGAATTATGCACATAAATGCATTGAAAACTCAGCTAATGAATAAAAATGTCCAAGCGAACCCTGAATAATTCCAATTCTTTTACGACACACATATAGTTGCATGTTCACTCCAGATAAAGGGTCTAGCAATTCAAACACCGTCCATTGCCGCTGTGACCCCATTATGTAATTCAAATCAAGATGAAAAATCGAGTAGATCACACACAGTTTATTATCAGCAACCGTGTGAGATGCATCACAAAATATCCTGGAGCACCGTCGGTGTATAGTATGCTTATGGCTTACGCGAGAAGGTGCGTCGGCTACAGTCCATGGCCGGCATCTCAAGCACACTAGCTCGCTCCCCAAATATCATTTCATTGTTCAATCGTCATCGGTGAAAGATGGGCACGTGGACTCGCGTCGTGAGGGAAACTTCGGTGGCCACTCCGGCGAGAGCGCGGCCTCAATCGCCATTCGCGTGCTAACAAGGTGCATGAGTGCGGCCGCAATCTCCGACCGGGCAGCAAAGGCAGCCCAAACAGCTGCTGATGCTTCTCAGGTGGCGGCAGCAACATCTGCCTCGGGGATAGCAACTGGTGGGAGCGGCACAGCAGCTGTCCGTTCTGCAATGGCGGCCTTAGCCTTGATGGAGGCCGCCCACGACCATGTCGAGGCCGCCCACGCCCAGCTCCTAGCGTTCACCGCACAAATCAAACGAAGCTTCTCCGACAATGGTCGGCAACCCACGGCCGAAGAGCTGGCAATCGCCGAGAGCGTTCGAGCAGCCGTCCGTTCCTCCGCCGCCTACCTTGCGACGACGGAGTCCGTCCAAGTCCAGATCATGTCCGCTCATGCGCAGCTCATGGCAGCCTTTTCCAAAGAGATGGTGGACGCGGATGGGGAGATGCTTGCCGAGTATGGTGCGATGGATGCCATGAAGCCCCTTCTCCAGGAGACTATCGGGTGCGAGCTGGACATGGAGGCGGCAACGGAGATCGACAAGCACCAGCCGTAGTAGTACTCTTTGCTTTGTTAATTAAGAGCGTCAATCTTTAATTTGTTAGAGTAATGTTTAGGCCAGCTAGCTCTGTTTAATTGCTAAACTTGCTCGATTAAGAAGTGTAGGTGTGTTGTAGTCTCCTTTGTGTACCCAAGTTATGCAATGAAGTGGATGACCAGTGTAACCATGGAAATTTGAACCAAAACTTTTGATGTTCAAACTCATCACACACGGGTGAAGCTATCTGAATCGTTTGTGATGTCCACATATCGTACACAGTTGTGAATAAGGGACCGTGTCTGATGACACTTTGCGCGCCCGTTTTTTGGTTGAAGCGATTCCAAATTTTTGGCTTCCGCAAAAATATCTACCTCCCCACCCCCTCCCCCTTACCAAAAGCCACATTTCCCCTCTTTTTTCCTTCCTTTCCAAGTTGAAACCTTCACCCCTTGCTTGCAGCGCCGCCTCCTCGTCGGCGACCCTCCTTCACGCTGCTTGGCCTTGTCTATCCAGGCAGGTAATCCACACCCGACCCCCATCCTCCTCCTCCTTCCACATCCCACATGCCCCGACCGCCGGTGCGAGTGCGACTCCTTCCACCCAAATCATCGACCCCTCCACCAAATAAGCGCCACTCTAAGCCATGGTGCACGCAGTATAGCCAGGATCTCAAGGAGCATTTGGCAGTGGAGAAGCAAATCACGGTCGCACGCGCGGATGAGGTCGCGATGGCTGCCATTCGTGCCGACCCCCAGATCTTGGAGGAGCACCTTGCTATTTGCTAGCTACGCCGGTTAAGCATGCTCGGTTTACCCATTGCGTGTGCTGCTCCTGCCTTTCCTTCACAAATTCTAGTGAATTGTGCTATCTAATTTTACCAGGCAATCTGTTGCTCTAGTGTATATGTTCTATATGTCGTGTAGTGTGGTGCTCACTTATTAACTGTTTTGTTAATTAGTTGTCGTCTTAAGTTAACTGTTTGGTTCAATTCTGCAAATGTGATGTTCAATTCTTTAGGCTACAATTTTGTATTGTCTTCCATGTGAGAAATAAATCGAATTTATCTTTACAAAATACATGAGAAACGAATACAATTGCTATATTTCCAAGTTGTCAAGCATGCTTGGTTTGGTCATACATTGTGCAATGTGGTGCTCATTTAACGTTTGGTTCATTTGTGTTGTGGTGTTTAGTTAACTATTTGGTTCAATTCTACAATGCGATGTTCAATAGTTGTGGGTGCATTCTGTTATTGTATACCATGTGAGGAATGAATTGAATTTGGATGTAGTAAATACATGAGAAACAAATACAATTGCTACAATTGGCTGTACTTAACTGTCCGATCTTCTATTAGGAGTATGTTATATTGTGCAATGTGGTGCTCAGTTAATGTTTGGTTCATTTGTTGTGGTGTTTAGTTAACTGTTTGGTTCAATCCTGCAATGTGATGTCCAATTGTCGTGGGTAGAATTTTGTAGTGTTGTGCATGTGAGGAATAAACCGAATTTGGCTTCACTTAATACATGAGAAACATATACAAGTGCTATATTTCCTAGTTCTTAATCATGCTTGGTTTGGGTAAATGGGTTTTCCGTGTGGCTTGAATTAATCTGCTGAATCTGCAATGTGCTTATTTTTCATCAACATATTTTATTGATAGCATGCGAACCCTTACTTAACCTGATGACTAACTACCTTATATGTGTTGCAGGGAAACAATGGGAAGCACTGAGGTTTATAATCGAGGTTAGCACATGCATGGTCCATTCTCTAATAGCACATTATTGTGCAATTGCAGGAACCATTCTAATGTTTTGGTTTTTAAATTTTGGTCTTGCACATGTAGGTCCTGCTGTCAGAGGTTTTGACCCACTGTTCGACCCTTCTTGCATATGGGGAAATGAGTTGTCCATGAATATCAATCAAATCAAGAAACTCAGAAAGATTGTTAGGATAAAGAAATTAGTGACAAAAAACAATAAGATATTTGTCTGCACAATGAAGAAGACATCAGTTCACTACAAGATGGTACTAACTATTATACCTTGCCTTTTTTTATTCCTTTGCCCCATTTCCAATATAGAGAAGATATTTATGCACATCCTTGTTTTCAGCCCTTTCCAAAGCAGTTAACTGATGATTACCCACCTCTATGGTCAGGACGCGAGGAAGGTATTCATACAACACCCATGGTTCAATATTGAAGTGTTCCCGAAGAGGATGAAGGACGGAAGGTCAATCATCCACATGCACTGGCCTAAAGTTGCAAAGACCTTCAACATGAATGAAGGCTCAATATTCACCTTCCGCTTCAGCAGTTTTCCTGATCAGATGCATCTGTCTATATACCGTCTATGATGCTAATTTCGAAAGGTTCTACATGTTGCATGTGGAACTTGCTGCTAGTGCAGTTGTGTAATGGGGTAGCTGAGTGCTGAAGCTATATCATGTTGTACTCTGATGTATTTAAATTATGAAATTCTGCTTCCTTAATATGGAAATGAAATATATTGTGTGCTTAATATGAAATGTCAGTTAGATTAATAAATGGATTATGAATAATCGAATAATTAGCCTGCTAATGGCGAATTAGCCTGCTAATTGGATTTTGCCATTCCAAATAGTTGTTGAAAAATACCATGGGCGATGACCTTATGCAACGCACACGGTTTCTAGGAATAAACCGTGTTGGATCAATGAACAATCACACACGACTTTCTCTTGAAAACTGTTTGCGTTAGGCCACCTTGCGCAAACGTTTACCACATAAAAACTGTGTGTGATGGACAACCTTTGCCACACAATTTCTTCTACGGACCATGTGAGATACATTAAATAACGCAAACGATTTAAAGGGAAAAAATGTTTGTGATGTAGCTGTGAATGAAAACGTTTTCCTTGGAGCGACTTTGTGGGATGTGCATATGAATGGAAATGTGTGGCGGGGACTGACTGTGTGGGATGTACTTGCGACCAGAAACAATTTCGTCGTATAATTGTATTTTTAGCTCTATTGTACGTATTTCCGTATTTGAGCACTCGCCGGCCGCACACGATCTCATTTTGCCGAGCGTGCGTGCCAGGAGGGCATATCCCCGACGGTTTTTGGGTCGTGTGGGAAGGACCCCCCCCCCCCTCTCACCCACACTCACTTGGCAGCGGTTCCAAATGCCGTCGCGGAAAGGGGTTAAAAACCGTTTGTTTAGGACCGATGCACACCAGTGTCCAATGAAAATCTTTTGTGACAATACTGGAGCAATTGCCTTAGCGAAGGAATCCAGATTTCACAAGAGAACCAAACACATCAAGAGACCCTTCAATTCCATCCGCGATCAAGTCATGGAGGGAGAGATAGAGATTTGTAAAATACATATGGATATGAATGTTGCAGACCCGTTGACTAAGCCTTTTTCACGAGCAAAACATGATCACCACCAAGACTCCATGGGTGTTAGAATCATTACTATGTAATCTAGATTATTGACTCTAGTGCAAGTGGGAGACTGAAGGAAATATGCCCTAGAGGCAATAATAAAGTTGTTATTTATATTTCCTTATATCATGATAAATGTTTATTATTCATGCTAGAATTGTATTAACCGGAAACTTAGTACCTGTGTGAGTACATAGACAAAATAGAGTGTCCCTAGTATGCCTCTACTTGACTAGCTCTTTAATCAAAGATGGTTAAGTTTCCTGACCATAGACATGTGTTGTCATTTGATGAACGGGATCACACCATTAGAGAATGATGTGATGGACAAGACCCATCTGTTAGCTTAGCATAATGATCATTTAGTTTTATTGCTATTGCTTTCTTCATGACTTGTACATATTCCTCTCACTATGAGATTATGCAACTCCCGAATACCGTGGGAACACCTTGTGTGCTATCAAACGTCACAACGTAATTGGGTGATTATAAATATGCTTTACAGGTGTCTCTGAAGGTGTTTCTTGGGTTGGAATAGATCAAGATTAGGATTTGTCACTCCGTGTATTGGAGATGTATCTCCGGGCCCTCTCGGTAATGCACATCAGTATAAGCCTTGCAAGGAATGTGACTAATGATTTAGTTGTGGGATGATGCATTACGGTACGAGCAAAGAGACTTGCCAGCAATGAGTTGAACTAGGTATGATGATACCGACGATCGAATCTCGGGCAAGTAACATGCCGACGTATGTTCTTATGCAGTTTGACCGATAAAGATCTTCGTAGAATATGTAGGAACCAATATGAGCATCCAGGTTCCGCTATTGGTTATTGACCGTAGATGTGTCTCGATCATGTCTAGATAGTTCTCGGACCCGTAGGGTCCGCAAGCTTAACATTCAATGACGATTTGTATGATCAGTTATGTGTTTTGGTGACCGAAGTTTGTTCGCAGTCCCGGATGAGATCACGAACAAGACGAGAAGTCTCGAAATGGTCGAGAGGGAAAGATTCATATATTGGAAGGTTATATACGGACACCGGAATGGTTCCGAAGAGGTTCAGGGATTTTTTGGAGTACCGGGAGGCTACCAGTACCCCCCAGGAAAGTTAATGGGCCTCATGAGCCATAGTGGAGAGAGGGAGGCATGCCACAAGAGGTGGCACGCGCCTCCCCCTGCCCAATCTGAATTGGACAAGGGGTGGGGGCGCGGCCTCCCTTTCTGTCGGATTTCGGGTTCCGGCAGACCCTTGAGGTTCGAACACTGGGTTGCGTGTGGAGATTTTGCCTTCTACCTACCTGCACCTGTCCGCCTCGCTAAGATCTAAGCTATGGAAAGAACAACACAAGAGACACAGGGTTTATACTGGTTCGGGCCACCGTTGTGGTGTAATACCCTACTCCAGTGTGTGGTGTGGTGGATTGCCTCTTGGGAGGAAGAACAGGCTCGCGAGGGTCTGTTCTTGGCTAAGGGGATGAACTGCTAGGAGGAGTTCGGTCACCCTTCTCTCTCTCTCTTCTCGATTCTCTCTCCGATTTCCCTCCTAGCTAGTTTCTCTCTTGGCTTCTGGATTCTCCCTTCTTGGTTGCGATTCCCTCTACCCTGGGGTGGCTAGTCCTATTTATAGGCAAAGGCCCTGGGCCGCTTCTCAAATATTGAGCAGGAAGGGCGCTAACAATTGGCCATTTTGAAGGGGAACATCTGGTACACTTATCCTGACTAAAGTTGGTCCTCGCCTACCAAAGGCTCTGGTGGTGACGCTGGCTTGGGCTCCACAATGACTTCCTCCCTGCCGTTGGACTGGTCTTGGTCTCGTTGCACCGAAACGGGTGCCTTTGCTTGATGCTCTCGCCTGCGCTTGCTCCCTTTGCACCAAAGAGGAAAGGAGGACACTGCGCGGGCTGGCGCCCGCCTAGCACCCTTGGTCATCATGGATTGCGTCACGGGCACCTCATGAGGTGCCCCGCCTTGATCTCTCCGCCTCCTCGCGAGCCAGCCTGATGAGGCCGTGCCTGAGGAAACTCCGTGTCGTCCGTCCCGCGAGGCTTGGCCCCTCGTGAGTGTCTTGGGTCTGTGTTGATGAAGATGGGCCGTGATGGGCCCCCTTTTGAGCCACGCCGCAGGCCGCAGGCAGGCAAGTCTGGGGACCCCCGTTGCCAGAACACTGACAGTAGCCCCCGGGCCCAAGGCGCGCCCGGACTTGGCCGTGCAGGGAGGCAAAAGGGCAAGAGCGAAGCGCCGCGGGCCCTAACAGCCTGTGGCCTTGGGTGCCGCGTGGCGGTTGATTGGACGTGGGCGTCTCCACTTCCCCACGGTGCCTCGGCAACTTCACGGATTGGACAAGTCCCTGCATGCAAAGCGAGTCATGATTACCTGTGATCGTGGAGGTCGGCGGTTGGTCTTCGCCGGCCATAAGTACGGAATGGTGCGCGCCCTTCCAGTCCATCCCTTCTTGCTTCTCCTTCTTCCTGGTCCTTGCTCTGTCTTGCTGCGATGGCTCCGATCCGCCGGTTCTTGGCGGCAGAGAAGGGAAAGGCTCCCCAAGAGGAACCAGACCCGCTCTCGCCGAAGAAACGGCTCGCCCTCAGCGACCGGGATGAGGGGGCCCATCAGGTGGTGTCAATGCCCTGGTGCGAGCGGCCACCACCGGGGTTCCTGCTTCCCTTGTACGCCCACATCAAGGGCTCTGAAGGAGTTGATGCCGATCGCCACGGGCGGCGCCGCCGTCGGCGCCGACGGGTCACGAAGGTGTGGGTCGTCCCTCCTGGGGTCCACACCGAGGTCTCCTCCTGAGAGTTCGTGCTCCACGCCGCCATGCCTCCTCAGTCTTGGATTCGCCTTCCTCCCTTCTTCGCCTCCATCATCTCGCAGGGAGAACTCCTGGAGCTTTGGCTGCAGCACGCCGGCTGCAGCACCCTCGCGACCGAGGCAGAGGTCGCGGTCGTTGCCCCGGGCGAGGTCTTCATGACTCGAGGCTGGAGCGAAATCGCCCGGGTTTGCTGGACAAGAGGTGCCTTCGCGATCCACTTGGAGTACGACGGTGCTTCGGTGATGTTCTTCAAGGTCTTTGATGCGAACGGGCGCCGGCTGGAGTACTGCCCAGGGAGAGGTGGTCGGGACCCTGCTACGGTGAGGACTAGGCCCGCCGACCACTCCCTTGGCGGCTCCTCAGGCGGCGGAGGCGTCGGAGGTTCCAGCGACTCCGCCGAGCTCTTCGCGACTCCGGAGACGAGCGACGACAGCTACGAGCCCCCGAGCCGGCGCCGCTCGTGGAGCAGGGCGGGCTCGTCAGGCCGTCGCCGACTCTGATCTGGATGGGGTTGGCGCCGGTGCTTGACGGCCCACTGTTGATGATGGCGTCTTTTGCAGGGGCGCGTGCAGTTAGCGTCCTTTTAGGATTTGTTCCCTGCGAGGAATCAAAGACGTGTCCCGTGGGGGCTTGTAAGGTGCCTGTGATCCTGTTTTGTTAATATAACCCTTGTCGTAGAATTGTGCGAGTTGCTCATTCCGTCTTAGCTCAGTTCTCCCTTTCGAACCTCACGAGGACTTGGTGCTCTGCGCCGACAGGTCCCAGTCCCAAGGCGGCTTCAGCCGTCGCTGGTATGCCAGGTCACGATGCCGTGGTCAAGGCCAGGAGGTGAGCGACCCGGGGTCTGGTAAGAGCCCCTGAGTCGCGATGCTCAGGAGGTCCCCTTTGGCGCTCAAGCAGTCATCGTTCGGTGAGAAAGGAGAGCGGTGTCACTAACACGGGATTGCATTAGGTGCGGGGATGGTGCCACGGTAGCTAGTGCTTCCGGGTGGTGACTTATCTCAAGAATGAGGGACCGCTCTCTGGTGTGTCGCTGGGTCCGTGCATCGGCAGGCGTGAGGTTGCTCGGCGAGGCGGCCGTCGAGGGCCGGGAGGCCAAGCTCAGGAAGCACCGTGACCGCCTAGGCGCGCTAGAGCAGGAGTTGGGGGTGAGGAAGGTCGAGCTGGACGACAAGGCCCAGGTTCTTGCCGAGGACCGCGTGGCCTTCGCGGAGATGGAGGCGAAGGCTCGCTCCTCGTTGAGGACGCTTTACGACAGCGGCCTGGAGAGCCCGCTGGCTGGCGCCGAGGATGGCCCCGCCAAGCTGCTTCCCTTCTTGGTCCGCGCTCTTGAAGATGTCGCCCTTGGCCTTGGACCCACGGCCGAGGCCGAGGCGCGTGTCCTGTCTTCTGCTGCGCTGACGCGGGTCCTCACCCACATCTACCTTCGCGATCCCGGCGTCGACCTCGACAGCCCGCTGGAGCCAGTAAGCGGTGAGCGTGCCGCTACCGCTGCCGAGGCCGTGAAGGGTCGCGCGGAGGCTCTGCTAGGGAAGTTCCGGGGCTTCAGCACCAAGCCGAAGCAAGGCGCTGCCGACCCCGCTGCTCCATGAGGCGAACCCACTCCGCGCTGCTCCACCACCGACAAGTGACTCCGTTGTGGCTCCTGTCCTGCCTTTAATTCCTGCACATGTATCATGCCTCGGGGAGGCGTTTAAACTTGCGTTTGGCATTGAGATAACAGTGTGGACTGTAATATTTGCTTTTTAATTCCTTGAAATTTACGCTTTTCCTTCCTACTTGCTTATGTTCTACGCCGGCAGAGCCCGGCCCAGCGCATACCTCAGCCGCCATTAGCCCCGATCGGAAACCAGGACGGGACCAAGGAGTGAGGGGCTACGTGACAAGTTAGGCTCCTGAGTCGCGATGCTCAGGAGTCCCCCTTGGCGCACGAACAAGAAGTAGGGAGGTGTGATGTGGGTGGATCTACCGTTCTACGTCTGCAGAGCCCGGCCGCGCGCATACCTCAACTGCCGTTAGCCTTTCGGAACTAAGGAGTGAGGGGCTACATGACCAGTTAGGCTCCTGAGTCGCGATGCTCAGGAGTACCCCTTGACGCTCAAACGGCCTTCGTACCTTGGCTCCGCTCGGGGAGAGACGCACGACGAACCAGGCCCGGGGGGGCCTGGCTGGGTGGCGTGCGTCTGGGCGTGACCCAGGCGCAGCCCCCGTGCCCAGCCCCCTCACGCGGCACTCCCGAGGGGAGGCGTTACGATGAGGCTAGACACTGAGCTCTGGGCTCCCTGAGGTTGATGCGGCCCGGGGGCCACCCTCAGTTGTTTATCACCAGCGCGGAGCATAGCGCTTCCGTATGTGTACGGGCATAACCGCTCCTTGGCAGTGTCGTTAGCCAATGCGGAGCATGGTGCTTCCACTGGTACGTGGGAGGGGGCTCCCCTCCGGGAGGAGCCCCCGGGGCGTGTACAGCCCCGCCCTAACACGTGGCTGGCACGATAGGGCCTGGCGAGGTGTATCTAGGCACCCGTGAGCCAGCGCGGGACTCACGGGGCCCTACCTCTAGGCAGGTTGCGCCTGGCACTGGGCCTTGTGATGTATCCCTGCAAATTTGGTTAGATGCTGGCACTCTACGTCCTCGGGTCCCGGCCATCGAGCTGGTCTCAGCCGTCGCTGGTATGCCAGGTCGCGATGCCGTGGACAAGGCCAGAGGGTGAGGGCTGGAGAGCCAGTAAGAGCCCTGAGTCGCGATGCTCAGGTACCCTCCCCTTTAACGTGCAAGTGGTCGGCATGGAGAAGAAGAGGTGCCGTGGACAGGCATCAAATAATCAAGCATGGTGGGTCACGCATAGCCGGAAATAAACGCAAAAGGGATACATGCCGCTGGGTCTGGCCCGAGCGACTTGGGGGATGATGCAGCCCGAGGGGCGCCCCCAACAAGGTAAGCTAACAACATGAAATAAAAGGGATACATGCCGCAGGGACAGACCCACGCGGCCTGGGAATAATGCAGCCCTGGGGGGCGCTCCCAACTGGAAATGAAACTTGAAAGATGTCACCTGATAATGTTGAGGACGAAGGAGTGTTGGTGTAGCAGACTCGGTGGGCTGCGGAAGCCGATCCTCACGAGCCCCCAGGCCCAGGGGCCTCGGGAGGCTCCGAAGGCGCTGGTGGCTCCTCGCGGACCATCTCCATCTCCGCCAGGGCTGCGGAACGCCTGGCCTCTTAAGCCTCCATGATGCCCCTCATGAGGCGCTGGTACGTGGCAGCCGTGTTCGGCAAGCCGTAAGGCATGCGAACGTAGCTGTGGGGTGGACCTTCGCAGCGCCCCACTCGCGAGGGCCAGAGGCTCACCAGAGAGGCGACTCGATTGAGCCCTGGTATGTCGATGCGGACGCGCAGCCCACCATCCTCGCCTGGATGGGGAACCACAGCTGGTAGGCGGCGGCTGCCTTTCATGACTCTTGACTCCTGTAGCTCCTGAATGGCCTTGCTGACGAACTCCTGAGGGTCTGGCTCTCCTTGCCTTACTCCTTCTTGAGGGAAACGTGCTTCGAAACACGCCTCCATGTGGTGCCCAAGCGCCTCCCTCGTGACCTTAGCCAGGTCGGTGGCCCTCCAGGGGAGAGCCCCCGAGCCCTGCCTGAGGAGGGCGCCGGGCGCGCTTTCCTATGCGATGAAAGGAGGTTCCCCTGGTCAAGCGCGGGCCCTGAGGGGCCTGCCTCCTGAGGGGCCAGGCCAGAAGATGTCTTCTTCTTCTTGGGGGCGGTCTCGGGAAGCCTCCTGCTTCCGCAATCCGGGTCTTCTAGTGATGCGGCCTGAAAGGCTCGTTCCAGGGAACACACCGCGTCCTTCTCTTCACAGGGCACTGTGATGACTCCGCCACTTCCTGGCATCTTGAGGACATTGTAGCCGTGGTGAGTAACGGCCATGAACTTGGCCAGCGCTGGGTACCCAAGGATGGTGTTGTACGACAGGCGAATGTGAGCGATGTCGAAGTCGATGAGCTCGGTGCGGTAGTTGTCGCATGCCCCGAAGGTGACAGGGAGGCGGACCTGCCCAATCGGGACCGTGGAGCCGTCAGTGACTCCGGAGAAAGGCTTGGTTGGCTAAAGCTGGTTGTAGGGCACTTGGAGATTGTTGAATGTTTCCACGGACAGGACGTTGAGCCCTGCCCCGCCATCGATGAGGGTCCTGGTGACCACCACGTTGCTGATGATTGGGGAACAAAGCATCGGGAGGACTCCGGTTGTGGCCGCACGCTTGAGCTGATCTGCTGAGCTGAACATGATGGCGCACGCCGACCACCTGAGAGGGCGCATGGCTTCGAGCTTGGGGAGGACTGCATTCACTTCGCGGGCGAACTACTTGAAATGCGTTGAGAGGCTGGGGCTTGAGCCCCGCCCAGGATGCAGGCGATCGCGCGCGGCACCTGGAAGCCCCAGCCCCCTCGTCCTGATGGCGGTCCTCGTTTCTCCTTGGCTGCGGCTGCAGTGGAGGGAGGCCTGCGTTGCCTTGCGCAAATCCTCGCGAGGCTGATCCCTCCAGTCTCCCTCGCGAGGCAGGTCTTGCCAGCGATCCTCGCGAGGTCGATCGTGCCACCCTTGGCGCGGGCAGCGGTCTTCCCAGCGTCCTACGTTCCTTCCTCCTCCCCGACCGTAGCCCCGGTCACCGTGGCCGGGGCGACGGCCGATCCTTCCTTCTCACACGGCTCGGAGCTCTTGACATTCGTTGGTGTTGTGGGTGTGGAGGTCGTGGTACACACAGTACCGACTGCCCTTGGAAGATTCGGGCTGATCTCTGCCCCGCTTGGTGTCTAGTTCTGCCGCGACCACGACAGCCCCCTTGCGCTTCACATCCTTGGCCTTGGGCTTATTCTCTTCTGGGTCTGCGACAGGCAGCTCGAGGAGGGAGAGACGCCCTTCCTCAGCCCTGGCGCACTTGGTTGCCAAGTTGAACAACTCCAAGGAAGTGCACAGGTCTTCATGCATCGCCAGCTCCTCCTTCATCTTGACATCGCGCACGCCGTCGGAGAAAGCTGAGATGATGGCCTCCTCGGTCACCTTGGGAACCTTGAGGCATGCGTTGTTGAAGCGCTAGATATACTTCTGCAGGGTCTCTCCAGGTTATTGCTTGATGCGGCGCATGTCGCTCACGGCGGGTGGCCGATCGCGAGTACCTTGGAAGTTGGCGATGAAGCGGGTGTGCATCTCGTCCCAGGAGGAGATCGTGCCTGGAGCCAGGTTCAGGAGCCAGGTGCGGGCCCCGTCCTTGAGCGCCATGGGAAACCAGTTCGCCATGACCTTCTCATCTCCGTTGGCAGCTTCGATGCCCAGCTCATAGAGCTGGAGGAACTCCGCAGGGTCGGCCGTGCCTTCGTAACAAGGAGGCAGGTCTGGCTTGAACTTGCCGGGCCACGCGACGCTGTGTAGCTTGGTGGTGAAGGCACGACAGCCTGCTGTGGCCACGGAAGGCCTTGGGTGACGGAGAGCTTTGTCTTGCATGTCCCCACGCGCTGCAGCTGGGAGCAGCGCGGGGTCTTGACGTGCGGGAGCAGGAGCATGGTCGCGACGTGCCGGAGCAGGGAGCGCCCGGGCAGCTTCTTGCGGGCGAGGGACTTCTTGGCAGCTCTGCTCTTGCCGCGCTGGCACCTGACTGAGCGGGTTCCGCCCAGGGGCCACGCGCCTTGGAACCATGGCGCCTTCTTGAGGAGGAGGCGGCTGGGGCGCCCCCGGAGCTTCGTCGCCCGCGCGGGGCGGGGTGCGGTGCAGTGAAACGGATGGCGCAGGAGAGCCCCCTGCGGCGCGGATGAGCTCAGCGACGCGGTCGAGCCATTCTTCGTAGACGTCGTCGACGGGACGGTAGCGCAGGAGCTCGTTTGCCGCGATGAGGGCAGCTCGAGCCTCCATGGGTGCGCTGAGCACGCGGGACGAAGAACCAGCTGGGGTGAGCGAGGGAGTAGCGATGCAGTCGTCTTGCCGCACGGACGGATACTGAGACGACTCTTGCTGCTCGTTCCCCGCCGGGCCGATGGCGGCGTTGACGGTAGGTGACGGGGAACGGCGAAGATGCCCGCTGACAGGAGCCGTCTGGGCGATGCGGGAAGCGAGAGCGGCCCAGCGCTCGGCGCGGGCCCGACGAGCGTTAGAAATGGATGCGATGGTCGGAGGAGAACGGGGTGGTGGAAGACGAATTCCGGTGCACCCCTACCTGGCGCGCCAAATGTCGGATTTCGGGTTCTGGCAGACCCTTGAGGTTCGAACACTGGGGTGCGCGCGGAGATTTTGCCTTCTACCTACCTGCACCCCTCCGCCTCGCTAAGATCTAAGCTATGGAAAGAACAGCACAAGAGACACAGGGTTTATACTGGTTCGGGCCACCGTTGTGGTGTAATACCCTACTCCAGTGTGTGGTGTGGTGGATTGCCTCTTGGGATGATGATGGTGAGCAATACAAGGAAGAACAGGCTCGCGAGGGTCTGTTCTTGGCTGATGGGATGAACTGCTAGGAGGAGTTCAGTCACCGTTCTCTCTCTCTCTCTCTCTCTCTCTCTCTCTTCTCGATTCTCTCTCCGATTTCCCTCCTAGCTAGTTTCTCTCTTGGCTTCTAGATTCTCGCTTCTTGGTTGCGATTCCCTCTACCCTGGGGGTGGCTAGTCCTATTTATAGGCAAAGGCCCTGGGCCTCTTCTCAAATATTGAGCGGGAAGGGCGCCAACAATTGGCCATTTTGAAGGGGAACATCTGGTACACTTATCCTGACTAAAGTTGGTCCTCGCCTGCCAAAGGTTGTGGTGGTGACGCTGGCTTGGGCTCCACAATGACTTCCTCCCTGCCGTTGGACTGGTCTTGGTCTCGTTGCACCGAAACGGGTGCCTTTGCTTGGTGCTCTCGCCTGCGCTTGCTCCCTTTGCACCAAAGAGGAAAGGAGGACACTGCACGGGCTGGCGCCCGCCTGGCACCCTTGGTCATCATGGCTTGCGTCATGGGCACCTCGTGAGGTGCCCCGCCTTGATCTCTCCGCCTCCTCGCGAGCCAACCTGATGAGGTCGTGCCTGAGGAAGCTCCGTGTCGTCCGCCCAGTGAGGCTTGGCCCCTCGCGAGGGTCTTAGGTCTGTGTTGATGAAGATGGGCCGTGATGGGGCCCCTTTTGAGCCACGCCACAGGCCGCAGGCAGGCAAGTCTGGGGACCCCCGTTCCCAGAACGCTGACACTTTCCTTCTCACTCTCCCCTCTTTCCCCTTTCCCCTCTCCGTTGGAAGGAGGGGGGCGAATCCTACTAGGAGTGGAGTCCTAGTAGTACTCCGCCCATGACGCGCCACCCCTAGGGCCGGTGTCGGTGTCAAAACCGGCGGATCTTGGGTAGGGGGTCCTGAACTATGCGTCTAAGGCAGATGGTAACAGGAGGCAGGGGACATGATATTTTACTCAGGTTCGGTCCCTCTTGATGGAGGTAAAACTCTACGTCCTGCTTGATTTATTCTTGATGATATGAGTATTACAAGAGTTGATCTACCACGACATTGAAGAGGCTAAACCCTAGAAGCTAACCTATGGTATGATTGTATGTTATTGTTATGTCCTACGGACTAAAACCCTCCGGTTTATATAGACACCGGAGAGGGTTAGGGTTAGACAAGGTCGGTTACAAAGGAGGGGAAACACATATCCGTATTTCCTAGCTTGCCTTCCATGCCAAATAGAGTCTCATCCGAACACGAGACGAGGTCTGCAATCTTGTATCTTCATAGTCCAACAGTCCGGCCAAAGGATATAGTCCGGCTGTCCGGAGACCCCCTAATCCAGGACTCCCTCAGTAGCCCCTGAACCAGGCTTCAATGACGATGAGTCCGGCGTGCAGTATTGTCTTCGGCATTGCAAGGCGGGTTCCTCCTCCGAATACACCACGGAAGAATTTGAATACAAGGATAGTGTCCGACCCTGCAAAATAAGTTCCACATACCACCGTAGAGAGAATAATATTTCCATAAATCCAATTTGCTGACTTATTTTGGCAACACGGCATTATGCCATGGCCCAGTGATTATTCGAACCGTTTCCTTTAACTAGCCCCGCACATAACGTGAGGCAGTTTTTTGACACGTCTTGTCAAAGTAGAGATCATGTCCCCCTTATTACGGGATTCTCATCAATACGGGCGTAGGTAACCCAACCGCGCCATCGATTACGGCGCTTGGGGGATATGCGAGTTTTACCAGGCTAGTGGGGACGCATAGTTTCGTCCACCCATATAAAGGGATAAGGATTCACCTCTTCATCCACGCCTTCTTCCTCCTTTGCTCATCCATTTTCGCGCACTCGAGCTCCAGAGCCCAAGTCCGCACTTCCCACCTCAACCTTCTCCAACCATGTATGGAGGGGGAGGCAGGTGGATGGTCTCCTCCATCACGGAGGGACACATCAAGAAGCGGAGGAGAGCCGGATACCTGCCCGACGACATCGCGCACCGGCTCCCAGATGAGGGGCAGCTCATCCCCACCCCAGGCCCCATGAGAGGGTAGTGTTCCTTACCCATTTCCTCCACGGACTCGGATTCCCTCTCCACCCATTTGTCCGGAGGCTCATGTTCTGCTATGACCTGGATTTCCATGATCTTGCCCCGAACTTCATTCTCAACATCTCGGCGTTTATCGTCGTGTGCGAGGCCTTCCTCCGCATCAAGCCCCACTTCGGCTTATGGCTGAAGACCTTCAATGTCAAGCCGAAGGTAGTGAGCGGCCGCCAGGCGGAGTGCGGAGGCGCCATGGTGGGCAAGATGCCCAACGTCACATGGCTCGAGGGCTCCTTCGTGGAGACCATAAAGGGGTGGCAATCGGGGTGGTTCTACATCACCGAGCCGCGTGACCCTAAATGGGCAGCGGCCACCGAGTTCCGATCTGGCATCCCCACGCGGCTCACCTCCTGGCAAGAGAAGGGCCTGTCCTGGGGTAGTTCGGGAGAGCTAACCGGACTCCAAACATGTATTCAAAACATGGTGAACAAGAAGCTCAAACTCGTCAACGTAGTCCAGGTCATGCTCATCCGTCGAATCCTCTCGTGCCAACAACGGGCTTTCAACTTGTGGGAGTTCGACCCGGCCCAACACCGAACTCTGAACAGGCTCTTCGACACAACTCACGAGGATGCCTGGAAGGTGCTATTCAAGGGTGCCGAGGTTCCCCCTCCCACTACCGAGGATCGCGGATTCTTCGCAAAGCGCCAAGCCAGCGCGGTAAGCTGTTTTACCTCTCACAGGATACTTGTTTTTCATAGTTTGACTCTATGCGGCATCTTAGCTCCCGTACCTTTGACAGGACTGGCAGGAGACGGCCAGACAGGTCGACTGTCCGGCTCCTTTGCCCAAAGGCCCAGCAGACGCTCTCCTGACGAAGATGCTGACTCCGGCTCCTTACAAGGTGCCGGAGAAGACCAAGAAGGCCAAGGGAACCCGAAAGAGTTCCCGATGCCAGGCGTCATCAGACTCATTGTCCGATAACTCTGCGACACACTCCTCCCCCGAAGACGAGGAGGAAGAAGAAGATGCTCCCCCTTCAGTTGCGGGAGACAAGAAAAGGAAGGCCGCCCCAACTAGGAAGGCCGAAGGGTCCAAGAAGGGAAGGACTCTCCTTCCGGATAGATCCACCACCGCCGCCGAAGGCGAAGACGAGTGGTTGCTCAGGGCCAAGCCCCTGGCGAAGTCGTAAGTATTCAGATACCAGACTAACTCATAGCATTCCTTTGTTGCACTGCTTCCCCTAAAACCGAATATGATTATGCAGGCCGCAATGAGCCCGTATCGATGTATCGTCGGATGGCTCCCTGGGCTCGTCAGATATGGATAGTGATCCACTTCCGACTGCCACCTCCCCTTGCCCTGTGGACGACGCCGAGGTATTGTCTCAAGAGGCATCGGGTCGAGGGGAGACAGTCCCGGAGGCGCCTCAAGGCGACCTTCCGGACTCCGGGAGCAGAGGGAACAAGGCCCCTGAGGGCTGCGAGTTCGGCCCTCAGCCGAACACCGCGCCGGAACCTCCAGTGGTTCCGGACTCAGACAGGCGGCCTCCTTCTAAAAGGGGCAAGATGCCTGTCCCAGTGACCTCTGTCCATCCAGAGGCATCGGACAATCTGCTGGGAGCGCTTCGCAGCGCTTCCATCAATGAGGAGCACCGCACTATTATGAGTGCGGTGGTCCAGAAGGTTCAGTCCGCCAAGAGCGGATTGACTGAAGCCTGTGCTAGCCTTCTAACAGGCTTTGAGGTAAGTGTTTGAAATATAGGAAAAATATTACCGCATAGACAGTAGCCCCTGATGCTCTGTTCGGTGTTCAAAAAGAAAAGTCGAATAGAGGATCAAATAATACCGCAGGAGTCTAACATAATTATGTCTATATGTGTATGCAGGCTTCGTTGCTGGCCTCAGCCGCACTGACTGCGGAGGTCACCACACTGAAGCAGGACCTCGAGGGGTCCAAGAAAGAGCTCGGCCTTGCCAAGAGGCAGCTCGAGGAGAATAAGGGTAAGTAATACCCTGTCTATAGATATGTATATATAAAAGAAGACGCGATTGCAAAATGACAGGATCATCGTATATTTGCCAGGGGCCACGACCGAGGTGGCGACCCTGAAGCAAGCACTATCCAAGGCCGAAGACAAAGCGGCCAAGGAGCGCACCGAGCGGGAAAGGCAAGAGGCACGGGTGGGCGAGGTGCAGCAAGAGCTCCAAGCTCTCATGTCGAAGCATGAGGCGTTGGAGCGTGACTCAAAGACGCGAGAGTCCGAGCTTGCCACCGCCCGTGAAAGTGCAAAGAGTAACAAGGCTGAAGCCCAAAAGGCCCTCTAGGAGATTGACGCGATGAAGAAAATAGCGGCGGGTAAGGCATTCTATATGTAAAGCAAGCATGTGAAAGTAAATTACCTATTACTTACCCGAATCCGGAGCTCTCCAGGAGCATTCGCAGATTTACCCCGCAGCATGTCGGATGCCGCGTAGTTTTACCAGGTCGAGGAGGGAAGCTCAATGGTGAAGCTGTTCTGGTCTCAGTATACTGGAACCGAACACCCGGTGCCTATGAGCGACCAGCTGAAGAAGCTGGTCGAGCTACACAAGGCGTCCGAACAGGCCATGAAGGGCTTTATAGTCCGGCTGTGGCCTGGCGATGCCCTTCCGAACAGCTTCTTCGGCCTGGTGAGGTGGCTTGTGGATGCCTGCCCACGGCTGGAAGTCGTCAAGTGATCCGTCTGCATCGAAGGTGCACGCCGGGCTTTCGCCCGTGTGAAGGTGCAATGGGCCAAGCTAGACGCCGTGAAGCTGATCAAGGAAGGACTGCCGCAGGGCAAGGAGCATCGCACCCCCGAAATTTATTATGAGGGTGTCCTGAAGGGTGCCCGTCGTGTAGCGGACGAATGTCCAAAGGATGTAATATTTGAGTAAACTTGCTCGTGTGATCCTGTATGATCAAAACTTGTTTCATATGCGCTATGCAACGCTTGTTTGAATTTAAAATATTACCTTCTGTTTGGTTGTTTATCCAATCTGAGAGATGGCTAGTCCTCGGCTTTTGCCCCCATGCCGCGAGTGCTGGGGTGTCCGGGATAAACCTGAGCACTCTTGTTCCCATTTTTGGGTCCTTCGAGGGAGGTGTTCAGCACATCGAACAAGGCAACTGGACTAATAATGCTTTATCACTCTCACTTAGCCATAGAATTCTATAATTTTAAAGTTCAGCGAAGCCCCTGGTATTCGGAAGGCCAAATTCGGGGCGCGATACACGCCTTTAAGCCGGACAGGACCGGCTCCTTGCTCTAAGCGACATAAGTCTTTAGGGACTCAGAACCTCGCCGAACAGCGACCAGTCTCTCGCCTTATCATGACAGTCAGTTTTAGCTTTCTCTACTGAGGTGCTTAGCCCAGCAGAACCGGGGCACAATCCCAGTAGTTCTCCTAGTGCTACCTTAGCCGATAGAGCGGAACGTAAGGTACCAAAACATAGGAGCTAGGCAAACCCAACATTTGACCAAAGACATGATTCGGAGTTGATGCATATAATGCTATAAGTTCGGGGTGCTGCACTTGTGAAAGTGTTCGGACTTCTCACACCATAATGTGGGGTACTAAGCCCCTGGTGTATTGGACGTACCAAAGTGTACGGTTGCAAGGCGTCATTAATGAACACACACACACACACACACACACACACACACACACATATATATATATATATAACAAGAATGCAATAATAGTCATAATGTTATGCATTGTTTATTCAAAAAGGTGCGTTAAAGCAGAATGATACAGATAGTGCGATAAGCAAAAAGTAGGACTATGTCCCTTCCAAGGGCAAGCTGAGGAATAGTATTAAAGCAAATATTTCACTCGTTATCGTAATCCACCTGGGAGTTCCGTGGTGTGACGTAGCTTTCTGCCTCCTTGGTTGCTGCATCATGTGTTCAGCAATTAAGCTGTCGGACAGGGTTTCCAGAGATTAAAGTCCTGAAAGAGAAAACTAACAAAGCGGGAAGCCCCTAGTGCGGTTTAAGCCGCGTATTGGGGCGTGCCATAGTTGTGCCCCCCTCCCCGCCTGTACCCATGGTATTTTTAGTGCGTAATTATGTACGTGTGGCACGAATTTTGCTGTTTGGCTTGGGCTGGGGTGGGGGCCTCATTGCTATGCGAGCTCACATCGTGCCAGGCGGTCTAGTTGCCGATTACTCCGAGCGCGCTTGAAGGTGTCCAGGTCTTGAAACGCCGAACTAGTGGGTTGCCTTGAGAGGCTGCTTTGCGCTTCTGCTGCGAGGGCCGTAGTGTGCTCCTCCATGGGGAGAGAGCGCTCTGCGTTTCCATTAACTGTGATGACCCCTTGAGGTCCTGGCATCTTGAGCTTGAGGTATGCATAATGCGGTACCGCATTGAATCTTGCAAATGCGGTTCGCCCGAGCAGTGCATGATAGCCACTGCGGAACGGGACTATATCGAAGATTAATTCTTCGCTTCGGAATTTATCCGGGGATCCGAAGACCACTTCTAGTGTAATTGAGCCTGTGCAATGGGCTTCTACACCTGGAATGACGCCTTTAATGGTCGTTTTTGTGGGTTTGATCCTTGAGGGGTCTATACCCATTTTGGGCAATGTGTCCTGGTAAAGTAGGTTCAGGTTGCTGCCGCCATCCATAAGGACTCGAGTGAGGTGAAATCTGTCGATGATTGGGTCTAGGACTAGTGCGGCGAATCAGCCATGACGGATACTAGTGGGATGGTCCCTGTGATCGAAGGTGATCGGACAGGAGGACCATGGGTTGAACTTTGGGGCGACTAGCTCCAACGCATATACGTCCCTGAGCGCACGCTTCCGCTGCCTCTTGGGGATGTGGGTTGCGTATATGATGTTCACCGTCCGCACTTGTGGGGGGAACCTCTTCTGTCCTCCGGTGTTCGGCTGCGGGGCTCTTCCTCATCATCGCTATGTGGCCCCTTATCTTTGTTTTCGGCAATTAACTTGCCGGCCTGCTTGAATACCCAACAATCCCTATTGGTGTGGTTGGTTGGCTTGTTGGGGGTGCCATGTATCTGACACGAGCGATCGAGTATGCCGTCCAAACTGGACGGGCCCGGAGTGCTTCTTTTAAATGGCTTTTTCCGCTGACCGGGTTTAGAGCCTTTGAATCCGGCATTTACTGTCGTATCCTCGGTATTGTCACTGTTAATGTGGCGCTTATGTTTATTGCGACGGGACCTGCTATTGCCGTCCATGGTGTCCGAAGTACCATGGTTCTTTGATATGTTATTACTGCGAGCCAGCCAGCTGTCTTCTCCCGCACAAAAGCGGGTCATGAGTGTCGTGAGGGCTGCCATAGATTTCGGCTTTTCCTGACCAAGGTGCCGGGCTAGACACTCATCGCGGATGTTGTGTTTAAAAGCTGCTAAGGCCTCTGCATCCGGACAGTCGACGATTTGATTTTTCTTTGTTAGGAACCGAGTCCAGAATTGCCTGGCCGATTCTTCTGGCTGCTGAATTATGTGGCTCAAGTCATCGGCATCTGGTGGTCGCACATAAGTGCCCTGAAAGTTGTCGAGGAATGCGGCCTCCAGATCTTCCCAACAGCTAATGGACTCTGCTCGCAAGCTATTAAGCCAATGTCGTGCTGGTCCTTTGAGCTTTAGTGGGAGGTATGTGATGGCGTGTAAGTCATCACCGCGGGCCATGTGGATGTGGAGGAGGAAATCCTCGATCCATACCGCGAGATCTGTTGTGCCGTCGTATGATTATATATTTACGGGTTTGAAACCCTCTGGGATTTGATGATCCATGACTTCGTCTGTGAAGCATAAGGGGTGTGCGGCGCCTCTATATTGGGCTATATCGCGACGCAGCTCGAATGGGTCTTGCCCGCTGTGTTCGGCCCGGACGGATTTACTTTTACTTTATCCGGTGTGACGTTTATCGTCTTGCATAGTGGCATGCCCTCGTGATCCGTAGATCGATCTTGCATGTTTTGCTTTGTCCTCCAATACATCTCGCAGGTCTGGCGTATTTCCCCATGCCTTTTTATTTGAATGGCATCGGGGTGCATGCTGAGTTTTTGGCTAGAATGCCTCTCTATCGCGGCCACGAGGTGGCCGATCAGCCGCGTCATACGCTTCTTCCTCCAGTCGGGGTAGCAACCTGCATTTTGGGTAACTCTTGGAGGGGTGCTCGAGTTTATATTCCTCGGCCGCGAGGACTTCAGTCCATCTGTCAGCTAGCAGATCTTGATCAGCATGAAGCTGTTGCTGCTTTTTCTTAAGGCTATTTGCCGTGGCTATAAGTCGGCACTTGAAGCGCTCTTGGTCGACGGGATCCTTTGGCATGACGAATTCATCATCATCAAGACTTGCCTCGTCTTCGGAGGGGGGCATGTAACTATCATCCTCCGCCTCTCCATTTGCCGCTCTCTCTGGAGGGCTGGCTCCTCCATCCTCCTGCTCTAAATCTTGCTGGAGGGGATTGTTGCCATCTTCGGCACTATCCGGAGTGTTATTATCTCCTGTGCTGGTATCAACACTTTTGCTTTGGCGGGACTTAGAGTGGCGCCGCTGACATCGGCGCTTGGGTTGCTTCTTGGAGGGGTCATCCTCCGTTGTCTCGTCGCCATTACCTTCTTTGGGTGTATCCACCATGTATATATCGTATGATGAGGTGGTTGTCCAATGCCCTGTGGGCAGTGGTTCCTCTTCGTCTCCCGCATCATCGTCCATACCGTCGATGTCTTCGGAGTCAAAGTCGAGCATGTCGGTTAAGTCGTTGACAGTGGCTATTAAGTGGGTGGTGGGTGGGCAGCGCATTTCTTCGTCATCCGCATCCCAATCCTGCCGGACATAGTTCGGCCAGGATCCTCCTGACAAGGAGAGATACCTTAATGAGTTCAGTGTGTCGCCAAAGGGCGAGTGCTGAAAAATATCCGCGGAGGTAAACTCCATGATCGGCGCCCAATCGGATTCGCTAGGAACGGGCGTAGGCGGTTCGGAGTCCGTGGCCGGGGAAGGGTCCGGCAGTCTGACAACACAGTTCTTGCGCAGGGTAAGGTCGATGTTCGGCTCGATCGCCGCTGAGGGTAAGGCCTCCGTGGTGGGGTCCATCCACCCGTCCATGGACGGTGCAACTGGCTCCGAATTGAGGGTCGGAGCGGCTGCTGGTGTGATCTCCTGAACATTGTCTGATGGTAGAGCTAAATCGTACTCATCTTGACCGCGTGACGCACAAGGCAGAGGCTCGAATCCATCGAAGATCAAGTCTCCGCGGATATCGGCCGTGTAGTTTAAGCTTCCAAACCTGACCTGGTGGCCAGGGGCGTAACTTTCAATCTGCTCCAGATGGCCAAGCGAGTTGGCCCGCAGTGCGAAGCCGCCGAATACAAAAATCTGCTCGGGAAGAAAAGTCTCACCCTGGACTGCATCGCTAACGATAACCGAAGGAGCCATCAAGCCTAACGGCGACGACACAGAGGAACTCTCAATGAAAGCACCAATGTCGGTGTCAAAACCGGCGAATCTCGGGTAGGGGGTCCCGAACTGTGCGTCTAAGGCAGATGGTAACAGGAGGCAGGGGACACGATGTTTTATCTAGGTTCGGGCCCTCTTGATGGAGGTAAAACCCTACGTCCTGCTTGATTTATTCTTGATGATATGAGTATTACAAGAGTTGATCTACCACGAGATCGAAGAGGCTAAACCCTGGAAGCTAGCCTATGGTATGATTGTATGTTATTGTTATGTCCTATGGACTAAAACCCTCCGGTTTATATAGACACCGGAGAGGGTTAGGGTTACACAAGGTCGGTTACAAAGGAGGGGATACACATATCCGTATTGCCTAGCTTGCCTTCCACGCCAAGTAGAGTCCCATCTGGACATGAGACGAAGTCTTCAATCTTGTATCTTCATAGTCCAACAGTCTGGCCAAAGGATATAGTCCGGCTGTCCGGAGACCCCCTATTCCTGGACTCCCTCAGCCGGCCACCTCCTCCTCCCCTCCTTTATATACGGGGGTGGGCGACACCCCAAAGGCACAACAGTTATTCTCTTAGCCATGTGCGGTGCCCCCCCTCCACAATTTACTCCTCCGGTCATAGCGTCATAGTGCTTAGGCGAAGCCCTGCGCGGATCACATCACCATCACCGTCACCACACCGTCGTGCTGACGGAACTCTCCCTCGACCCTCTGCTGGATCAAGAGTTTGAGGGACATCATTGAGCTGAACGTGTGCTGAACACGGAGGTGCCGTACGTTCACTACTTGGATCGGTTGGATCGTGAAGACGTTCGACTACATCAACCGCGTTAACCTACCGCTTCCGCTTTCGGTCTACGAGGGTACGTGGACACACTCTCCCACTCTCATTGCTATGCATCTCCTAGATAGATCTTGCGTGATCATAGGAAATTTTTTGAAGTTGCATGCTACGTTCCCCAACAGGGGCTTCCTGGCGGCTCATGAGGCCAGGCACCACGCGATCTTGTCGGAGATGGCGACGAATCCTCGTGAGCCCCCAGGCCTCCAGAGCCTCGCAAGGTTCAGGACCTGGGCGACTCGTGAGGAGCGACTTCTGCAGCACGCGTCTTCAGCTACTTCAACACTTCTTTAGCAACGGTGCCAGGTGACACTTTTTGGTTTGTTTAATTGGGGGCGCCCCTCGGGATGCATCATCCCCAAGCCGCGTGGGTCCGTCCCTGCGGCATGTATCAATATTTGCATCTATCAGAACTGGCTTTACCCTCTTCCATGAGTTGCTTTATGATTATCACGTGCTTGTCTGGTGCTTCGTCGCCGTCCGCGGCCTCCGCGCGTTGCTGGCCCGCCTCTTGATCATTCTTCAACGGGGGCTACACATGCTGGCACACCGCTTGTGTTCGGGTCCATCCCTAGAACGCTGATAAATCTGACAGATCGAGCTCTGGCTCACGACCTGCCCGCGCACGTCACCTCACCAGATCCTCACTGCCTCCATCTTATTGCGGAAAGATCAGCGGCAGGATGATGGCGGCTTGAAGCTACGTTGGTCTTTCCCCAAAGAGGAAGGGATGATGCAGCACAGCAGCGGTAGGTATTTCCCTCAGATATGAGACCAAGGTTATCGAACTAGTAGGAGAACCAAGAAACACAATGTAAACAACACCTGCACACAAATAACAAATACTTGCAACCCGACGTGTAAAAGTGGTTGCCAATCCCTTTTGGGTACGACGCCCAAGATAGGAAAAATAGACATGAATAAATTGTAGATATTGATAGATTGAACGCCAAATAAAATAAATTGCAGCAACGTATTTTCGTATTTCTCGGTTTAATAGATCTGAAAATAAAAGCAAAGGAAAATAGATCGCGAAAGCAAATAATATGAGAAAGAGACCCGGGGGCCGTAGGTTTCGCTAGTGGCTTCTCTCGAGAAAAATAGCAAACGGTGGGTGAACAAATTACTATTGGGCAATTGATAGAACTTCAAATACTCATGGCGATATCCAGGCAATGATCATTATATAGGCATCACGTCCAAGATTAGTAGACCGACTCCTGCCTGCATCTACTACTATTACTCCACACATCGACCGCCATCCAGCATGCATCTAGTGTATTAAGTTAATGAAAACAGAGTAATGCAATAAGAACAATGACATGATGTAGACAAGATCTATTTATGTAGAAATATACCCCATCATTTTATCCTCAGTAGCAACGATACATACGTGTTGGTTCCCCTTCTGTCACTTGGATGAAGCACCGTAAGATCGAACCCACTACAAAGCACCTCTTCCCATTGCAAGATAAATAGATGAAGTTTGCCAAACAAAACCCAAATATCGGAGAACAAATACAAGGCTATAAGCAATCATGCATATAAGAGATCAAAGAAACTCAAATAAGTTTCATGGATAAAAAGAGATAGATATGATCATAAACTCAAATTTCATTGGATCCCAACAAACACACAGCAAAAGAGTAACATCATATGGATCTCCAGGAGACCATTGTTTTGACAATCAAATGAGAGAGGGGAAGCCATCTAGCTACTAGCTACGGACCCGAAGGTCTACAAAGAACTACTCATGCATCATCAGAGACGCACGAATGGAAGTGGTGAACCCCTCCGTGATGGTGTCTAGATTGGATCTGGTGGTTCTAGACTCTGTGGCAGCTGGAATTGATTTTTCATAGACTCACCTAGGGTTTGTAGAATATTGGGGTATTTATAGAGCAAAGAGGCGGTCCGGAGGCACCCGAGGTGGGCACAACCCACCAGGGCGCGCCTGGGCCCCCAGGCGCGCCCTGGTGGGTTGTGCTCCCCTCGGAGCACCCCCAGGCACTTCTCCGGCCCATTGGGTGTCTTCTGGTCCAAAACAAATCCACAAAAAGTTTCGCTACATTTGGACTCTGTTTCGTATTGATTATCTGCGATGTAAAAAACATGCAAAAATAGCAACTGGCATTTGGCACTATGTTAGTAGGTTAGTACCAAAAAATGATATAAAATGACTATAAACATCCAAGATTGATAATATAACAACATGGAACAATAAAAAATTATAGATACCTTGGAGATGTATCAACATCCCCAAGCTTAATTCCTGCTCGTCCTCGAGTAGGTAAATGATAAAAACATAATTTTTGATGTGGAATGCTGCGTAACATGTCATATCATATTCTTTTCTTTATAGCATGGACATTTGGACATTTATATTGTTCAATGCAATAGTCTAATTTTGACATGATAACTTAAATACTCAAGCATATCAACAAGCAACCATGTCTTTCAAAATATCAACGCTAAAAGAAGCTATCCCTAGCCCATCATGCTCAATCATTGATCCATTCATGAAACACACTCGCATATTAACTACACCCAATGCTCAAGTATGATCATAGTGCCTCCTAGTTGGTGCTTTTATAAGAGAAGATGTAGACTCAAATCCAAAAATAAATATTGCATAAAGTAAGAGAAAGGCCCTTCGCAGAGGGAAGTAGGGATTTGTAGAGGTGCGAGGGCTCAAAGCGAAAATAGAGAGATAAAAACATTTTAAGAGGCATACTTTTCCCACCAACGAAAATGACTTAGAGTTGCCAACACTTTCCATGCTAGATATATCATATGCGGTTCCCAAACAGAAATTAAAGTTTATTCATTTCTCCACCATACTTTCACTTTTCATGGCTAACCGTATCCACGGGTGCCTTCCTTACCAACACTTTCCAAGGAATTTATTATTTGATAACATAAAGTAAATTCATTTTTCATTTCGGGACTGGGCATCCCTAATACCTTTGTCTTACTCTCGTGCAATGACAAGTGAATAAACACTCATCGTGAGAATAACACATCTAGCATGGAAAATATTAGCCACCCCTCACTGCCCCACGAGCGGTACGAGCACACAAAAGAGAAATTTATTTTGAATATTAGAGATGGCACATACAAATTTGCTTAGAACGGCAAAATAATACCACATATAGGTAGATATAGTGGACTCATGTGGCAAAACTGGTTTAAAGGCTTTTGGATGCACAAGTACTGATCATACTTAGTGCAAAATGAAGGCTAGCAAAAGATTGAGAAGCGACAAACCAAGAAACGAATAACCTCATAAGCGAGCATTAAGCATAATTAACACCAAATAATGCACCACAAGTAGGATATAATTTCATTGCATGACTATTGACTTTTGTGCTTGCATAGGGAATCACAAACCTTAACACCAATATTCTTACTAAAGCATAATTACTCATCAAGATGACTCACATATCACATCATCATATCTCAAAACTATTACTAAGAATCAAGTTTATTTTTTCCAATGATCTTCATGAAAGTTTTTATTATATCCTTCTTAAATATCTATCACTTTGGGACTAATTTTCATGTGTTTCTTTTGACAAGCTCAAACAAATATAAGTGAAGATCATGAGCATAATATTTCTTTTTCTCAAAATAATTTAAGTGAAGCAAGAGAGAATTTCTTAAAAAATTTACTTACTCTCAAATAAATCTAAGTGAAGCAAGAGAGCATTTCTTCAAAAATACTAAAGCACACCGTGCTCAAAAAGATATAAGTGAAGCACTAGAGCAAATCCATAGCTCATAAAAATTTAAGTGAAGCATAGAGAGCAATTCTTACAAGTCATGGCATAGTTCTGGCTCTCTCAAAAAGGTGTGTCCAGCAAGGGATCAAGACTAAAAACACAAAACAAAACAAGCAAAGACTCATATCATACAACACGCTCCAAGCAAAACACATAGTTTTTGACGAATAAAAATATAGCTTCGAGTAAAATACCAATGGTCATTAGAAGAAAGAGGGGATGCCACTCGGGGGCACCCCCAAGCTTAGTTGCTTACTATCTTTTGGATAATAGCTTGGGATGCTGGGGCATCCCCAAGCCTAGGCTCTTCTTACTCCTTATTCCTTCATCCATCGTAAGATAACCCAAAACTTGAAAACTTCAATCACACAAAACTCAACAAAAGCCTTCGTGAGATCCGTTAGTATAAGAAAACAAATCACTAATATAGGTGCTTTAGTAAACCAATTCATATTTTATTCTTGAATTATATCTATTGTATTCCAAGTTTTCTATGGAAAAAATTCATCAAAGAAAACCATATAATCATCAAAACAAGCACACAATGCAAAAAAAACAGAATTTGTCAAAAACAGAACAGTCTGTAGCAATATGGATATTCCGAATACTTCTGTAACTCCAAAAACTCTGAAAAATGAGGACGACCCGGGGAATTTGTATATTAATCTACTAAAAAAGGAATTGGTATTTTATCGCTCTCTGGTTAAAAATGAGAATGGTTTTTGTGAGCGCAAAAGTTTCTGTTTTTTCAGCATAATCAAACAACTAGCACCCAAGAAGATCCTAAAGGCTTTACTTGGCACAAACACTAATTAAAACACAAAAACACAATCATAACAGTACCATAGTTGTGCTAACACTCAAGAACGGAAAGCAAAAAGCAAAAATAAATTTTATTCATTGGGTTGCCTCTCAACGAGTGTTATAGTTTTACGCCCTTAGCTAGGCATAAAGCAAGGATCTAAGTTTTGTCATCCGTAGTTTTGGCTACTTTGGTAAGGGTTTTCTCAAACACAGGAGGCTCTTTATGCTTCCCTAAATTCTCAGGAAAAGAAACAATCTTTAGATCCAAAATATCCAACCGCTTGTTGCAAAGAGTAATCAAAGTATTCATGCGATTGATACTACAATTAAGATGTTTGAGGGGTTCGTTATATTTTTGCAATTCAACCATATGTTTGTGCAAATCACCGAGTTTGTCCAACATTTGAGCTCTCCCTAGGGTGAAAGAAAACCCCTTCTTTGGAGGTGGAACTCCCAAAATTACTTCTAAGATTTCATAGGCAGCATTAGCCTCAAGCTCAATAAAATTCCCTTTAGCGGCAAAATCTAAGAGTTGTCTATGATGCAAAGTCAATCATATGTAAAAATTAGAAAGCAAGATCTTAGCTTCTTACTTTAAATTGTAAATACAATAAGATTCCATAAGCCTAGACCAAGCATCTTTCAAATTTTCTCCTTGTCTTTGCTTGAAGTAAAGAACTTCAAAATCTAGTGAAAAGGAGGAGTAGGCACGCTAGCCATTATGACTAGAAAGCAAGAACACAGATAGATCTGGCAAGAAAACGACGAACGAAAAAGAGGGCAAATAAAATGACAATTTTTTGTGAAGTGGGGGAGAGGAAAACGAGAGGCAAATGGCAAATAATGTAAATTGCGAGGAGATGCGATTTGTGATTAGGAACCTGGTATATGTAGACGATCCTCCCCGACAATGGTGCCAGAAATTCCTTTTGATGGTGGCTTGAAGCTACGTCGGTATTTCCCCAAAGAGGAAGGGTTAATGCAACACAACGGCGATAGGTATTTCCTCAGATATGAAACCAAGGTTATCGAACCAATAGGAGAACCAAGCAACACGACATAAACAACACCTGCACACAAATAACAAATACTCACAACCCGACGTGTAAAAGGGGTTGTCAATCCCTTTCGGGTAACGGTGCCACAAATTGGCAAACAAACGTGAATAAATTGTAGATATTGATAGATCGAACGCCAAATAAAATAAATTGCAGCAATGTTTTTTTTGTATTTTTGGTTTTAATAGATCTGAAAATAAAAGGCAAATAAAATAGATCGCAAAGGTAAATAATATGAGAAAGAGACCCGGGGGCCGTAGGTTTCACTAGTGGCTTCTCTCAAGAAAAATAGCAAATGGTGGGTGAACAAATTACTGTTGGGCAATTGATAGAACTTCAAATACTCATGACAATATCCAGGCAATGATCATTATATAGGAATCACGTCCAAGATTAGTAGACTGACTCCTGTCTGCATCTACTACTATTACTCCACACATCGACCGCTATCTAGCATGTATCTAGTGTATTAAGTTCATGGAGAAACGGAGTAATGCAATAAGAATGATGACATGATGTAGACAAGATCTATTTATGTAGAAATAGACCCCATCGTTTTATCCTTAGTAGCAACGATACATATGTGTCGGTTCCCCTTCTGGCCCTGGGATCAAGCACCGTAAGATCGAACCCACTTCAAAGCACCTCTTCCCATTGCAAGATAAATAGATCAAGTTGGCCAAACAAAACCCAAATATCGGAGAAGAAATACGAGGCTATAAGCAATCATGCATATAAGAGATCAAAGAAACTCAAATAACTTTGATGGATAAAAAGAGATAGATCTGATCATAAACTAAAGTTCATCGGATCCCAACAAACACACCGCAAAAGAGTTACATCATATGGATCTCCAAGAGACCATTGTATTGAGAATCAAACGAGAGATTGGAAGCCATCTAGCTACTAACTACGGACCTGAAGGTCTACAAAGAACTACTCACGCATCATCGTAGAGGCACCAATAAAAGTGGTGAACCCCTCCGTGATGGTATCTAGATTGGATCTGGTGGTTCTGGACTCTGCAACGGCTCAAATTGATTTTCGTCGACTCCCCTAGGGTTTCTGGAATATTAGGGTATTTACAAAGAGGCGGTCCGGGGGCACCCGAGATGAGCACAACCCATCAGGGCGCGCTTGGGCCCCCAGGTGCGGCCTGGTGGGTTGTGCTCCCCTCGGAGCACCCCCAAGCGCTTCTCCGGCCCATTGGGTATCTTCTGGTCCAAAAAATCCACAAAAAGTTTCGCTACGTTTGGACTCTGTTTGGTATTGATTATCTGCGATGTAAAAAGCATGCAAAAAACTGCAACTGACACTTGGCACTATGTCAATAGTTAGTACGAAAAATTGATATAAAATGATTATAAAACATCCAAGATTGATAATATAATAGCATGGAACAATCAAAAAATATAGATACATTGGATACGTATCACAGGGCAGCAAGCGCGGTTATGTGTTATGTTCTCCTCCTCAGACTAACTCGTAGGAACCTCTAGAGCTTGACTACGAACAGCCCCACTGGCCACTCCTTTTCACGCAATTCGCTTGCACGTTAAGGGGGGGCTCCTGAGCATCATGCCTCAGGGGATCCTACTGGCTCTCGAGCCCTCACCCCTGGCCTTGACCATGACACCGCGACCTGGCATACCAGCGGCGACTGAGCCTTGCTCGAGGGCTGGGACCCGAGGACGTAGAGCATCTAGATGAGCGAGAAAAAGGGGGGCCCGCGTGAGCCCCACCTAGAAGCGTCACCACTAAGGCATGATCAGGCGCAGCGCAAGGGAATCACCGCTAGCTCACCAAGATAAGTCACCACTACTAGGAAAAACACTACCAGTAGCGTAGGTTTTTTGCATACCAGTTGCGTGGGTTCCTGCGCTACTACTACGACGCTAGAGCTAATTTTTAGTAGTAGCGCGTTTTTTACCCCGTGCTATAGCTAAAATAGTTAGTAGTAGCGCGGTGCCATCCGCGCTACTACTATTTGAACCCGCGCTACTACTAACAAAATAGCAGTAGCGCTTCTAGTATACCAGGCGCTACTACTATGCTAGCTACTAGTAGCGTGTAGTTTTCCCCTAGCGCTACTACTAACAAATTATGAATTAAAAAAATAAAAATTACATGCGTTATTCATAGATAGAAACCAGGGACACATCCAGTGAAAAATAAATTAAACGCACACAACCAATGGTAGGTACCTTCCCTAATGTTCCACCACCAGCCTAAACAGACCACTTCTCTACATGTATCTAGCAAGGCTCGAAGTTCAGACGGCGGCGAACCCAAATCGTCCCTCACCCTGAATGATGGCATCGAGGTCCTCCACCTCGGCGACATCCGGCGCCGCGATCGCCAAGCTTCATGGTGAAGTCCACCTCTGAGTGGTTGAAGAGCACGACGCCCACCAGGCTATCATAGTCAATGTCCACCACCCCTACGGCCAAGTCGGGAAAGTGAAAACTTGTTAGTACGCGTTCAAATCCCGTAGGGTATTTTCTTTCTTTCTAGCACATGCACGTGCATCAATAGTAACAGCCGGAGGCTAGTCCTTACTTATTGCACGAGACGTGAAGAAGGCCAGTCCCCTCCTTGTTGCACGAATGAATCAAAGGAAGAAATTGCCGCAGGACATGAAAAAAACATGAATCCCAAAGATCATTATATGAGTCAGGATAATGTGGGTAACAATATTCATCAATAAGAACAATGGGCTGTACATTAAAAGATAAGAAGGGTACTATAGTTACACTTCCAGGTAAACATTGCTTTACATAACTTATATTAACCATGGAGAAATCCTAAAATTCGAGCTATGAAGTAATATAGCTTCAATCACTCTTAAGATGATACATTTACTATTGTAGATATACAACATAGTTTGGATGCATGCTACATACAAAAGGTAATCTGATCGTGTAAAAATAAAGCTACAATGATGCACCAAGAAGTATCAATTGTTGATTTTAGAGGTATTAAACAGACACACTTCGATCACAGAGATCAATATCTACTAGAATATAAACAGGTATGTGAAAACACCAACTCTTTACATAAAAAAAGATGGAGCAGTATCTTTTTTTGCAGTATCTTTACATAAACAAGTATGCCATAATCTAAGAAAATTCACTCGGTCAAGATATATTCCTAAATTGCATCTCACAATAATTGTCATTATCAATGAAGCTTGCCAAGTTCTATCATAATCATGAACCCCTCAACAAAAAGAAAGATAAGGAACCTGCCAATGAGTCTATGGTTCTTCTTTTGTTTATTCAATGAAACATGGAGTACACACATGTCTAGATGGGAAATTTGAGTGCTGGTTGTTGTAGAAGAAGAAGTAAACACCTAAACATATATGATGAAACCAAGGATGGAGTTAGTATCAACTCGGATAAATTGCGACAGTTGCAACGTTCTTAAGGAAAAATTAATATGTTGTTCGTGGACTATGTGTCTGCTGCTAGGCTACAACACCACATTATCTATCTTCTCTGCAACAACATGTTAATTCTTCATCTACATCTGTTTTAGGGACAGAATAAACTGCAACAATTACGTTCACTAAACTATTAGCAATCTCATAGGAAACTTCACTTACAACATGCACTGGGCAGTATGGATAGATTGCAGCAAAACGCCTCACATATTTTTCTACAGTGTCCATCCACGTGTTATGGCATTGGAAGAAGATCCAACCAATGATTCCATGAACTGAGAACCTGCGACACCAATTTGTTGAATATCCTAAACCACTTTATTTAATACAGAGAAAACATAACACAAGATTAGCGAACCTCGAACTCAAAGCCGAATAGAGCAAGCATCACAAAAACTCCAATGGATTACTTTGCATCAGGGACGGCACATACTTCAGCATACTACAGAGTACATATTGTTTCTCCTCGCCCGCCATAATAACGGAATAATCAGAGATATCTAGCCAATATATGTAGCATATTGTTTTAATGGCTCCGGATGAACAAATCTTCATAACTTGGAAAATCAACATGTAGCATCCAACTAATTGGGTTAAGGTTTCAGAAAATACCATGTGTGCTTGTATAATATGTAAATTTTCAGGAACACTATTTGGTCACATAATTGATGAACGGGATTGGTACAGTATGCATGCATGTATGAATTGGAGCTTGTGTAGCCCCATCTCCCACTCCGTAGTACAAGTATTTTTCAATTAACAATGCTAATTTACTGCAGTATAAAATACATACAACAGAGACTAAAACTATTTCCGTCAGAGGTAAATCAGGTATATACTCAGATTGGTGCTTGAGCATGATCAGGGATAAAATACATAAATTTTTGGTAGTGTAGCATTCCAAATTGAAGATTATGCCCATAAAGTCTAAAAAAATCCCATCACCACCATGTAACATCCCAAATTTTCAATTCGGAATGTTATACACTAGATCATCATTGCATATCATAATTTATTTTCTTTTGGCTTTGATCCTAGAAATTCTACACAACTCAAGGACCCACAGAGAGAGTTGGGGATTTCGTTATTTTCATATTTGAGTTTTCTCAAATTTTGAGAATAGGATCATTTGATTTTAATTATTTTATCATCAATTATTTTTATTACAAAAATATGAGAGAGGGAATAAAATGACTTTCCCAAAATAAAGAAATATTGAGGATTTAAAAAATAAAATCAAATAAGATTTTATTTAGGAGTTTTTTGATATTTTATTTGAATTTAGGAAAAAGTGCGTGTTTTTCAAATTTGCATTTAGGCCCCAAATAAATGTTCACCTTGTGCGGCTTGATTTTAGAAGCCGGGAAAACTTTATTTCAGGATTTTTGGAGTCTGTTTAGTATTTCTTTTATTTGTTTTTCTGCACGGAATAATTAAAAAAATGCAACCGACCTACGGGCCGTGTCCGACCTGGACACTAGGCCTGTCCAGGCTTTATAAGCCGGGAGCCCAGCCCGGGAGCCTCCCCAAACCCTAGCCCCAGCCCCGCCGCTGCCGCCGCTGCGCCGCGCCACCGCCGCCGCCGACCACCGCGCCGCCGCCGACCGCCACCGACGACCGCCGCCGCCGCCGGAGCCCCGCCGCCGCCGCCAGATCTGTCGCCGGAGTTTGCCGGGTAGTTTTTTTAGTCGCCGGTTTTTTTGATGGTTTTGTTCGTTTTTTTAGTTTCGTTTTTTTAAAATAGATCGGTTTTCCCGATTTATTTAAATAGCGAGCGAGCGTTCGTTCTAGCGAACGTTCGTCGTTTTTTTCTTTTCTCGGATTTCTGATCGCGATTTTCGTTTTAGTGTAACTTTTCGCTCGTTTATTGGAATGAGGCGATTCAAGCGCCTGGAGTTTCGTCTCAAAACTCTCTATTCGTTTAACCAACTTAAACAAGTTTTTGCCACTATAAAAATTGCCCTAGATCTAGAATAGTAAACGAAGCCTGTTTCTTTTGCCGTTTGACTTTCGTTGCTTCATTTGATTTGATTCTTTTTGCAAACCAGAGTTCTTAAGTTGAACTTTCTGGTTAGATCTCTTATTTGAGTTTTACCTGTGCATTAGATGAATACTTATTGTATGCTTGTTTGTTTGTCTGCGATAGAATACCCAGAGTGCGCCGCCTGTTACTTCGAATCTCTAGGTTTCGCGGATCATCAGCAAGGCAAGTAACACTTTGATCATACTTCCTACTACCCAGTTTTATTGCATTAGATCAATCCTCAAACATTGCATGATTAGGATCTAATTAAATTGTGGGTTTAGGAAGTAGTTGAGGTAGTACCTATTAGCTGTTTATTTTCAAACCTTTGGGAGTTACTTCTACGTTTGCTTACTATTGCTATGCTATGCTAGTAGACGTGGGTTGGGTGAGTGATATCCATGACAGATGTGAGTTTGTTAAAATTAATGGTTTATTCTAAGGTGGAAACTTAAACACACATCTGGGTGGATTGAGGTACCTGGGTATTCCAGGATTGCCTGTTTTTCTTTATGGACCGCCACCCAGGCCCAAAGAGATCATGAGATCTTTCATACTAGAAACTTCCGTGTGCAGCCACAAGCTATTATGGGCTCTAGCATAGTTGATTAAGTCGTGCAAACTCTTACAGGGTAGACTAGCAGATGTAGGGGAAAGTAGGTGTAACGGTCTATACATCGTAAGGTGCTAGCACTTCTGAAAGACTATGTCTCGGTCATCCGTCTTCTCAAACACCATGTAGTGCGAGAAACCAAACGAAGGCGATCGAGTCTTGTGGGGAAAAGTGCGCAAACCTCTGCGGAGTGTATAAACTAATCATGGTTAGCCGTGTCCCCGGTTATGGACATCTTGAGTATCTAGTACCTGGATTATCATGTGAATCTCAACATGTTACCCTAAGATTTAATTTTGTTGGGTTTTGTTTAATGATGATGCTTAATTGGGATTGAGAATGCTATCAACCATTCTCAATGTTTAACAACTACCATGATAGTTAAATAAAATTTATTCCTTTGCAGTAGGGAAAAATTAGCTTTACGCAAAACTGTAACCATAGAGCTTTCCACCAGTCAAATATGCATATAGTATAGCTGTTTCATTCCATTACTCTCTATGTGTTACCTTGCCAGCATATTCCATGTGCTGACCCGTTTCGGGCTACAACGTTAATGTTGCAGACTTTTCAAACGACGATTAAGGAGTTTTTAGGTCGTGGTTCTATACTCAGTGATGCCGTTGTAGTTGATGGACTCACTTATCTTCCAAGCCTTCCGCTGTTATCGTTATTAGATGGCCTTAAGCCATATTTATTGTAATAAGTTCTCTTTTGAGACACTCGATGTAATAGGTGTGTGATTGCTACTCTGTTATAATTCCTTCAAGTACTGTGTGGTGTCAGCATTACTGATCCAGGGATGACACCTGAGCACAAAGATCAGACTGTTTGAGGTCTGGTCGCTACAAAGATGGTATCAGAGCACACGCTGACTGTAGGACACGACTACTAAGCTAAAGACCTAGATCACTATTCACTCTCTTCTCTTCTGACCTCTCATCTTTTCTACTCTTTAGGATGGCGGATGCAAGGAACAAGTTCACGCAACCGGATGAAGATACACCCTTTGGACGCCACTAGAAGGAAGTCACTAGATACCTGAACATAGGAGTACCAAGCTTCACCGGAACCTACAACGCCACTTTACCTGAAGAAGAGCGCTGGATGATTCAAGTTCAAGTTCTAGGAAGGACGTTCATGCCAGTCACTGAGCCCATAGAGTTTTATTTTGATGCACCAACTTGGAGTCTAGGGAAGAGCATGGCAGCTCACATCGCCATGGGATGCATTGGAGAAGTCTACCGCAATGATCTCAAGGATACTATCTACCAGATTTGTGGGTGCCGAGATGAGCACTGGGAGATGATCAACACCAGAAAGGATAGATCAATTGCAGCTTTTATCCAGGAACTAAACCAGCACATTCAATGACAGCAGAACCAGATGTGTGCCGACATGATAGACCTGAAGAAGGCAAGGACAAGAATCAAGGAACTGGAGGAAGAACTCAAGGCTACACGTGAAGATTATGAAGAAGAAATTGAAGTATTAGTGGATAAGAATGCCGACCTAACAATGAAGATCGGGATATTTATGGGAGGCCCTACACCAGTAGATGAAGACGAAGAACCCAAGGAGATTCGCCCGGAAGACTACATCATCATCGACGACACCGACTCAGACCCAGATGATAGCGATGATGACTATATTGATGAAGCCGGAGCAGATATCATGGAGTCTACAACCAAAGAATATTTCTAGTAGACCACCTCATCAGTAGTAGTAGTCCGAGCACTTTTGCGATAGTTAGATCGATTGTATGCCCTTGTTTGATTGAATGAAGTGAATTGTTTGCTTTTGCCTCATGTGCATATGGGTAGTGTTTTCTCTTTAGACCCCATCTATTCTTAAATCTCATCTTTTCTAAAACCCTCAGATGCCTCTGAGACGTGACCCTAGATTTACCTTTCCACCGGAGCTCACCCAGTTGATCCAGCAGCAGAACACATTGATACAGTTGCTAGGACAGAATCAGAATCAGGGGAACAACAACAACAACAACCCACCACCACCACCACCTGTTGATCACTTAGCCCACTTTCTTAGGCTGAATCCGCCGGTGTTTTCCAATAGCACCGACCCGATAGTAGCAGATGATTGGCTCCGCAAGACAGCTAGAGAGTTGACCACAGTAGGATGCACAGATGCGGAGAAGGTGAAGTTTGCCGCACATCAGCTTGAAGGACCCGCAGCATCATGGTGAGAGAATTTCACAGCCACTTTCCCTGTCGACACTGTCACATGGGACCAGTTTCAGCAGGCTTTTCGAACTGCCCATGTTTCAGCAGGAGCTATGGCCATGAAGAAGCGAGAGTTTCGCAACTTGCGCCAAGGAGGACGGACAGTTGGCCAGTATGTGGAGGACTTTAGTAAATTAGCACGTTATGCCCCAGATGACGTTGCTACGTATGCAGCTAAGCAGGAGAAGTTTCTGGAAGGACTGAATGATGAGTTGAGCATGCAGTTGATGATAGCAACCTTCAACAACTACCAGGAGTTGGTAGATCGTGCTCTTATGATTGAAGGGAAGCAGCAGCAAATTGAAAATCGCAAGAGGAAGTGTGCACAAGGAAAGTACAATTCAGGAGCTTAGCAGAAGCCACGATTTACCCCTAGATCGAGAGGACATTTTCAGCATACCCATGGAGGAGGTACCTCGCACAATCACAATGGCACCAAGAATGGTAATGGTAATGGAGGAAGCAACGGCCAGAACCGTACCAACTCATCAACCCCAGCCAAGAAAGACCTAAGCCAAGTCACTTGCTTTAAGGGTCAGAAGACCGGACATTATGCCAATGAATGTCCTGAGGGACAGAATGGCAATGGAAGCTCTGGGAAGAAGCCGAACCCCTTCAACAGGGGACAGGTGAACCACGTTAACATGGAGGAGGTTGAAGAGCAGCCGGATGCAGTAGTCGGTAAGTTTTTGGTTAAGTCATTTACTGCACTCGTTCTTTTTTATACTGGTGCATTGCATTCATACATATCAAGGGGATTTGTGGATAAGTATAACTTGTCCACTAAGGTTCTTAGAACACCTATGCTAGTAAGCTCACTAGGAGCGGAGTATGCAAGAACGCAGATTTTCCCGCAAAGGGTTTTCACAGCTTAGGTGTCCAGTCAGAAATTCCTGACAATGGTATGCAAGAACGCAGATTGTCCCGCCAGGGTGCACGGCTTTATCCCTAAGTATGGCACAAGTTGGGTGATAAGTGACTTAGTTAATCACACTTGTCTTATTCCCTGCATCCCTCAGGATCATGCCAACCTTTCATCCACGCTTATTGCTCGGTTGTTTTACGATGATATAGTGCAAGGCAAAGCTATGGAAGTGAAGGCAGTCCAGACAAAAGTCTTCGCCGGGTTCAAGTACAGAATTTCTTATGGCAAGGCTTGGAGGGCTAAGCATGTGGCGCTTGAGAGGAGATTTGGTTCTTATTTTGATGCATACAACTCTGTTGTCCAGCTCCTCCACACCCTGCAACAGTGGAATCCAGGCACCTATATCGATATCCAAGACATGTTCATGCCAGAGTTCCCAACTGTGAGGGTGCTACATCGTCTCTTCTTCTCTTTCGGTGTATGCATCGAAGCTTTCAGGCATTGCCAACCGGTGATATGTGTTGACGGTACTTTTCTCACAGGCAAGTACAAGGGTCAGATCTTGACAGCCATAGGTCAAGACGGCCAAAATCAAGTCGTCCCACTCGCATTTGCTTTTGTGGAGAGTGAGAACATTGAAAGTTGGACATGGTTCTTCAGGCAGTTGAAAATATCAGTTGTGAAGGAGAAGCCCAATGTGTGCATCCTTCATGACAGGCATGTAGGTATACTCAGTGCGATAAGGACACTGACAAACCCAGGCCCTGAGGAACAAGTTCCATGGCAGGACTTGCAGAGTCGTTGGTGCATGCGCCATCTGGGGGCTAATTTCTTCTCGCAGTTTAGAAATAAGAACCTAATGAATCTGTTCAAAAAACTCTGCAAGCAGAACCAGCTATGGAAGTACAATTTGATACGTGACAGACTTAATGTGTGCATGCAGAGACACGTGAGGGACAGGAAAGCTGCAAGAGATGCAGCGGTGAGGGCACATGTTGAAGCAGTAGCTGCACAGTTGGCAACAGGAACAACGGCCGTGGAGGAGGAGCCTGTTGGGCTATGTGACCTGCCAGGCTTTGACCCACCTGGTACTAGGAGAAGGTTTGGGAGGTCGATTAAAACCTTCGAGCAGTGGATAGAGCATGAGCCTCTAGAGAGGTGGTCTTTGCTACATAACACACATGGAGCACGATACGGTGTCATGACAACAAACCTCGTAGAAACATACAACTTTGTCCTCAGAGGAAACCGGGCATTGCCACTTACAGCCATCGTTGAGGGAATTTTCTATGGCACCGTCAAGTATTTCAGAGATAGACGTCAAAAAGCAGAACAACATATCTTCAACAACCCGAATACATGGTACTGTGAAAGAGTCACGAAGTACATGGACAACAAGATGCAAAAAGCTAGATCACACACTGTAGTCGCCATCGGTAATCAAGAAAGAAGGTTTGAGGTCCGCTTAGCCAACAACAAATTCAGATGTGCAAATGAGTTGAGGACGCATGAGGTGAAAATTGGTAATGAAGCCTGGCCAACGTATGAGTGCACATGCAACAAACCGAAATTGCTTCACTTACCTTGCTCACATGTACTTGCTGCTTGCGGGTAGCTTGGAATGGACGCAATATCGTTTCTGTCTCCATTTTTTCTGAAAGAGTCTGTCCTCAATACCTGGACAGATGAGCTGATGGGTTTTCGATCAATGGGTAATTTCAACAGCGTCAACCCCGCTGAAAGGCGTTACATTCCAAACCCAGAGCATATGCGTACAATTAAGAGGCAGACGGCATTGTCGGCGCATCCGGAATGATATGGATGAATCTGAAGCAGGAGGTCCGACTAGGCAATGCATTCTGTGCAATGAATTTGGCCATAGGGACACTAATTGTCCCACTTTCGTCACTGGGCGTGGACGAGGCAACCGGGGAAGAAGAGGAGGAAGAGGCAGTAGAGGAGTAAGGGCGAGAGGAAGAAGCTAAGCTAGCAGTAGTATGTTCTGAATTTGTATTAAGTGCGGCACTATGTTCTGAATTTGTATTAAGTGTGGCACTATGTTCTAAATTTGTATTAAGTGTGGCACTATGTTTTGAATTTTTATTAAGTGTGGCACTATGTTCTAAATTTTTATTAAGTGTGGCACTATGTTCTGAATTTGTATTAAGTGTGACACTATGTTCTGAATTTGTATTAAGTGTGGCACTATGTTCTGAATTTTTATTAAGTGTGGCACTATGTTCTGAATTTTTATTAAGTGTGGCACTATGTTCTGAATTTTTTATGTGCAGGAATGTCGGGAATGTGGTTGCTGAATGGGGACATTGATAGGGGTCATCGTGGTGCGATATGGTATGAGCGCAAGCTTGAGCCTCTGGTCACTCGCACTCCTAAAGAAAACTGGATGATACACCCAGGATGGCTTCAGCGGTACGTGTTTTATTAATTTGCACACTGACATGCATATTAATGGGAGACACTAACTGAAATGTTCTCTGATGAAGGTTGAAATGGGCCAGCCTTTTACCTTTCACGCGTCTGGTTGAGTCTATCCCGGGTGAGAAACGCATCGCCATCGACGGGTCCTTGCTGAGCTGCTTAGTGGACCGTTGGAGGCCAGAGACCCACACGTTTCACTTCTGATGGGGAGAGATGGCTCCTACTCTGGAGGATGTGTCACTTTTGCTCGGACTACCGTTGGCAGGTCATGCCATAGGACTGTTGGACGCACCGGCTGGTTGGGAGCGAGCCCTTACACAATGTTTTCATGGTGTTTTTCCGGATGCTCCGGATCCGGTATGGGAGCATCACGGACCTAAGTATGAGTGGTTGCTCAACTTCCGGGTAATTTCCCCAACCTCTTATCTTCAAGTTATCGTGCATATGGTTTTACAAAAAATAACTGCGGCTAACTAAAACTTTCTCTTTGCTTAATGCAGATCCAAAACTTCCGGGTGCCGTTGACTGCGGAACAGATCACTCGGAGCCTGGAGGCCTACTTAATGTGGCTTTTCGGCAAGGTGATGTTCACAGAGAACCATGTCACCACTATTAATGCGCTCTACATCCCTATGGTACTCGAGATAGCGAGCGCTCAGACGGCGGATCAGATCAGACAGAGGAGTTGGGGTTCGGCAGTCTTAGCGGCTACATACCGAGGTATGTGCAATGGTTGCCAGCTTACATCGAGAAAGCCAGCCCTTCTTGGATGCCCTCTATTCCTACAGCTATGGTCGTGGGAGAGGTTCTCTATAGGGCGACCAGATGTACATGTTCGTGAGCCTATGGACGCCATGTTTGATGGTGACGGCATCGACATGCCTACTTTCGGTCTGTGTTGGACACGTCGCGAGGTATGCACCGTGTTATAGTTTAACGTAACTTTTTTTGCACAAGAGATAGTTCGATGCTAGTGGCTACTAACTTTTGTTTTCTGTAGAGACGCTTTGCTAGTGATCAGACCAGGAAGGCATACACAGCATTGAACAAGCAGTTCGATGCGTACACCGGGGTCATCTGGCAGCCCTACACGGAAGCAGCCATACAAGCGAGATACCCTGGTGGTCTGTCTGTCCTATGCACAAGGGACCGAGATTACTGGATGACAAAATCAAAAATCATCTTCGATGTCTTCGTCGAGGAGATGGCACAACAGAGGGTTATGGGGCAATTTGGTCTTCTGCAGTTGGAGCTGCCTCCCCCTATAGAGAACCCAGTGCCAGCACACATCCACAGGTATTAACTAATTTTTCAATGTTGCATTATCTTTCATAGTACTCCACTCGAAGCTTTAGGTAATTGTTGAACACACACTACAATTTTAGGACGACAAGGAAGGGCATGACCAGGACAACTGCTGACTGGCTAGTTAGACTAGAGCCGTATGTTATAGAATGGGAGACAACAAACACACATCTATGGCATGAGAATCACAATTTTGATCTCGATGAATTCAATCTCTATTTGCGATGCTACATGACCGGAACACGATTACGCATCATTGAGCACTCCCACCCAGAGGATATACCGGATCCTACTCCGTTGGATATGTACCCGAGCTATGACACTTCGGGCTCTAGGCAGTACGCGGTAAGATATATTTTCTTTAAGTAATGTTGTCACATACTTTGACGTGCAAGAAACATACATTATTAATCGTCATGGAAATTTGCAGGCTACCTTGACACACGAACTCTACCAGGACGTGACCACCTTTGGACGATCACTGTCGTCTGGACCTCTTCTTCAGCACCGTCTAGTGCTACAGCCCTTCTTGGAACGAATTCAGAACAAGATACAGACTGTGTACGAGGCTATCACGTGCACCCGGAGAACCGACGTTGTTCAGCACCAGCAGCAGCAGCCGCGTCACTCCATGCACTGACATCAACCATGTCCACGTCTAGCACATCAGCCGACAACCAGGCCACCCCGTCCTGACCAACCTGGCAGTTCAACGTGGCAGCAACCACAACAATATGGTCCCACGTCGAGCTTCGTGTTTTCTCCACAGCCACAGCAACACGGTTCCTCATCAAGCTTCGTGTTTTCTCCACAGCCACAGCAGCACGGTCCCTCGTCGAGCTTCGTGTTTGAACCAGCGCAGCCGTCACAACCAGCAGGTAAGTGTCTTCATTTTTATTGTTTTCAATATTAATTGAGGCGACCTCAATCTTCATGACTAAACGTTCCATCGTGCAGGAGCCTACGGATATCATGCGTCTATGTTAGCATCACATGATACGTGGGGGAGTGATCAACATCCCGAGGAGAACATACATGCTCAGATGTCGCAGCACACCCAGTGGATGAACATGTATTCGACTCCTCCACCAGGCCCCACACAGGATACACAGCATGACCAGGGAGAGTCTGAAATTCCTCCTCGTAACATTAGGCCACCTAACAGGTTGGGATGGTCGCCGCTTCCAGATCCGCCTCCCCGCCAGGCCAGACGTTGTCACTGACGCTTCCATCTATCAGTAGAGACATGACCATCTACTTATGTATGAGACTTATGTCTATTCTATGTATGAGACAAATGACTATGTACTTATGTATGAGACATCTGCCTACTCTATTTTAGTACTCTGTTATCCGAACTACAACATCATATTTAGATAGAACATAATGCTCGTACAACAAGACAGTATAAACAACTAGATAGAACTACATCTAAATTAACGGTACATACGACTAAACTTACAACATACATCATAAAAACTACATGAAGTCATCATCGTCATCCTCCGTCGATGCAGAACTCTTGCCCTTCGAGGATGCAGAACTCTTACCCTTGGATGATGCAGAACTCTTGCCCTTCGAGGATGCAGTACTCTTGCCCTTGGATGATGCAAAACTCTTGCTCTTTGACGATGCAGAACCCGGAAGCGGCGGCATGAAGATATCATCTTCGTCCTCGCTCTCCTCAGTCCATAAAAATGGATGCTTTTCTGCAGTCCTTCTGAAAGTTTCACTCTCCGGCTCCACTACCTTCTTCCACCTTGCATGCAACCTAAAAATTTCTATACGTACCTCCTCATAGGTCCTTTCAGGCCACCCAGACATACGTAATTAGTGAGCCAACTCATTCATTATGGTGTCACTACCGGTGAGTTCGTCCCATGGAACTATCCTATTGTCCATCCTGAAATCGGTAGCTAGCCTCAGAAGAGTCCTGCTCATCTCAGGGTGAAAACTACGATCAAAAGGATAATGGGACATCTCAACTACACTACACTGGAATGCTTATCCTCCTCTGTCTGAAGGGGGTTTTATAGGTAGGGATGAGAAAATGGCGGGAAAGAACGACTGCGGTATGGCGGGAAACGATTGGCGGGAAACGGGTGGCGGGAAAGAGCTGGCGCGAACATATGGCGGGAAACGGGTGGCGGGAAAGAGTTGGCGCGAACATATGGCGGGAAAGAGTAGGTGCGAACATATGGCGGGAAAATATTACGGGCAAAGGGTTGCACGAAATACGTCATAGTTTATAAAAAAAATCCAGGGAGCGTTCGGGGAAAAAAATGGTGGCATGCATCGGTCGGCCCACAGCAGGCCAATTAGTCCCTGTCGGCCCGCAGCTGGCCAATTAGTCGTTGTCGGCCCACGGCAGGCCAATTAGGCTCTGTCGGCCCACTACTGGCCGACTGGACCTGAACTGGTGGCCGACAGGCCAATCGGCCAGCAGCTAGCCGATAGGGTCTCAGTCGGCCTGCTGTGGGCCGACTAGGTCCACTCGGCCGGCTGCGTGCCGATAGTGTATTATTTTCGAAAATAATTTTTTGAGCGTAATATTTGTGCAAATTAATAAAAAATGTATTATTTAAAAAAATTAGCTGATCTCTTAGCACAATATGTCTTAACACGTTTTTAAAAATAGCTGGTTATTAAAGATAAAGCTAATAAATAATTCATTGTAAACATCTTTTTTGTCAACTCTAAATTACATGCAAGATTTAAGATAAGACTATCTTATTAACCATTCTACATGACATATGGATGTGCGTGTCCGTTATTACGTGTCTCCTGGCCGGCCGATTCACCCGCGCGGGCAGAATTGGAAACATTCCCAATTTCGTGTGGCGGTCAGAATCGGATTCGTTGTATAAAAACAGGTCGATCGGCCGCGTTGTGTCCATCAGGTAGTGCAAAAGCTCCTCGATCGCTGTAAAAAAAAGGACGCCGATAAGTGCCACACGTGTGGGCGTTAGGGAATCCGCCCACACATTTTGTGTGGTGTATAAGAGGAACAGCCCACACACCTATGTGTGGGCAAAACAACTAGCGCCCACACGCCTCTTTTTTTCCTCCTGATCCCTCTCACACGCGTGTGTGTGGGCGAAGTTGATAACGCCCACACGCCCGTATGTCAGGCCTCGTACCTCCTGGTCCCGCACGCCACGCGTGACGGTCACCACGCGCCCGCAGTTGCCATGGTCCAGACCCTCATCCATGTTTGTTTAACTGCAGTTGCCATGTCGTTGAACTACGGTTGCCATGTCGGACAACTGCAATTGCCATGGTTGCTCAACTGCAGTTGTCATGTATGGTCTGATCTAATGTAGTTGCCATGATTTCATAACTTTAGGAGTTGCCACATACTAACACTAGGCAGTTGAGAGAGTTGCCATGTGCTCACAAGAATGTTAGGGCAGTTGCCATGTAAAAAGTAAGAGTTGCCATCTGCTTACGTGCACGTTAGGGCAATTGCCATCTACATACACATTAGGGCAGTTGCCATGTACCATGAAAAACATATGGCAACTTGGTAAAAGAGATTTGTTATCTGCTTATGTGCACACTAGGCAGTTGCCGTGTACCCTGCAAAACACATGGCAAACTCGGGTAAAAAAAAAGTTGCCACCTACTTATAAAGCACACTAGGGGCAGTTGCCATGTGCACTGCAAAACACATGGCAACTAGCAGCTTGGGTGTGGGAGAGGAGACGGGCGTGTGGGCGAGATGACAAATGCCCACACACTAGCCCTTGTGTGTGCGTGCAAAGTGACGTGTAGGCGAACTGCCGAACGCCCACACACCAGCCCTTCCTGTATGGTGAAACATTCGTGTGGGCGACCGGCTGAACGCCCACATACCAGGCCAATCCTACATGACACTAGAAACATGCCAAGATTCGTGCGCTCACGAACGGACGCAGATCCACACGTGTGGGCGAGATGCAAACGCCCACACGTATGGGTGTTAACATTTCCAAAAAAAAAACTCTTCGATCGATTGATCCAACAAAACGAAACGATGCCTGGCGCTGGCGGCGACCGACTCTCGGACCTCCCCGATGACCTTGTACACCACATCATGTACTTCCTGCCAGCAAAGGACGGCGCCTCCACCGGCGTGCTCGGGCGGTGGTGGCGCTCGCTCTGGCGCGCATCCGGCGCCGTCAACCTCGACTCGCGCTCTTACGACCATCTCGACCGATACGAGAAGTGCCAAGTTATCATGCGTGACGCCAAGGAAGCCCTCGCCGCCGCTAGCCGCAGCGTAACCACGCTCACGTTCAGGTACACGGAAGGAGAGGACGACCATGTTAACGAAGCCTCGACTCAACGCTATCAGCCGACGAGTACTTTCCGTCGGTATGCGCACGTACGAAGCTAACGAGGAGTTACTGGATCGATTGCTGGAGACTCACGTACTAGAAGCACAACTCGACGAGACACACGAGACGCCGATTGATAGCCAAAAGGCTCGTGACGTGCCTTTGCTTTGTATTGATTGATCTGGTTCGATTACACGGGGTACAGCAGTATATATATTAGCTAAGCTAGTCCTATTAGTTCTAGTCCTAGTCCAAATAAGAATCCTACTTGGTGACTGTACCAAGTCCGTACCGGACTGGTCACACTACGTAGTTGATTCCAACAATCACTCCTCCCCCTCCCTCCCAACCACGATCTCCTCACTTCACAGCTTGGACGCAGATCCTTCCCCGCATCTCCGTGAACTTCTGTCGCCCCAAAGACTTGGTCAGGATGTCTGCAAGCTGGTCGTCGGTGCAAATGTAGTTGACTTCAATCTTGCCTTCTTCCACGCAATCTCGTATGTAGTGATACCTTATATCAATGTGCTTACTTCCATCATGATGCACTGGAATCTTACATAGAGCAATCGTGGACTTTTTGTCAACGTAGAGCACCACTCCTTCCGGTTCCTTGTCAGTGAGGTCACCAAGTAGCCTTTCTAGCCACACACCTTGACCTGCCGCGGTTGCAGCTGCAATATACTCCGCTTCACAGGATGATAATGCGACCACCTTCTGCTTTTGTGATACCCAACTTACTATGCTTCTTCCCAAGAAATATGCCACGCCCGAGGTACTTTTACGGTCGTCAATATCTCTTGCCAAGTCGCTATCACTGTAGCCAAGTAGCTCCACCATCTCCTTCTGCTTCTCTCTCAAATAAACACAACCGAAGTTAGTTGTCCCTTTGATATACCTGAGTATTTGTTTCACAGCTGCCCAATGTTCTGTCGTGGGTGCTTCCATGAAGCGACTCACTACACCAACGGAATAGGCCAAGTCCGGTCATGTTTCACAAGATACCTTAGGCTTCCGACCACACTTCTATAATCCGTTGCATCAACTGCGGGTGCTTGGCTCCTCTTGCTAAGTTTAAGTCGAGGCTCCATTGGAACATGACTTGGATTGCAGTCCTCCATGCTACAGCTTTCAAGAATCTTCTTTGCATATGCCTCCTGGCATAGTGTGATTCCCTCCGGCTTTTGATGTACCTCGATCCCAAGATAGTAAGTCAAGAGTCCTAGATCACTCATCTTGAGAAGCTCCTTCATTTGTAGCTTGAATCTAGCAATCTCCTCCTCATCTGCTCCAGTTATCAAGAGATCATCAACATAGATGCCCACTAGGAGACTATCCTTGCCTTTACGTCGCTTATACATAGCATGCTTCAGTGGACGTTTCTCAAAACCAAGATAAACTAGTGTACGATCAAGCTTGATGTTCCACGTCCGAGGAGCTTGGCATAGCCCGTACACTGCCTTGTGTAGTTTCAACACCTTGTGCTCCTCTCCTTTTTTGATGTAACCCGGTGGTTGTTTCACATATACTTCTTCTTTCAACTCCCCGTTCAAAAAAGCGGATTTTACATTCATGTGATGTAGCCTCCAAGATTCTTGAGCCGCGAGAGCTATAACTAGTCTCACCGATTCCATCCTTGTGACTGGAGCGAACACTTCCTCAAAGTCTACACCTTGCTCTTGCACATATCCTTTGGCTACGAGCCTTGCTTTATGCTTCATCAAGTTTCCTTCGGCATCTTTTTTGACTTTGTACACCCACTTGAGTCCTATGATTTTATGGTCGTTGGGTGGAGGATCCATGAGCTCCCATGTTTTGTTGTCTTGGATCGATCCCAACTCCTCGTCCATAGCACGACGCCAACACTCCTCCGTGTTTGCCTCTTCAAATTTTGTCGGTTCCTCGACGCTAAGCAAACATTGTCGACCTCTTCTTTTAATTTTCACCGGATTTTTCTTCGGATATAAATCTACCACTGATCGAAGATGTACTGGTGTCGGCGAGCGTTCCTTTGTCTCCTGTTTAGACGAAGACGAGGGATTTTCATCGGGAGTTGCCAAACTCCCAATTTCTGGTGAATCCTGTTCCTCCGAACTGACTGCATCTCCATCAGATGAACAATCCAAGGCATGTGTATCATCTTCACGTACATGGCCTTCATGTCCTTGTGGTGCAACACGTGGGCTGCTGGAAACACCTCCAGTGGACAGGCTTTTTCCTTCCGGGCTGGCCGGTGCCAGGCCTCGAGGGCCACGAGCAGGGGTGGCATGTCCTGGTCCTGATGGAACAACGCCACCAGGACGAGCGTTGCACGCGCTGCTGCCAGGCGTGCCGTACGTGCCCTCGAGCGCCTCGGCTGCTGGTTTCTCTTGCGCGTGTGAAGCAGCGGAAGTTGCTGGTGTGCCTCCTTTTTCTGCCGTGCCGCCCGCGCCGTTTGTTGCGGCCGACGTCTCCGGTTAATCATCAATGTGTGCATGCTCATAATCATCGTAAACAACGTTGAAAATTTCAACGAAAGACGGGTATATCGGTTCGGTGGAGTTCCAATTTCATGACCTTGCTTCTTCAAAGACCACGTCACGCGTCACAACCACTTTATTGGTAGATGGGTTGCACGCACGGTATGCCTTCGTACCCTTTTCATAGTCAACCAACACTATTGGAGTATTCCGATCCGCCAATTTGCTAGTATGCCCGGTCACTGTCTTCACATGCGCCACGCACCCGAAAGTGCGAAGATGATCAACCGTGGGCTTGTGACTGTACCATGCTTCGTACGGCGTCATCCCAACCACACTCTTGGTTGGAGCCCGGTTCAGCAAATAAACGGCCGTATTGACCGCCTCACCCCAAAACTTGTCCGACATGCCTTTACTCTTCAACATGCTTTGTGCCATCGCCACCACGGTTTGATTCCTCCGTTCCACAACACCGTTTTGCTGCGGTGAATATGGTGCCGTAAGATACCTCTTGATCCCTTGAGCTTCGCAAAATTCCGTGAATGCACGAGACTTGAACTCATCCCCCCCCCCCCCCCCCCCCGATCGGTACGGAGGGCCTTCAGCTTGGCTTCAGATTCTACTTCAGCCGCCATCTTTATTATCCTGAAGGCTTGCAAAGATTGGTCCTTCGTCTTTAACAACACGATCCACATGAATCTGCTGAAGTCGTCGACGACGAGCAAGAAGTATCTGTTTCCGGCAGGGGTGGCCGGTGTAATCGCTCCGCACAAGTCTCCATGGACCAACTCAAGAGCTTTACTCGCTCTAAAGTTTCCCTCTCTTGGGAACGGGGCTCGCCTTTGTTTCCCAATGAGACAACCGTCGCACACTTGGTCGACATGATTGATGCACGGTAGACCACGTACCATCTCCTTTTGTCCAAGTTGGCGAAGAGACTTGAAATTTAGATGACCATAGCGCGCGTGCCACTTCCATGCCGAGTCGTCCATGCTCGACAGGAGACATACCGGATCCACACGGTCCAAGTTGAGGACGTAGAGCATGTTCGGTGACCTCTGCACCTTCATAATCAACATCCTCTGACGATCATACCCCCATAGAAAACCATCTTCGAGCACAATCTTGCAACCACGCTCCTCGAGCTGGCCAAGACTTATGATGCTACTCTTTAGCTTGGGAATATAGTACACATCTGTGAGTACCTTGTGACCGCCATTCTTCAACTCAAACAGGACAGTACCTCGCCCTGCGATGTCAACGGTCTGTCCGTCGCCGAACCGACCCGTGCCTCCCACCGAAACACTGAGCTCAAAAAACTGGTCCTTGTCGCCGGTCATGTGGTTGCTAGCGCCCGTGTCGAGGTACCACACGTGCCTCGACGTGTTCATCCTCTTCTTATCGTGAAGATAAACTGCCTCCTCTATGAGCGTGACAACCTCTGTAGCCGGCGTCTTTGGAGCTGGACTGTCCTTGTCCATTAGCTTGCATACTTCGACCATGAGCATCATGTCTACATCATCGCCTCCTTTGGCCAGGAGAGCTTTCTCCTTCGGTGGTTTCTTGCACTCCAATTTGAAGTGCCTCATGATGCCATAGTTGTGACACTTGATCTTGCGCTTGTCAAACTTCTTCTTCTTCGGAGCGCCGTCGCCGGCATTCTTCTTACTTTGTTCTTTTGGTGCACGATCTTGGCGAATGTTGCTGCTAGAGCCCTCGCCTCCTCTCCTTGAGTCCAGCGCCAGCCACTGAGCCCGTGTGAGCATGACATTCTCATCGTTCCTCCCATCCCCCAAACTGTACCGCATACGCTCGTCGTGAGCCTTGTATCGTACGACGAGATCGTCGATGGAGAGAGTCTCAAGATCGACGCACTGCTCGATCTCCGTGACAATATGCAGGTACCGGGAAGGAGCCGCGCGCAAGAACCGCTGGACAACCGAGGTCTCCGTGTGGTTTTCTCCAAGCGCGCGGATCCGATTGACGAGAGTAGCTACCCGTGAAGCGAACGCATCCACGAATTATGGCCCATGACCAAAGTCTCGTCAACTCGACGAGACACACGAGACGCCGATTGATAGCCAAAAGGCTCGTGACGTGCCTTTGCTTTGTATTGATTGATCTGGTTCGATTACACGGGGTACAACAGTATATATATTAGCTAAGCTAGTCCTATTAGTTCTAGTCTTAGTCCAAATACCAATCCTACTTGGTGACTGTACCAAGTCCGTACCGGACTGGTCACACTACGTGGTTGATTCCAACAGACCACCCCAGTGCCTACCTGTCACCGTCTTTCAGAGACGCCGTGTTCGAAGCAAAGCAGGGCATGGCCCAAGGACTCGAGGCGCTGCTGTCCGGGCAGGCGGCCCGCCACCTAGAGGAACTCCACATCGGGCTCTTCTACGGCCCGTGCTCGGACACACCCTGGTCCAAGTTTCTCTACCCTCTCAGCATAGGCGTCCTGTCGTCGTCAAGGTCCCTCCGCGTGCTGCACCTCAGCAAGTGCGTGGACTACGACCAGGTGTTCCGTAGTCAATTCCCTCGGCTCGTGGAGCTGCGGCTGCACCTGTGCAGCGTCTCGCTCGACCTACTCCAAGGCGTGATCGACGCCGCGCCGCTGCTCGCCACCCTGCACCTCGACAAATCCGAGCTCTTTGTAGGGAACCCTCGTGTGCAGCGTTCGCTGGTCATGCGCTGCCCCGGGGTCACCACCCTCGCTCTCTCAAATTTCGACTGCTGGGTTGATAATTGTCAACACATTGTTTCAATTTTTTTTTTGTCAACACACCATGGAGCTCGATGCTCCGCTGCTGCGCCACTTCACGTACGAGGGGCCCCTCCGGCCATTGTCGCTCAAGTCACCGCAGCCATCGGGCATGACACGGGTGGACCTGCGCCTGCATTTTTTTGCGGAGGTTGTTCCTACAGATGACGAGGCATGCCATAAATTCGTTCAAGCCTTCAGCAACGCAAAGCTAGTCAAGGTTAACTTCATTTTCTTTTCAAAAAAGAATCAAACCAACAATACCGCAGTCAGAACGAGCAACCAACAAGATTATGAGCTTTACTTCAACTACCGCATCACAAGGATTGAGAATGTGGTCTCATTTGGATGCACACTCGCGTACAACGGGCAGCCGCTAGTCCTGCAAGAAAAAACTGTTTTCTAATCTCGTCCAATGGTGTTTTTTTTTTCTTTCAGAAAAGACAGGTGGTTGTCTAACGAAACTCCAGTGATATGTATTGCCGCATCAAACGACGGATACACGCAAGGCATTGGTACCTGGCAAACGTTAAGTCAGACGTCCTTCGGTGCAGGTATGCATGTTTTTTTTTTGAGGAAATGCAGGTATGCATGTTAAGTCTTCATCGACTGCGGCGGCGGAGGCGTACCTATTGAGCTTTATGTTTCCAGCGAAAAAAACGGGTACTTCTGCATCAACCGGGCAAAATGAGTAGTTTTTCTTTTTTACTTTTTCCGCAATTTTCAGTTTCCATAAATAATATGACATTGTTAAGCAGATTATGGTGGCATTGTTCATGGTTTACTTCAAACTTTTAACCTTAGTAATATGTGATAATAAGAACCTTGATTTGATTCTTGTCTAAGTTGACTTTGGTTAATCTTGATTTCTTGTTTAACTACTTGTAGAATGGTAAATGATCCCTGTTGGGTGATCTGGCTGAGTTTTCGGCCGGACCACCGGAAAAGGGCGATTCTGTCGGATCATGGGTTCCGGCAAAATTCTCGAGGTTCGAACACTGGGATGCATGTGAAAATTTTCTCCCTATCGATCCACGCCATAACTCGCTAAGATCTCGCGGATGAACTCGACGAACTCACATGATAAAGACACAAGATTTATACTGGTTCGGGCCACCGTTGTGCTGTAATACCCTACTCCAATGTGGTGGTGGTGGATTGCCTCTTGGGCTGATGATGAACAGTACAAGTGGAAGAACAGCCTCCTGAGGTTGAGGTGTTCTTGTGCTTGGCGAACTTGTGTGGGTGAGATGCCTCTGAATGAGCTCTCCCCCCGTCGTCCTTCTTTTCCCTCTCCGAATGAGTCTTTTTTTTATTGTGGTGGCTAGTTAGGCCCTAGTCCTCTCCCCGAATATTGAGCGAGAAGGGAGCCAACAACGGCCAATTTAAAAGGGGACAGCTAGTACAGCTTATCCTGGCAAAAGTAGTCTTCGCCTGCAAAAGGCTCTGGTGGTGACGCCGTCTTGGGCTCCATGGTGACCTCCGTCTTGCCGTCCTGCTGGTCTTGGTCTCGTTGCATCGATATGGAAACCTTTGCTTGATGCCTCGGTACTCCGTGCCTGCGCTTGCCCCCTTGGCACCAAAGAGGAAACAGGGACGCTACGCGCGCTGGCGCCTGCCTGGTCTCGATTGTCATGGCTCACGTCACGAGGACCTCGCGAGGTTTGCCTTGCCTTGATCTCTCCGTCCCTCGTGAGCCTGCCTGGCGAGGCCGCTCCTGAGGAGGTCTTGCGTCGTCCACCTCGCGAGGCTTGGCCCCTCGTGAGGGTCTTGAATACCCCGTCGATGAAGATGGGTCATACAGACCTGCTAGCTCAGCCACGCCGTGGGCCGCAGGCAGGCAAGTCTGGGGACCCCCGTTCCTAGAACACCGACAGTAGCCCCCGGGCCCAAGGCGCGCTCGGGCTTGGTTTCGAGATGAAGCCAAAGGTCAAGCGCGGAGCGCCGTGGGCCCCAAAAGCCCGCGGCCTCGGTTGACGCGTGGCGATTGATTGGTCGTGGGCGTCTCCGCTTCCCCACGCTGCCTCGGCAACTGCCTGACTTGACAAGTCCCTACGACATGCAAGAAAAACCATCATTACCTGTGATTGTGGGGGCGCTGGTTGGCCTTCTCCTGCTATAAATGAGGAAGGGGGTGGAGCCCCCGTCCCCCACTTCTTCCCATTCCACTTGCTTCTTTTCCCCCGCTCTACTGCTAGTAGCAACTTCAATGGCGCTGATTCGAAGGTTCTCAACTGACAAGAAGGGAAAGATTCTCCTCGACATGCCAGCGCTGCTTCCGCCGAAGAAGAGGTCGGTCCACCGCCGCGATGCTGTGGCGATGCAGGTGGTGACGGGGCCTTGGTGTGAGCGGCTTCCTCCTGGGTATCCGTTGCCCTTGCACGTCCAAGCCGGGGCTCGGGAGGAAGGAGCAACGAGCGTCGGCGCGTGCACCGCGGCCAAGGTTGACGCGTTGCGACAGCGAGTGTCGTCGCTCCTGGAGTCCATGCCGCGGGCTCCTCACGCGAGCTCGTGCTATGGGCGGCGATGCCCCCAAGCTCCTGGATCCGCTTCCCGCGTTTCTTCTCTGGCGTGATGCCGCCGAGGGGGCCTCTCGAATTCTGGTTGCAACATGCCGACTGCGACGCTCCGGCGACCGGAGCAGAGGTTGAAACAGTCTCCACCGGCAAGATCCTCATGACCCGTGGCTGGGGCGAGGTCGCGCGGGTTTGTCGTGCGGAGGGCGCCCTCACGATCTACTTCGAGTACGACGGTGCCTCCATGCTGTTCTTCAAGGTCTTCGACGCGGAGGGTCACCGCTTGGAGTGTTGCCCCGAAGGGGAGCGCCAGGATGAAGCGCGCCCCGCTCGTGGCTGCTCCAGCAGCAGTGACTCTTGGGAGTCCAGCGTTTCTCCCGATCTCTACAAGACTCCGGAGACGAGCGACGACAGTACGTGCCCCCGAGCTCTCGCCGCGCCCTAAGCAGGGCCGCAAAGTCCGGCTGCCACCGTCGCTGATCTGGATGGGGTTGGCGCCGGCCTCCCGCGGCCCACTGTTGATGATGACGTCGGCCGCGGGGGCGTGTAGATAGGATTCTCCTAGGTTCTTGTCTTTTGTTCCCTGCGAGGAATCGAGAAGTACCCCGTGGGGGCGTGTAAAGAGTCTGCAATGTCTTTTGTTGATATTATCCCAATTATGGAAGCCTTGTGAGTGCAAGTCCTATTTAGGCTCGGTCTTCCCTTTCCAACCTCGCGACAGCTTATTGCTCTACGCTGACAGGTCCCGGTCCCCAGACAAGCTTCAGCCGTCGCTGGTATGCCAGGTCGCGTGCCGTGGTCAAGGCCAGGAGGTGAGCGGGCCGGGGTCCAGTAAGAGCTCCTGAGGCGCGATGCTCAGGGGGTCCCCTTTAGCACTCAAGCAACCGTGCTAAGATAAGAAAGGGAGGCGACGTTGCCGCAACAGGGCTGCGGCGAGCGTGTCCCCTAGGTTCCAACGATTAGTTGATCTAAGTTCGTGACTTATCTTGGCGGTCCGGGGTCGATTCTTCGCGATGCTCCAGACCTGTGCGTGAACATCCGCAGCGTAGCTAGGTTAGGCCCATACGAGCCTTCCCCTTTCCTATGCTCTCCTTTGTGCTCTACGTCCTCAGGCCCTCGAGCGAGCTCAGCCGCCGCTGGTATGCCAGGTCGCGTGTCGTGGTCAAGGCCTGGGGGAGAGGGCTGGAGAGCCAGTCAGAACTCCTGTGTCGCGATGCTCAGGAGCCCCCCTTTTAATGTGCAAGCGGATTACTTGGAAGAGGTGGGAGCTCACGGTGCCACCTGGTGTTATCCTCGTGAGATTCCTGCGAGCCGGCACAAGGAAGAACACGATCTGCAGTTATGGTTACCAGCCTGCTGCTAGTTGCTCCGCGAGGGGGTGAAGGCACTGAGGGCCCGGTGAGGTGACATGCGCGGGGCGTGCCGCGAGCCAGAGCTCGACTGCTCAGGTTTTTCGACGTGGCAGGGACGGACCCGTGCACCAGCGTCGTGCCAGCGTGAAGAGGCCCCGTGGGAGGCGACGATTGAGCAGGTAGTAATCATAGGTAGATCAAACATGAGAGTAGCAGGCTTAAATAAGTGCATGGGAGATACGTGCCACTGGGTCAGGCCCAAGCGGCTTGGGGATGATGCAGCCCGAGGGGCGCTCCCAACAAGGTAAACTAAAGACAAAAAATGGATACATGCCATAGGGACGGACCCACGCGGCCTGGGAATGATGCAGCCCGAGGGGCGCTCCCAGCTAAATGAACTTGGAAAATGTCACCTGGTTATGTTGACGAAGGAGAGTTGGGGCAGCTGAAGGTGCGCAGCGAAGGGGTTGCTCCTCACGAGCCACTGGGGCCCTGAGCCTCAGGAGGCTCTGGGGCTCAGATGGTTCCTTGAGGACCATCTCCATCTTCAATAGGACGTCGTGGTGCCTGGCCTCCTAAGCCGCTAGGATGCGCCGCAAGTTGCGCCGGTAGGCGGACGACACACTCGCCAGGCCGAAGGGCATGCGAATGTAGTTGTGCGGTGGGACCTCGCAGCGTCCCACGCACGAAGGCCAGAAAAGCTCCTGAGAAGCGGCCCTGTTGAGCACTGGAACATCGATGCAGACGCGCAGCCCGGCATCCTCGCTTGGATGGGAATATGCGCCTCGTGGGCGGCGGTCGCCGTGCATGGCCCTTGCGTCTTGTAATTCCTGGGTGGTCTTGGTGATGAACTCCTGAACGGTGGGTGATCCTTGCCTCGTGCCCTCCTGAGGGAAACGTGCCGTGAAGCACGCCTCCAAGTGGTGCCCAAGCGCCTCCCTCGTGATGTGGGCAAGGCCTGAGGCCTTCCAGAAGAAAGCCCCCGAGCCCTGCCCAAGAAGGGCGTCGGGCGCGCCTTCCTATGCGATGGAGGGAGGCACCCGGGGAGTGGGCGCTGATCCTGATGAGGCTCCGGCTGTGACGCCACCCTCCTGAGGTCCTGCACGGTGCATCTGCTTCTTCTTCTTGGGAATGACCTCAGGAGGGCCCTCGCCCTTGCTGTTGGGGTCGTCGATTGCTGCGGCTTGGAAGGCACGCCCGAGGGAGCACACCGCATCTCTTTCTTCACATGGGACCGTGATGATCCCACCGCTTCCCGGCATCTTGAGGACATTGTAGCCGTGATGGGTCACCGCCAGGAACTTGGCCGGGGCTAGATACCCGAGGATGGCATTGTACGGCAGACGGATGTGCGTGACATCAAAGTCGATGAGCTCGGTGTGGTAGTTCTTGCGTTTCCCAAAGGTGGCAGGGAGGCAGACCTGCCCTATCGGTGTGGTGGAACCGTCGGTCACTCCTGAGAAAGGCTTGGTAGGCTGAAGCTGGTCATATGGCACTTGGAGGTTGTCGAACATGTCGACGGATAGGACGTTGAGCCCTGCGCCGCCATCGATGAGGGTCTTGGTAACTTGCACGTTGTTGATGACTGGGGAGCAAAGCATTAGGAGGGCGCCCGCGGTAGCTGCACACTTGAGGTGATCTGCCGAGTTGAACGTGATGGGGCACTAGGACCATCTGATCGGGCATGTGGCTTCGAGCTTGGGGTGGACTGCATTCACTTCACGAGCAAACTGCTTGAAGATACGCTGCGAGGCTGGGGCCTGGGCTCCGCCCAAGATGCAGGCGATAGCACGCGGTTCCTGAAAGCCCCCGGCCCCCTCGTCTTGATGGTGTTCGTCATTCCTTCTTGGCGGTGGTGGCAGCGGAGGGAGTCCGGCGTTGCCTTGAGGATGATCCTCACGAGGCTGATCCCTCCAGGTGCCCTCGCGATCCTGCCAGCGGTCCTCACGAGGCCGGTCGCGACACTCCTGGCGCGGGCCACGGTTGTCCCAGCGTCCGCCACCACGTCCTCCTCCTCAGCCGTAGCCCCGGTCGCCGTGCTCGGGGTGTCCACCGAAGCGTCCTTCGCGAATGGCTCTGAGCTCTTGACAGTCGCTGGTGTCGTGGGTATTCAGGTTGTGGAAGGTGCAGAACGAACGACTGCTCTTGGATGACTCTGGTTGGTCTCTGCCATGCTTGGTTTCTGGTTCCGCTGCGAGCACGGCTGCTCCCTTGCGCTTCACGTCCTTGGCCTTGGCTTTCTTCTTCTCCGGGTCTGCGGCTGGGAGCTCAAGGAGGGAGAGGCGCCCCTCCTCAGAACTTGTGCACTTGCTTGCCAGGTTGAACAACTCCAGGGACGTGCACAGCTCCTCGTGGATAGCGAGCTCTTCCTTCATCTTGACGTCACGGACGCCATTAGAGAAAGCAGAGATGATGGCCTCGTCCGTCACCTTGGGGATCTTGAGGCAGACGTTGTTGAAGCATTGGATGTACTACTGGAGGGTCTCTCCCGGTTGCTGCCTGACGCGGGCGCAGGTCACCCACAGCCGGCGGGCGGTCGCGAGTGCCCTGGAAGTTGGAGACGAAGCGGTTGCGCATCTCGTCCCAGGAGGAGATCGAGCCCGGTGGCAGGTTCAGGAGCCAGGAGCGAGCGCCATACTTGAGAGCCATGGGGAACCAGTTCGCCATGACTTTCTCGTCGCTGTTGGCCGCTTCGATGCTCAGCTCGTAGAGCTGCAAGAACTCCGCGGGGTCGGGGGTGCCGTCGTAGCAAGGAGGCAGATCCGGCTTGAACTTGTCAGGCCAGGCGACGCTACGCAGCTCGGGGGTGAAAGCGTGGCAGCCCGCTGTGGTAATCGGGGCCCGCCTTGGGGGTGGAGCTTGGTCTTGATGGGGTCCGTGCCCTGCCGCAACAGGTGGCGTGTGGTCTTGCCGCAGCAGCCGGTCCTAGCACGGTGGTGCGAGGAGTGGCGGAGCGTTTTCTTGCGGTCGAGGGATTTCTTGACAGCTTCTTTCTTCACGCGCGGGCGCGGAACGCGGTGGGTCGCGTCGTGGGGCCGCGCGCCTTGGCACCAGGGCGCCGTCTTGGAGTAGAGGTGGTGGAGGCGCTCCATGAGCTACGTCACCCGTAGCTGGCGGACGGCGAGCCGGAGAGAGGGACGACGCAGGGGAGCCCCCTGCGGCGCGGACAAGCTCGGCGATGCGGTCGAGCCAGTCCTCGTAGAGGTCATTGACCGGTCGGTAGCGCATGAGCTCGTGCGCCATGAGGAGCACGGCCCGTGCGTCCATGGTAGGGCAACGTGCATGGGAAGAAGAATCGGCCGGGGTCAGCGATGCAGTGGCGGTGCGGCCGTCCGGTCGCACCGAGGGGTGCAGCGAGGATGCTTGCCGCTCGTTACCCGCCGGGCCGGTGGCGGCGTTGGTGGCTGGTGACTGGGAACGACGAGGTGGCCCGCTGATGGGAGCCGTCTGAGTGACGCGGGCGGCGATGGTAGCCCGGCGCTCAGCACGAGCGCGGCGCACGTCTGCCATGGAGACGACGGAGCAACGGGACGCGGAGCGACAAAAGGAAGCTTCGGTACACCCCTACCTGGCGCGCCAAATATCGGATCACGGGTTCCGGCAAAACCCTCGAGGTTCGAACACTAGGGTGCGCACGAAGGTTTTCTCCCTATCGATCCACGCCCTACCTCGCTAAGATCTCGTGGATGAACTCAACGAACTCACAAGATCAAGACACAAGATTTATACTGGTTCGGGCCACAGTTGTGGTGTAATACCCTACTCCAGTGTGATGGTGGTGGATTGCCTCTTGGGCTGATGATGAACAATACAAGTGGAAGAACAACCTCCTGAGGTTGAGGTGTTCTTGTGCTTGGCGAACTTGTGTGGGTGAGATGCCTCTGAATGAGCTCTCCCCCCGTCATCCTTATTTTCCCTCCCTGAATGAGTCTTTTTTTCTACTATGGTGGCTGGTTCAACTTATATACGCCCTGATCCTCTCCCTGAATATTGAGCGGGAAGGGAGTCAACAACGGCCAATTTGAAAGGGGACAGCTAGTACAACTTATCCTGACAAAACTAGTCTTCGCCTGCAAAAGGCTCTGGTGGTGACACCGTCTTGGGCTCCATGGCAACCTCCGTCTTGCCTTCCTGCTGGTCTTGGTCTCGTTGCACCGATATGGAAACCTTTGCTTGATGCCTCGGTACTCCACACGTGGCTTGCCCCCTTGGCACCAAAGAGGAAACAAGGACGCTGCGCGCGCTGGCGCCCGTCTGGCGCTTGCCTGGTCTCGATCGTCATGGCTCACGTCACGAGGACCTCACGAGGTTTGCCTTGCCTTGATCTCTCCACCCCTTGTGAGCCTGCCTGGCGAGGCCGCTCCTGAGGAGGTCTTGCGTCATCCACCTCGCGAGGTTTGGCCCCTCGTGAGGGTCTTGAATACCTCGTCGATGAAGATGGGCCGTACAGACCTGCTAGCTTAACCATGCCGTGGGCCGTAGGCAGGCAAGTCTGGAGACCCCCATTCCCAGAACGCTGACAGATTCCTTTCGGGTGGCTAGGCGGTACACGGAGGTTGTCGTCCTGGTTGTCCCGTCTGCATTATTTACAGCGATACAACCGATCAGCCTGTTACGGTTGTACCACACATGACTTAGCGACCGTAGGTACTCTACCACTGTAGTTGTTCCGGACCGTGCATCGGCCCAAGTACCGTGGAACAGGTGATTATGTTGGGTTACCAGTGCGGTACATGGTTGTACCTATCCGGTTGTCCCGGTTGAATGTTATTCAATGGTACTAATGGACGTGCTGGCGGTTGTACCGCACTGGGCACCGCTGGCTGGTAAAACTTCCTTGAACGTTTGTACTGGATCCTGATCCAGTTGTATCACTCGCGTGTATTTCTATGATGTAATGGTTGGATTGGGGAGGGTGGGTCCTATATAAGAGGTGGTTCTTCCACCTCTCCACTTGTCTCTTGTCGTTTTGTGTTCTCCATTGTTGCCCTAAGAGCTTTCTTGCCTGATCTCCTTCTCTAGCCAATCAAACTTGTTGATTTGCTAGGGATTGAAGAAGGAGACCTAGATCTACACTTTCATCAAAGGAAATCGATTCCCGCATACTTTCACTTGTGGATCTTGTTACTCTTGGGTGTTTGGACATCCTAGATGAAATAGGTCACATTGGATCCACATTCCAATGTGGTGATGCTTCGTGATGGTGTTGGGAGCTTCCAATTAAGTTGTGGAGAGAGCCCTAACCTTGTTTTTATTGTGCGAGGGTGTGTGCAAAATATGTCGGTCCTTCTGACTTGTTGGAGAGCATTGTGCCTCCATACCTCTTCAACAGAGACGTATCTCCCCCAAAGGAGGGAACTTCGGAAACACATCCTCGTCTCCATCGACTCCACTTGCAGTTACTTCATTCCTTTACTTTGTGCAAGTTTGTATCGTGTTTACTTTGTTCTTGCACTTGTTTTGTGTTGCTTGTCATATAGGTTGTCAACCTACTTTCTTGTTGAACCTAAAATTTGATAAAGAGGCTAAAAATTGTTAGTTCCTATTGACCCCCCTCTGCCTCTCTAGTCGACCATACCAATCCTTTCAGACGTATAAAATAAATTATGTGCAATTAGCTGTCTAGCTAATTAATTGGTTTCAGTTGTGGGCGAGGCAAAGATTGGACGTGAGAAAAACCGAGACTATTTTTAGGCATTAATGGTAGTTGTCAGGGTCAAATCCAGTGAATCTCGGGTACAGGGTCCCGAGCTGGTGATCTTAGCTTGATGGTAACAGAACAAAGAGGGACACAATGTTTTACCCAGGTTCGGGCCCTCTCGAAGAGGTAAAGCCCTACGCCCTGCTTCTATTGTATTGATTTTTGATGGAGTACAGAGTATAGGATGATCTACCTTGAGATCGTATGTGAATGGATCTTACCCTGCGGTCTATAACCCCTCGGCTTATATAGGCACCGAGGGTACCTAGTGTTACACGTAGGTCGGTTACATCTAGGGATAAACATGCCAATGATTCAAATGTGTCTTGGAGTATGCTTCAAGTCTTCGGAGGATTCCATCTTGAGTACGTCGTGGGGCATGGCAAACATGGTCCATTCTTCGGATGTCTAGGGATCCTCGACCCGGCCCATGATTGACAGGCCGACGTGCTTAGCACCTCATAGTTCAGGACACCATTAGTCATATTCATATTTGTCACCCAGTTTCCAAGTTAAGAGAACCAACATGCAGTGAATCTGTTTTTTTATTGATTTGTTGGCGATAGATCTACTATTTTTGATTGACTTATTATCACAGTGTAGCAATCATATCTGAACTAAGGAAAGGAAGTAAAGGCATAGATAAAGAATCCAAATGCTATTGTGTTGATGTCAGACATTTTGCGACTCGCAGCAAACATGCTCTACGCCGTTAAATTCCCAACATGAATCCCAAAGCATTCACTTCCACACACTCCTCTGAGCAAACTACGTGCTGACGGCAGTATATAGTTCGCTCCGGACGGCAATCTCAGCAAACACTTTTTGAGATGGCAGATTATGTTGGAGTATGAAAATGTCACCATTTCACTCATCTAGCAAGGCTTCTTTCAACAAAGTGGTGAACATGTGCATGGAAATTCTTGCCATTTTATTTTTTAGGCTGGCAATTCTACATGCTACAATCATGGCAAATCCTCGAAAACGCATGGCAAACATACTGCCGCAACATGACAATTTTCTGATATGGTATGACAAATTTTACTTAATTTTCTTTGCGAATACGCAAAGCTTGTGAATCATTCCATTGATAGAAGGAGTTTGAACAAATATAGAGGGGTGGTACAACACGTGATACGTGTGCTAGGAGGCGTAACCACGGTGACCGGAGCAGAAGGCTGAAGGGGTTGCTCGGCCCCAAAGAACTCTAGGTCTACGTCGCTGGCAAGAGATTGATCATTCCTTTGGCACCAGCTTTAGCCCACAAGCACGCCTCATCTTGGATCTCCTGAAAAAGACGTGAGATGGATGATTGCTTACCATCGAAAATGCACGCATTGCGTTGGCACCACCTAGGCCATGAGGATGATGATGGAGGAGAGTCCCCGACGATGGGTGTTGGGGGCATTGGTGCAGGAATCCGCCAACCAAGTGGAGAAGCCCATTGTCGAGTCGGGTAACGATGTCGTGGATCGACACTAAGATTGTTGGGGAACGTAACAGAATTTTAAAAAAAATTGTACGCATCACCAAGATCAATCTATGGAGTCATCTAGCAACGAGGGAGAGGGGAGTGCATCTACATACCCTTGTAGATCGCGAGCGGAAGCGTTCAAGAGAACGGGGATGATGGAGTCGTACTCATCGTGATCCAAATCACCGATGACCTAGCGCCGAACGGACGGCACCTCCGTGTTCAACACACGTACGGTTGGGAAGACGTCTCCTCCTTCTTGATCCAGCAAGGGGAAGGAGAGGTTGATGAAGATCCAGCAGCACGATGGCGTGGTGGTGGAAGCAGCGGTGATCTCGGCAGGGCTTCGCCAAGCTCCAATGAGAGAGAGACGTGTTACGAGGGGAGAGGGGGGTGCCAGGGACTTGGTGCGGCTTCCCTCCCTCCCCCCCCACTATATATAGGACCCCTAGGGGGCGCCGGCCCTAGGAGATGGGATCTCCAAGGGGGGCGGCGGCCAAGGGGGGCTTGGCCCCCAAGTCAGGTGGGGCGCCCCCACCCCTAGGGTTTCCAACCCTAGACGCAGGGGGAGGCCCATGGGGGGCGCACCAGCCCACCAGGGGCTGGTTCCCCTCCCACTTCAGCCCATGGGGCCCTCCGGGATAGGTGGCCCCACCCGGTGGACCCCTGGGACCCTTCCGGTGGTCCCGGTACAATACCGATTACCCCCGAAACTTTCCCGATGGCCGAAACTGGACTTCCTATATATAAAACTTCACCTCCGGACCATTCCGGAACTCCCCGTGACGCCCGGGATCTCATCCGGGACCCCGAGCAACTTTCGGGTTATCGCATACTAATATCTCTACAACCCTAGCGTCACCGAACCTTAAGTGTGTATACCCTACGGGTTCGGGAGACACGCAGACATGACCGAGACGACTCTCCACTCAATAACCAACAGCGGGATCTGGATACCCATGTCGGCTCCCACATGTTCCTCAATGATCTCATCGGATGAACCATGATGTCGAGGATTCAGTCAATCCCGTATTCAATTCCCTTTGTCAATCGGTACGTTACTTGCCCGAGATTCGATCGTCGGTATCCCAATACCTCATTCAATCTCGTTACCGGCAAGTCACTTTACTCACACCGTAATGCATGATCCCATGACCAAACACTTGGTCACTTTGAGCTCATTGTGATGATGCACTACCGAGTGGGCCCAGAGATACCTCTCCGTCATACGGAGTGACAAATCCCAGTCTCGATCCGTGTCAACTCAACAAATACTTTCGGGGATACCTGTAGTATACATTTATAGTCACCCAGTTATGTTGTGACGTTTGATACACCCAAAGCACTCCTACGGCATCCGGGAGTTACACGATCTCATGGTCTAAGGAAATGATACTTGACATTGGAAAAGCTCTAGCAAACGAACTACATGATCTTGTGCTATGCTTAGGATTGGGTCTTGTCCATCACATCATTCTCCTAATGATGTGATCCCGTTATCAATGACATCTAATGTCCATAGTCAGGAAACCATGACTATCTATTGATCAACGAGCTAGTTAACTAGAGGCTCACTAGGGACATGTTGTGGTCTATGTATTCACACATGTATTACGATTTCCGGATAACACAATTATAGCATGAACAATAGACAATTACCATGAACAAGGAAATATAATAATAACCATTTTATTATTGCCTCTAGGGCATATTTCCAACAAAGATAGCACCTCGTGCCAAACATGTCGGGAAAAGGAACAACCGACAAGCAAGTGTTGAATGACTTCGGGGGAGTTGGTCATAGAAAATGCACCAGTCATCATGCGGGATGCCATGGCGAGCAAACCTATTTGCCGTCCAACAAGTATCTTGGAAGGCGAGCCAAGTGAACACCTTGATGCGGAGAGGTGCCCAGGTTTCCAAGTAGTGCACCAGTTAGGACATATGATCGATCCATGGAAAAGGGAAAGGTAGTAGGACTTGACGGTGTCGTTGCCGGACTTCGTCCAACGCCAATGAAATGTATCCGGCAAGTCTATGAGCTCTAGGTGGTGTGGGCGACGCCAGGTCTGAACATATTGCACGAGCGTAGCAGGCTTGAGTCCGCCGTGAATGTCACGGATCCAAGCCCGATCCATCAAACCTTGGCGCATAGTGTGGTTTCGGTGGCGTCGCTTTGGGCACCGCAACAAGAAATGAGAGGGGCTAGGTAGGCAATGGGGTTCCCGTCGATCCAAGAGTCGGACCAAAACAAGCAAGTATTCCCATCACCAACATACCATGATGTAGAGGCGCGGAAAATCTACAAGGCCTCGACATCGGCAGGGGGTGGAACTGACTCCAACGGCGAGTCGGGTTGGTGCGCTTGAGCCACAACCAGCGGGTTGCGACTGAAGGAAATATGCCCTAGAGGCAATAATAAAGTTATTATTTATTTCCTTATTTCATGATAAATGTTTATTATTCATGCTAGAATTGTATTAACCGGAAACATAATACATGTGTGAATACCTAGACAAACAGAGTGTCACTAGTATGCCTCTACTTGACTAGCTCGTTAATCAAAGATGGTTATGTTTCCTAACCATAGACAAAGATGTGTTATTTGATTAACGGGATCACATCATTAGGAGAATGATGTGATTGACTTGACCCATTCCGTTAGCTTAGCACTCGATCGTTTAGTATGTTGCTATTGCTTTATTCATGACTTATACATGTTCCTATGACTATGAGATTATGCAACTCCCGTTTGCCGGAGGAACACTTTGTGTGCTACCAAACGTCACAACGTAACTGGGTGATTATAAAGGAGCTCTACAGGTGTCTCCAAAGGTACATGTTGGGTTGGCGTATTTCGAGATTAGGATTTGTCACTCCGATTGTCGGAGAGGTATCTCTGGGCCCTCTCGGTAATGCACATCACATAAGCCTTGCAAGCATTGCAACTAATGAGTTAGTTGCGAGATGATGTATTACGAAACGAGTAAAGAGACTTGCCGGTAACGATATTGAACTAGGTATTGAGATACCGACGACCGAATCTCGGGCAAGTAACATACCGATGACAAAGGGAACAACTTATGTTGTTATGCGGTCTGACCGATAAAGATCTTCGTAGAATATGTAGGATACAATATGAGCATCCTGGTTCCGCTATTGGTTATTGACTGGAGACGTGTCTCGGTCATGTCTACATTGTTCTCGAACCCGTAGGGTCCGCACGCTTAAGGTTTCGATGACAGTTATATTATGAGTTTATGAGTTTTGATGTACCAAAGGAGTTCGGAGTCCCGGATGAGATCGGGGACATGACGAGAAGTCTCAAAATGGTCGATACGTAAAGATCGATATATTGTATGACTATATTCGGACATCGGAAAGGTTCCGAATGTTCCGAGTGATTTCGGAGAAAACCGGAGTGCCGGAGGGTTACCGGAACCCCCTCGGGAGAAGTAATGGGCCTTATGGGCCTTAGTGGAGAGAGAGAGAGGGGCAGCCAGGGTAGGGCGCAAGCCTCCTCCCCCCTGGTCCGAATTGGACCAGGAGAGGGGGGGGGGCGCCCCCCTTTCCTTCTCTCTCCCCCCTTCCTTTCACTCTCCTAGTAGGAGTAGGAAAGAGGGGAGTCCTACTCCTATTAGGAGGAGGACTCCTCCTCCTTGGCGCACCATAGGGCCGGCCGGCCTCCTCCCCTTGCTCCTTTATATACGGGGGCAGGGGGCACCCCTAGACACACAAGTTGATCCACGTGATCGTTTTCTTAGTTGTGTGCGGTGCCCCCTTCCACCATAATCCTCGGTAATATTGTAGTGGTGCTTAGGCGAAGCCCTGCGACAGTAGAACATCAAGATTGTCACCACGCCGTTGTGCTGACGGAACCGTTTCCCCGACACTTTGCTGGATCGGAGTCCGGGGATCGTCATCGAGGTGAACGTGTGCTAAAATTCGGAGGTGCCGTAGTTTCAGTGCTTGATCGGTCGGGCCGTGAAGACGTACGACTACATCAACCGCGTTGTCATAACGCTTCCGCTGTCGGTCTACAAGGGTACGTAGATCACACTCTCCCCTCTCGTTGCTATGCATCACCATGATCTTGCGTGTGCGTAGGAATTTTTTTGAAATTACCACGTTCCCCAAAAGTGGTATCAGAGCCTAGGTTTTATGTGTTGATGTTGTGCATGAGTAGAACACAAGTGAGTTGTGGGCGATATAAGTCATACTGCTTACCAGCATGTCATACTTTGGTTCGGCGGTATTGTTGGACGAAGCGGCCCGGACCGACATTACGCGTACGCTTACGCGAGACCGGTTCTCCCGACGTGCTTTGCACAAAGGTGGCTAGCGGGTGTCAGTTTCTCCAACTTTAGTTGAACCAAGTGTGGCTACGCCCGGTCCTTGCGAAGGTTAAAACAGCACCAACTTGACAAACTATCGTTGTGGTTTTGATGCATAGGTAAGATTGGTTCTTACTTAAGCCCGTAGCAACCATGTAAAACTTGCAACAACAAAGTAGAGAACGTCTAACTTGTTTTTGCAGGGCATGTTGTGATGTGATATGGTCAAGACATGATGCTAAATTTTATTGTATGAGATGATCATGTTTTGTAACTGAGTTATCGGCAACTGGCAGGAGCCATATGGTTGTCGCTTTATTGTATGCAATGCAACAGTGCTGTAATGCTTTACTTTATCACTAAGCGGTAGCGATAGTCGTGGAAGCATAAGATTGGCGAGACAACAACGATGCTATGATGGTGATCAAGGTGTCGCGCCGGTGACGATGGTGATCATGACGGTGTTTCGAAGATGGAGATCACAAGCACAAGATGATGATGGCCATATCATATCACTTATATTGATTGCATGTGATGTTTATCTTTTATGCATCTTATCTTGCTTTGATTGACGGTAGCATTTTAAGATGATCTCTCACTAATTATCAAGAAGTGTTCTCCCTGAGTATGCACCGTTGCGAAAGTTCTTCGTGCTGAGACACCACGTGATGATCGGGTGTGATAGGCTCTACGTTCAAATACAACGGGTGCAAAACAGTTGCACACGCGGAATACTCAGGTTATACTTGACGAGCCAAGCATATACAGATATGGCCTCGGAACACGGAGACCGAAAGGTCGAGCGTGAATCATATAGTAGATATGATCAACATAGTGATGTTCACCAATGAAACTACTCCATCTCACGTGATGATCGGACATGGTTTAGTTGATTTGGATAACGTGATCACTTAGAGGATTAGAGAGATGTCTGTCTAAGTGGGAGTTCTTTAAGTTATATGATTAATTGAACTTAAATTTATCATGAACTTAGTCCTGGTAGTATTTTGCAAATCATGTTGTAGATCAATAGCTCGCGTTGTTGCTTCCCTGTGTTTATTTTGATATGTTCCTAGGGAAAATTGTGTTGAAAGATGTTAGTAGCAATGATGCGGATTGGATCCGTGATCTGAGGTTTATCCTCATTGCTGCACAGAGGAATTATGTCCTTGATGCACCGCTAGGTGACAGACCTATTGCAGGAGTAGATGCAGACGTTATGAACGTTTGGCTAGCTAAATATGATGACTACTTGATAGTTTAGTGCACCATGCTTAACGGCTTAGAATCGGGACTTCAAAGACGTTTTGAACGTCATGGACCATATGAGATGTTCCAGGAGTTGAAGTTAATATTTCAAGCAAATACCCGAGTTGAGAGATATGAAGTCTCCAACAAGTTCTATAGCTAAAAGATGGAGGAGAATCGCTCAACTAGTGAGCATGTGCTCAGATTGTCTAGGTACTACAATCGCTTGAATCAAGTGGGAGTTAATCTTCCAGATAAGATAGTGATTGACAGAATTCTCTAGTCACCATCACCAAGTTAGTAGAACTTCGTGATGAACTATAGTATGTAAGGGATGACGAAAACGTATATCGAGCTTTTCATAATGATGAAATCGATGAAGGTAGAAATCAAGAAAGAGCATCAAGTGTTGATGGTTGACAAGATCACTAGTTTCAAGAAAAGGGCAAAAGAAAAAAGGGGAACTTCAAGAAAAACAGCAAGCAAGTTGCTGCTCAAGCGAAGAAGCCCAAGTCTGGTCCTAAGCCTGAGACTAAGTGCTTCTACTGCAAAGGGACTGGTCACTGGAAGCGGAACTGCCCCAAGTGATTGGCGGATAAGAAGGATGGCAAAGTGAACATAAGTATATTTGATATACATGTTATTGATGTGTACTTTACTAGTGTTTATAGCAACCCCTCAGTATTAGATACTAGTTCAGTTGCTAAGATTAGTAACTCGAAACGGGAGTTGCAGAATAAACAGAGACTAGTTAAGGGTGAAGTGACGATGTGTGTTGGAAGTGGTTCCAAGATTGATATGATCATCATCACACACTCCCTATACTTTCGGGATTAGTGTTGAACCTAAATAAGTGTTATTTGGTGTTTGCGTTGAGCATGAATATGATTTGATCATGTTTATTGTAATACGGTTATTCATTTAAGTAAGAGAATAAATTGTTGTTCTGTTTACATGAATAAAACCTTATATGGTTACACACCCAATGAAAATAGTTCATTGGATGTCGATCGTAGTGATACACATATTCATAATATTGAAACCAAAAGATGCGAAGTTAATAATGATAGTGCAACTTATTTGTGGCACTGCCGTTTAGGTCATATTGGTGTAAAGCGCATGAAGAAACTCCATGCTGATGGGATTTTGGAATCACTTGATTATGAAACACTTGGTGCTTGCGAACCATGCCTCATGGGCAAGATGACTAAAGACTCCATTCTTCGGAACAATAGAGCGAGCAACTGACTTATTGGAAATAATACATACTGATGTATGCGATCCGATGAGTGTTGAAGCTCGCGGCGGTTATCGTTATTTTCTGACCTTCACATATGATTTGAGCAGATATGGGTATATCTGCTTGATGAAACATAAGTCTGAAACATTTGAAAAGTTCAAAGAATTTCAGAGTGAAGTGGAAAATCATCGTAACAAGAAAAATAAGGTTTCTACGATCTGATCGTGGAGACAAATATTTGAGTTACGAGTTTGGTCTTCAATTAAAACTATGTGGAATAGTTTCACAAATTCATGCCACCTGGAACACCACAGCATAATGGTGTGTTCAAACGTCATAACCGTACTTTATTGGATATAGTGCAATCTATGATCTTTCTTACCGATTTACCTCTATAGTTTTGGGGTTATGCATTAGAGACAGCTGCATTCACGAAAAAAAGGGCACCATCTAAATCCGTTGAGACGACACTATATGAATTGTGGTTTGGTAAGAAACCAAAGTTGTCGTTTCTTAAAGTTTGGGGTTGCAATGCTTATAAGAAAAAGTTTCATCCTGATAAGCTCAAACCCAAATTGGAGAAATGTGTCTTCATAGGATACCCAAAGAAGATAGTTGGGTACACCTTCTATCACAGATCCGAAGGCAAGACATTCGTTGCTAAGAATGGATCCTTTCTAGAGAAGGAGTTTCTCTCAAAAGAAGTGAGTGGGAGGAAAGTAGAACTTGATGAGGTAACTATACCTGCTCCCTTATTGGAAAGTAGTACATCACAGAAACCGGTTTCTGTGACACCTACACCAATTAGTGAGGAAGCTAATGATGATGATCATGTAACTTCAGACCAAGTTACTACCGAACCTCGTAGGTAAACCAGAGTGAGATCCGCACCAGAGTGGTACGGTAATCCTGTTCTGGAGGTCATGTTACTTAACCATGACGAGCCTACGAACTATGAGGAAGCGATGATGAGCCCAGATTCCGCGAAATGGCTTAAGGCCATGAAATCTGAGATGAGATCCATGTATGAGAACAAAGTATGGACTTTGATTGACTTGCCCAATGATCGGCAAGCCATTGAGATTAAATGGATCTTCAAGAGGAAGACGGACGCTGATAGTAGTGTTACTATCTACAAAGCTAGAATTGTCGCAAAAAGGTTTTTCGACAGGTTCAAGGTGTTGACTACGATGAGAGTTTCTCGCTCATATCTATGCTTAAGTCTGTCCGAATCATGTTAGCAATTGCCGCATTTTATGAAATCTGGCAAATGGATAAACAAAACTGCATTCCTTAATGGATTTATTAAAGAGGAGTTGTATACGATGCAACTAGAAGGTTTTGTCGATCCTAAAGGTGTTAACTAAATATGCAAGCTCCAGCGATCCATCTATGGATTGGTGCAAGCATCTCGGAGTTGGAATAGACGCTTTGATAAGTTGATCAAAGCATATCGTTTTATACAGACTTGTGGTGAAGCCTTTATTTACAAGAAAGTGAGTGGGAGCTCTGTAGCATTTCTGATATTATATGTGGATGACATATTGCTAATCGGAAATGATATAGAATTTCTGGATAGCATAAAAGGATACTTGAATAAGAGTTTTTCAATGAAAGACCTCGGTGAAGCTGCTTACATATTGGGCATTAAGATCTATAGAGATAGATCAAGACGCTTAATTGAACTTTCACAAAGCACATACCTTGACAAAGTTTTTGAAGAAGTTCAAAATGGATCAAGCAAAGAAAGGATTCTTGCCTGTGTTACAAGGTGTGAAGTTGAGCAAGACTCAAAAACCCGACCACGGCAGAAGATAGAAAGAGAATGAAAGTCATTCCCTATGCCTCAGCCATATGTTCTATAAAGTATGCCATGCTATGTACCAGATCTATTGTATACCTTACACTAATTTTGGCAAGGGAGTACAATAGTGATCTAGGAGTAGATCACTCGACAGCGGTCAAAATTATCCTTAGTGGAATAAGGATATGTTTCTCGATTATGGACATGACAAAAAGGTTCGTCGTAAAGGGTTACGTTGATGCAAATTTTGACACTGATCTAGATGACTCTAAGTCTCAATCTGGATACATATTGAAAGTGGGAGCAATTAGCTATAGTAGCTCCGTGTAGAGCATTGTTGACATAGAAATTTGCAAAATACATACGGATCTGAATATGGCAGACCCGTTGGCTAAACTTCTCTCACAGAAAAAACATGATCACACCTTAGTACTCTTTGGGTGTTAATCACATAGCGATGTGAACTAGATTATTGACTCTAGTAAACCTTTTGAGTGTTGGTCACATAATGATGTGAACTATGGGTGTTAATCACATGATGATGTGAACTATTGGTGTTAAATCACATGGCAATGTGAACTAGATTATTGACTCTAGTGCAAGTGGGAGACTGAAGGAAATATGCCCTAGAGGCAATAATAAAGTTATTTTTTATTTCCTTATTTCATGATAAATGTTTATTATTCATACTAGAATTGTATTAACCGGAAACATAATACATGTGTGAATACATCGACAAACAGAGTGTCACTAGTATGCCTCTACTTGACTAGCTCGTTAATCAAAGATGGTTATGTTTCCTAACCATAGACAAAGAGTTGTTATTTGATTAACGGGATCACATCATTAGGAGAATGATGTGATTGACTTGACCCATTCCGTTAGCTTAGCACTCGATCGTTTAGTATGTTGCTATTGCTTTCTTCATGACTTATACATGTTCCTATGACTATGAGATTATGCAACTCCCGTTTGCCGGAGGAACACTTTGTGTGCTACTGTCAGGACCCCGATTCCAAGTCACATCGATCTAGCCGGTAACACCCCATATCACTTTGCGGCCTCACACACGGTAACCCACGGGTGTCGCCTTACCATGGCCCGGGACCGTTTGCACCTTTTGGCTCACGTATATGATAGTGTCGCTAGCATCCATATGACAGAGAACCCAGGCCGACATGGCTAGTCATGAACCCAAAGCGGTACAGACCTATGGAGACAGGCATACATGAATCACATCGAGCATGTCGGTCATCAATGAGTGATTCCGGGCTGTAGCACTGGGCTAACAGGACTCCGAGGAACCCCGGGCTGTAGCAGGCTAGGCAGGACTCCGGAAGTCACCGTGTGACATTTCCCTGAAGGGACAGACATAGGGACGAAGTGAAACACATGCCGACCAGTCAAGTGTCCTGAACAGTAGTGTTGGGCTAGCAGGACTCTGGTGAACCGGGCTGTAGCAGACTACTATGGCTCGAGGAACACTAGACTACATTTCCCCATAAGAAAGGCTGCCAAGGATAAACAACTAGATTTGTCGGATCCCACCCATACCAAGCATTTCAATCATACACACAATATGCCCAATATGAGTACATACAACATGGCATCACAACAAAACTCTACAACTCAAGTACTTTATTTAAAGGCTCCAGAGAGCCATGCATAACATGTTCATACAGATAGGGGTCACATGACCCGACACTCAAGTCATACACTCATACAAGCACATGCGGAAGCAACTAGTCTGAGTACAGACTTTAAAAAGAAAGAAGGCTTCTCGAAGCCTGTCTATCTACATAGGGCCCTCCATGGCCAAGATCACCACCTGGGTGGCTAGTCACTCATCGACGCCAAGGTCTACATAAAACCCATCGGAGGGCGCAGTGTTGTCGTCTGAAAATAATAAATAAGCAAACATGAGTACAAAGGTACTCAGCAAGTCTTACATCAGAACCTACTATACATGCTTATTCTCAAGAAGGCGGTGGGGTTATTGCAGCAAGCCAGCTTTGACTCTTGGCTAAGCTATCCTACGGAACTTCACCAATAAAATAGTTTTTGCACACGAATCCACTACTCACCAACACAATACTCCACCGGGGATCCTCCCTCGTCATCCTACGAGAGGGCCATCCTCGGTACTCACACTTATCTTGAGTCTTTTAGTAGTATCCATTAACTTGTCTATGAACTGTATAGGCAACCAAGTAGTCCTTTACCACGGACGCGGCTATTCGAATAGTTTTATACCCTGCAGGGGTGTACTTCGTCACACATGTTTCCACCACTTAGCGTCTGCACACGATATGTGCTCGGCAGACTTCAAGTGAAAACCGACATGGGTGTAGACCACGACCTGACTAACCTCACAAGTCTCTAGTCCAGGTTTATCGCCTATTCAGGTTCCATCCGCAAGGAAATCCGGCCGGGGTGTCCTCAACGGCCCCAAACAATGTGAACAGGGTTCCCGAGACACCAAACGGGTGACTCGGTACACCGTGCCACGGTGTATCTACCGCAACATAGCCCACCCCTAGGGTCAGCGCTACGCACGGCCGCCAACACATAACCTACAAACACCAGAAACTAGTTGCAACTCCTGGACCGAGGCGAGAGGGGTCAGTAAGTCGAGCGGGGTCATATTTCAGGGCCCAATGTGTGGTAGTAGCTGAATCTTAAATCACGCATACAGATCTCAGTTCTTAGGGACGGCCTCAATGAAACAACCCACCATGTACTCCTACATGGCCTCTCATCGATACCTTTACCAAAACATGTTCAACACATCCCACATATTACCGACATAAGCATTTCACTCTAGCCCATCACCTAGATGAACCAGACCTGACACAACTCTAAGCATAGCAGGCATAGCAAGGTAGGAATCACAAAACAATTAACTCCTACACATGCTAGTGGGTTTCATCTAGTTACTATGGCAATGACAGGTCATGCAGAGGATAAGGGTTCAACTACTGCAGCACACAACAGTTTGAATCGCGTTGTCTTAATGCAGTAAAAAAGAGCAGGAGCGAGAACATGGGTTGTATCGGAATGATCAATGGTTGCTTGCCTGATGGAGTGGTAGTGGGATACTGCCCTTCAGTTGGATACTCGTGAATATCCTCGGAGGCAGAACCTACCACGAAGAGCACATCGGAACACAGTCAACACATGATGATATGCAACAATATGATGCATGCTATCACATGGCAATATGTTGGTGTCTTGGCCTAATGCAAGCTAGAATAGAAAGGGATGAGCTCATTTGAATCAAAGATTCAAATATTAGCTCATTAAATATGGCATGTATAGTGCATTTCCTTATTCTGCTTAAACAGCAAGGTAAACTTGTTTTGTCATGCATGAAACCATTACAGATGGATAGATTAAATTTTTCTGATAATTTTTCATATATAATTTATCTCATTTGGAGTTATGGTTGAATTTCTATGAATTTTTGAAGTTTGAACTATTTTCTGGAATTTCCTGAATAAGAATAAAGCCAGAAAATCAATTACTGCATCAGCAATGCATCAGGGTGACGTCAGCAGGTCAAAGGCGCCAGCCCAGGTAAAACCTGACTGGTGGGCCCCTTCTGTCAGCCTCTCAGTGCACTAACTACGTTTAGTTAGCCTAATTACTGGGCAGGGCCCACTAGTCAGTGACTGATTAAGTAAGAATTAATTAAAACTAATCCTAATTTAGTTAACAGACCGGCCCCACCTGTCATAGACTCAGGGGGGTCTACCTGGGCCCACCCAGGGGTCAAACTGGGTCAACTCGCCGGCGTTGAGCCGCCGGCGAGGCCCGAGACGGCGGAGGGCTTCGGAAAATGCCCTCAGGCGACCAAAACGATGGCGGAGAAGCACTACACGAAGCTGGGGACGAGCCGCAGCGTTTGGTGGTGGTGGTTGGGCTCGGGGTAGCCGGAAACGACGCCGGCGACGAGCTTGGCGGTCGCCGGAGTTCGGGCGAGGTCGGTTTCGAGGCTACGGTGCACGGGAGGAAGAACTGGTGGTGGCTACGGGTTCCTGGGGCTGCGCTGAGCACGGTGGTGTGCCCGGCTTCAAGCCACGGTGGCTCTGGCCACGACGGCGACGAGGCACGGCGCCGGCGAGCTTCGGCCGTGGTGGAAATCGGAGCTAGGGGACGGAAACGGAGGGGGCGAGCACGGGGGAAGGAGCAGGAGCTCACAGGGAGTGCAGCGGTGGTCTCAGCGGGCTCGGGGACGGGCTGGAGAAGAGGTGCGGTCGCCGGCGATCTCGGATGCCCGAGGTTGAAGACGAGGGCGAAGGCGGTGCTGCAGGGCTTCTGGCGAAATGTGGCTCGGTGGGGAGGACGAGGGAGTCGAGGCGGAGCCGATGGGCTCGTCGGAGGGGCGAGGGAGGTCTCTGGCGGCGGCTATGGCGATCGGCGGCGAGGGGCGCGCTCGGCCATCGCGGGAGAGAAAGAGGGGGACGAGGGGGAGAGTGAGAGAGGACGAGAGGGAGATGAGGGGGGTCGCGTGGCACTTCAGGGCGTCTCCCGGTGTCGGCAGAAGCAGGAGGTGGCCGGCGCGTGGCCGGCGCGCGGCGAGCACGCGCCCCTGCCTCCTGACGCGAGGTAGGGGGTGACTGGTCGAGCCAGTAGGCTGGGCCGAGCCAGGTAAGGCCCGGGTGGGCTTCTTTCCCCCCTTTTTTTGATTTTGTTTTCTTTTTCTATTTTTCTGTAGTTTTAGGGCTTTATTAAAAATACCTAAGCACTTACTAAAATCCTGAAAATAATTGTGGGCTCTGTTGGGATTATTCCAAACAGCAAACAATTATTTCCAGAATTATTTGAGACTTTAAATTATTTAATAGCATTTAAATGCCCAAATTCAAATATTTATGGTTTAAATCAATGACCTTCTGTTGACCTAGAAAATTGTGCACCAATTTTGCTAGAGGTTCTAACCTAAGACAAAGAGGGTGGACATTTTAGAAGGGCATTTCAGGTTCATTGAAATTATTTTTAGTAAACCCTAGTTGATTTCAAGAGGGGTGCTGGGGGTTCTGCCTTCCCCATTTCAAGTTTCTGATGAAAGTAAACATGATGCACACTCTAATGCATGGACTAGCTAGGGTGTGACAGCTACCAAACGTCACAACGTAACTGGGTGATTATAAAGAAGCTCTACAGGTGTCTCCAAAGGTACATGTTGGGTTGGCGTATTTCGAGATTAGGATTTGTCACTCCGATTGTCGGAGAGGTATCTCTGGGCCCTCTCGGTAATGCACATCACATAAGCCTTGCAAGCATTGCAACTAATGAGTTAGTTGCGAGATGATGTATTACGAAACGAGTAAAGAGACTTGCCGGTAACGAGATTGAACTAGGTATTGAGATACCGACGATCGAATCTCGGGCAAGTAACATACCGATGACAAAGGGAACAACGTATGTTGTTATGCGGTCTGACCGATAAAGATCTTCGTAGAATATGTAGGAGCCAATATGAGCATCCAGGTTCCGCTATTGGTTATTGACCGGAGCCGTGTCTCGGTCATGTCTACATTGTTCTCGAACCCGTAGGGTCCGCACGCTTAAGGTTTCGATGACAGTTATATTATGAGTTTATGAGTTTTGATGTACAGAAGGAGTTCGGAGTCCCGGATGAGATCGGGGACATGACGAGAAGTCTCGAAATGGTCGAGACGTAAAGATCGATATATTGGACGACTATATTCGGACATCGGAAAGGTTCCGAGTGTTCCGAGTGATTTCGGATAAAACCGGAGTGCCGGAGGGTTACCGGAACCCCCTCGGGAGAAGTAATGGGCCTTATGGGCCTTAGTGGAGAGAGATAGAGAGGGGCAGCCAGGGTGGGCAGCGCGCCTCCTCCCCCCTGGTCCGAATTGGACTAGGAGAGGGGGGCGGCACCCCCCTTTCCTTCTCTCTCCCCCCTTCCTTTCCCCCTCCTAGTAGGAGTAGGAAAGAGGGGAGTCCTACTCCTACTAGGAGGAGGACTCCTCCTCCTTGGCACGCCATAGGGCCGGCCGGCCTCCTCCCCTTGCTCCTTTATATACGGGGGCAGGGGGCACCCCTAGACACACAAGTTGATCCACGTGATCGTTTTCTTAGCCGTGTGTAGTGCCCCCTTCCACCATAATCCTCGACAATATTGTAGTGGTGCTTAGGCGAAGCCCTGCGACAGTAGAACATCAAGATCGTCACCACACTGTCGTGCTGACGGAACTCTTTCCCCGACACTTTGCTGGATCGGAGCCCGGGGATCGTCATCGAGCTGAACGTGTGGTAAAACTCGGAGGTGCCGTAGTTTCGGTGCTTGATCGGTCGGGCCGTGAAGACGTACGACTACATAAACCGCGTTGTCATAACGCTTCCGATGTCGCTCTACAAGGGTACGTAGATCACACTCTCCCCTCTCGTTGCTATGCATCACCATGATCTTGCGTGTGCATAGGAAATTTTTTGAAATTACTACGTTCCCCAAAAGCGACGCGTGCCAGCACGATAGAGATCTTAGCCTGGTGGTGGCAAACCTTAGCCCGGTTGATCTTGCACCGACCACCCTTGGCATCCTTGCGGCCGGCCCAAAGAAAACCGTGGATGATCTGGTTGACCATGGCGAGGATCGTCTTGTTGAGGACGATGGCGACGAGTAAGTGGGTAGGCATTGCACAAATGACGTGTCGAACTAGCGCAAGTCGGTCTCCAAGAGATAACATGGAAGCTCGCCAAGTGGATAGCTTCTTCTCGAGCTTGTCAACAAGCAGGAGAAGGTCGACGTCGGATGGCTTCCTGATGGAAAGAGGAAGATCCAGGTACTCCATGGGTAAGTGGACGATGGGGCACACAATGGAGGCGGTGAAGGTGATCACCTGGTCATCATAGCACTGGATAGGTGTCGCAGAGCACTTGTTGTAGTTGGTGCACATCCCGCTGACATTGCCAAAGAGGGTAAGCAACTCTTTGATCACCGAAGATCTTGCTCGTCAAGTGGCAGACAACGATGATGTCATGGGTGCATAACGAAACACTACAGGTCGTGTGTCGCGTCTGCAGGAGGCTCACTCGACTCGCAACTTGGATGAGAGAGTTTAGGACGTCGATGACCAAAATGAAGAGAAGGGGGGATCTCCTTGGCAAAGGCCCCTTGCGTGGAAGATGGGTGGGGCAGGGATGCCGTTAACAAGGACACGTGTGGAGGCGGATGCAGGGGTGATAGAAATCCACTCCTACCAACGTGCGCCAGAACCCAAGTGAGTGAGGGTTTTAAGGAGGAAGGGCCACAACACCAAGTCAAAAGCATGGGTGATGTCGAGTTTGAGAAGCATCCGGGGTGTCTTGAGGTTACAAATTTTACTTTAGAACATGATAAATCTTCTACAATAGCGCGGCAATTTTACTGGTTTTTACATGACAATTCGAAAACTTTTGCTGTGAGTGATTATTTTGAGCGAACAAAAATGTTCGTTCATTCCTCCTTCATTCATTCCTCCCTGCCTGGGGAACGAATCGTTCGCTTGGAGGGACCTTCCCATATGACGTTGCGCGTATATTGTGCTCCTAGAGAAAATCATTAGTCTCCAAAAAGTTGATTGTACAAAATCAAAAACGGAAAGCAACAAATAATAGATGGAAGGAAAGGCTTCACCAAACATGCGACACCCACTTTCTTTTAATAATAGAGACTAATAGTAGAGACGAGATGCAACTGTTAAGGCCCTGTTCGTAATCTCTCTGCTCCTCCATTCCGCGGAGTTGGTGGAGCTCGGTCTCCGCAGCTCCATTAAAGTGAGGTCCGCTCCGGGAGCAGAGTTAAGAGAGCGGAGAGGAACCGAACGCTTCCTAAGTCTCGAGCTGTCCGGCATGGACCCTCTGTGTCTGTCCGAGTCGAGCAAAACTAAGAGGAAACGTGAACCAGGGGATTTCAAAAACGAGCTTCACCAACATTTCGCCGTGGACACCAAACAAGTAAAGAGGGAGAAAAGGAGAGCGGTTTAAGTCCTCTTCCTCCTCTACAATTACATTGTCACTTCAGAGAGAAACCACAGCGATGGGATGCGTGTCCCCTACAAAATTGCAGCGTAACTATTCCAGCAGAGCCCCTCAAAAAAACTATTCCAGCAGAGATCTCGACTCAGACTCCATTGCCTTCTCACTGAGCGATCTCTCCCTAGCTTCGTCAGCCTGCATAATACAAAAAATGCAACGGACCGTGAGATTGTGTATCGGATCGTTCGTTTTCACGTATGATTTTTATATAGGTGTAAGTGGGTTCAGAGGAACAAACCATCTTCCGCCAGTTGGTGAAAAAGGTGATGGCGGAGAGAAGCGTCGTCTGCGAGATGGATCCACAGACGACGCCCATCCAAAGCCCCTTTGCCCCCATCTTGAGCACAAAACCGAGAATCAACGCCATGGGGATCCCGAGCAGGTAGAAGGAGCCGAGGTTGACGTACGCGCCCACGTGCTGCCATCCGCATCCTCGAGCCACGCCTGAGGAAGAACGTACAGATGTTAGTAACAATATAAGAGTAGTACATTTTGTTGGAAACGATAGACAACTTGAAAGGTTATGCAGAAGAGATGAATGTGACCTGAGAGAACCCCTTGCAGGCCATCGGTGACCACGGTGATGCAGACAAGGGGAACCATGGCGGCGACGGCGGATGCGACCTCCTCCTCGCTGCTGTAAGCGCGGCCCAGGAGGCGCCGTGACAGCAAGAGAGCTCCACTGACGATCACCGCCTCTGTCACCGCGACTGACATCACGACACGGACCGCCGATCGAGCTCCTTCGGGGTTCCCAGCACCCAATTCGTTTGCTACTCGCGTGCTGTTCATTAAAAAAAGTTACACAGTTAATTACCGGACTGAAATTATTTCCATGTGGTGAAAAAACATCGGCCGTGTATTTAACTGCCTTGAGAGATCGTACCTTCCAGCAGCTCCAAGTCCATAAGGTATAGTAAAGAGCAATGTGATGCTCGTGAGGCTTTGAAAATAATGACAGTAAAAAAATGTAAGTTCAGCGTCATTTTGTAAGAAGATTTAACCCACGTAAAACTGAGATCATTTGGTAGTGGTACCATATTGAGAGCACCGAGGTTTGAAGCTCCGGGTTGGGCAGAAGCCCCGACATGAGAATAAGGAGCTCAAATGACCACCACTCAAGACTGAAAACAAATGTAAACATTACATGATTAGCTACATAAAATAAAACTGAAAAATGCAAAGTTAATTTTCATTTCCAATTACTAGGTTCAAGTGGTTACCATATCATGAGGGCAGAGGGCAGAGCCAGGCGCAGGAACACCCCCACCCCCCTGCAGGCCTTGATGGTCGGCGGCGTGCGCGTCTCCTTGCAGGAGCTCGACATCACAATGTAGGCGACGAGCATGGCCACATTGAGCCAGTATGACACGCTGATGGCCAGGGCGGCGCCGGTGTACCCCATCCCGGTCCTGAACACCATGACCCAGCAGAGCGGGACGTGGAGCGCCAGCGTCGCCACGGACGACAGGAGCAGCGGCGTGGTGAGGCTCTGCGACTGCAGGAACTTGGTGATGGGCTGGATCACCGCGTTGGCGAACAGCCCCGGGATGAGCCACACGATGTACCGCCCGGCCCCGTGCGCGATCAGGGGGTCCTGCCCGATCAGCGCCAGGATCTTGCCCATGAACGCCCACAGGAGCGAGAGCGGGACGCACACCACCAGGAGGGTGACGATGGCTCGGTACGTGTGGAGCCCCAGAGTGTGGTACTGCCTCGCGCCGTAGGCCTGCCCGCAGAGCGTTTCCAGCGCGCTCGCCATGCCGATCTGTTTCACGAATTTGTTCAGTAACATACCAACTTGATGCTGATCACTGAAAAGCGACCGTGGAGGAAATTCAGGCTGACAAAATGGTGCAAAATCCATTATTGCAGAAAGAAAAAAGAGATAGTTTGAACGGTTCTTCAGAATTGACTACAGTACTATACTTTGATGGCTGCGGAATACTTTTCCTGCGGCGTCACACTGTCGTTATCGGGCTAGTTGATACTACAAGGAAATAATACAACTTTCGACCAATCAGGAATCTGATGGCATGGCGCCCACAAGTTCAGTCTCTCGCTAGTCTCAATAATTCCCAGTTAGAAAAACACAAAGTCACATGCTCATCCAACTGCAGTGGTAATATACTACTCTAAAGTCCTAGCCCAATGGGAATAAAGAACACGTGAGCTAGTCTCGTTTTCCCTTGTCTGTATTTCAACAAAGATGGAAAAAATCCTGGGAGCAATCTCGATGAGCCAAGAACACACCATGACAGTCGGCAAATCGCAATGGACGAGCAGAGCAGAGGAACGCGCGGCGTGCAACAGGGGGAAATCAAGCTGGATGCCTGGCTATCACCAGGCGAATGGAAACTGAAGGGGGGTAAACGAGAGGCCGTAAACGGAATGGAATATGCCGAAGGAGGAAAGGGGGGAGGGGAGGGGAGGGTGGAGATAAGTGGTGTGCGTACGAGGAGGCTGAAGCCGGAGACGGAGGCGAGGGAGGTGGCGATGGCGGCGGAGGAGAGCGGGAGGACGCCGGGGAGGTGGCCGACCATCATGTTGGAGGACACCTGCACCGCGTACTGCGACAGGCTCACCGCCACCATCGGCAGCGCCAGGTACGCCAGCTTCCCGGCCTCGCTCCGCCAGCGCCCCGCCCCCTCCTCGGCGGCGTCCCCCTGGTCCTTCCGCGGCAGCAGAGGCGCCTCCGCCATCGCGCGCGGGGCGCGCTCGAGGTGGATGATCGAACGAGCTCGGGAGGCCTCTCGGAGCGCTGTGTGCCCGTGCGGTCGCGGCCTGGCCCTCCTGCTGAGTTATTACTGGACCGCGCGCGGTGCGTGGGTACTAGTAATGTGTTTGCTCTGGACCGCTGCCTGGGCACGGCGCCGAGTCGTGGCCGCCGTCGTGGTCGTGACGGCACATCAGGTTAAAAAACATGGCGCTCTGAGCATATATAACGTGGATCCTGTGCATGTCGGTCCAGGTCCAAGGTCCGTGCAGGAAAAAATTTGGAAACTGTGGAAGGGCTCCACCTGGCATTCAGCACTGCGATGTACGTAACGATGTCGACGATAGAACGAGTCTTCTACCCATCGCTATGCTATCTTTTGTGATGCCCACTTCAACCCCCACAAACAAGGCCTTAAGTTCCTTTCCTCTTTTCTCTGAAGCCGGGGCTCATAGTACTACTAATTTGGTCCACTTACGAGCCTAGCTGACTGAGTGAATTTATTCATACACCGCCACCTAATTTTTAAGGCCTCACATTCAATTGAGGTCTCCAAACTAAAACTAGGTCACCCGATTCTCAAAAGAGCTCTCTTATTCAATTCTTTTAATAATTCATTATGCTTCCTAATTTTGAAGCTTTCCTGATTAATTCAATTTTGAATTTGGTTCATGATTTTAACCGGGTCAACGATTTATTAAATTAATCGGCAGCAACCAGTCCATGAACACATATCAATCCCGCACACCATTTCACCACTCAGGAAAAAAGTGCCACATGTGATGTTGTAGCATCAAAATAGTACATGCAGCCACCACGCAGAAAATTTTCTCACTTAAGTATAAGTTATTAGCGGATAACACAAAATCACACTACGAAAGACCCATCAAAACACGGTATTATAAATAAAAAGAAGCATACTCCACCATCTCCCCCACTTGCCAAATCAAATACTCCATCAGTTTCAAAATATTAGGTGTATTAGTTTTTTTAAAAGTCAAATTTCTTTAACTTTGACCAAGTTCAGAGCCAAAAATACCGACATCCACAATACTAAATAAATAGAACATGAAAATTCATTTCATGATGAATCTAATGACATCGATTTGATATTATGAATATTGATATATTTCTCCACTAATTTGGTCAGACTTAAAGAGATTTGACTTTTCTAATAGCTAATACACCTTATATTGAGTAAAAAAATGTGTGTATTACTTTTTTGAAAAGTCATTTTTTTACTTTGGCCAAGTTCAAAGCCAAAAATATCGATATCCACAATACTAAATAAATAAATTATGAAATTCATTTCATGATGAATGTAATGACACCGATTTGATATTACGAATATTGATATATTTCTCTACAAATTTGGCCAATCTTAATGAGGTTTGACTCTTCAAAGAACTAATACACCTCATATTCTGAAATAGAGGGTGTATTTTTTTTTATGAAAACACAACAATACCAAGGACGCAACAAAGCGCGCCCAACCCTTGTAAAATTTGTATGATTAGAGAACTCGAAAAGCCATTGGTATTGCAAGCCCTCTTTTGGGAGTTGGAGGGAGTGCACAAGAAGAACCATATAAAATATTTCACAAGATGAGTCTAATGCATACATACTAGTGGCTCGGGCGTCATCATGTGGCGCCGCTTGAGGAATGGTTATGTGTTGCAATCTTTTCTCGGGACAATAGGCTACTTTCTTTTGCCCTCGGTCTTAGTCCAGAGCAAGTTGAGTTAGAAATGGTAGGTTTTTTAGGGGATTAGCAATGGTAGTTGAGATATATAATTGTAAGACAATAGGTTTAGGGGGGAACCGGCACAACCCTCTAGGGGTGGCCTATCACATATATATAATGAAGGGGTACAACGTTACATCATACGTACACATATATGGGAACTATATAGTCTAACACCCTCCCTCAATCTTAGCCACTTCCTAAAGAATCTAGAAGGGTAAGATTACGCTGACAGGCCTCGAACTGCGGTAGAGGCAATGGCTTGGTGAAGATGTCTACAAGTTGATCCTTGGAAAAGATGAACTTGATCTGTAGTTGCTTCTAAGATACACGTTCCCGTACAAAATGATAGTCAACTTCAATGTGTTTTGTTCGGGCATGAAATACCGGATTTGCAGACAGGTATGTAGCACCGATGTTGTCACACCAAAGAATAGGAGACTGTGATTGAGGTATACGCAAGTCCTAAAGCAAACACTGTATCCAGATAATTTCTGCAGTTGCATTAGCCACAACCTTATACTCAGCTTCAGTACTGTTATGCGAAACAGTAGCTTGTTTCCGAGCACTCCAGGCGATCAAGGTAGAACCAAAGAACACAGCGTAGCCCCCCATGGATCGCCTGTCATCCGGACTGCCAGCCCAGTCCGCATCAGAGTATGCCGATATGACCCCAGAGGGATTCGATCGAATGTGCAGACCATAGGACAGCGTGAAGCGAATATAGCGCAAAATGCGCTTAACAGCAGACCAATGAGTGTCACAAGATGCCTAGAGATACTGATATACTCTGTTGACAGCAAAGGAAATATCTAGACGTGTGATCGTCAAGTACTGAAGCCCACCAACGATGCTCCTATACTGTGTCGCATCAACAGAAGTTAGAAGCTCACCATCCACAACAGTGATCTTGTCAGTGGTAGACATAGGTGTAGTCGTCGGTTTGCACTTAAGCATCCCAACCCGCTGCAACAAATCCAAGGAGTACTTCTTCTGCATCATAACAAGACCATCAGAACCGAAAGCAACTTCCACGCCAAGGAAGTAGTGAAGCTTCCCAAGGTCTTTGACAACGAAGTCAGCACCAAGAGACCGAACAAGAGCTGTAGCAGCCGACGGAGAGGAACTGACAAGTATAATATCATCCACATAGACCAGAAGACACATAGTAACTTCAGGCCTTTGGAGAAGAAATAATGAAGAGTCAGTAGCCGATGATGCAAAACCATGAGCACGAAGAGCCGTCGCAAGACGAGCATGCCAAGCACGAGGAGCCTGCTTCAGACCATAGAGTGCTTTGGTTAGACGACATAGATAATCAGGACGATCAGGATCATAGAAACTAGGAGGCTGCTGCATGTAGACCTCCTCCACCAGTACACCATGGAGGAAGGCATTATGCACATCAAGCTAACGAAGAGACCAACCCCGAGTGGCTGCAAGAGAGAGAAGAAGCCTGATGGTAGTAGGCTTAACCACTGTACTAAAGGTGTCTTCATAGTCAAGACCACAACACTGCCGAAAAGCTCTGGCAACCAGCTACGCCTTGTAGCGCTCAATAGACCCATCAGAATGCTTCTTCACTTTAAAACCCCATTTAGAGTCAATGACATTAACATGGGGTGGTGGCGGAACAAGAGTCCATGTCTTGTTACGAAGAAGAGCATGGTACTCCTGCTCCATGGCCTCTCTCCAATGAGGTATACTCAGAGCAGCTTGATACATCATGGCTCATGTTCTACTATGGCCTGGATTTCCACGATCTGGCCCCGAACTTCATCCTCAACATCTCGGCGTTTATCGTCGTGTGCGAGGCCTTCCTCCGCATCAAGCCCCACTTTGGCTTATGGCTGAAGACTTTTAATGTCAAGCCGTAGGTAGTGAGCGGCCGCCAGGAGGAGTGCGGAGGCGCCATGGTGGGCAGGATGCCCAACGTCACATGGCTTGAGGGCTCCTTTGTGGAGACAATAAAGGGGTGGCAGTCGGGGTGGTTCTACATCACCGAGCCACGTGACCCTACATGGGTAGCGGCCCCCGAGTTCCGATCTGGTTTCCCCACACGGCTCACCTCCTGGCAAGAGAAGGGCCTGTACTGGGGTAGTTCGGGAGAGCTGACCGGACTCTAAACATGTATCCAAAACATAGTTAACAAGAAGCTCAAACTCGTCAACATAGTCCAGGTCATACTCATCCGCCGGATCCTCCCGTGCCAACAACGGGCCTTCAACTTGTGAGAGTTCGACCCGGCGCAGCACCGAACTCTGAACAGGCTCTTCGACACAACTCACGGACATGCTGGATGGTACTGTTCAAGAGCGCCGAGGTCCCCCCTCCCACTACTGAGGATCGCGGATTCAGCGCGAAGCGCCAAGCCAATGCGGTAGGATGCTTTACCTCTTACAGGATACTTGTTTTTTCATAGATTGACTCCATGCGGGATCTAAACTCCCATTCCTTTGACAGGACTGGCAGAAAATGGCCGGACAGATCGACTGTCCGGCTCCCTTGCTCGAAGGCCCAGCAAACGCTCTTCTGGCGAAGATGCTGACTCCGGCTCCTTATATGGTGCCGGAGAAGACCAAGAAGGCCAAGGGAACCCGAAAGAGTTCCCGACGCTAGGTGTCATCGGACTCACCGTCCGAGGACTCTATGGCACAATCCTCCCCCGAAGACGAGGATGCAGAAGAGGATGCTCCCCCTCCAGACGGGGAGACAAGAAAAGGAAGGCCGCCCCAACTGGGGAGGCCGAAGGGTCCAATAAGGGGAGAACTCTCCTTCCGGACTACTCTACCACCGCCGCCGACGGCGAAGACGAGTGGCTGCCCCGGGCCAAGCCCCTGGGGAAGTCGTAAGTATTTGGATACCAGAGTAAGTCATAGTATTCCTTTGCCGCACTGCTTTCCCTAATGCCGAACATGATTATGCAGGCCACCACGAGCCAGTATCGATGTATCATCGGACGGCTCCCTGGGCTCGTCGGACATGGATAGCGATTCTGTCCCGACCGCCACCTCCCCTCATCCTGCTGACGACGCCGAGGTGCTGTCTCAAGAGGCACCGGGTCGAGGGGAGACAGTCCCGGAGGCGCCTCAAGGCGACCTTCCGGACTCCGGGAGCCGAGGGGACGAGGCCCCTGAGAGCCCCGAGTTCGGCCCTCAGCCGAACACCGCGCCGGAACCTCCAGTGGTTCCGGGCTCGGGCAGGCGGCCTCCTTCTAAGAGGGGCAAGACGCCTGCACCGGTGACCTCTATCCATCCAGAGGCGCCGGACAATCTGGTGGAAGCGCTTCGCAACGCTTCCATCGACGAGGAGCACCGCACTATTATGAGTGCGGTGATCCGGAAGGTTCAGTCCGCTAAGAGCGGATTGACTCAAGCCTGTGCCAACCTTCTAACAGGCTTTGAGGTAAGTGTTTAAAGTATAGGAAAAATATTACCGCATAGACAGTAGCCCCTGATGCTCTGTTCGGTGTTCACAAAGAAAAGCCGAATAGAGGATCAAACAATATCGCAGGAGTCTAATAGAAGTATGTCAATATGCATATGCAGGCTTCGCTGCTGGCGTCCGCCGCACTGACTGCGGAGGTCGCCGTACTGAAGCAGGACCTGAAAGGGTCCCATGACAAGCTCAGCCTTACCAAGAGGCAGCTCGAGGAGAATAAAGGTAAGTAGTACCTAGTCTATGTATATGTATAAAAATAATGCGATTGCAAAATGACAGGATTATCATGATTTTGCCAGGGGCCGCGACTGAAGTGGCGACCCAAAAGCAAGCACTGTCCGAGGCCGAAGATAAAGCGGCCAAGGAGCGCATCGAGCGAGAGAAGCACGAGGCTCGGGTGGGCGAGGTGCAGCAAGAGCTCCAGGCTCTCGTGGCGAAGCACGAGGCGTTGGAGCTTGACTCAAAGACGCGAGGGTCTGAGCTCGCCGCGGCCCTCGAGAGCGCAAAAAGTGCCAAGGCCGAAGCCCAAAAGGCCCTCCAGGAGATCGACACAATGAAGAAGATAGCAGCGGGTAAGGCTTTCTATATGCAAAGCAAGCATGTAAAAGTAAATTACCGATTACTTACCCGAATCCGGAGCTCTCCAGGAGCATTCGTAGATTTGCCCCGCAGCGTGTCTGATGCCGCACAATTTTACCAGGCCGAGGATGGAAGCTCAATGGAGAAGTTGTTCTGGTCTCAGTATACTGAGGCCGAACACCCGGTGCCAATGAGCGACCAGCTGAAGTAGATGGTCGAGCTACATAAGGCGGCCGAACAGGCCATGAAGGGCTTTATAGTCCAGCTGTGGCCTGGCGACGCCCTTCCGAACAGCTTCTTCGGCCTGGTGAGGCGGCTTGTGGATGCCTGCCCGCGGCTGGAGGTCGTCAAGCGATCCGTCTGCATTGAAGGTGCACGCCGGGCTTTCGCCCGTGTGAAATTGCAGTGGGTCAAGCTAGACGCCGTGAAGCTAATAAAGGAAGGGCCGCCGGAGGGCAAGGAGCACCGCCACCCCGAGATGTACTACGAGGGTGTTCTGCCGGGTGCCCATCTCATAGCGGATGAGTGTACAAAAGATGTAATATTTGAGTAAAACTCGCTCGTGTGATCCTGTATTTATGAAAAATTGTTTCATATGCGCTATGCAACACTTGTTTGAATTTAAAATATTACCTTCTGTTTGGCCGTTTATCCAATCTGAGAGATGGCTAGTCCTTGGCTTCTGCCCCCATGCCACTAGTGCTGGGGTGTTCGAGATAAACCTGAGCACTCTTGTTCCCATATTTGGGTCCTTCGAGGGAGGTGCTCAGCACAACGAACAAGGCAACCGGACTAATAATGCTTTATCACTCTCACTTAGCCATAGAATTCTATAATTTTAAATTTCGGCGAAGCCCCTGGTATTCGGAAGGCCGAATTCGGGGTGTGATACACGCCTTTAAGCCGGACAGGGCCGGCCCCTCGCTCTAAGCGGCATCAGTCTTTAGGGACTCGAAAACCTCGCCGAACAGCGACCAGTCTCTCGCCTTATCATGACAGGCAGTTTTAGCTTTCTCTACAGAGGTGCTGAACTCAGCAGAACCGGGGCACAATCGCAGTAGTTCTCCTAGCGCTACCTTAGCCGATGGAGCGGAACGTAAGGTACCAAAACATAGGAGCCGGGCAAACCCAACATTTGACCAAAGACATGATTCGGAGCTGATGCATATAATGCTATAAGTTCGGGGTGCCGCACTTGTGAAAGTGTTCGGACTTTTCACACCGTGTTGTGGGGTACGTAAGCCCCTGGTGTATTGGCCGTACCAAAGTGTACGGTTGCAAGGCGTCATTAGTGAACACACACACACACACACACACACACACACACACACACACACACATATATATATATATATAACAAAAATGCAATAATAGTCGTAATGTCATGCATTGTTTATTCAAAAAAGGTGCGTTAAAGCAGAATGATACAGATAGTGCGATAAGCAAAGAGTAGGACTGTGTCCCTTCCAAGGATAGGCTGAGGAATAGTACTAAATCAAATATTTCGCTCGTTACTGTAATCCACCTGGGAATTCCGTGGTGTGACGTAGCTTTTTGCCTCCTTGGTTGTTGTATCATGTGTTCGGCAATAGTGCTGCCGGAGAGGGTTTCCAAAGATTAAAGTCCTGAAAAAGGGAAAAATAACAAAGCGGGAAGCCCCTAGTGCGGTTTAAGCCGCGTCTTGGGGCGTGCCACAGTTGTGCCCCCTCCCCACCTGCGCCCATGGTATTTTTAATGCGTAATTATGTACGCGTGGCATGGATTTCGCCGTTTGGCTGGGACTGGGGTGGGGGCCGCATTGCTACGCGAGCTCAGATCACGCCAGACGGTCTGTTTGCCGATTGCTCCGAGCTTGCTTGACAGTGCCCGGGTTTTGAAACGCCGAACTGGTTAATTGCCTTGAGAGCCTGCTTTGCGCTTCTGCTGCGAGGGTCGCGGTGTGCTCCTCTGTTCGGAGAGAGCGCCCTGTGTTTCCATTGACAGTAATAACTCCGCGAGGTCCTGGCATCTTGAGCTTGAGGTATGCATAATTCGGTACCGCATTGAATCTAGCGAATGCGGTTCGCCCGAGCAGTGCATGATAACCACCGCGGAACGGCACTATATCGAAGATTAACTCTTTGCTTCGGAAGTTATCCGGGGATCCTAAGACCACTTCCAGTGTAATTGAGCCTGTGCAATGGGCCTCTACACCTCGAATGACGCCTTTAAAGGTCGTTTTTGTGGGTTTGATCCTTGAGGGGTCTATACCCATTTGCGCACTGTGTCCTGATAAAGCAGGTTCAGGCTGCTGCCGCCATCCATAAGGACTCGAGTGAGGTGAAATCCGTCAATGATTGGCTCTAGGACCAGTGTGGCGAATCCGCCATGACGGATACTAGTGGGGTGGTCCCTGCGATCGAAGGTGATCGGACAGGAGGACCATGGGTTGAACTTTGGGGCGACTGGCTCCAACGCATATACGTCCCTGAGCGCATGCTTCCGTTCCCGTTTGGGGATGTGCGTTGCATATATCATGTTCAATGTCCGCACTTGTGGGGGGAACCTCTTCTATCCTCTGGTGTTCGGCTGCCGGGTCTCCTCCTCGTCATCGCTATGTGGCCCCTTATCTTTGTTTTCGGCAATTAACTTGCCGGCCTGCTTGAATACCCAACAGTCCCTAGTGGTGTAGTTGGCTAGCTTGTCGGGGGTGCCGTGTATTTGACACGAGCGATTGAGTATGCGGTCCAAACTGGACGGGCCCGGCGTACTTTGTTTAAATGGCTTTTTCCGCTGACCGGGTTTAGAGCCTTTGAATCCATCATTGACTGTTGTATCTTCAGTATTATCGCTGTTAATGTGGCGCTTATGTTTCTTGCGACGTGACCTGCTATTGCCGTCCTTGGTATCCGAAGTACCATGGTTCTTTGACATGTTATTGCTGCGAGCCAGCCAGTTGTCTTCTCCCGCACAAAAGCGGGTCATGAGTGTCGTGAGGGCTGCCATAGATTTCGGCTTTTCCTGACCAAGGTGCCGGGCTAGCCACTCGTCACGGATGTTGTGTTTGAAAGCCGCTAAGGCCTCTGCATCCGGACAGTCAACGATTTGATATTTCTTTGTAAGGAACCGAGTCCAGAATTGTCTGGCCGACTCTTCTGGCTGCTGAATTATGTGGCTCAAGTCATCGGCATCTCGCGGTCGCACATAAGTGCCCTGAAAGTTGTCGAGGAATGCGGCTTCCAGATCTTCCCAACAGCTAATGGAATCTGCTGGCAAACTGTTAAGCCAATGTCGCGCTAGTCCTTTGAGCTTTAGTGGGAGGTATTTGATGGCATGTAAGTCATCACCGCGGGCCATGTGGATGTAGAGGAGGAAATCCTCGATCCATACCGCAGGATCTGTAGTGCCGTCGTATGATTCAATATTTACAGGTTTGAAACCTTCTGGGATTTGATGATCCATTACTTCGTCTGTGAAGCATAAAGGGTGTGTGACGCCTCTGTATTGGGCTATATCGTGATGCAGCTTGAATGGGTCTTGCCCGCTGTGTTCGGCCCGGCCGGATTTACTTTAACTATATCCGGCGTGACGTTTATCGTCTCACATAGTGGCGCGCCCTCATGATCCGTAGATCGATCTTGCATGCTTTGCTTTGTCGTCCAATACGTCTCGCAGGTCTGGCGTGTTTCCCCATGTTTTTTATTTGAATGGCGTCGGGGTGCGGGCTGAGCTTTTGGCTGGAATGCCTCTCTATCACGGCCACGAGGTGCCCGATCAGCCGCATCATACGCTTCTTCCTCCAGTCGGGGTAGCAACCTGCACTTTGGGTAACTCTTGGAGGGGCGCTCGAGTTTATATTCCTCGGCAGCGAGGACTTCAGTCCATCTGTCAGCTAGCAGATCTTGATCAGCTTGAAGCTCCTGCTGCTTTTTCTTCAGGCTATTTGCCGTGGCCATAAGCCGGCGCTTGAAGCGCTCTTGTTCGATGGGATCCTCTGGCACAGCGAATTCGTCGTCCCCGAGGCTTGCCTTGTCTTCGGAGGGGGCATGTAATTATCATCCTCCTCCTCTCCATCTACCGCTCTCTCAGGAGGCCTGGCTCCTCCATCCTCCTGCTCTAAATCTTGCTGGAGGGGATTGTTGTTGTCTTCGGCACTATCCGGAGTGTTATTATCTCCTGTGCCGGTATCACCACTTTTGCTTTGGCGGGACTTAGAGCGGCGCCGCTGACGTTGGCGCTTGGGTTGCTTCTTGGAGGGGTCATCCTCCGCTATCTCGTCGCCATTGCCTTCTTTGGGTGTATCCACCATGTATATATCGTATGATGAGGTGGCTTTCCAGTGCCCTATAGGCGCTGGTTCATGTTCGTCTCCTACATCGTCGTCCATACCGTCGATGTCTTCGGAGTCGAAGTCGAGCATGTCGGTTAAATCATCGACAGTGGCTACGAGGTGGGTGGTGGGTGGGCGTCGAATTTCTTCATCGTCCACATCCCAATCCTGTTGGCCATAGTCCGGCCAGGGCTCTCCTGACAAAGAGAGAGACTTTAGTGAATTCAGAATGTCGCCGAAGGGCGAGTGGTGAAAGATATCCGCGGCGGTGAATTCCATGATCAGCGCCCAATCGGATTCGATTGGCAGGGGCGCGGAAGGTTCGGAGTCCGGAAAAGAGTCCGGCACCTTGGAGACACGGGCTTCGCAGAGGATGAGGCTAGTGTTCGGATCGATCGCCGTTGAGACCGCAGCCCCCGAGGTGGTGTCTAGCCACCCGTCCTCGATCGGCGTAGCTGGCTCCGAGCTAAGGGTCGGAGCTGATGCGGGCACGGCCTCCAGGGCACTGTGCGGTGGCAGAGCTAGGTCATACCCATCGTGACAGTGCGGCGCGCTCGGCTGTGGCTCGAATCCGTCGAAGATCAAGTCTCCGCGGATGTCGGCTGTGTAGTTCAAACTTCCAAATCTGACTTGATGGCCAGGGGCGTAGCTTTCAATCTGCTCCAGATGGCCAAGCGAATTAGCCCGCAGTGCAAAGCCGCCGAACACGAAGATCTGTCCGGGAAGAAAGGTCTCACCCTGGACCGCATCGTTGTTGATGATCGGAGGAGCCATCGGGCCTAAAAGTGACGACACAGAGGAACTCTCAATGAAAGCGCCAATGTCGGTGTCAAAACCGGCGGATCTCGGGTAGGGGGTCCCGAACTGTGCGTCTAGGCCGAATGGTAACAGGATGCAGGGAACACAAAGTTTTACCCAGGTTCGGGCCCTCTTGATGGAGGTAAAACCCTACGGCCTGCTTGATTAATATTGATGATATGGGTAGTACAAGAGTAGATCTACCACGACATCAGAGAGGCTAAACCCTAGAAGCTAGCCTATGGTATGATTGTATGTTGTAGTTGTTGTGTCCTACGGACTAAAACCCTTCGGTTTATATAGACACCAGAGAGGGCTAGGGTTACACAAGGTCGGTTACAAAGGAGGAGATATCCATATCCGTATTGCCTAGCTTGCCTTCCACGCCAAGTAGAGTCCCATCCGGACACGAGACGAAGTCTTCAAACTTGTATCTTCATAGTCTAACAGTCCGGCCAATGGATATAGTCCGGCTATCCGGAGACCCCCTAATCCAAGACTCCCTCAACGCTGCTTGGGCTGAAAAATACCACTGCGGCTCCGCGTGTGTGGTTGTTGAGGAGCCATGGGAGCCACAGGAGCCGAGGAGGGCTCAGTCGACACGGGACTGAGCGATGGCGATGATGATGGAGACGCCCCGGCCAATGACGGAGACACCTCAGCCAGCGCAGGCGAGAACGAGCCTGAGCCAGCTGAGCTCGGCCCAGGCGAGACCGGCGTGGCAGGCCGAGGGGGCGACGAGGCCGGCCCAGAGGCTAGGGGTGCCGAGGCGGGCGGCCGAGAGACCAGGGGCGCCGAGGCGGGCGCCCGAGAGACCAGGGGCACCGAGGCGGACGACCCAGAGGCCAAGGGCGCCGATGCAGGCGGCCTAGTGGCCGGAGGCGCTGAGGCAAGCGGCCTAGAGGCCAGGGGCACCGAGACGCGCGGCATCGCTGGGTGGTCGGCCGAACATGCATGGGCACGGTAGCCGAGGCCATGCAGGGGCTGAGCACGATCGCCGTGAGCCGCTGGTGTGGCCGACGAGGGAGGTGATGGCTGCTCTGAGATTTCCAAATGAGCCCCACGTCCAGTGCCTGCACCATGGTTAGGCAACAATATAGGAGAATATGCAACATCATCAAATTGGTCAGAGGCAATAGAAGATGAATGCATGGATGGTGGTTCAGCGGTGGACACAGGAAGTTTGGCAAAGGGAGAAACATGCTCATCAAACACGACGCCCCGAGATATATAGACACGATTAGTGGGAACATGAAGACATTTGTATCCTTTATGAAGAGAGCTATATCCAAGAAAGACACACTTCCTGGAGCGAAACTCAAGCTTGCACTTGTTATATGGATGGAGATGCGGCCAGCAAGCGCACCCAAAAACCTTGAAGAAGGTGTAATCATGTTGTTCATTAAGGAGAACTTCAATGGGAGTCTTCATGTTCAAAACATGAGTGGGAGTACGATTTATGAGAAAGCATGCAGTGGTGAAAGCATCACTCCAAAAACGAAATGAAACCAATGCATGGGCCAAAAGAGTAAGACCAGTTTCAACAATGTGACGATGCTTACGTTCTACTGAACAATTTTGCTGATGTGTATGTGGACATGCTAAACGGTGAGCGATCCCAAGCGACTAAAAGAAGGAGTTGAGGTTGCGATACTCGCCCCCCAGTCCGACTGAACATGAACAATTTTGTGCTTGAGAAGAGGTTCAACATGTTTTTGAAACTGAACAAAAATATCGAACACATCAGATTTACGTTCAATGAGATAAAGCCAGGTAAAGCGACTATAAGCATCAATAAAACTCATATAATAATTGTGACCATAGAAGTCTGAGCAGGACTCCATACATCTGAAAACACAAGTTCTAAAGGATGTTTCACATCACGACTAGACTCCGAAAAGGGAAGTTGATGACTCTTCCTCTGTTGACAAGCATCACACACTGCTACATCTTTATTACTAGACATGCTAGGAAGCTCATGACGACGCAAAACATGACGGGCCATAGGTGTGGCTGGGTGACCAAGACGAGCATGCCACTGTGTCGGAGATACCTGAACTCCACTGAAAATGCGAGCGATACCAGGATGCTCCAGACGATAGAGGCCCTGGCACAACCACCCGCTAAGAAGAATGTCCCTCGTGCCTCGATCCTTAATAAAATGATCAAAAGGATGAAATTCACAAAGCACATTATTATGATGTGTGAGTTCAGGAACTGAAAGAAGATTACGTGTCACATAAGGAACTCTAAGAACATTGCAAAGCTGAAGACTCCTATTTGCATGTCTAGTGAGAAGAGATGCTTGAACTGAAGGAAATATGCCCTAGAGGCAATAATAAAGTTATTATTTATTTCCTTATATCATGATAAATGTTTATTATTCATGCTAGAATTGTATTGACCGGAAACTTAGTACATGTGTGAATACATAGACAAACAGAGTGTCACTAGTATGCCTCTACTTGACTAGCTCATTAATCAAAGATGGTTAAGTTTCCTAACCATAGTCATGAGTTGTCATTTGATTAATGGGATCACATAATTAGGAGAATGATGTGATTTACTTGACCCATTCCGTTAGCTTAGCACTTGATCGTTTAGTTTACTGCTATTGCTTTCTTCATGACTCATACATGTTCCTATGACTATGAGGTTATGCAACTCCCGATTACCGGAGGAATACTTAGTGTGCTACCAAACGTCACAACGTAACTGGGTGATTATAAAGGTGCTCTACAGGTGTCTCCGATGGTACTTGTTGAGTTGGCATAGATCAAGATTAGGATTTGTCACTCCGATTGTCAGAGAGGTATCTCTGGGCCCACTCGGTAATGCACATCACTATAAGCCTTGCAAGCATTGTAACTAATGAATTAGTTGCGAGATGATGTATTACGGAATGAGTAAAGAGACTTGCCAGTAACGAGATTGAACTAGGTATTGAGATACCGACGGTCGAATCTCGGGTAAGTAACATACCGATGACAAAGGGAACAATGTATGTTGTTATGCGGTTTGACCGATAAAGATCTTCGTAGAATATGTGGGAGCCAATATGATCATACAGGTTCCGCTATTGGTTATTGACCGGAGACGTGTCTCGGTCATGTCTACATAGTTCTCGAACCCATAGGGTCCGCACGCTTAAAGTTCGGTGACGATCGGTATTATGAGTTTTTGTGTTTTGATGTACCGAAGGTAGTTAGGAGTCCCAGATATGATCATGGACATGACAAGGAGTCTCGAAATGGTTGAGACATAAAGATCGATATATTGGATGACTATATTCGGGCACCGGAAGTGTTCCGGGTGGTTTCAGAGAAAACCGGAGTGCCCGAGGGTTACCGCCCCCCCGGGAGAAATAGTGGGCCTTATGGGCCTTAGTGGAGAGAGAGGGCTGGCCTAGGGCAGGCCGCGCGCCCCTTCCCCTCTGGTCCGAATTGGACTAGGAGAGGGGGGGGCCCCCTTTCCTTCTCTCTCTTCCCCTTCCTTTCCCCCTCCTAGTAGGATTAGGAAAGAGGGGAGTCCTACTCCTACTAGGAGGAGGACTCCCCCTAGCGCGCCTATAGGGGCCGGCCGGCCTCCCCCCTTGCTCCTTTATATACGGGGGCAGGGGGCAGCTCTAGACACACAAGTTGATCTGTTGATCTCTCCCAGCCGTGTGCGGTGCCCCTCTCGACCATAATCCACCTCGATCATATCGTAGCGGTGGTTAGGCGAAGCCCTGCATCGGTAGAATCATCATCACTGTCATCACGCCATCGTGCTGAGGAACTCTCCTGTGAAGCTCTGCTGGATCGGAGTTCGTGGGACGTCATCGAGCTGAACGTGTGCTGAACTCAGAGGTGCGGTGCATTCGGTACTTGGATCGCTCGGATCATGAAGACATACGACTACATCAACCACGTTGTTCTAACGCTTCCGGTTTCGGTCTATGAGGGTATGTGGACACACTCTCCCCTCTCGTTGCTATGCATCACCATGATCCTGTGTGTGCGTAGGAAAATTTTGAAATTACTACATTCCCCAATAGTGGCATCCGAGCCTGGTTTATGCGTAGATGTTATATGCACGAGTAGAACACAAGTGATTTGTGGACGATACAAGTCATACTGCTTACCAGCATGTCACACTTTGGTTTGGTGGTATTGTTGGATGAAGCGGCCCGGACCGACATTACGCGTACACTTACGTGAGACTGGTTCTACCGACGTGCTTTGCACACAGGTGGCTGGCAGGTGTCAGTTTCTCCAACTTTAGTTGAATCGAGTGTGGCTACTCCCGGTCCTTGAGAAGGTTAAAACAACACTAACTTGACAAACTATCATTGTGGTTTTGATGCGTAGGTAAGAACGGTTCTTGCTCAGCCCGTAGCAGCAACGTAAAACTTGCAACAACAAAGTAGAGGACGTCTAACTTGTTTTTGCAGGGCATGTTGTGATGTGATGTGATTTTTAAGCACAAGAAAAGAAATATGACGCACATCCCCCAAAAATTATCCTTAGAGGAGTAAGGAAATATTTCTTAGTTATGGAGGTGATAAAGAGTTCGTCGTAAAGAGTTACATCGATGCAAGCTTTTACACCGATCCTGATGACTGTGAGTCTCAATCTGGATACATATTGAAAGTGGGAGCAATTAGCTAGATTAGCTCCATGGAGAGCATTGTAGACATAGAAATTTGCAAAACACATATGGATCTGAATGTGGCAGACCCGTTGACTAAACTTCTCTCACAAGCAAAACATGATCACACCTTAGTACTCTTTGGGTGTTAATCACATAGCAATGTGAACTAGATTATTGACTCTAGTAAACCCTTTGGGTGTTGGTCACATGGCAATGTGAACTATGGGTGTTAATCACATAAAGATGTGAACTATTCGTGTTAATCACATGGCGATGTGAACTAGATTATTGACTCTAGTGCAAGTGGGAGACTGAAGGAAATATGCCCTAGAGGCAATAATAAAGTTGTTATTCGTATTTCCTTATATCATGATAAATGTTTATTATTCATGCTAGAATGGTATTAACCGGAAACTTGATACATGTGTGGATACATAGACAAAACACAGTGTCCTTAGTAAGCCTCTACTAGACTAGCTCGTTAATCAAAGATGGTTAAGTTTCCTAACCATAGACATGTGTTGTCATTTGATGAACGGGATCACATCATTAGGAGAATGATGTGATGGACAAGAACCATCCGTTAGCTTAGCATAACGATTGTTAAGTTTTATTGCTATTGCTCTCTTCATGACTTATACATATTCCTTTGACTATGAGACTATGCATCTCCCGAATACCGGAGGAATACCTTGTGTGCTATCAAACGTCACAACGTAACTGGGAGATTATAAAGATGCTCTACAGGTATCTCCAAAGGTGTTTGTTGGGTTGGCATAGATCGATAGGTTTGTCACTCCAAGTATCAGAGAGGTATCTCTGGGCGCTCTCGGTAATGCACATTATAATAAGCCTTGCAAGCAATGTGACTAATGAGTTCATTACAGAATTATGCATTACGGAACGAATAAAGAGACTTGCCGGTAACGAGATTGAACTAGGTATGAAGATACCGACGATCGAATCTCGGGCAAGTAACATCCCGATGACAATGGGAATATGTGGGAACCAATATGAGCATCCAGGTTCCACTGTTGGTTATTGACCGGAGAGGTGTCCCAGTCATGTCTACATAGGTCTCGAACCCGTAGACTCCGCACACTTAATGTTCGATGACGATTTTGTATTATATGAGTTATGTGATTTGGTGAATGAATGTTGTTCAGAGTCCTGGATGAGATCACAGACATGACAAGGAGTATCGAAATGGTTGAGAGGTAAATATTCACATATTGGACGATGATATTCGGACACCAGAAGTGTTCCGGGGGTACCGGGTGCATATCGGGTCACAGGAAGGGGTTCTGGGGGACAAACCAGCCCCTAAGGAGCTGGTGCGCCCCTCCCATATGGGCTGGCCAAATTGGAGTAGAAAGGGGAAGGAGGAAAGGAAAAAATGGAATACGATCCCCCCGTCCCCCTCTTCCCTTCCTACTCTGAATAGGAATAGGAAAGGTGGGAGGCCGAATTGGGAGGACCCCAAGTAGGATTCCTCCTACTTGGGGCGCCCCCTTGGCTGCCTCTACTCCCCTCCAACCTATATATATATATATATATATATATATATATATATATATAAAGGGGGGCACCGCTAGAACACACAACAATCATTGTTACCCGTGTGCGGCGTCCCTCCATAGTTTACGCCTCCGGCCATATTCATGTAGTGCTTAGGCGAAGCCCTGCGCGCATCACTTCACCATCATCGTCACCACGCCATCGTGTTGACGAAACTCTCCCTCGAAATTGCTGGATCAAGAGTTCGAGGTACGTCATCGAGCTGAATGTGTGCTTGATCGGTCGGAACGAGAAGAAGTTCAACTACATCAAGCACGTTGTCAAACGCTTCCGCTTTCGGTCTACGAGGATACGTGGACACACTCTTCCCCTCTCATTGCTATACATCTCGTAGATGGATCTTGTGTGAGCGTAGGAATTTTTTTGAAATTGCATGCTACGTTCCCCAACAGTGGCATCTGAAGGAAATATGCCCTAGAGGCAATAATAAAGTTGTTATTTATATTTCCTTATATCATGATAAATGTTTATTATTCATGCTAGAATTTTATTAACCGGAAACTTATTACATGTGTGAATACATAAACAACCAGAGTGTCCCTAGTATGCCTCTACTTGACTAGCTCGTTAATCAAAGATGGTTAAGTTTCCTAGCCATGGACATGTGTTGTCATTTGATGAACGGTATCACATCATTAGAGAATGATGTGATGGACAAGACCCATCCATTAGCTTAGCATTATGATCATTCAGTTTTATTGCTATCTTCATAACTTATACATGTTCCTCCGACTATGAGATTATGCAACTCCTGAATACCGGAGGAACACTTTGTGTGCTACCAAACGTCACAACGTAACTGGGTGATTATAAAGGTGCTCTATAGGTGTCTCCGATGGTGTTTGTTGAGTTGGCATAGATCGAGATTAGGATTTGTCACTTTGATTGTCAGAGAGGTATCTCTGGGCCCTCTCGATAATGTACATCACTATAAGCCTTGCAAGCAATGTAGCTAATGAGTTAGTTACGGGATGTAGCATTACGGAATGATTAAAGAGACTTGCCGGTAACGAGATTGAACTAGGTATTGAGATACCGACGATCAAATCTCGGGCAAGTAACATACCGATGACAAAGGGAACAACATATATCGTTATGCTGTTTGACCGATAAAGATCTTCGTAGAATATGTAGGAACCAATATGAGCATCTGATACGTCCATTTTGCATCATGCTTTTATATCGATATTTATTGCATTATGGACTATTATTTCACTTTATGTCACAATACTTATGGCTATTCTCTCTTATTTTACAAGGTTTACATAAGGAGGGAGAATGCCGGCAGCTGGAATTCTGGGCTGGAAAAGGAGCAAATATTAGAGACCTATTGTGCGCAACTCCAAAAGTCCTGAAACTTCACGGAACATCTTAAAATAAATAAAGAAAAATCCTCGCCAAAGATGAAGGCCAGGGGGCCCACACCCTTCTCACGAGGGTGGGGGCGCCCGCCCAGGGCGCGCCCCCTACCTCGTGGCCCCCCTGGTGGCTCTCCAACGTCCATCTTCTCCTATATGAAGTCTTTCGATGAGAAAAAATAGGAAGGAACTTTTTGGGACGAGACTCCGCCGCCACGAGGCGGAACCTTGGCGGAACCAATCTACAGCTCCGGCAGAGCTGTTCTGTCGGGGATACTTCCCTCCGGGAGGGGAAATCATCACCATCGTCATCACCAACGCTCCTCTCATCGGGAGAGGGAAATCTCCATCAACATCTTCACCAGGACCATCTCATCTCCAAACCCTAGTTCATCTCTTGTATCCAATTCTTGTCTCAAAGTCCGGGATTGGTGCTAGTAGGTTGCTAGTAGTGTTGATTACTCCTTGTAGTTGATGCCAATTGGTTTATTTGGTGGAAGATCATATGTTCAGATCCTATATGCATATTATTACCCCTCTGATTATGAACATGAATATGCTTTGTGAGTAATTACGTTTGTTCCTGAGGACAAGGGAGAAGTCTTGCTATTAGTAGTCATGTAAATTTGGTATTCGTTGTATATTTTGATAAGATGTATGTTGTCTAGCCTCTAGTGGTGTTATGTGAATGTCGACTACATAACACTTCAGCATTATTTGGGCCTAGAGGAAGGCATTGGGAAGTAATAAGTAGATGATGGGTTGCTAGAGTGACAGAAGCTTAAACCCTAGTTTATGCGTTGCTTCGTAAGGGGCTGATTTGGATCCACATGTTTCATGCTATGGTTAGGTTTACCTTAATACTTTTGTTGTAGTTGCAGATGCTTGCAATAGAGGTTAATCATAAGTGGGATGCTTGTTCAAGTAAGAATAGCACCCAAGCACCGGTCCACCCACATATCAAATTATCAAAGTATCGAACGCGAATCATATGAACGTGATGAAAACTAGCTTGACGATATTACCATGTGTCCTCGGGAGCGCTTTTCCTATTATAAGAGTTTGTTCCGGCTTGTCCTTTGCTACAAAAAGGATTGGGCCACCTTGCTGCACTTTATTTACTTTTGTTACTTGTTGCTCGTTACAATCTACCTTATCACAAAACTATCTGTTACCACTTATTTCAGTACTTGCAGAGAATACCTTGCTGAAAACCGCTTATCATTTCTTTCTACTCCTCGTTGGGTTCGACACTCTTACTTATCGAAAGGACTATGATAGACCCCCCTATACTTGTGGGTCATCAAGACTCTTTTCTGCCTCATACGTCTCCAACGTATCTATAATTTTTGATTGCTCTATGCTATATCATCTACTGTTTTGGACTATATTGGGCTTTATTTTCCACTTTTATATTATTTTTGGGACTAACCTATTAACCGGAGGCCCATTCCAGAACTGCTGTTTTTTTTGCCTATTTCAGTGTTTCGGAGAAACAGAATATCAAATGGAGTCCAAACGGAATAAAACCTTCGGGAATGTGATTTTCTCACTGAACGTGATCCAGGAGACTTGGACCCTACTCCAAGGAGTCAAAGAGGAGGTCACGAGGGTGGGGGGCGCGCCCCCCCTAGGGCGCGCCTCCCCTAGGGCGCGCCCCCTGCCTCGTGGGCCCCTCGGTGCTCCACCTACGTACTTCTTCCGACTATATATACATACGTACCCCCAAACGATTAGACGAGGATCCAAAAACCTAACTCCACCGCCGCAACTTTCTGTATCCACGAGATCCCATCTTGGGACCTATTCCGGAGCTCCGCCGGAGAGGGCCGTCATCACGGAGGGCTTCTACATCATCATAGCCTCTCCGATGAAGTGTGAGTAGTTTACCTCAGACCTTCGGGTCCATAGTTAGTAGCTAGATGGCTTCTTCTCTCTCTTTGAATCTCAATACGAAGTTCTCCCCCTCTCTTGTGGAGATCTATTCGATGTAATCTTCTTTTTGCGGTGTGTTTGTTGAAACCGATGAATTGTGGGTTTATGATCAAGTCTATCTATGAATAATATTTTAATCTTCTCTGAATTCTTTCATGTATGATTGGTTATCTTTGCAAGTCTCTTCGAATTATCCGTTTGGTTTGGCCAACTAGATTGGTAGTTCTTGCCATGGGAGAAGTGCTTAGCTTTGGGTTCGATCTTGCAGTGTCCTTTCCCAGTGACAGAAGGGTCAGCAAGGCACGTATTGCATCGTTGCCATCGAGGATAACAAGATGGGGTTTATTTCATATTGCATGAATTTATCTCTCTACATCATGTCATCTTGCTTAAGGCGTTACTCTGTTTTTAACTTAATACTCTAGATGCATGCTGGATAGCGGTCGATGAGTGGAGTAATAGTAGTAGATGCAGAATCATTTCGGTCTACTTGTCACAGACGTGATGCCTATATACATGATCATGCCTAGATATTCTCATAACTATGCTCAATTCTGTCAATTGCTCAACAGTAATTTGTTCACCCGCCATAGAATACTTATGCTCTCGAGAGAAGCCACTAGTGAAACCTATGGCCCCGGGTCTATTCTCATCATATCAATCTCCATCACTTTAATCTTGCTTCGCTTTTTTACTTTGCTTTTACTTTACACTTTGCATCTTTATACCAAAAATACCAAAAATATTATATCTATCAGATCTCAGTCTCGTAAGTGACCGTGAAGGGATCGACAACCCCTAATCGCGTTGGTTGCGAGTAGCTATCGTTTTGTGCAGGTACGAGGGACTTGAGCGTGGCCTCCTACTGGATTGATACCTTGGTTCTCAAAAACTGAGGGAAATACTTATGCTACTGTGCTGCATCATCCCTTCCTCTTCGGGGAAAACCAACGCAAGCTCAAGACGTAGCAAGAAGGATTTCTAGCGCCGTTGCCGGGGAGTCTACGCAAAAAGTCAACATACCAAGTACCCATCACAATCCCTATCTCTCGCATTAGATTATTTGCCATTTGCCTCTCGTTTTCCTCTCCCCCACTTCACCCTTGACATTTTATTCGCCCTCTCTCTCTATCCTCCCTCTCTATTTGCCTCTTTTGCCCGTTTGCTCTTGTTTGCTTGTGTGTTAGATTGCTTGTTTGTTGCGATGGCTCAAGATACTACCAAATTGTGTGACCTCACCAATACCAATAATAATGATTTCCTTAGCACTCCTCTTGCTCCTCTTGCCAATACTGAATCTTGTGAAATCAATACTGCTTTGTTGAATCTTGTTATGAAATATCAATTTCGCCGACCTTTCTAGTGAAGATGCCGCTACTCATCTGAATAGCTTCGTTGATTTATGTGATATGCAAAAGAAAAAAGATGTAGATAATGATGTCGTTAAATTGAAGCTTTTTGCTTTTTCGCTTAGAGATCGTGCTAAAGCTTGGTTTTCGTCTTTGCCTAAAAATAGTATTGATTCTTGGAACAAGTGCAAAGATGCTTTTATCTCTAAGTATTTCCCTCCTGCTAAGATCATCTCTCTTAGAAACGATATTATGAACTTTAAGCAACTTGATCATGAACATGTCGCACAAGCTTTGGAGAGAATGAAATTAATGATACGTAATTGCCCTACTCATGGTTTGAATTTGTGGATGATTATATAAAAATTTATGCCAGATTGAATTTTGCTTCTAGAAATCTTTTAGATTCGGCCGCGGGAGGCACTTTTGTGGAAATCACTTTAGGAGATGCTACTAAACTCCTAGATAATATCATGGTTAATTATTCTCAATGGCATACTGAAAGATCTTCTAATAGAAAAGTGCATGCGATAGAAGAAATCAATGTGTTGAGTGGAAAGATGGATGAACTTATGAAATTATTTGCTACTAAGAGTGTTTCTTCTGATCCTAATGATATGCCTTTGTCTACTTTGATTGAGAATAACAATGAATCTATGGATGAATTTTGTTGGTAGGAATAATTTTGGTAACAATGCTTATAGAGGGAATTTTAATCCGACGCCATATCCTAGTTAGCCTTCTAATAATTATGGAATTCCTACAACAACTCTTATGGAAATTATAATAAGATGCCCTCTGAATTTGAGAATAGTGTTAAAGAATTTATGAATTCACAAAAGAATTTTAATGCTTTGCTTGAAGAGAAATTGCTTAAAGTTGATGATTTGACTAGGAACGTTGATAGAATTTCTCTTGAGGTTGATTCTTTAAAGCTTAGATCTATTCCTCCTAAGCATGATATCAATGAGTCTCTCAAAGCCATGAGAATTTCCATTGATGAGTGCAAGGAAAGAACCACTAGGATGCGTGCTTCCAAAGATGCCTTTATTAAAGCGTGTTCCTCCAATTCCTATGAAAATCAAGATGAAGATCTAAAAGTTATTGATGTGACCCCTATTAAATCTTTGTTTTGCAATATGAATCTTGATGAAACTGAATATGATCTTCCTTTACCTAGAAGGCGTTCTAAAAATTCGGAGTATTTTGATCTTTATGATGAAATTGATGAAAGTGGGATTGATAGAAATAAAAATCTAGATGTTGCTAAACCCACTATATTGGATTTCAAGGAATTTAATTATGAAAGTTGCTGTTTAATTGATTGTATTTCCTTGTTGCAATCCGTGCTAAATTCTCCACATGCTTATAGTCAAAATAAAGCCTTCACCGAACATATTGTTGATGACTTGATGCAATCTTATGAAGAAACACTTGAGTTGAAAGTTTCTATCCCTAGAAAACTCTATGATGAGTGGGAACCAACAATTAAAATTAAAATTAAAGATCATGAGTTTTATGCTTTGTGTGATTTGGGTGCTAGTGTCTCTACTATTCCCAAGACTTTGTGTGATTTAATAGATTTCCGTAATTTCGATGATTGCTCTCTAAACTTGCATCTTGCGGATTCCACTATTAAGAAACCTATGGGAAGGATTAATGATGTTCTTATTGTTGCAAATAGGAGTTATGTGCCCGTAGATTTCATTGTTCTTGATATAGATTTCAATCCTTCTTGCCTTATTATTCTTGGTAGACCTTTCCTTAGAACAGTTGGTGCGATTATTGATATGAAGGAAGGGAATATTAGATTTCAATTTCCATTAAAAAAGGGCATGGAACACTTTCCAAGAAAGAAAATAAAATTGCCATTTGAAACTATTTTGAGAGCCACTTATGGATTGCCTACCAAAGATGGCAATACCTAGATCTATCCTCGCTTTTATGCCTAGCTAGGGGCGTTAAACGATAGCGCTTGTTGGGAGGCAACCCAATTTTATTTTTTTTCCTTGCTTTTTTATCCTGTTTAGTAATAAACAAATTATTTAGCCTCTGTTTTTGTTGTGTTTTTTGTGTTTAATTAGTGTTTGTGCCAAGTAGAACCATTGGGAAGACTTGGGGAAAGTCTTGTTGAACTTGCTGTAAAAAACAGAAACTTTAGCACTCACAAGAACTGCTGTCATTTTTATTTGAAGAGTGCTATTTAGTTAATTATTTTTTCAGATGATTAATAGATAAATTCCTCACTTCCATCAATTTATTTTAGAATTTTTGGGGTTCCAGATCTTGCGCTAGCTACAGATTACTACAGACTGTTCTGTTTTTGACAGATTCTGTTTTTCGTGTGTTGTTTGCTTATTTTGATGAATCTATGGTTAGTAAAATAGTTTATAATCCATAGAGAAGTTGTAATACAGTAGGTTTAACACCAATATAAATAAAGAATTAGTTCATTACAGTACCTTGAAGTGGTATTTTGTTTTCTGTCGCTAACGGAGCTCACAAGTTTTCTACTTTAAGTTTTGTGTTGTGAAGTTTTCAAGTTTTGGGTGAATTCTTTTGATGGATTATGGAACAAGGAGTGGCAAGAGCCTAAGCTTGGGGATGCCCATGGCACCCCCAAGATAATCCAAGGACACCAAAAATTCAAAGCTTGGGGATGCCCCGGAAGGCATCCCCTCTTTTGTCCACTTTCATCGGTAATTTACTTGGAGCTATATTTTTATTCACCAACATGATATGTGTTTTGCTTGGAGCGTCTTGTATTATTTGTGTCTTTGTGTCTTAGTATGCCACAATCATACTTGCTGTACACACCTTTTGAGAGAGCCATACATGAATTAAAATTTGATAGAATACTCTATGTGCTTCACTTATATCTTTTGAGCTATGTAGTTTTGCTCTATGTGCTTCACTTATATCTTTTGAGAGTTATAATTTTGCTCTATGTGCTTCACTTAGATCTTTTAGAGCACGGTGGTGGATTTGTTTTAAAGAAACTATTGATCTCTCATGCTTCACTTAAATTATTTTGAGAGTCTCTTAATAGCATGGTAATTTGCTTAATAATAATATGCTTGGTATTCAAGATTTGTGAAACTTTCTTTTGAGTGTGTTGAATACTAAGAAAAGATTGAAGCATGATAATTGTTTTGAGATATGGAGGTGATAATATTAAAGTCATGCTAGTTGAGTAGTTGTGAATTTAAAGAATACTTGTGTTAAAGTTTGTGATTCCCGTAGCATGCACGTATGGTGAACCGTTATGTGATGAAGTTGGAGCATGATTTATTTATTTATTGTCTTCCTTATGAGTGGCGGTCGGGGACGAGCGATGGTCTTTTCCTACAAATCTATCCCCATAGGAGCATGCGCGTAACACTTTGCTTTGATAACTTCTAGATTTTTGCAATAAGTATATGAGTTCTTTATGACTAATGTTGAGTCCATGGATTATACGCACTCTCACCCTTCCACCTTTGCTAGCCTCTCTAATACCGCGCACTTTTCGCCGGTATCATACACCTACCATATTCCTTCCTCAAAACAGCCACCATACCTACCTATTATGGCATTTCCATAGCCATTCTGAGATATATTGCCATGCAACTTTCCAACGTTCCGTTTATTATGACACACTCCATCATTGTCATATTGCATATCCTGGTACACCGTCGGAGGCATTCACATAGAGTCATATTTTGTTCTAAGTATCGAGTTATAATTGTTGAGTTGTAAGAAAAACAAAAGTGTGATGATTATCATTATTAGAGCATTGTCCCAGTGAGGAAAGAATGATGGAGACTATGATTCCCCCACAAGTCGGGATGAGACTCCGGACGAAAAATAAATATAAAAAAAGAGGCCAAAGAAGCCCAAATAAAAAGTGGCCATATAAAAAAAGGATAAAAGGCCCAAATAAAAAAATGAATGAGAGAAAAAGAGAGAAGGGACAATGTTACTATCCTTTTACCACACTTGTGCTTCAAAGTAGCACCATGATCTTCATAGTAGAGAGTCTCTCATGTTATCACCTTCATATACTAGTGGGAATCTTTCATTATAGAACTTGGCTTGTATATTCCAATGTTGGGCTTCCTCAAATTGCCCTAGGTCTTCATGAGCAAGCAAGTTGGATGCACACCCACTTAGTTTCTTTTTGAGCTTTCATATACTTATAGCTCTAGTGCATCCGTTGCATGGCAATCCCTACTCACTCACATTGATATCTATTGATGGGCATCTCCATAGCCCGTTGATACGCCTAGTTGATGTGAGACTATCTTCTCCTTTTTGTCTTCTCCACAACCACCATTCTATCCCACCTATAGTGTTATATCCATGGCTCACGCTCATGTATTGCGTGAAGATTGAAAAAGTTTTGAAAAAGTTAGAGTATGAAACAATTGCTTGGCTTGTCATCGGGGTTGTGCATGATTTAAATACTTTGTGTGGTGAAGATAGAGCATAGCCAGACTATATGATTTTGTAGGGATAACTTTCTTTGGCCATGTTATTTTGAGAAGACATAATTGCTTTGTTAGTATGCTTGAAGTATTATTATTTTCATGTCAATATAAACTTTTGTCTTGAATCTTTCGAATCTGAATATTCATATCACAATTAAGAAGATTCGCATTGAAATTATGCCAAGTAGCACTCCACATCAAAAATTCTCTTTTTACCATTTACCTACTCGAGGACGAGCAGGAATTAAGCTTGGGGATGCCTGATACATCTCCAACGTATCTATAATTTTTGATTGCTCCATGCTATATTATCTACTGTTTTGGACTATATTGGGCTTTATTTTCTACTTTTATATTATTTTTGGGACTAACCTATTAACCGGAGGCCCAGCCCAGAACTGCTGTTTTTTTTGCCTATTTCAGTGTTTCGGAGAAACAGAATATCAAACAGAGTCCAAACGGAATAAAACCTTCGGGAACGTGATTTTCAAACCGAACGTGATCCAGGAGACTTGGACCCTACTCCAAGGAGTCAAAGAGGAGGTCACGAGGGTGGGGGGCGCGCCCCCTGCCTCATGGGCCCCTCGATGCTCCACCGACATACTTCTTCCTCCTATATATACATACGTACCCCCAAACAATCAGATGAGGAGCCAAAAACCTAATTCCACCGCCGCAACTTTCTGTATCCACGAGATCCCATCTTGGGGCTGGTTCTAGAGCTCCGCCGAAGAGGGCCGTCATCACGGAGGGCTTCTACATCATCATAGCCTCTCCGATGAAGTGTGAGTAGTTTACCTCAGACCTTCGGGTCCATAGTTAGTAGCTAGATGGCTTCTTCTCTCTCTTTGAATCTCAATACAAAGTTCCCCCCTCTCTTGTGGAGATCTATTCGATGTAATCTTCTTTTTGCGGTGTGTTTGTTGAGACTGATGAATTGTGGGTTTATGATCAAGTCTATCTATGAATAATATTTGAATCTTCTCTGAATTCTTTTATGTATGATTGGTTATCTTTGCAAGTCTCTTCGAATTATCCGTTTGGTTTGGCCAACTAGATTGGTAGTTCTTGCCATGGGATAAGTGCTTAGCTTTGGGTTCGATCTTGCAGTGTCCTTTCCCAGTGACAGAAGGGGCAGCAAGGCACGTATTTCATTGTTGCCATCGAGGATAACAAGATGGGGTTTATTTCATATTGCATGAATTTATCTCTCTACATCATGTCATCTTGCTTAAGGCGTTACTCTGTTTTTAACTTAATACTCTAGATGCATGCTGGATAGCGGTCGATGAGTGGAGTAATAGTAGTAGATGAAGAATCGTTTCGGTCTACTTGTCACAGACGTGATGCCTATATACATGATCATGCCTAGATATTCTCATAACTATGCTCAATTCCGTCAATTGCTCAACAGTAATTTGTTCACCCGCCGTAGAATACTTATGCTTTCGAGAGAAGCCACTAGTGAAACCTATGGCCCCCGGGTCTATTCTCATCATATCAATCTCCATCACTTTAATCTTGCTTCGCTTTTTACTTTTCTTTTACTTTACACTTTCCATCTTTATACCAAAAATACCAAAAATATTATATCTATCAGATCTCACTCTTGTAAGTGACCGTGAAGGGATTGACAACCCCTAATCACGTTGGTTGCCAGTAGCTTTCGTTTTGTGCAGGTACGAGGGACTTGAGCGTGGTCTCCTACTGGATTGATACCTTGGTTCTCAAAAACTGAGGGAAATACTTATGCTACTCTGCTGCATCATCCCTTCCTCTTCGGGGAAAACCAACGCAAGCTCAAGACATACCAGCATCCAGGTTCCGCTATTGGTTATTGACCAGAGACGTGTCTCGGTCATGTGTACATAGTTGTCGAACCCGTAGGGTCCACACGCTTAACGTTCGGTGACGATCGGTATTATGAGTTTATGTGTTTTGATGTACCGAAGATAGTTCAGAGTGCCGGATGTGATCGCGGACATGACGAGGAGTCTCGAAATGGTCGAGACATAAAGATTGATATATTGGACAACTATATTCGGACACCATATGAGTTCCGGGGATCACCGGATATTTATCGGAGTGCTAGGGGGTTATTGGAGCCCCCGGGGAACTAATGGGCCTACGTGGGCCTTGTGTGTGAGAGAGAAGGGGCCTAGGGCTAGCCGCCCCCCTTGGGAGTCCTAGTTGGACGAGGAGGGGGGCGGCGGCCCCTCTTTCCTCCCTCTCTCCTCTCCTTCCTTTCCCCTTCCCCCTTCCTAGTTGGACTAGGAAAAGGGGAGTCCTACTCCTACTAGGAGGAGGACTCCCCCTCTCCTTGGCGTGCCCCTAGGCCGGCCGGCCTCTCCCTTGCTCCTTTATATATGGGGGCAGGGGGCACCCTAGAACACACAAGTTGATTGTTTCCAGCCATGCGCAGTGCCCCCTTCCACCATAATCCACCTCAGTCATATCGTAGCAGTGCTTAGGCGACGCCCTATTTCGGTAGCATCATCATCACCGTCATCACGCCGTTGTGCTGACAAAGCTCTCCCTCGACACTCTACTGGATCGCGAGTTCATGGGACGTCACCAAGCCGAACTTGTGCAGATCGCGGAGGTGCCGTACCTTTGGTGCTAGGATTGGTCGATCGTGAAGGCATACGACTACATCAACCGCGTTGTCATAACGCTTCCGCTTACGGTCTACGAGGGTACGTGGACAACACTCTTCCCTCTCGTTGTTATGCATCACCATGATCTTGTGTGTGCGTAGGAATTTTTTTGAAATTACTGCGTTCCACAACAGTGGCATCCGAGACAGGTTTATGCGTAGATGTTATATGCACAAGTAGAACACAAAGAAGTTGTGGGCGTGGGTATATACATATTGCTTGCCGTCACTAGTTGATTCTTGATTCGGTGATATTGTTGGATGAAGCGGCCCAGATCAACATTACGCGTACGCTTATGCGAGAGTGGTTCTATCGACGTGCTTCGCACACAGGTGGCTGGTGGGTGTTAGTTTCTCGAACTTTAGTTGAATCGGATTCAATGAACAACGTTCTTTCTGAAGATCAAAAAGCAATCACTATACCGCGTAGTGGTTTTTGATGCGTAGGTAAGAACGGTTCTTGCTCAGCCCATAGCAGCCACGTAAAACTTGCAACAACAAAGTAGAGGACGTCTAACTTGTTTTTGCCGGGCATGTTGTGATGTGATATGGTCAAGACAGGATGCTAAATTTTATTGTATGATATGATCATGTTTTGTAACACAGTTATCGGCAACTGGCAGGAGCCATATGGTTGTCGCTTTATTGTATGAAATGCAATCGCCATGTAATTGCTTTACTTTATCACTAAGCGATAGCGATAGTCGTAGAAGCAATAGTTGGCGAGACGACAACGATGCTTCGATGGAGATCAAGGTGTCAAGCCGGTGACGATGGTGATCATGACGGTGCATTGGAGATGGAGATCAAAGGCACAAGATGATGATGGCCATATCATATCACTTATTTTGATTGCATGTGATGTTTATCCTTTATGTATCTTATTTTGCTTAGTTCGGTGGTAGCATTATAAGATGATCTCTCACTAAATTTCGAGGTATAAGTGTTCTCCCTGAGTATGCACCGTTGCGACAGTTTGTCGTGCCGAGACACCACATGATGATCGGGTGTGATAAGCGCTATGTTCACATACAACGGGTGCAAGCTAGTTTTGCACACGCGGAATACTCAGGTTAAACTTGACGAGCCTAGCATATGCAGATATGGCCTCGGAACACTGGAGACCGAAAGGTCAAGCGTGAATCATATAGTAGATATGATCAACATAGTGATGTTCACCATTGAAAACTACTCCATCTCACGTGATGATCGGACATGGTTTAGTTGATTTGGATCACTGATCATTTAGATGACTGGAGGGATGTCTATCTAAGTGGGAGTTCTTAAGTAATAGGATTAATTGAACTTTAATTTATCATGAACTTAGTCCTAATAGTATTTGCATATCTATGTTGTAGATCAATTGCTCGCGTATAGCTTCCCCGTTTATTTTTTGATATGTTCCTAGAGAAAAATTAGTTGAAAGATGATAGTAGCAATGATGCGGACTGGGTTCGTGATCTGAGGAGTGAGGATTATCCTCATTGCTGCATAGAAGAATTATGTCCTTGATGCACCGCTAGGTGACATGTCTATTGCAGGAGCATATGCACACGTTATGAACGTTTGACAAAGCTCGGTATGGACTACTTAATAGTTTAGTGCACCATGCTTTATGGCTTAGAACCGGGACTTCAAAAATGTTTTGAACACCACGGAACATATAAGATGTTTTAAGAGTTGAAATTGGTATTTCATACCCATGCCCGTGTCGAGAGGTATGAGACCTCTGACAGTACTTTGCCTACAAGGTGGAGGAGAATAGCTCAACCTGTGAGCATGTGCTCAGATTGTCTGGGTACTACAATTGCTTGAATCAAGTGGGAGTGAATCTTCCAGATAAGATAGTAATTGATAAAGTTCTCTAATCACTATCACCAAGTTACTAGAACTTAGTGATGAACTATAATATGCAAGGGATGACGAAAGTAATTCCCAAGCTCTTCGCGATGCTGAAATCGGTGAAGGTAGAAATCAAGAAATAGCATCAAGTATTGATGGTTAACAAGACCACTAGTTTCAATAGAAGGCAAAGGGAAAGAAAGAGGAACTTCAAAGACGAAAGGCAAGCAAGTTGCCAGTCCCATGAAGAAGCTCAAAGCTATACCCAAGCCTGGAACTAAGTGCTTCTACTGCAAAGGAAATGGTCACTGGAAGTGGAACTGCCCTAGATACTTGGCGGATAAGAAGGATGGCAAAGTGAGCAAAAGTATATATTTGATATACATGTTATTGATGTTTACTTTACTAGTGTTTATAACAACACCTCAGTATTTGATACTGGTCCAGTTACTAAGAGTATTAACTCGAAATAGGAGTTGCAAAATAAACAGAGACTAGTTAAGGGCGAGGTGATGATGTGAGTTGGAAGTGATTCCAAGGTTGATAAGATCACCATCGCACACTCCCTTTACCTTCAGGATTAGTGTTGAACATAAAATAAATGTTATTTGGTGTTTGCGTAAAGCATAATATGATTGGATCATGTTTATTGCAATACGGTTATTCATTTAAGTCAAGGATAATTGTTATTCTGTTTACATGAATAAAACCTTCTGAGGTCATATTGGTATAAAGGGCATGAAGAAACTCCATGCTGATGGGCTTTTGGAATCACTTGATTATGAATCATTTGATGCTTGCGAACCATGCCTCGTGGGAAGATGACTAAAACTCCGTTCTCCAGAACAATGGAGCGAGCAACTGACTGATTGGAAATAATACATATTGATGTATGCTATCCGATAAGTGTTGAGGCTCACGACGGGTATCGTTATTTTCTGACCTTCACAAATGATTTGAGCAGATATGGGTATATCTACTTAATGAAACATAAGTCTGAAACATTTGAAAAGTTCAAAGAATTTCAGAGTGAAGTGGAAAATCATCGTAACAAGAAAATAAAGTTTCTACAATCTGATCGCGGAGGCGAATATTTGAGTTACGAGTTTGGTCTTCATTTGAAACAATGCGTAATAGTTTCACAACTCACGCCACCCGGAACACCACAGCGTAATGGTGTGTCCGAACGTCGTAATCGTACTTTATGAGATATGGTGCAATCTATGATGTCCCTTACTGATTTGCTGCTATAGTTTTGGGGTTATGCATTAGAGACAACTGCATTCATGTTAAAAAGGGCACCATCTAAATCCATTGAGATGACACCATATGAACTGTGGTTTTGCAAGAAACCTAAGTTGTCGTTTCTTAAAGTTTGGGGTTGCAATGCTTATATGAAAAAGTTCATCCTGATAAGCTCATACCCAAATCGTAGAAGTGCGTCTTCATAGGATACCCAAAAGTAATTGTTGGGTACACCTTCTATCACAGATCCGAAGGCAAGATATTCGTTGCTAAGAATGGATCCTTTCTAGAGAAGGAGTTTCTCTCGAAAGAAGTGAGTGGGAGGAAAGTAGAACTTGATGAGGTAACTGTACCTGCTCCCTTGTTGGAAAGTAGTTCATCACTAAAATTAGTTCTAGTGATTCCTACACCAGTAAGTGAGGAAGCTAATGATGATGATCATGAAACTTCTGATCAAGTTACTACCGAACCTCGTAGGTCAACCAGAGTAAGATCCGCTCCAGAGTGGTACGGTAATCCTATTCTGGAAGTCATGTTACTTGACCATTGTCGGATCATGGGTTCTGGCAGACCCTTAAGGTTCGAACACTGGGGTGTGCGCAGAGATCACGCCTTCTACCTCCCCATCTCACAAAGATCTAAACTACTAAAAGAATTGCACGAGAGACACAAGGTTTATACTGGTTCGGGCCACCGTTGTGGTGTAATACCCTACTCCAGTGTGTGGTGGGTGGATTGCCTCTTGGGGCTGATGATGATGAACGATACAAGGAAGAACAGCCTCGCGAGGGTCTGTTCTTGGCTGGGGCGATGAACCGCTAGGAGGAGTTCATTCACCCTTCTCTCTCTCACTCACTCTCTCTGCTTGCTAGCCGGACCAACCAACCCCTTGCTATGCGAGTGGCTGGTCCTATTTATAGAGGCCCTGGTCCTCTTCCCAAATATTGAGCGGGAAGGGCGCCAACAATGGAAGGCTAATTTGAAGAGGAACAACAAGTACACTTATCCTGACTAAAGTTGGTCTTCGTATGCGAAAGGCTCTGCGGTGACGCCGTGCTGGGCTCCATGGTGACCTCCGTCTCGTAGTCCACCTGGTCTTGGTCTCGTCGCACCGAAATGGCAACCTTTGCCTGATGCCTAGGTACTCCGTGGCTGCGCTTGCCCCCTTTGCACCAAAGAGGAAAGAAGGACGCTGCACGTGCTGGCGCCCGCCTGGCGCCCCGAGTCGTCATGGCTTGCGTCATGGGCACCTCGCGAGGTACCCCGCCTTGATTTCTCCGCCTCCTCGCGAGCCAGCCTGAGGAGGCTGCGCCTGAGGATGCGCCGTGTCGTCCACCCCGCGAGGCTTGGCCCCTCGCGAGGGTCTTGAGTCTTGTGTTGATGAAGATGGGCCATGCTGGGCCTCCTTTGAGCCACGCCGCAGGCCGCAGGCAGGCAAGTCTGGGGACCCCCATTCCCAGAACACCGACAATAGCCCCCGGGACCAAGGCGCGCATGGACTTGGCCGTGCCGAGAGGCGAAAGGGCAAGGGTGAAGCACCGCAGGCCCTAACAGCCTGCGGCCTTGGGCGCCGCATGGCGGTTGATTGGACGCAAGTGCTTCAGTAACCGCGCAGGTTGGTAAAGGAGTGGCATCTGCCCAGACTTCGCCTTTTGCTTTCTCCGGTCGCTGCTCAGATCCCCTTTCTTGCGCCTTCCCTTTCTTCCTCCAAACTTCCAGATCTACTCCAGCTGTGCGACCTAGGAAGCCATGGCGCCTCGCCAGCCTCCGGCCGAAGCTTGGTATTCTCCTGCTCTGGACTTGCCGAATGTGTCCAAGGCGGGCCTTGCCCAGCTGTGCCGGATGGCGGCGGCGCAGGGCATCAACAGGACGAAGGTGTTCAAAGGCCGGCTCCGCCACCCCTGAGGGCCGAGGGAGCACCTTTTATCCTCTCTTTGTAAGCTCCATTGCTGCGGGCCTGGTGCCTCCCTTCTCCGAGTTCTTCTTCTCTATCCTCCGCCATTACAACTTGCAGGCTCTGCATCTCCACCCCAACTCTGTCCTTCTTCTGGCGATCTTCGCTTACTACTGCGAGGCCCACGTAGGGGTGCAGCCTTCGGTGGCCTTGCTGCGCCACTACTTCTCCCTCCGGGTCACCGGCGGCTCTCCTTCTGCGTGCGCGGGCTTCGTCGCTTATGGCGGCACCATTGCCATCTCGAATCCTGGGAAGAGGATTGAGGGCTTCAGGAGCAAGTGGGTCTTGGCAGATGCCGGGCGCATCCACCCTCGGCTGATCTTGCCTGCGGAGCAGCCCGTGAGCTCCAGCAACTATTGTCGAGCGGAGCTCACGGACCCCCGCGTGAAACTGGTGTTGGAGAAGATGGACGCGGACCTGAGGCCGGCCAGCATGGCGGCGGCAAAGTTGACCAGTGCGTCGCTGCTGAAGGAGTTCTTGGAGCACCAGCTGGCTCCGCTCCGGCGGTACCCTTCTCCAATGTGGAGGCCTCATGCGAGCCCCGAGGCCGTGGGCGAAGAGGATGTGACCGCGGTTCTCCAATCTCTGGTCGGGGCCGAGGTGGCAAGGTTGAAGGGCGCTCCCAAGCCCTTGTTCCTTCACGACGACTGGGAGCAGGTGGTGAAGTCCATGCCTGTTTTTAATGGGGACGGGCTCGTGCCCGTGGCGGCTTCTGAAGGACCAGTGGATGTGCCCTCCGGTGACTCCAGCAATGAGGAGGAGGAAGAGGAGTGGGGAGAGGGGCCCGACTCTGGGACGACTGATGGAGAGTCGAGGGCTCCCCTCTCCCGGCGCGGGTCCTGCACTCTCCGCCTTCCGCCGAGCGATGATGATGATGATGACGATGACGTACTGGGTAGCGGGAGCTCGCCCACAATCCCGGAGAGGGGCAAGACCGGGTCGATCCCCCGCGGGTCCGTCCTGACTCCAGGGCGAACCATGGACGCGCCTTCTGCTTCTGAGGTCGACCCTTCCAGCCGGCTGTCAGGCTTCAAGTTGGGCCGGAGGCTGCCCGAGCTCACCGGCGATGACCCGTAAGTGCTTGATCCTTGATCTTTTGTTTCTTGTTCCACCAATGAGGCTTGATGATTGCTTCTCTTGAATAGGCTGGCGCCAGCGGCGAAGAAGCCGAAGGGAGCCCCCGATGCCCCATCTGCGGCGACACCTCCGCCTGCAGGGGAGGGAGATCGTGACGCGCGGGCCTCTCCTGCCCGCTCATCCTTGTGAGGCTTGGCTGAGCCGGCTGGCGAGCCCAGCCCCCATGGCTCGAACGACTCCCGAGGCGCCCTCATATGGCGCCGCTGCTACGGCTGTGGAGGCGCAGCGGACTCCGCCTCGGGACACCGCGGCCTCGCCGCCACTACTTTGTCCTCCCGTCCCACCGACCGTTGCTTACCCAACTCCTCCTATTGTCTTGGAGCACACTGATGTTTCTCCGCCTCCTTCTTCCATCTTGGAGCGTGCCGTTGCTGAACTGGACTGACTGCGGCAGGATCTTCTCGGCGCCGACCCTCGCCTGGTGGCCAGGCGCCTGGAACTGGCTTTGGGTTGGATTCGTTCTGATGCTTTGATTCGGGCGGCGTTGGTTCAGGCCTCAACGGCCTGTGACGGAGAGAGGGAGGCCACCCTCGAGGCGAAGGCTGCCCGAGACACGGCCCTGGGAGAGGTGGTTGAAGTCCGCGGTCGTTGCAAGGTGCTGGAGGACGAGCTGCAAGGCCTGTGGGACCAGCTCGCGAAGGAGGTTCGTCTTTGCCAGGAACAAGAAGAAGGCATGAAGGCTCGCGAGGCGGCCATCGAGGGCCGGGAGGCCAAGCTCAAGAAGCGCCGCGACCGTCTAAGTGCGCTGGGGGAGGAGCTGGAGGCGACGAGGGTCGAGCTGGACAGCAAGGCCAAGGTTCTTGCCGAGGATCGCGTGGCCTTCGCGGACATGGAGAAAGATGCCCGCGCTTCGCTGAAGACGCTTTACAAGAGCGGCTTGGACAGCCCGCTAGCCGGTGATAGTGACGGCCCCACCAAGCTGCTTCCTTTCCTGGTTAAGGCCCTTGGGGACGTCGCCCTTGGCATCGGCCCCACGGCCGAGGCTGAGGCACGCGTCCTGTCTTCTGCTGCGCTGACGCGGGTCTTTGCCCACATCTACCTTTGTGATCCCAACGCCGACCTCGACGGCCTACTGGAACCAGTGAGCGGCGAGGGTGCTGTCGCTGTTGTCGAAGCCGTGAAGGGGCGCGCGGAGGCGCTGCTGGGGAAGTTCCGGGCCTTCAGCACCAAGCCAAAGCAAGGCGCTGCCGGTCCTGCTGCTCCACGAGGCGAAGCCACTCCGCACAGCTTCACCGCCGACAAGTGACTCCGTTCCATCCCTGTTCTTCTTTCAATTCCTGCACATGCATCACGCCTCGGGGAGGCATTTAAACTTGCGTTTGGTACTGATACGACAGTATGGGTTGTAATATTTGCTTTTAAATTCCTTGAATTTTATGTTTTTCTTCCCTACTTGCTTGTGTTCTACGCCGGCAGAGCCCGGCCCCGCGCGTGCCTCACCCAGCATTAGCCCTGACCGGAAACCAGGACGGGACCAAAGGAGTGAGGGGCTACGTGACAAGTTAGGCTCCTGAGTCGCGATGCTCAGGAGTCCCCCTTGGTGTGCGAACAACAAGTAGGGAGGCGCGATGTAGGTGTGTCTTCCGTTCTACGTCTGCAGAGCCCAGCTCCGCGCGTACCTCACCCAGCATAGCCTTTCGGAACTAAGGAGTGAGGGGCTATGGAGCCAGTTAGGCTCCTGAGTCGCGATGCTCAGGAGCCCCCCTTGACGTGCGAACAGCGGGTGATGAGGTGAAATGTAAGCGGGGCTACCGTTCTACGTCTGCAGAGCCCGGCCCCGCGCGTACCTCACCCAGCATAGCCTTTCGGAACTAAGGAGTGAGGGGCTACGGGACCAGTTAGGCCCCTGAGTCACGATGCTCAGGGGTCCCCCTTGACGCGCAAACGGCCTTCATACCTTGGCTCCGCTCAGGGAGAGACGCGCGAAGAACCAGGCCCGAGGGGCCTGGCTGGGCGGCGTACGTTTGGGCATGACCCAGTCGTAGCCCCCGTGCCTAGCCCCCTCGCGTGGCACTCCCGAGGGGAGGCGTTGCGATGAGGACAGCCACTGAGCTCTGGGCTCCCTGAGGTTGATGCGGCCCGGAGGCCACCCCCAGTTGTTTATCACCAGCGCGCAGCATAGCGCTTTCATATGTGTATGAGCATAGCCGCTCCTCGGCAGTGTCGTCAGCCAGTGCGGAGCATGGTGCTTCCACTGGTACGTGGGAGGGGGCTCCCCTCTGGGAGGAGCCCTCGGGGCGTGTACAGCCCCGCCCTAACACGTGGCCGGCACGGTAGGGCTAGGTGAGGTGTATCTGGGCACCCGTGAGCCAGCGCGGGACTCACGAGGCCCTACCTCTAGGCGGGTTGGGCCTGGCACTAGGCCGTATCTTGAGATGTGTCCCTGCAAAATTTGGTTAGATGCCGGTACTCTACGTCCTCGGGTCCCGGCCCTCGAGCTTGTCTCAGCCGTCGCTGGTATGCCAGGTCGCGATGCCGTGGACAAGGCCAGAGGGTGCGGGCTGGAGAGCCAGTAAGAGCCCTGAGTCGCGATGCTTAGGCACCCCCCTTTAACGTGCAAGTGGCCGACATGGAGAAGAAGGGATGCCGCGGACGGGCATCAAGCAATCAAGCGTGATAGGCGAATGCATAATTGGAAATAAACGCGAGGGAGATACACGCTGCTGGGCCTAGCCCGAGCGGCTTGGGGATGATGCAGCCCGAGGGGCGCCCCCAGCAAGGCGAACTAATGACCGAAAAATAAAAGGGGATACATGCCACAGGGACGGACCCACGCGGCCTGGGAGTGATGCAACCCTGGGAGGGTGCTCCCAGTTGGGAATGAAGCTTGAAAGATGTCACCTGAGGATGTCGTCGGCGAAGTGGCGTTGGTGCAGCAGACTCGATGGGCTGCGGAAGCTGATCCTCACGAGCCCCCAGGCCCCGGGGCCTCGGGAGGCTCAGGAGGCACTGGTGACTCCTCGCGAGCTGTCTTCATCTCCACCAAGGCCGCGGAACTCCTGTCTTCCTGAGCCTCCATGATGCCCCTCATGAGGCGCTGGTGCACCGCGGCCATGCTCGGCAGGCCATAAGGCATGCGAACATAGCTGTGGGGTGGACCCCCGCAGCACCCCACTTGCGAGGGCCAGAGACGCTCCGTTGTGGCGATCTGATTGAGCCCTGGTACGTGACGCAGACGCGCAGCCCACCATCCTCGCCTGGATGTGGGGCCACAGCTGGTAGACGGCGGCAACCTCTCATGATCCTTGACTCCTGTAGTTCTTGAATGGCCTCGTTAATGAACTCCTGCTGGTCTGACCTTCCTTGCCTGGCTCCTTCTCGAGGGAAACGTGCTTCGAAGCACGCCTCCACATGGTGCCCAAGCGCCTCCCTCATGACCCTGGCTAGGTCGGTGGCCCTCCAGGTGAGAGCCCCCGAGCCCTGCCTAAGGAGGGCGCCGGGCGTGCTTTCCTATGCGATGGATGGGGGGTCCCCCTGGGCTGACACGGGCCCTGAAGGGCCTGCCTCCTAAGGGGCTGAGCCTGACGACGTCTTCTTCTTCCTGGGGGTGGTCTCAGGAAGCCTCCTGCTTCCGCGATCTGGGTCTTCTAGTGACACGGCCTGATAGGCTCGCTCCAGGGAACACACTCCATCCTTCTCTTCAGAAGGCACCGTGATGACACCGCCACTTCCTGGCATCTTGAGGATGTTGTAGCCGTGGTGAGTCACGGCCATGAACTTGGCCAGAGCTGGGTACCCGAGGATGGCGTTGTACGGCAGGCGGATGTGGGCGACGTCGAAGTCGATGAGCTCGGTGCGGTAGTTGCTGCGAGCCCCGAAGGTGACAGGGAGGCGGACCTACCCGATCGGGACTGTGGAACCGTCGGTGATTCCGGAGAAAGGCTTGGTTGGCTGAAGCTGGTCATAGGGTACTTGGAGGTTGTCGAATGTTTCCACGGACAGGACGTTGAGCCCTGGCCCTCCGTCGATGAGGGTCCTGGTGACCAGCACGTTGCTGATGACTGGGGAGCAAAGCATCGGGAGGACTCTGGCCGTGGCCGCGCACTTGAGCTGGTCTGCTGAGCTGAATGTGATGGCGCACACTGACCACCTGAGGGAGCGCGTTGCTTCGAGCTTGGGGAGAGCTGCATTCACTTCGCGGGCAAACTGCTTGAAGATACGTTGAGAGGCTGGGGCTTGAGCTCCGCCCAGGATGCATGCGATTTCGCGCGGCTCTTGGAAGCCCCCAGCCCCCTCGTCTTGATGGCGGTCTTTGTTCCTCCTTGGCTGAGGCGGCAGTGGAGGTAGGCCTGCGTTGCCATGAGGGCGATCCTCACGAGGCTGATCCCTCCAGTCTCCCTCGGGAGGCAGGTCCCGCCAGCGGTCCTCGCAAGGTTGGTCACGCCACCCCTGGCGCAGGCCGGGATCTTCGCAGCGTCCTGGGTTTCTTCCTCCTCCTCGGCCGTAGCCTCGGTCAGCACGATCAGGGCGACGGCCGATCCTTCCTTCTCGCAGGGCGCAGAGTTCTTGACATTCGTTGGTGTTGTGGGTGTGGAGGTCATGGTACACGCAGTACCGGCTGCCCCTGGAGGGTTCGGGCAGATCCTTGCCCCGCTTGGTGTCTGGTTCTGCTGCGAGTACGGCAGCCCCCTTGCGCTTCACGTCCTTGGCCTTGGGCTTCTTCTCTTCTGGGTCCGCGGCAGGCAGCTCGAGGAGGGAGAGACGTCCCTCCTCAGCCCCGGCGCACTTGGTCGCCAAGTTGAACAGCTCCAGGGAGGTGCAGAGGTCTTCGTGCATCCCCAGCTCCTCCTTCATCTTGACGTCGCGCACGCCATCGGAGAAGGCCAAGATGATGCCTTCCTCAGACACCTTGGGGATCTTGAGGCGCGCACTATTGAAGCGCTAGATGTACTTTTGTAGGGTTTCCCCAGGTTGTTGCTTGATGCGGCGCATGGCGCTCACGGCGGGTGGCCGGTCGCGAGTACCTTGGAAGTTGGCGATGAAGCGGTGCGTATCTGGTCCCAGGAGGAGATCGTGCCCGGAGCCAGATTCAGGAGCCAGGTTCGAGCTCCTTCCTTGAGCGCCATGGGGAACCAGTTCGCCATGACCTTTTCATCCCTGCTAGTAGCCTCGATGCCCAGCTCATAGAGCTGGAGGAACTCTGCGGGGTCAGTTGTGCCGTCGTAGCGAGGAGGCAGGTCTGGCTTGAACTTGCCGGGCCACGCGACGCTGTGCAGCTCGGTGGTGTAGGCGCGGCAGCCGGCGGTGGCCATGAAAGGCTTCGGCTGGTGGAGAGCTTGGTCTTGAGGGTCCCCACGCGCTGCAGCTAGGAGCAGAGCGGGGTCTTGGCGTGCCGGAGCTGGAGCAGGGTCGCCGCGTGCCGGAGGAGGGAGCGCCCGGGCAGCTCCTTGCGGGCGAGGGACTTCTTGGCAGCTCCGTTCTTGTTGTGCTGGCACCTGACGGAGCGGGTTCCGCCCAGGGGCCACGCGCCTTGGAGCCATGGCATCTTCTTGGAGAGGAGGCGGCTAGTGCGCCTTTGGAGCTTCGTTGCCCGCGCGGGGCGGGGTGTGGCGCAGAGGAACGGACGGCGCGGAAGAGCCCCCTGCGGCGCGAACAAGCTCGGTGACGCGGTCGGGCCACTCTTCGTAGACGTCGTCGACGGGGCGGTAGCGCAGGAGCTCGTTTGCCACGAGGAGAGCAGCTCGAGCGTCCAAGGGTGCGCGGAGCACGCGGGACAAAGAGCCAGCTGGTGCGAGCGATGGAGTAGCGGTGCGGCCGTCTTGGCGCATGGATGGATGCTGAGACGACGCTTGCTGCTCGCCCCCCGCCGGGCCGGTGGCGGTGTTGACGGCGGGTGATGGGGAACGACGAGGACGCCCACCGACGGGGGCCGTCTGGGCGACGCGAGAAGCGATGGCGGCCCAGAGACGGCGCGGGCCCGACGAGCGTCGGACATGGACGCGACGGTCGGAGGAGAACGGAGTGGTGGAGGATAGATTCCGGCGCACCCCTACCTGGCGCGCCAAATGTCGGATCACGGGTTCCGGCAGGCCCTTAAGGTTCGAACACTGGGGTGCGCGCGGAGATCACTCCTTCTACCTCCCCGTCTCACAAAGATCTAAACTACTAAAAGAATTGCACGAGAGACACAAGGTTTATACTGGTTCGGGCCACCATTGTGGTGGAATACCCTACTACAGTGTGTGGTGGGTGGATTGCCTTTTGGGGCTGATGATGATGAACGATACAAGGAAGAACAGCCTCGCGAGGGTCTGTTCTTGGCTGGGGCGATGAACCGCTAGGAGGAGTTCAGTCACCCTTCTCTCTCTCTCTCTCACTATCTCTGCTTGCTTGCCGGACCAACCAACCCCTTGCTATGCGAGTGGCTGGTCCTATTTATAGAGGCCCTGGTCCTCTTCCCAAATATTGAGCGGGAAGGGCGCCAACAATGGCGGGCTAATTTGAAGGGGAACAACAAGTACACTTATCCTGACTAAAGTTGGTCTTCGCCTGCGAAAGGCTCTGCGGTGACACCGTGCTGGGCTCCATGGTGACCTCCGTCTCGTAGTCCGCCTGGTCTTGGTCTCGTTGCACCGAAATGGCAACCTTTGCCTGATGCCTTGGTACTCCGCGGCTGCGCTTGCGCCCTTTGCACCAAAGAGGAAAGAAGGACGCTGCGCGCGCTGGCGCCCGCCTGGCGCCCTGAGTCGTCATGGCTTGCGTCATGGGCACCTCGCGAGGTACCCCGCCTTGATTTCTCCGCCTCCTCGCGAGCCAGCCTGAGGAGGCTACGCCTGAGGATGCGCCGTGTCATCCGCCCCGCGAGGCTTGGCCCCTCGCGAGGGTCTTGAGTCTTGTGTTGATGAAGATGGGCCATGCTGGGCCTCCTTTGAGCCATGCCGCAGGCAGGCAAGTCTGGGGAACTACGAACTATGAGGAAGTAATGATGAGCCCAGATTCTGCAAAATGGCTTGAGGCCATGAAATCTGAGATGGGATCCATGTATGAGAACAAAGTATGGACTTTGATCGACTTGCTCGATGATTGGTGAGTCATTGAGAATAAATGGATCTTCAAGAGGAAGACGGACGCTGATAGTAGTGCTACTATCTACAAAGCTCGAATTGTCGCAAAATGTTTTCGACAAGTTCAAGGTGTTGACTATGATGAGATTTTCTCACTCATAGAGATGCTTGAGCCTGTCCGAATCATGTTGGCAATTGCCACATTTTATGAAATCTAGCAAACGGATGTCAAAACTGCATTCCTTAATGGATTTCTTAAAGAAGAGTTGTATATGATGCAACAAGAAGGTTTTGTCAATCCTAAAGGTGCTAACAAAGTGTGCAAGCTCTAGCGATCCATCTATGGACGGGTGCAAGCATCTCGGAGTTGGAATATATACTTTGATAAAGTGATTATCGGCGTTCTGGGAAAGGTGGTCCCCAGACTTGCCTGCCTACGGCCCATGGCGTGGCCAAGCCAGCAGGCCGGACGGCCCATCTTCATCAACAAGGCATCCAAGACCCTTGCGGGGGTCCAAGCCTCAAGAGGCAGACGACACAAGACTTCCTCTAGAGTAGCCTAGCCAGGCAGGCTCATGAGGAGCGGAGATATCAAGGCGGGGCAAACCTCACGAGACCCTCGTGATGTGAGCCATGACGCACGACACCAGGCAGGCGCCAGCGTGCGCAGCGTCCTTGTTTCCTCTTTGGTGCTAAGGAGGCCAGCACAAGCGAAGAGTACCGAGGCATCAGGCAAAGGTTGCTATATTGGTGCAACAAGACCAAGACCAGGAGGACGGCAAGACGGAGGTCATCGTGGAGGCCAAGACGGCGTCACCACCAGAGCTTTTCGCAGGTGAAGACCACTTTTGTTAGGATAGCTTGTACTAGCTGTCCCCCTTTAAATTGGCCTGCCGTTGTTGGCTCCCTTCCCGCTTGATATTTGGGAAGAGGACCAGGGCCTATATAAGTAGAGCTAGCCACCATAGTAGAGGCATCTCATCTTAGCTTGATCCAACCCGATCGAGAGTGTCGGGGGTTGGGTGCAACATATGCTAATGGATGGCTTATCATGGTGGGAGCAAGTAGAACGTCGCCGGTGCCTGGAAGCGGGATGAGGTGTAGACACGTACGCCGGCGAACTTTACCCAGGTTCGGGGCTCTCCTAGGAGATAACACCCCTAGTCCCGCTCTGCGGGGTCTCCGCATGATCACTAAGGCGCAAGTGATTACAATGGTGCTCCTCGAGCTGTATGCTAGGGGTGGGAGAAGGCAAGGCTCGCTATCTCCTCCCCTAGGTATGAATCTAGTCCTTACCGGGTGGGAACCCTTTGCATGGGTGCCCTGGGGGGGTTTATATAGGCCTACCCCCCAGGGGTACAATGGTAATCCGGCCGGGTGTAGGGTCCGGCTGTCAATCTCTCTGGTCGCCGGCTTCTCCGCCGACTGCTGGGGCCCGCCGCCTGGTGGGCCCTGTTGGCTGGTCTGGTATGGAGCCGACATGCCGCCTCCGCCGCTCGTGGGTCTTGCCGGCTACGGATTACTATAGCCGTGTTGCTAATGACGCGTGTTTGGTCGGGGAGGCGTGGCTACAGTCTTGCCGCCTGGTGGGAGATCACTGTAGCCACTCTGCATCTTATCTGGTTAATGGTGCGTGGTCCCCTGAGGAAGGACCGGGCCGGCTACTGGGAGCCGGCCTCCCTCGAGTCCGACGGGCGTGGCTCCCGCTATCTTTCGGGCTCTCACTGACCGGTAGGGCCCTCCGTCCTTGGGCCATACTGACAGGCGGTCGTGGGAGCAGGGCTTTGCCTGTTAGGAGTGACGTCAAGGGCGGAGTGGCAACAGTGCCGCGCCCGGCGGAGATCTCCGTTGGTATGAGGCACTGTGGCCATGCCCGCCCCGGACTCGGGGGGGGGGGGGGATGGGCTACACCGTTGCCTCACCCTGTCCTGTCTTCTTTAATGGGGGTGCAGACTTTGAGGGCACCGTGGACCGACTACTGGGAGCCGGCCTCTCTGGAGGCCGCCTGCCAAGAGTCGGCCTGTCTTGGTGCCGCCTTCCTGAGCATGGCCGCCTTCTAGCAGTCGGCTGTTCAGCCAGCCGGCCACCAGAAGGCGGCGCTTCATCTTGACGCCTTGAGGGGCGCAGCCGACCTGATGTCTTGAAAGGTTCCGGGACTCGGGTTAGGCTACTTGTGGCCCATTACTCCAACAGTAGTCCCCGAAGCTGGTGAGGCACCGCGGCTGGTGTGCCAAGGAGCCTCAATAGTTTCCTCCTCTGGGTGCTGTGAAAGAAACCTCGTCCGACTCCTGGGAAGCCGGTTGGCGGGAGCCGGATACGTCCAGTCGGATCTTCCTGGAATTTCGAATGCATCGGCGGGAACCAGGTGGCGTGCTGGCTAAGCCTCTCGATCAGCCGCCTGTCGTTGGCACGCCACGTGGTGCCAGCCGGCCGGGCCAGCCTGTGAGCCCACGCGCGCGATGGGACACCTTAGCAGGCTGGGCCCACCACTACCGGGCCTCGGCACGCGAGCGGATCCGCTGCGGCCAAGGTGGGCGGTTTCGCTCGCCAGTGGAGTTACTGCGCGCAGTAATTTTGCACGATAAAGGTGGGGACGTGGGCACAGTTGATCCCACGATCCCAGGCCCGCCCCATCGGCTTCATAGCCCGCGGGCTATAAGTAGGGGAGGAGAGAGAACGGCAGAGCTCGCGCGCCCCTCTACCCCGCCCTTGCCTCCTCCGGCTTCCTTTCGCCACAGCACCCCCTGAGCTACGCCGGAGTGCTGCTGCAGTTCGACTCTGTCGAGCCCGTTCGCCCGAGCCTCCTTGCTCCGCCCACTCTCAGCTTCCTTACCGAGCCTTTCTTCATCGAGCTCTCCATGGCGTGCGAGCGAGGAGGAGACTGGGACGGATCCAACGTCAACGAGGATCACATAACCTTCCTCCGCGAGACGCGGCGTCTCCCCAGCGCAGACCACGTGAAGGCGCACGTGTCGCCGGAGGGAGAGATCTCGCTGGTGCCGGGTGAGAGCGAGCGGGTCATCTTCCACTCGCACTTCATCCGGGGCTTTGGCCTGCCGGCGAGCGATTTCCTTCGCTCATTCCTCGAGTTTTACCACCTCTAGCCCCATCACATCACGCCCAACACCGTGATGCTCCTGGACGCCTTCGTCATGATGTGCGAAGGATACCTCGGCGTTCTCCGCACCGTCGAGCTGTGGGGAGCCTTCTTCTACACCAAACTGGGCACCTCCGTCCGGGAGGTGGCTGCCCAGTGCGGTGCCTTCGTTGCAGTTCGCCGACCGTCGCCGCAAAACGTCTTCCCCATCATCAAGCTGCCGCAGTCGGTCAAGATGTTGTAGCAATCTTACTTCTACGTGGAGAACGTAGACCCGGCGGCCGACTTCCTCAACCTACCGGCCTACGAAGCCGGCCCGCCTGCTGAGCCCCGGGCTAGCTGGGGCTACAAAACGAAGCCGGTGTCAGCAGACGGCGCCGCCGCCATCCAACGGCTCCGGGAGCTGATCAACACCAAGGCCTCAGGGCGTCTGACTTGCTGGTCGCCTTCGTCAAGCGTCGGGTTCTCCCGCTCGAAAGCCGGCCGCACCTGATCAGCCGGATGAGTGGGCACCGCGACCCGTGCCGGCTGAGCACCAAGGAGATGCCGGCTGCCTAAGTCGCGAACTTGGTGAACGAGATCTCCGGCCTCAGGCTGGAGGGGTCTTGGAGTTTCAGCAAGCGGCCATATTCTCGTGACGACCCGCCGCCTGCGGTAAGTTTGCCGATTCTCTTTCTGATACTTGCCCTAGTCTTGATTTTGGTCTTGATCATCCAGCCCCCCATTGTCTGAACAGATCTACATGTCGAACACGACGGCCGCCCTCGTAGGGGCGGGTGGTGACTACCAGCCGAACGGGCGATGAGCGACGTGGACGACCCCGACTTGGAGGCGGCCGCTTTGGAGGACACCGCGACAGGTGGTGTCTACGAGGCAGGCGGCTCCGAAGAAGTCGACACGAGACCTGTCCTGATGATGATGAAGACGAAGAAGAGCCGTGCCACGCGCGAGGCGCTGGCAAGGCGGATGCGGGCCCCTCCAGCGAGCCGACTGGTCGAGGCGGCACGCGCAAGCGTAAGCAAGGCGACGCCTTGTTCGGCAGCGCGCCGAAGAAGCCCAAGAATCCAAAAGCCGCGACCAAGCGGAAGGAGGCCGCGGTGTTGGGGATATAGCTACCAGGTATGACCCGCCCAGGAGGGGCCGGGTCAACCCCAATGGCGGGTTACAAAAATAAGCCCAGTAATATTCAAGGTGATAGTTTATTAAGACTTGTAGAAGGCCTAAGCCCAAAGGCGGCATAAGGCCCAATAATGTAAACCGCCATATGTAAAGAAAGACTTCTAAAGAAAGGCATATAAAAGAAGTCACCGAGCCGGACACGTTTTATGAGCCGGCCGGGACTCTATAGGCCGCCATGCGTCAACCCGTGTATATAAGGGGACGACCCGGTGGCGGCTCAGGGCAAGAAACAACATGTCGATAACCAAGCCGGCGAGTTGAGCCTCTTGGTGATCGAAACCTCAGCAATACCAAACCCAACTAGACATAGGCTTTTACCTTGATCGTAAGGGGCCGAACTATTATAAAACTCTCTCGTGTCCTTTGTCCCGATTAACCCCTTTAAGCTTCCTAGTGCGATGGCCCTACGACTAAGTCCTTTCTATAGGACATCTGCCATCACAATTCCACGACAGTTGGCGCCCACCATGGGGCCAGCGCACGGTGGATTTGAGTTCTTGAAGGGCAACTTCGAAGGGCTCAAGGGATACGCTGTGGGTCGGATGACCAAGAGTCGTCGCGGCAAGCTCTACATTGACGACGAAGGCTGGGACCCCGAGGCTGGCTTAATTAAGTACGGGTACCAGGTCCCCTTTGGCGGAATTCATGTCTTCATCGGCCAGATCGGCGAGTCGGCCCCTGAGCCGGACATCCACACCAACCTCATCGAAATGGCTCAGCACGCAAGGACCACCCGTGTTCAATCTGTCGTGAAGCATGGCTTCGTAGGCTGCATCCACGGCGGTGAATACTCTGAAGGATCGGTGGAGGGTGGTGAGACGGCCGTCTGTTCAGACACTGCATCATCAATGGGCGAGACGGACTCTTTGTACCAGCTACAAGACGGCATGCTCGAGGGCTGTTCCGATGGCAGCAGTATTCTGGACCCCCTTGAGCCGCCAAATTAGGCCGGAGTCTTCATGGCAGGGACACAGCCCGGGCAGAACTCTACCGCAGCGGCAGCAGTAGCTACCGGGTCGGCTGCAGCCGGGTCAGGAGACCCCACGCGCCCCCGACTCAGATTCTAATGGACCTCATGGATAAACTGACAACTCTGTTAACCGCCGTGGTAGTGCCGACGGATAAAACCCAGCACGACGCAGAGGGGAACGCGTACGTGAGGAGATGGTGCAAGCTAAGGAAAATCTAGCCGTAGAGGAAACCCGGATGGTAGTGGAGCGAGCGGCTTTGGATGCTCGTGCTCAACAGCTTCAAGCGGAGACTTTCCGGCTCTTAGTGGACCTTAACGTGTCAAACGAGGTCATGAGGAGGACGCATCAGAAAACTCAATCACGTCTACCTCTAACGCTTGATCCGAGGAACCTGTTCCATACACCCAGGGCTGGGGGGAGCAACCCGCCGGAGGCAAACCGGATCACGCCACCCGGTGCACCGATTCAGCCACGCACCATGGAGCCACCTCGTATAGATACTGCTCCACCTCATTACGTGCCAACACCGTCGGGTCACTTCTCCAACCCCTTGGAAAACCTCACCGCATCATCGGCTCGTTTGGCGGCTCTCCCAATGGAAGGCGACTCGCCAGCAGCAATTGAAACACGGAGGGTAAGAGAACTTCTTCAAACAGCTCTGGGCAGTAGGATGCGTACTCCTACAGTCGAGACAGGATCCATTCAACTCCTCGCCCAGGCCGGAGCCTAAGTTACAGTAGGCATATGGAGTCCGCAAATATGTCAAGCAATGCTCAACGCCACAACCGGCCATACAGGCGTGAGCCGGTGCGGGCTGGAGCCCTTAACTTGGCGGATCAGGAGAGGATTCATGAAGAGGCAGAATGAGCAGCTCAAATGGCAGAAGATCAGGCGGCCTATCAAACCTTTCTGGCCTATCTAGCAACCTCGGTTGAGGCAGGAGTGGCCACTAGAATCGGAGGTGTGCCTTGCTTGGTGCCGGCCATACGCAATGAGCGTTTGCCAAAGGACTTCAAGGGACCTCGTAAAGTGCCTAATTACACGACTGACCTACAGCTGGGGGCTTGGATTGAGAGTTATGAGATGGCTATGGAATTATTGGAAGTCAGCGATGCTGCAATGGCCAAGTATTTCACCATGATGTTAGATGGAACAACTCGTACTTGGTTGAAGGGATTACCACCCAATTCTATCGGCTCATGGGCGGAGTTGAAAGCCCGGTTCATCTAGAACTTTAAGGACACGTGTAAGCAGCCTATGTCGATTGTGGACCTGACCAATTGCAAGCAAGCGGATGGTGAATCCACAACCCATTGGGTGCGCCGGGTCAAGGAGATAATACATTCATCTGATAAGATGGATGCCGGCTCAACAATTTTAATGTTGGAGAAAAATTGCCGTTTTGAACCTCTGAAGCAGAAGCTGGGGCGGCTCAAACGTGACTGTAATGATATGGGAACGTTGATGGCGTCTCTCATCAAGTATGTTGATTCTGATACTACCAAGGACCCGGTGTCTGATGAAGAAAAGGCAACGAAGGGAAAAAAGAACGGCAACGGCAAGGGTCACCAGCATAACCCGGCAAATCAGGGAGGTAATAAATGAAAGGCTGATGAGTTTGTTGCTAACACTAATGCACATGGAGGTCATAAACGGCGCAAGGGTAGACAGCCCCCTCGGTCGGGCGGGTTAGGTCCCACCCTTGAGTAGTTATTAAATGAACCTTGTCCAAAGCACAACACCCGGGAGAAGCCAGCCACCCACATGTGGAAAGATTGTACGATCATGAAGGCATTTAAAAATTCAAATGCGTTTGATGGAGGTCACGGCCCAGGTGGCGGTTCAGGTGGAGGCGGTTTTCACGGCCCAGGCGCCGGTTCAGGCGGAGGCGGTTTTCACGGTCAAGGTTATCCTGGTCACCAAGGAGGATATAATCAGCAACCCGGCCAGGGTAATCAGCATCAGCAATCCGGTTATCAGAGCAACCCGAAGCAGCTGAGTAGTGGGCAATACCATGTATTTACCACCAGTTTATGTAAGAGGGACCAGAAACTTCACAAGAGGGCTGTCAATGCTATTGAGCCGGCAATTCCACGTTATCTGCGTTGGTCAGAGCAGCCTATTGTGTGGAGCAGAGAGGATCACCTGCCCCGGGTTGATAATCCGGGTCACTTGGCCTTGGTAGTGGCACCTCAAGTTGGTGGATACAAGTTCACTAAGGTGCTCATGGATGGAGGCAGCAGCATCAACATTCTCTACTATGAGACGTTTTGCCGGATGGGATTGACTGATAAAAATCTTAAACAGTCTAACTCTGTTTTTCACGGTGTAGTACCTGGTAAGTCAGCATACCCAGTTGGTAAGATTGAACTGGAAGTAGCCTTCGGGGATGAGCATGACTCCAGAGCAGAAAAGTTAACCTTTGAGGTGGTTAAGATCAAAAGTCCGTATCATGCTCTGTTTGGATGGCCGGCTTATGCCAAGTTCATGGCTCGGCCGTGTTATGTGTATTTGCAACTCAAGATGCCGGGTCATAAGGGTACCATTATGGTACATGGGAGCCGGAAGATAGCCTTGGAGTGTGAAGAAGGTGATGCTGCCTATGCTGAATCTGTTTGTGCAACAGCGGAGTTAAAATTTTACAAGGATCATGTTGACCTGACAGACATGCCGTCATTAAAGAAACCAACAACAGAGCATGAGCCGGCGTTAAAATTCAAATCAGCTGATGATACTAAGATGGTTGACTTTGTGCCTGGTGACTCATCCAAGCAGTTCATCATTAGTGCAAACTTGGATCCGAAATAGGAAAGCGCGCTCATTGAGTTCATCCGTGAGAACCGGGACATCTTTGCATGGAAACCTTCCGACATGCCGGGTGTCCCGAGGGAACTCGCTGAGCACACTCTCAATATTGATCCAAAGTTCAAACCTGTCAGACAGTTTCTCCGACGGTTCAATGAGGAAAGGCGCAAGGCCATTGGAGAAGAGGTGGCCCGGCTCTTGGCGGCCGGGTTCATTGTGGAGGTCTTTCACCCAGAGTGGTTAGCTAACCTGGTGCTTGTACTCAAAAAGAATGGCACCTGGCGTATGTGTGTAGATTACACCGATCTGAACAAGGCTTGTCCGGCTGATCCTTTTGCTCTCCCCCGTATTGATCAGATCAGTGATGCTACGGCGGGTTGTGCATGTTTGAGTTTCTTGGATGCTTATTCCGGTTATCATCAGATTAAGATGGCGGTCAAGGATCAAGAGAAGACAACTTTCATTACTCCTTTCGGAGCTTTCTGCTATGTGTCTATGCCTTTTGGGCTTAAGAGTGCCCAAGCGACTTACCAGTGGTGTGTACAGAATTTTCTTCACAATCAAATTGGACGTAATGTTCATGCTTATGTGGATGATATAGTGGTAAAGTTCAGGAAAGAGGAAACCTTGGTTACAGATATGAAAGAGACTTTGGATAATCTCCGGGTCTACAAGATGATGCTTAACCCGGCCAAGTGTGTTTTTGGAGTCCTAGCTGGCAAGCTCTTGGGTTTTTTGGTGTCCAACCGAGGTATTGAAGCTAACCCGGAGAAAATCAAGGCAATTACGTCCCTAGCCAAACCAACATGCATCAATGACGTTCAGTGGCTGGCGGGTCGTGTTGCTGCTTTGAGTCGGTTCATAAGCCGGTTAGGGGAGAAGGCAATGCCTCTGTATCAGATGATGAAGAAAACAGCTGCTTTTGTTTGGAGCGATGCGGCGAACGCTGCTTTCGAGGATATGAAGACATAGCTTGCTGAGCCGCCGGTCCTGGCTGCTCCAATTGAGAAAGAGCCGCTGTTGTTATACATGGCTGCCAACTCATGAGCTGTTAGTGTGGCTATTGTTGTAGAGCGCAAGGAGTCTGGCAAAGAACATCCGGTTCATCGGCCGGTTTATTACGTCAGTGAAGTGCTAATTGAATCTAAGCAACGATATCCACATTGGCAGAAGCTTGTATATGGGGTGTTCATGGCAAGCCGGAAGCTTAAACATTATTTCCAGGGTCACCCGATCACTGTGGTCAGCTCTGCTCCTTTGGGAGACATCATTCAAAACAGAGAAGCCAATGGGCGAGTCGCCAAGTGGGCAATTGAGCTTGGGTCTCATGGGTTGAAGTATGTGCCACGTACTGCGATCAAATCTCAAGCACTGGTTGACTTCATCAATGACTAGACAGAGATGCAGATGCCAGAAGAGAAACCAGACAACACGTATTGGACTATTCATTTTGATGGGTCCAGACAGTTGGAAGGCTCGGGGGCTGGAGTTGTGTTAACTTCTCCATGAGGTGACAAATTTTGTTATGTGTTACGGTTGTTGTTTCCTTGCACTAACAACACATCAGAGTATGAAGCCTTGCTCCATGGTCTTCAAGTGGCGAAAGAGATGAGTTTGAGCCGGGTCAGATGTCTTGGCGATTCAGATCTAGTGGTTCAACAGGTATCTAGCAAGTGGGATTCCAAGGACCCTCTCATGGTGGCTTATCGCCGAGAGGTTGATGCCGTTGCAGGGCATTTTAAAGGTTATCAGGTGGAGCACATGGACCATCAAAAGAACGAATCGGCTGATGCCTTAAGACGGTTGGGGTCTCAGCATAAGCCGGTGCTGTTGGATTTCGGGTTCCGGCAGACCCTTAAGGTTCGAACACTGGGGTGCGCGCGGAGATTACGCCTTCTACCTCCCCGCCTCGCTAGGATCTAAACTACTAAAAGAACTGCACAAGGAACACAAGATTTATACTGGTTCGGGCCACCGTTGTGGTGTAATACCCTACTCCAGTGTGTGGTTGGTGGATTGCCTCTTGGGGCTGATGATGATGAATAATACAAGGAAGAACAGCCTCGCGAGGGTCTGTTCTTGGCTGGGGTGACGAACTGCTAGGAGGAGTTCAGCCACCTTTCTCTCTCTCTCTCTTACTCTGCTTCCAACCGATCGAACCGACCCTCCTCTTGCTATGTGGGCGGCTGGTCGTATTTATAGAGGCCCTGGTCCTCTTCCAAAATATTGAGCGGGAAGGGAGCCAACAATGGCGGGCTAATTTGAAGGGGGACAACAAGTATCAACTATCCTGACAAAAGCAGTCTTCGCCTGCGCAAAGCTCTGGTGATGACGCCGTCTTGGGCTCCACGGTGACCTCCGTCTCGCAGTACTCGTGGTCTTGGTCTCGTTGCACTAAAATGGCAACCTTTGCCTGATGCCTCGGTACTCCGCAGCTGCGCTTGCCCCCTTTGCACGAAATAGGAAAGAAGGACGCTGCGCGCACTGGCACCCGCCTGGCACCCTGAGTCGTCACGGCTTGCGTCACGGGCACCTCGCGAGGTACCCCGCCTTGATCTCTCCGCCTCCTCGCGAGCCAGCCTGACAAGGTCGTGCCTGAGGAAGCTCCGTGTCGTCCGCCTCGCGAGGCTTGGCCCCTCGCGAGGGTCTTGAGTCTTGTGTTGGTGAAGATGGGCCATGCTGGGCCTCCTTTGAGCCACGTCGCAGGCCGCAGGCAGGCAAGTCTGGGGACCCCTGTTCCCAGAACACCGACAGGTGCCACCTAACACCTTTTTGGATATTTTGCATAACCCCTCTGTCAAATTGCCCACAGAAGAAGATTTAGCTGTTCCTGACCCGGAGGCGCAGTTGGTGGCGGCTCTTCATGTCATCCCAGATTGCACATTACCGTTCTTGGCTTACATGACCCGAGGAGAGTTGCCAGCGGATGAGACCCTGGCTTGACAGATAACCCGGCGATCTAAGTCAATGAGGATTTCAGATGGAGAGTTATATCATCGCAGTGTTTCCGGAGCGTTTCAGCGGTGTTTTCCCCCGAAGAAGGTCAAGAAATTCTTCGTGAGATCCATGAAGGCGATTGTGGTCATCACGCCGGGTTAAAATCTTTGGTGGCCAAGGCGTTTCGTCACGGTTTTTACTAGTTGACGGCTCATGCTGATGCAGACGATCTGGTCAGTAGATGTGATGGATGTCAAAAGTTTGCACGACGAGCACATGTGCCGGCTCAAGAGCTCCGGATGATTCCAATCACTTGGACGTTTGCGGTCTGGGGGCTTGACATGGTGGGACCTTTCAAAAGGACTAAGGATAAAAAGACACATCTCTTGGTGACAGTTGATAAATTCACCAAGTGGATTGAGGCGGAGCTTGTGAGTAAGTGTGACGCGGCCATGGCGGTTCAGTTCATGAAAAAGGTGATCTTCCGTTTTGGTTTTCCACACAGTATTATCACTGACAATAGCACTAATCCGTCCCAAGGGGCTATGGAGGAGTTTTGTCAACGAGAGCACATCCGGCTTGATGTTTCTTCTGCAGCTCATCCTCAATCCAATGGTCAAGCTGAGAGAGCCAATCAGGAAATTTTGAAAGGGCTCGAACCCCGGCTTATGGTTCCTTTACAGCGAACGCCGGGTTGTTGGGTAGAGGAATTACCCTCGGTGTTGTGGAGTATCAGCACCACACCCAACAGGTCTACATGATATACACCTTTCTTCATGGTTTATGGAGCAGAAGCAGTGTTGCCTAGTGACACCCGTCATGACTCGCCCCGTGTGGTGGCTTATGTTGAAGCTAATAATGAACAAGGCAGGGATGCACTTGACTTGTTGGATGAAGAAACAGACTTAGCAGCGGCCCGATCAGCAATTTATCAACAGGACCTACGCCATTATCACAGCCGTCGGGTTAAGTCTAGAACTTTTCAGGAAGGCGACTTGGTGCTCCGGCTCATCCACGATCTGTCAGATGCACACAAGTTATGCCCACCTTGGGAAGGACCCTTTGTGGTCAGTAAGAACTTAAACAACGGGTCATATTACCTCATTGACGTCCGAGAGCACAAAGACTCACGTAAGTTGGAGGAGGAGACCCGCCGGCCGTGGAACATTGCTCAACTTCGGCCATACTACACCTGAGCCACTGGCTCTCATCATGTACATACGTTAACATTGTGTATACCATGATAAGCAATAAAGTAAGACCATCGGTCTATTTTCTTTTCAAAGACTATGCATCTTTGTTATTTCTCTTATTTTCAAAATGACTATTAAGGAGCTGATCATATTTGAATCAAGTTTAACCTTCTTGGTCCAGCTTATGATCGTATCCGAATCTAGCTGCAAATCTCATGGTCACTTGGGGGCTTCCTGTTCAAACATAGGTCGTATTCGAACCAAAGAGAACATAGCTGTCGTAACCCTCTTGATCGGCTCAAGGCCAAACTCACTTGGGGGCTTCTTGATCGTATCCGAATCATAGCTTAACCCATTTTGAGTCCGACTTGGATCGTATTCGAATCAGGGTCGTTAAAGACCTCTCAAGGTCATTTGGGGGCTTCCTGTTCAAACATAGGTCGTATTCGAACCAAAGAGAACATAGCTCTCGGTACCCTCTTGATCGGCGCAACGCCAATGCCACTGGGGGCTATATGTTCGTATTCGAACCTTAGCATAACCCCTTTGATCCGGTTTACTGATCGTATTTGAATCAGAAACCCCTACCTTTTGAATACAGGATTAAATTATGCTTATTATCTATTGCTTGCCTTTTAGTTTTTTGTTGTTTTAAATATTACAAACAATTAGCCTGGTCTTCTTCATCGACCCGACTATTTGACAACACAGCCGCCCGGGTCATTCACACCGACGGCTTACGGATCGAAAGGTGCAACCTACCAAGGTATAGTAGTCATTGGGTATTCAAAAAAGCATTGGCTTCTCATAAAGATTGAATTATCAAATTCATCACCCGAGTTATTTAAACCGGTGGTCTAAGGATCAAAAGGGACAAGGTATGGTTATTACTTATACGCACTTACCCGCTGCGTTAACTACAGAGTTAGTTTCAGCCCTTGTCCTTTATTTATATCTGTCTCTGTTTTCCTATTGTGGAAAACGTATTGGCTATAAATTGTGTGCTTTAACCCATTTGGTTCTAAGCCGCCAAGCCAGTCTTCTCTTTGTATTTATAGGAACAGAGTTCAAACATTGCAGAGACAAACATGAAATATGATGCATACATTGGCATCAGGAAACACAGAGTCACATAAAAGTATTTTATGCATGATGGCATAAGCAGAACATACGGTGTTTTCACAACTAAGTTATTACAAGACTTTATAAGCCCATGAAAATGATCATTGTTCCTCCCTCGCCGGTTCACCACCTTCTGTTGGCTGGAAGTTTGGTTTTGACCAATCAAAACCATTCACGACGACGAATTCAGCTTCATCGTCGATCAGGCCGACCGGGTCAACTTTCGGGGCAAATGTGTCTTCTCTCACTAGTGGGATCAAATCTGTTACCTTGTATGAGGGAGTGGCCATCTTCTTATTTTCACTATCAAAACCCGGCTAGTATTTATCAACATTGGTGTCATCTCCAAGGGAAGTTTCCTGAGGCCGGACTCCGCGCACGCAAGCCATGAAGTCATCCTGATCAAAAGGAGACCCGTCTTCCTTCACGGTGGGATAGCCTCTTGCCACGTCCGCCGGGTCTAGTTCTGGCACCCAAGCCTTAGAGCGGCTCTGGGCAGTCAAAGCTCTGGCTCGCGCGCAGGAGCGTTTTACTTCTTGAAACCTGGCAGGAAGGATGGACAGTTTCTTCAAGACGTCGCTGAGCCGGTTGGGTCCTTGATTAGTAGGAGAGATGGCGGCCAGAGCCCGTTGTGCACCAATATACAATTCTTCAACCAAAGTATATACTGCCTTCAGTTTAATCAACGGGTCTTGGCTCAGATTTTTGCTTAGAGGGCCTGCATAAATTTTACATGCAAAGTCAGTTGGCGGATTATACTCCGGATCGGCAAAAAGCACACAAAAGTTAAAATCGGATGGCTTACCAAAGATGGCGGCTACCATTTGAAATACCCGACCCTTTAACCCGTTCAACTCTGTTGAAATCTCTTTCAGAGCTGTCTCGGCCGTCTCAGCACGTTGGGTCAGAAGTGTTTTTTCCTCTTCCCAAGTTTTCTTCTTGACAGCGAAGCTGGTCTTTAAATTTTCCATTGCAGAGAGACTTATTTGCAGCTTGGGGTTAGCGGATTTGATTTCTGTCTCCTGACTCGCTAGCCGGGTCCTCGCGTCAGTCAGTTGAGAGTTCAGTTCAGATAAGGCATTCTACAAAACATTCAGATGAGTCTAGATTTGGTTTCAAGTTCAAAAAACAAGATTCAAGTCTCAAGTACTTTACAAAGAACCACTTGACACTTGGGGGCTAATGTATGCCAAATCAAATTTCTACGGCTCTATAGATAGATTCAAGTCTCAAGTAATTTACAAAAACCACTTGACACTTGGGGACTAATGTATGCCAAATCAAATTTCTACAACTCTACAGACATATTTAAGTCCCAAGTACCTTACAAAGTAACAATACTTGGCACTTGGGGGCTAATGTATGCAGTTCATCAAGTTTATCAAGGTTAAGCCGGAGTATTAAGTACTTCCGATACGGTCTCAAAACAATTTAAAGTACCGATTCCTTTATGATCAAAATGAGCCGGTCCTTGGGGACTATAGGTGAAGCTTTGTTTTATTAAAGTCAAGAAAAAGTGTCAAAGGTAAAAGTCTCGGCCTATATTTTAAAGTCTACAGGTTATTCCGGTTCTCTCATAATCTGAAGACTTGGGGGCTGAAGGAATACAGATAAGCCGGAAAAATGTACCTCATATTTTAACTACAGCTACTCGACCATCTCAATCTCAGAATCATGACTAGAGTGTACATGGTTAAGATAGCCGGATAAATATCATTGGCATTGAGACGGTCATAGTTGGCAACGTCAAAGCGAACTTTCTGCCTCTCCAACGCCTCTTGCTTTGCTGTACATCGAGCCAGCACGGTTGGGTTCCCCGGCTCAATAAAGCGGCTCCCGGTAATTTGAACATCTTGTACAGGCGGAGACGGCAGGTTGGCTGAGCTTGATGGTCCGGTTGTGGAAGGGTTGACAGTGGTTTCATCAAATGATGGCTTATGAGGGTTTGCTTCGGTGTCAACAGGCGGTTCTGCTGGAGTGTCAGCTAATGGAGAAGGCGGCCTAGCCGGGTCAGATGCAGCACCGGCGGGTCTTCTGCCGGTTTAGCTGCCTTCGCTTTTTTGGATTTAGCTTGGCCACTAAGGAAAAATGTTGTAGAATTGTCAGTATAAAGGTACAATTGAACAAACTTGAAAGAAAGGAGGATTTCTGATCACCCGGGAGCAGTCTTGAAAGCCGGGAATTGCGTCTACGATGAGTCGCCAGACGAGTGAGACACCTCCTGAAAGGATAAAAAAAGAATTAAAAGAAATACAAGAGAGAAGGATCCATTAAACAGAGTTAAAGACAGAAATAAGTAAACGTCATTCGGACGCTTCCGAGGAGTTTGTTGAAGAACGACAGCCGATTCATCTTCTATCCCAGCTTGACGGTGGCTTTCATGTTGCTGCTTTTTCAAATGATATTTGGGATCCAAGTGAGCTGGGTTAGAAAACCTTACTTTACGGATCACTCGTCGAACTTTGTGTCTTGGTAACAGCTCTGAGTCGGAGGAAATGATAGTTACCTCTGCTTCTCTAGCCTGACTGGCCCCAGTGTCATCCTGGTAATGATCAGTGTCAATAAGATTGTTAAAAAATTGGCCAAGGGAATCAAGGGCTACCTCCGAGTAAGATGTGTCATCAAGCTTCATCAGATCTTCGGCCGTGCTCTTTTTCTTCTTCTTGGAATTCCGGGCCATTTTATTGGCATTCATGGCGGCGACTTTTGCTTTCTTGGCCGCCTCATGGTTGTACTTAACTTTCCAGAAGTCAGAATTGGCCTGCAAATAGGTAAAAAAAGGTAAAAGTCAGGCAAGTATTAAAAAAATACGGCTGGAAAAATAGTAAGGGGACAAATAATGACATCCTTACCTCTGGAACCGGGTTAAGCTGGCAGAAGGGGTTTAACCCGATGACACTGCAATCTTCATACTTCCCGTTCACCAGAAGAGTTGACATTGAGACAATATATTCTTCTGTCAATTGAACGGGGCTGTGACGAAGGGAGTCGCCAGGGCCTCCACCATATTCATACATCAGCTTCGACCGGCGGCTCAAAGGGATGACCCGCCATGAGATCTAGCAGCAGGTCAAATCAACTCCAGTTAACCTGTTCCCCAATAGAGCGTTGATCCTTCGGATGGATGGAAGCAGCTTCTTGCGTTCAGCGACGATCAGCTTATCAAGAAGCGCGAACTTGGAGTCAAGACGCTCGGAGCGATAACCCGGCAGGGGCTTCTCGTTTGCTGGCGAAGTGTCCTGACAGTAGAACGAAGTCTGGTTCCAGTCCTTTGTGTGACTTGGTAAGACAATAAGGGGAAAGACGCACCCTGCCGGTGCTGAATTGATATGCCTCCAAGTTCTAAACTAGGGCCGCTGGTGCACTCATGCTGCCGGTTCAGATAAAAGTATTCTCTAAATAATTCCACGGTCGGCTCTTGTTGAAGATATACCTCACAGAGCACTTGGAAGTTACAGATATTCGATATAGAGTTGGGCCCGATGTCTTGAGGGTGGAGCTTGAAAAAATGGAGGGCCTCTCTGAAAAACTTTGAGCCGGGCGGTGAGAAGCCACGGTTCATGTGATCAGTAAAAACGATCACCTCACCATCTCTCGGATTGGGCCATTCTACTTCCGGGTCAGGGGCACGATAGGACATGACGGCTTTTGATGGCAGAAATCCTTTGGTGAAGAGCTCTTTTAAATGTTCCTCAGTTAGGGTTGAGGGGACCCAGTTACAGATGGTTGGTGTCTTTGACGGCATGATGTGCAAGGAACTAAAAAGAAAAGAAACATGCCGGTTCAGTTTTACGGTGAGGTTAACAGTTAAAAGATGAAGATGCAAAACAAGTAATGGCGGTTTAACTAAGGGCTAATGACATATAAGGAAAGCCGGTGTGGTAAGCCGCCATGACTACAGATTCTTTCAAAAAGCGGATTCAGCTAAGTGTTGGCACAAACAAGTTTTCCAAGCTATCATTATTATTTCGGATCAAATGGCCATTCCAAAAAGAAAATATTCTAGACCTAAAAATCTAGTACAGATAAGTTCGTGAGTTATAATGAGGCATCTGTATAGAAAAAGGGATCTGCTGGTATAAAAAAGGACGCAAAACAACTACCGCATGAGTTATGTGTTTCTTTTTGGATCAGAAGAGGCTGCGGAAGAAGAACTGCAAGAAGATTCGTGATGAACAGCGAAGAACACCGATGAACTTGCAACCATAATACAAATCTAAGTGTGTGAAAAATAAGGATCTTACGAGATGCAGATCTACTGCGAAGAGTCACCGCGGTTCTCTGGGCGAACTCAGGGTGATGCAGCGGCCGACGTTGAGGGCAACGGTGAGTGCTACGGCATTGGCGGAGCTCGAGAAGCAGAGAGGTAGCGAGAAGATGGAAGGAAGAAGAAGAAAGAAGAAGAAGGGCCGGCCAAGCCTATTTATAAGGGAAAGAAGTGAATAGGCAGGCGCGAAAATTGAGGAAGACCAAAATAATGATTATCCAGCTAAACGAACACCTCGATTCTCGGAAGACATTAAAAGATAAAAGATCCGTTGAAGATGACGTCATAGCAAGCTTTCATGTTTTCAGAAGATGACATCATGGCGGGTTACAGAGTTTTTTCAGACAGAGGAAGATGGATTTCGTTTAAGTATTGAAGATTGACAAAGAACAAAGTTCAAGTCAACCTGGGGCCTAATGTTGGGGATATAGCTACCAGGTATGACCCGCCCAGGAGGGGCCGGGTCAACCCCCATGGCGGGTTACAAAAAGAAGCTCAGTAATATTCTAGGTGATAGTTTATTAAGACTTGTAGAAGGCCTAAGCCCAAAGGCGGCTTAAGGCCCAATAATGTAAACCGCCATGTGTAAAGAAAGGCATATAAAAGAAGTCACCGAGACGGACACATTTTATGGGCCAGCCGAGACTCTGTAGGCCGCCAGGTGTCAACCAATGTATATAAGGGGACGACCCGGTGGTGGCTTAGGGCAAGAAACAACAGGTCGATAACCAAACCGGCGAGTTGAGCCTCTTGGTGATCGAAACCTCAGCAATACCAAACCCAACTAGACGTAGGCTTTTACCATCGTCGTAAGGGGCCGAACTAGTATAAAACTCTCTCGTGTCATTTGTCCCGATTAACCCCTTTAAGCTTCCTAGTGCGATGGCCCTACGACTAAGTTCTTTCTCTAGGACATCAGCCGTGACAATTCCACGACACGCGGCGAAGGCGGCCAAGTACCAGAAGCTCCCCAAGGTGCCCCTATGGTGTCGGCGTAAGTTTCTTTCCCTTGTGCTTTCCTTCTCATTGATTATTTCTGAACTTGCTTTGCTTTATTTTCTTGATTTTAGGGCTCCGCTCTCTCTCAAGAAGTTGGCCGCCGCCTCCATCGTGAGGTCGACGGAGACCTCCACCACCACCCGGTGGATCGATCCGGCCGCCGATCTCCGGGAGGAGACAGAACGGAACAGGCGGGAGGCGCGCGAGGAGCGGGAAGCCGCCCGCCTGAAGAAGGCGGAAGCTGACAAGGCGGAGGCCGCCACCTTGAAGAAGCTGGCGGAGGCCGAGGCCGCCGACGCGGCGAAGAAGCGTGCTGAAGAAGCCGCGCATCGCCAGTCGGCAGTGTTTGTTGTCCCTCTAAACTCTGCGCCGCCACCACCGGAGTTCGTGGCGCAGACAAACACCATATTATGGAAAGGGACAACGGCGACGTCGCCATGCCGGATGTCATCGTGCCCCCGCCACCTCCTTCTAAGGAGGCGCGAGACAAGCAGCCGGTCGACCCGCCGGCGCCACCAGCCAGAAAATAGATGGTGGCGGGCCCGACTCCCGGGGTCCGCACACCCTTACGCCGCCGGCTCGCGAAGGCGGCATCGGCGCCGCGCCCGCTGGAGGCCAGCACCGCAAGCTCCTCGGTCCCGGACACCGAGGCGACCAACACCGCACCCACTGGGTGGGTACGGGGAGGCGGAACGGGCCCTCTGAACCAGGCGATTCTAGATGTTCAAGCCAAACTCCGCGCCGAGGCCGACGCTGTCAAGCTCTCCAACAAGGCATTCCTGGAGTTGCGAGAGGCCATCCGGGTACACTTCTTGCTCCTTTGTTTTTAATTCTTGTACTTCTTCGTGGGGGCGCGCTGGCGCACCCCGAGTTTTGGGCCGGCTGCTGAGCAGGCGCCCCGGAACTCTACTTAGCGAGCTCCGAGTGCTAATATATTTGCTACAGAATTATCACAATCTCCGTGCGGCCGCCTTCAACTCCAGAGTACAGGAGTTGGATCAACGTGCCGCCGACTTGTCGGAGAGCCGGAGTAAGTCTCCTTCTTTCTCTGCGGGGGCGCGCTGGTGCACCCGCGGGCTGTAGTCCCCGAGATTCAGGCCGACTGCTGAGCAGTCGGGCTGGATCTTCCTGACAACTTCGTCTTTCTTTGCTGACTGTTGTCGTCTCTTTCTTTTTCTATTTTTTTTGCAGAGGCCAACGCCACCCTTCAATAGCAACTGGGCGAAGCCAGCGCCGCGCTTCATGCTAAGGAGGTGGACTACAGCAAGCTGGCTGAAGAGCACGACCGGCTTATCGCGCAACTGGCGGAATAGAAGGAGCTCCTCAAGAAGACCCAGGATGAGACGGAGGACAAGGAGACCAGTCTCCTTGCTGAGTTTGCGATCGAGCGCTCCGCCTGGACCAACAAGGAGGCGATGCTGACCTCTGGCTTTCATGCAATCGAGGACATAGTCGATGGTGAGCTTCCCTCCTTTTCCTTCTTTTAGCTGCTGGCTTGTTGGTTGATCCGGCTTCTCGTCTTTAACTTTGGCTTTTTGCTTTCTATCTTGCAGACTTCTTCCCTGGCCACTCGGACGCCGCCAACCATGCCATTGAAGCTGACCGCGAAGGACGGAGGGCGGACGGTGCGCAGATCACCGCCAACGCCCCCCGGACCCTTAACGAGCAGATCCTGAGCATCGAGGCTCGTCTTCGGCCGGCTCACTGGATGTTGCGCCGGCTTCAGTGTGTCGGCGCCCAGGCGATCGCCGCCCTGTGGTCTGACATGCCGGCACCACGCACTCCCAGTCGGACTGCCGACTGGCTGGAGGCGGCGGTCGGCCGTCTTGAGGCCTGGAAGGGCTCCTCGGCTCGGGCAGGAGCGCGCCGGGCCTTGGAGTTTGTCAAGGCGTGGTACCCTGGGCTGATTCTAGCCCAGCTAGCCACGTTCCGGCTGGAGGCTCAGGAGGAATTGTTGGTCATGGAAGATGATCTCGTCAAGCGCGCGATGTCAATCGCTGAGTACACCCACACCAGCATCTTCGTCCCGGAGTGGGTTGAGGATGGCATCGAGGCACTGCCGGAGTGGTTCGGGCTGAACCCGGAAGACGGCGAGGACTTGGTGGAGGTGATCGACTCCAGCGGCGAGGAAGAGGGCGAGGCAGAGTAGGAAGGCGAAGAGGAGGCGCCAGAAGTCGGAGCGGGCGGCCAGCCCCAGCTCGACCGCACCTGAAGCAACGAGCCATGCCCAACTGAGCGGGCTGTCGCCAGAGGCGACCAAGCGGAGACTGACCAGCCGACCGCTCCACCAACCACCACCGCCGATTCCTTCGATCCACCGAACCCTTCTGCCGCTTCCTAGGACGCCAGTTTATCTTTTGCTTTACCTGTCTATCAGTCTCGATGAACTTGTTAATTTTGCAATTCCACCCGCGGGGTGTATCCTAAACTTGTGTTTTGAAGATCGGCCAAGGGCCTTTGTTATGTAAATATTATTTCGAGTTCTATCTTTTTTTGCTTGCTGCTCTTTGGCTTTTCCTTTGCCGCCTTCCCTTGGTTGCCGTCTTGCCAGCCGAACAACCGCTCTGCGGACTGTGGCTGGGTCAAGTACTTAGCTACTTCTGGGAAGGCAAGTACTTAGCCGTTTTTAGAACATTCTGGCAAGTTAAGTAGAAGCCGGCAGGCCGGCTGTTCGGCAACCGGTTGGTGAGGCGAGGAGCCGGCTTGAACTATGCATGTGCTTTGTGTCCTTAGCCATTTTTCATGTGGACACCCTTTCTGCCTTGCTCCTGCCCACAAGGCAGTCGCTCTGTGAGCTGCGACTTCTGGCAGGAGACGGCTTAAGTGCCAACACATTACTTGTCCGGCTGCAGGAAGCACTTCATAGTACAAGGCGGCAAGTCCCCGGGCCGACTAGTCGGACCCGATGCTGAGCGGCGTAAAGAAAATAACATACTCATAGGCATAATTCTTATCATATAGATGAAAGAGGCAGTCCCCGAGCTCTTCTCGAGGGACCTGGAGTCTTCGTACTTTAATACAAAAGGTAGCGCGGTACATACTTCATCAACTGTAAAATCTCCAAAGGAGATTTGCATTCCATGGTCGCTCCGTCTCCTTGCCAGAGTCGTCCCTCTTGTGTGCTCGAGGCTTCTGAGTGTCGATCAGGTAGTAGGAGTCGTTGGCCAAAAATTTGCGGATGATGAAGGGGCTTCCCAAGGTGCTGAGAGCTTGTGCTGGTCGGCTATTCGCTGGATCAGCCGGATCACAAGGTCTCCTTCTTGAAAAGATCTCGGCTTGACCTTCCGGTTGTAGTATCGGCGCAGGCTTTGCTGGTAGATGCTGGACTGGCTGAGTGCCAACAGCCGGCCCTCTTCCAGCAGATCAACACCGTCTTGACGAGCTTCTTTCGCCTCCTCCTCGGTGTACATGGTGACTCGAGGGGAGTCAAATTCTATGTCCGTTGGGATGACGGCTTCGGCACCGTAGACGAGGAAGAAGGGCATGAAACCGGTTGACTTGTTCAGAGTTGTGTGCAGACTCCAGAGGACGGCCGGTAGCTCGTCGAGCCAGCAGCTGCCCGACCGTTCTAAAGGCTCGACCAGTCGGGGCTTGATGCCAGACAGAATAAGGCCATTTGCTCGCTCCACCTGCCCGTTTGACTGCAGATGAGCAACGGACGCTAGGTCCAGTCGGATGCCCTGTGTCGCGCAGAAACGGGCCAAGGCACGTTTGGCGAAGTTCATGTCGTTGTCGGTGATGATGTTGTGTGGTATGCCGTACCGGATGGTGATGTTGGAGATGAAAGTCACAGCAGTCGGACCATTCAACTTCTTGATTGGTTTTGCTTCTATCCACTTGGTGAACTTGTCCACCGCGACAAGCAGATGAGTCAAGCCACCTCTTGCCGTCTTGAATGGTCCCACCATATCCAGGCCCCGGACGCCAAAGGGCCAGGCTATGGGAATAGTCTTGAGTGCAGAAGTTGGCTGATGAGGCTTTGTACTGAACTTCTGGCACCCTTTGCATTTCTGGACCAAGCTCTTGGCATCTTCCAGGGCAGTTGGCCAGAAAAAACCATGGCGGAAAGCCTTGGCGACAAGTGCTCTTGAAGCCACATGGTGGCCGCATTCGCCTTGATGGATGTCTTTGAGGATTGCTTGGCCTTGCTCCGGCTCGACGCAGCGCTGGTAGACACCGGTGACACTGCGCCTCACCAGCTCTTTGTTGACTATGGTGTAAGCTGTTGCCCGGCATTGCACTTGCCTGGCCGAGATCTCATCAGTCGGCAACTCTTTGTTTACCAGGAAGTTGAGGATGGGCTGGGCCCATGAAGGTGCTGCGATTTCTTCGATTGTCAAGACTGCCACTTGGACGAGGGTGGTTGGGCCGGTAGGCGGCAGGTTGGAGTCGGCTACCTCTTCCTGGGTCGATGAAGTCTCCGGGCCGGGCTCTGAAGTCCCCGGGCTCGCCGCTGCAGTCCCCTGGCCGGGCTCTAAAATCCCTGGGCCGAGTGCGACTGTTGTGGCCCCCAGGCCGCCTGCCAGAATTCCCGTGCCGACTGCTGGAATTCCTTAGTCGGATCCGACTGCTTCAGGAGGAGCCGACACGAAGATAGAATCCGACTCTGGCGATGGCTTGACAGATGGCTTGAGGAGGCGTTGCAGGGCGACGCCGGTCGGTATTGCTTGACGGGTGGAGCCGATTCGCGCCAAGGCGTCTGCTTGCTCATTGTCGTTTCTTGGCACATGGAGAAACTTGCACCCATCAAAATATCCGCTGAGTTGCTGCACGAGGAAATGATAGCTCGCCATGTTTGCATCCTTGGCGTCCCAGTCGCCTGACGACTGCTAGACCACCAAGTCGGAGTCACCATAGCACAGGATCCGGCGAATGCTGAGTTCTTTGGCAAGCCGGAGCCCGTGAATGAGTGCCTCATATTTAGCGACGTTGTTGGAAGCGGCAAAATGGATTTGCAGCACATGTCTGAGCTTGTCGCCTTTGGGAGAGATGAGGACGATGCCGGCTCCCAAACCGGTGCGCATCTTGGAACCATCAAAGTGCATCTGCCAATGGGTGGAGTCTGGCACCGGTGGCAGGTACTGGGTCTCGGCCCAGTCTACGAGGAAGTCGGCCAACGCCTGTGACTTGATGGCGGTGCGAGGCTGGTAGTAGATGGTGTAGGGGGCCAAATCTATGGCCCATTTGGCCACCCGGCCGGAGGCATCTCGGCTACCAATGATCTCGGCGAGCGGAGCAGTGCAGATAACAGTGATTGGGTTCTCTTGAAAGTATGGCTTCAATTTTTTGGCCGCAGAGTGCACGCCGTAGCACATCTTCTGATAGTGGGGGTAGTTTTGCTTGGAGGCTGACAACACTTCACTTAGGTAATACATCGGTCTCTAGACTGGTAGCACCTTTCCTTCCTCCTTGCGTTCTACCACTATGACTGTGCTGACCACTCGGCTGGTGGTGGTGATGTAGAGGAGCATGGGCTCCTTAGGAGTTGGAGCAGCCAGGACAGGCGGAGTAGTCAACATCTTCTTGAGCTGGAGAAAAGCTTCATTCGCCTTGTCGATCCATGCAAAAAAGGTGGTCTTCTTCATGAGCTGGTACAGGGGAAGAGCCTTCTCTCCCAGCCGACTGATGAAACGGCTGTTTGACACCAAACAGCCGGTGAACTTCTACACATCCAGCAGTCGGGTGTGTACTCCCATCCACTCGATGGCCTTGATCTTCACAGGGTTGCATTCTATGCCGCGCTCTGAGACCAGGAATCCAAGAAGCTGGCCGGCTAGTACTCCGAAGACGCATTTCTCTGGGTTGAGCTTGATTTGAAACCGGAGTAGGTTCTCAAAGGTCTCTTTGAGGTCTTCTAGCAGCGTTCCACACTTCTCCGTCTTCACCACGACATTGTCCACGTAAACGTGGGCGTTTCTGCCGAGTTGTTTGAGGAGGCACTTCTGCATGCAACGTTGAAACATGGCGCCGACATTCCTCAAGCCGAACGTCATGGTTAAGTAGTAGAAGGCTCCATATGGCGTGATGAAGGCAGTCTTCAGTCGGTCGGCCAGGTTCAGCTTGATCTGGTGATATCCTGAATATGCATCCAAGAAACTCAACAGCTCGCATTTGGCTGTGGAGTCTATCACTTGGTCAATTCTCGGTAAAGCAAACGGGTCTTTGGGGCAGGCTTTGTTGAGGCTGGTGTAATCAATACACATGCGCCACTGCTTGTTTTTCTTTAGCACAAGGACTAGGTTGGCCAGCCACTCTGGAAAGAACACTTCCATGATGAAGCCGGCTACCAGCAGCCGGGTTATCTCTTCTCCGACGACTCTTCTCTTCTCCTCTGACAGGCGGCGCAAGGGCTGCCTGACTGGCTTGGCATCAGACCGGACATGTAACTTGTGCTCGGCGAAATCCGTCGGAACACCCGGCATGTCCTTAGGTGACCATGCAAAGATGTCCTGATTCTCACGTAGGAAATCGACGAGCTCGCCTTCCTATTTGCTATCGAGGTTTGTACCTATGAGAGCGTACTTCTCCGGGTGCTCCGGGTCCAAGGGTATCTTCTCCGTTTCCTTGGCCGGCTTGAACAATCCCTCGGCTTCCGACTCCTTGAGGTGGGGTGGCATGTCCGGCTGCTTGCTTGCCATTGCCACAACTTAGTCAAGGAGCCTCTTCTCGGCCGCGATCACGAGGGACTCGGCCACCCGACTGCTCTCAGCCGCACAAGCGGACGACTTCTTATAGTCCCCAGCTATGGTCAGAATTCCCTTAGAACTCGGCATCTTCATTTTGAGGTAAGCGTAGTGGGGGACCGCCATGAACTTGGCCAGTGCAGGTCGGGCAAGTAGCGCATGGTAAGGGCTCTCGAGTTCCACCACCTCAAACTAGACTGGCTCTCGTCGGAAGTGATCCTTGTCTCCAAAGAGAATGTCTATCTGGATCTTGCCGATTGGTGAGCAGGAAAGGCCAGGAACTATGCCATGAAATACAGTCCGACTAAGCTGAAGCTGTCTCTGTCTGATTCCCAACTTCTCCATGGTATCTTTGTACAGAATGTTGATGCTGCTTCCGCCATCTATCAGAACTCGGGAAAACCGAGAAGCTCGCTTATCAGTGGCAAATGTGGCGTCCAGAACTAGGGCATAGGAACCGGGATTGGGCATCACCTCCGGGTGGTCGGCTCTGCTCCAGTTGATGGCTTCTCGGACCAATGCATGAACTCGAGGGTCTCCGATGCTACTACATTCACTTCTTCCCGTCGTTGTCGTCTGCTGTGCCTATCGTCGGCCACGCTGGTGAACATGACATAAGCTCCATGCTCTTTAGGGTATTCGTCTTGCACGGATCCGACTGGTCGAACGGCCGACTGCTGTGAGGGAGGGGGCGGCTGCCCAGCAGGCGGAGGAGGCTGAAGGCCGTTGAGGGAGTCCTAGATTAGGGAGTGTCCGGGTAGCCGGACTATACCTTCAGCTGGACTCCAGGACTATGAAGATACAAGATTGAAGACTTCGTCCCGTGTCCGGATGGGACTTTCCTTGGCGTGGAAGGCAAGCTTGGCGATGCGGATATTTAGATCTCCTACCATTATAACCGACTTTGTGTAACCCTAACCCTCTCCAGTGTCTATATAAACCGGAGGGTTTTAGTCCATAGGACGACTTCATCATACAACAATCATACCATACGCTAGCTTCTAGGGTTTAGCCTCCTTGATCTCGTGGTAGATCTACTCTTGTACTACCCATATCATCAATATTAATCAAGCAGGACATAGGGTTTTACCTCCATCAAGAGGGCCCGAACCTGGGTAAAACATCGTGTTCCTTGCCTCCTGTTACCATCCGACCTAGACGCATAGTTCGGGACCCCCTACCCGATATCCGCCGGTTTTGACACCGACATTGGTGCTTTCATTGAGAGTTCCTCTGTGCCATCGCAATCAGGAAGGATGCCTCTTCCCGTCTTTAAAGACGGCACCGTTACTAAGGGAGCCTTGGCTGTCGGCCAAACTCTCCGGCTAGGCGGTTTTCTCATGACCGCCTGTTCGGCCGTTGCGCCGACGGTGACCTCTCGGGTCATCAAAAGCAATCTTCACGTCAGCTCGGAACTCGTCGAGCAGTTAGATCCAATGGAGCTCTCTTCCGTAAACGAGCTCTTGGATCGCATCGCCGCCTTGGGGGTCACTACGGATTATGACCAGGTTGGGCTTAAACCCGATCTAAGAGAAATTAATTCTCCCCAAGTCACCCATCACATTGCCATGGTAGAGGCACAGTGCGGCGACTCTTCATCTATCTTAAGGACTAGCTACGTCCGGATTCCCGATCCCTCCAAGCCGGACACCCGCGGAGGGGAGGATGTAACTCAAGACCTGAACTTAGAATCAGGCAACGGGCTAGATTCACTGGACAACATCCAAGAATCCAAACTTTAGAGTTCGGAAACTCCTTGGCCTCTGAGTCTTAGATTGGGTGAAGTTCCGGATTTAATTCCACCCACCCACCCGAACATAAGCGATCTATCCCAAATCAGGCAAAAGCCCGAAGAAACAGTACATCATTACTGGGCGAGGTTCCTCCTGGTTATGAACAGGATAAAGGACTGCCACGAGGAAGACGCAATCTCAATCTTCTGCAATAATTGCACGGACGAGGGAATCCTCAACGCCACAGGTCGTCGTGATCTTACACGCTTCACTGACTTGGCGTCCATATTACAAAAGTACTGTGCGATGGAAAGCGCCTAGAAAACCGAAGCTAAATTTTGGGACAATCCGGCCCTGAATAGAAACCTCCTCCGAAATAAAAGGGTGCATCGCCATCAGACACAGGGGTTAAAAACCAAAAAACCAAAACCCTCTACAGGGCATGGAACCGTACTGGAGGGATGGCTTAATGGACCCGGTAAAATTCATAGTACAGAGGACGCCACACCAACCCATAGCCTTAGGGCATGTTGGATACTCTGGCAGGTGGCCAAAAGGGGCGAAGATCTCCTAATTCCGGAGGCCGCAGAAAGCCACCTCAGGGACTCCAGTACAGTCTTAACAGTCTTCGAGACTTTCGCATCAAGTAATATGCGAAAAAGAACACTCCGCAGCCTCGCCGAAGTCTATCAAGTAGCAACAATAAACCCATGGAGTGACACAGCTATTACTTTTAATTCCAGTGATGAACCTAAATTTCAAACAGCTCGAGCACCAGCCGCATTGGTACTCAGTCCTATAGTGGACGGCTTTCGCCTCACCAAGGTACTCATGGACGGAGGCAGCGGAATGAACCTCATTTATGAGGAAACCCTTCAAAAAATGGGAATAGACTGGAACCGCATTGAGCAAAGCAGCACAACCTTTAGAGGAATAATCCCCAGTTGGGAAGTGCGCTGTGCAGGAAAAATCACACTAGATGTGGTGTTCGGTATGCCGGATAATTATAGGTCCGAAGAGGTCACATTCCAAGTGGCCCCGTTTAGTAGCGGATACCACGCTCTGCTGGGGCGGGAAGCATTTACAATCTTCCAAGCAATACCCCATTACGGGTACATGAAGCTCAAGATGCCCGGGCCAAACGGAATCATCACTCTCGCTAGTGATCCGGACATAGCACTCCGCGCCGAAAACAAGACAGCCGCATTGGCCCTTGATGCACTGTCTGAAGCCCTAGTGGCTGAGGAACTGACTATGCTGCGCTCCATGGTAAACAAAGATGATGTGATACTCGACAAAAGATCCAAGTCCACCTCCTTTAAACCAGCGGATGAAATAGTCAAATTCCAGGTCCATCCAACGGACCCTAATAAAATAGCTTCCATCGGGGCACAATTAAACCCCGATGTAGACGCTGCACTGCGAGAATTCCTACGGGAGAACTAGGACATTATTACATGGCACCCTTCAGACATGCCAGGAATCCCACGCAGGCTGGCCGAACACAGCTTAAATATCCTAAAAGGATTCAAACCTGTCAAACAAGCCCTTCGGCGTTTCTCTGAGCCCAAGAGACAGGCAATGGGAGAGGAGCTAGCCAAACTATTGGAGGCCGGATTCATTAGAGATATAAAACATCCGGACTGGCTAGCAAACTTGGTGATGGTACCAAAGAAGGACAAATCCTGGCGCCTGTGCGTTGACTTCAAAGACCTTAACAAGGCTTGCCCAAAGGATCCCTTCCCCCTCCCCCGCATCGATCAAATTATCGACGCCACTGCAGGACACGATTCGTTGTGCTTCCTCGACGCATACTCTGGTTACCATCAAATCAAGATGGCCGAGTCAGACCAAGCCGCGACGGCATTCATCACCCCATACAGCCCATTCTGCTTCAACACAATGCCTTTCGAGCTCAAAAATGCCAGCGCAACATATCAGCGCATGATTCCGACATGTCTGGCAAACCAGATCGGCAAAACAGTAGAGGCATACGTGGATGACGTGGTCGTAAAAACAAGACATGTCGAATCTCTAGTAGACGACTTGAGGCTTACATTTGACAACCTCTGAGCATATGACATCAAGCTAAATCCGGAAAAATGCGTTTTCGGCGTTCCAGCCGGAAAGCTCTTGGGCTTCATCGTATCCGGTAGAGGAATCGAAGCAAATCCAGCCAAGATCCGAGCTTTGTCACAATTGGATATCCCAAAGGACCTCAAACAAATACAAAAATTAACCGGATGCATGGCGGCTCTAAGCTGCTTTATCTCCCGTTTGGGAGAAAAGGCGCTACCCCTCTACCGCCTCCTTCGGTGCACCGAACACTTCGAGTGGACGGATGCCGCCATGGCCGGACTCGACGAAATAAAAGCCATATTGGCAACAAACCCTGTCCTGGCTGCGCCAAACATCGGCGAACCAATGCTATTGTACATTGCAGCAACCCATCAAGTTGTCAGCACAGTACTCGTCGTCGAGCGGGAAATGGACGGACACAAATTCCCCCTTCAAAAGCCGGTTTACTATGTGTCCACTGTCCTCACCCCATGCAAATAATGGTACCCACATTATCAAAAGATTGCATATGCGGTATTCATGGCATCCCGGAAGCTACGACACTACTTTCAAGAGTGTTCAATCACAGTAGCATTGGAAGTACCACTCAATGATATTATAAACTACCGCGACGCAACGGGCCGGATTGCAAAATGGGCCATCGAGCTCCTCCTGTTCGACATAACTTATAGGTCACGACGAGCTATCAAGTCGCAAGTTTTGACCGACTTCGTCGCAGAATGGACGGAGGCTGAACTCCCTAAAGAGTACGGCACATATTCAAACTGGATCATGCACTTCGACGGTTCCAAAATGTTGGCCGAACTAGGGGCCGGTGTCGTTTTGACATCCCCCACAGGAGACACAGTTCAATATGTACTCCAGATTATGTACACGGACTCCAACAATGCAGCCGAATATGAGGCCCTTTTACATGGTCTCCGGATAGCAGTATCCATGGGCATTCAACGACTAGAGGTGCGCGGGGATTCGAACCTCGCGATATCCCAAATAAATGGAGACTTCGATGCCAAGGATCCAAAAATGGCAGCTTACCGCAACGCCGTCCTCAAAATGTCAGCTCGGTTTGAGGGGCTCGAATTTCACCATATAGCCCGAGAAAACAATCAGGCGGCAGACGTCCTAGCACGCATCGGCGCAAAACGCGATGCGGTCCCCCCCCCAACATCTTCCTGGAAAGGCTGTTCAAGCCATCCGTAGTATGGGAAGGGGAACATGGCAATATTAGCCCGGACCCAACCGCACTGTCTGACGCCGAACAATCTGACATAATCGGAGGCTCTACCAATGAAATCACAACCTCAGCCCACATACTAATGGCCGTTATCGCCCCGTGGACAGAACCATTCCTAGCCTACCTTACTAGGCAGGAACTCCCAGAGGACCAAAACGAGGCACGCTGTATAGTGCGGCGATCTAAAGCCTATAAAGTCCATGAGGGAGAACTTTATAAGAAAAGCACTACCGGAGTCCTTCAAAGGTGCATCTCCGAAGAGGAAGGGCGGAACCTGCTGGCTGAAATTTATGCCGGACTCGGTGGCCATCACGCCGCAGCCCGGTCCCTTGTAAGCAAGGCTTTCCGTATAGGCTTTTATTGGCCGACGGCCCAGGCGGACGCTTAGGACTTGGTCCAACGATGCGTCGGTTGCCAGCTTTTTGCAAACCAAAGCCATATGCCACCCACCGCCCTCCAAACTATCCCCATCACTTGGGCTTTCACGGTCTGGGGGCTTGACATGGTGGGACCCCTCAAAGGCGGAACCCACAAGAAAAAATACTTACTGGTCATGGTGGATAAGTTCACCAAATGGATAGAAGCCAAGCCTGTTAAGACGGCCGAATTCGGACCTGTGATAGACTTTATATCCGGGGTCGTACACCGTTATGGCATCCCCCATAGCATCATCACCGATAACGGCACGAACTTTATGGCCGATGAGGTAAAACTCTGGTGCAAAAACATGGGCATCAAGCTCGATTATGCTTCCGTCTATCACCCACAAACTAACGGTCAGGTCGAACGTGCAAATGGTCTAATCATGAGCGGCATCAAACCCAGATTAGTGCGGTCCCTCAAGGAATCTAACACGCACTGGGTAGAGGAGCTCGACTCCGTACTCTGCGGGCTGCAGACCACACCGAATCGCACCACCGGATACACACAATTTTTTATGGTGTACGGCGCAGAGGCAGTCTTGCCCTGCGACATAATTCATGACTCACCTCGAGTGCGCATGTACGAAGAAAGGGAAGCCGAGCTCGATCGGTAGGACAATTTGGACGCCTTAGAGGAGGAGCGCGACGTGGCAAAAGCCCGTTCCGCATTCTATCAACAGCAGGCTCGAAGATATCAAAGCAGAGAAGTGCGGGCCAAAAACTACAATGTTGGCGAATTAGTTCTACGCCTGCCGGACAAGAAAAAGGACAAGCTGAAGCCCAAGTGGGAAGGTCCCTTCATAATCGACCAAGTCCTGACTAGTGGAGCATACCGCCTGCGAGATGCGTCGGATAACCGACGCAAGCCGAACCCATGGAACGCAGCCCGTCTCCGAAGATTCTATGCCTAGCGCCGGACTTTGTGTTTGTCTCCTTCCTCTGTCCATTTTTTACATTTTCTGTCTTACATTTCTCTCCTTCCCCTCTTTTCTTTTATAGCCCTTAAAGGCTCCTGAAGTGACGTGCTACTCGCGCTCATTAAACATGGGGGCTTCTTTAACAGAAGCTTATTTATACGGGCTTCACGCCCACCACACGTGTCAAACTTCCCCATGTACCTTTGCTTCACCATTATATGCATCGATATGACTTAAGTTTTGGCCAAGCTAGGTTGCCTGGCTCCTGTGCTTACCCCTACGTTCCCGATTGTTCGGCTAGGTGGTAAAGGGAGCACCTCTGCGATTGTTACTGCCGGATCAGCCGGATGTGTACCTCAGACTGGGTGAAGCCGAAAGCTAGCGTTCTTAAGGGAATATTCGGTCGGTGAACTAAAAGATGACCTTTTTTACTTATTTATATATATGCCCCCAGATGATTTTCCTGCGTTTGCAGTCTGGACATGCACTTTAGGGCATGCCTCCCAGAGAAAGGAACCCCTAACGGAACTATTCTCTCTGGAAGATGTTTCTTACTAACCATGTAATATAACATAACTAGTTGGGCACTTGTCTGATAAAGCACTAATGACCCCTACGCCTGGTCTCCATGCATACCCTGGTTCTTACATAACCGGTAGGGTATTCGGACACACTCCGGACCATCAGGTCCTGAGGTTGAAGCGAAAAGGTCGGCAACGACAAACGATCTACAATCCGGTTAGAAGGCATTACACATGTCAATTAAAATTTACATAGTCACTCTGACTGATTGTATTCCTCTTCAATACCATCTAACAGGCTGTCTAACTTATAGTCCTGCTGGGAATACTTTGCGGCCAATTCTACTTGGCCTTACACTAAGCTTACAGGGATCTCCTTCCCGTCAGGCCCCACAGGTCCGACCTCGGCCATGTGGTTTGGGTAAGACTTCGTGTACCGCGTCTTCACCATGGCCCAGGCCTCCCTAGCGCCTTGTCGGCAGGCCGATATCTTCCACAACCGGAAGCGCCACCGAGCTCCCTTAAGCTTCTCCGAAAGCTCTCCCAGGCCCTCGGGCATGGAGTGGGAAGGCCATAAGGCTTGGGCAACGCCTCGCATCACCTACCGAACTCGCTCGTGCAGTTGCGGGAGCTTGGGAAGAAGGTCACCGGTAGAACCGGGCATCTCCTTTGCAGGATGACCAGTTAGCATACCTACAGACATTACTCTGTTAGTCGACTTCCTCACCGAACTCTTTTATTTCAAAGATTCGCTTAAGCACTTACTAAATATGCCGCGTCAAAGCCGCTGATTCTCCTTAGTAGAGTGCGACAGCTGGCCACGAACATCTTTAAGCTCAACGCCCAGCTTGGTGTTGGCATCCTGAAGATCATTCTTCTCCCGCCTCACCCTTGTCAGCATACTCTCACCGGCCTTTAGCCGGTGTAAGAGTTGTTGCCTCTCCGGATCTAGTCCGGCGCCATCTGCAATATGATTTGTCAGATTTACACCCACGCGGACTTCGCAAAATACTAATCTTTTGAAGCATATCTTACCAGAGGGGGTCTCTTTGGGCTCCCCTGCCGCGGCTAGTGCGGCCTCCAGTTGGGCTTTGCACTCTTCCAGCTCCTGGGACACTATGGTATTCTTCTCTGTCAGAACCTACATAACAAATGATCCTTAAATCAGTTACTCTAACTGTTTCAAGTCTCGGGGGCTACTGGTATATATATATTTACCAAAATTTTCTTACCTGTATGTCTTTTACATATTGCTCCATGGCTCTGGCTAAACCATTTTGAGCAGCACAGAGGTACGCATCTCCTGAATTGAAGGCATTTAATGCCTCTTGGGAGAAACAAGCGTCGCGAAGAACTGTCCGGCGACGCCTGTGGTTCATGGCACTCTCCACCTCGGAATTGGTGGCAGATAGCGTGTCCGCATCCTCTGTCGGAGGAGCGTCCGGTGCGTGCCTTGTGTTCGCTTCCGCTTCCGGGCCAGGCATTGGAGCCTGGCTGGTGGAGGCACGATTGGCAACCTCTCCAAATATAGTCCGGCGAGGTCTCTTCATCCTGAAGATAGCACGAACATTAATATGCCCTGAAGGAATAACACCAGGGAAAAAGAGGGTGCGCTATACCTTTGCGCCGGCGTCTTAGTCCAGACTACATTCCTTTTTACCCCACGGGGCCCTGCGGCCCCTCGTTGGCTAGCCGCCGCAGGTTCGGCCTCCCGCCTCGGAAACCTCCCCTGCAAAACACGGTCGTTGTTAGGAAAACTGAAATGCGTGAGAATGGATTCCTTCTCAAGGGGATGAGACTCCGCTCTCTGTTACCTGGGAGGCCGGGATTAACCCTGGGTAATCAGCCGTAATGGCCACCAAGGTATTGTCCTTGCTTAGCTGATGAAACACCCCATCAATCAGCTCCACCGAATTTCCGGATCCTCTTCGGAGTCCGGATCAAGGGACTGTTCTGGATCCTCGGGCTGTGGGGGATGGCTGTTTATATCCTTTACTTCCTGACGCAGTTCCTGCATTGAAATCATTAGACTACATATTTAATCATGGGAATATAAAATGGATGGGTAAGCACAATTGTCCACTTACCCAACTCGGAGGGTTCTACATAGTAAATCCGCCCTGCGGGTTGACGCGGAGGAATTCCTCCTCTTCTCCCTTGTACAAAGAGGATAAGATCTTTACTAGAGCGGCAGCTGAGGCTGGCCCCTTACGACCGTAACGGGTGGCGTCATCCTCCCCGTTAAAATCCCACATGGGGTGGCCTCTATATTGAAGCGGCTGCACCCCCCGCATAATGCATGCGGCCATGACTCCAATCATGGTTAGTCCGGAATGAGCCAATAGTCTTATCCGACCCATCAGGTGAAGGCCGTCCCTGTCGCCTTCTCTCTGAGAGCTCCGCGGACGCCAGCTTAGGTGTTTCTTTAAGGGAGCACTATTGAATTCGGGGAGACCGACCCGGATAGGATCCGGCAACGGGACATCATCTATATAAAACCATTCCAAAGGCCAGTCCTCGGACACCTTCTTTGGGGTTCCGGATAGATATCCGGTCCCGGCGATACGCCACACTTCAGCTCCGCCCACTTGATATATAGACCCCTCTTGAGAGCGGGGCACCAAGCAGAATAACCTCTTCCACAGCACGAAATGAGCCTCAACACCCAAGAATAGCTCGCAAAGGGCGACGAAGCCCGTGATATGCAATATAGAGGCGTGCGTGAGATTGTGCAGCTGGAGGCCGTAGAACTCCAGAAGCCCATGGAGAAATGGATGAATTGGAAATCCAAGTCCTCTTATTAGATAAGGGACGAGGCACACCCGCTCTCCTTTGGAGGGATTGGGGGTGCTCTCCGCTTGCTCTCCACCATGATAGGTGGCGAGTCCGGCTCGGACCGGGACCATATAGGCCCGAGGGAGAAATCCCTTGACCTAAAGCGACACTAGCTCGCTGTGCGGGATGGAGCACCTCTCCCAGTCTCCAGGTTTAGGACTGGAAGGACGAGGGGAGGAGCTGCGATGGCTGGCCATGTTGGAATGGACCTTTGCTGGAGGCGCTCTGATGATTACTCGCGGGGAGAAGAAGGTGTGGTTTGCATCTGAATCCCCATCCCATTAAATAGGTGGCTCGTTTATGCGGCTAGGGGTGTGAATGTAAAAACACCCCGACTTTTCGCATTCGTTTGACACGTGGAAGACGGCCATTATTGGGCGTGGAAGCCAAGGTGCGCTATATTATGAAAATCAGACATTATTCAGCAGGTACACGGAATTTGGAGAAGAACCCGCCTTGCCACGCCGAAGACAATCTGCGCGCCGGACTCGTCGTCATTGAAGCCTGGTTCGGGGGCTACTGAGGGAGTCCTGGATTAGGGGGTGTCCGGGTAGCCGGACTATACCTTCAGCCGGACTCCAGGACTATGAAGATACAAGATTGAAGACTTCGTCCCGTGTCCGGATGGGACTTTCCTTGGCGTGGAAGGCAAGCTTGGCGATGCGGATATTTAGATCTCCTACCATTATAACCGACTTTGTGTAACCCTAACCCTCTCCAGTGTCTATATAAACCGGAGGGTTTTAGTCCGTAGGACGACTTCATCATACAACAATCATACCATACGCTAGCTTCTAGGGTTTAGCCTCCTTGATCTCGTGGTAGATCTACTCTTGTACTACCCATATCATCAATATTAATCAAGCAGGACGTAGGGTTTTACCTCCATCAAGAGGGCCCGAACCTGGGTAAAACATCGTGTTCCTTGCCTCCTGTTACCATCCGACCTAGACGCACAGTTTGGGACCCCCTACCCGAGATCCGCCGGTTTTGACACCGACAGCCGTCTCCCTTGGTGATCATGTTGAGCCAATGGCATTTCCGAGTGGTATGGTTCGAAGGCTTTGTCGGCGTTCTGGGAACGGGGGTCCCCAGACTTGCCCGCCTGCGGCCTGCGGCGTGGCTCAAATGGGGGCCCAGCGCGGCCCATCTTCATCAACACGAGGCTCAAGACCCTCGCGAGGGGCCAAGCCTCGCGAGGCGGACGACACGGCGCATCCTCAGGCACAGCCTCGTCAGGCTGGCTCGCGAGGAGGCGGAGAGTTCAAGGCGGGGTACCTCGCGAGGTGCCCATGACGCAAGCCATGACGACACGGGGACCAGGCGGGTGCCAGCGCGCGCAGTGTCCCTCTTTCCTCTTTGGTGCAAAGGGGGCAAGCGTATCCGCGGAGTACCGAGGCATCAGGCAAAGGTTGCCACATCGGTGCAACGAGACCAAGACCAGGAGGACTACGAGACGGAGGTCACCATGGAGCCCAGCTTGGCGTCATCACCAGAGCCTTTGGCAGGCGAAGACTGCTTTTGTCAGGATAGATGTACTCGTTGTCCCCCTTCAAATTAGCCCGCCATTGTTGGATCCCTTCCTGCTCAATATTTGGGGAGAGGACCAGGGCCTCTATAAATAGGACTAGCCACCCACATAGCGAGGGGTTCGATTCCTAGTTCGGTTCATCGGTTCGATTCCTGGTTGTTCGGTCCGGGATCTGAGAGAGAAAGAGAGAGAAAGGTGACTGAACTCTTCATAGCAGTTCATCACCACAGCCAAGAATAGACCCTCGCGAGGCTGTTCTTCCTTGTATTGTTCATCCACACTAGCCCCAGGAGGCAATCCATCCACCACACACTGGAGTAGGGTATTACACCACATCGGTGGCCCGAACCAGTATAAATCTTGTGTCTTTGGTGCAGCTCTTTTAGTAGTTTAGATCACATTGAGACGGAGAGGTTGAAGGCGAGATTTCTGCGCGCACCCCCAGTGTTCGAACCTTAAGGGTCTGCCGGAACCCGAAATCCGACATTTGGCGCGCCAGGTAGGGTGCGCCGGAATTCGTGTTCCGCCGCTCCGCTCTCCTCCAAGCGTCGCATCCATGTCTGACGCTCGTCGGGCCCGTGCCGAGCGTCGGGCCGCCATCGCCTCTCGTGTCGCCCAGACGACCCCCGTCGGTGGGCGTCCTCGTCGTTCCCCATCGCCCGCCGTCAACGCCGCCACCGGCCCGGCAGGGGGCGAGCAGCAGGCATCGTCTCAGCACCCGTCCGTGCGGCAAGACGGCTGCACCGCCACTCCATCACTCGCTCCAGCCGGTTCTTCGTCCCGCGCGCTCCGCGCACCCTTGGAGGCTCGGGTTGCGCTCCTCGCGGCAAACGAGCTCCTGCGCTACCGTCCCGTCGACGACGTCTACGAAGAATGGCTCGACCGTGTCGCCGAGCTTGTCCGCGCCGCAGGGGGCTCTTCCGCGCCGTCCGTCCGTCTGCGCCGCACCCCGCCCTGCGCGGGCAACGAAGCTCTAGAGGCGCACCAGCCGCCTCCCCTCCAAGAAGATGCCATGGCTCGAAGGCGCTTGGTCCCTGGGCGGAACTCGCTCCGTCAGGCGCCAGCGCAGCAAGAGCGAAGCTACCAAGAAGTTCCTCGCCCGCAAGGGGCTGCCAGGGCGCTCCCTGCTCCGGCACGCCGCGACCCTGCTCCAGCTCCGGCACGCCAAGACCCCGCCCTACTCCTAGCTGCAGCGCGTGGGGACCCTCAAGACCAAGCTCTCCACCAACCGAGGCTTTTCGTGTCCACCGCGGGCTGCCACGCCTACACCACTGAGCTGCGCAGTGTCGCGTGGCCCGACAAGTTCAAGCCCGACCTGCCTCCTCGCTACGACGGCACAACCGATCCCGCAGAGTTCCTCCAGCTCTATGAGCTGGGCATCGAGGCTGCCGGCGGGGATGAGAAGGTCATGGCTAACTGGTTCCCCATGGCGCTGAAGGAAGGGGCGCGAACCTGGCTCCTGAATCTGGCTCTAGGCACGATCTCCTCCTGGGACCAGATGCGCGCCCGCTTCATCGCCAACTTCCAAGGTACTCGCGACCGGCCGCCCGCCGTGAGCGACATGCGCCGCATCAAGCAACAACCCGGAGAGACCCTGCAAAAGTACATCCAGCGCTTCAACAGCGCGCGCCTCAAGATCCCCAAGGTGTCCGAGGAGGCCATCATCTCCGCCTTCTCTGACGGCATGCGTGACGTCAAGATGAAGGAGGAGCTGGCGATGCACGAAGACCTCTGCACCTCCCTGGAGCTGTTCAACTTGGCGAACAAGTGCGCCAGGGATGAGGAGGGACGTCTCTCCCTCCTCGAGCTGCCTGCCACGGACCCAGAAGAGAAGAAGCCCAAAGCCAAGGATGCGAAGTGCAAGGGGGCTGCCGTACTCATGGCAGAACCAGACACCAAGCGGGGCAAGGATCTGCCCGAACCCTCCAGAGGCAGCCGGTACAATGTGTACCATGACCTCCACACCCACAACACCAACGAATGTAAAGAGCTCCGCGCCGTACGAGAAGGAAGGATCGGCCGTCGCCCTGACCGTGCTGACCGGGGCTACGGCCGAGGAGAAGGAAGAAACCCAGGGCGCTGGGAAGACCGCGGCCCGCGCCAGGGGTGGCGCGACCAGCCTCGCGAGGACCGCTGGCGGGACCTGCCTCATGAGGGGGACTGGAGAGACCAACCTCGCGAGGATCGCCCTCATGGCAACACAGGCCTGCCTCTGCTGCCGCCTCCACCAAGGAGGAACGAAGACCGCCATCAAGACGAGGGGGCTGGGGGCTTCCAGGAGCCGCACGCGATCGCCTGCATCCTGGGCGGAGCTCAAGCCCCAGCCTCCCAACGTATCTTCAAGCAGTTTGCCCGCGAAGTGAATGCAGTTCTCCCCAAGCTCGAAGCAACGCGCCCCCTCAGCTGGTCGGCATGCCCCATCACGTTCAGCTCGGCAGACCAGCTCAAGTGCGCAGCCACTGCAGGAGTCCTCCCGATGCTCTACTCCCCGGTCATCAGCAACATGCTGGTCACCAAGACCCTCATTGATGGCGGGGCAGGGCTCTATGTCCTGTCCGTGGAAACATTCAACAACCTCCAAGTGCCCTACGACCAGCTTTAGCCAACCAGGCCTTTCTCCGGGATCACCGACGGTTCCACAGTCCCGATCGGGCAGGTCCGCCTCCCTGTCACCTTCGGAGCCCGCAGCAACTACCGCACCGAGCTCATTGACTTCGACGTCGCCCACATCCGCTTGCCGTACAACGCCATCCTAGGGTACCCAGCGCTGGCCAAGTTCATGGCCCTGACCCACCATGGCTACAACGTCCTCAAGATGCCAGGAAGCGGCGGCGTCATCACGGTGCCCTGCGAGGACAGAGATGCAGTGTGTTCCCTGGAGCGAGCCTTTCAGGCCGCGTCGCTAGAAGACCCAGATCGCGGAAGCAGGAGGCTTCCTGAGACCACCCCCAAGGAGAAGAAGACGTCGTCAGGCTCAGCCCCTCAGGAGGCAGGCCCCTCAGGGCCCGTGCCTCCTCAGGAGGGCCCTCCATCCATCGCATAGGAAAGCGCGCCCGGCGCCCTCCTCAGGCAAGGCTCGGGGGCTCTCACCTGGAGGGCCACCGACCTAGTCAGGGTCATGAGGGAAGCGCTTGGGCACCAAGTGGAGGCGTGCTTCGCAGCATGTTTCCCTCGAGAGGGAGCCAGGCGAGGAAGATCAGACCAGCACGAGTTCATCAGCAAAGCGATTCAAGAACTGCAGGAGGCAAGGATCATGAGAGGTTGCCGTCGCTCACCAGCTGCGGCCCCACATCCAGGCAAGGATGGTGGGCTGCGCGTCTGCGTCGATGTACCCGGGCTCAATCAGATCGCCATGACGGAGCGCCTCTGGCCCTCGCAAGTGGGGCGCTGCGGAGGTCCACCCCACAACTATGTTCGCAAGTGGGGCGCTGCGGGGGTCCACCCCACAGGTTTGGGCGGCTGCTTATACGTGCTGGTGAAGTTGCGGATGAAGGCTTCAGTGAAGTCGACCCAGCTGTTGATGCTGCGGGGCTTCAGACTGTTCAGCCATGTCCGGGCTGTGCCCTGGAGCATGAGCGGAACGTACTTCACGGCAATGCGCTTGTTGCCGTTTGCTATGCTGATGGTTGTGGAGTAGTCGACCAGCCAGTCCTTCGGCTTCACGGAGCCGGTGTATTTGGGCGTGTCTCTTGGGAGCGTGAACCCTTTGGGGAAGGGCCCGTCTCGAATGCAGGGGACGAAACAGGGCGGTCCCAACTCATCTTCCTCTTCTAGCACCAGGGACCGGTGGAGACGATCGATCCGGTGGCGGGCATCGTTCTCTCTGACTCCCTCTCGGCGGCCAAGGCGGTCGCCGAGTGTCGGGTGATCAACATGCGGCGGGGTGACGCACCTTTCCCTTCGAGGGGGAGGAGGCGGACAGTCATCCCGTCGTTCCACTCCTCTTGGGCGGCCATCTTGGTCGCGCTCAATGGTGATGCGAGTCCGGCTGCGGCTAGCAGCCGACTCCTTGTGTCTTCTCCCGCGGACATCACCAGTCGGTGTCCGAGATGATGCGCCTTGATCTCGGCAGGGAGGCGGATCGTTGTTTTTCTGGTGTGGTGCCTCAGTGCGGCAGCCAGCCTCGTGCTGCTCAATAGCCGCATCGAGGAGCCGCTGGACGCGCTCCGCCATCTGGCGACGTTCTTCACCCTCGAACTTGTCTAGCTCTTCTGCTACCGCCTGGGCGGCTCGGATATTTTCCGCAAGCGTGGCGTAGATGGGGCGATCTACCCCGAGCATGTCGGCGATGGCCACACCGCGCTGCTGGACCGTGCCAAGGCGTCTGGGCCCAGCGGGAGCCAGCATGCCGCCCACAGCGCGGTCCATCTTGCGCCGGTAGGCCTCTGACAAGTGCCCCATGCTAGCCAGCTTCTTGGCGCCCTTGATGAGCTGGAGGCGGCGTGCTTCCAGCATCTCGCCGTCGGCGTCCTCTGGGATGGGCGCCGTCAGGTCTTGTAGTGCCGCGTTGATCGGATCGTGAGCACCTCCGCCAGAGTGCTCACTGTGGCCGATGACAAGCACCTCCGTGACGGTGCTTTTGCCGCTCTCTGCGTGAGCAGGCGGCTCGTCGTAGACCACCACGTTGGTGGGGAACGCGTCAAGCAACATAGTGTCGGAATCGACAAGCATCAGGGCGGTGGAGCCAACGGATTCCAAATCCGCAGCGGGCTCGCTGGCTACATGGAGCCGATCGAGGAGGCTGACGAGGCGGCTCTCAGGGCCATCATTGCCCACGTCGGACGCCAGCTCGTCGGAGAGGCGAACCTCGCCAACAAGGTCGGCGAGGCAGCTTGCCGCGCAGGCGAGCTCCGCGCCACACAGCGCGTCGGCACAGACTCCGTCTGGCATGCCGAGCTGGCTACGCTCGCCAGGGAGAAAAAGGGTTCCCATCCAGAACAGGTCTCCGGACGACGGTGCACCTCGCCCCATGGTGGGCGCCAAATGTCCGGGGTTGGGTGCGACATATGCCAATGGATGGCTTATCATGGTGGGAGCGAGTAGAACGTCGCCGGTACCTAGAAGCGGGATGAGGCGTAGACACAAACGTCGGCGAACTTTACCCAGGTTCGGGGCTCTCCTAGGAGATAACACCCCTAGTCCTCCTCTGCGGGGTCTCCCATGATCACTAAGGCGCAAGTGATTACAATGGTGCTCCCCGAGCTGTATGCTAGAGGTGGGAGAAGGCAAGGCTCGCTCTCTCCTCCCCTAGGTATGAATCTAGTCCTAAGCGGGTGGGAACCCTTTGCATGGGTGCCCTGAGGGATTTATATAGGCCTACCCCAGGGGTACAATGGTAATCCGGCCGGGCGTAGGGCCCGACTGTCAATCTCTCTGGTCGCCGGCTTCTCCGCCGACTGCTGGGGCCCGCCGCCTGGTCTGGTAAGGAGCCGACATGCCGCCTCCGCCGCTCGCAGGTCCTGCCGGCTACGGATTACTGTAGTCATGTTGCTAACGACGCGTGTTTGGTCGGGGAGGCGTGGCTACAGTCCCGCCGCCTGGTGAGAGATCACTGTAGCCACTCTGCATCTTATCTGGTTAATGGTGCGTGGGCCCCTGAGGAAGGACCGGGCCGGCTGCTGGGAGTCGGCCTCCCTCGGGTCCGACTGGCGTGGCTCCCTCTGTCTTCCAGGATCTCGCTGACCGGTAGGGCCCGCCGTCCTTGGGCCGTACCGATAGGCGGTCGTGGGAGTAGGGCTTTGCCTGTCAGGAGTGACGTGAAGGGTGGAGTGGCGACAGTGCCGCGCCCGTACGAGGCACTGTGGCCACGCCCGCCCCCGGATTCGGAGGGGGGGATGGGCTACACCGTTGCCTCACCCTGTCCTATCTTCTTTAATGGGGGTGCAGACTTTGAGGGCACCGTGGGCCAACTGCTGGGAGCCGGCCTCTCTGGAGGCCGCCTACCAGGAGTCGGCCTGTCTTGGTGTCGCCTTCCTGAGCATGGCCGCCTTCTAGCAGTCGGCTGTTCAGCCAGCCGGCCACCAAAAGGCGGCGCTTCATCTTGATGCCTTGAGGGGCGCAGCCGGCCCGATGTCTTGAAAGCTTCCGGGACTCGGGTTAGGCTACTCGTGGCCCATTACTCCGACAAAGAGCCTACCCACAAGAACACCTCAACCTCAGGAGGCTGTTCTTCCCTTGTATTGTTCATCATCTGCCCTAGAGGCAATCAACCACCACCACCACACTGGAGTAGGGTATTACACCACAATGGTGGCCCGAACCAATATAAACCTCGTGTCTTTTTGTGTTGCCAGTTCGTCGAGTTCGTCCGCGAGATCTTAGCGAGCTAGGGGGTAGATCGGTAGGAAGGAAAGACTTCACGCGCACCCCAGTGTTCGAACCATGAGGGTTTGCCGAAACCCCACATCCGACATTTGGCGCACCAGGTAGGGGTCCGCCGGAGCTCCTCCACCACCGGCCAGCTTGTCGACGCTCCTCAGCCACGATGTCCGGCGACTCGAGGGCCGGCTCCGACCGCTGGGAAGCCCGGCCAGCCCGGGCAGCGCCGCCTGCCCATGAAGGTCTCGACCCCTCACTCCAGGTGGCACGGGCGCCGCCAAACTCCGCCGGGCGCGGGCAGCACGGCCAGGTGTCGTCCACCCTCACCCCACGGCAGGTACGGGCCGCCGCAAGAGCGGCGAGCCATGCCACGGCAACGGCGCCGCACTCACGGCGGGAGCAAGCAAACATGCGGGCAGCGCTCACCGTGGCAAGGGAGCTGCTGCAGTGCAGGCTGATGGAAATCGGCCGGGACACACTGCTGGAGCGTGTTGCCAAGCTGCTGGATGCAGCGGTGTTAGGAGCACCACCCTTCTGCTATCGACTTCCTCCCTAGGCCACTGCAGGGCCGCAACCTCACCACATCCGCGCGCCATCAACTACGCCTGGGGGCTTCATCAACATCAGCAAGGCCAGCGGCATAGGGGGCTCCGACTTCCCCATGCCGCCTGCGGCGGGCGCGGGCGCAAGCGTCGCCCCCCACGGTCCCAGCCAGATGCCGTGCTGTCATCCCCAGGGCACCACCATGGGCCGAGCAACATGGAGCGTGGGGCACCACGGCGAGGTGTTCGGAGTGACGGCCCCGGAAGCCTGTGCGCCCCGCATGATGGACCAAGGGTACGCACCAGAGGACGACCCTGGCTCGTTCAGTGGAGAAGATTGGGGAGAGGGGGCGCTATGAGTCGAAGCCTTCCAAGAACCAACGAAGAACCACAACGATCGCGCCGACAACGATAACTACAGGGTACCGCTAATCTCTCAGGAACAGGCTTATGCTAACCATGGGTTGCAAATGAATCAGGTTGCAGCGTCGATCGACAATCCCGGCACGGCGGCACCCGTTCCAACAAGGGAGACACGCTGGGGGCCGCCGGGAGAGAGCCAGGAGCAAGGCCCCTCCCCAAGGCACGCGAAACCAGGGGACACCCGGAGGTAGGCCCTCTGTCGGGGTGGCTTCAACAACCCTTCCCCCGGCAGAGGACCCATGGTCACCGAGGGAACCGCTGGCGTCCCCTTTCCCTCTTTTGTGTCGTCCTGGTGACCGGTCGGCTCAAAGGTGGTCGAGGGTGGCGCAAGGCGGGGCCCTTGTCTGGCGATATGAAGCAAGGCCGGTGCCTGTGAAGAAGGCCCGATGCCTGTGAAGCTCGCTGCCCGTGACACTCTCATGTAATAATGAGTTGGGGTTGTACACGCCCCGGAGTCTCAGGAGCGCCGGCCTCAGGCCCTGGGGCTCCCTCCCATGCCTAGTGGCAGCACTTAGCTCCGCGCTGGTGAGAAGACTTGAAGACCCAAAGACTAGACTAGGTGCCAAACGCGGCCTTTTGCTTTGGATTTCTCTTTCCGTGGCTTTGCTTTCTGGATCTGGACTTAAGTTGAAGCTGAATTTTTATCGATGCGCGCGGGGGGGTGCCTTTTCTCGTTTGAGCCGTTTCTTGCCTTCTGGATATCGTTTGGTTTGGGATTCATGTCCATCGCCTTTCCCTCACAAAGCTCCTCATGATCCAGACCGCGCAAAGCGCACGCTCATCAAGCACACGCTAGCACTACGCCTGGTCCTCACCCCTTATGGGGCCCCCTCAAACGGGGCGATAAGCTCCACAGGATTCTTAGGAACTCATCGCCTCACGACCCAACCCTAAGCTGGTGCTGGCAAGGTAAACCACGTCGGGGAGCTCACCCCCAGTTTCATGAGCTCACGAGGACACATACCCACATCGCATAGGAAAGTAAAAAGTGCAATTTGCTTACATGAGGGGCTCCCCCTCTCAAAATGCTCTTACAAAGTCTTCCAAGGGCCACGCCCGAGTTTTGCGTGCAGGATGAAACAATAGGCGAACATGGGATCGGCCAGAGATATCACTCGCTACATCACCTGCGGACGCGTCACTTGCGTCGTCGTCATCTTCGTCGGTATCGCCGCCGCCGTCGGCAACGCCCCCGTCACCGTCATTGACCATGTCACCTTCATCTGCGACGACCACCACCGCGTCATCCTCCGAGGTGAAGGCCCTGACCAACGCATCGACATGGTCCTCTACCCAACGCGCTAGGTCGCCCCGGACGGCCGTGGGTACGGGGGAAATGGAGGCGTCGAAGTCGAAGTTGGGATCGGCATTCAGAAGGTGGCTGAAGACACGGGAGAAGGCGCGCTGAAGCAGGCCCCGACCCTTCTCCTCCACAAGCTGTCGAGCTCTGGCAGATTGAGCCTCCAGGCGCGTCACCACCTCGGTGAAGAAGGTTAGGTGGCTGGCATAGTCATTCGAGTGAGGGGCCAGGGCATTTTCTTCGCATATGTAACCCAGGGCGGTGTTGGCCTTGTTTCGAAGGTCTTGAAGCATAGGAGCATGCTCGCGCTCCAGCGTTCAGCGTTGGAGCACTTCCTCCCTGTTTTGCCGTGCGACGGCCTCGGCGTCGTCAACTCGTCTCCAGAGGGAAAGCAGCTCGGCGCGGACGGAGGGCAAGTCAGCTTGCGCCGTAACTAGGGCGGCGGCTGTGGCCTCTGCACGCCTCTCGGCCTCGTCCAACCTGGGCCTGAGGGCGGCGGCCCTGCCCGCACCCTCCAGACTGGCGAGCTTCAGCTTCAAGTTGTACCTGCCCTCCAGATCTGCGGGAACCTCGGCCACCCGGCGATTGATCTCCTCCTCGACTCCGGCCTCGCGGGCCCCGACGGCATCTTCTGCTTGAGCGACTTGACGCTCCCTTGTCTCCAGTCACTCGAGCTCGAGGCTGCGCTCCACGACTTCCAGGGCCAGCGTCTCCTCGCGCTGCCGGACCTCCTATTCCTCCGCAGGCGTCCCCCTCAGCGATGCAAGAGCGCACACGCACGCCTCCACCTGCTGCTCAAGGGACGCGCTCCAGGCCTGAAGCCCCCACGCGTGCTCCTCCGCAGCCTCGCGGCGGCGATCGGCCTCGCAAGATCCTTCCAAAGCTCGCGAGCGGGCCTCATTAGCAATCTTGAGGGACTCCTCGGCCTTCGCATTCTCGAGGTCACGCTGATAGTGTCCAAGGTTGATGGCCACTCGCAGCTTGCACCGCTCCTCCACCAACCGAAGACCTTCAGCCTCAAGACGCGAGTCGACACCAGCAAGCTCTTCACCAAGGCGGCTCATCACACCCATCGCCTCCTGGAAGAGCTCATGACGGACTATGCTGTGCTCGCGCTCGAGCTCGAATGCTCGACCCGCCTCGTCCTCCCCCTTGGGGGCGGCGGGTGGAGCATCAAGTGGCGCGCCACCTCCCGGTTGGGGGCTGGGGGCTGGCCCCTTGCCTGACGTCAGCCCATCCTCACGAGGAGCCCAAGCTGATTGAGGCTCGCTGCTTGAAGAGGAACCAAAGACCGAGGTCAGCCAGCGACTGCTCATGAGCAGAGGAGGAGTCTTGGGCATGCCCGCCAAGCTCCACGCCAGACCACGGGCGAGGGGCGGCCAAACCACGGACTCCGCAAGTCTCGAAGACGGGGACGCTCCTCCGACCGAACCTGCTCCAGGGGCGGCAAGCAGGCCAGGAACACTCAATGCCGACGGGGGAGTTGATGAAGGAGGGGGCCGCCTCTCGAAAGATGCAACAGCTTCAGCAGAAGGAGCCTTAGAGGACAGGCATCAGGATAAGAAGACCACACGCAAAAGCCACGGTGACAAGGTACTTACGCGTCAATAGCGATGTACTTCCGTCGCTTCAATGGCCCGAAGATGTTGCTGCCGCTGGAGGATCCCTTCCTCTTGCGGAGCTCCTCGAAGTCCACACAAAGGCGACCGAAGTGCTGGACGGGACGGCCGCTGTGCGGCTGAGCCGAAGAAGACCCAAGAGGGATGGCCTCAGGGGAGCCTGGCTGAGGCGAACAGCCCAGCTCCTTCCCACTGCGACCTCCCGAGGCTCCTAGAGCCTCAGCCTCGGGAGCCGCATGCCGCATCTCCTCGGCAACCGATGCCTCAGGAGGGGGGTCGCAGGCCCCCGAGGACGACGCCCCCAGATCACCACCCGACATGTGCTCCTCAGCACCTGAGCCGCCGGCCCCCGTCGCAGATCGCTCCCCCGCACCGTCTCCTGGGGCGAGACCGGCACCGGCGGCGAAGAAGGGGACCACGATGACAGGGTTCTCGCGGGCCCCCACCAAGCCGACTGGGCGCAGCCCCCACTCATCAAAGGAAGGCATGTTCGCGGCAAATGTGACTTTGTTCTCGCAGCCGTACACACATGCAGCTATTCTTGGGCATCTCGTCTGGCAGAGGGACACCTGATAGGACCGTGAGCACTGTCTGCCGCGCAGTGAGAGGAAGTCCCTCCTCCTAAAACCTCATGTTGTCCTGTCTGCTGAGCAAGTCCCACATCGGGCGATAATGGCGCTGGAGTGGAGCAACTCGACGCCTGACGAACTCCCTCACCACCATGGGCGCAGTCACGCCAAGGTCCTTGAACCACCTTAGCCTAGCCCAGACGAGGGCAAGGCAGGGGCTCATGAGCTTCTGATGACCCCGATCAGAGTTTGGAATAGCAGGCCCCACCGGAGCTTGGAGCAGAGGGTTGAGCACGCCTGCGTCAACAAACACCCATCGCGTACGGAACTCGCTCGTGGATGAAGGGAGCTCGAAGTCGATCCCCGCGCCTGCCGTTGCAGCCACGGCCTGGAAGCCCATGCACCCTGAGCTCTGCCGGGGACCGGTGAGATGCAACGAGAAGAAGTGTGGCGGAGGAGTGCCACGGAGGGGGCGATGCCCACCATGGCCTCGCACACGAAGGTGAAGACGGCGAGAAGGGTCACAGCCTGAGGATCGAGATGGAGCATGTGGATCTGATAGTGCTCGAGCACCATGTTGAAGAAGGTGAAGAAGGGAGGAATCAGGCCAGCCCAGAGGGCATCAATGAAGATCGGAACCTCGGTAACTGCCCGAGCCATGCTGGTGCGAGACGCGGGCCAAGCCGGCGTCTCTCCCCACTCGTTGAAACTGGAGGCAAGCATGGGGCGCACCTTGTCCATGGCCTCGTTGTTGAGCACCCGAGGCCGGCCGAGCGCCGGCTCAAAGGATGGAGGCACAATTGGCGAGGACAAAGGTTTCTTCCCATTTCGGCTTGTTTCGGTGCCATGGAAGTGAAGCGGGCGGAGCACAGGTCGGATTGAGAAGGCGCAGCAGGGCGTCGAGGCAGCAGGGAGATTGGAAGAGCCGGGCGTGGCGAAGGAAGAATAACTATGTAAGAGGCAGGGCCGCATAGCCAGGCGGATTGAAGGGCAGCGTGGGGAAGCGGAGACGCCCACGTCCAATCAACCACCACAGGTCTATCGAGGCCACAGGCTTTGGGGGCCCGCGGTGCTCCATACTTGGCCCTTGGCTTCGCCACGAAGCCAAGCCCGAGCGCACCTTGGGCCCGGGGGCTACTGTCGATGTTCTGGGAACAGGGGTCCCTAGACTTGCCTGCCTACGGCCCACGGCGTGACCAAGCCAGCGGGCCGTATGGCCCATCTTCATCAACAAGGCATCCAAGACCCTCGTGTGGTCCAAGCCTCACAAGGATGATGATGCAAGACCTCCTCTGGAGTAGCCTAGCCAGGCAGGCTCACGAGGAGCGGAGATATCAAGGCGGGGCAAACCACATGAGGCCCTCATGACGTGAGCCATGAAGCACGACACCAGGCGGGCACCAGCGCGCGCAACGTCCTTGTTTCCTCTTTGGTGCTAAGGAGGCCAACGCAGGCAAAGAGTACCAAGGCATCAGGCAAAGGTTGTTATATTGGTGCAACAAGACCAAGACCAGGAGGACGGCAAGACAGAGGTCATCGTGGAGACCAAGACGGCATCACCGCCAGAGCTTTTCATAGGCAAAGACCACTTTTGTCAGGATAGCTTGTACTAGTTGTCCCCCTTTAAATTGGCCCGCCATTGTTGGCTCCCTTCCCGCTCGATTTTTGGGAACAGGACCAGGGCCTATATAAGTAGAGCTAGCCACCATAGTAGAGGCATCTCATCTTAGCTTGATCCAACCCGATCGAGAGCCTACCCACAAAAACACCTCAACCTTAGGAGGCTTGATAAGTCCATTTTCCATCATGGTTTTATATCGATATTTATTGCATTATGGGCTGTTATTACGCATTATGTCACAATACTTATGCCTATTCTCTCTTATTTTACAAGTTTACATAAAGAGGGAGAAAGCCGGCAGCTGGGATTCTGGGCTGGAAAAGGTGCAAATATTAGAGACCTTTTACTGCACAGCTCTAAAAGTCCTGAAACTTCACGGGAGACGTTTTCAGAATATATAAAAAATACTAAGCGCAAGAAGTTGACCAGTGGGGCCACACCCTGCCCACGAGGGTGGGGGCATGCCCTACCCCCTAGGCGGGCCCCCTACCTCATGGGCCCCCTGGTGGCCCTCCGATGGCCATCTTCTGCTATATGAAGTATTTCGATGAGAAAAAAAATCATAAGCCATCTTCTCGGATGAAACTCCGCCGCCACGAGGCGGAACATTGGCGGAACCAATTTAGGGCTCTGGCGGAGCTGTTCTGCCGGGGAAACTTCCCTCCGGGAGGGGGAAATCATCACCATCATCATCCCCAACGCTCCTCTCATAGGGAGAGGGCAATCTCCATCAACATCTTCACCAGCACCATCTCCTCTCAAAACCCTAGTTCATCTCTTGTATCCAATTCTTGTCTGCAAGTCCGGGATTGGTACTAGAAGGTTGCTAGTAGTGTTAATTACTCCTTATAGTTGATGCTAGTTCGTTTATTTGGTGGATGATCATATGTTCAGATCCTATATGCATATTAATACCCCTCTGATTATGAACATGAATATGCTTTGTGAGTAGTTACGTTTGCTCCTGAGGACATGTGAGAAGTCTTGCTATTAGTAGTCATGTGAATTTGGTATTCGTTTGATATTTTGATGAGATGTATGTTGTCTCTCCTCTAGTGGTGTTATGTGAATGTCGACTACATAACACTTCACCATTATTTGGGCCTAGATGAAGGCATTGGGAAGTAATAAGTAGATGATGGGTTGCCAGAGGGACAGAAGCTTAAACCCTAATTTATGCGTTGCTTCGTAAGGGGCTGATTTGGATCCATATGTTTCATGCTATGGTTAGGTTTACCTTAATACTTTTGTTGTAGTTGCAGATGCTTTCAATAGAGGTTAATCATAAGTGGGATGCGTGTCCAAGTAAGGACAGAACCCAAGCACCGGTCCACCCACATATCAGATTATCAACGTACCAAACATGAATCATATGAACGTGATGAAAACTAGCTTGACGATATTCCCATGTGTCCTCGGGAGCACTTTTCTCTATATAAGAGTTTGTCGAGGCTTGTCCTTTGCTACAAAAAGGATTGGGCCACCTTGCTGCACTTTATTTACTTTTGTTACTTGTTGCTCGTTACAAATTATCCTATCACTAAACTATATGTTACCACTTATTTCAGTACTTGCAGAGAATACCTTGCTGGAAACCGGCCGCTTATCATTTCTTTCTGCTCCTCGTTGGGTTCGACACTCTTACGTATCGAAAGGACTACGATAGATCCCCTATACTTGTGGGTCATCAAGACTCTTTTTTGGCGCCATTGCCGGGGAGTGAAGCGCCTTTGGTAGGTGGAATTTGGTAAGGAAAATTTATATAGTGTTCTGAAATTTGCTGTCACTTGTTACTATGGAAAGTAATCCTGTGAGGGGCTTGTTTGGGGTATCTTCACCCCGACCAGTAGAGCAAAGAGTTGCTCTTCACCTACTGAACCTACTGAAAATGAAAATGTATGCTTTGAAATTCCTTCGGGTATGATAGAAAAATTGCTAGATAATCCTTTTGTAGGAGACGGAACAAAGCATCCTGATGAGCACCTAATATATGTGGATGAAGTTTGTGGATTATTTAAGCTTGCAGGTGTACCCGGAGATGTTGTTAAGAAGAAGGTCTTCCCTTTATCTTTGAAGGAAGATGCATTGACATGGTATAGGCTACGTGATGATACGGGGTCATGGAACTACAAACGATTGAAATTGGAATTTCATCAGAAGTTTTATCCTATGCATCTTGTTCATCGTGATCGCAATTATATATATAATTTTTGGCCTCGCGAAGGAGAAAGCATCGCTCAAGCTTGGGGGAGGCTTAAATCAATGTTATATTCATGCCCCAATCATGAGCTCTCAAGAGAGATAATTATTCAAAACTTATATGCTCGGCTTTCTGATAACAATCACACCATGCTCGATACTTCTTGTGCTGGCTCTTTTATGACGAAGACTATTGAATTCAAATGGGATTTATTGGAAAGAATTAAATGCAACTCTGAAGATTGGGACCTCGACGAAGGTAACAAGTCAGGTATGACACCTAGGTTAGATTGTGTTAAATCTTTTATGGATACCGATGTTTTCCGTAAATTTAGCACTAAATATGGACTTGACTCTGAGATAGTAGCTTCTTTCTGTGAATCTTTTGCTACTTATGTTGATCTCCCCAAGGAGAAGTGGTTTAAATATCATCCTCCCATATAAGTAAAAGTAGCTGCACCTATTAAAATTGAAGAAAATACTATCACTTATAATGATCCTATTGTTCCTACTTCTTATGTTCAGAAACCACCTTTCCCTGTTAGGATAAAAGATCATGCTAAAGCTTCAACTGTGGTTCGTAAAAGCAATATTAAAACTTATACACCTTCTGAGGAAATTAAAGTTGAACCTGATATTGCTATTGTTAAAGATCTCTTGTCTGATATTATTGATGGGCATGTTATTCATTTCCTTGATGAGACTGCTAGAATTGCTAAACCTTGTGCTAAAGATAAAAACAGACCTGTGGTAGGCATGCCTGTTATTTCTGTTAAAATAGGAGATCATTGTTATCATGGCTTATGTGATATGGGTGCTAGTGCTAGTGCAATACCTTACAACTTATACAAAGAAATTATGCATGATATTGCACCTGCTGAGATAGAAGATATTGATGTCTCAATTAAACTTGCCAATAGAGATACCATTTCACCAATGGGAATTGTTAGAGATGTTGAAGCTTGTGTGGGAAAACTAAATACCCTGCTGATTTTCTTGTTCTTGGCTCCCCACAAGATAGCTTTTGTCCCATTATATTTGGTAGACCCTTCTTAAACACTGTTAATGCTAAGATAGATTGCAAAAAGGATGTTGTTACTATTGGGTTAGATGATATGTCTCATGAATTTAATTTCTCTAAATTTAGTAGACAACACCGTGAAGAAGAATTACCTAGTAAGGATGAAATTATTGGTCTTGCTTCTATTGCCGTACCTCCTAGTGATCCTTTAGAACAATATTTGCTAGACCATGAAAATGATATGTTTATGAATGAAAGAAGGGAAATAGATGAAGTATTCTTTAAACAGGAACCTATTCTGAAACACAATTTGCCTGTTGAAATCCTAGGGGGTCCTCCTCCACCCACGGGTGATCCCGTGTTTGAGCTTAAACCGTTGCCTGATACTCTTAAATATGCTTATCTTGATGAGAAAAAGATATATCCTGTTATTATTAGTGCTAACCTTTCAGAGCATGAGGAAGAGAGATTATTGAAAACTCTGAAGAAGCACCGTGCTGCTATTGGGTATATTCTTGATGATCTTAAGGGCATTAGTCCCACTCTATGTCAACATAAAATAAATTTGGAAGACGATGATAAACCAGTTCGTGATCATCAACGACGGCTGAATCCTAAAATGAAAGAAGTGGTAAGAAAGGAAATACTAAAGCTCCTTGAGGCAGGTATAATCTATCCCGTTGCTGATAGTCAGTGGGTAAGTCTTGTCCAGTGTATCCCTAAGAAGGGAGGTATTACTGTCGTTCCTAATGATAAAGATGAATTGATTCCTCAAAGAATTATTACAGGTTATAGGATGGTAATTGATTTCCGCAAATTAAATAAGGCCACTAAAAAGGATCATTACCCCTTACCTTTTATCGATCAAATGCTAGAAAGATTATCCAAACATACACATTTTTGCTTTCTAGATGGTTATTCTGGTTTCTCTCAAATACCTGTGTCAGCCAAGGATCAATCAAAGACTACTTTTGCTTTCCCTTTTGGTACTTTTTCTTATAGACGTATGCCTTTTGGTTTATGTAATGCACCTGCTACCTTTCAAAGATGTATGCCTGCTATATTCTCTGACTTTTGTGAAAAGATTGTTGAGGTTTTCATGGATGATTTCTTTGTTTACGGAACTTCTTTTGATGATTTCTTAAGCAACCTTGATCGAGTTTTGCAGAGATGTGAAGAAATCTTGTTTTGAATTGGGAGAAGTGCCACTTTATGGTTAATGAAGGTATTGTCTTGGGGCATAAAATTTCTGAAAGAGGTATTGAAGTTGATAAAGCTAAAGTTGATGCTATTGAAAAGATGCCGTGTCCTAAGGACATTAAAGGTATAAGAAGTTTCCACGGTCATGCTGGTTTTTATAGGAGGTTCATTAAGGACTTTTCTAAAATTTATTGGCTATATTCTCTGACTTTTGTGAAAAGATTTGTGAGGTTTTCATGGATGATTTCTCCATCTATGGATCTTCTTTTGATGATTGCTTGAGAAACCTTGATCGAGTTTTGCAGAGATGTGAAGAAACTAATCTTGTCTTGAATTGGGAAAAGTGCCACTTTATGGTTAATGAAGGTATTGTCTTGGGGCATAAAGTTTCTGAAAGAGGTAGTGAAGTTGATAAAGCCAAGGTTGATGCTATTGAAAAGATGTCATGCCCCAAGGACATCAAAGGTATAAGAAGTTTCCTTGGTCATGCCGGATTTTATAGGAGGTTCATTAAGGACTTCTCAAAAATTTCTCGGCCTCTAACTAATTTATTGCAAAAAGATATACCATTTGTCTTTGATGATGATTGTGTAGAAGCATTTGAAATACTTAAGAAAGCATTGATCTCTGCACCTATTGTTCAGCCACCTGATTGGAATTTACCCTTTGAAATTATGTGTGATTGTAACATCCCAAATTTTCAATTTGGAATGTTATATATTAGATCATCATGCATATCATATTTTATTTGCTTTTGATTTTGATCCTAGAAAATCCTAAGCAACTCAAGGACCCACGGAGAGAGTTGGGGATTTCGTTATTTACGTATTTGAGTTTTCTCAAATTATGTAAACAGGATCATTTGATTTTATTTATTTTATCGTCAATTATTTCTATTACAAAAATATGAGAGAGGGAATAAAATGACTTTCCCAAAATATAGAAATATTGAGGATTTAATAAAAAATCAAATAAGATTTATTTCGGAGTTTTTCGGTATTTTTATTTGAATTTAGGAAAAATACGCGTTTTTCAAAGTTGTAGTTCGGGCCCAAATAAATGTTCACTTTATCGGGCTTGATTTTAGGAACCCGGCAAAATTTATTTCGCGATTTTTGAAGTCCGTTTAGTATTTCTTTTTATTTTTCTTCCGAGCGGAATTATTTAAAAAAACGGAAACCGACTTCGGGCCGTACCCGAGCGGGACACCGCCCGGGGCAGCCTTTAAATACCCGCGCCCCGGGCCAGAGAAGCCCACAACCGCCCCAGCCCCACCGCCGGACGCCGCCGCCGCCGCCGGAGCGCGCTTTCCAAGGTTCACCGACGCGCCTCGTTTTCCGTGCAAAAAGAGAGGAATTTTTTTTTCTTGTCTGTTCGTCGCTTGTCTTTTTCGTCAGGTTTTCCGCGGTTGTTTCCTGATCGCGATTTCTGATCCGATTTTCGTTTTAGTATAACTTTTCGCTCGTTTATCGGAATCAGGCGATTCAACCGCCTGGAGTTTCGTCTCGAAACCCTCTTTCCGAATAACCAACTTAAACAAGTTTTTGCTACAGTAAAATTTGACCTAGATCCAGATTACTAGAACGAAGTTGTTTTCTTTCGCCGTTTGATTTCTTTTGCTTCGTCCGATTTGATTCTTTTTGCAAACCAGGGTTCTTAAGTTGAACTTTCTGGTTAGATCTTCTATTTGAGTTTTACCTGTGCATTAGATGAGTACTTATTGTATGCTTGTTTGTTGTCTGCGATAGAATACCCGGAGTGCGCCGCCTGTTACTTCGAATATCTAGGTTTCGCGGATCATCAGCAAGGCAAGTAACACTTTGATCATACCTTTTCTACAACCTAGTTTTATTGCATTAGATCAATCTTCACACATTGCATGATTAGGATCTAATTAAATTGTGGGATGGCAAGTAGATGAGGTAGTACCTATTACCTATTTATTATGAAACCTTTGGGAGTTACTTCTACGTTTGCTTATTATGCCATGCTATGCTAGTAGACGTGGATTGGGTGAGTGATATCCATGACAGATGTGAGTTTGATAATTTTAATGATTTATTTATGGTGGCAACTTAAATACACATCCGGGTGGATTGAGGCACCTGGTTTCTATCAGGACTTGCCTGTTTTTTTTTGGACCGCCACCCAGGCTCAAAGGGATCATAAGATTATTCATACTAGAAACTTCCGTGTGCAGCCACAAGCCATTATGGGCTCTGGCATAGTTGATTAAGTTGTGCGAACTCTTACAGTGGTAGACTAGCAGATGTAGGGGATGTAGGTGGTACAGTCTACCCGATCGTAAGGTGCTAGCGCTTCTGAAAGGCTATGTCTCGGTCATCCGTTTCTCAAACACCATGTAGTGCGAGAAATCCCATGGAGGCGATCGAGTCTTGTGGGGAAAAGTGCGCAAACCTCTGCAGAGTGTAATAAACTAATCATGATTAGCCGTGTCCCCGGTTATGGACAACTTGAGTATCTGGTACTTGGATTATCATGTGAATCTCAACATGTTACTTAAAAATTAATTTTGATGGGTTTGTTTAATGATGATTTATAATTGGGATTGAGGATGCTGTCAACCATTCTCAATGTTTAACAACCACCATAATAGTAAATAAATTTATTCCTTTGAAGTAGGGAAAAATTGGCTTTACGCAAAAACTGTAACCATAGAGCTTTACACCAGCCAAATATGCATATAGTATAGCTGTTGCATTCCATTACTCTCTATGTGTTACCTTGCCAGCATATTCCATGTGCTGACCCGTTTTCGGGCTGCAACGTTAATGTTGCAGACTTTTCAGACGACGATTAAGGAGTTTAGGTCGTGGTTCTATACTTAGTGATGCCGCTGGATTTGATGGACTCACTTATCTTCCAAGCCTTCCGCTGTTATCGTTATTAGATGGCCTTAAGCCATATTTATTGTAATAAGTTCTCTTTTGAGACATCCGATGTAATAAGTGTGTGATTGCTACTCTGCTATAAATCCTCCGAGTACTGTGTGGTGTCAGCATTACTGATCCGGGGATGACACCGGAGCATAGAGATCAGACTGTTTGAGGTCTGGTCGCTACAGTGATGCTAGTGATTATGCTATAGGTGCTGTTCTAGGGCAAAGAGTTGATAAGAAATTAAACGTTATTCAATATGCTAGTAAAACCCTAGACAATTCTCAAAGAAATTATGCTACTACCGAAAAAGAATTCTTAGAAGTTGTATTTGCTTGTGATAAGTTGAGACCTTCTATTTTTGATTCTAAAGTAACTATTCACACTGATCATGCTGCTATTAAATATCTTATGGAAAAGAAAGATGCTAAACCTAGACTTATTAGATGGGTTATCTTGCTACAAGAATTTGACTTACATATTGTTGATAGAATGGGAGCTGAGAACCCTGTTGCAGACAACTTGTCTAGGTTAGAAAATGTGTTTGATGACCCACTACCTATTGATGATAGCTTTCCTGATGAGCAATTAAATGCCATAAATGCTTCTCATACTGCTCCATGGTATGCTGATTATGCTAATTACATTGTTGCCAAATTCATACCACCTAGTTTCACATACTAACAAAAGAAAAAGTTCTTCTATGATATGAGGCATTACTTTTGGGATGACCCACATCTTTATAAAGAAGGAGTAGATGGTGTTATTAGATGTTGTGTACCCGAGCATGAACAGGAACAGATCCTACGCAAGTGTCACTCCGAAGCCTATGGAGGACACCATGCTGGAGATAGAACTGCACATAAGGTATTGCAATCTGGTTTTTATTGGCCTACTCTATTCAAAGATGCTCGTAAGTTTGTCTTATCTTGTGATGAATGTCAAAGAATTGGTAACATTAGTAGACGTTAAGAAATGCCTATGAACTATTCACTCGTTATTGAACCATTTGATGTTTGGGGCTTTGACTATATGGGACCTTTTCCTGCCTCTAATGGATATACACATATTTTAATTGTTGTTGATTACGTTACTAAGCGGGTAGAAGCTATTCCAACTAGTAGTGCTGATCATAACACTTCTATTAAGATGCTTAAAGAAGTTATTTTTCCAAGATTTGGTGTCCCTAGATATTTAATGACTGATGGTGGTTCACATTTTATTCATGGTGCTTTCCGTAAAATGCTTGCTAAGTATGATGTTAATCATAGAATTGCATCTCCTTATCACCCACAGTCTAGTGGTCAAGTAGAATTGAGTAATACAGAGCTCAAATTAATTTTGCAAAAGACTGTCAATAGCTCTAGAAAGAATTTGTCCAAGAAACTTGATGATGAATTATGGGCATATAGAACTGCATATAAAAATCCTATGGGTATGTCTCCGTATAAAATGGTTTATGGAAAAGCATATCACTTACCTCTCGAACTAGAACACAAGGCATATTGGGCTATTAAAGAGCTCAATTATGATTTCAAACTTGCCGGTGAGAAGAGGTTATTTGATATTAGCTCACTCGATGAATGGAGAACCCAAGCCTAAGAAAATGCCAAGTTGTTTAAAGAAAAAGTTAAAAGATGGCATGATAAAAGGATACAAAAGCGTGAGTTTAATGTAGGTGATTATGTATTGCTATACAACTCTCGTTTAAGATTTTTTTTTGCAGGAAAACTTCTCTCTAAATGGGAAGGTCCTTACGTTATCGAGGAGGTCTATCATTCCGGTGCCATAAAAATCAACAACTTTGAAGGCACAAATCCGAAGGTGGTGAACGGTCAAAGAATCAAACATTATATCTCAGGTAATCCCATAAATGTTGAAACCAATGTTATTGAAACCGTAACCCCGGAGGAATACATAAGGGACACTTTTTGGAACGTTTTAGACTCTGAAAAGGAATAGGTATGTGGTACGGTAAGTAAACCAACTCCAAACCAGTTTTTAAGGCAATATTTCTCCGTTTTGGAATATTTAGAAAATAGAAAAATAAGAAGCAAACCGGGATGGACACGAGGGCTCCATGAGGGTGGAGGGCGCGCCCTACCCTCCTGGGCGTGCCCCCCTACCTCGTGGGCACCTCATGCGCTCTCCGGACTCTGTTTTCTTGCACAATACATATTTTGGTCGGTAAAAATTCATTATATAACCTTCCGGGGTTTTGACTCCCGTATCACGCAAAAATCTCTTGTTCTTGTTTCGAGCTGTTTTCTGCCAGGGTTGTCAAAGCTAAGCATCATGTCATCTCCCTCCTCCTCCAACAATGGTGACAACGATGCTTGGCTAATGAAGATAGAGCTGAAGAGGGAAGAACCCATGGAGATCAACAAGGATGAAGGGATCAAGAAGGCTATGGAGGATCACGCTCCGGCAGCAGAAGACATCCTTCAACTTGATCACAATCTTCTTACCCCAACTGAGATCGAAGCTTTCAAGATGATTGAGTTAGCTCGTATACAGAACAAGTATCTCACACGTGAAAATATTTTGTTGAAGGAACATATTGTTGCACTCAAGGGCATTATCCGCAAGCTGGAGGACCTCTTATGCTTGATGTGTGACTATCCATCATCATCACCATCTTCTTCACCAACAAAGAAGAACTGAGCATCGGGTATGGGCATTCTCCTTGGCAACTGCCAAGCTTGGGGGAGGGCCCCGGTATCGTATCATCACCACTTTTATCTTTACCGTTTTTCTTAGTTCGATCCTTTTGGCAACATATTGATCTAGTAGAATAAAGTTTATGGCATGATCTAGTTTTGAGTTTTTCTTTATGATCCCTCTATGTAATCGAGTCCGTGAGCTATATATATAATAAAGATCAGTGTTGAGTCAAGGGCTTGATTATTTTGCCATGATACTAAGTGAATAAAAGAGAAGAGAAATAAATAAAAAAGGAAACAAAGAGATCATATGGATCTTATGGAGAATAATGAGCTCACATAGAAAAAGTATGATGAATAAAAGTTGTTGAGAGTTGACAAACATAGTTTTGGTCATCATTGCAATTAATAGGAAGTAATAAAGAAAGAGAGGTCTTCACATATAAATATACTATCTTGGACATCTTTTATGATTGTGAGCACTCATTAAAATATGACATGCTAAAGAGTTGGTGTTGGACAAGGAAGACAATGTAATGGGTTATGTTTTCTTACATCTAAGATAAATTATATTGTCATGGATCATCCAACATGGTTGAGCTTGCCTTTCGCCCTCATGCTAGCCAAATTCATTGCACCAAGTAGAGATAGTACTTGTGCTTCCAAATACCCTTAACCAGTTTTGCCATAAGAGTCCACCATACCTACCTATGGATTGAGTAAGATCCTCGAAGTAAGTTGTCATCGGTGCAAACAATAAAAATTGCTCTCTAAATATGTATGACTTATTAGTGTGGGAGAAAATAAGATTTATACGATCGTGTGATATGGAAGAAATAAAAGCGACAGACTGCATAATAAAGGTCCATATCACAAGTGGCAATATAAAGTGACGTTCTTTTGCATTAAGATTTTGTGCATCCAACCATAAAAGCGCATGACAACCTCTGCTTCCCTCTGCGAAGGGCCTATCTTTTACCTTTATCTCCTACCTTACATAAGAGTCATGGTGATCTTCACCCTTTCTTTTTACTTTTTATCTTTTGGCAAGCACAGTATGTTGGAAAGATCCTGGTATATATGGCTAATTGGATGTGAGTTTTCATGAACTATTATTGTTGACATTACCCTTGAGGTAAAACATTGGGAGGCAAAACTATAAGCCCCTGTCTTTCTTTGTGTCTGATTAAAACTACATACCCATAAGTATTCCGTGAGTGTCAGAAATTGTGAAAGACTATATGATAGTTGAGTATGTGAACTTGCTGAAAAGCTCTTATATATTGACTCTTTCCTATGTTATGATAAATTGCAATTGCTCCAATGACTGAGATTATAGTTTATTAGTTTTCAATGAAGTTTACGATTCATACTTGAAATTGTGATCGAATTATTACTCTAGCAAAAGAAATCATATGACAAGAATTATATAAGTTGTTGTTCTAAGAATGATCATGATGCCCTCATGTCCGTATTTTATTTTTATCGACACCTCTATCTCTAAACATGTGGACATTTTTTTCGATTTCGGCTTTCGCTTGAGGACAAGCGGGGTCTAAGCTTGGGGGAGTTGATACGTCCATTTTGCATCATGCTTTTATATCGATATTTATTGCATAATGGGCTGTTATTTCACACTATGTCACAATACTTATGCCTATTCTCTCTTATTTTACAAGGTTTACAAAAAGAGGGAGAATGCCGGCAGCTGGGATTCTGGGCTGGAAAAGGAGCAAATATTAGAGACCTATTCTGCACAGCTCCAAAAGTCCTGAAACTTCACGGAAGACGTTTTCAGAATATATAAAAAATACTGAGCGCAAGAAGTTCACCAAGGGGGCCACACCCTGCCCACGAGGGTGGGGGCGCGCCCCCTACCTCGTGGGCCCCCTGGTGGCCCTCCGATGGCCATCTTCTGCTATATGAAGTCTTTCGATGAGAAAAAAATCTTAAGCCATCTTCTCGGACGAAACTCCACCGCCACGAGGCGGAACCTTGGAAGAACCAATCTAGGGCTCTGGCGGAGCTGTTCTGCCGGGGAAACTTCCCTCCGGGAGGGGGAAATCATCGCCATCGTCATCCCCAAAGCTCCTCTCATAGGGAGAGGGCAATCTCCATCAACATCTTCACCAGCACCATCTCCTCTTAAAACCCTAGTTCATCTCTTGTATCAATTCTTGTCTCCAAGTCCGTGATTGGTACTAGTAGGTTGCTAGTAGTGTTAATTACTCCTTGTAGTTGATTCTAGTTGGTTTATTTGGTGGAAGATAATATGTTCAGATCCTATATGCATATTAATACCCCTCTGATTATGAACATGAATATTCTTTGTGAGTAGTTACGTTTGTTCCTGAGGACATGGGAGAAGTCTTGCTATTAGTAGTCATGTGAATTTGGTATTTGTTCGATATTTTGATGAGATGTATGTTGTCTCTCCTCTAGTGGTGTTATGTGAACGTCGACTACATAACACTTCACCATTATTTGGGCTAGAGGAAGGCATTGGGAAGTAATAAGTAGATGATGGGTTGCTAGAGTGACAGAAGCTTAAACCCTAGTTTATGCGTTGCTTCGTAAGGGGCTGATTTGGATCCATATGTTTCATGCTATGGTTAGGTTTACCTTAATATTTTTGTTGTAGTTGCGGATGTTTGAAATAGAGGTTAATCATAAGTGGGATGCTTCTGCAAGTAAGGACAGCACCGGTCCACCCACATATCATATTATCAAAGTACCGAACATGAATCATATGAACGTGATGCAAACTAGCTTGACGATATTCCCATGTGTCCTCGGGAGCGCTTTTCTCTATATAAGAGTTTGTCCAGGCTTTTCCTTTGCTACAAAAAGGATTGGGCCACCTTGCTGCACTTTATTTACTTTTGTTACTTGTTGCTCGTTACAAATTATCCTAGCACAAAACTATCGGTTACCACTTATTTCAGTACTTGCAGAGAATACCTTGCTGGAAACTGATGTCTACTACACAACCTTCTTCTTGTAGACGTTGTTGGGCCTCCAAGTGCAGAGGTTTGTAGGACAGTAGCAAATTTCCCTCAAGTGGATGACCTAAGGTTTATCAATCCATAGGAGGCGTAGGATGAAGATGGTCTCTCTCAAGCAACCCTGCAACCAAATAACAAAGAGTCTCTTGTGTCCCCAACACACCCAATACAATGGTAAATTGTATAGGTGCACTAGTTCTGCGAAGAGATGGTGATACAAGTGGTATCTGGATAATAGATAAAGGTTTTTGTAATCTGAAAATATAAAAACAGCAAGGTAACGAATGATAAAAGTGAGCATAAACGGTATTGCAATGCGTTGAAACAAGGCCTAGGGTTCATACTTTCACTAGTGCAAGTTCTCGCAACAATAATAACATAATTGGATCACATAACTATCCCTCAACATGCAACAAAGAGTCACTCCAAAGTCACTAATAGCGGAGAATGAACGAAGAGATTATGGTAGGGTACGAAACCACCTCAAAGTTATTCTTTCCAATCAATCCGTTGGGCTATTCCTATAGGTGTCACAAACAGCCCTAGAGTTCGTACTAGAATAGCACCTTAAGACACAAATCAACCAAAACCCTAATGTCACCTAGATACTCCAATGTCACCTCAAGTATCCGTGGGTATGATTATACGATATGCATCACACAATCTCAGATTCATCTATTCAACCAACACATAGAACCTCAAAGAGTGCCCCAAAGTTTCTACCTGAGAATCATGATGAAAATGTGTGCCAACCCCTATGCATAGGTTCATGGGCGGAACACGCAAGTTGATCACCAAAACATACATCAAGTGAATCATGTGATATCCCATTGTCACCACAGATACGCACGACAAGACATACATCAAGTGTTCTCAAATCTTTAAAGACTCAATCCAATAAGATAACTTCAAAGGGGAAACTCAATCCATTACAAGAGAGTAGAGGGGGAGAAACATCATAAGATCCAACTATAATAGCAAAGCTGGCGATACATTAAGATCGTGCCAAATCAAGAACACGAGAGAGAGAGAGAGAGAGAGAGATCAAACACATAGCTACTGGAACATACCCTTAGCCCCGAGGGAGAACTACTCCCTCCTCGTCATGGAGAGCACCGGGGTGATGAAGATGGCCACCGGAGAGGGATTGCCCCCTCCGGCAGGGTGCCGGAATGGGTCTAGATTGGCTTTCGGTGGCTACGGAGGCTTCTGGCGGCGGAACTCCCGATATATTGTGCTCCCCGATTGTTTTAGGGTATATGGAGATATATAGGAGGAAGAAGTGCGTCAGGGGGGCCACGAGGGGCCCACGAGGGTGGAGGGCGCACCCAGGGGGGTGGGCGTGCCCCCCTACCTTGTGGCTTCCTCGAGGCTTCCTTGACGTGGACTCCAAGTCTCTCGGGTTGCTTTCCTTCCAAAAATAAGTTCCGTGAAGTTTCAGGTCAATTGGACTCCGTTTGATTTTCCTTTTCTGCAATATTCTAAAACAAGGAAAAAACAGAAATTGGCACTGGGCTCTGGGTTAATAGGTTAGTCCCAAAAATCATATAAAATAGCATATAAATGCATATAGAACATCCAAGGTTGATAATATAATAGCATGGAACAATAAAAAATTATAGATACATTGGAGACGTATCAGCACCCCCAAGCTTAATTCCTGCTCGTCCTCGAGTAGGTAAATGATAAAAACAGAATGTTTGATGTGGAATGCTACCTAACATATTTATCCATGTAGTTCTCTTTATTGTGGCAAGAATATTCAGATCCATAAGATTCAAGACAAAAGTTTAATATTGACATAAAAATAATAATACTTCAAGCACACTAATAAAGCAATTATGTCTTCTCAAAATAACATGTCCAAAGAAGGCCATCCCTACAAAATCATATAGTCTGGCTATGCTCCATCTTCACCAGACAACGTATTTAAATCATGCACAACCCTGATGGCAAGCCAAGCAATTGTTTCATACTTTTGATGTTCTCAAACTTTTTCAATCTTCACGCAATATATGAGCGTGAGCCATGCATATAGCACTATAGGTGGAATAGAATGGTGCTTGTGGAGGAGACAAAAAGGAGAAGATAGTCTCACATCAACTAGGCGTATCAACGGACTATGGAGATGCCCATTAATAGATATCAATGTGAGTGAGTAGGGATTGCCATGCAACAGATGCACTAGAGCTATAAATGTATGAAAGCTCAACAAAAGAAACTAGTGGGTGTGGATCCAACTTGCTTGCTGACGAAGACCTAGGGCATTTTGAGGAAGCCCATCATTGGAATATACAAGCCAAGTTCTATAATGAAATATTCCCACTAGTATATGAAAGTGACAACATAGGAGACTCTCTATCATGAAGATCATGGTGCTACTTTGAAGCACAAGTGTGGTAAAAGGATAGTAGCATTGCCCCTTCTCTCTTTTTCTCTCATTTTTTTATATTTTTTTGGGCCTTCTTCTTTTTTATGGCCTTTTTTTATTTGGGCCTTTTCTCTTTTTTTCGGAGTCTCATCCCGACTTGTGGGGGAATCATAGTCTCCATCATCCTTTCCTCACTGGGACCATGTTCTAATAATGATGATCATCACACTTTTATTTACTTACAACTCATGAATTACAACTCGACACTTAGAACAAGATATGACTCTATATGAATGCCTCCGACGGTGTACCGGGATGTGCAATGACTCATGAGTGACATGTATGAAAGAATTATGAACGGTGGCTTTGCGACAAATACGATGTCAACTACATGATCTTGCAAAGCAATATGACAATGATGAAGCATGTCATAATAAATGGAACGGTGGAAAGTTGCATGGCAATATATCTCGGGATGGCTGTTTTGAGGAAGGTATATGGTGGGTTTATGGTACCGGCGAAAGTTACACGGTACTAGAGAGGCTAGCAATGGTGGAAGGGTGAGAGTGCGTATAATCCATGGACTCAACATTAGTCATAAAGAACTCACATACTTATTGCAAAAATCTATTAGTTATCGAAAGAAAGTACTACGCGCATGCTCCTAGGGGGATAGATTGGTAGGAAAATACCATCGCTCGTCCCCGACCGCCACTCATAAGGAAGACAATCAATAAATAAATCATGCTCCGACTTCATCACATAACGGTTCACCATACGTGCATGCTACGGGAATCACAAACTTCAACACAAGTATTTTTCAAATTCACAACTACTCAACTATAATGAATCTAATATTACCATCCTCATATCTCAAAACAATCATCAAGTATCAAACTTCTCATAGTATTCAATGCACTTTATATGAAAGTTTTTATTATATCCCTCTTGGATGTCCATCATATTAGGACTAGTTTCATAACCAAAGCAAACTACCATGCTGTTCTAAAGACTCTCAAAATAATATAAGTGAAGCATGAGAGTTCATTAATTTCTATAAAATAAAACCACCACCGTGCTCTAAAAAGATATAAGTGAAGCACTAGAGCAACAACAAACTACTCCGAAAGATATAAGTGAAGATCAATGAGTAGTTAAATAATTATTTAGCTATGTGAAGACTCTCTAACATTTAATAATTTCAGATCTTGGTATTTTATTCAAACAGCAAGCAAAGCAAAATAAAATAAAATGACGCTCCAAGCAAAACACATATCATGTGGCGAATAAAAATATAGCTCCAAGTAAAGTTACCGATGAACAAAGACGAAAGAGGGGATGCCTTCCGGGGCATCCCCAAGCTTAGGCTCTTTGTTGTCCTTGAATATTACCTTGGGGTGCCTTGGTCATCCCCAAGCTTAGGCTCTTGCCACTCCTTATTCCATAGTCCATCGAATCTTTACCCAAAACTTGAAAACATCACAACACAAAACTTAACAGAAAACTCGTAAGCTCCGTTAGTATAAGAAAGTAAATCACCACTTAGGTACTGTTGTGAATTCATTCTAAATTCATATTGGTGTAATATCTACTGTATTCCAACTTATCTATGGTTCATACCCTCCGATACTACTCATAGATTCATCAAAATAAGCAAACAACACATCGAAAATAGAATCTGTCAAAAATAGAACAGTCTGTAGTAATCTGGATCAAACGTATACTTCTCGAACCCCAAAAATTCTAAAATAAATTTCTGGACCTGAGAAAATTTTCTATTAATCATCTTCAAAAATAATTAACTAAATAGCACTCTCCAAATAAAAATGGCGGCAATTCTTGTGAGCGCTAAAGTTTCTATTTTTTACAGCATGATCATAAAGACTTCACCCAAGTCTTCCCAAAGGTTCTACTTGGCACAAACACTAATTAAAACATAAAAAACACAATCATAACAGAGGCTAGATAAATTATTTATTACTAAAAATGAGCAAAAATCAAGGAACAAAAATAAAGTTGGGTTGCCTCCCAACAAGCGTTATCGTGTAACGCCCCTAGCTAGGCATGATGATTTCAATGATGCTCACATAAAGGATAAGAATTGAAACATAAAGAGAGCATCATGAAGAATATGACTAGCACATTTAAGTCTAACCCACTTCCTATGCATAGGGATTTTTTAAGCAAACAACTTATGAGAACAATAATCAACTTGCATAGGAAGGTAAAACAAGCATAACTTCAAAACTTTAAGCACATAGAGAGGAAACTTGATATTATTGCAATTCCTACAAGCATATATTCCTCCCTCATAATAATTTTCAGTAGCATCATGAATGAATTCAACAATATAACCAGCACCTAAAGCATTCTTTTCATGATCTACAAGCATAGAAAATTTACTACTCTCCACATAAGCAAGATTCTTCTCATGAATAATAGTGGGAGCAAACTCAACAAAATAACTATCATGTGATTGAAAAGTAACATCAAGATGACAAGTTTCATGGTTATAATTGTTCTTTATAGCATACGTGTCATCACAATAATCATCATAGATAGGAGGCATGCTTTCATAATAATAAATTTGCTCATCAAAACTTGGGGGACAAAAAATATCATCTTCATCAAACATAGCTTCCCCAAGCTTGTGGCTTTGCATATCATTAGCATCATAGATATTCAAGGAATTCATACTAACATAATTGCAATCATGCTCATCATTCAAATATTTAATGCCAAACATTCTAATGCATTCTTCTTCTAACACTTTGGCACACTTTTCCTTTCCATCATACTCACGAAAGATATTAAAAAGATGAAGCGTATGAGGCAAACTTAATTCCATTTTTTTGTAATTTTCTTTTATAAACTAAACTAGTGCTAAAACAAGAAACAAAAAGATTCGATTGCAAGATCTAAATATATACCTTCAAGCGCTAACCTCCCTGGCAACGGCGCCAGAAAAGAGCTTGATGTCTACCACACAACCTTCTTCTTGTAGACGTTGTTGGGCCTCCAAGTGCAGAGGTTTCTAGGATAGTAGCAAATTTCCCACAAGTAGATGACCTAAGGTTTATCAATCCGTAGGAGGCGTAGGATGAAGATGGTTTCTCTCAAGCAACCCTGCAACCAAATAACAAAGAGTCTCTTGTGTCCCCAACACACCCAATACAATGGTAAATTGTATAGGTGCACTAGTTCGGCGAAGAGATGGTGATACAAGTGGTATATGGATAATAGATAAAGGTTTTTGTAATATGAAAATATAAAAACAGCAAGGTAACGGATGATAAAAGTGAGCGTAAATGATATTGCAATGCATTGAAACAAGGCCTAGGGTTCATACTTTCACTAGTGCAAGTTCTCTCAACAATAATAACATAATTGGATCACATAACTATCCCTCAACATGCAACAAGGAGTCACTCCAAAGTCACTAATAGCGGAGAACGAACGAAGAGATTATGGTAGGGTACGAAACCACCTCAAAGTTATTCTTTCCAATCAATCCGTTGGGCTATTCCTATAGGTGTCACAAACAGCCTAGAGTTCATACTAGAATAACACCTTAAGACACAAATCAACCAAAACCCTAATGTCACCTAGATACTCCAATGTCACCTCAAGTATCCGTGGGTATTATTATACGATATGCATCACACAATCTCAGATTCATCTATTCAACCAACACATAGAACCTCAAACAGTGCCCCAAAGTTTCTACCGGAGAATTGCGACGAAAACATGTGCCAACCCCTATGCATAGGTTCATGGGCGGAACCCGCAAGTTGATCACCAAAACATACATCAAGTGAATCACGTGATATCCCATTGTCACCACATATACGCACGGCAAGACATACATCAAGTGTTCTCAAATCTTTAAAGACTCAATCCGATAAGATAACTTCAAACGGGAAACTCAATCCATTACAACAGAGTAGAGGGGGAGAAACATCATAAGATCCAACTATAATAGCAAAGCTTGCGATACATCAAGATCGTGCCAAATCAAGAACACGAGAGAGAGAGAGAGAGAGAGAGAGAGAGAGAGATCAAACACATAGCTACTGGTACATACCCTCAGCCCTGAGGGAGAACTACTCCCTCCTCGTCATGGACAGTACCGGGATGATGAAGATGGCCACCAGAGAGGGATTGCCCCCTCCGGCAGGGTGCCGGAACGGGTCTAGATTGGCTTTCGGTGGCTACGGAGGCTTCTGGCGGCGGAACTCCCGATCTATTGTGCTCCCCGATTGTTTTAGGGTATATGGAGATATATACGAGGAAGAAGTGCGTCAGGGGGGGCCACGAGGGGCCCACGAGGGTGGAGGACGCGCCCAGGGGGTGTGCGCGCCCCCCTACCTCGTGGCTTCCTCGAGGCTTCCTTGACGTGGACTCCAAGTCTCCCGGGTTGCTTTCCTTCCAAAAATAAGTTCCGCGAAGTTTCAGGTCAATTGGACTCCGTTTGATTTTCCTTTTCTACGATATTCTAAAACAAGGAAAAAACAGAAACTGGCACTGGGCTTTGGGCTCTGGGTTAATAGGTTAGTCCCAAAAATCATATAAAATAGCATATAAATGCATATAAAACACCCAAGGTTGATAATATAATAGAATGGAACAATCAAAAATTATAGATACGTTGGAGAAGTATCAGAAACCGCTTATCATTTCGTTCTGCTCCTCGTTGGGTTCGACACTCTTACTTATTGAAAGGACTACGATAGATCCCCTATACTTGTGGGTCATCAAGGCTGTTCTTCCTTTGTACTGTTCATCATCTGCCCTAGAGGCAATCCACCACCACCACACTGGAGTAGGGTATTACACCACAACGGTGGCTGAAACCAGTATAACATCGTGTCTTTCTGTGTTGCGAGTTCGTAGAGTTCGTCCACGAGATCTTAGCGAGCTAGGGCGTAGATCGGTAGGAAGGAAAGACTTCGTGCGCACCCTAGTGTTCGAACCTATAGGGTTTGCCGGAACCCCACATCCGACAGTGATCAAAGCATATGGTTTTATACTTACTTGCGGTGAAGCCTGTATTTACAAGAAAGTGAGTGGGAGCACTACAACATTTCTGATAAGTATATGTGAATGACATGTTGTTGATCAGAAATAATGTAGAATTTTCTAGAAAGCATAAATGAGTGTTTGAAAGGAGTTTTTCAAAGGAATACCTCGGTGAAGCTATATACATATTGAGCATCAAGATCTATAGAGATAGATCAAGATGCTTGATATGTTTTCTATGAGTACATACCTTGACAAGATTTTGAAGTAGTTCAAAATGGAACAGTCAAAGAAGGAGTTTTTGCCTATGTTGCAAGGTGTGAAGTTGAGTAAAGACTCAAAACCCGACCATGGCAGAAAATAGAAAGAGAATGAAAAGTCATTCCCTATGCCTCAGTCATAGGTTCTATAAAGTATGTTATGATGTATACCAGACCTATTGTGTACCTCACCATAAGTTTGTCAAGAGGGTACAATAGTGATCCAGGAGTGGATGACTAGTCAGCAGTAATATCATTAGTGGAATAAGGAAATGTTTCTCGGTTATGGAGGTGAAAAAGAGTTCGTCGTAAAGAGTTACGTCGATGCAAACTTTGACACCGATCTGGACGACTCTAAGTCTCAATCTAGATACATATCGAAAGTGTGAGCAATTAGCTAGAGTAGCTACATGCAAAGCATTGTAGACATAGAAAATTTGCAAAATACATACGGCTCTGAATGTGGCAGACCCGTTGACTAAATTTCTCTCACAAGCAAAACATGATCACTCTTTGGGTCTTAATCACATAGCGATGTGAACTAGATTATTGACTCTGGTAAACCCTTTGGGTGTTATTCACATGGAGATGTGAACTAATCACATAAAGATGTGAACTATTGGTGTTAAATCACATGACAATGTGAACTAGATTATTGACTATAGTGCAAGTCGGAGACTGAAGGAAGTATGCCCTAGAGGCAATAATAAAGTTGTTATTTCTATTTCCTTATATCATGATAGATGTTTATTATTCATACTAGAATTGTATCAACCGGAAACTTAGTACATGTGTGAATACATAAACAAACAGAGTGTCCCTAGTATGCCTCTACTTGACAAGCTCGTTAATGAAAGATGGTTAAGTTTCCTAGCCATGGACATGTGTTGCCATTTGATGAACGGGGTCACATCATTAGAGAATGATGTGATGGACAAGACCCATCCGTTAGCTTAGCATAATGATCGTTCAGTTTTATTGCTACTGCTTTCTTCATAACGTATACATGTTCCTCTGACTATGAGATTATGCAACTCCCGAATACCGAAGGAACACTTTGTGTGCTACCAAATGTCACAACGTAACATGGTGATTATAAAGGTGCTCTAGAGGTGTCTTCGATGGTGTTTGTTGTGTTGGCATAGATCGAAATTAGGATTTGTCACTCCAATTGTCGGAGAGGTATCTCTAGGCCCTCTCGGTAATGTACATCACTATATGCCATGCAAGCAATGTAGCTAATGAGTTATTTACGGGATGTAGCATTAAGGAACGAGTAAAGAGACTTGCCGGTAACGAGATTGAACTAGGTATTGAGATACCGACGATCAAATCTCGGGCAAGTAACATACCGATGACAAAGGGAACAACATATATCGTTATGCGGTTTGTCCGATAAAGATCTTCATAGAATACGTAGGAACCAATATGAGCATCCAGGTTCCGCTATTAGTTATTGATCAGAGACGTGTCTCGGTCATGTCTACATAGTACTTGATCCCATAGGGTCCGCACGCTTAACGTTCGGTGACGATCAGTATTATGAGTTTATGTGTTTTGATGTACCAAAGATAGTTCGGAGTCCCGTATGTGATCACGGACATGACAAGGTGTCTCAAAATGGCCGAGACATAGAGATTGATATATTGGACGACTATATTCGGACACCGGGTGAGTTTCGGGGGTCACCGGATATTTATCAGAGTGTCGGGGGGTTATCGGAACCCCTGGGGGAACTAATGGGCCTACATGGGCCTTGTGTGTGAGAGAGAAGGGGGCCTAGGGCTGGCCGCCCCCCCCCCCTTGGGAGTCCGAATTGTACAAGGAGGGGGGCGCCCCCGCCCCCACTTTCCTCCCTCTCTCCTCTCCTTCCTTTCCCCTTCCGCCGTCCTAGTTGGACTAGGAAAAAGGGGAGTCCTACTCCTACTAGGAGGAGGACTCCCCCTGTCCTTGGCGCGCCCCTAGGCCGGCCGGCCTCCCCCTTGCTCCTTTGTATATGGGGGCAGGGGCACCCTAGAACACACAAGTTTATTGTTTCCAGCCGTGTGCGGTGCCCCCTCCACCATAATCCACCTCGGTCATATCGTAGCGGTGCTTAGGCGAAGCCCTGTTCCGGTAGCATCATCATCACCGTCATCACGTCGTCGTGCTGACGAAGCTCTCCCTCGACACTCTATTGGATCGTGAGTTCGTGGGACGTCACCGAGCCGAACATGTGCAGATAGCGGAGGTGTCATACCTTTGGTGCTAGGATCGGTCGATCGTGAAGACGTACGACTACATCAACCGAGTTGTCATAACACTTCCGCTTATGGTCTACGAGGGTACGTGCACAACACTCTTCCCTCTTGTTGCTATGCATCACCATGATCTTGCGTGTGTGTAGGAATTTTTTTTGAAATTACTGTGTTCCCCAACAGCATCCGAGCCAGGTCTATGCGTAGATGATATGCATGAGTAGAACACAAAGAGTTGTGGGCGGTGATCATCATACTGCTTACCACCAATGTCTTATTTTGATTTGGCGGTATTGTTGGATGAAGCGGCCCGGACCAACCTTACATGACCACGTTCATGAGACCGGTTCCACCGACAGACATGCAACTAGTTTTGCATAAAGGTGGGTGGCGGGTGTCTTTTTCTCCAACTTTATTTGAATCGAATTTGACTGCGGCCGGTCCTTGTTGGTGGTTAAAACAACAATCTTGATAAATCATCATTGTGGTTTTGATGCGTAGGTAAGAACGGTTCTTGCTAGAACCCCGTAGCAGCCACGTAAAACTTGCAACAACAAAGTAGAGGACGTATAACTTGTTTTTGCAGGGCATGTTGTGATGTGATATGGTCAAGACATGATGTGATATATGTTATTGTATGAGGTGATCATGTTTTGTAAAAGTTATCGGCAACTGGCAGGAGCCTTATGGTTGTCGCTTTATTGTATTAAATGCAAACGCCATGTAATTGCTTTACTTTATCACTATTGGTTAGCGATAGTTGTAGAAGCAATAGTTGGCGAGACGACCACGACGCTATGATGGATATCAAGGTGTCAAGCCGGTGACGATGGAGATCATGATGGTGCTTTGGAGATGGAGATCAAAGGCACAAGATGATGATGCCATATCATGTCACATATTATGATTACATGTGATGTTTATATTTTATGCATCTTATTTTGCTTAGTATGGTGGTAGCATTATAAGATGATCCCTCACTAAAATTTCAAGGTATAAGTGTGATACGTCTCCAATGTATCTATAATTTTTGATTGTTCCATGCAATTATATTATCGACCTTGGATGTTTTATATGCTATTTGATATGATTTTTGGGACTAACCTATTAACCCAGACCCTAGTGCTAGTTTCTGTTTTTCCCTTGTTTCAGTGTTCCGCAGAATATCAAACGGAGTCGAAACGGAATGAAACCTTTTGGAGAAGTTATTTTTGGAAGGAAGCTACCCAATAGACTTGGAGTGCACGTCAGGAAAGAAACGAGGGAGCCACGAGGCAGGGGGCGCGCCCACCCCCCTAGGGCATGCCCTCCACCCTCATGGGCCCCTCGTGGCTCCCCTGGCATATTTCTTCCGCCTATATATATCCATATACCCTAAAACGATCGGGGAACACAATAGATCGGGAGTTCCGCCGCCAGAAGCCTCCGTAGCCACTAAAAACAAATCTAGACCCGTTTAGGCACCCTGCCGGAGGGGGCAACCCATCTCCGGTGGCCATCTTCATCATCCCGGTGCTCTCCATGACAAGGAGGGAGTAGTTCTCCCTCAGGGCTAAGGGTATCTACTAGTATCTATGTGTTTGATCTCTCTCTCTCGTGTCCTTGAGGTGGTACGATCTTGATATATCGCGAGTTTGCTATTATAGTTGGATCTTATGATGTTTTCTCCCCCCTCTACTCTCTTGTAATGGATTGAGTTTTCCCTTTAAAGTTATCTTACCGGATTGAGTCTTTAAGGGTTTGAGAACACTTGATGTATGTCTTGCGTGCGATACCTGTGGTGACAATGGGCTATTCTATGATCCACTTGATGTATGTTTTGGTGATCAACTTGCGGGTTCCGCCCATGAACCTATGCATAGGGGTTGGCACACGTTTTCATCTTGACTTTCTGGTAGAATCTTTGGGGCACTCTTTGAGGTTCTATGTGTTGGTTGAATAGATGAATCTGAGATTGTGTGATGCATATCGTATAATCATACCCATGGATACTTGAGGTGACATTGGAGTATCTAGGTGACATTAGGGTTTTGGTTGTTTTGTGTCTTAAGGTGTTATTCTAGTGTGAACTCTAGGGCTGTTTGTGACACTTATAGGAATAGCCCAACGGATTGATTGGAAAGAATAACTTTGAGGTGGTTTCGTACCCTACCATAATCTCTTCGTTTGTTCTCCGCTATTAGTGACTTTGGAGTGACTCTTTGTTGCATGTTGAGGGATAGTTATATGTTCCAATTATGTTATTATTGTTGAGAGAACTTGCACTAGTGAAAGTATGAACCCTAGGCCTTGTTTCAATGCATTGCGATACCGTTTGTGCTCACTTTTATCACTAGTTACCTTGCTGTTTTTATATTTTCAGATTACAAAAACCTTTATCTACTATCCATATACCACTTGTATCACCATCTCTTCGCCGAACTAGTGCACCCATACAATTTACCATTGTATTGGGTGTGTTGGGGACACAAGAGACTCTTTGTTATTTGGTTGCAGGGTTGCTTGAGAGAGACCATCTTAATCCTACGCCTCCCAATGGATTGATAAACCTTAGGCCATCCACTTGAGGGAAATTTGCTACTGTCCTACAAACCTCTGCACTTGGAGGCCCAACAACGTCTACAAGAAGAAGGTTGTGTAGTAGACATCAAGCTCTTTTCTGGCGTCGTTGCCAGGGAGGTTAGCGCTTGAAGGTATATCTTTAGATCTTGCAATCGAATCTTTTAGTTTCTTGTTTTAGCACTAGTTTAGTTTATAAAAGAAAACTACAAAAAAATGGAATTGAGTTTGCCTCATACGCTTCATCTTTTTAATATCTTTCGTGAGTATGATGGAAAGGTAAATTGTGCCAAAGTGTTAGAAGAAGAATGCATTAAAATGTTTGGCACTAAATCTTTGAGTGATGAGCATGATTGCAATGTTGTTAGTATGAACTCCTTGAATATCCATGGTACTAATGATGATTGCACTAGTCATGATGAAAATATCTCTTATAAGCATGTCAATTTTTATGGAGTATATTGGATTTGCAAGTACACACCAAATAGGGAAGGTAGATATTTCAAGAGGCATAAGTACTTGGAAACTAAGTGGTTGCAAGAAAGGCTAGATGCTTGTGCTAAAAATTTAAATTTTCTTAGCCATACTTGTGAACTTTGCTATGAACGTGATCATTTTAGTACCCAATGCAAATTGTTTCATGATCGTATTGTGTCCAAAAATTGTAATGATTTGATTTCCCTTGCACATCATAATGAACTTAGTTTGCTCTTGGGTTATGAAGAAATGAAATGTATAACTAAGGATATTCCAAAATTTGCCCTTGATAGAGTTCTTCATTTTGATCTAGAGGAAATTTATATGTATTGTGCGGTGAATTGCATTGAAAATCCTTATATTGCCAATTACATAAAGAAAAGAAAACAAATAGAGCATGAAGAGAATACTAACGAAAGGGAAGAGACTTCCAAATATTTTCCTATTATTTATTATGATGAATCAGGTAACGAGGAGGAGCCTTCTATTCAACCAATTTCATTAATAAGGAGCTCCAAAAAGAGGATTGAACCCACAGATGATGTGGTGAAGAAGAAGAAAAGAAAAAGGAAGAGAGGTAAAAATATACCTCCCCCAAATAATTTTGCTCCTATTACTATTGTGCCTCGTGAAAATATAATTGTGGAAGATAATGATACTTCTTATTATCTTGAAAATCTTTTTGGCACTTGCTCGGAAGAATATGATAATTGCTATACTATTGGTGCTATCCATACTATTAATGATGAGAATGATTATGCTTATGATATTAAAAGGCCCAGGATTGGGGATGCTATGTTTGATGAAGATGATGTTTTTGAGAATATATTTGCACCAATTAATGTTTGTCCCAAGCTTGGGGATGCTACGTTTAATGAAGATGACATTTTTAGTCTCCCAAGTTTTGATATGCAAATTTATAATGATGATAGCATGCCTCCTGCTTATGATGATTATTGTGATGATACTTATGCTATAAAAAATAGTGATTATATTTATAAAACTTGTCATGATTATGGTTACCCCTTTTCTGAACATTACTCTTTTAATGTGGAAACAATTTATAGTATTTGAGTTTCTTATGATACTCCCACTATTCCGTATGAGAAGAATTTTGCTTATGTGGAGAGTAATAAAAATTCTATGCTTGTGCATCATGAAAATAGTGCTTTATGTGATAGTTATATTGTTGAATTCATTCATGATGCTACTGAAAATTATTATGAGGGATGAACATATGATTGTAGGAATTGCAATAATATCAAGTTTCCTCTCTATGTGCTTAAAGTTTTGAAGTTATGCTTGTTTTGCCTTCCTATGCTAGTTGATTATTGTTCCCATAAATTGTTTGCTCACAAAATCCCTATGCATAGGAAGTGGGTTAGACTTAAATGTGCTAGTTATATTCTTCATGATGCTCTCTTTATGTTACAATTCTTATCTTTTATGTGAGCATCATTGAAATCATCATGCCTAGCTAAGGGCGTTAAACGATAGCGCTTGTTGGGAGGCAACCCAACTTTATTTTTGTTCCTTGATTTTTGCTCCTGTTTAGTAATAAATAATTTATCTAGCCTCTGTTATGATTGAGTTTTTATGTTTTAATTAGTGTTTGTGCCAAGTAGAACCGTTGGGAAGACTTGGGGAAAGTCTTGTTGATCTTGCTGTAAAAAACAGAAACTTTAGCGCTCACGAGAATTGCTGCCATTTTTTATTGGAGAGTGACATTTAATTAATTATTTTTGCAGATGATTAATAGATAAATTAATCACGTCCAGCAATTTATTTTAGAATTTTGGGGGTTCCAGAAGTTTGCTTTAGTCACATATTACTACAGATTGTTCTGATTTTGACAGATTCTGTTTTTCGTGTGTTGTTTGCTTATTTTGATGAATCTATGGCTAGTAAAATAGTTTATAAACCATAGAGAATTTGGAATACAGTAGTTTTAAAACCAATATAAATAAAGAATGAGTTCATTAAAATACCTTGAAGTGGTTTTTTTTTCTTTCGCTAACGGAGCTCACGAGTTTTCTGTTAAGTTTTGTGTTGTGAAGTTTTCAAGTTTTGGGTGAAGATTCGATGGACTATGGAATAAGGAGTGGCAATAGGCTAAGCTTGGGGATGCCCAAGGCACCCCATGTTAAAATTCAAGTACAACCAAGAGCCTAAGCTTGGGGATGCCCCGGAAGGCATCCCCTCTTTCGTCTTCGTTCATCGGTAACTTTACTTGGAGCTATATTTTTATTCACCATATGATATGTGTTTTGCTTGGAGCATCATTTTATTTTATATAGTTTTGCTTGATGTTTGAATAAAATATCAAGATCTGAAATTATTAAATGGGAGAGTCTTCACATAGTTGCGTAATTATTCAACTACTCATTGATCTTCACTTATATCTTTTGGAGTAGTTTGTCATTTGCTATAGTGCTTCACTTATATCCTTTTAGAGCATGGTGGTGGTTTTATTTTATAGAAATAGATGAACTCTCATGCTTCACTTATATTATTTTGAGAGTCCTAAACAGCATGGTAATTTGCTTTGGTTATGAAACTAGTCCTAATATGATGGGCATCCAAGAGGGATATAATAAAAACTTTCATATAAGTGCATTGAATACTAAGAGAAGTTTGATACTTGATGATTGTTTTGAGATATGGAGATAGTGATATCAAAGTTGTGCTAGTTGGGTAGTTGTGAATTTGAGGAATACTTGTGTTGAAGTTTGCAAGTCCCGTAGCATGCACGTATGGTAAACATTGTGTAACAAATTCGAAACATGAGGTGTTATTTGATTGTCTTCCTTATGAGTGGCGGTCGGGGACGAGCGATGGTCTTTTCCTACCAATCTATCCCCCTAGGAGCATGCGCGTAATGCCTGGTTTTTGATGACTTGTAGATTTTTGCAATAAGTATGTGAGTTCTTTATGATTAATGTTGAGTCCATGGATTATACGCACTCTTACCCTTCCATCATTGCTAGCCTCTTCGGTACTGTGCATTGCCCTTTCTCACATTGAGAGTTGGTGCAAACTTCACCGGTGCATCCAAACCCCGTGATATGATACGCTCTTTCACACATAAACCTCCTTATATCTTCCTCAAAACAGCCACCATACCTACCTATTATGGCATTTCCATAGCCATTCCGAGATATATTGCCATGCAACTTTCCACCGTTCTGTTTATTATGACACACTTCATCATTGTCATAGTGCCTTGCATGATCATGTAGTTGACATCGTATTTGTGGCAAAGCCACCGTTCATAATTCTTCCATCATGTCACTCTTGATTCATTGCACATCCTGGTACACTGCCGGAGGCATTCCTATAGAGTCATACTTTGTTCTAGTATCAAGTTGTAATCTTTGAGTTGTAAATAAATAGAAGTGTGATGATCATCATTAATAGAGCATTGTCCCAAAAAAAGAGAAAGGCCAAATAAAAAAAGAAAGGCCAAACAAAAAAAGGCCAAATTAAAAAAGAAAGGCCAAATAAAAAAAGAAAATAAAAAGGGGCAATGCTACTATCGTTTTACCACACTTGTGCTTCAAAGTAGCACCATGATCTTCATGATAGTGAGTCTCTTATGCTGTCACTTTCATATACTAGTGGGAATTTTTCATTATAGAACTTGGCTTGTATATTCCAACAATGGGCCTCCTCAAGTGCCCTAGGTCTTCGTGAGCAAGCAAGTTGGATGCACACCCACTTAGTTTCTTTTGTTGAGCTTTCATACATTTATTGCTCTAGTGCATCCGTTGCATGGCAATCCCTACTCCTTGCATTGACATCAATTGATGGGCATCTCCCTAGCCCATTGATTAGCCGCGTCGATGTGAGACTTTCTCCTTTTTGTCTTCTCGACATAACCCCTTCATTATATTCTATTCCACCCATAGTGCTATATCCATGGCTCATGCTCATGTATTGCGTGAAAGTTGAAAAAAGTTAAGATTACTAAAGTATGAAACAATTGCTTGGCATGTCATCGGGGTTGTGCATGATGAGAGCATTCTTGTGTGATGAAAATGGAGCATGACCAAACTATATGATTTTGTAGGGATGAACTTTCTTTAGCCATGTTATTTTGAGAAGACATGATTGCTTAGTTAGTATGCTTGAAGTATTATTATTTTTATGTCAATATTAAACTTTTGTCTTGAATCTTATGGATCTGAACATTCATGCCAAAATGAAGAGAATTACTTAGATAAATATGTTAGGTAGCATTCCACATCAAAAATTCTGTTTTTATCATTTACCTACTCGAGGACGAGCAGGAATTAAGCATGGGGATGCTGATATGTCTCCAACGTATCTATAATTTTTTATTGTTCCATGCTATTATATTATCAACCTTGGATGTTTTATATGCATTTATATGCTATTTTATATTATTTTTGGGACTAACCTATTAACCCAGAGCCCAGTGCCAGTTTTTGTTTTTCCCTTGTTTCAGTGTTTCGCAGAAAAGGAATATCAAACGGAGTCGAAACGGAATGAAACCTTCTGGAGAAGTTATTTTTGGAAGGAAAGCTACCCGATAGACTTGGTGTCGGTGTCAAAACTGGCGGATCTTGGGTAGGGGGTCCCGAACTGTGTGTCTAAGGTCCATGGTAACAGGAGACAGGGGACACGATGTTTACCCAGGTTCGGGCCCTCTCTATGGAGGTAATACCCTACTTCCTGCTTGATTGATCATGATGATATGAGTATTACAAGATTTGATCTACCACGAGATCATAGAGGCTAAACCCTAGAAGCTAGCCTATGATTATGATTGTTGTTGATAATCTATCGACTAGCCTGGCCTCGGTTTATACAATGCACCAGAGGCCTAGGATAACAAGAGTCCTAGCCGAATACGCCGGTGGGGAGGAGTCCTTGTCTTGATCACCAAGTCTTGTGGAATCTTCCTTGTATGCGGTAGCTGTCCGAACTGGCCCATGAGTATACGGCCATGGGGGTCCTTGGCCCAATCTAACATATCAGGAGATGACGTGGTGAGTACCCCCCTAGTCCAGGACACCGTCAGTAGCCCCCTGAACCGGTCTTCAAGTTAGGGATGCTCCTCGATTCTTCTGAACTATTCTTCATCTTCGGTCGTCGGTCTTGAAAACTGGTTCAACAAATCTTCTCATCTTTGATCTTGAGGATCGCCGAAGTGCATCTAAAGAGTTTACACGTTGGGTATCCGAGGAGCCCCTTTAAGTTTCCAGCCTTTATCAATGCCTTGTTATTTTTATGCCACACCTCGGGTTTTGAAGTTGTTCCCGGGAGGCAGTGTCCTCTTGCGTCTGAGCTCCAACGCCGGACTACATTTGAGGTATCTTTTGCAGCCAAGCACCAATGCCGGACTGCTTCCGAGCTCCAATGCCAAAATGTATCCGAGCTCCAACGCCGGACTGTGTCCAAGCTCCAACGTCGGACTATATCCAAGATGTCATAGATCATCTTGGTCCAAAAAAGTTGAAGGAGTTTAGCCGAGCCTAATGGCGGAAATGCCCTCTATGGAGCTAGCCGCTAGCGCCCGAGCTTTATGCCGGACTGCTTCCAAGGTGGCGCACCACCCCGACCGTGGGCTGATTTTTTGTGAATATTTTTAACTGGTGCAGTTTATTTGTTGGAAATATGCCCTAGAGGCAATAATAAAAGCATTATTATTATATTTCCTTGTTCATGGTAATTGTCTTTATTCATGCTATAATTGTGTTATCCGGAAATCGTAATACATGTGTGAATAACAGACACCAACATGTCCCTAGTAAGCCTCTAGTTGACTAGCTCGTTGATCAACAGATAGTCATGGTTTCCTGGCTATGGACATTGAATGTCATTGATAACGAGATCACATCATTAAGAGAATGATGTGATGGACAAGACCCAATCCTAAACATAGCATAAAGATCGTATAGTTCGTTTGCTAGAGTTTTGCAATGTCAAGTATCTTTTCCTTAGACCATGAGATCGTGTAACTCCCGGATACCGTAGGAGTGCTTTGGGTGTACCAAACGTCACAACGTAACTGGGTGACTATAAAGGTAGACTACGGGTATCTCCGAAAGTGTCTGTTGGGTTGACACGGATCAAGACTGGGGTTTGTCACTCCGTATGACGGAGAGGTATCACTGGGCCCACTCGGTAATGCATCATCATAATGAGCTCAAAGTGACCAAGTGTCTGGTCACGGGATCATGCATTACGGTACGAGTAAAGTGACTTGCCGGTAACGAGATTGAACAAGGTATTGGGATACCGACGATCGAATCTCGCGCAAGTAATATATCGATTGACAAAGGGAATCGCATACGGGGTTGATTGAATCCTCGACATCGTGGTTCATCCGATGAGATCATCGTGGAGCATGTGGGAGCCAACATGGGTATCCAGATCCCGCTGTTGGTTATTGACCGGAGAGTCGTCTCGGTCATGTCTACATGTCTCCCGAACCCGTAGGGTCTACACACTTAAGGTTCGGTGACGCTAGGGTTGTGAAGATATGTATATGCAGTAACCCGAATGTTGTTCGGAGTCCCGGATGAGATCCCGGACGTCACGAGGAGTTCCGGAATGGTCCGGAGGTAAAGAATTATATATAGGAAGTGCTGTTTCGGCCATCGGGACAAGTTTCGAGGTTACCGGTACTGTACCGGGACCACCGGAAGGGTCCCGGGGGTCCACCGGGTGGGGCCACCTATCCCGGAGGGCCCCATAGGCTGAAGTGGGAAGGGACCCAGCCCTTAGTGGGCTGGGGCGCCACCCCTAAGGGGCCCATGCGCCTAGGGTTAGGGGAAACCCTAAAGGGGGGCGCCCCCTTGCCTTGGGGGGCAAGCCCCCCACCCTTGCCCCCCCCCATAGGAGATCCATCTCCTAGGGCCGGCGCCCCCCCCCCTTGGCACCCCTATATATAGTGGGGAGAGGAGGGACTTGAGGCTACGCTTTTGGTGCTTCCCTCTCTCCCTGTTACATCTCTCTCTTGCGTAGTATAGGCGAAGCCCTGCTACTGTGACGCCCAGCATCCACCACCACGCCGTCGTGCTGCTGGATCATCATCAACCTCTCCTTCACCCTTGCTGGATCAAGAAGGAGGAGACGTCTCCCGTCCCGTACGTGTGTTGAACGCGGAGGTGCCGTCCGTTCGGCACTCGGTCATTGGTGATTTGGATCACGTCGTGTTCGACTACATCATCCCCGTTCGTTGAACGCTTCCGCACGCGATCTACAAAGGTATGTAGATGCATCTCATGACTCGTTGCTAGATGAACTCCTAGATGGATCTTGGTGAAACGAGTAGGAAAATTTTTGTTTTCTGCAACGTTCCCCAACAGTGGCATCATGAGCTAGGTCTATGCGTAGCTCTTCTTGCGCGAGTAGAACACAATTTGTTGTGGGCGTGGATTTGTCAACTTTCTTGCCGCTACTAGTCTTTTCTTGCTTCAGCGGTATTGTGGGATGAAGCGGCCCGGACCAACCTTACACGTACGCTTATGTGAGACCGGTTCCACCAACTAACATGCACTAGTTGCATAAGGTGGCTGGCGGGTGTCTGTCTCTCCTACTTTAGTTGGAGCGGATTCGATGAACAAGGTCCTTATGAAGGGTAAATAGAAGTTGACAAATCACGTTGTGGCTTTCACGTAGGTAAGAATACGTTCTTGCTAGAACCCTAATTCAGCCACGTAAAACTTGCAACAACAATTAGAGGACGTCTAACTTGTTTTTGCAGCAAGTGCTTTGTGATATGATATGGCCGAAGTTGTGATGAATGATGAATGATCTATATGTGATGTATGAGATGTTCATGCTATTGTAATAGGAATCACGACTTGCATGTCGATGAGTATGACAACCGGCAGGAGCCATAGGAGTTGTCTTTATTCTTTTATATGACCTGCGTGTCATTGAGAAACGCCATGTAAATTACTTTACTTTATTGCTAAACGCGTTAGCCATAGTAGTAGAAGTAATGGTTGGCGAGCAACTTCATGGAGACACGATGATGGAGATCATGGTGTCAAGCCGGTGACAAGATGATCATGGAGCCCCAAGATGAAGATCAAAGGAGCTATGTGATATTGGCCATATCATGTCACGTTTATTATTTGATTGCATGTGATGTTTATCATGTTTTTGCATCTTGTTTACTTAGAACGACGATAGTAAATAAGATGATCCCTCATAATAATTTCAAGAAGTGTTCCCCCTAACTGTGCACCGTTGCGACAGTTCGTTGTTTCGAAGCACCACGTGATGATCGGGTGTGATAGATTCTAACGTTCACATACAATGGGTGTAAGACAGATTTACACATGCAAACACTTAGGTTGACTTGACGAGCCTAGCATGTACAGACATGGCCTCGGAACACAGAAGATCGAAAGGTCGAGCATGAGTCGTATAGAAGATACGATCAACATGAAGATGTTCACCGATGTTGACTAGTCCGTCTCACGTGATGATCGGACACGGCCTAGTTAACTCGGATCATGTTATACTTAGATGACTAGAAGAGGGATGTCTATCTAAGTGGGAGTTCATAAATAATTTGATTTGATGAACTTAATTATCATGAACTTAGTCTAAAATATTTACAATATGTCTTGTAGATCAAATGGCCAACGTAGTCCTCAACTTCAACGCGTTCCTAGAGAAAACCAAGCTGAAAGACGATGGCAGCAACTACACGGACTGGGTCCGGAACCTGAGGATCATCCTCATAGCTGCCAAGAAAGATTATGTCCTACAAGCACCGCTGGGTGACGCACCTGTCCTCCCTGCTGAACAAGACGTTATGAACGCTTGGCAGGCACATACCGATGACTACTCCCTCGTTCAATGCGGCATGCTTTACAGCTTAGAGTCGGGGCTCCAAAAACGTTTTGAGAGACACGGAGCATATGAGATGTTCGAAGAGCTGAAAATGGTTTTTCAAGCTCATGCCCGGGTCGAGAGATATCAAGTCTCCGACAAATTCTTCAGCTGTAAGATGGAGGAAAACAGTTCTGTCAGTGAGCACATACTCACTATGTCTGGGTTGCATAACCGCTTGACTCAGCTGGGAGTTAATCTCCCGGATGATGCGGTCATTGACAGAATCCTCCAGTCGCTTCCACCGAGCTACAAGAGCTTTGTGATGAACTTCAATATGCAGGGGATGGAAAAGACCATTCCTGAAGTATTTGCTATGCTGAAATCAGCAGAGGTAGAAGTCAAGAAGGAACATCAAGTGTTGATGGTGAATAAAACAACTAAGTTCAAGAAGGGTAAGGGTAAAAAGAACTTCAAGAAGGACGGCAAGGAAGTTGCCGCGCCTGGCAAGCAAGCTGCCGGGAAGAAGCCAAAGAATGGACCCAAGCCCGAGACTGAGTGTTTTTATTGCAAGGGAAGTGGTCACTGGAAGCGGAATCGCCCCAAATACATAGCGGACAAGAAGGCCGGCAAAACAAAAGGTATATGTGATATACATGTAATTGATGTGTACCTAACCAGTACTCGTAGTAGCTCTTGGGTATTTGATACCGGTGCAGTTGCTCACATTTGTAACTCAAAGCAGGAGCTGCGGAATAAACGGAGACTGGCGAAGGACGAGGTGACGATGCACGTCGGGAATGGTTCCAAGGTCGATGTGATCGCCGTCGGCACGCTGCCTCTTCATTTACCTACGGGATTAGTTTTAAACCTCAATAATTGTTATTTAGTGCCAGCTTTGAGCATGAACATTGTATCGGGATCTCGTTTAATTCGAGATGGCTACTCATTTAAATCCGAGAATAATGGTTGTTCCATTTATATGAGAGATATGTTTTATGGTCATGCTCCTATGGTGAATGGTTTATTCTTAATGAATCTCGAGCGTAATGCTACACATGTTCATAGTGTGAATACCAAAAGATGTAAGGTTGATAATGATAGTCCCACATACTTGTGGCACTGCTGCCTTGGTCACATAGGTGTCAAACGCATGAAGAAGCTCCATGCAGATGTACTTTTAGAGTCTCTTGATTATGAATCATTTGACACGTGCGAACCATGCCTCATGGGTAAAATGACTAAGACTCCGTTCTCAGGAACAATGGAGCGAGCAACCAACTTATTGGAAATCATACATACTGATGTGTGCGGTCCAATGAGTGTTGAGGCTCGCGGTGGCTATCGTTATGTTCTCACTCTCACTGATGACTTGAGTAGATATGGGTATGTCTACTTAATGAAACACAAGTCTGAAACCTTTGAAAAGTTCAAGGAATTTCAGAGTGAGGTTGAGAATCAACGTGACAGGAAAATCAAGTTTCTACGATCAGATCGTGGAGGAGAATACTTGAGTCATGAATTTGGCACACACTTAAGAAAATGTGGAATAGTTTCACAACTAACGCCGCCTGGAACACCTCAGCGTAACGGTGTGTCCGAACGTCGTAATCGCACTCTATTAGATATGGTGTGGTCTATGATGTCTCTTACCGATTTACCGCTATCTTTTTGGGGCTATGCTTTAGAGACTGCCGCATTCACTTTAAATAGGGCTCCGTCGAAATCCGTTGAGACGACACCGTATGAATTATGGTTTGGGAAGAAACCTAAGCTGTCGTTTCTAAAAGTTTGGGGATGCGATGCTTATGTCAAGAAACTTCAACCTGAAAAGCTCGAACCCAAGTCGGAAAAATGCGTCTTCATAGGATACCCTAAAGAAACTATTGGGTATACCTTCTACCTCAGATCCGAAGGCAAGGTCTTTGTTGCCAAGAATGGATCCTTTCTAGAGAAGGAGTTTCTCTCGAAAGAAGTAAGTGGGAGGAAAGTAGAACTTGATGAAGTATTGCCTCTTGAACCGGAAAATGGCGCAACTGAAGAAAATGTTCCTGAGGTGCCAGCACCGACTAGACAGGAAGTTAATGATAATGATCAAGATACTTCTGATCTAGCTCCTACTGAAATTTGAAGGTCCACAAGGACACGTTCCGCACCAGAGTGGTACGGCAACCCTGTCTTGGAAATCATGTTGTTAGACAACGGTGAACCTTCGAACTATGAAGAAGCGATGGTGGGCCCGGATTCCGACAAATGGCTAGAAGCCATGAAATCCGAGATAGGATCCATGTATGAAAATGAAGTATGGACTTTGACTGACTTGCCCATTGAACGGCGAGCCATAGAAAATAAATGGATCTTTAAGTAGAAGACAGACGCGGATGGTAATGTGACCATCTATAAAGCTCGGCTTGTCGCTAAGGGTTATCGACAAGTTCAAGGGGTTGACTATGATGAGACTTTCTCACCGGTAGCGAAGCTAAAGTCCGTCCGAATCATGTTAGCAATTGCCGCATTCTACGATTATGAAATATGGCAAATGGACGTCAAAATGGCATTCCTTAATGGTTACCTTAAGGAAGAATTGTATATGATGCAGCCGGAAGGTTTTGTCGATCCTAAGAATGCTGACAAAGTATGCAAGCTCCAACACTCGATTTATGGGCTGGTGCAAGCATCTCAGAGTTGGAACATTCGCTTTGATGATATGATCAAAGCGTTTGGGTTTACGCAGACTTATGGAGAAGCCTGTGTTTACAAGAAAGTGAGTGGGAGCTTTGTAGCATTTCTCATACTATATGTAGATGACATACTTTTGATGGGAAATGATATAGAACTCTTGGACAGCATCAAGGCCTACTTGAATAAGAGTTTTTCAATGAAGGACCTTGGAGAAGCTGCTTATATATTAGGCATCAAGATCTATAGAGATAGATCGAGACGCCTCATAGGTCTTTCACAAAGCACATACCTTGATAAGATATTGAAGAAGTTCAATATGGATCAGTCTAAGAAGGGGTTCTTGCCTGTACTGCAAGGTATGAAATTGAGCTCGGCTCAAAGTCCGACCACGGCAGAAGAAATAGAAGAGATGAGTGTCATCCCCTATGCCTCAGCCATAGGTTCTATTATGTATGCCATGCTGTGTACCAGACCTGATGTAAACCTTGCCGTAAGTTTGGTAGGAAGGTAGCAAAGTAATCCCGGCAAGGAACACTGGACAGCGGTCAAGAATATCCTGAAGTACCTGAAAAGGACTAAGGAGATGTTTCTCGTTTATGGAGGTGACGAAGAGCTCGTCGTAAAGGGTTACGTCGACGCTAGCTTTGACACAGATCTGGATGACTCAAAGTCACAAACCGGATACGTGTATATTTTGAATGGTGGGGCAGTAAGCTGGTGCAGTTGCAAGCAGAGCGTCGTGGCGGGATCTACATGTGAAGCGGAGTACATGGCAGCCTCGGAGGCAGCACATGAAGCAATTTGGGTGAAGGAGTTCATCACCGACCTCGGAGTCATACCCAATACGTCGGGGCCGATCAAGCTCTTCTGTGACAACACTGGAGCTATTGCACTTGCCAAGGAGCCCAGGTTTCACAAGAAGACAAGGCACATCAAGCGTCGCTTCAACTCCATTCGTGAAAATGTTCAAGATGGAGACATAGATATTTGTAAAGTACATACGGACCTGAATATAGCAGATCCGTTGACTAAACCTCTCCCTAGGGCAAAACATGATCAACACCAGAATTCCATGGGTGTTCGATTCATCACAATGTAACTAGATTATTGACTCTAGTGCAAGTGGGAGACTGTTGGAAATATGCCCTAGAGGCAATAATAAAAGCATTATTATTATATTTCCTTGTTCATGGTAATTGTCTTTATTCATGCTATAATTGTGTTATCCGGAAATCGTAATACATGTGTGAATAACAGACACCAACATGTCCCTAGTAAGCCTCTAGTTGACTAGCTCGTTGATCAACAGATAGTCATGGTTTCCTGGCTATGGACATTGAATGTCATTGATAACGAGATCACATCATTAAGAGAATGATGTGATGGACAAGACCCAATCCTAAACATAGCATAAAGATCGTATAGTTCGTTTGCTAGAGTTTTGCAATGTCAAGTATCTTTTCCTTAGACCATGAGATCGTGTAACTCCCGGATACCGTAGGAGTGCTTTGGGTGTACCAAACGTCACAACGTAACTGGGTGACTATAAAGGTAGACTACGGGTATCTCCGAAAGTGTCTGTTGGGTTGACACGGATCAAGACTGGGGTTTGTCACTCCGTATGACGGAGAGGTATCACTGGGCCCACTCGGTAATGCATCATCATAATGAGCTCAAAGTGACCAAGTGTCTGGTCACGGGATCATGCATTACGGTATGAGTAAAGTGACTTGCCGGTAACGAGATTGAACGAGGTATTGGGATACCGACGATCGAATCTCGGGCAAGTAATATATCGATTGACAAAGGGAATCGCATACGGGGTTGATTGAATCCTCGACATCGTGGTTCATCCGATGAGATCATCGTGGAGCATGTGGGAGCCAACATGGGTATCCAGATCCCGCTGTTGGTTATTGACCGGAGAGTCGTCTCGGTCATGTCTACATGTCTCCCGAACCCGTAGGGTCTACACACTTAAGGTTCGGTGACGCTAGGGTTGTGAAGATATGTATATGCAGTAACCCGAATGTTGTTCGGAGTCCCGGATGAGATCCCGGACGTCACGAGGAGTTCCGGAATGGTCCGGAGGTAAAGAATTATATATAGGAAGTGCTGTTTTGGCCATCGGGACAAGTTTCGGGGTTACCGGTATTGTACCGGGACCACCGGAAGGGTCCCGGGGGTCCACCGGGTGGGGCCACCTATCCCGGAGGGCCCCATGGGCTGAAGTGGGAAGGGACCCAGCCCTTAGTGGGCTGGGGCGCCACCCCTAAGGGGCCCATGCGCCTAGGGTTAGGGGAAACCCTAAAGGGGGGGCGCCCCCTTGCCTTGGGGGGGCAAGCCCCCCACCCTTGGCCGCCGCCCCCCCCCCCTAGGAGATCCATCTCCTAGGGCCGGCGCCCCCCCTGGCACCCCTATATATAGTGGGGAGAGGAGGGACTTGAGGCTACGCTTTTGGTGCTTCCCTCTCTCCCTGTTACATCTCTCTCTCTTGCGTAGTATAGGCGAAGCCCTGCTACTGTGACACCCTGCATCCACCACCACGCCGTCGTGCTGCTGGATCATCATCAACCTCTCCTTCCCCCTTGCTGGATCAAGAAGGAGGAGACGTCTCCCGTCCCGTACGTGTGTTGAACGCGGAGGTGCCGTCCGTTCGGCACTCGGTCATCGGTGATTTGGATCACGTCGTGTTCGACTACATCATCCCCGTTCATTGAACGCTTCCGCACGCGATCTACAAAGGTATGTAGATGCATCTCATGACTCGTTGCTAGATGAACTCCTAGATGGATCTTGGTGAAATGAGTAGGAAAATTTTTGTTTTCTGCAACGTTCCCTAATATTATTCTCTACCGATGTATATCCAGTAGCCCTCAAGGTGTGTATCGGTCTAAAACCCGAGATGCACCTGAAGGAAAGCATAAAACCGTTGTTCCCAATAGCCCCTGAGATTCAGGTCGATGCGCGAAATCATCCTGAGGATCAACTCCTAGCTCGGCAGCATACATAGGAACAAAAATGCAGTGTAATATATTTAGAAATAATAATGATCAGCGGACAGGCCCCTAAGAGAGGGTCATGAGAAGTCGCCGTGATATATTAGCTTGATGCCAGATAGGTCCAGATGGTACTTATTGTTTGTCCGAAGACGCGCTTTCCCATAGTTCGATCAAGCCGAATACTGAGCCCTTTGAATTTTCTGCATTGAATAGACAATGCAGTAGCCCCCGAGACATAGGTCGGGTGGCAACACCAGATCAAGGGATCGATGTGCCCCTTTAATATTTGTAAATAATGAGTGCAAAGCCCAGTAGCCCCGAGCCTTAATGTGGGCAAGGGTGGCCGAATTAAGGTTCGATATCCAGAGTAAAATCATAGATTATGTGTAATGATTCTATGTATCCCAGTACTTTACATCATTATTTTGACTCCATTGCGACCGTTTATCAGTTGAAAGTGGCCCGTCGTCAACCTCTACCTATTGGTAGATACTACGCAGGGTGTTTCCGCAATAACAAAACAACCCTTAGCCGACTTCTCGGTGCCCGAAGGCGGTTGTGTTAGCGGAAACGAGGCAATCAGATATGCGGGGTTTATAATTTTCGCTTAGTCATAGGAGTTTTAAACTGGGGAAGCTAGCTATGAGCCCCTGGTTAGTGTTCGGCGACATCCGAGGTCAAGCCGTAAACACTTCGGCCAATGTTATGAACGACCTATCATTTAACATAGTCATCGGATCGCTGACCAGTTTACGCCTATTGTGACAATCAGCTTTTGGCTTTCTCCACTGAGGTGCTTAACCATGCGAGCTGGAAGCACAATCGCAGTGGTTCTCCCTTTGCACACCTAGCCAAACAAAGCGGAACGTAGGAGGCAAGCATAGGAGCCGGGCAACCCAACTATTGACCGAAGACACAATTCGAAACCGATGCATATATGGCAATATTCGAGAGTGTTTTGCCGAATCTCTAAAGGTGTCCGGCGTTGCACTGTGAGACTTGTGCTGAAAACACACAAATAGTTTGAAAGTGCCATAAGCTTGGAAAACCAAAAACGTCAGTAAAAACTTGACGTCCAAACAAGATCAAGTGTCCGGTGCCAATCCGAAAATTGGACTGTAGAAAAAAGTGCTTCTGTCGTGCTTTAACATGACACATCCTATCTCAAGACTTCAAGCGGGTCAGCCTACGGCTTCCACCTACTATCCCGAAGGCGGAGTACTTCTCATTAGGCCAGTTTAGCAAACTAAACTCTAGCGGCTTTGAGAGAGAAATTAGGCTCCCCGGCTAGTGACCACACACTCATGTCGAAAAAAGGAGTGATAAATAATAATAAAAAAACTTTGCAATGACTAAGAAGGAGAACACTTATTATAAAATGCCTCATATAAATTTAAGAGCCCCCAAGTGACTTGGGTAAAAGAATTTTATGTATAATGATTATATGTACCGAAGTGCTTATATCATATCTGTGTTCACCCGAACTTTAAATGCGTCTTAACCGACCGTCGGCTTCTCCCTCTTCGGTCAAGGGCCGAAGAGTGTTATGTACTCCACCTGTCGAGAATATCGACGGTGTTTCTGATAACCAGGCAATCAGGCCATAAGGCTGTAACAGACAAAGCGCGCTCCGGGAACTTATGCTATATTATTGAAGAAGTGTAAGAAGCATCTTTGAAGAAAATAGTACCCCCACCGATACCTTTCTTCGGTTGCTCATTGCTACTATGAGACTTGTGCAATATATTTTTTGTACTCATGAGTTCCGTTGTGTGCTGACCATAATTGAAAACAATAAGAGCGCTAGCTTTCAGCTTCACCCAGTCTGAGGTCCGGCTCGGATGACCCAATCGTGACAATCGCAGAGGTGCTCCCTTTACTCCCTAGCCGAACAATTGAAAACGTAGGGGTAAACACAGGAACGAGGCAACCCAGCTTGCAAAACGCTTAAGTCAACATGGTGCATATTGTGGCGTAGTACACCAACAAGGAACGAAGCCGTACAAGTGTAATCATTTGCAAGAGGAAAGGCTTCATAAAGGAAGCCCCCAAGTAAACGTGGTATTTGAATTTGTGTGTCACAAACAATGTTTTGACAAGGAAATTTTTTACAAGCAACTTTTTTCCCAAAAAAGTATAATGTTTGGTCGAACCGAACACAAGTTAAAAATTTAAAAATTTGAGCATGAAGGAAACTTAGCTGGTTAATGTGTTTGGTATTGATGACGCGGTCCGAGCTTGATGCGGAACAAGGTTCCATCCCCCAAGTCGGTCCCGAGGTGGCGGAGCAAAGAGCTTGGCACTCCAAATTGGTGACATAGCATGGTCAATGCAGGCCGGCAAAGTGATGCCGAAGTCCCCGGCATGGGGTAATGAAGTGTTGACGAAGCCCCCTGTCCAGCCAAGGTGACGTGGTGTGTAAGTATGCCGAGTTGACGATACTGCCCAACCCGGATCATTTTCCTGTGCACAAAAAATAGTGCAAACCAGAGATAATAGTAATAATAATAATTTTAAAAAAATCATTGCATAATGAATAATTTATGCAAAGTGAGTAATAAAATAAATATGGCATGGCGCCAAAGTCAATGTCGATGCAGGGCGTCGGCGTGATGCGGTAAAGGCGTGGCAAAGCCTGAATTCACAGGTCGGTCCGAGTTCCGGATGCGGCGTTCGCCGGACTATGTACGGAAACTGACCGAACCACCATGCGACCGTTGTTAATGCAGCCACCATTTGATAGACCTGTGTACATATGATGGACAAATCAGAGTAATAATTCCTTGGGAAAAATAAACCCAAACAAGCAGAAAATACTAGGATTAATAGCACCTGGTTTATTTGTTGTAGTAATCCGAAGAAAGGTGATTCCCAAAATTGGGACTCGATCCGCACACCCATTGCCTGATGGGCGATAAAGCGACGGCATGGCGATGCTGGCAAAGTTTGGCTCGTCGAGGCAAAGCCCTCGGTCGAGCTAACGTGACGGAGCTGGTCGGCTAGTGACGCCGAAGTCTCCGGAGTAGGTTGATGAAGAGATGGCGAAGCCCCCGGTCCAACTGAGATGTTGAAGCCTCGATGTCAGCCGATGATTCGAAGTAGGTCGGCATGATGGACACCAGCTTGAAGAAGCAACAGTGCGGCCCTGCCGATGCAGGTCGTGACGTGGTCAATGCCGGCTTGATGAAGTGATCGTGCGGCGATGCCGGTGTGCCTGCTCCATGTAATCCGTGGGGCGGTGATGTTGGTGATGATTTATCCTTCGCGATGCCGAACTCTTGTTCGGCTTGCTGAGATGATAATCTGAAGAAGTTGAGCTCGGCTCAACAAAGTGACGACGTGTCTAGCGTAGGTCGGCAACCTTGGAGCAATATTGCCAGACTGGTTTGACACCAGCATGATGATGAAGATGACCTTAGGGGAGGCTTAAAATTTTACGGGCACGTGTTTCAAAACGACGCACAATACCCTAGAAGAAAACTCCTCTAAAAAGGTTGTCCAATATCACGTTCATAAAGAAACATGAATTCGGGTCGGGTCCGTATTCGCGCAGAAAATAGATTCGAAAATTGGTCCACTCATCGGAAGGTTCCCGGTGTTTGCACCGTCGGATCGAGCTGAAAGTTGAAGGGATGGTAGATATTGGAATTCCGCAGTAGATGAACGGTTGGATCTTCCAAAGGACCTCCGAGCCGGGCTCTGGAGACCACGCCCTAAACTCGTCCAGATTCCCGTCTAGATTTGACAGGGCTCCGGTATATCATAGATTATCGGAGATTCCTTCATCGGAACTCGACGAAATTTTGCATGGCTGTTGCAGACGTAATTCCGCACTATTCTACAGAAGCAATCGTCAAACCGATGCTCGAGGAGGCGGCAACGGCGGATACAAGTTCGCTGTCCATAAAACCAGCATGGCCGCCCGAGGGCAATGTTGACGTTGAGCCCTCGAGCTCCATGGATGATTCCTCTATGATCATGATAGAGATCGGAGTTGATGTTGAAGAAGGCCCCCGTCCGAACATGACAATCAGAGATGGAGCACGGTCCTCGGTCGAGCCAAGGTGACCAGTCGAGCCGGCGACGAAGATGTTGGCGTCGCAGTTGACCTGCGGGCGAGCCATTGATTCTTTTGCCGATCACACAGCTGAACTCTCAATGAAAGCACCAATGTCGGTGTCAAAACCGGCGGATCTCGGGTAGGGGGTACCGAACTGTGCGTCTAAAGTCGATGTTAACAGGAGACAGGGGACACGATGTTTACCCAGGTTCGGGCCCTCTCTATGGAGGTAATACCCTACTTCCTGCTTGATTGATCTTGATGATATGAGTATTACAAGAGTTGATCTACCTCGAGATCGTAAAGGCTAAACCCTAGAAGCTAGTCTATGATTATGATTGTTGTTGATAATCCATCGACTAGCCTGGCCTCGGTTTATATAATGCACCAGAGGCCTAGGATAACAAGAGTCCTAGCTGAATACGCCGGTGGGGAGGAGTCCTTGTCTTGATCACCAAGTCTTGTGGAATCTTCCTTGTATGCGGCAACTGTCCGAACTGGCCCATGAGTATACGACCATGGGGGTCCTCGGCCTAATCTAACAGATCGGGAGATGACGTGGTGAGTACCCCCTAGTCCAGGACACCGTCACTTGGAGTGCACGTCAGGAAAGCAATGAGGGAGCCACGAGGCAGGGGGCGCGCCCACCCCCCTAGGGCACGCCCTCCACCCTCGTGGGCCCCTCGTGGCTCCCCTGACGTATTTCTTCCGCCTATATATATACATATACCCTAAAACAATCGGGGAACACAATAGATCGGGAGTTCCGCCGCCAGAAGCCTCCGTAGCCACCGAAAACCAATTTAGACCCGTTCCGGCACCCTGCCGGAGGGGGCAACCCATCTTCGGTGGCCATCTTCATCATCCCGGTGCTCTCCATGACGAGGATGGAGTAGTTCTCCCTCGGGGATCAGGGTATGTACCAGTAGCTATGTGTTTGATCTCTCTCTCTCGTGTTCTTGAGGTGGTACGATCTTGATGTATCGCGAGCTTTGCTATTATAGTTGGATCTTATGATGTTTTCTCCCCCCTCTACTCTCTTGCAATGGATTGAGTTTTCCCTTTGAAGTTATCTTATCGGATTGAGTCTTTAAGGATTTGAGAACACTTGATGTATGTCTTGTGTGGGACACCTGTGGTGACAATGGGGTATTCTATGATCCACTTGATGTATGTTTTGGTGATCAACTTGCGGGTTCCGCCCATGAACCTATGCATAGGGGTTGGCACACATTTTCGTCTTGACTTTCCGGTAGAATCTTTGGGGCACTCTTTGAGGTTCTATGTGTTGGTTGAATAGATGAATCTGAGATTGTGTGATGCATATCGTATAATCATACCCACGGATACTTGAAGTGACATTGGAGTATCTAGGTGACATTAGGGTTTTGGTTGATTTGTGTCTTAAGGTGTTATTCTAGTATGAACTCTAGGGCTGTTTGTGACACTTATAGGAATAGCCCAACGGATTGATTGGAAAGAATAACTTTTAGGTGGTTTCGTACCCTACCATAATCTCTTCGTTTGTTCTCCGCTATTAGTGACTTTGGAGTGACTCTTTGTTGCATGTTGAGGGATAGTTATATGTTCCAATTATGTTATTATTGTTGAGAGAACTTGCACTAGTGAAAGTATGAACCCTAGGCCTTGTTTCAACGCATTGCAGTACCATTTGTGCTCACTTTTATCACTAGTTACCTTGCTGTTTTTCTATTTTCAGATTACAAAAACCTTAATCTACTATCCATATACCACTTGTATCACCATCTCTTCACCGAACTAGTGCACCTATACAATTTACTATTGTATTGGGTGTGTTGGGGACACAAGAGACTCTCTGTTATTTGGTTGCAGGGTTGCTTGAGAGAGACCATCTTCATCCTACGCCTCCCATGGATTGATAAACCTTAGGTCATACATTTGAGGGAAATTTGCTACTGTCCTACAAACCTCTGCACTTGGAGGCCGAACAACGTCTACAAGAAGAAGGTTGTGTAGTAGACATCAAAGTGTTCTCCCTGAGTATGCACCGTGTGACAGTTCGTCGTGCTGAGACACCACGTGATGATCGGGTGTGATAAGCTCTACGTTCACATACAACGAGTGCAAGACAATTTTGCACATGCGGAATACTCGGGTTAAACTTCACGAGCCTAGCATGTACTGACATGGCCTCGGAACACTGGAGACCGAAAGGTCGAACGTGAATCACATAGTAGATATGATCAACATAGAGATGTTCACCATTGAAAACTACTCCATCTCACGTGATGATCGGACACGGTTTAGTTGATATGGATCACATGATTATTTAGATGACTTGAGGGATGTCAATCAAAGTGGGAGTTCTTAAGTAATTTGATTAATTGAACTTAATTTATCATGAACTTAGTCCTGATAGTATTTGCATATCTATGTTATAGATCAATAGCTCGCGTATAGCTCCCCTGTTTTATTTTTGATATGTTCCTAGAGAAAATTAAGTTGAAAGATGATAGTAGCAATGATGCGGACTGGGTCCGTGATCTGAGGATTATCCTCATTGCTACACAGAAGAATTATGTCCTTGATGTACCGCTAGGTGACAAACCTATTGCAGGAGCAGATGCAGACATTATGAATGTTTGACAAGCTCGGTATGATGACTACTTGATAGTTTAGTGCACCATGCTTTACGGCTTAGAACCGGGACTTCAAAAATGTTTTGAATGCCATGGAGCATATGAGATGTTCCAAGAGCTGGAAATGATATTTCAGACTCATACCCGTGTTAAGAGGTATGATACCTCTGACAAGTACTTTGCCTACAAGATGGAGAAGAATGGCTCAGCCAGTGAGCATGTACTCAGAATGTCTGGGTAGTACAATCGCTTGAATCAAGTGGGAGTTAATCTTCCAGATAAAGATAGTGATTGACAGAGTTCTCTAGTCACTATCACCAAGCTAATAGAACTTTGTGATAAACTATAATATGCAAGGGATGACAAAAACGATTCTCGAGCTCTTCGCGATGCTGAAATCGGCGAAGGTAGAAATCAAGAAAAAGCATCGAGTGTTGATGGTTGACAAGACCACTAGTTTCAAGGAAAAGGGCAAAAGAAAAGAAAGGGAACTTTAATAAGAATGACAAGCAAGTTGCCACTCCCGTGGAGAAGCCCAAAGCTAGACCTAAGCCTGAAACTGAGTGCTTCTACTATAAAGGAAATGGTCACTAGAAGCGGAACTACCCCAAATACTTGGCGGATAAGAAGGATGGCAAAGTGAACAAAGGTATATTTGATATGCATGTTATTGATGTGTATTTTACTAGTGTTTGTATTAACCCCCGGGTATTTGGTACCGGTTCAGTTGCTAAGATTAGTAACTCGAAACAGGAGTTACAGAATGAACAGAGACTAGTTAAGGGCGAGGTGACGATGTGTGTTGGAAGTGATTCCAAGGTTGATAAGATCACCATCGCACACTCCCTCTACCTTCGGGATTAGTGCTGGACCTAATAAATGTTATTTGGTGTTTGCGTTGATCATGAATATGATTGGATCACGTTTATTGCAATACGGTTATTCATTTAAGTCGGAGAATAATTGTTGTTCTGTTTACATGAATAAAACCTTCTATGGTCATACACCCAATGTAAATGGTTTACTGAATCTCGATCATAGTGATACACATATTCATAATATTGATGCCAAAAGATGCAAAGTTGATAATGATAGTGCAAGTTATTTGTGGCACTGCCATTTAGGTCATATTGGTGTAAAGCGCATGAAGAAACTCCATGCAGACGGCTTTTAGAATCACTTGATTATGAATCATTTGATACTTGCGAACCATGCCTCATGGGCAAGATGACTAACACTCCGTTCTCCGGAACAATGGAGCGAGCCAATGACTTATTGGAAATAATACATACCGATGTATGTGGTCCAATGAGTGTTGAGGCACGCGGCGGGTACCGTTATTTTTTGACCTTCACAGATGATTTGAGAAGATATGGGTATATATACTCGATGAAACACAAGTCTGAAACATTTGAAACGTTCAAAGAATTTCAGAGTGAAGTGGAGAATCATCATAACAAGAAAATAAAGTTTCTACATCTGATCGCGGAGGCAAATATTTTAGTTACGAGTTTGGCCTTCATTTAAAACAATGTGCAATATTTTCACAACTCATGCCACCTGGAACACCATAGCATAATGTCCGAACATCATAACCGTACTTTATTAGATATGGTGCGATCTATGATGTCTCTTACCGATTTACCACTATCGTTTTGGGGTTATGCATTAGAGACAGTCGCATTCACGCTAAATAGGGCACCATCTAAATCCGTTGAGACGACACCGTATGAACTATGGTTTGGCAAGAAACCAAAATTGTCGTTTCTTAAAGTTTGGGGATGTGATGCTTGTGTAACAAAGTTTCAAACTGATAAGCTCGAACCCAAATTGGAGAAGTGCGTCTTCACAGGATACCCAAAAGAAACTATTGGGTACACCTTCTATCACAGATCCGGAGGCAAGATTTTTGTTGCTAAGAATGGATCTTTTCTAGAGAAGGAGTTTCTCTCGAAATAAGTGAGTGGGAGGAAAGTAGAACTTGATGAGGTAATTGTACCTTCTCTAGAATTGGAAATTAGCTCATCACAGAAATAAGTTCCAGTGATGCCTACACCAATTAGAGAGGAAGCTAATGATAATGATCATGAAACTTCATGTCAAGTTATTATCGAACCTCGTAGGTCAACCAGAGCACGCCCCACACCACAGTGGTACGGTAATCCTGTTCTAGAAGTCATGTTACTAGACCATGACAAACCTACGAACTATGAGGAAGCAATGATGCGCCCAGATTACGATAAATGGCTTGAGGCCATGAAATCCGAGATAGGATCCATGTATGAGAACAAAGTGTGGACTTTGGTTGATTTGCCCGATGATCAGTGAGCCATAGAGAATAAATGGATCTCCAAGAAGAAGACTGACGCTGACGGTAATGTTACTGTCTACAAAGCTCGACTAGTTGTGAAAGGTTTTCGACAAGTTCAAGGAGTTGATTACGATGAGCCCTTCTCACCCATAGCGATGCTTAAGTCTGTCTGAATCATGTTAGTAATTTCCGCATTTTATAATTATGAAATCTGGCAAATGGACGTCAAAACTGCATTCCTTAATGGATTTCTCAAAGAAGAGTTGCATATGATGCAACCGGAAGGTTTTGTCGATCCTAAAGGTGCTAACAAAGTGTGCAAGCTCCAGCGATCCATTTATGCACTAGTGCAAGCATCTCGGAGTTGGAATATACGCTTTGATAATGTGATCAAAGCATATGGTTTTATACAGACTTTCGGAGAAGCCTGTATTTACAAGAAAGTGAGTGGGAGCTCGGTAGCATTTCTAATATTATATGTGGATGACATATTGTTGATTGGAAATGATGTAGAATTTCTGGAAAGCATAAAAGGATACTTTGTAGGATCAAAAGTATGTCTAGAGGGGGGTGATTAGACTACTTGACCAAATAAAAATCTAGCCTTTTCCCAATTTTAGTTCTTGGCAGATTTTAGCAACATAGCACAAGTCAAGCAATCAACCTACACATGCAATTCTAAGAGTATAGCAGCGGAATGTAAAACAATTGCATATGAAGGTAAAGGGATGAGTTTGAGGGAGCAAATGCAATGTTGACACGGAGATTTTTTATCCGTTGTTCTGATAGGTGGTGCTATCGTACATCCATGTTGATCGAGACTTCAACCCACGAAGGGTAACGGTGGCGCGAGTCCACGGAGGGATCCACCCATGAAGGGTCCACGAAGAAGCAACCTTGTCTATCCCACCATGGTCGTCGCCCACGAAGGACTTGCCTCACTAGGGTAGATCTTCACGAAGTAGGCGCTCTCCTTGCCCTTACAAACTCCTTGGTTCAACTCCACAATCTTGTCGGAGGCTCCCAAGTGACACCTAGCCAATCTAGGAGACACCACTCTCCAAGAAGTAACAAATGGTGTGTTGATGATGAACTCCTTGCTCTTGTGCTTCAAATGATAGTCTCCCCAACACTCAACTCTCTCTCATAGGGTTGGATTTGGTAGAAAGAAGATTTGAGTGGAAAGCAAATTGGGGAAGGCTAGAGATCAAGATTTATGTAGTAGGAATGGAATATCTTGACCTCAACACAAGTGTGGGTGGTTCTCTCTCAGAAAATATATATTGGAAGTGTAGCCGTGTTCTGATGGCTCTCTTTTTGAATGAAGAGTGGGTGGAGGGGTATAAATAGCCTCCACACAAAATCTAACCGTTACACACAAATCACCAAACTCGGTGGGACCGAATCATGAAACTCGGTCAGACCGATTTAGTTCAAAATGTGAACGTTAGGATTCTCGGTGGGACCGACATGTCAACTCGGTGGGACCGATTTCGTTTGGGTTAGGGCATAACATAATCTCGGTGAGACCGATTACACAAACTCGGTGGGACCGATTTTGGTAATAGACAAACAGAGAGTTGGTCAGGCAAACTCGGTGGGACCGATTCGCTCATCTCGGTTGGACCAAAACGTTACGAAAAGGAAACAGAGTGTTTGCATTGCAATCTCAGTGGGACCGATCGCTCATCTCGGTTTGACCGAAATGTTATGAAGGGAAACAGAGAGATTACAATCCCATCTCGGTGAGACCGAGATCCCTATCAGTGAGACCGAAAAGACTAGGGTTTTTGGCAGTGGCTATGTCAACTAAACTCGGTGGCGCTGGATAGAAAGAATCGGTGGGGCCGAGTTGGATATTTGGTGTGGGACATATGTGGATATGAGAAAGTAGTGGAGGGTTTTGGAGCATATCACTAAGCATTTTGAGAAAGCACCTCATTAAGCAACACCTCATCCCTTCTTAATAGTATTGGCTTTTCCTATAGACTCAATGTGATCTTGGATCACTAAAATAGAAAATGTAGAGTCTTGTGCTTTGAGCTTGAGCCAATCTTTTGTCCTTAGCATTTGAAGGGTCCAATTTCTAATCCATGCCATGCCAACCATTGAGCTTTCCTGAAATATTCATCTTGGAATAGCATTAGCTCAATGAGCTATATGTTGTTAGGAATTAGCAAAACCACCCAGGATAGTTGCACTTTCAATCTCCCCCTTTTTGGTAATTGATGACAACATATAGATCAAAGCTTCGACAAATGATAAATAGTATTTGAAAAACATCGCCGCTTTGAGAAGTATGTGATAAGCAAGAGCTCCCCCTAAATTTGTGCATTATTTAAAATTTTCTTTTGAATGCAAATGCACAATCGGTTAGGATCATGGGTTACTCTTCCATGTCACATACATCTTGGTGGAGCGCTCAAAATGATAGAGATTAAAAGCATGCACTCATCACCAAGCAAGTGAATGATCATATAAGAGATATAAAAGATAGCATCATTCAACCAAACATTAAGGGTAGCATATGATCAAACACATGATCAACAAGTAGCCCACACAAGCACACAAAAAAGTTTCAAACAAACCAAATAAGTGCAAAGAGAGATAAAAACCAACACACACACTCTCTCTCGAAGCCTATGATCTATACATTTTTCTCCCCCTTTGGCAACAAGTTACCAAAAAGTTCAAAAATGCATAGTGCTAAATGACTCTCAGTCTTGATCTTCGGGAGGTGGTGTAGAAAGAAGTCCAAGGACGAAGGCTTTCGATGAAGTAGTTGGAGAGGATGGAGTGGGTGTTGGAGGTGGCACTGGAGCTGTGGCTGCTGGTGCTGACACTGAAGCTCGAGTATCTGTCACAGGCACTACAGCAGACCTTGGACCTCATGGCACTCGCTTGAAAGCATTAGTAGTAGACTTGCCCTTCCTCTCCTCTCCTTCCTCCTGTAGTTGCTCAATGATCATAGAACTTATGCTCAACGATCCTCTCAGTTACCTTGACATCCAGATCATAGAACTTCTGCTCAACGATCCTCTCCAAACTCTCCTGGTTCTTAGTCAAGGTGGCCAAGCCCTTCTCAGTCCTTAGGGTGAATTGGATCAGATATCCAAGGTGGTCTTGCTTGCTCTTCAAGAATATCTGAGATGCCTCCTCTGCTGTTGGCATCTTTGCAGCCTTCACTGCCTTAGCCTTCTCTCTCTTTTCATGTGCTTGAGCTGAAGATAGTTCATTTTCATCCATCACTACTGTATTATCTTCAAATTCAGGATAGATGGGCAGGTGCTCCTTGTCCAAAAGATATGTGCCTGTGCCCATCTTTGAGTTCATGAGCTCCTGAATTTGTGGGGCATACCCACAACTTCTTTTCTGGTCAGCAGCAGTCCTCTTGATTGTCTCAACAATCAAACTCATGACCTTGAACTTCTGTGGGACATCAAATATGTGCAGTAAGTTGATGGCATGTCCTCTGATCATCTTGTGATCACCTGACTTGGGTAGCAGTGTGTGCCTTAATATCAAGTTGATTGTTGGCAGACCAGATAACAGGTAATGGATAGATCCAAACTTATGTGTATCCAAGGCAGCATCTGGGATCTCTTTATACATGTTGGCCATTGTGTTGTGGTATTTCTTCTTCTCAGCATATACATCCAAGTCATCCTCACTTTCTTTTGGGGCATTGATCAACTGAGCCCATTCATCAACAGACAACTGGTACCTAGTACCCTCAGACATCCAAACGATCTTCCCATCTGGATAGAAATGGGCATTGGAGTAGAATTGCATGATCAGCTCATCGTTCCACTTGGTGAGCTTTTGTGCAACGAATTCATTAACTCCACATACCTTAAAACTGTCATACACTCGAGGATAGTGATCTTCATTCTTCTAGAAGTACTCCCAGTCTACCCATCTCATATCACACTGTGACGCCCCCAATTTGACCGTACACTAATCATACATGCAAACGTGTACGATCAAGATCAGGGACTCACGGGAAGATATCACAACACAACTCTACAAATAAAATAAGTCATACAAGCATCATATTACAAGCCAGGGGCCTCGAAGGCTCGAATACAAGAGCTCGATCATAGACGAGTCAGCGGAAGCAACAATATCTGAGTACAGACATAAGTTAAACAAGTCTGCCTTAAGAAGGCTAGCACAAACTGGGATACAGGTCGAAAGAGGCGCAGGCCTCCTGCCTGGGATCCTCCTAACTACTCCTGGTCGTCGTCAGCGGGCAGCACGTAGTAGTAGGCACCTCCGGTGTGGTAGGAGTCGTCGTCGATGGTGGCGTCTGGATCCTGGGCTCCAACATCTGGTTGCGACAACCAGGTAGAAGGGGTAGGGAGAAAAGAGGGAGAAAGCAACCGTGAGTACTCATCCAAAGTACTCGCAGGCAAGGAGCTACACTACTTATGCATGGGTAAATGCGTAAAGGGCCATATCGGTGGACTGAACTGCAGAAAGCCAGAATAAGAGGGGGATAGCTAGTCCTGTTGAAGACTACGCTTCTGGCAGCCCCCGTCTTGCAGCATGTAGAAGAGAGTAGACTGAAGTCCTCCAAGTAGCATGGCATATCATAATCCTAACCGATGATCCTCCCCTCGTCGCCCTGTGAGAGAGCGATCACCGGTTGTATCTAGCACTTGGAAGGGTGTGTTTTATTAAGTATCCGGTTCTAGTTGTCATAAGGTCAAGGTACAACTCCAAGTCGTCCTGTTACCGAAGATCACGGCTATTCAAATAGATTAACTTCCCTACGGGGGTGCACCACATAACCCAACACGCTCGATCCCATTTGGCCGGGCACACTTTCCTGGGTCATGCCCGGCCTCGAAAGATCAACACGTCGCAGCCCTACCTAGGCACAACAGAGAGGTCAGCACGCCGGTCTAAATCCTATGGCGCAGGGGTCTGGGCCCATCGCCCATTGCACACCTGCACGTTGCGTACGCGGCCGGAGAGCAGACCTAGCAACCACCATTACAAAGGAAGTTGCGTTACGCGGTCCAACCCGGCGCGCGCCACTCAGTCGCTGACATCACGAAGGCTTCGGCTGATACCACGACATTGAGTGCCCATAACTGTCCCCGCGTAGATGGTTAGTGCGTATAGGCCAGTAGCCAGACTCAGATCAAATACCAAGATCTCGTTAAACGTGTTAAGTATCCGCGAACGCCGACTAGGGCCAGGCCCACCTCTCTCCTAGGTGGTCTCAACCTACCCTATCGCTCCGCCACAAAGTAACAGTCGGGAACCCAGGCCCACCTCTACCGGGATGGAGCCACCTGCCCCTTCAGCCCCCATCTCCGAACAGTATCATAAGTAATGTAACTATGTAAAGTATATAGTATATGCCCGTGATCACCTCCTGAAGTGATCACGGCCCAGTAGTATAGCATGGCAGACAGACAAGAGTGTAGGGCCACTGATGGAACACTAGCATCCTATGCTAAGCAGTAGGATAGCAGGTAATGGTAACAACAGTAGTAGCAAGGACAGGCTATGCATCAGGATAGGAATAACGAAAAGCAGTAACATGCTACACTACTCTAATGCAAGCAGTATAGAGGAGAGTAGGCGATATCTGGTGATCAAGGGGGGGCTTGCCTGGTTGCTCAGACAAGAAGGAGGGGTCGTCAACAACGTAGTCGATCGGGGCACCAGCAGCGGCGTCGGTCTCGGTGTCTACCGGAAAGAAGTAATGGAGGGGGAACACAATAAATAACAGAGCAATCAAATGTAACACAAAGCAAGACGCGGCAATACGCGGTGCTAGGGGTGACCTATCGCAGGGATAGGTGATACCGGCGAAGGGGGGAAAACATCCGGGAAAGTATCCCCGGTGTTTCGTGTTTTTGGACAGATGAACCGGAGGGGGAAAGTTGTGTGTTTGCTATGCTAGGGATGTGTGGCGGACTAACAGGCTGCGTAACCGGACTCGTCTCGTCATTCTGAGCAACTTTCATGTACAAAGTTTTTCCATCCGAGCTAAGGTTTATTTAATATTAATTTTAAAAGACTTAAATTAATTTTAGCATTTATTTAATTAACTTAATACAACATTATCCAGGACGTCAGCATGATGTCAATAGTCAACAAAGGTGTTGACTGGTCAACTGACATGTGGGTCCCGTTCGTCATTGACTGTTTAGTCTAATTAGGGTTTAATTTAAACTAATTACTATTTATTTAAACTAACAGGTTAATTAGATTAATTAACTTAATTAATTTAGATAATTAATTAACTTTGTTTTTATTATTTTTTTCTCTTTTCTTTTAAAAAAACATTCTAGGGCGTGGGCCCCTGTGTCATTGGGCCAGGGGCCTTTAGTGGGCACGGGGACAGGCGGGTGCGGGCCCTAGCGCCCAACCCGTGTGCGAATAGAGGCACGTGCTGGCGCAAGCGCTAGCGAGTAGAGGCCGCAGGCGGGGCCGATGAGGACGGCGGAGCGCGGCGAGTGAAGAGGCCGGCCGCCAGGGCGGTTTGTGGCGCTGGAGCGGTGGCGAGGCGACTGCAACAGGGGGCTTTGGCGGCGACAGTGGCCGGTGACGGCGAGCATGGGGCGCAGCTAGGAGACGAGGGACGATCCGCGGGCGACCAGCGTCGAGGGGCAGAGGCATGGCCACACGCAGCGTGCGTGCGCGGCCGATGCGGTCGGGGCAGCCGGCGGGGTGGAGCAGAGGGCGCGCAGCGCGGGCATCTACGGTGAAGGGGCTGCCGGCGGGCGCCTATGCGCGGTGGCGCACCAGCAGCAGGAGGGACGGTGCCGCGGCAACGGCAGCTAAAGCAGCAGCGACACAGCAGTCGAGCGAGTCAGGGGAGAGGCGCTGCGGCAAGGCGGGCGAAGTTGGGCGCGAGCGGGGAGCCAGGGTAAGCGCGAGCGCGGGGGAAGGAAAGGAGAGGGGGAGCTCACGAGGGGGCGTAGGGATCTGGCAGTGGGCTCGGGGAGGAGTTGAGGTCGCGTCCGGCGAGGCGGAGACGAGGACGACTAGCGGCGACGGAGTAGCACCGGGCGGCGTCTGTGAGGTGGAGGGGGCGTCTGGCTCGTTGCCCCCTTCCTGATCCAGATCGGGTCGGGGAAGAGGATGGAGAGGGAAGGCGCGCCAGAGACGGGCGGCGGGGAGGAGGCCCGGCGAGGAGCGTCGGGGGCACGGGGGCGTGGTCGCCCCGATCCCCATCTGGATCGGGGGAGGGGGGAACGAGAGCGAGTGGTGCGGGGGAAGTGCGTGGTGGTAGTGGGTTAGGGTTTCGGGGACGGGGGGATAAGGGGAGTGGGGTGCCGGTTAGGCCTTTTGGGCTGGTGGCCTGCTGGCTAGCTGGGCCATTCGGCCCAGGGGGAGGGGGGTTTCTTCCTTTTTCTCTTTTGTTTAAGTTTTTGTTTTATTTATTTTTTGTTTATTAGTTTTCTAATTTTATTTTGGTATTATTTTTGCTTTATAAATCACAAAACAAATTCCTAAATTAGTGTTTCAACATCTCCCACTGCCACAAAAAGTTTTACCCAAAAATAAAATAGGTTAGTATTTTATAAAATACAAAAGACGTTTAGTTAATTGTTTTAACTACTGTTTTAGTCATTTCAGAGTATTTAATCATTTTATAAAAGTGTGGTTTCTTTGCTATAATCACCTATGCATTATCTGGCACAAACTTAACATTTTACTTTTAATATTTGAAAACTTTCATTGTTTGCGTTGATTTTGAACTTGAATTTTGGATCGGTTTTTGAACTAACTCGAGATTAACTACAGTGACAGAGGTGACATGGCACCATTAGCAGAGGTTTACTGTAGCTTGATTATCCGGGCGTCACAATTCTCCTCCACTACAAGAAATCTCGTCCCGAGATTTAAGAGGGGAGTAAGGGGGAAAGTTCTGGTTACGATATTCTAATGAATCTTCTCGAAGTAGTTAATCTCTTTCGTTGATGTCTTCAATTCTTTATTCCAATGCATCATGATGAAGTTGTCGTCCTTTCCGCAGGAACTCCATCGTACTTACGAAAGGATAAGAGGGTATTACGGAAGAACGGAATGCTACCATGTTTGCTTATCTAGTACATAACACCAGGGAAGGTGGCGGAAAGTAACTCTCGAATTGAAATTTAAGACAATATCGAGAGCAAAGTAAGAAGGTGCAAAATAGAAGTTTCAAGCGCATAGGCAATCGTTCGTTGCCTGAAGCGAAGTGTGAAAGGGGTTCAGAGCAATGGGAATAAGTATTGCATCTGATACCATAATAGATCACTAAGCAGGTGGCCCGTGAATTACATACAAAGTCAAGCGCGAGGAATAACCTTGACAATAGGTTGTACAGGGGAGTCAGTTTCGATCCTGTGGAACTGTGGGTTATGGGCCCACCATGTGGGTTAAAAGTAGGAAGGGTGGTGACATCTTGCACGATCATGTAAGCAAGGCATGTCAGAGGATAGTCTGTCGGTTATGTCGGCAACAACATCGGTACCAAGGGCGAGGGATGAAGAGAACCATTTTCCTGCTCATTGAACGAGGTGGACCAATAGGCAAAGTTCTCGTCCATCGGCGGTTACCAAAATGTCATCAACAAAAGTAACAAGGTCTTACTGACAGAATTGTACACGAGGGGTCTACATAAGCAGGGAATTAATACTGATTAGACCAAAATGATCACCAGAAAGGTTAAACCAAATAATGGAAAGGAAAATATGATTATCAGATATTTCAGGGGTATGTCCTCCCCAATGATAAGCAGAGCATGATATCCATGATAGGATATAACGTAGAAAACCCTTTAGGTAAGGGGAGAAATATTTCATGATATTATCCATACAACGGTGTTTGGATAGTTGAGCAAGAAACAATTAGCATTGGGCTTCAAATGTTCTTGTTGAAGAATGAAGTACCATAGACGTTCTTCAAGATAGCATTGACATGGTCAACAGGTGAAAATCAGACTTTGGAAACAAAAAGGATCCATCAGGAACAACTTGTAGAATAAATCTTACCATTTCTCATGGAAGAATAGATAACCTTGCTAAAAAGGAAGCTATAACATTAGGGCCTCCGGCCAGGTGTGTTAGGCACGACATCACCTTACCGGGTCACTTAAAGACCAATGTTATAACTCTTGGAAATATGTTCCAACCATCATATCTGACCGAGATTCAGATCCGATTGGTGCCAGGATAACTCAGACTTAGGATGCCTGAGAAGAAAGGTGCAACACAAATTGTCGAGATGACATTGTAAGATTCTCGGGAAATAACGTACGAAAGCAAGGCTCCAAAACAAGAGTTCATCATTAAACCAAGGAGAGGATGAGGACGACGTCGGCGGAGGTGGCTGATGGACTCAGCGATAATTCAATGAGGTATCCAAAAAGATGGATCCCCACAATTAGGTGGATAAGGAGATAGCATTTGTCAAATCAAATGATATAATGAAGTATGCTCGAGGAAAACATACACAATTAAACATTGGTTGGAAGGTGCGCCCGACATATGGGTTGGGTTGCACGACCAATGTCAGAATGGTGATTCAACAATCAATAGTCTAAGAATGAACGGCCGACCATTAACTTCAAAGCAATTGGGTTGCTAGAAGGAAAGAATCCAAACAACACCATTCACTTGTTGGAATCAACACGGGGACCAAGAAAGTGGTGATGGTGAGAAGTATCACTATACCAAGAATTCTTAAGAGGTGGAGTAATCCTCATGACATTCTTGACATAAAAGATGGTAATATTCCAAGGTCAAGAAGAATAAATGCTGGATAGCAAGGAACTCAAGGTATAACACAGAACACGAACAAGTTTGTGTTGGAGGGAAGGAAATAAAGTGGTCGATGACAACACAAATCATCGAGGGCAAGGATGGTATTTCTCATCATGAATTCAATTGATATCCTGGAAGAGTTCAGAATGCCGATGATGATCACGACACAATTGTTGAGAGATTTCATGAAGATGTAATCGGTCGGCGATGACATCAAGTCAAATGAATGATGAAGCGAAAGGTTATTGGGACCAAGGGTATGACACAAACTCGAAATCAATCTTGTTGTTCAAGGAGAAATGATATGACGAGGAAGATCGACGTAAGATTAGCTCATCGCCAAAGGCTGTGCTCCGGGAATAATGACCAAGTAGCACAGTTTAAAATTTAGCACATTAATGATATGGCCGATCAGGCTAGGACTGACTTGAAGGATTAATAAAATCATAAACAACGGAGATTACTTAGAGTTATAGAATCGGAGTGCGGAATTGATTCACTTATCAGTGTCCTTGAGTGTCTAACAACTCAGAACCCGGGGGAAATTGGAATCGGTGAGAAAATAATACTTGAAGAACTCATAAGAAGTAATATGGCTTTGTGCTATTATCGAGATACCACGGGGTAATACTCGAAGGTAGATCATAATAGAGGTTGGATGGGTGCATTGATCTGCAGAGGACAAGTGATTCAACTTGTCCGAGAAAAGGATCAAAGATGATCAATCATGGTCGGAACCACGGTTGCAAAGGACCAACATAGATACAAGATGAACTTATAACAAGTGTGCTTTAATACAAGAAGCTTCCATGATAGATTCCACATCGGGTCCATGGGCATGAACACAAAGTTCAAGGTCGACTCCCACTTCTTTAATGCATAACCTTTCATTCACTTCTCGTCTTTGAAGAAGTTGCATTGTTGAAATTTTATCTGGCGAAGCACCAGAAGAGTATGACTCATGAAAACTTTCGGGTTCACACGGTTTTAGAGAAGGTATAGGTTCAACCCATCGGGGCATCTTACAAACATATACCTCAAGCTTCGAGAGTAATTATCACTAGCTCGAAAGTAGAGCATGGTTGAGAAAGTAGAGGATACAATTTTGCAAAGGCATTATGTATCCTAGGAAAGGCTCACAAGGTTATTGAATATGAAGGAAGTTGTCGGATAAAATCCAACAAGGTTCTGATGGTCCATAAAGGATCTGATGTGAGTATCGGCACACAACGAGGGGAAGAATCAATGCAAAGACCTTGGATTATAGAAACAACTGAGTAATTTAGAGCTCAATTGCAAAGGAATTATGATTTACAAAGCGAAGGGTCAGAAGCAGACGCTCTGATCAAGGATGGATAAGTTCATTAGACATAGGAGCACAAGCGACGACAATTTGATTGGCGAGAACCAGCTCACGTTTAAAATGACGTCTGAGCCGGAAGGATGAATTCTAAGATCTGATTGAGGATTGCGAGCATTCGCAACAAATTGAATCAACAGACTCAAAATGATAATGACAAGAGATTCCAATAAGATTACGAGACTTATGGGATTAACCATAATGCAAGCAAGCAAGAATTTCAAGAGCAAGAGGATGCTCAGGATTTTTGGAAGATCAAATGGTATTTCAAAAACTTTTGTGAAACACATGAACAACTAGGAAAGAGCGGATACTCGATAAGTGCGAGGAATTATCTGTAAGGGTATTCATGAGGCAAGAACTGTAAAGCAGTAAGCTCAAAGGATTCTTGGAACAACGGAGAGCGGTTCGGGGCATCTTGTATTAACAAGATCAACTTGGAATAAAATTAAGAACGATGGGTGTAAGTACTTATCCATAGGGATAAATCAGTGGTAGGAATTTCAAAAGCAACGAGCACAAAGTCTCAAGAACACCGGAGAGCATCTTCGAAATCCTTCGGTGCACCAAGCAATCATCTGGAGTGAGGGCTCTCCGGGAGGAAGTAGTTACGAGAACCTAGAGTCAGAGTTAGTAAAATCATTTCACCCGAATAGAAGAGATGTCAGAGTCCCAGAGTATAGGTTAAGGAGTAAAAGATCCTACTACCACCCGATGGCGACGTGTGCCCGTAAGACACACAGCCAAGTTAGTAAAAGTTTTGCAATGCCTAGACTCGACTTCGGCCAAGGAGTTGGAAATGGGGATTCCTACAGGCAGTCGGCTCTGATACCAACTTGTGACGCCCCTGATTTGATCGTACACTAATCATACACGCAAACGTGTACGATCAAGATCAGGGACTCACGGGAAGATATCACAACACAACTCTACAAATAAAATAAGTCATACAAGCATCATATTACAAGCCAGGGGCCTCGAAGGCTCGAATACAAGAGCTCGATCATAGACGAGTCAGGGGAAACAACAAAATCTGAGTACAGACATAAGTTAAACAAGTCTGCCTTAAGAAGGCTAGCACAAACTGGGATACAGGTCAAAAGAGGCGCAGGCCTCCTGCCTGGGATCCTCCTAACTACTCCTGGTCGTCGTTAGCGAGCAGCACATAGTAGTAGGCACCTCCGGTGTAGTAGGAGTCGTTGTCGATGGTGGCGTCTGGATCCTGGGCTCCAACATCTGGTTGCGACAACCAGGTAGAAGGGATAGGGAGAAAAGAGGGAGAAAGCAACCGTGAGTACTCATCCAAAGTACTCGCAAGCAAGGAGCTACACTACTTATGCATGGGTAAATGTGTAAAGGGCCATATCGGTGGACTGAACTGCAGAAAGCCAGAATAAGAGGGGGATAGCTAGTCCTGTCAAAGACTACGCTTCTGGCAGCCCCCGTCTTGCAGCATGTAGAAGAGAGTAGACTGAAGTCCTCCAAGTAGCATCGCATAGCATAATCCTAATAGATGATCCTCCCCTCGTCGCCCTGTGAGAGAGCGATCACCGGTTGTATCTGGCACTTGGAAGGGTGTGTTTTATTAAGTATCCGGTTCTAGTTGTCATAAGGTCAAGGTACAACTCCAAGTCGTCCTGTTACCGAAGATCACGGCTATTCGAATAGATTAACTTCCCTGCAGGGGTGCACCACATAACCCAACACGCTCGATCCCATTTGGCCGGACACACTTTCCTGGGTCATGCCCGGCCTCGGAAGATCAACACGTCGCAGCCCTACCTAGGCACAACAGAGAGGTCAGCACGCCGGTCTAAATCCTATGGCGCAGGGGTCTGGGCCCATCGCCCATTGCACACCTGCACGTTGCGTACGCGGCCGGAGAGCAGACCTAGCAACCTCCATTACAAAGGAAGTTGCGTTACGCGGTCCAACCCGGCACGCGCCACTCAGTCGCTGACGTCACGAAGGCTTCGGCTGATACCACGACATCGAGTGCCCATAACTGTCCACGCGTAGATGGTTAGTGCGTATAGGCCAGTACCCAGACTCAGATCAAATACCAAGATCTCATTAAACGTGTTAAGTATCCGCGAACGCCGACCAGGGCCAGGCCCACCTCTCTCTTAGGTGGTCTCAACCTGCCTTGTCGCTCCGCCACAAAGTAACAGTCGGGGGCCGTCGGGAACCCAGGCCCACCTCTACCGGGATGGAGCCACCTGCCCCTTCAGCCCCCATCTCCGAACAGTATCATAAGTAATGTAACTGTGTAAAGTATATAGTATATGCCCGTGATCACCTCCCGAAGTGATCATGGCCCAGTAGTATAGCATGGCAGACGGACAAGAGTGTAGGGCCACTGATGGAACACTAGCATCCTATACTAAGCAGTAGGATAGCAGGTAATGGTAACAACAGTAGTAGCAAGGACAGGCTATGCATCAGGATAGGAATAACGAAAAGCAGTAACATGCTACACTACTCTAATGCAAGCAGTATAGAGGAGAGTAGGCGATATCTGGTGATCAAGGGGGGGGCTTGCCTGGTTGCTCAGACAAGAAGGAGGGGTCGTCAACAACGTAGTCGATCGGGGCACCAGCAGCGGCGTCGGTCTCGGTGTCTACCGGAAAGAAGTAATGGAGGGGGGACACAATAAATAACAGAGCAATCAAATGTAACACAAAGCAAGACGCGGCAATACGCGGTGCTAGGGGTGACCTATCGCAGGGATAGGTGATACCGGCGAAGGGGGGAAAACATCCGGGAAAGTATCCCCGGTGTTTCGTGTTTTTGGACAGATGAACCGGAGGGGGAAAGTTGTGTGTTTGCTATGCTAGGGATGTGTGGCGGACTAACGGGCTGCGTAACCGGACTCGTCTCGTCGTTCTGAGCAACTTTCATGTACAAAGTTTTTCCATCCGAGCTACGGTTTATTTAATATTAATTTTAAAAGACTTAAATTAATTTTAGCATTTATTTAATTAACTTAATACAACATTATCCAGGACATCAGCATGACGTCAACAGTCAACAGAGGTGTTGACTGGTCAACTGACGTGTGGGTCCCGTTCGTCATTGACTGTTTAGTCTAATTAGGGTTTAATTTAAACTAATTAATGTTTATTTAAACTAACATGTTAATTAGATTAATTAAAAAGGATTAATTAACTTAATTAATTTAGATAATTAATTAACTTTATTTTTATTTTTATTATTTTTCTCTTTAAAAAAACATTCTAGGGCGTGGGCCCCTGTGTCATTGGGCCAGGGGCCTTTAGTGGGCACGGGGACAAGCGGGTGCGGGCGCTAGCGCCCAGCCCGTGTGCGAAAAGAGGCGCGCGCCGGCGCGAGCGCTAGCGAGCAGGGGCCGATGAGGATGACGGAGCGCGGCGAGTGAAGAGGCCGGCCGCCAGGGCGGTTTGTGGCGCTGGAGCGGTGGCGAGGCGACTGCAATAGGGGGCTTTGGCGGCGACAGTGACCGGTGACGGCAACCATGGGGCGCAGCTAGGAGACGAGGGAGGATCCGCGGGCGACCAGCGTCGAGGGGCAGAGGCATGGCCACACGCGGCGTGCGTGCGCGGCCGACGCGGTCGGGGCACCCGACGGGGTGGAGCAGACGGCGCGCGGCGCGGGCATCTGCGATGAAGGGGGCTGCCGGCGGGCGCCTATGCGCGGTGGCACACCAGCAGCAGGAGGGACGGTGCCGCGGCAACGGCGGCTAAAGTAGCAGTGACACAGCAGTCGAGCGAGTCAGGGGAGAGGCGCCGCGTGCGCTGCGGCAAGGCGAAGTTGGGCGCGAGCGGGGAGCCAGGGTGAGCGCGAGCGTGGGGGAAGGAAAGGAGAGGGGGAGCTCACGAGGGGGCGTAGGGATCTGGCAGTGGGCTCGGGGAGGAGTTGAGGTCGCGTCTGGCGAGGCGGAGACGAGGACGACTGGCGGCGACGGAGTAGCATCGGGCGGCGTCTGCGAGGTGGAGGGGGCGTCGGGCTCGTTGCCCCCTTCCCGATCCAGATCGGGTCGGGGAAGAGGATGGAGAGGGAAGGCGCGCCAGAGACGGGCGGCAGGGAGGAGGCCCGGCGAGGAGCGTCGGGGGCACGGGGGCGTGGTCGCCCCGATCCCCATCTGGATCGGGGGAGGGGGGAACGAGAGCGAGTGGTGCGGGGGAAGTGCGTGGTGGTAGTAGGTTAGGGTTTCGGGGATGGGGGGATAAGGGGAGTGGGGTGCCGGTTAGGCCTTTTGGGCTGGTGGCCTGCTGGCTAGCTGGGCCATTCGGCCCAGGGGGAGGGGGGTTTCTTCCTTTTTCTCTTTTGTTTAAGTTTTTGTTTTTATTTATTTTTTTGTTTATTAGTTTTCTAATTTTATTTTGGTATTATTTTTGCTTTATAAATCACAAAACAAATTCCTAAATTAGTGTTTCAACATCTCCCACTGCCACAAAAAGTTTTACCCAAAAATAAAATAGGTTAGTATTTTATAAAATACAAAAGACGTTTAGTTAATTGTTTTAACTACTGTTTTAGTCATTTCAGAGTATTTAATCATTTTATAAAAGTGTGGTTTCTTCGCTATAATCACCTATGCATTATCTGGCACAAACTTAACATTTTACTTTTAATATTTGAAAACTTTCATTGTTTGCGTTGATTTTGAACTTGAATTTTGGATCGGTTTTTGAACTAACTCGAGATTAACTACAGTGACAGAGGTGACATGGCACCATTAGCAGAGGTTTACTGTGGCTTGATTATCCGGGCGTCACATACACACAATGGGCTTCTTGTCAAGCAACACTGTCTCATAGAAGCCCTGTTGTTCCTTAGTGTGAAACCTGTAGTCCACAATAGTTCTTCTCCTGATAGCATATGGATCAGACTCTCTCCATAGTCTCAATCCTGCATCCTTCCTGATTTTCATGTTTTATGCAACTGGATGTGCATCATTGTGGTCAGGGATCTTGGGTTTCAGCTTCCTTAGGACTTGAGTTTCATCTTCTTCAGCAGCTTCAGGCACTAGGGCCTTGTTCTTTTCCTCAGCAGAAATGTTTCTAGTGCTCCTCTTGGGTTTTGGCTTTGGAGCTGGAGCAGTAGCCTTGGGAGCAGCTTTGGGCTTTGATGGAGCAGCCCCTGCTTTGATTGCATCTCCCATAAGCTTTTGTGCTTTGGGTGCTGGTGCAGCATCCTTTTCCTCTTCATCATCATCTCTCATAATTGATGATCTGCCAAGCACTCTGACAGTGGTATTCTTGACCCTTTCCTTCCTTTTCTTGCCTTCTCCAACTGCCTCTTCAGATGGCTTGGAGGTTTCAGCAGTGGATGCTCTGGCCTTAGACATGGGGACTCTCTTTGCCGGCATCTTAGTTTTCAGACCAGGCTTTATTGCAGCAGCTGTGCCATACTCTTTCTTAATCACCTTCTTCTTTGAAGTGGCTTCATCTTCAACAGCCACATAATCTTCATCCTCAGAGTCAGAAGTTCTCTTCTTCCTTGTCCTGGTGGCAGCCTTTGGCAGATTGCTTGGTGTGCTCCTGCTGCCTTCATCATAGCTGCTAGAGGGATCTGTACCCTCACTTATCTGCACCTGTTGCCCAGACCTGTTCTGACTATCACTTTGATCAGACATCTCTGCAAATATTCTGACAGCAGACCCTGTGAATAGGTTATAGATAAGGTAGAGTAGATGAGCATCACAAAGTACAGAAGTTTTGCAAAAAGGATGACTTAAAAACTTAGTTTTAGTTATTCATAGAAAGCATTTCGGATCTACCGATTTGTAAACTCGGTGATACCGAAGTAGCTTTTGGAACCTAAACTAGTGAACTCGGTCAGACCGAGTCACAGTTCGGTGGTACCGAGACTGCTAGGGTTTCACAAATAATCGAACTCGGTCACACCAATTTGGAATTTTCGGTCAGACCGAAAACGCGTGTGCTCTGGCCTAAGCCAAAATCGGTGAGACCGATTTCTACAACTCGGTCGGTCCGAGATGAATTCAGCGGAGACCTAACCCTACATTTTCAAATCAAAACTAATCTATGGGATGTTTTCGCTGGACAGGATGATTTCAATCGTGGCAAAGATCATGGCAAAGCAATGTGGTAGAATCGGAGTTAAGGATTAGCACAATGATCAAGTTCGTACCCTAGTTCGGCGACGAACTTGCTACGACGGCAACGGCGGTGAAGATTTCCATTGACGGCGGCGGAGACCAGCGGCGGGAGGTCGCTGGCGACAAGAGGACGATCCAGGGACCCGAGGAGGCGGAGTAGGTTATGCGAAGGCGAGGAGGTTCAGAAAAATTTCCAAATTTTGACGCGTCATTATATATAACCTGACCCTGTAGGTGTGACCGAGTGGAATGACTCGGTGGCACCAAGATGCAAAACTGCAAGTAGTTACTGCAACTCGGTGTCACCGGAAGTCTCTAATCGGTTGCACCGAGATTGAAAAACCCTAGATCAACTTAGTGGCTCGGTAGGACCGAAAAGGATGAATCGGTCAGACCGAGATGCACAAAGAGGTTTTGGAGGTTTAAGTCTATGACGAATCGGGAACTCCGAGTGCTCCTCACACAGAGTGGTTCGAATCTGACTTGATCAAACTTTATGATGTAGCATGAATAGAATTTGAGACGAGGAAAGCATAGATAGCTAGAGAGAGTTCTTAGGCATTCTTGTCCATCCATTTGGCAAAAGAGAAAGAGCCAAACAATCAAAACAACAAATGGATGTCCTCGAATGAGTAAAACATGCAACCAACGTGCTCACACAAAAAATGGCAAATGAAATATGTGACAAAGCATGCACAAGCACTCTAGCATCTATCAAGCAATTTGGCGATGACTAGGTCATCTATATATGAGTATATTGACTTAGGAGTCAAATGAGAACATTTGATCATAGGTCATACTCATCATTTAAGCACAAGTGGGGTTACCACTTTTATATAAAGCATTGTTGTGTTCACACCATTAGAGTTGCTTTAGCTCAATTGGTTAGAGTAAAGCTCCCCCTAGATGTGATATCCCCCCTAAGAGGGATGAACTAACCTTGGGTTTTGTCGATGATGATTTCATGTAGGTGTTGAAGATGTAGATGCTCAATGTTGATGTAGATCATTTGGAGCAATCCTTTGGAGTGAGTTGCACTTTCAATACCTACACGGGTTAGTCCCAAAAGGAACAAACAAGGATATCCATAGACATAGAGTGATGCATACACAAGATGATGTCCATGAAAGCATTAGGTTACCTTGTTCCTTGTCTTACCAACAAGAGGGTTTGTGACTCCTTGAACTAGTGCAAGATATGGAAGTTGTTTGCACTTTTCCTCGCCAAAATGATAAGAGTGAAGTATGTTGGCGGAGTCACCCTAAAGAACTCTCTAGTTCTTCTTCTTATGGATCCACACCATCTTGATGGGAACCCTTGGAGTTGTAGTTGTACTTGATGAAGTAGAACTTGATGTGGTCTTGGGAACCCACTTGACAAAGGCCTTGGGTGCTCCTTAAAATGCATCAATCTCCTCTTAAAGCTTGTCCTTACCTTTTTGCTTGTGGTCTTGTGGTGAAGATCATCTTGAGCTTGAGTCCCTTTGAAAGAAGTAGGATCATACTTCTCTTGTTGAGGAACAAACTTCGTCTTGGGTTATTGATCTTCTTCCCACCCAACTCCATTGGCATTGAACTTTCATTCAAAACCAACACCTTGATTCTTCTGGTGTCTTCCTTGTTTGCGTACAATTTCCTCAAATTGCTTACTCCCGGCAAGGCTCTTGTAAACACCTTTCTCTATAATTCCCTTCAATAAGCTATTTTCTTGCTCAAGGGTAACTTGTCTAAGAGACTCATTAGTGGAATCAAGAGAACTACTAGAAGCAACAATATTGGATTTAGCATGATTGTTGTTACTACTAGATGAAGAATCTTTCTTGCTCTTGTTGCTAGATTTAAGTTGTGGCATGTAAGTAGACAAGAGTAAACGCTTGGCAATGTAAGAAGAACTTTTCTTGCGAAGATCATCATTGATTGCCTTTAAAAACTCATGCTCTTGCTCAAGGTTGAGCTTTTCAAAGCGTAGCTTATCATGAGTCTTTAAAAGTTCTCGATGATTTTCCAAGGTAGTTTCATGAGCTAACTTAAGAGTGTTTAGTTCTTTAGTTAGACGCTCAATCTCCTTCTTATCATCATCATTCGTTTTATCTTGATTAGCATGATTAATTGATGTTTCATCATAGTTTTCACCACTAGAGTTGTCAACAAGTAAATCATCATCACCTAGCAAATCATCTTCATCACTATTGAAATCAACATACTCGGGATGTGTTACCTTTGGACCTTTGGCCATGAAGCACCTTCCAATTCCTTCATTTGGTGAGTCAAATATGTCAAATATGTCGTAGGAGTTGGTTGACACAAGTGCTAGACCGGCAACACCTTCATCTTGAGTATATTCGGAGTCGGAGTGATAACTTCTTTCGGAGTGATTGTTGGAGTCGGAGCCGGATACCCATTCACCAACATGAGCTTGATGTCTTCTTTTTTTGTAGCTCCTTGATGACTTTTCTTTCCTTTCCGAATCCTTGCTTCTCCGAGAGGCTTTTCGTTCATAACGATCATCTCTACTCCTCCTTTCTCTTGGTGGTGATTCTTCTCTTCTACTTCTTCTTTTGGGAGAATCTTCTCTTCTTTTGTAGGGAGACGTACACTCATTGGAGTGGTGTCCGGGTCTTCCACAATTGTAGTAATTACGCTCACGACTAGAAGATCTTTTGTCATCGTAGGACCTTGACTTGGAACTTATTTCTTTGCTTCTACTCTTGTAGAACTTGTTGAAGTTCTTTGCCATTAGTCTTAACTCTTCATTGAAGGTTTGTTTCTCACTTGATGATGTGGGAGCATCACATGAGGCTTTGTAAGCACCACTTGACTTGTTGTGAAGCTCTTCCTTATCCTTGAGTGACATCTCATGAGCAACAATTCTTCCAATGACTTCCGTTGGCTTGAGATCTTTGTAATTGGGCATCATTTGGATCAATGTGCACACGGTATCATATTTTCCATCCAAGGCTCTTAGGATCTTCTTGATGATGAATTTGTCGGTCATCTCTTCACTTCCTAAATCGACAATCTCATTTGTGATGAGAGCAAGCCTAGAATACATTTCAGCGACACCTTCACCATCCTTCATTTTGAACTTGTCAAGTTGACTTTGAAGCACATCCAATTTGGATTCCTTGACAGAGTCGGTACCTTCATGCATATCAATCAAAGTATCCCAAATTTCCTTTGCATTCTCAAGACGGCTGATTTTGTTGAATTCTTCGGGGCACAATCCGTTGAAGAGAATATCACAAGCTTGAGCATTGTATTATAGCATCTTCAACTATTCCACGGTAGCTTCACGGTTTGGTTCTCTCCGATCAAAGAATTCACCTTGCAAGTCAATACACACAATAGCCCAAACGACGGGGTTATGTCCAAGAATATGCATTTTCATCTTATGCTTCCAACTAGCAAAATTGGTACCATCAAAGTAAGGACCTCTATGGTGGTAATTTCCCTTGCTAGACGCCATACTCTCCTAGGTTGTGAAACCAAGGCTATGACCACCATAATCTATGGAAATCAAAGCAAATGGAGACCAAAGCTCTGATACCACTTGTAGGATCGAAAGTATGTCTAGAGGGGGGTGATTAGACTACTTGACCAAATAAACATCTAGCCTTTTCCCAATTTTAGTTCTTGGCAGATTTTAGCAACATAGCACAAGTCAAGCAATCAACCTACACATGCAATTCTAAGAGTATAGCAGCGGAATGTAAAACAATTGCATGTGAAGGTAAAGGGATGAGTTTGAGGGAGCAAACGCAATGTTGACACAGAGATTTTTTATCCGTGGTTCCGATAGGTGGTGCTATCGTACATTCACGTTGATGGAGACTTCAACCCACGAAGAGTAACGGTTGCGCGAGTCCACGGACGGCTCCACCCACGAAGGGTCCATGAAGAAGCAACCTTGTCTATCCCACCATGGTCGTCGCCTACGAAGGACTTGCCTCACTAGGGTAGATCTTCATGAAGTAGGCGATCTCCTTGCCCTTACAAAATCCTTGGTTCAACTCCACAATCTTCTCGGAGGCTCCCAAGTGACACCTAGCCAATCTAGGAGACACCACTCTCCAAGAGGTAACAAATGGTGTGTTGATGATGAACTCCTTGCTCTTGTGCTTCAAACGATAGACTCCCCAACACTCAACTCTCTCTCATAGGATTGGATTTGGTAGAAAGAAGATTTGAGTGGAAAGCAACTTGGGGAAGGCTAGAGATCAAGATTTATGTGGTTAGAATGGAATATCTTGACCTCAACACAAGTGTAGGTGGTTCTCTCTCAGAAAATATGTATTGGAAGTGTAGCCATGTTCTGATGGCTCTCTTTTTTAATGAAGAGTGGGTGGGGGATATAAATAGCCTCCACACAAAATCTAACCGTTGCACACAAATCACCAAACTCAGTGGGACGGAATCATGAAACTCGGTCAGACCGATTTAGTTCAAAATGTGAACGTTAGGATTCTCGGTGGGACAAACATGTCAACTCGGTGGGACCGATTTCGTTAGGGTTAGGGCATAACGTAATCTCGGTGAGACCGATTACACAAACTCAGTGGGACCGATTTTGGTAATAGACAAACAGAGAGTTGGTCAGGCAAACTCGGTGGTACCGATTCTCTTATCTCGGTTGGACCGAAACATTACGAAAAGGAAACAAAGTGTTTGCATTGCAATCTTGGTGGGACCGATCGCTCATCTCGGTTTGACCGAAATGTTACGAAGGGAAACAGAGAGATTACAATCCCATCTCGGTGAGACCGAGATCCCTATTGGTGAGACCGAAAATACTAGGGTTTCTGGCAGTGGCTATGTCAACTGAACTCGGTGGCGCCGGATAGAAAGAATAGGTGGGGCCGAGTTGGATATTTGGTGTGGGACATATGTGGATATGAGAAAGTAGTGGAGGGTTTTGGAGCATATCACTAAGCATTTTGAGCAAGCACCTCATCCCTTCTTAATAGTATTGGCTTTTCCTATAGAATTAATGTGATCTTGGATCACTAAAATAGAAAATGTAGAGTCTTGTGCTTTGAGCTTGAGCCAATCTTTTATCCTTAGCATTTTGAAGGGTCCACTTTCTAATCCATGCCATGCCAACCATTGAGCTTTCCTGAAATATTCATCTTGGAATAGCATTAGCTCAATGAGCTATATGTTTTAGGAATTACCAAAACCACCCAGGGATAGTTGCACTTTCATACTTGAACAAAAAAATTCAATGAAAGACCTCGGTGAAGCTGCTTATATATTAGGCATCAAGATCTATAGAGATAGATCAAGACGCTTAATTGAACTTTCACAAAGCATATACCTTGATAAAGTTTTGAAGAAGTTCAAATTGGACCAGTCAAAGAAATGGTTCTTGCCTGCATTACAAGGTGTGAAGTTGAGTAAGACTCAAAGCCCGACCATGACAGAAGATAGAGAGAGAATGAAAGTCATTCCCTATGCCTCAGCCATAGGTTCTATACGATATGCCATGCTGTGTACCAGACCTAATGTGTACTTTGCCATGAGTTTGGCAAGGGGGTACAATAGTGATCCAGGAGTAGATCACTGGACAGCGGTCAAAATTATCCTTAGAGGACTAAGGAAATATTTCTCAGTTATGGAGGTGATAAAGAGTCCGTCCTAAAGAGTTATATCGATGCGAGCTTTTACACCGATCCAGATGACTCTGAGTCTCAATCTAGATACATATTGAAAGTGGGAGAAATTAGCTAGAGTAGCTCCATGGAGAGCATTGTAGACATAGAAATTTGCAAAATACATACGGATCTGAATGTGGCAGACCCGTTAACTAAACTTCTCTCACAAGCAAAACATGATCACACCTTAATACTCTTTGGGTGTTAATCAAATAGCAATGTGAACTAGATTATTGACTCTATTAAACCCTTTGGGTGTTGATCACATGGCGATATGAACTATGGGTGTTAATCACATAAAGATGTGAACTATTTGTGTTAATCACATGGCGATGTGAACTAGATTATTGACTCTAGTGCATGTGGGAGACTGAAGGAAATATACCCTAGAGACAATAATAAAGTTGTTATTCATATTTCCTTATATCATGATAAATGTTTATTATTCATGCTAGAATTGTATTAACCGGAAACTTGATACATGTGTGGATACATAGACAAAACACAGTGTCCTTAATAAGCATCTACTAGACTAGCTCGTTAATCAAAGATGGTTAAGTTCCTAACCATAGACATGTGTTGTCATTTGATGAACGAGATCACATCATTAGTAGAATGATGTGATGGACAAGACGCATCTGTTAGCTTAGCATAATGATCATTAAGTTTTATTGCTATTGCTTTCTTCATGACTTATACATATTCCTTTGACTATGAGATTATGCAACTCCCGAATACCGGAGGAATACCTTGTGTGCTACGTCACAACATAACTGGGTGATTATAAAGATGCTCTACAGGTATCTCCGAAGGTGTTTGTTGGGTTGGCATATATCGAGATTAGGATTTTTCACTTCGAGTATCGGAGAGGTATCTCTGGGCCCTCTCGGTAATGCACATCATAATAAGCCTTGCAAGCAATGTGACTAATAAGTTAGTTATGGAATGATGCATTACGGAATGAGTAAAGAGACTTGCCGGTTACGAGATTGAACTAGGTTTGAAGATACCGACGATCGAATCTTGGGCAAGTAACATACCGATGACAAAGGAATAACGTATGTTGTCATTACGGTACGACCGATAAATATCTTCGTAGAATATGTGGGAACCAATATGAGCATCCAGGTTCCGCTGTTGGTTATTGACTAGAGAGGTGTCTCGGTCATGTCTACATAGTTCTCGAACACGTAGGGTCCGCACGCTTAACGTTCGATGACGATTTTGTATTATATGAGTTATATGATTTGGTGACCGAATGTTGTTCGGAATCCCGGATGAGATCACGGACATGACGAGGAGTCACGAAATGGTTGAGAGGTAAAGATTCATATATTGGATGATGATATTCGAACACCGGAAGTGTTCCGGGGGTACCGGATGCATATCGGGTCACCGGAAGGGGTTCCGGGCATCCCCTGGCAACTACATGGGCCTTAATGGGCCAAGAGGGGGACAGACCAGCCCCTAAGGGGCTGGTGGGCCCCTCCCATATGGGCTGGCCAAATTGGAGTAGAAAAGGGGAAGGAGGAAAGGAAAAAGGGAATAGGATTCCCCCTTCCCCCTCTTCCCTTCCTACTCTGAATAGGAATACGAAAGGGGGCCCAATTGGGAGGACCCCAAGTAGGATTCCTCCTACTTGGGGTGCCCCCTTGGCTGCCTCTCCTCCATAGTTTACGCTTCCGGTCATATTCACATAGTGCTTAGGCGAAGCCCTACGCGGATCACTTCACCATCACCGTCAGCACACCGTCGCGTTGACGAAACTCTCCCTCGACAATTTGCTAGATCAAGAGTTCGAGGGACGTCATCGAGCTGAACATGTGCAGAACTCGGAGGTGTCGTACGTTCGGTGCTTGATCGGTCGGAATGAGAAGAAGTTCGACTACATCAACCGCGTTGTCAAACGCTCTCGCTTTCGGTCTATGAGGATACGTGGACACACTCTTCCCCTCTCGTTGCTATGCATCTCCTAGATAGATCTTGCGTGAGCGTAGGAAGTTTTTTGAAATTGCATGCTACGTTCCCCAACAGTCGCTGCCAACACGGTTAACGAGGTAGGGGAGGAGGCACCCATGCTCCTTCGCAGTCACCGACGACACCACCTCTTTCATGGTCTTGTCGTGCCAGACATGGCACGACGATGAGGCCAACTCATCGCTACAGGCGTACCGGCTATGCGGTAGTGACGCTGGCTCCTTCTTGAGGCGGTGTATGATTCAGGCACCACGGTTGCGCGGACAATGTGCCGGAGCGGTGGTGACACCGACTCAGTCTTGGCGCGATGGTGAGGCGATGAGGGTGGCACCGAACCACGGTACCTGAGCTACCGCTCGAGCATGATCTCCATTTGTGCCTAGCGTTGTAGTCGCCAACGCGAGGAGGGCGGGCTGTTGCTCCTCCTCGTCGCTGGAGGAATGATGATCTCCTCCTTCCTGGAGGAGCCGATTGCCGTTGAGGCCCATGCCCTTGGAGATCAACGGCGATGGCTCTAAGATCTAGATCCTGAAGGAGATCTGAGGGCGACCTACCAACGCGAAAAACCATGAATTCGACATCATCGGCGGCGGGGAGCGAAGACGAAGAGCGACAGATGGGTTGTGAGCGAAAGAGGGAGGGGTGAGGTGTGAACGGCGCCAGAGGCATGCGTAAATAAGCGCAACCATGCAAACAGAAGAGTAGTCGACTTCAATGTGACATACGAGTCGGAGTAGGCTTCTCGGTAGCCGTGTCGACTTGAAGCGTGCCGCCCGCTCATTCAGTTGTGTCGCTCTTACTGGCATCAATGCCGTGTAGAGTCACGTCCGCTCTGGAGTATCCTGGCCATCATGAATGCATGGCGCCCGCTTCGCGTGGAGAGGGTTTTGAGATGAGAGGTGATGGTCAGACACGTAAGTAGCGACGGTCCGAGCGCCTGCAAAGCTCCCCTGGTTTGCAGGATTTTGAAAAGCAAACGCATCCGGAGACCGATGGGTATCATGTTGGATAGTTTGCAGTGTCCGAACACCTCGGTCCGGACATTTTCGGAAATTTCGAGGGTGCGCGGATAATAGGGATGTAAATGGATCAGATCGGATAATTCCCTGGTAGGAAACATCTACCATCGTGCGCAGAATCCTGCAACCTGCTGATGATGGCAATACGTGCGTGTTGTAAAAGGAATAGAAGATGCTATGCATGCTCCAACCCGCAGATGACGGCAATAGGTGTGTGCTATCTGATGGTACCGAGGTGGTTCCGTCTGTTTGACAAACTAGCAAAAGAGCTCGTGTGTTGCAATGAAAAAAAATACTACACTTCTCTAATCCAATAATCTTAACTCAAGACCCCAATAGGTCTACGTCCTTTATTTGAATACATGACATCTCATATGTGTTGCCACTTATCGTTTATCCCACCCTCACTAATGATGGCCTTAGTGCTCACACAATTACAATGTGTTTGAATGTTATCAATCCTAGGGCGTCCCTTTCTCGGCATAAGATGAGAAATCGGTTTTTTTTCTCCTGTGAGGTTTTGGCAAGGCTTGCATGGGTGGTTATAGATGGTTTCTTTCATCATGAATCCTGGTTTTGCTGGGGTATTCCTTTCTAATCCGGATCGGAACCGGTATGAAAGAAAGACGGATCATGTGCTATTGATTAAGGTTGCACCAGAAATAGCATTTTAAAACTTTTAACGGGTAAAATAACATCAATACTCAGGTTCTACATATTTTTCTAATCAAATTTCATATATAACATGTTAAATTTGGAGTTGGAGTTCAAAAGCTATGAATATTCTTAAAGCATTTGATACTTATCGCAGTTTGTTTGACCCAAATATCAGGGGTTTCCTGCAAAAGCACAAAACTGACTTAAAGCTAGCCTACGGGTTGATCACCAGAAATATAAGGGGGTTTCCCGCAAAAATGAAAATCTAATTTGAAATCAAACTACAGGTTGATTACGAGAATCAGGAGGTTTTATACAAAATAGCATTGACGGACTAAGATACCTATTCACTTTATTAGTGATAGATAGATATATAAACATGGGCCGCTCCAGTGCCGCTTTTTCTCATGGCTGGCTATAAAGAATCTTTGTTGGACCTCGGACAGACTAGATCGAAGGGGTTTGTCTCATCAAGACTATGTCCGTTCTACAATCAACATGAGGAGACGATTACACACATCCTACTTGCGTCTTTGTGAGGATGATTTGGTTCTAGCTATGGAGCTCCATGGGGACGCCAGACCTAATGCCAACGGTTGACAACACTTTGGTGAAGTGGTGTACCGCGAGAAGCTGAACTAGGTGCCCGCAAAAGGAGTTGAGGGTGATCATTACACTAACCTTATGGGAGCTATAGAAGCATCGTAATGTGATCGTCTTGGATGGAGTAGCCCCCTCACTTGCGCAAACAATCAAGAATGTAGACTTAAACTAGGGGTGGACTAACGAACAGCAAGGATGATGAAGAACCCCTCAGTGATCGTTTCCCCTTCATGTCTAGTGGATGCATCTCAACGGCGAGCCCTTACCAGCGGGATTACTCAAACTCGCTACCCGTCCTTCCCCTTTTCCTATCTCTCGTCTGTATGAACTGAATATTTCAGTGATCAATGGAAAGGGGGCAGCAAGGTTTCGACAAATAGCTAACAGGAGTGACCAAAACATGATTATGGGCAACCAAAGTCATCTAACGAACCCTTGCGATTGCAGGCATAATCCAAGAGACAAGACAACCACGGTTGCACCGGATCACTACTGGATGAACATCCAGCTTACAGTTCATCGCTAGCAAAAGGACGCAGTGTGTCAGAACCTACCCACTACAGGCACATGGCTAACCAATGTGAGTTTTTGGTTATAGTCTAGTTTGGTGGCGCACCAGAACAGACGGTTCAGGTAGCAGCAGCATCCCAGGAAGCCATCTGATACTGCAATCTCACCTAGAAGGCATGCAGATCAAAATTTTGGCATTCCCAAGTTTTCAGACCCGGTCAAAGATCTGTGCTGGCCTTGCTCCCTTCGCCTGTAGGGTTTTCAGGTACAGCTGATTGTGGTTGATCTTGCTGCTGTCCTCCGCTTGTTTCAGGATGGAAATTGATGGGGAACTTGGTGACCCGGGGCTTGTCGGTCAAAATATTTCTCTGCACCCGGTCAATCAGCAGCTTCGCCGGGGGTTCTTCCCTAAGTTGCTCATCATCATAATCATTGTTCACGTAGTAGCCTACTCTGATGAACTCCTGCCCCATGTATGAACAGGTCAACAAAAGCACCGTGACACCGATTATGTCCTCCTCGCGGATCTTTGAGGGATCAGGGGGGTCGGCCTGAAAACAAAAACAGACATATCAGTCTGGTGTTGCAAATTTTAATCTGAGGCAGGAGCAAAGCAGCTGCCCAACTGTAATATGAACAGGCAGAACTCTGTGCAGTTGTGAAACATCATTTTCATATCAGAGTTCATGATGCAGATCACAGAGTCGTAGATCAGTAACCTATTTACCTCCAGAACAAAACGGTATGTCCCAACATTCACAGGGCCAACAAGCACACTCTCAAGTTGCTGATCATAGTTCTCATCTTCAGCTGATCCAACATATATAAGCTTCCACTCCAGATCTGGAAGGCCGACCAACAAACTCATTGTTAGTACTTCACCAGACTCAGCCAGGAAAAGAACAGCATTATACTCATGGTACTCATAACAAATGGTAGGTTCAATATTTAAGTAGGTCAAAACTATACAGATGCAAAACGGCTATTTTTTTTAGTCATGGAAAGTTTTGCACATCTTCTCATTAAGGGGAGGTGTGTATTATTATTAAAGGAGATTATCAGAAGGAAAAATGTCCACTGCCCTCACATGCGCATAAACACATACCAAACAGAAACAGAAACACCAACAAGCTCCTTCTACAATATCAGTAATTGTTAATTCACCAAGAAAACAATATGAGAATGATAAGAAAATAGTCAGCAAAGGCATAACGAGAATTTGATGTGACACTCAATTAATATTGGTTAGTAAAAAGAAATGCTTCAGCAAATTGGTCAACAACTATGTCTTGTGCCCAAACAGAAGATAAAAAAAAGTGCCACGATAAAGAAGTGCCAAGATAAGAATATATCAATCATGATCCTATTATCAAGAGTTGTCTTCCCATGATCATCATCACTACACTAATGTAAGCAGAGACAAAACATGAACATGAATTCCCGTAACTATTCTATAAATAGATTTTTACACAGAGAACTAATCAAATGTTGACATCCAAATCAATCTCCTGGGATGTAGATGCACATGCCAAGTATAATATACATTTGCTAGACCAGGAAAATGGCAACTCACAAATTATCCTTATTTTGTTCAGTCTGTAGTATCGATTTCATACAAGAACCAGTGCATTTTCATGATTGTAACTATACATGATTTTCGTTAAATATGCATCACTATAGAATCATATTTTTATCGGCAAGTATCATAAACAAAATAGAACATAATGAAACACGTAAAGCTCCAGAAAATTGTACTCATCGTCACCGCCTTAATTCTAGAGAACTCAACTAAAAGAACCTGTAGACTAGTCAAATATACCTTAATAGTATGGCCCTATTTAATACACTGTATCCAACAGTCTAACAATCATCAATTAAAACCGTTGATTCTTAAACTGAAGATTAACATTCACAAACCAGAGTCCATCAGACTTGCATAGTAGAATACCAGCAGCATAGCATCTACACACAATATACATGTTGCATGGTAAAGAAGACATTTACTTTGCACATAAAGTGAATGAAAAACACACATATTTCTCCCTAGACCACTTAAATTGTATATGTCAGTCATCCCATGTCCATATAATCAGTTGCAGTGAAGGATTCTGAATCTAACACTAGACAAATTCACTGTAACAGGCCAATACATTTCCCAGAGGTAATTGGTCTAGTACCAACTGAGACCATACACATCATGATAACAGGCGGCTTATCAGACCAATCTCTGCTACTTTCTGCTAAAACTTGTATAGCTACCAGAGCTCTGTTTCAATGTCAAAGCAGAAGGAAATGATCTAATAATTCCCTTCACTCGTAAAAATGGACCAATCACAAACTAGGGCAAATCTAGGACACCCATCCACAATTCCGAGCAACTTACTCAATCCAATCGAGTACAGTAACTGTTCCACCACCACTCTAAAACCCTAGAATACAAGCCGCAATAACCGCAGGCTCCAACCCCTATTTCAGCAGCCTCGCATATCCAGCAATCGAATCGGAAGAACAACCATGAATCATGACAACATGGAAACGAGCGCCCGCCAAACAAGAGCAGCAGAGAAGTTCGCGGCGGCGGCGGGGGAAGGGGGGGGGGGGGGGGGGGGGTGAAGGACGCGAACGCACCGTCCTCGAGGGCGACGAGGCACTCGTACGAGATCTCGAACTGGAAAGGGTTGACGAAAGAGGTGGGGTTGTTCAGCACCGCCACGTTCGTTAAGTTCACCGCGCTCATCGCCGCCGCCGCCGCCGCCGATCGCCGAACCGAGAGGAGGGGGGAGGGGTTTTGGCTGGATTTGGGTGGAGAACAGAGCCCAGAGGAGAGAGAAGGGTACTTTCGGTACTTCCTTGCTGGCTGTCGAGGTTTTTTTTTGTTGAGCGGTGACTGTCGATGTTGAGGGGGCGCCCGTATGTCTCGCTTAAAGCCAGAGAGGGGGAAGTCGGGAGCAACTACAGTAGTTAACAAGCGTTCCTTTAGAGCCGCAACGATCAGTGTTATTTGGCGCACTTTCAGCCATTCGCCACGTGTCGTGCTTTAGACACTTTTTCTTTTTCCGCACGCATTTTCAGTTTTTTAAATGGTTATTTTTTGGGTTTTTTCGACGTTTTGATTTTCCCGCAGTTTTCTTTGGCTTTTCGATTAAAAAAAATTTGCAAGAAAAAACGTGTTTTTTTTCTTTCGTGAAAGTCACGGTTTTTTTCTGCGAGAGGCATGGTTGTGCTTTAGCAAGAGTCACGGCCGTGCCTTTCTAAAATGAAAAAAAACGTGTTTTCTGTTTCTTTTCTTTCGCGAGAGTTACGGTTTTGCTTCCGCGAGAGGTACATTTATGCTTTCGCGAGAGTCACGGCCATGCCTCTCGGAAAGGGAAAAATAAAATGTGTTTTCTGTTTTTTTTTCTTTCGCGAGTCACGGTTTTGCTTCTGCGAGAGGCACGGTTGTGCTTTCGCGAGAGTCACGGCTGTGTCTCTCAGAAAGGGAAAAAAATACGTGTTTTTTTTCCGCAAGAGTCACGGTTTTGCTTCTGTGAGAGGCACGGTTGTGCTTTCGCGAGAGTCACAGTCGTGCCTCTCGGAAACGGAAAAAATAAACGCATTTTCTGTTTGTTTTTTCCTTCCACAAGAGTCACGGTTTTGCTTACATGAGAGCCACGAGTGTGATTTCGCGAGAGCCCATGCCTCTTTCAGAAAAGGAAAAAAACCATGCTTCCTGTTCGGTTTTTTCACCTGGTTTTTTTCGTTCGGTTTTTTTTATGAAAAAAAAAGTTTATCAAAATCTATCAATATGAGATCTAGTTTTAAAAATCTCGACGCGAGGAATTCAATAGTGCAAATGGTTTGAGATTTGGATGCACAATTTAAAAGATAAAATGTTATGAATAAACGAATCTACGAAAAAAAAAACTCCCAGGTTGCGACAAGTGGCGCGCTGCATGTGCGTCACTTGTTGTGACCTGGAAAAATGGAGTGTTTTTTGCAACGAATACTCTTAATTAGTGATTTCAGGGGAAGTCTCGCGTCGCGGGTAGCCACAGATGGACCGGCCAAGCCGAGCGGGACGCCATGACCTGTTTGTTTTTTCTTCTGTTTTCTGTTCTAGTTTTTTGATTTATCTTTGTACTTTTCTTTATACTTTAAATATATATATGTATATATACACTATTCAAAAACAGACTTGAAAAATATTGAACAAGTATTTGGAAAATGTTGAATAAGTACTAAAAAATGTAAACTATTATTTTAAAAATGTTGAACAAATATTTGAAAATGTGAATAAACATTACAAATGTTGAACAAGTATTTGATAATAAATGTTGAACAAATATTTGAAAATGTGAATAAATATTAAACATTTTGAAAAAATATTTGAAAAAATGTTGAATAAGTATTAAAAATGTTGAACAAGTTTTTGAAAAATGTTGAATCAGTATTAAAAAATGTTGAACTAGTACTTTAAAAATATTGAACAAGTATTTGAAAAATGTTGAATAAGTATTAAAAAATGCTGAACAAATATTTGGAAAATGTTGAATAAGCGTTTGGACAATTTTTAACGTGTATACAAGAAATGTGGATCACTTATTAATAAAATGTTTTTGACATATACAAAAATGTAGGATGAAAATGAAAACAAACCGAAGAAAAGATGGAGAAGAAAAAAGAGAGCCAAACAAAAAATGAAGAAGAAAAAATAAAACCAGACAAAAATAGGGGAGAACAAGGAAAAACAAAAATAGAAAAAGAATCCAGTGAAAACCCAGATAGTTTCACGTCAAGTATGTTTGCGCCCAGCAATATATGCAAGAACCCCATGCTATTCTAGTGGCCTGGAGCGATGTGCATCTTTTCATAGACATGGGTTCGATCCCGATTCGTAGAAGAGAGCAAACTTTCTTCAGCAACGACAGGCTGCAACGATGCGGATGGATCAACAACTACTTCTGCCAGCTCTGCCTTCGGAACCTCGAGTCCTCGACGCACCTGTTCTGGGAGTGCACCGTGTCCATCCAGTGCTGGAATGAGATGGCAACCTGGCTCGGCTGTCACTCTTTCAGTCACTCCATCTGGAGCGCCGAAAGGTCCACGGCCCAAAGGGTCCGCCTGATCATCGATGGAGCCAAACCTTGCACGAGGAAGGGCATCAGATCGCTGCTCACTTTGATGATCTGGCAAATCTGGCTAGAGCGGAACGCCTGCACCTTCAGAGGGAAAACGCCATGCGCCAGCAGCATCATCGCGGCATATGCCGCCGCGACATGGAACAGTGGAGGATCGCCGGAGCTAAATGCATAGCGCACCCCTTCGGGGACGTTCCGTGAAATACCAACATGAGGCCCTCTAGTCAGCTTACTTTCCTGTTAGGCCGGCTATGTAATCTCTCCTTCACCCATCGATCGCTTGATTAGACCATGTATTTTTTCCGCTCTCTCCTGCTTTGAATGAAAGCCAGAAATGGCCACTTTCAAAAAAAAAACTTTCTTCAGCGAGAGCAAGGAATTGTCTCGTTTAAAGTGAGAAATAGCTATCGCGGATGTTGAGTGGGGTACTGCCAAAGGTGGCCAATGGGCCTAACACGGCACGGAAGGTCCGTTTGTAAGTGGGTCGTGGCATGCTAACATGTGGGCCTCACCTCTAGGGATGTGCACGGAACATTAACTAACCGGGTTGGTTGAAAAAAAAAACTAACTGGATTGGCACGGCATGACATATGTATGGCAGTTTTGGAGCTATTTTTGGCCTTCTGGATCAATAATTTGGTAAGAAAACAAAACTAAAAACGAATGAGCCGTGTCGTGCCGGCATGCAGGCCTCGCCTCAAAGGATGAGAAGAGCACATGGCATGCCGCGGGCCTGGCACTGCATTTTTAGTTCCATGCCAAGCACACGTGTTACGTGTTGGCCCATGAAATTCAGCTTACTTGGCTACCTCTAGATACTGGTATGTTGGGGTGTCACTGACTAGACAAGGTTCAAGAATTTATTGCGTGTGTAGTGTGAGAGGGTATGATAACCCACAAATATAGGGGGTTAATTGTAGCCTTTCTCGATAAATAAGAGTGTGAAACCCAACGAGAAGCTAAAGGTAAATTTTATATTTCCTTCAAGTTCTATCGAATATCGATACAACTCTACGCACACTTCACTACTAGAAAAAGGCCTATAGCTAATATGGACATTAATGACGCACCATGTATGTGGTGCGTCATTGCTATATAGCAGTGGCGCACCAGATATAGGTACGCCATTGTTATTTTTTTAGTAGTGGCGCACATTTAGTCCAATGCGCCATTGCTATTTTTTTCCTGGGTCCACCCCCTTCCCTAGTTTTATCAATGGCGCACCTTTGCCAGGTGCGCCATTGGTAAGTCAGAGGAGGTGGGCACTTTTGGCTAGCAATGCGCACCACCCCTGGTGCGCCATTGCTATATGCTGCACCGACCGGCTCGCCTTTTTCTTTTTTTCCCCTCTCACCTATCCACCGCATAGCTCGAGATCCCTCTCACGATTCCTCACCTCCACCAACAGCCGCCGGCCACCACGTCCCCTCACCTGCGCCGCCGGCCGGCCACCACGTCCCCTCACCTGCGCCGCCGGCCGGCCACCGCAGCCCTCCTTCCGCTGCCAGCCCTAGACCTCTCCTACCCCATCCGCCTCCCAGTCCTCTCCCGAATCCCCTTTGTCCCTGAGCTCGCGCGAGACCCAACCTCGCCCCACCTCCGCCCCGCCGCCTACCAGCCCTTCCGAACCTCGCCACCGTCCGGGGAAGCTCCGACACCGCCCCCTGCAGATTCCCTCGCGGACACGCCTCCAATCGAGCCTCAAGCGCACCGCCACGAAACCCTAGGCTAGCCGGGACCTCGCATCTGGATGCGTGTCCGTGCTGGTGGAGGCATCCAGCGGCGTCGCCGGCGCCGTGATGTCGACCACCGTAGCTTCTGGTCAAGGTATGAGTCGTACCCCAACAGGCAGCCCCCAATCCTCTTCTCCCCCCGCGAGATGCAGTGGTAGCACGATGCAGGTGAGACGAATTCGTCGATCTGCTGCATTGATTTTGTAACACCCCGGATATGATTTTTCCCAATTTGTAATCCAACTCTTGCCGTTTCCGGCCTTAAGTTATTTTATTTTCTCGGGTTCGGGTCCTTGTCTCCGTGTGTTGTTATTGTTGTCATGCATCTCATATCATGTCATCATGTGCATTGCATTTGCATACGTGTTCATCTCATGCATCCGAGCATTTTCCCCGTTGTCCGTTTTGCATTCCGGCGCTTCGTTCTCCTCAGGTGGTCATTTCTAGCTTTCTTTCGTGTGTGGGGATTAACATTTTCGGATTGGACCGAGACTTGCCAGGCGGCCTTGGTTTACTACCGGTAGACCACCTGTCAAGTTTCGTATCATTTGGACTTCGTTTGATACTCCGATGGTTAACCGAGGGACCGAAAAGGCCTCGTGTGTGTTGCAGCCCAACACCCCTCTAATTTGGCACAAAACCCACCTAACTCTGCTCCATCATCTAGAGTGTTCGATCACGATCGCGTGGCCGAAAACCGTACCTCATTTGGACTCTCCTAGCTCCCTCTATGCCTATTTAAACACCCTCACGAGATTCGGATCTCCTTCCTCCTCGAAACACTAAAAATCCGCTCGCACCGCGCCGGACACGTCCGTTTCCCACCGGACGAATCCCGCCGCCGCCGCCAGCCACTCCGCGCCCGCCATGTGTCCATCCGCCGCCGCCTCCCACCGCGGCCCGCGGGAGCCCGGAGTAGGCCCCCACGGACCCAGTCGCCGCGCCGCCCGCGCCCTCTCCTCCACGGCGCCACGTCCGCGCCCGCCGCCATCAGCCGCCGCCCCAGAAGCTCGACACCGGCGCCGCCACCTCGCCGGCCAGCTTCTTCTCCGGCAGATCCCGGCGCTGCCCGGCCGCCCCTGCCGCTGCATCGCCCGCGGCCGCGCCGCCCCGTCCCGCGCGCCACGCCGTCCATAGGCGCCGCGGCCGAGCCCCCGCCTCCGCCGGCCGCCTCATCGCCGGTGGGAAGCCCGCCGCCGCCGTCAGCTACAGTACCTCGCTGGCCGTCCTCGATCCGCGTGCAAATCTCAGATCTGAAAAATTCGGAGGCTGACTTTTCTCAGAAACCCTAGCCCAAGTGCTGATGTTCGTAGCTCCATATCTTTGCATCCGTAGCATCATTTTCATTTGAGTTCATCTTGTTGGCCAAAATGCTGTTAGAAGAGGGCTACTTGAGTTAATTGTCATATCTGCTACTCCATCTTAGACATTTGTCATTTTTGCCATGATTATTGTGTGCATGATATGCCCATGAGCTCTACATATGTTTTGTTATCTTTCCAGAGGTGCAACCCATGTATTTTTGTGATGTGTGTGGTGACTAGTGCAAGCTTGCAAAGTGAGGCACTTGGTAACTCTGTTTTCAGGGACTTAGTAATTTCACTAAGTCCTGGGATTGTTTATCTCATGATGCCATATGTTCATGTTGTTTCCTAGTGATCCGTGCCTCTTTTGAGGAAGATCAGTAAGGATGTTTTGTTAATCTTGTAGTGCTCTATCCATCCATGTCTTTGCATTTATGGAGCACCCTAGCTTGAGTCAATCAAGCTCTACTTTTGCTACTTTGTGAATCTGGGCAGATAGTCAACTTGTTTGCGATTTTGCCGATGTTGTTGTAGTTGATCCGTGTATGCTATGCCATTGTTCTTGCCATGTCTAGCTTGCATTTTGTGCCTTCTTAACGGGTGTATGCTTAGCTTATCATGACTTGCACCGTAGTGAGTGCATCAAGCTCGTAAACATGCCTACTTGAGTTAAGTTTCAACATGTCCCAGTTTTTCACTAAGTCTAAAACTGATTATGTTTTTGCTATGTTCACATGCTTGCAAATGTATTTTGTGATCCCTTTCGGCTCAAGGTCACTAAGGGACTTTTGTTAAGCATCTTGAATGCATCCCTGCCATGTATTTTGTTGCCATGTTTGAGTGCTGTAGCATGTTCATCTCATTGCATTTAGTTGGCTACTTGCTGTAAATCGCAGACCGGTGTCATATTTGAATCGCTTGCCATTTCCAAACCGTAACTCCGATTCCGGTGATCTTTATATCGTTTTCAAGCGATTTCATCTCATCTTTCCAGTGGAACACTTGGTTTTCCAAGTTGAGGCCAGGTTCATGCATTTCCTGTCATATCTTGCATATGCATCCCGCATTGCATCCCGCATCGCATACCATCTTTGCATCGTCTTGTTTGATCCTTGCACGTGGTTGATTGTATCATTGTTGCTTGTTTGTCTTGTTTGGGTAGAGCCGGGAGACGAGTTCGCTAATGAGGAGCCCATTGAGTTTGCTTTCGAGGATCCAGTCAACTCTGACAACTTTGCAGGCAAGATGATCATACCCTCGAAATCACTACTATCTTTGCTATGCTAGTTTTGCTCGCTCTTTTGCTATGCCAATGCTATGATGCCTACCACTTGCTTTCAAGCCTCCCAAATTGCCATGTTCATCCTCTAACCCACCATTGTCCTAGCAAACCATTGTTTGGCTATGTTACCGCTTTGCTCAGCCCCTATTATAGCGTTGTTAGTTGCAGGTGAAGATTGGAGACCGTTCCTTGTTGGAATATTTATTTACTTGTTGGGATATCATTATATTGCCATGTTATCTTAATGCATCTATATACTTGGTGAAGGGTGGAAGGCTCGGCCTCTCGCCTAGTGTTTTGTTCCACTCTTGCCGTCATATCGGTGTTATGTTCCCGGATTTTGCGTTCCTTACGCAGTTGGATTATAATGGGAACCCCTTGATAGTTCGTCTTGATTAAAGCTTTTCCAGCAATGCCCAACCTTGGTTTTACCTTTTGCCACCTAGCCTCTTTTTCCCTTGGGTTTCCGGAGCCCGAGGATCACCCTATTTTAAACCCCACCTGGGCCAGTGCTCCTCTGAGTGTTGGTCCAAACTAGAGCCCTGTGCAGCGCCCCCTCGGGGAAACTCGAGGTTTGGTTTTAGTTGTACGGATTGCTCATCTGAGTGTGCCCTGAGAACGAGATATGTGCAGCTCCTATTGGGATTTGTCGGCACATTCGGGCGGTGTTGCTGGTCTTGTTTTAACCTGTCGAAATGTCTTGTTGTACCGGGATACCGAGTCTGATCGGAATGTCTCGGGTGGAGGTCTATTCCTTCGTTGACCGTGAGAGCTTGTCATGGGCTAAGTTGGGACTCCCCTACAGGGATTTGAACTTTTGAAAGACGTGCCCGCGCTTATGGGCAGATGGGAATTTGTTAATGTCCGGTTGTAGATAACTTAAACATAAACTTAATTAAAATGAATCAACCGTGTGTGTTACCGTGATGGCCTCTTCTCGGCGGTGTCCGGGAAGTGGACAAGTAATGCTTGCGCAGGTTGTCCTCTAGTTTCTCGCTCGCGCTTTGCCTCCTCTTCTCGCTCTCTTTGCGAATAAGTTAGCCACCATATATGCTAGTCGCTTGTTGCACCTCCACATATATTTACCTTACCCTACCTATTAAGCTTAAATAGTCTTGATCGCGAGGGTGCAAGATTGCTGAGTCCCTGTGGCTCACAGATTACTATTACACCAGATGCAGGGACTGATGATACAGCTCCAGATGGCGCGCTTGAGCTCAAGTGGGAGTTCGACGAGGACTCTCAGCGATATTATGTTTCTTTTCCTGATGATCAGTAGTGGTGCCCAGTTGGGGTGATCGGGACCATGTCGCTTGTTGGGTTGTCTTTTATTTTGGCGCCGTAGTCGGGCCATGAGTGTTTGGATGATGTATGTTACTTATGTACTTGATTGACGTGGCGAGTGTAAGAAGGGCCGGCTCTATGTTTTTCGGGGCCCTTGGCCAAGTTGAAAAAAGGGCCCTTATAGGTAATATATATGTACGCATATCCGATCATATTTTGTTATTCTAAGACGTATAACATATAAAAAATTGATAATCACGCAGACTATGTCATATCATGAAAGGAAGACTAATAAAGTAGCAAAATATTAAGTATGAGAAACAATATTCCCTGCTAGTTTGATTACCTTAAATAAATCCAAATTCTAATTCATAGAC